>CM035096.1:55259027-56731797 GCA_020205505.1 Panax japonicus
CGGAGGCTGAAAGATTAAATATCTACATTATGAAAGCAGATAAAACAATTATATATATATATATATATAAGCTGTAAATATATATATATATATATATATATATATATATATGTATATGTATATATATATAAAAGTTGTAAACACATCAGATATTACACTTAGGCTCAATCGAAACAAATTTCGATGATAATATATATAAAAGAAGTAAACGAACCGGATATACACTACACAAAAAAAATCTTAAGTCCGACGGAATATTCCCTCGAAAATAAGCCTATTTAGCCGCAAGTAGGCTATTTCCGACGGAATTTTGCGTCGGACATTCGGTCGTATATAAACGCGTCAAAAATAAGATCCGTCAAAAACTCCGTCAGAGTTTTCTTATCTTCGACGAACTTATCTCCTACGAAAATGTGTCGCAAATAAGCTATTTACGACTGAATAAGTAGGACGAAAACGTTCCGTCGAGCATAATATTTCTTATGTTCGACGGCACTATTCCCTTGGAAGTAAGTTATTTTTGACTGAAAATTAAAATGAACCGGTATTTATTTAAACTGGCTAATTATTAATTTTGACTGAAATTTCGACGAAAAGTGCGTCGGAGATAGACTATTTTCGACGACTACATTATGTCTGAATTAACATATTTTCGACTGAAAATTAAAATATAACAGTGTTTATTAAAAAATATGTTCTTATTAACACCGACGGAATATCTGTCAGACACCCCTTATTCCATCGTAAATAACAGTAATTTTTTTACTACAGATTTAAAAAGTTTAGTTTCCAGGTGTTTAAACCCATTTATATACCTGTAACCTGTCACAACCCAATACACAGTAATATAAACCTGTATCTCACATTCAAATATTCAATATAACGCTAAAACGTAATATCCAACTCATTATGCGATATCCAACTCATTATCATTCACATTAAAATATCCACCAAAACGTAATCTTCAACTTATTATCATCAACACTATTGAGCTAACCAATTACAAATATAAACTAATGTTCTATAAATGATAAACAATATAATTTACAATACTTGTACAGATGCAATTAGACACTACAATATATACAAATGTTCTACAATAACATGAATACAAATGAACTATGAACTAGTAAAAATATCATCATCGTCGTGCGCCCACTCATCATTGCCAGTCTGCTCGCCATCGACACCCTGTTGATAGAATAAAAAATTAAAATCATTAGTCCGTGTATATATATGTGAGAATTAACAAGCTAGCTAGCCTTAATTAAAAAAACATAAACAATAAGAATACCTGAGTAGGTGGAGGCGGACGAAAAGCCTCCTCCAAGAGGGTAATCACCATCCAGAGCATCTCGACGCTCCAAGCGTCGAACTGCTCCCGTGGTAATCCCGTACTCTCTGCAGAGGCCCCTGCTATAATATCCTGAGCAATTTGGTGAAGACGAGAACTGGAAGGCAACTGTTGACGCCGAAAGACCGAGTCGGTACGGAACCTATCCGACACGGCCCCTATCAGCGGCCGAAAGATATCTTCATCCAAGCCAACGCCCGAATGAGATGGTCCAACATGTGCTCTCGGACGCTGGCGCTGGTCGGAGCATATAAATAGATACAAATTAAATTACTATTAATAATTTATATAATGCTATAAATTCAGATAATTTCGTGAAACATAATAAAATATTACCTCCAAGAAGTGTATATACGGGTATCCTCGGCAGACCCATCACTCGATATCTGTTGGTACTGATAGTATGGGGATCCTGAGACGCGACCCATAGTCTCAGCTCCTCATCCCAATCTAATACAATATCGGGAAGAGGGGTGGCAGAATCTAATGGCTCAGAACCCCTCCTAATAGCCTCTAGCTCAGCTATACGCTCGTCCCGAAGCCTCTGAAATTGGTCATGTAATGTATTTCGTATACATATATTAATTATATCATTTTATTTACGATTTAATATTATTAAAAGCTATGTAGTAAGATGAGTTTTACCCGTATAGCTAAAGCTTCCTGAGACAAAGCACGCTCGTCCTTAGGCTTGTGGGCTCGATCCCAAAACTCTAGAATGGTAGGATCTCGGCCCAAGGTCCTCCCCAATGCCTAATAAAAACATTCATAAAATAGGTATTAAGTATTTGTGTGAGAACTTGATACCTAAATAACTAAATACAACGCATTTACCATCTTCGCCTCCTCGAACGACTGAGAACCAGTGGTGTATACTATCCGGAGCTGACCACAGTTCTTCTTCGCCTGCTCAAATTTTTTCTTGAAGTCATCAGCCTCCCAGTGCGCACAAATAGCCTCCCAGGCTAAATCGAAGACTATGCGGGGCTGATGATCTCTGATGGTGGTCTCGGGCTGGTTCTCAATTGTTCGGGCTGCCCTCTGTCGCATCTCATATAGTCAGTCGGAGTAATTCACAGCGACATGATGCTCAATCACATCGTCTCCAGCTGACTGAGAGATGCTCAGGTCAAATCGATAATAAACCTATAATAAAAGTTAATTTAAAATTATGAACAATTGAAGAAGGCATCCTAATACAACTTTGTAGTAATTAATATAATATGCTTAACTTACGTGGAACTCCCGCAAGACGGTCTACATAAAAGTAGCATTGTACCGCGCATACTGACTGAATCGCATGCACCCTCTCAGGAGATGCATCAAACAGATCGCGTGTAGGGTGTGCTTAGCCACAGGGTCTAGTATACTACAGAAAATGTATAACAATATATGAATTATGTTTTGCAATATCTCAAATTAATATTACCAATATATTAACACTTACTATTGGGAAGCGACATCCACCGATACTGTAAGTGGCACTGTCGGCAGACGACCAAAGATACCAAGGTTCGTCTCTTGGTGTCGTCGACGAGGTGCATATGTGATAATTGTATTTAATTGAATCAATAAACATTGTAACTAATGCAGCTTGAGATATATTTAAATCCTAGTGAAGATAACTTACTCGTGCCAGAAGAAGAGCCTCCATCGTGGCTACCGTCTCCAGTACCTGATCGCCCACCACCTCGTGACCTCCACCGCTATGTCTAGCCATGAATATTTTACTGCAATAACAAAATTGGTAGATTATGAATATTAAGGTTTAACAATATGTGGTATGTATTAATATGAATTCTCATTTTCAATTACGCACGTCATCAAACCCATCAGAATCAACGTGTATATCATTCTCGGATTCAGTATCTTCCTCATCCTCAGTTTCGACATCAGTTTCGTCATTGTTATCATCCTCGAAAACAACATAATCATTCATATGTATGTTTGCCTCGACATTCTCATCGTCAGGTACGTCAATGACATCAGTACTCACCACATCTTCAGCATGGAACACTACGGCCAAAGGGTTGCTAACATCTTCTTGCAACGCCTCATCCATACCAAACATGTTATCATCATTAAATGAACATGTTTAGTAGTGACTACTGTCTACCAGGGGCTTCGAGTATTTACGACATTTGGAGCATAATACACTTGAGTCGCTTGACTTGCTAACACGAACCACATTCACGATACAACCTTTTCAGTATCAAACCAGCTACACTTAAATGTAACATCCTTTTTGCCCCCATGATAATTGAGCACAACCACATCCTGTAAACGACCATAGTAATTGGACTCAGAATCTTGGTAGCAGCTTCCTAACACCACAACCCTAGAATTAACTGACGTGAGTTCATTCAAGTTATCTACTCTAAATTTGTACCCATTCACGATATAACCAGGAAAATAACTAACAACTTTGTAAGGTCCTTGGATGACATCTATAAAACGCGCAGAATTAATCTCCGCTTCAACACTTTTCTTAAACCATTGTTGGAAATTAGCTATAGTGAATGTTTCCAATTCTGCTGCAGTAAAAGTTGGGTTAGAAGCATACGCTTCCTCTTCGAATGAATTGCGAAATTAGTAAAATGTCTGTAACATATATAGATGACTACACTTATAAATGCTACTAAATACCGCGAATAAACTGAGACTTACGTGATGTATGATGATACTTCAGGCATATTTAGAAGCACGTATGTAGATACAATATTCAACTCTTTGTCGCTTAAGTAAGTCAGCGTCTCATGGCCAAATAGTTTAGCCGGATATGTGAATACAGCTAAATCATCATCAACATGAGTCATTGGACCAACAACCTCATTCCTTCCTAAACGGCTGTGCTTTGTTGAGACAAAATCGTCAAAATACAATGAGAAGAAGTTGACAAGCTCTTCCTCTGTATAGCATTCAACAGTAGAACCCTCGACACGAGCTTTGTTCTTGACCTTTTGTTTAATCGACATATATATCTAAGATAAATATACCGACAAATTAAAGTATTATTAATATGAGCAGGATATAGCAATTAGCAATTTATATTACCTCTCAAAAGGATACATCCTCTGATATTGCACCGGTCCTCCAAGTTTGAGTTCATATGGTAGATGAATAGGCAGATGTTCCATCGAGTCAAAGAATCCTGAAGGGAAGATCATTTCGAGCTTGCAAATGGTAAGCACAATATTCTTCTCCATCTGCTCGACATCACTGTACTTGATTACAGTTGAGCAAATATCTCAAAAGAAATTTGAAAGTTCGGTCAATGCATCCAGAACATTTCTGGGTAACATCTCACGAAATGCAATTGGGATCAACTTCTGCATGAATACATGACAATCGTGACTCTTGAATCCTGAAATTTTCAATTGCTCAACCTTAAAACGTGTTATGTTCGATGCATATCTATCTGGGAGCTTCAACCCACTAACCCATTTACACACGTCTTCAACTTGTTTCTTAGTAAGACATAATGGAGCTTTAGGTTTCGTAGTATTAGGGCGAAGCCACAATTCTGGCCTAATGTTTAATGCCTCCAAATCTTTTCGAGCATTGTCATTGTCTTTGGTCTTACCACTCGCATCTAACACGGTGTAAATCAAGTTCTCAAACACATTCTTTTCGGTATGCATGACATCTATACAATGACGAACTGAAAGTGTGCCCCAATACGGCAACTCAAACCATATAGGCATGCGTGTCCAATTATAAGTCTTCCAATACCCGGCTGCTCTCAATTTACTGTGTTCCTTCCCCGACAAAGGAAAATCAAGCTGGTTCAACTAACCCAACACCTCACTACCCGACAACTGACCAACAACCCCCTCCTTATCTATCTTTTTGTTGTACTATGCAGACATCTTTTTGTAATTATGATCAAGAGGCAAGAATCTATGAGCAGTTCCAAAGAAACTACATTTCCGTAAAAAAACTAAGGATATTATGTCTTTCTGTAATTATGTCTTTTTTTTTCTTTTGCTAAATTTTGTTTGTATAAAAATATGCAAAAAAACTAAGGATATTACAATGAAGTTCAGAACATAGTCTTCTTCTCCCAAGAGGACTAAATCACCTAGATAAAACTTGGAAACCAATTACCTAACCTAAAATATTCTTAGGCTATGCAAAAGAAAACAACTAAAATTCTTAACTAACTAAATTAAATAGGAATTTAGTAACGAAAAAAGGACCACAAATTGAAAGAACCGAAAATTAAACAAGTGGAACCCGATTGTCAACATTAAAATTAGATTTTCGTCAAACTTGAAAATCCAAAGCACAAAGCAAGGTGGGCCTTGCAAGTTCAGCAATCAAGGATCACGACAACACCCACTCACGGACAACCCCATGTGGGACAAGACATCAACACAGAGACGCACAATAATAAATAATGGCACCCAATATGAAAGACATCTTATATGCTAAAAAGAAAATAATGTGAAACAATAGTCATGGCAACCATCTGAACAACAGCCCACAAAAACTATAAGCAGCAAACCAGTCGGCGAACAACTGAAAAACCAGCTTGGAGATTTTGGCGAACTTGAGCAGTTGTAAATGCTACGTATTCCCAAGAGCAACCAAAAAGCCTAACAAATAAATATGTCAGGTGGTTTTGGTTCCATAATCTTCAAGGTTGGTCTAGGAGTAGTTACTTTTAAGCATGACTTGAGAACATGAATAGTAGACAAGGCAGCTTTTTGCGTATGTTGAACTGAGCTCGGTCTTATCAAAATGAACTTTTTTCTAAGCACTTGAGTCATGAGTAGAACCCTTAAAAGTTAACATAACCAAAGTACTAGAAAATTTTGAAACCTTTTCCTTTCCTTTTCCCCATAATAGGTGATGGAGTATTCTCCTTCTGGATGGATTCAGGGATTGTGTCTCCACTGCCTGGAACCATCATGTGACTAGGAATCATTTCCAAATATTCTCTGAAAAGCTCAAATCTACTCAGAAATCTCTTATCCTTCTCAATCGAAACCATGGGAACCTATCCCCATCTGTTAAAATTTCCATTGAAACTCTTCACCATACTCGGTCACTTTTGCAGGCAAACCCTCTTGATCCTACTCTTATTGACCAAGAAAACTGTGAATTACAATCTTTATGGACTACTCTTGATCTTGAGGAGAACCTTACTCAGCAAAAATCCTGAGCTTCTTGGCTTGCTTCGGGTGACAAGAACACAAAATTTTTCTCTAATGTTGTTAAAGGTAGATGGAACCAAAACAAAATCCTCTCGATTGAGGACTCTACTAGAAATTTGGTGCATGGTCAAAAAGCTGTTGAGCTAGTAGCAGTGGACTATTTCCAAAATCTTTTATGTCCTACCTTGCCCGAGACGTCTCTTAGAATTTTGGACCATGAGACTTTCTTCTCCAAAAAGATAAGCATACCTCAAGTCGACTCACTCACATTTTCTATTTCTGATGATGAAATCCTTGTTTTCCTGAAATCTATGAAATAGAACAAGAGTCCTCGACCGGATGGATTTAATGTAAATTTCTTTCTTCATTTTTGGGATATTGTTGGCTCTGACTTCCTAAACGGTTAAGTTTTTCTTCTCCACTTGTTGTATGCCTAAGGGGGTTAATTCAACAATGATTGCTCTCATTCCAAAGTCTAGAAACCCATCATCCATGGCAGATTTTAGGCCAATATCATGTTGTAATACCATCTATAAGTGCATTTCAAAGATTCTATCAAACCGCATCAAATCTATCCTTCCTTCTCTTATTGATCAAGCCCAAGCTACTTTCATCAAGGGGAGAAATATTAGTGATAATATTTTGATTGCCCATGAACTTTTTTAGAATTATCACATATCTAGTGGGCCACCTCGTTATGCCGTCAAGATTAATCTAAGGAAGGCATTTGACACTGTAAATTGGGTTTTTCTTTTTGAAATTCCACACCTATACAAATTTTCGACTACTTCATACACTGGATTCATGCTTGTATTACTACATCCATGTTCTCTGTTAAGGTAAATGGTACCTTTGCTGGTTATTTCAAAGGAACAAGAGGCTTGCATCAAGGTGATCCTTTGTCGCCTTGTTTATTTGTCTTAGTCATGGAGGTCTTGTCCATGAAACTCAAATTAGGCACATTACAAACTGGTTTTAAGTATCATTGGCGTACAATGCATACTGACATTACTCATCTTTATTTTGTGAATGACATTATGGTCTTTTGCCATGCAATGCCTTGAATCGATCAACATCATCAAATCCTGTATAAATTCATTTTCTCTATACTTTGCACTTATCCCAAATGCTCACAAGAGTCAATGTTTTTTAGCCAGCACAGACCAAGACACTAATCAAGTTTTTCTATCCATCCTGGGATTTACTGCAGGTTACTTACCCATCAAATTTCTGGGAGTTCCTCTTATTTCTTCCAAACTATCTTTCAAGGATTGCACTCCCCTCATACATAGAATTACTCAAAAGGTTACATCTTGGACAACTGTTTCCCTTTCCTATTTTGGCCGCCTACAACTGATTAAGATGGTCCTCTTTGCCATCCAATCTTACTGGAATAAACATTTCATCCTTCTAAAGGCAACCATGCATGCCATTCAATCTATTCTATGTCGGTTTCTTTGCAAAGGACCTTTTCTAGCTAACCATGGAGCCAAAGTTGCATGAAAATCCTTATCTTTTCCTACTTCGGAAGGTGACTTAGGTATCAAAAATTTGCTGGACTGAAACAAAGCTCTAATCCTTGTTCATCTTACAAACAATATCAAATTTCAATCCTCTTCAAGCTGAGCAAATTAGGTTAAAATTTATGTCCTAAAGACGAGGAACTTTTGGCAGATTCCAATTCCAGCAGACTGCTCTTGGATTTGGAAACAAATACTTAAGCATAGGTCAACGACTCTCCAATTCATCAAATACCGTGTCGACTATGGTTCTAAATTTAATTTATGGTTTGACCCATGACACCAAGGGATCCCTTTCATTCCATCCCCTTCAATGATCTCCACATCTGGCCTGCCTCTTACTGCTAAGGTTAATGCTATTTTGCACAACTCTTCATGGGTTCTTCCCCAAAGTTTCCATCACGAGGTGATACTATTTAGCCGGCAGATTGAGGCCATTCCAATTCCTCCTAACATTGAAGACTCTATTCTCTGGAATTCTACAAATCCTGATTCCATAAAAGCCTCTTTCATTTGGGAATCCATTCGGGAACAGCGCCCATATGTCATATGGCACACCTTGTTTTGGCACCCACTGCATGTCACCCGTTACTCTTTCATCCTATGGCTTGCTTTGCAACGAAAACTACCCACTTATGACGTTACTTTCCACTACCTCTCAAACAGGTCTGCCATTTACTCTCTTTGTCAGAATCATCCTAAATCGTTTGAACAATTATTCTTCACTAGTCAATACTCTTCTCTGATTATCAAAGAAGCGCTCCAGCTTGGTGATTGGAAGCATATGCCTCTGATTTGGGATGACCTAGTAGATTATATTCTACATTATAGTGGTCAGAAGCAACTAAATACATTCTCAGACTCACATTAGCGGTCTCAACCTAAAAAGTTTAGGAAGCTAGAAATAACAAAATTTTCAAGGGTACTTGTATTTCGGGAAGACATTGGCTTCGAAAGTTATAAACCTCATCAAATCCAGGCTGTCTAGATTTTACCCTTTACTCAAAGCCACAATCCATTGTACATTTTATTGTAACTGGCTTATGTAATTCATGACTCTAATCTGGTTAATTGTTAGTAAGATTGCTATTCTTTTTGGAACACACTATGACAGATGGTCTGCTTTATGTGGGAATCTGTTAAGGCTATTGCAGTTGGGGCACATGTTGGATGGTTACGACACATGTTGGATTGTTCCTACCGCAGGTTTTGGTTGTTTGGGTCTCTCACCAATTGCAGTGCTGGGTTCTACTCATACTGTTATGCCTTTCATTTTGTTGGTATATGTGTTAGTTTTCACCTATAGCAACTATGAGGCTACTCCTTGCTTACAGCTACTACGAGTTATGGGTATCTGTTGGTTCGTTGTTGTTGCTACACTTTTCTGCAGCTCCACAGTTAAATTTATTGTAACTGCTATTGTAATGTCTATATTCTGGTTATTAGTTATTGACCAATGGAATCTGCTAAGGGCAGTATACATAACATAGTTGTTGCTAAGGGCAGTTGCTGTACTTGATTTAGGGCTTCTGGGTTTCTGTTGGGAGCTGTTGCTACTGCACTTGATTGGTGGGTCTTCTTGCTGTAGGTGCTCTATTTTGGGATGATGGGTCTCACACCGGCTGCACTTTGGGTCTGTTGGTTTATGCGAGCTTGGGCTATTGGGTTTGCTTTTCTCGGCTGCATGGTGTTGTGCTGTGAAGGCTTTGGGATGCTTGGGTCAATCGCCAAATGCAGTGTTGGACTCTATTGGCTTTGGTTGCTGGGTATGCTGTGCGGATACTGTCTTGGCATTCTGGTTACTGTTGTTTCGTTGTTGTTGCTAATTTTTTATATATACTCCTCACTTTGCTGGGTTAGTTATGCTATGGTCTGTGGTACTGCTACAGGTTTGGATGATGCAGTTTGAAATGACTAATTTCAAGCTAATTTATTGGTTGTTATTGTAGTTAGTTTTATTCCTTGTTGGCTTCTTGTATGCTAATAATTAGCTTTGGTTTACTACTTCCATCATAAGGCATGTCCTATGATGGCTATTATATACTCCTTTAGGTTTGATCCATGTACTTTGTACTTATTCTTTCTTTATTTTAGTCTAAATTAAGCAAAAATAAAAAATAAAAAAATCAATTGGTTTAGAGAACACTAAAAGTAATTACAGACTGAAATGGACATAGTTTTCTCTCCTTTTCTCCATTTGTTTTCAAATGAGTTGCCAAGAGCTCATATTTAAAGACCCGAAGGCCGCAGGTCTACCTGCAGCTACCTGGGGTGCCCTGGGCCACACGGGTTCCATCGTCTCGAAGTACGTGCACTTGGGCAATGCGCTGTCCGCTCGAACCTTCAAAACTTTTATTTAGGGCATCTGATAAAGGCGTGATGTACCTTTTCAGAATGTTGTTGTCAAGAGCTACATAATGACATGAGATTAGAGGTTGTACGAAGCCGGGAAGATGGGTCCATGACCAAATCATTAAGTCTTCAAATTCTATCTGGTGTGTTGTCTTGTGTAGTAGTCACTCGGGATTTAAGCTATGGTTCTCGTGGGACACCGTATGTAGTGTTAATTGAAATATGTTGAGACGACGTGAATGTAGTATCGAGATGGAAAAATGATGATTTTACCCCTCACCGGGGTTATCTCCGACTTTGCACAGATGTATCAGTCGTTGCTCAAGGTTATCTCTAAGATTGGGCTGTTGTGAGTGCTGAATGTCCTTAGGGTTATCTCTGAGGTGTGCTTGACCTCCCGGGGTTATCTCCGGGGTTGGAACTAAGTATCCCGGGGTTGTCTCCGGGGTTTGGAATAAATTTTTCTGGGGTTGTCTCCGAAACTTGGACTGCGTCCCTCGAGGTTATCTCCGAGGTTGGAATTGAGTCTCCCGAGGTTGTCTCTGAGATTGAAAACTGGATCTCACGGGGTTGTCTTCGGGATTGAAACTGATTTGACTTCTAGGGTTATCTTTGGAAGACAATCTTGCCCTCCTGCAGGGTTAGTGATAGGAATGCAAAATTTTGAGTGTCTACAGATGTGCTCTTTATCATATTTATGCGGTGTAATAGCATGAATAGGATAAAGATCGCTAGACACTTGAAATGTGAACAAGATGAACATGATGCAAATGTAATGCAACATGATGCAAATGTATGCTGAGTGTGGTTTGTTGGAATGGTTTCCAATGAAATACGACAACTATCTGCTTCCCCCGCTTCTGTTGGGTGAATGTGGTTATCCATGATGATCCTGTTGAACTACTTGGATGTCTACTCGACCTGTAGTTTCTAAATCTCGCAGGAATCTCCATGATTGCGACCCTAGGATGTTGACATTGCAGGCTTCCCATCGAAGATGCTTTTCTTATGTACGAGATACTCTTGGGGAATTGTGCTATGATTGCTGAGTATCTGTATAACAGATTCCATCATCGGTCTTCCTTAATGAGGATGATCATCAGGTCTTTCTGACACTTAGTTGAAGTTACTGCCAACGGTTTGTAATGGCAGGGCTGCCTGACCCTCGCTGAAATGTCTTTCAACGGCTAAAATCATCGGATCATCTCTGATGCTTCGTTCTAGTTACTACTAACTGCTGATAATATTAGGGCTACCTGATCTACGTTGAAATGTTCTTCAACGGTTAACATCATCAGACCACCTCCGATGCTTCGCTGGATTTACTAGCCAACGTCTTATGATGTCTGGGCTGCTTGACCTACGCTGAAGTGTTCTTTAATGGTTAACATCATCAGACCACCTCTGATGCTTCGCTGGATTTACTTGTCAACGGTTGCTAATGTTAGGGCTGCCTGACCTACGGTGAAATGTTCTTCAATGGTTAACATCATCGGACCACCTCTGATGCTTCGCTAGAGTTACTACCAACGGTTGATAATATCTGGGTTGCCTGATCTACGCTGAAATTTTCTTCAACGATTAACATCATCGGACTACCTCTGATGCTTTGCTGGAGTTACTGCCAACGGCTGGTGATATCAGGGTTACCTGATCTTCATTGAAATGTTCTTCAATGGTTAACATCATCGGATCACCTCCTATGCTTCGCTGGAGTTACTTCCAATGACTAGGGATATCAGGGTTGCCTGATCTTCGTTGAAATGTTCTTCAACAGTTAACATCATCGGACCACCTCCGATGCTTCGCTGGAGTTACTGCCAACGGCTGGTGATATTAGGGTTGCCTGATCTTCGTTGAAATATCCTTGAACGGTTAAGTATGCATGAAATCTCCGCTGGGGACATATTTCTGAAGAGATATATGATTTTGATTGGAATTATAAACCAGGTTGATGGCATTGAACCTTTGCGAGGTATTTCCAGGGTAGCTTTCAACAACTTTGATCATTTGTTTTGTGAACCCTGTGTCTGGGCGAATAACATTGATTGATACGTAGACCCGCAGTTTGGTCTCTAAAAATCAGGATTTTAGTCTTTTTCGCTTAATCGTGTAGCATCTTTTTTCCTAATTTAACAATGCTGCACTATGCAAAGATTATGCAACACTATGCAGTACTATGCAAAAACTATGCACTAAAATAAAATAAAATATATTCTATTTATTAAAAGTTTTATGTCTTATATAAAAAGTTTTTTGTTTTATTACTATTATAATAATAATAAAACCAAAACTGAGATAACTTGGTACCGATGATTTTGAAAAATGAGTAAGTGGGGGTTCATGTAATAAGTCAAACTTACAACAAATACTACATAACAAACCCCTCTATTTATCACAAATTACTTGTCTTCAATAAACACATTTTTAATTATTAATCATTAATATTATAACTCACAATATTAACAATCAGATCATTCCCAGGAAAGAGGGGGCTTTCCGATAAGGACTTCTCCTTTTTGGCGAGCAATTAAATGATTTAACCCCTTTTCTCGACAAAACTTTCTATACATTGTCAATAATTCAAATAATAATATGAATAACTATGTCGTCTCTATTATTGATTTAATAATATAAAGTATTGTGCAGATGATACTATGACAATAATTGAATCAATAATATGAGATACTATGCATCAACTACTGTTGCAATAATTAAATAAAACTGAGTGACTTCACACGTAAGCATCAATAATCAAAGATACTGTACAATACCATTGCTAATGTGCAACCACGTATATTACTGTACTTTTATCACCGGGTATTTCAACATTTAACGGTAAAAGCCTTGCCGTTATTTTATAAAAAAGTTATTTATGTCGCTTTCTAAATCCGACAGTAATTCCGTTATGGGGTCCACCAATGATTGTGCCATCGTACGAATATTCCCTGATAAAATGAATATTCCCCGACCAAATGGATATTTTATGGCAACTTGCTTACTTTGCAAAAAATTTAAATATTACCCACAACTATAACATTATATCAAATCCACACATTATTATTCAAAATAATATTTAGAGAAAATTAAATTTTTATTTATAAAAAGTTGGGGTGTTAAAACCTCCCCTCATTATTAAATTTCATCCTTGAAATTGGGGTACGTACCTGCTATTTCGACGAAGCGAGGATACCTTGTTTTCATTTCAGATTCTAACTCTTGAGGTATAACCTTTAAGCGTAGAATATGTTTCTTCTTACCCAAGATTTTAACAGGTACCTCTTCATACGCTAAATCTACTTCTATCTTGTTTGGTTCTAATTCAATAATGTGGTTCGGGTCTTCCACATATTTACGTAACATAGATATGTGAAAAATGTTATGATCAAGAGACATACTTGGTGGTAAAGTGAGTCTATAGGCCACAGTTCCTACTCATTCAAGGATTTAAAATAGAATAATAATTTGAGGGTTGAGATTTCCTCTATTCGTCGATTCTTGCTTGTAGAATAACACCTTTTGCACGTTCTTCTTCATATTCATCAGCTCCGAGTCTGTAGCTTGAGTAGCCTTAACTATATCTATTAAAGTCAGTTTTACTCGTATATTTGACATCATCACGTGGGTCCATAGAGTCTTTAACTCTATTTCCATCATTTGTAAGTTATACGAAATGGGTCTTTGTGTTTGATAATATCGCACTTGTACCTGCATATGATATTCTACTCAACGTGTTAACTACTACGTTCACTTTTCCATGATGGTATTGAATGGTATGATCGTAATCTTTCAACAGCTCGAGCCAACGTCTTTGGCGGATGATACATTCGTTCTGGGTGAACAAATATTTGAGGGTTTTATACTGGGTTCAAGGTCGATACAAAATTCGATTTCACACTCTGGGGGTAGGCCAAGAAGTTCTTCAGGAAATACGTCTGGAAATTTATTAACAATAGAAATATCATTCAAATCTAACGCATTTTTGTTTAAATCCACAACATGGGCTAAGAAAGCTTGACATCCATTTTTCAATAAATGAATGACTTTATGGCTTGATATGACAGTGATCGACTTGAGTGGTTATGTTGCTTGAATTCGCATAACAGGTTGGTTAGGAATATGAAAGCTAACAACCTTAAGTAAATAATCAATTTTAGCATGATGAGTAGTTAACCAGTCGATTCCTAAAATCACATCAAATGCAAGTATTTTCAAAGAGATGAGTTCAACAGGTAATGTGAAAGTTTCGATTTGAACCAAACAAGATTTATAAATGGTTGATGTAATGAAGGTTTCTCCCAACGGAGTTTAAACCGATAAGTTAAAGTCTAATTTCTCCAGAGTCAAGTTTAAACGTTGAGCGCGAGTATGTGAAATAAAAGAATGGGTAGAACCGGTATTTAATAAGATATAGACTTCACAAGAGTTTATGATTAGCTTTCCCGTGATAACTTCGTTCGGGTTCCTCAATTTTCGGGAGGTCACGAGAAACTATCTCCCTTAAACTACCGACTTTGATTTGTGTGGGACAACCTTTAGTGTCTCCATCCCAGCTGGACTTGACTTTACTACACGACAAAATCGAACTAGGTGACCTTCTCTTCCGCAATTGAAACACGCTTTGGGTTGCTGCGTACAATTTGGATGGATGTGTCCCTCCTCTCCACATTTGTAGCATACGACTGGTGGTCATTCTCCTTCCTTAAAAATGAGTGATGGTGGTGCTATCTTTCCATCATTATTAAATCTCCTCTTTCTAAAATTTCCACTTCTATTATCTTGGCCAGGATTACCACCGAAGTGGTTACCATTTCTGACATGATGATTTCCTCCACGTTTGTTGTCATCGCTTCTATGACCGCTATACCATTGGTATTATCATTTTGTCGGCTGCTATCTTTTGGTTGGGCTGACTCATTATCGCGCTCCAATAACTGAACCCTATTCACAACATCTGAATACAAACAAAATTTGTGAGAAATGAGATATTGACGTATTTCAGGTTTCAAACCTCGAAGAAAAATTCACGTCATTCGCTCCTCATTATCAACCAAATGGGATGCAAACCGGTATAACTCGACAAATTTAGCCTCGTATTGCGATACGGTCATATTGTTTTGCTCTAACTTGATGAATTCTACCTCCTTCATGTGATGAATACTTTCAGGAAAGTACTTGTCTTGGAACAATTCTTGAAACTTCTCCCAAGATATCTTTAGTGCGGAAAGATGAGTACATTTTACAGATTCCCACTAATAATCTGCCTTTCCTCGCAACATGAAGGTGGCAGAGAGAACCTTTTGCTCCTCAGAGCATCCCAAGACATCAAATATCTTGGTGATATGCTTAATTCATGTCTCTGCCTTAAGTGGTTCTGGCTTTTCCAAAAACTCTGGTGGTCCCAACTCCTTGAATTACTTAGCGGTGACCAGCCAAGAGTTGTCATTGACTCCAACAACATTTGAACACGAGTCTCTCTCGTTTGATGTTGCATGAATTCTAGAAAGCTCCTAAACATACCATCGTTCATCATTTTGTCGGTGTTCATGTTTACATGAGGATTATTGCCTTCCTGATGCACATTATCCTGGTTATTGATTAGCGATGACTCAATGGTCTCATGTGCTCCATTGCTTATCTCAAAATTTTTAGACGCCATTTTCAAATACTGCCACAAAATAAAGGTTAATTGACATGCCACATATCATCCCTATATTCTGACCGACCAATTAAATAACAAATAAGCTTAGGTAAGACACACTTGCGAAGGATTTACCCGTCTCTCCTCCTAGTTCTAGCCTCAAATCTCATCCAGGGATCATATCCCTAAGCTTTGATACCAACTCTGACTCTGATCCAAGACTTGGATAGCACCTCACATTGATACCTATTAACTTGCCATCGTTATTCACGGCGTCCCCTACGGAAAGTCTGGCTTAGGTACATCCCAAATAAGGAAGTCACCATCGAAAGGCTCGGGGCTCTTTACTTTTGACTTTGATACCAACTGTGACGCCCCCAAAATAGGTATACACAACCCATTCTAAGTCGCCAAATACATGGTACATAATTTAAATACAAACTTAATTTACACAATTAATAATTGTCGTGCAAAATATGATAATACAATAGCTGAGTTTCAATACAAATATTATCTCGTAGACAATATCCAAACTCAAATGAAGTCCTCATTACAATTATTATCACACAATTTCATAGAATAAATCTTGGACCATCACTCAATTCCCCGACTAGTCCCAACTATATTCTCATTTCCTGAAGAGAACAATGAAAGAAAATGGTGAGCTCAACTAGCCCAATAAAGAATATTAGGACTAAGATAATGTAGAATAAATTATCCTTTGCCTTCAACAATATAAAAACTGATAGAATACAATAGACAACAAGTTTAACTGCAACGGAACAAACAATTTATTAAAAGAGTCAAGTAGAGCATGATGTCTACTATCTTCTATGATTTAAAAGTTTATCATCAATATTTTATCTCTATAACACATCTCAATAAATAATCCACATCACTAAATTATCCATGCACTACGGGCCAAGGATATTCATTAGTATCACATCCATGAATCATCCATGCACTACGGGCCAAGGATATTCGTTATTATCACTAGTGGTCATGATAATGCCAACAACTGTCCATCAATGCACTACGGGCCAATGCGGACTTTTGCCACATCATTTGTAATATTTCAGGTCATGATTATACCGATACATAATTCTTGGTCATAATCATACCAATCAACAGTTTATCTATGCACTACGGGTCAAAGATGACTTTCATCACAATATAATAATGATGATGATGACAATGATATAAGAATTCAATTAAGTGAGAGCAAGGATAATTTTTAAAGATTTATAACTAAATTTATCCAGAGTTCAAGAATGTCCAAATTGTCAACATGATAACTGCTTTGTGGAGTAAAATTCAAGAATAATATTCATGTATCAAAAATAATTTGGACATAAAAGAAATTATTTTTTGTGTGAATAGTACCCCGTGAATAGTATTTCGTGAATAGTATCCAATGAATAGTACCGTATGTATGAATAGTATAGTATATATAAATAGTACCATATAAATAGTATCGTATATATGA
The DNA here is from genome assembly GCA_020205505.1 of Panax japonicus. Lineage (NCBI taxonomy): Eukaryota > Viridiplantae > Streptophyta > Magnoliopsida > Apiales > Araliaceae > Panax > Panax japonicus. Next base: position 55,276,540 of record CM035096.1, read on the forward strand.
ATAGTGCCGTATGTATAAATAGTACCCCATGAATAGTACTCCGACATGAAAAGATTAAAATTTAATAAGAATGTCCAAAAAAATATTTCAGTGAAACGATATTAGATGAAACGCAAATTTAAAGGATATTCTACTAATTTCAAGGAATATAGAAGCAATACTTATCAAAATAAGTGTAGATTTAGGAATATGAAATGAAATAATATTACTTACATACTAAAAATATTGAACAAAAATAATATCCCTTACGAATATTGAACGAAAATAATATTCCTTACGAATACGAAAAAAATATATCTTCTGAATATGAAATAAATCATACCCTTTACCTTAAAAGAAGAGTACTTCTGACTGGTATAGCGGAGATATTCTTGAAGAAAATTTGCACTATTTGCTATACTCAAAGTTTCCTTAAACTTAAACGAAACTAGCTCAATATTATAGGAGAAGAATTCTCTAATTCTGGTGTGATTTTCATTTCTAAACTAAGCATCCTATTTATAGGAGAATGGCAGGGTACTATTTAAGAAAAGAAATCACGGATGAATAGGAGAAGAAATTCACGGGCGCAATTCTGCTGAGATTTTCAAATTTTACTATGCTGCACTATGCAACACTATGTAGTGTTTCAATAATTGAATAAAACTGTTGCAATAATCGAATAAAACTGAGTGACTTCTCACGTAAGCATCAATAATCAAAGATAATGTTGAATACCGTGTGCTACTCAGCAATCACGCGTATTACTATAGTTTTATCACCGTGTATTTCAACAGCTAACGGTAAATGTGACAACCCAAGAATTTGGATATTTTGTAAAATCTTAAAAGATTGAATTAAGGTTAAATAATAAACCTAGAAAGAAAATAAGTGAATGGATTTGATATTTTCTGGAAGGAATTTTGTGGATTTAAAAATCTTTCTGGAGAATTATTCAGGATTAATGGTATAAGTGTATATATGTATCTGTGTATGTGGTTTTATGTGTGCAGTATGTGAATAAGGGTTAAGAGTTGACTAAATAAACTATATCTGTGACAAACCCTAAGTATATATTAAGAGCGTCAACGTTCAGTTAGAAAACCCTAGTGATGGATAAGAAATCCTAAAATTGGCTCTGAAACCCCTAATTTCAGCTCCAAGAATCTGATACCCTAATTCTGAATATTAAAACCCTAATTGGAGAATTCAAAGGCTAAGTATAAGGCTTAAGTGTTATTAATTATAACCTAATTAGGGAAAACCCTAATGATTAATTAGAAGCCGTAATTATTAGAAAACCTAATTTTCAATTGAAAACCATAATTGCTAAATTAGGAATCCTATTGGCTAAATTAAGAATCCTTAATCCTAATATTCAAGTCTAAGTAATTAGGAAACCCTAATCTAATTACGAAACCCTAATTATAAATTAAGAAACCCTAAATTTTTATTTTAAAACCTAAATTGGAAATCCTAGAATTTATTTTTTTAAAACCTTAGGGTTAAACCCTAAGGGTTATAGCAATTGTGATTTATGCCATTAAAATTAAAATCCAAATGACCAAAGTGCCCTTTTTCATTTCTTTAAAAAGTTACTTGTAGATATATAATGGAGTTGGTGACCCAATAGATTGACCTTGTGCTCATTATATCATCAATCCCAGCCACATTTCATTAGCTATACATTGAATCAAAAATAAAAGTTAAAAAGTAAGAAAACTTTCTTACTTTACTCGGAAAACTATACAAGACCTTCTCTCTCTAAATTTTTTGAGATGGGGAGTGAGAATGAGTGAGAAGATAAGCTAATATCACTATTTAGCTTTCCAAGAGCAGATCACAAAGATCAGATCTAAGAATCAATGTTTAAAAAGGTATAAAACCCTAACTTGAAAATCTATGTATTTGATGTTAGATGTTGTTAATTATTGTCTAAAGAGTGTTAAGAGATATTATTTAATGATCCAAGATGTAAAATCAAGGATCCATAACATCTAGAAGCCAAAAACTAAGTTTTTCAAACTGATCAAGAACCCTAAAAATAAGGTCTGACAGCCTAATGTCAGGGCCTCTAGATTCTTCTGTGTTAATGATTTATGATGTTTGAAGTTTTATATATGTAGTATGCCATGTAGACTATGATCTGAAACTGGAAACAAGGTCATATCATGTCTAGATCTTAAGATATAAGCAGTCACACCTCGTTGACCAATCACGAAAATTGAGTTTTTGGGCAACCCAGAAACACAGATTTCGTCTGACAAGATTTTGCATGCTCTAGATCTTGCTGTTATTTGATATTTTGGCCAAGTTATTATTTTGATCTTGTAGACTGGTATAAGGGCTACATATTCATGCCTCTAGACTACCTAGATCCATGGTAGAATCAAAGATATGAGTGGTCAAACTAAGGTTGACCACCAGCCTTACGAATTTCTGGAAAACCCTGAAATCGTTCAAGAACAACTTTCTGACAGTTCTTTGACCGGCTTTTATTCCTCTCATGTGATGTTGTTAGACTGTTATAGTGCATGATATTTGTAGCTTAACATATGGACTACATGATTGAATCTTTACATCACATAAACAAGACATGGAAATCAAAGATTCAAGGCTGCAAAGTAGGACCCTTGATACTGTTTGAGTTTCTAGGCAACTCAGAAACTCAAGAACACGTCTGGCAAGATATTTTGTGGCTTAGATCTTTCTGTGGTGATATGTTTTGGCCCTGATATTGATTGGTAATTGTAGTATTACACTTATACTACATGATTAACACATTTGGAAGCCTAGAAAATAATAAGATCATAGATCTATTTCTGGTCAAACAAGGCACCTTGTTAACTGACATGAGTTTCTAGGTTTGGTCCAAGAACATGAAGAACACCTATAACGACGGTTATGTCGCTATAGGCCACCTTTAGTGACATTTAATTTCAAAAAATTAATTATTTTATTTAAAAATTAGATACAAATAGTTTTTAATTATGAAAAATACATAATAAAATTCTAAAAATTATTTTAAAGCCTGAAAATGAGTTTTTAATAATTTTTAATATATTTCACAAATATTTAATATTTTTGGAATATTAATGGTATTTAATTTATTTAATTATAATATTAAATAAATTATTTAAAAATTATTTTAATATATGAAAAATCATTTAAAAATATATTATGGTATAAGAAAATATTTTAAGTTATTTTTGATGACTTTTAATATTATGTGATGAATTTCATTAATTAATTAATATTAATGGTAATTAATTTATTTAATAAATATATTAAATAAATTATGAAAAAATAGAATTAATGATTTAAAGGTCATAAAAAATATTTGAAGTTATAAAATATAACTTTTGATAATTTGTTATGAAAATTATTAATATTTTAATATTAATGACAGATAATTTATAATGGTTTTAATTACTTTAAAGGCCATAATAAAGAATTTAAAATACTTTGATAAATTATAAATATATTAGAATATTATGTTAAGAATTTTCATTAATATTTAATATTAAATAAATATTAATGATATTAGAATATTGTTGTAATTATATCATATAAATACGCTATTAATGATTAAAAAAATCATGATAAATGGTAATAATTATCTAAAAATTTTTACGAGTTTATGAAAAACATTTTGAATAATAGTAAATTATTTAAGATATTTTGTGAACCAGTTTAGACTGAGTCTTAGTAATATTAGGCTCGAGAATTGTCCGACTAGGCCGTCGGGATGCTATAATTATGACGAATTCAATTCAGACTGCAATAGTCTGACTTGATACTAGGTCCTATGTGTTGTATAGATGTATAGGGTTATGTGTTATTTGTTTAAGTTATTATATATAATAGTATTATACTGTGGTGATATTATTCTAATATTTAGAGATCGATATTATCTATATTAGGTATTCAGACAAAGCTTAATAAATTACGTAACGGTAATCAACGGAATATGCAAGTTTTACTTAACTCGACTTTGAGTTGTTTATTCAAATATGCTTGTGGATAATCATTACTGATTACAATGTCTATGAATTGTTGAATCGTACTCAGTGCATATTGCATGTATTCATCAGGTATGAAAGGCTGATCACCTTCATTACCATTCGGTCTAGATATAATTGATATGTTCATGTTCAATGTTCGTTCAGCTATGAAAATTTGTCCATGCTAGTTCACAATGTATATATTTTTGAATGTTAGCTAGCTTGTTATTCAATTCTTTCAATCATGATATATTCCTTATTTAACTTAAACTTGCTAGGCAAACTTGTTGCCCACACTTGCTATATCATGATAAACATTGCAGATTAAGACGAATACGTCGGATACATGAAAGGACAAAGACAAGTCCAACTTTGGATTGTATGTGCAGCTAGAAATGTAACAGTAATGTATGATAATAACAATATATGTTAGACATGTTATGAATTATGTATAAGTTAAGGTTACTCGACCTTGGAAAATAATGTGTAAAGTTTATTGTATAAACAATTTATGTTTATATCTTCCGCAATTATAATAGAAATAGAATTTGATTGTACCAGATCCGCGGTGATTTGAGACCCAGATCTGGGGCCCTCATAGTAAAAGCTTTGCCGTTATATTATAAAAAGGTTATTTCTGTCACTTTCTAAATTTGACATTAATTCTGTTGTGGGGTCCACCAATGATTGTGCCATCGTACGAATATTTCCTAATAAAATAAATATTCCTCGACCAAACAAATATTTTATCGAAACTTATTTACTTTGCAAATTTTATAAATATTACCCATAACTATAACATTATATCAAATCCACACCTTATTATTCAAAACAATATTTAGAGAAAATTAATATTTTATTTATAAAAAGTTGGGGTCTTACATCATAAGTGGGTAGTTTTCGTTGCAGAGCAAGCCATAGGATGAAAGAGTAACGGGGCACATGCTGTGGGTGATAAAGCAAGGTGTGTCATATGACCTGTGGGCGATGTTCTTGAATGGATTCCCAAATGAAAGAGGCTTTTATGGAATCAAGATTTGTAGAATTCTAGAGAATGGAGTCCTCAATGTTAGGAGGAATGGGAATGGCTTCAATCTGCCGGCTAAACAGTATCACCTCATGATGGAAACTTTAGGGAAGAACCTATTAAGAGTTGTGCTAAATAGCACTAACCATAGCAATGAGAGGCAGGCCAGATGAGGAGATCAAGGAAGGGGATGGAATAAAAGGGATCCCTTGGTGCCATGGGTCAAACCAAAAATTAATTTTAGAACTATAGCCGACACAATATTTGATGAATTGGAGAGCCATTGGCCTTGAGTATTTATTTCCAAATCCAAGAACAGTCTGCTAAAATTGTAATCTGCCAGAAGTTTCTCGTCTTTAGGAAAGAAATTTTAACCTATTTTGCCCAGGCTGGAGAGGATTGAAATTTGATAATGTTTGTAACATGGACAAAGATTAGAGCTTTGTTCCAGTCTAGCAAATTTTTGATACCTAAGCCACCTTCTATAGTAGGAGATGATAAGGAATGCCAAGCAACTTTGGCTCCATGCTTAGCTAGAGAAGGTACTTTCCAAAGGAACTGACATAGAATAGATTGAATGGCACGCATGGCTACCTTTGGAAGGATGAAATATTTACTCTAGTAAGATTGGATGGCAAAGAGGACCGTTTTAATCAGTTGTAGGTGGCCAGAATAGGAAAGGGCAATAGATGTCGATGATGTAATCTTTTGAGTAATTCTATATATGAGGGGAGTGCAATCCTTGAAATATAGTTTTGAAGAAATAAGAGGCACTCCCTAAATTTGATGGGTAAGTAACCTGCAGTAAATCCCAAGATGGATAGAAAAACTTGAGAAGTAGATTGGTCTGTGTTGGCTAAAAAACATTGACTCTTGTGAGCATTTGGGATAAGTACAGAGTATAGAGAAAAGGAATTTATACAGGATTTGATGATGTTGATCGATTCAAGGCTAGCATTGAAAAAGAACAGTGTAATACCCCAACTATTATGAATAAAGATGATTTTTCTACAAATATCATTTTTGATTATTATAGAATGAATATGTTATAATATTATAGTTGTGGGTAATATTTATAAATTATGCAAAGTACGCAAGTTGTTATATAATATTCGATTGATCGGGGAATATTCATTTTAACAGGGAATATACGTATGACGGCACAATCATTGGTGGACCCCACAACGAAATTATTGTCGGATTGAGAAAATGACAAAAATATCTTTTTATAAAATAAGGCAAAAGTTTTACCGTTAACACTGTTGGAATACTTGGTGGTTAAAATACAGTAATACGCGTTGTTGCACAGTAGCACTGTAACATTCCAGAATTTTAAAGTGTAATATTAAATATTTATTGATTTATATAAGCATTTAATGGATTATGTTTATTGTTGAATAAATAATTGTTCAATTTGAGTTGATGTTATTTAGTTAATTATTTGTTGAATAAATAATTAAGGAGCTAAGAAAATTAATTGTTATGAGATTATATACCAATTTAATTTAATAAGTAAGCTAGAGAGCTTATAGTGATTTAAATAAATTATAATATTTTAAATGGGAAATTATAATTTAAAATATTAGTTGGTTAAATAAAATTATAATTATAAAATAAATTATAGTTATCTGATATTAAATTATGTGCTAAAGTAATTTAATAGATTAATGTTTTAATTGATTTATTAATTAAATAAAAGTGTGACTAATAACCTTGCTATAAAGGAGTTATTAAAATAAATTAAGGGAGTTTTAATTCAGTTTTGCCAAAAAAGGTCTAATGCCTATTAAGTCTTTAATATAATTGTGTTTTTCCAAACAAGGCATAAGGAATAATTGGTTATGTTTTTAGTGATTAGCCAAACAAGCCTTATGGCTTTTGATTTTCAAAACTTAAATAACTGATATCAGTTATAAGTTTATATTTATATCATATAATAAATATATATTATATCTTATACGTTATATCCTAAGTACGTAAGAATAGAGGAGAGAGGTTAGAGAGAAGCAAAGAAAAGAAAACTCAGAGGAAGAAGAAGAGAAGAAGAAGAGAAGAAAGGAAGAAAGGCTAGAGATTGAAGAAGATGAAGCTTGATAATCAAAAGGATAATCAAACTCTAGGATATCATCTTCTTAATCAAAGGTAGGAACTCAATATCTTTCTTTAAAAGTTTAGTTTTTCTCTTCCCAAAAAGTCTCTGTAAAATATTTGTAAATGAGGAATTGTTGATATGTATATAGTTTAGTATAATAATTGTTTGTAAAAGGTTGTTTCATGAATTTGTATGTGATTATAGAGAAATTAAGTCATGTATGTATGCAAATTGTGAAGAAAATATATTACAGTGTTTACATGAAAATACATATATGAAAATGGTTTAGTTTAAAATAGAAATTAAGGTTTTATTAGTTGTTAAATTGATTATGGAAATTTATAGAGTATGTATAACCATAACTATGATGTTTTGAAATTTTTGTTTTGATTGAAAAACAAAATCACAGTGTTGATTTTCATTGAAAATATCAAAAATAGAGTTTTTGCCAAAAATATTGAAATTGGGTGTTGTATATTTGATGTTTAAGTTATTTTATGAGTAGAAACATGTTAGAAGTCTTCACAATATGTTTATATGAAGTTTATATGTAAATTACATGATAATCAGTCTATTAGATTTGAGCTTTTAGGCCAATTTGGCGTTTGTTCATGATGTTGCCGAGTTTGGTCGCCAGATTCTGGACTCTGGCGCCGCAGCGCGGCCCAGCAGTACAACTCTCGCGTTGCAGCGCCGACGCCATTCCGCAGCCACCAACAAATGACCTGTGACCCGAGCCGCAACGCCAACTCAGCGCCGCAGCGCGAACCATAGTGTAAACTGTGGCGCCGCAGCGCGAGTTAACAATAGGTTCTTACAGTTTTGTTAAAGTATACAAATTTTGAAAATAAATGTTATGTGTTAATAATATGAATGTTAAATAATGATTTCAGTAGTATTAATCTATGAATAAGCATGTTATCAAGAGTTAATTAGTATTAACGTAGTTTGATTATGTGAATTGGTAATTTAACCTACATGATGTATATATTTTGTTTATATAGATATAAAATGTTTGTAATGAGTAATTATGTCATGATGACATATGTATAGGGTATTGATTCAAGTTGTAAGATTTAGTTTGTGCTAAAGGCAAGTTTTCTAACTCTAAAACTTCGTTGTACTAGTTTAATTTCGTTGAGCACATTATTGCTTTTAATTCTATTTCAATTATACAAGTTGCTAACTTTACACTTTTGTAGAGTTAGATTGTTTATTATTGATAAAGCTCTTGTATCTATTGGTTCATGAGAATACAAGTATTCCAAATCTTATATTTTATTATTGAGCAAGTTCTTTTATATGTAACTTGTGATTTAGCATGCGAGTTGTTCTATTTTAATATTCTAGTATTGAACAACTCTATCGTTCAAATTACTATTCAATATGCATGTTTAGTACCCAAATTCTCAATAACCTTGAATGTTATGATTATTCAATGCTTATGCTATTAGATTATTCCTAAAGCATAATGTTAATTTACAAATATCAATTAAGTTATGATTATTCCATAGCATAAAGTTATTTCTTTTGTAATCAACTAATCCTTAGTTGATTACCGTTGAATTCTAAATTACCATATAATGTATCCAAACCAAACTTACTTTGGTGCGGACTTGTATTCTAAATACTGAGATGAACAACTCTTTTAATAGAGGTTTACGCTTAGCGTTGAAATGGTTGTGCATAATACATTGTACGAAGGATTGATCCCCCTAAGTACGTGGAGTCCTTATAGTCTTATGACTGTTAAAGTTAAAGTTGAAAGATTACTTATAACTGTGGACATGATTCGTGGTCATTAGACCCTCAGTGAATGTTATAATTTTCAGAAAGTTAATAGAATATATTATTTAGTTCTATTGAACCTAATGTTGGCAATTGATGTAAAAGTTTAAAGATTTATTTATTGTTATTTCAAGTGGGCCTTGTTTGCTCACTCTTTCCTGTAAAATTTCTTACAGCTAAAGTTGAAACTGGTGACGTACCTAGCACCAGTAAGGGAAAAGGAAAGATGAACAAGTACTGAAGACTTGTAATAGTTTTGATAGTTTTTTTTAGACTGTGATTTAAAGATTGTAATGAAGTTTATTTTATTTTCCGTATTTGAATGATTGTTGTTAAAGGTTAGATAACCTGGGAGATTTTATTTAAGTTTTATCCTGTATGGGCAGGTTTTTATTATTCAATTTATTATAATTGGGTAGTTAGAAACGAATGTTTTGATTAAGTGAACACAAAGTCTTGAGGAAATGAAGTACCGGGATTTGGGGGTGTCACAGGTTGGTATCAAAGGGTTATGAACCTTAGGTGGGGGAAAGCCTTAGGAAGTAACCTTTAAAAAGATAGCGGAGATAACTATTATCGAGTTTTAAAAAAGAAGTAATAAAACACTTATATGCTTATGTGATTTTAATTTATGTACTCGTGAGTGTCGAATAGTAATGATTAATAATAAAAACTTTAAAACATTGTTGTCAGGATGACTAATGTCAGAGAATCCAGTCAGGCTAGGGAGGAGGGACCTCAAATGCCTATAGAGGAGGAGCCTTGCGACATTCATGTAGTTTGGGAACAACTACTGCCACGGGAGTCAGCCCCGTTGGTCACAGTAGTTGAAGATGAGGATGATGACGTGGAAACAGATGAGGAGGATCCCATTGAGTTACCACAGGAGGATGAGGATGATGAGGACGAGGAGGAAAGGATTTTACTTAACTCGATAGCTGGCCGTATATACGATGAGGTGCATGACCGTAACGTGGAACTTCAGGATACAGTTGAGGAGTTACAGGAGATAGTAGCTGAACAACAAATTACAATGACACAAAAAGACGGCGAGATCCAGGATTGTGAGGAACGACTGACAAACGCTGAAGAGAAACTAATACAGACTGAAGGAGAGAAAGAACAATTGATCGAGATGGTTGCTGAACTAAAGAACAAACTAAGAGAAGAAGCTGCTAAGAGGGAAAGAGCTAAAGATGCATACGAGGAAGCTTATCAACGAACTGGAAGAGCAGTAAGGAACTCACAGACGAAAAGGATGAAGATGGAAGAGATGGATAAAGTTTTTGACACCGCAATTAATCGAGCTCAAGATCGGGTCATGGGATATTCGATTCAGTTCGAGACGCTGCCATCATATGTATTAGATCGCAGTACAATGTTTCGAGTCATGGAGGAAGAACGTGATAGGGCTAAGAAGTATCTTAACATATCATCATAGAAAATGTGTAACAACCCCAAAATAGGTCCATTCCATCCAACCCATTCTGAGTCGCCAAATACATGGTATAGAAAAAACTACAACTTTATTACAACAATTTTCGTAAAAAATACAACAACACATATGTTGTGAGTTTGGATACAAATATATACCAACTATAACTCTGGACACCAACTTTGGATAGCACGTCACAATGACACCTTACATAAAGGTATAGTCAAAAACTGTTTTAGAAATTATAATCTTTGGGAAGTGCTCTAGGAAACCTTCGTACATGGGAGGCAATGCTTCTAGGTTATGGTAGATATCATATGGCCACAGAATTATCCTTGGTTGACCCAATAGATCCCAAAGAAAAACGAGAAGATTACTATCATATTCTTCCCAATGGTGAGTCTTCTCTTGACATATTATTATCTCCACTGTCTCTAATTGGATATTATACTCCAAACAAACACCAAGATTATATAGGTAGTGCTCGTAAATATACTCAGCAAGTGGATGAGCACAATCCTGTCTTATGATGACACGAGGTTGTATGTCATTAGACATCTTGTATGATACTGGCAGAACACCCTTCCAACGTTGGTTTCACCTCACTCTAGTTGATTCACCAAATATAACTACTAAATGATGACCACCATTCTATTATCCTGTTACCCCCGCTCGACCCAGCTACACTCTTATTACCTGAAAGGAATTGTGAAGCAAAAGGGTGAGCACAACTAGCTCAGTAAAGAATATCATGACTAAAGATAAATAAATTTTCAATAGCCTTCAACAGTAATAAATCAGAGATTTAGAACATATGGTAGATGATAAAACTTTTCAACCATAGTTGCAGCGGAACGAGCAATCCATTAGAAGAGTCAAGTAAACCATAAAGTCTATTATCTTCTTCATGTCAAAAGTCCACCAACAATGTTTTAACCCTGTAACATCAATCAACAGTTCCTGTCCACAATCATGTGAATAACTCATAATCATAATTATAGTTCTAAATTCCTTTTCGCATTCAGGACGAAAATAATTTTCATCGCCTGTCTTTACCTGAAACATCAAAGATAATGATTATACCAAATCACAGTTCTTGTTCATAATCATACTAATAAATTAATCTTTGCACTTTGGGCCAAAGATATTCATCAACAGTTCATCTTTGCACTACAGGCCAAAGATATTCAACAACAAGTCATCTTTGCACTACAGGCCAAAGACATTCATATCTCAAAGAAATACATAATCATTTCAGAATTTATATAAACCATAATTATAACCATGTTGATCAATTCACCTTTGCACTTAAGCTAAAGATATTCCTTTATAAATTCAATGGTCATGATCATACCAGTCACAATTCAACTTTTCACTACTGACCAAAGAGAACCCTAGTCATGATCATACCAATAATCTACCCATCTTTACACTCTAGTGAAAGAGAATTTCAGCATCAAGGTTATAAAAATGTTATATATGATAATAAAATCAATATAATCAATACATAGTTTTAACCTCCAGAGTAATATTCATAAATCAACTATAATTTGGTTAGAAAAAGAATCCAATTTTGTAGTGAATAGTACCCGTGAATAGTAACTCATGAATAGTAACTCATAAATAGTAACTCATGAATAGTAACCTGTCGTGAATAGTAACTCATGAATAGTAAATCGTGAATAGTAACTCATGAATAATAACTCGTGAATAGTAACTCATGAATAGTAATCCCGACATAAAAAAAGTTCCAAATTTGATAAAAATTTTCAACCAATATTTTGGCATAATGATATTGAAGAAAATATCATTTTAAGAAGAATATAACACTCCTTTCTACCCCTTACAATCCCGTACTATCCCTTACCTCAAAAGAGCAGTACTTTTGACTGGAATAACGCTGAACGAACTTGCACCGTATAGAAACACTCAAGATATCAAAATACTCACAAGAATACACTCGATAATATAGAGAGAGAAATAGAGAGAAAACTTCAGTTTCCGGTGTGATTTTCAATTCTAACCTAAGCACCTATTTATAGAAAATTGCTTAGAACACCAAAGTAGAAAATTTAATAAATTAATAATATATGTGACGCCCCCAAAATAGGTCCATTCCACCCAACCCATTCTGAGTCGCCAAATACATGGTACAGAAATTACTACAACTTTATTATTACAACAGTAAAACTGTAAGTTTGAATACAAATATTATCTTCTAAACAATATCTATACTCAAATAAATCCTCATCACATTTATTGATACATTATTTTACAAAAATGGTGAGGACTACTAAACAACTCTCTATAGAACCTTCACACCATACCCCGACTCGATCCTGCTATGTTCTCACCTTCTGAGAAAAAAATAGAACAACAAGGAAAAGGGTGATCTCAACTAGCCCAGTAAAGAATATTATGACTAAGATAATATACAACAAATTATCGTTAGTCTTCAACAGGGAAAAATCTAATAGAATACAATAGACAACAAGTTTTAGATCAACAAATGTAGCGGAAACAACAATCCATTAGAAGAGTCACGTAGAGAATGAATTCTACTGTCTTCTAAGATTTAAAAGTCCATCATCAATATTTCATCCTTGTAACAACAATCAATATACATCTTTAATCATCTTTGCACTACAGGCCAAAGATATTCATTTGTATCATCAGTTGGTCATGTTCATCTCAACACCTGTTCATCTTTGCACTACGGGCCAAAGAGATTCATCAGTTTAATCATTCATCTTTGCACTACAGGCCAAAGATATTCATCAAGTATCACCATTAAGGACTGAGGATGATGAAAAACATTTTTAAGAACGAATCCAGTGAGATAGAAGGACAAATATTAGGGATTCGTACCATAGTTTGTCAAAGATCAATAATACTTCATAACTGATTTTGAAGCAGAACTCAAAAATAACGATCAAAACATGGATACAATTAAAGATAGTAGCCAAAATAGATATTTTGGACAAAAAGAAGAAATTTCATTTTTCGATGAATAGTGTCGTATTCGTGAATAATGATGTATACGTGAATAGTGTCGTACACGTGAATAGTAACTCCGACACCAAAAGATAGAAATTTCACAAAAACATCATCACGCTTCGAGAATAGTACTCGTGAATAGTAACTCGTGAATAGTAACTCATGAATAGTAACTCCGACATGAAAAAGTTCCAAATTGATAAAAAGTTTAGAACAATATTTCAGCATAATGATATTGAAGAAGATAATATCATTTAAGAAGAAACAACATCCCTTACCTCAAAATAACCGTACTTCTGACTGAATTTTCGGTATAGTGCTGACAGAAACTCGCACCGTATAGCAACACTCAAATTATACTTACAAGAATACGCTCGATAATATAGAGAGAGAAAGAGAGAAAACTTTATTTCTGGTGTGATTTTCAATTCTAACTTAGCCCTCTATTTATAGGAAAATGCTAGAACGCCAAAGGAGACTAAATAATAAATTAATATTATTTATATAACAAATTTAATACATATGCTAATTAAGACTCAAGACCAGCCCCTCAATACTGAAAATTCCAGCAGCCCACATGCATTGAACAACAACCAAAAAGTGGGACCCACCCATAATTTAATAAAAATCATTTTATTTTCTGAGATTTCAACAATTCATAAAAAATAGCTCGTTTATCAGAAAAATTTGAAACCCACGATTTTCCATGGGAAATTCCATTCTCTACAACTTTGCAGAAGAAAATTTTTCCAAATTCCAAACAGAAATTGACCGAAATCCATAAACGAGCGATTTCACAGTCTATAATCAATTTTCGGTCAAGAATTGTGTCCACCGACACACAAAACATATGTTAAACATTTAATGCCACAAAAATACTCTTCCTCCTCATATACTCATATATCTCACATTCATTGTAAAAATATCACCATTGATATATTATTAAAATAATATATTTAAATGAATTATTTTATCAGATAAAGATAAAATATTAATTTTCAACAATTGTCACATTAAAAATTTTCTCCATCTATATCCACATAAAATAAATATTTTCTTTATCATAATAATCAATAATTAATTATTTAAAAATAATATTACAGAATCACAGTACTGACAACCAGGTCGTTCCCAAGATAGAGGGGGCTTTCCAATAAGGATTTCTTCTTACTGGCACGCAATTAGGTGACCAAACCTCTCCTTAGACAGAACTTTCTAGACATTGCCAATAATGTTATCTGATAATATTATTCAAATAATATGAATTATTGATCTGATAATGGAAAATACTGTGCAATAACAATTATTGAAACAATAATAATATAAATATCAACGCAGCAATTATTGAATCAATAAGATAAAATAATGAACAGTAATTACTGTAACAATTATTGAGTAGTGCCTTCTTACGTACGAATCAATAATTCAACAATACTGTTCAATACCGTGTGCTACTGTGCAATCACGCATATAACTGTATTTTAACCACCAGGTAACCCAACAGTGTTAACGGTAACAATTTACGCCGTTATTTATAAAAACACATTCTTGTCGTTTTCCTTCATCCAACCGTTTTTCGTTATGGGACCCATAAATGACTACACCGTCGTACGGAGATTCCCGACAAAAAGAATATTCCACGACCAAACGAATATTCCCCGACAATAATGAATATTTTATAAGTACTTGCTTATTTTGTAAACTTTGCACCTTTCACCCATAACCAAAGCATTATATCCAATTAACACCTTATTATTCACAATAATAACTAGAGAAAAATCGATTTTATGCATTAAAAAAATTTGGGGTCTTACAACCTCCCCTCCTTATGAAATTTCGTCCTCGAAATTGACGTACGTACCTGGTGTATCGAAAAGGTGAGGGTACCTCGCTTTCATTTCCGATTCCAACTCCCACGTCATTTCCTCAATAGCATGGTTCCTCTACAAAACCTTAACTTGTTGTATAATCTTGGTGCGTAGGACATGTTCTTTCCTATCCAAGATCTTAACAGGTACCTCTTCGTACGTTAAATCTTCGGCTATCTCGTCTGGTTCTAACGCAATAATGTGGTTCGGATCTTTCACATATTTACGAAGCATAGATATATGAAAAACATTATGAACACGAGACATGTTTGGAGGTAACGCGAGTCTATAGGCCACGTTTCCTATTCGGTCAAGAATCTCAAATGGACCAACAAACCTTGGATTGAGCTTTCCTCTTTTTCCAAATCTTGTAACTCCTTTCCATGGAGCAACACGTAACAATACATGATCTCCAATATTAAACTCCACGTCCTTTCTATGAAGATCAATATAACTCTTTTGTCGATCTTCTGAAGTTTGAATACGTTGTCGAATCATTTGGATCTTTTTTGTAGTCATGCGTACTAATTCTGGTCCCAACAACGTTGCTTCTCCCACCTCGTCCCAGCATACTGGAGAACAAAATTTCCGTCCATACAACGCCTCAAATGGAGCCATGCCTATACTTGCTTGATAACTGTTGTTGTAAGAGAATTCCACCAGTGGCAAGTACTTATCCCAACTTCCGTTGAAATCTAGAACACAAAGTCTTAATAGATTTTCAAGGGTTTGAATAGTCCTCTCTGATTGTCCGTCCGTTTGAGGATGATATGCTGAACTGAATCGTAAATCCATGCCCATAGCTTTATGCAAGCTAACCCAAAATCTTGAAGTGAATCTTGGGTCACGATCCGAAACTATGGATACTGGCATGCCATACAATCGTACAATCTCATTCACGTACATACGAGCAAGACGTTCAAGGGAATAAGTCTCGCGTATCGGTAAGAAATGGGCAGACTTGGTTAATCTATCAATAATAACCCAAATTACATCTACGCCTTGAGAAACCTTGGGAAGACCTGTAACGAAATCCATTGTAATGTGTTCCCACTTCCATTCCGGAATCAAAAGTGGTTGCAATGGACCTTTTGGCATTTGATGCTCTGCCTTTACACGTTGACAAGTTAAACACCTCGAGATAAACTCCGCAATCTCTCTCTTCATATTGTTCCACCAAAATGTGTGTCGAATATCATGATACATTTTGGTACTCATAGGATGGATTGCAAACAGTGTGTTGTGTGCCTCCATCATGATTCTATGCTTCAAATTAGAGTCGTTAGGAACACAAAGTCTGGACTTGAATTTTAGTATTCCTTCTTCATCAATTCTTGCTTCCGAAATAGCTCCTTCTTGCACTTTCTTCTTCATACGCATTAGTTCCATGTCCTTAGCTTGAGCAGCTTTAACTTTATCGATTAAAGTCGGTTCTACTCGTATATTCGCCATCATCACGTGGGTACCTAGAGTTTTCATCTCCATCTCTATTATTTGTAAGTTATACGAAATGAGTCTTTGACAATATCGTACTTGTACTCGTATACGATCTTCTACTCAACACGTTAGCTACCACATTCGCTTTTCTAGGATGGTATGGTTAGAACATGTGTCGAAATGAGTCTCCTCTTGAGTTCTTCGAAGCTCTTCCTACATTCCTCGCTTCATTCGAATTTTGTATCTCTACGAGTCAGCTGAGTTAATAGAATAGCGATTCGAGAATATCCTTCAACGAATCTCCGATAATAACCAACTAAGCTTAAAAAGCTACATATTTCGATTACTGACTTAGGTTGCTCTCAACTATGACTCATATCCCAACCTTGGATAACACGTCACAATGACACCTATCAGTTTACTATCGCACGAATATGGCATCCCCTACGGAGAGTCTGGCTTCGGTGTATTCCACAAAGGAAGTCACCAGATAAAGGCTCGGGTACAAACTTCTACAGTTGAATTTTTAACTCCTGAAGTTCAATATGAGCCATGAGATTTTAGAAATGGGTTTTGTATCGGGTTCAAAGTCGATACAAAATTCAATATCACACTTTAGGAGTAAGCCAGGAAATTTTTCAGGAAATACGTTAGGAAATTTACTAACAACAGAAATATCATTCAAATCTGACATATTTTTGTTCAAGTCCATAACATAAACGAATGACTTTATGGCTTGATATGAAAGTGTTTAACTTCAATGGTTTGGTTGCATAAATTCGAATAACAGGTTGCTTAGGAATATGAAAACTAACAACCTTACGAAAGCAATCAATTTTGGCATGATGAGTAGTTAATCAATCAATCAATCCCCAAAATCACATCAAAAATAAGTATCTTTAAAGAGATAAGATCAACAGGTAATGTGATAGTGCCAACTTGGATCATGTAAGATTTATAAACTGCGGATGTAACGAAAGTTTCTCCTAACTGAGTTTCAACAAATAAATCAAAATCTAATTTCTCCGGAGTCAAGTTTAAAATTTGAGCACAAGCAGGAGAGATAAAAGAATGGGTAGAACCGGTATCTAGTAAGGTATAAACTTCGCAAGAAATCAAGATTAGCTTACCCGTGATCACCTCGTTTGGGTTCCTCATGTTTTGGCCAGTCACGACAAACGCTCTTCCAGGAACCGCTGATTTTGACGTATCTGGGACAACCCTTGGAATCACCACTCCCGTTGAACTTGGTTTCGCTATAGTACAATCTCAAGCGATGTGGCCTTCCTTTCCACAGTTGTAACATACCTTGGATTGTTGTGGACAGTTTGGGCTGATATGTCCCTCCTTCCCGCATTTGTAACATCTAACTGGCGGTCGTTCCCCTCCCCTAGAATTTGTTGTTGGTGCTGGTGCTGCTGCTGATGTCTTTCCCGTCGTTGTTGAATCTCCTCTTTCTGAAATTTCTACTTGACTCACCTCTCCTATTATCATGTCCACGATTTCCACCTGAGTGGTTACCGCCTTTGTCCTTATTCTTCCCTCCTCGCTGGTTATCATCGTTCTGATGATTGTTGTCACAGAGATGACCCTGGTTGTGGTCCCTCGGTTGAGTATAATCACTATCTCGCTCTAATAATTGAGCCCTGTTGACAACATCTGAATACAGAGAAAATTTATGAGAGATAAGGTATTGACGAATCTCGGGTTTTAGACCTCTTAGAAACATACGCGTCATTCGTTCCTCATTCTCCACTAAATGAGGTACAAACCTGGACAACTCTGCAAACTTCGCTTCATACTGGGACACCGTCATGTTGTTCTTCTCCAGTCTAATAAACTCTACCTCTTTCATATGATGAATACTTTCAGGAAAGTACTTGTCATTGAAAAGTTTCTGAAATCTTTCCCAATACATGTTGAGTGCATCTGGCTGGGTACGGTTCACAGATTCCCACCAGTAATCTGCTTCACCACGAAACATAAAGGTGGCGAATGGAACCTTCTGTTCCTCCGTGCATCCCAAGACATCAAATATCTTGGTAATTTTCTTGACCCACGTTTCTGCCTTGATCGGATCCGACTTTCCATGGAAATCTGGTGGTCCCAACTCCTTGAACTGCCTGGCTGTGACAGACCGTGCGTTGCCATCATTTCCACCCATATTTTGTACACGAGTCTCCCTTGTCTGACTTTGCATGAATCGTAAAAAGCTCCTAAACATTCCATCTTTCATCGTTTGCTCGGTAGTGTTGTTTACACGAGGAATATTGCCTTCCTGTTGCACGTTCTCCTGGTTTATGACTAAAGGTTGTTCCACAGTCTCATAAACTCCATTGTTAACGTTCTCAGCAGCCATTCTTAAATACTACCATAAAACAAGGGTTAATTAAACAAATTAACATGTCATATAATATCCCTATATTATGACCGACCAACAAATAAGCTTAGGTAGGACACACTAGCGAAGGATTTACTCACCTCTCCCCTCATAGTTTTATTCCCCGATCTCTGCCAGAGATCATATCCCTAAGCTCTGATACCAACTGTGACGCCCCCAAAATAGGTCCATTCCACCCAACCCATTCTGAGTCGCCAAATACATGGTACAAAAATTACTACAACTTTATTATTACAACAGTAAAACTGTGAGTTTGAATACAAATATTATCTTCTAGACAATATCTATACTCAAATAAATCCTCATCACATTTATTGATACATTCTTTTACAAAATGGTGAAGAAAATGGAACAACAAGGAAAAGGGTGAGCTCAACTAGCCCAGTAAAGAATATTATGACTAAGATAATATACAACAAATTATCGTTAGTCTTCAACAGGGAAAAATCTAATAGAATACAATAGACAACAAGTTTTAGATCAACAAATGCAGTGGAAACAGCAATCCATTAGAAGAGTCACGTAGAGAATGAATTCTACTGTCTTCTAAGATTTAAAAGTCCATCATCAATATTTCATCCCTGTAGCAACAATCAATATACATCTTTAATCATCTTTGCACTACAGGCCAAAGATATTCATTTGTATCACCAGTTGGTTATGTTCATCTCAACACCTGTTCATCTTTGCACTACGGGCCAAAGAGATTCATCAGTTTAATCATTCATCTTTGCACTACAGGCCAAAGATATTCATCAAGTATCACCATTAAGGACCGAGGATGATGAAAAACATTTTTAAGAACGAATCCAGTGAGATAGAAGGACAAATATTAGAGATTCGTACCACAGTTTGTCCAAGATCAATAATACTTTATAACAACTGATTTTGAAGCAGAACTCAAAAATAATGATCAAAACATGGATACAATCAAAAATAATAGCCAAAATAGATATGTTGAACAAAAAGAAGAAATTTTATTTTTTGATGAATAGTGTCCGTATTCGTGAATAGTGCCGTATACGTGAATAGTGCCGTACACGTGAATAGTAACTCCGACATGAAAAAGTTCTAAATTGATAAAAAGTTCAGAACAATATTTCGGCATAATGATATTGAAGAAGATAATATCATTTAAGAAGAAACAACATCCCTTACCTCAAAATAATCGTACTTCTGACTGAATTTTTGGTATAGTGCTGACAGAAACTCGCACCGTATATCAACACTCAAAGTATACTTACAAGAATACGCTCGATAATATAGAGAGAGAAAGAGATAACTTTGTTTCTGGTGTGATTTTTGTTGATCGATTTCGTAAACAATGAATACGTGCAATTATACACGGTCAACAAGTAATAAAGTGAAAGTAGAGTATCGTTCTCACGAGGAATTATTTAATAAAAATCACCAAGTACTAATTCTTAACCATAAAAAGTTCAATTGAAATCTTAAGGAAAAAAGTTAGTTCATAATTAATGAATGGAAACCAAGAATCCACAATTGAATAGACATTAAAAGATAAAAGTATGATAAGAGAAGGCAATAGAATCTGTTGTCAGCAAATCTGATGCTCCCCTCTTGCTCTTGTTCTTGATCTTCAATGATCTCCAAGTTGCTTCAATCTCCAAAACTAATAAGAACTAGGGTTATGTTCTAATCTAAAGGAGTGTTTAATCTAGGCTAAGCTATATAATCCCCTCTTATTTTATGCCTTACATCATGTATTTATAGGCTACAAGTCTAATTTTTAGCTTAGGAACAAACCCAATCCTATTTGGAGTCAAAAATGTGTCAAAATTCACCCAAAACGCGTCCAGGCCATCACCAGGCCCTTCCCCAGCGCCCCAGCGCTGGGTACGGCGCTGGGATTCTTCCCCCCAGCGCCCCGGTGCTGCCAAATACACTAGAAATAGCGCCCCGGCGCTGGCCCAAAAACTTGATATTTTCTGCTCCGACATCCTTTGGGAAAACGACCATAACGTCTTCGTCCGAACTCCGATTTAGATGATTCAAGATGTTCTGGAAAGAGGAGAAGTAGATCTACAACTTTCATTCTTGACGTGTTTCTAAATAATGTTCGGAGCTATAGTCAAATTGTCTCTGAAGTGACTGCTATGTAAATGACAAGCCGAAAACGCGAATCTAGCCACCCCGAACGTCGATCCATGCAACTTTTGTCCCAAATCCTACAAAACAATATAAAACATGCCTGAATAGACACAAACACATAAAAACATCCTAAAAGAATTGAGAACAACAATAAATTAAGCCCGAATGTATCCAGTTCATGTGTATAAAACTCACTCATCAAATACCCCCAAACTTAAATCTTTGCTTGTCCTCAACCAAAAACACAAAAATGTTATGCAATGCAATGAAACTAATCTATATGCCTACGAATCCAACAGTAATGACAGAAACAAGTCTATTCAACCGGCCTTAGAGAAATCAAGTAAACATGATAATACATCATATTAAAATAAATCAGTAATTTCCCAATCAATCATCAAATCTTAGACTGTTATCACTGATATAGTGCGTGTGTGCTCCACAACAATGTTAACTGATATAAAATCAAATTTAAGACATAATAGATATCTTCGAAGGCATCATACAGTGAAAACTCACAAAATTCACGAACAAGCTAGATCCAACTAAAGTCAAACATCCACCAAGTTCAAGAGTCCAATCTGGGATACTTATGCTTTACTTTTCATTACGGGGGCTTTTTGCTCTTTTCCCGTTTTATTTTTTTTTAACCATGACTGTGCAATGTCTCATTCCATTAGGCTAACAGTGTCACCCCTTAGCGAGCTTTCGACCAACGACTCCCAGACCATATAAGACCTTAGGGCGCTAGGTTTTAAGATACCCCTTCGGGCGTATTTACTCAAGTAACAAAGGCCCCGAAACAAAACTAGTCACGGTAATTTTTTTTTCTTTTTCTTTTTCTCTTTTTTTTTGATAGATGGTTGGTGAGTGCGTTTTATGCTCCATCTCACGCTTGTGTTTATGGGGAGTGTTTCTCATCAACCCACCACAAGACTCAACATGTTTTTTTTAAAGCTTATATACCCCAAAATTTCCCCCCAAACTTAAGTTTTTATCAAAATTTAGCCATCTCCGCCTATTCATGTCTTTCATTCATTCACACTAATATTATCCTTAAGAAATCCATTATGTATCAATTTAAACTTAATCAGTCAACATAGCTGTTATTAACATGCTAACCTTAATTATACCAGTTTCAAATAGGAAAAGATTCAATTCATAACAAGAAATCACATCAAAGCCTGAATATTCAATACTATACTTATCTACTTAACTCCAGTCTCATCATTGGCCAAAATAGACTTTTACTATCTAACAGTTGGAATCATGCAAATATAAACTAACTGCAACAAACATAGTAAACTAATTACTATTTTTGAGATTTTTAAATTTTTTTTTAAACAAAAAACTGAATGCAAAAATTAAATGTAAATAACCCGAAAACATAACGAACTTACAATGTAAATAACTAACTATATGCAATACGAAACTAAAATTCCCCCAAACTTAAACTAGACATTGTCCTCAATGACTGAAATAGAAAAAATTAAAGCAGAGGACTTCCCTGAAAATATAGCAATCTTCCTCCTTGTCCGCTAAGTTTGGAGAATAGGTTAAGCACATGGAATAAATTGGGCACCACACTTGAATTTGACTTGAATAACCTGTAAAACAATGATAGAAGCAATTTTATTAAATCCTAAATAAATGAAAATTCAAAACTACTAATATAAAACCTAATAAAAACTAAAAATAAAAATTGAACTTGGGTTGCCTCCCAATAAGCGCTTGTTTTATAGTCTCAGCCTGACTTTGTCTGGTCAATGCTATCCAATTCTCCTACGAAAATTGAGAAACCCTCCATCCATCGGAAATAATATAGCTTTTGGTAGGTTCCCATTTACGATAACCATTGTATTAAAGTTACCCAGCATGCTTTCTTTAGATAAGATCACATTCAAGAACGTCCAGCATCTAGGTGGTTTCTCCATTGTGTCTACGAATATATTCTGGCATTGAGGCTTGTCAGACACAACAATTTCTTCTTCTATCTTCTCCAGCTCATCGCACCATGGTTTCGAAGGTGTACTTGCTTTTACATCACAGAGAGTATTGCCGACGACATGACTACCAATCGGACAAGGTTTTGCAAATCTAACCGGACTCTTGAACTGTGGAGGAGAAGGCACTTGAGGCATAAATAACATTGGCTCGTCATCATTGGGTCTCACAATTAGTTCTTCACCGACCTTGTTGTCATTATCCCCACTTGTCTCCTCTTTTTCATCTCGTGGCTCATCCAGTTGTAGATTTGGCTCGGGCTCACCATCAGTCTCGGAATCCATGTCATAGGGCCAGGTGTATTGAGGACGGTTGTTCAACGCCTGTGCTATCTGTTCCACTTGATTTTCCAGATTCTTGATCAACGCCCCTTGGCTTTGCAAATTCAGCTCTACTTGATTCATTTTCTTGTCTTGTTCCTCATTCCTTTTTTCAGAAGCTTTAATAAATTTTTCCAAGGCTTCCTCCCAATTTGAATGTTCTTCCTGTTGTAGTGGAGGTGGACACAAGAAATCCTGTGGGTATGTTGGACTTGGAGCATAAAATTGATCTTGATTGTTACTCCATGAAAAATCCGGGTGATACCCCCAATCCTGATGATAGTTGTTAGGATAGACATAATTATTGGGGTAATCACCACTATACTGTACCGGCTCGAAACTGATGGCGCATTGATGACTCATATGATTTCTAGCTCAATAATCACAAGTAACCGCCATACTTTGACGACACTGAGCTTCAAAAGCTTCAAACATCCTCGAAAGTGTCTCAATCTGTGCTGACAATGCAGAAAGTTTCTCGAGTCTGTCAATCTCTGCTCCCCTTGGTTGAGTTATGTTCGTGTATGGCCATTGATACACAAAGTCATCCATGGTACCTGAAAAGAGAGAAATATAGAAAGAGAATTAAAAATAAAAATAAAAATATTTAAATTAAGACTAATTTGATTGAAATTAATATTGGTAAATAATTATTAAATTAATTCCCCGGCAACGGCGCCAAAAACTTGTTGATCGATTTCGCAATCAATGAATACGTGCAAGTATACACGGTCAACAAGCAATAAAGTGAAAGTAGAGTATCGTTCCCACGAGGAATTATTTAATAAAAATCACCAAGTACTAATTCTTAACCAAACTAATTTTATTTAAACAATCTCAAATTGTGAATTTTATAGTTAATAAAACTAAATTAAATAATTAAAACTAAGATTTTAACGAATGAATTCAAATAAATAAAGATTAAGACTTCAATATCCCCAATTATGAATTATAAATCAATTATCCAATTATCCCAATTATTATGCCTACTGAATTGTTAACAGGAATTCTCAAATGCCTAAAGTCCTTTTCCAAGTGATCAATTGCCTTCTATTTAATCCAGATTAATTTTGCTATATTCCTATGCAAAAAAAAATTGAATTAAACTCCTTCAATTCCAATTCCTTATGTGTTACATGCGGTGAACAGATATTTCCATTCAATTCACAAACCTAATTATTCACTTTGCAAATAACTAAGTCACATGATATTATGCCCAGTTCTAACCCTAGAATTCCTCTTCCAATTCCTTCTAGAGTAACAAAGTAATTACTGATCAGATAATTAAGCAATATGCACAAGACAAGATAAACAACTCACTTTAACATAAATAATTGGAATATAATGAATAACTAATTCATAGCCATAAAAAGTTCAATTGAAATCTTAAGGAAAGAGTTAGTTCATAATTAATGAATTAAAACCAAGAATCTACAATTGAATAGACATTAAAAGATAAAAGTAAGATGAGAGAAGAGAATAGAATCTGTTGTCAGCAAATCTGATGCTCCCCTCTTGCTCTTGCTCTTGATCTTCAATGATCTCCAAGTTGCTTCAATCTCCAAAACTAATAAGAACTAGGGTTATTGTTCTAATCTAATAGAGTGTATATCTAATCTAAGCTATGTAATCACCCCTTATTTTATGCCTTACATCATATATTTATAGATTACAAGTCCAATTTTTAGTTTTGGAACAACCCCAATCCTATTTGAAGTCAAAAATGTGTCAAAATTCGCCCAAAACGCGTCCAGGCCCGCACCAGGCCCTTCTCCAGCGCCCCAGCGCTGGGCACGGCGCTGAGATTTTGCCCCCCAGCGCCCCGGCGCTGGCCCAAAAACTTGATATTTTCTACTCCGACGTCCTTTGGGAAAACGGCCATAAGTTCTTCGTCCAAACTCCGATTTAGATGATTCAAGATGTTCTGGAAAGAGGAGAAGTAGATCTACAACTTTCATTGTTGACATTTTTCGAAATAATGTCCGGAGCTATAGTCAAATTGGCTCTGAAGTGACTGTTGTGTAAATGACAAGCCAAAAACGCGAATCTATCCACCCCGAACGTCGATCCACGCAACTTTCGTCCCAAATCCTACAAAACAATATAAAATATGTTTGAATAGACACAAACACATAAAAACATCCTAAAAGACTTGAGAACAACAATAAATTAAGCCCGAATGTATCCAGTTCATGTGTATAAAACTCACTCATCAATTTTCAATTCTAACTTAGCTCTCTATTTATAGAAAAATGCTAGAACGCCAAAGGAGACTAAATAACAAATTAATAGTATTTATATAACAAATTTAATACATATGCTAATTAAGACTCAAGACCAGCCCCTCAATGCTAAAAATTCCAGTAGCCCACATGCATTCAACAACAACCAAAAAGTGGGATCCACCCATAATTTAATAAAAATCATTTTATTTTTTGAAACTTCAACAATTCATAGAAAGTAGCTCGTTTATCAGAAAAATTCAAAACTCACGACTTTCCATGGGAAATTCCATTCTCTACAACTTTGTAGAAGAAAATTTTTCTAAATTCCAAACAAAAATTGACCGAAATCCACAAACGAGTTATTTTACAGTCTATAATCAATTTTCGGTAAAGAATTGTGTCCACCGACACAAAATATATGTTAAACATTTAATGCCACAAAAATACTCTTCCTCCTCATATACTCATATATCCCACATTCATTGAAAAAATATCACCGTTGATATATTATTAAAATAATATATTTAAATGAATTATTTTATCAGATAAAGATAAAATATTAATTTTCAACAATTGTCACATTAAAAATTTTCTCCATCTATATCCACATAAAATAAATAATTTTTTTTTATCATAATAATCAATAATTAATTATTTAAAAATAATATTACAAAATCACAGTACTGACAACCAGGCCGTTCCCAGGATAGAGGGGGCTTTCCAATAAGGATTTCTCTTTACTGACGCGCAATTAGGTTACCAAACCTCTCCTTAGACAGAACTTTTTAGACATTGCCAATAATGTTATCTGATAATATTATTCAAATAATATGAATTATTGATCTGATAATGGAAAATACTGTGCAGTGACAATTATTGAAACAATAATAATATAAATATCAACGCAGTAATTATTGAATCAATAAGATAAAATAATGAACAGTAATTACTGTAACAATTATTGAGTTGTGCCTTCTTACGTACGAATCAATAATTCAACAATACTGTGCAATACCGTGTGCTACTATGAAACCACGCATATTACTGTTTTTTAACCACCAGGTAACCCAACAGTGTTAACGGTAACAATTTACGCCGTTATTTATAAAAACACATACTTGTCGTACGAAGATTCCTGACAAAAAGAGTATTCCACGACCAAACGAATATTCCCCGACAATAATGAATATTTTATAACTACTTGCTTATTTTGTAAACTTTGCACCTTTCACCCATAACCAAAGCATTATATCCAATTAATACCTTATTATTCACAATAATAATTAGAGAAAAATCGATTTTATTCATTAAAAAAATTTGGAGTCTTACAATATAATTATAAAATTTTCTTACGCACACCCAAGAAATCTGAATTCAGCATCTAACATGTGCAAGTGGGGCCCACCCACTTGTTAAAAACGTTTTTCTTTTAAAAATTATTTAAAACTTCAAAAATCAATTATTCTGGAACTTCAATAATTTATAATAAATAGCCCTTTTATCAGAAAATTCAAATTTTACGAATTTTTATAGAAAATTCAATTCTCTACAACTTTGCAGAAGAAAGTTTTTCTAAATTCCAAACAGAAATCGACCGAAATCCACATACGGACGATTTTTCAGGCTATAATTAAATTTCAGTCAAGAAATGGGGTACACCGACACACAAATCATGTGTTACTCATTTAGTGAAACAAAAATACTCTTCCTCCTCATATACTCATATATCCCACATTCATTGTAAAAATAGCATCACTATTCTATTATAATAATATAATAAAATATTATTTTATCAGAAAAGATAAAATATCAATTTTTAACAATTGTCACTTTAAAAATTTTCTCCATCTATATCTACATAAAATCAATATTTTCCTCATCATATAAATCAATAATTAATTATTCACAAATAATATTACAGAATCACAGTACTAGCAACCAGGCCGTTTCCAAGAAAGAGGGGGCTTTCCAATAAGAATTTCTCCTTATTGGCGCGCAATTAGGTGACCAAACCGCTCCTTAGACAGAACTTTCTAGACATTCCCAATAATGTTATCTAATAATATTATTCAGATAATATGAATTATTGTTTCGATAAGGGAAAATATTGTGTAGTGACAATTATTAAAACAATAGTAATATAAAATATCAACGCAACAATTATTGAATCAATAAAATAAAATACTGAACAGTAATTACTGTAACAATTATTGAGTAGTGCCTTCTTACGTAAGAATCAATAATTGGTGCAATACCGTGTGCTACTGTGCAACAATGCGTATTACTGTATTTTAACCACCGGGTATTCCAACAGTGTTAACAGTAATAACTACGCCGTTATTTATAAAAACTCCCTTTTGTCATTTTCTTCATCCAATCGCTTTCTGTTATGGGGCTCATAAAAGGCTGCGCCGTTGTATGAATATTCTTCGATAGGAAGAATATTCCACGACCAAACGAATATTCCCTGACAACAATGAGTATTTTATAACCACTTGCTTATTTTAAAAAATTTTCATATATCACCCTGAACTTTAAACTTTTATCAATTTAACCATTTACTGAATAGTAATTATAAGAAAAATTGAATACTTTTATTTCATAAAATTTGGGGTCTTACAATCTCCCCTCCTTATGAAATTTCGTCCCCGAAATTTACGTACCTGGTATTTCAAAAAGTTGAGAATACCTTACTTCCATTTCAGATTCTATCTCCCCTGTCATCATGATTTCTCCATTGCTCATCTCATGTATTTCAGATATCATTCTAGAAAACAGCTTCAAAAACAACGGTTAATTTAACAAATTAACATATCACATAATATACCGATATTATGACTGACCAACAAAAAAGCTTAGGTAGGACACACTAGCGAAGAATTTATTCATCTCTCCCCTCCTAGTTCTAATCCTAATCTCCACCAGAGATCATAGCCCTAAGCTCTGATACCAAATATAACAACCCCAAAATACATGGTACAGAAAACAACTACAACATTATTACAATAATTGTCGTGCAAAATACAACAACACACATGCTGTGAGTTTGGATACAAATATATACCAACTGTAACTCTGGACACCAACTTTGGATAGCACGTCATAATGACACCTTACATAAAGGTATAGTCAAAAACTGTTTTAGAAATTAGAATCTTTGGGAAGTGCTCAAGGAAACCTTCGTACATGGGAGGCCATGCTTCTAGGTTATGGTAGATATCATATGGCCACAGAATTATCCTTGGTTGACCCAATAGACCCCAAAGAAAAATGAGAAGATTACTATCATATTTTTCCCAATGGTGAGTCTTCTCTTGACATATCATTATCTCCACTGTCTCTAATTGGGTATTATACTCCAAACAAACACACAACTTATATAGGTAGTGCTCGTAAATATACTCAGCAAGTGGATGAGCACAATCCTGTCTTATGATGACACGAGGTTGTATGTCATTAGACATCTTGTATGATACTGGCAGAACACCCTTCCAACGTTGGGTTCACCTCACTCTAGTTGATTTACCAAATATAACAACTAAATGATGACCACCATTCTATTATCCTGTTACCCCCGGTCGACTCAGCTACACTCTTATTACCTGAAAGGAATTGTGAAGCAAAAGGGTGAGCACAACTAGCTCAGTAAAGAATATCATGACTAAAGATAAATAAATTTTCAATAGCCTTCAACAGTAATAAATCAGAGATTTAGAACATATGGTAGATGATAAAACTTTTCAACCATAGTTACAGCGGAACGATCAATCCATTAGAAGAGTCAAGTAAACCATAAAGTCTATTATCTTCTTCATGTCAAAAGTCCACCAACAATGTTTTAACCCTGTAACATCAATCAATAGTTCCTGTCCACAATCATGTGAATAACTCATAATCATAATTGTAGTTCTAAATTCCTTTTCGCATTCAAGACGAAGATAATTTTCATCACCTGTCTTTACCTGAAACATCAAAGATCATGATTATACCTAATCACAGTTCCTGTTCATAATCATACTAATAAATTCATCTTTGCACTACGGGCCAAAGATATTCATCAACAGTTCATCTTTGCACTACAGGCCAAAGATATTCAACAACACGTCATTTTGGCACTACAGGCCAAAGACATTCATATCTCAAAGAAATACATAATTATTTCAGAATTTATATAAACCATAATTATAACCATGTTGATCAATTCACCTTTACACTTAAGCTAAAGATATTCAATTATAAATTCAATGGTCATGATCATACCAGTCATAATTCAACTTTTCACTACTAGCCAAAGAGAACCCTAGTCATGATCATACCAATAATCTACCCATCTTTACACTCAAGTGAAAGAGAATTTCAACATCAAGGTTATAAAAATATTATATATGATAATAAAATCAATATAATCAATACATAGTTTTAATCTCCAGAGTAATATTCATAAATCAAATATAATTTGGTTAGAAAAAGAAACCAATTTTGTAGTGAATAGTACCCGTGAATAGTAACTCATGAATAATAACTCGTGAATAGTAACTTATGAATAGTAACCCATCGTGAATAGTAACTCATGAATAGTAAATCGTGAATAGTAACTTATGAATAGTAATTCATGAATAGTAACTCGTGAATAGTAACTCATAAATAGTAACCCCGACATAAAAAATTTCCAAATTTGATAAAAATTTCCAACCAATATTTTGGCATAATGATATTGAAGAAAATATCATTTTAAGAAGAATATAACACCCCTTACTATCCCTTACAATCCCGTACTATCCCTTACCTCAAAAGAGCAGTACTTCTGATTGGAATAACGCTGAACGAACTTGCACCGTATAGCAACACTCAAGATATAAAAATACTCACAAGAATACACTCGATAATATAGAGAGATAAATAGAGAGAAAACTTCAGTTTCCGGTGTGATTTTCAATTCTAACCTAAGCACCTATTTATAGGAAATTGCTTAGAACACCAAAGTAGAAAATTTAATAAATTAATAATATAATTATAAAATTTTCTTACGCACACCCAAGAAATTTGAATTCAGCATCTAACATGTGCAAGTGGGGCCCGCCCACTTGTTAAAAACGTTTTTCTTTTAAAAATTATTTATAACTTCAAAAATTAATTATTTCGGAACTTTAATAATTTATAATAAATAGCTTTTTATCAGAAAATTCAAATTTTGTGAATTTATATAGGAAATTCAATTCTCTACAACTTTGCAGAAAAAAGTTTTTCCAAATTCTAAACAGAAATCGACCGAAATCGACATACGGACGATTTTTCAGGCTATAATCAAATTTTAGTCAAGAAATGGGGTCCAACGACACACAAAACATGTGTTAATCATTTAGTGCAACAAAAATACTCTTCCTCCTCATATACTCATATATCCCACATTCATTGTAAAAATATAATCACTATTCTATTATAATAATATAATAAAATATTATTTTATCAGAAAAGATAAAATATCAATTTTTAACAATTGTCACTTTAAAAATTTTCTCCATCTATATCTACATAAAATCAATATTTTCCTCATCATATAAATCAATAATTAATTATTCACAAATAATATTATAAAATCACAGTACTAGAAAGAACTTTCTAGACATTGCCAATAATATTTTCCCAGGCCGTTCCCAGGAAAGATGAGCTTTCCAATAAGAATTTCTCCTTACTGTCGCGCAATTATGTGACCAAACATCTACTTAGAAAGAACTTTCTAGACATTGCCAATAATATTTTCTAATAATATTATTCAGATAATATGAATTATTGCTTTGATAAGGAAAAATACTTTGTAGTGATAATTATTAAAACAACAATAATATAAAATATCAACGCAGCAATTATTGAATCAATAAAATAAAACACTGAACAGTAATTACTGTAACAATTATTGAGTAGTGCCTTCTTATGTAAGAATCAATAATTAGTGTAATATCGCGTTCTACTGTGCAACAACGCGTATTACTGTATTTTAACCACCGGGTATTCTAACAGTGTTAACAGTAACAACTACGTCTTTATTTATAAAAACTCCCATTTGTTATTTTCTTCATCCAATCGCTTTCCGTTATGGGGCCCATAAAAGGCTGCGTCGTCGTATGAATATTCCTCGATAGGAAGAATATTTCACGACCAAACGAATATTCCCCGACAGCAATGAGTATTTTATAACCACTTGCTTATTTTAAAAAAATTTCATATATCACCCTTAACTTTAAACTTTTATCAATTTAACTATTTACTGAATAGTAATTATAAGAAAAATTGAATACTTTTATTTCATAAAATTCGGGGTCTTACAGAATGTGCCTGTAAAGCACGTAATAAGTATTAAATAATGTGTAAATCCCTAGTGTTAAGTAACCATGGGATATGATAACAATGATGTTGTCCTGTAACTTTTGTAGTTCAGGAAAGGAATATAAATAGCATTGATGCTATTGTTTTTGTGACAACACGATATTTTTTATATAAATAAATCATAAATTTTGCGTATAATTTTTTTTTATTTTTTAAAATAAATATGAATGTTACGTGTCAAGGTAATGTGTAATATATATTTATATGTGTGATAAATAAAATTTATTTTTTACATTAATAATTGTAGATTATTCTATTTTAGAAATATTGATTATTATAAATTATATTCTTTTAATAATTAATGTTAGAAATGGTTTATTATTTATTTTTCATAAAATTATAAGTATATATTATTTAAATAATATATGAAATGATTTTAAAATAATTATAATAATAATTCTTTTATTATATGATTTTGTCCAGATTATTAAGTTAATTATTTTAACTTATTTACTAAGGATAATTATGACAGATAAATCAGATATGGAATCCAAACCCTAATTTTGGATTATTGTCAAGGTATGAGAATAATAATATAATATTAATTTTTTAGTGCTATGAATATGTACAGTATGTCCGTATTGATAATGGTTGGTCAATTACGGTGTATTTTGACCAAAACCTAGTAATAATGTTAAACCCTAATTTGAGATCCAAATTAGAGTGTGAGATTGTTTTATAAGTGTGTAATATAATTTATATCATGTATTAATTGTATTAATTAGGTAAACCCTAATTAAAATTCTGGAAACCCTAATATTTAGAAAACCATAATAAAACCCTAATTTTTGGAAATGAAAAACCCTAATTTGAAATTCAAATTAGAGTTCGAGATGATCGGTAATTGTGATAAGATGATTAATTAACAAGTATTAAAATTATAATTGTTAATTATAGAAATCCTAAATTGTTAAAACCTAATTATTTTAGAACCCTAATTTAGTAATTAGAAACCTTAATTGTAATTTGGTAACCCTAATTACCAAAAGAATAAACTCTAATTGTTAAATTAGCAAAGTTAATTATAATTAGAGATATTAAACCCTAATGTTCATTTATAGTGTAAATAGAAAAATAATCATAATTATGAAATCCTAATTTCAAAATTTTAGAAACTAAAATTTATTCAATTTTTCTTTAATTTTTTTGTGCAACCCTAATCGCTAAATCCTATATTTTGTGCTAAATCCTTAGGGTTAAACCCTAAGGGTTTGACAAGTTCTAATTTTGCCATTAAATGATTTATCAAATGACCATTATGTCCCTAAGTGTATTATTTTGGCTAAATTAGTAGGGTTTGACAATAGGATGGGTTGGTGACTAACTATGTTGACAAATTATGACTTACAATCTCAGCAACTAGCAACATATCTCAGCATTCATGCATCCAACACATTATATATATAGTATTGGAGAGAGAAAAATCTCATTTGCCCACTTATTTTGCACAAACTCTCATACTCGAGCCTCTCTCTCTCTAAAACCAACGATTTTCCTTCATTTATTACTCACAAAATTGAGCCCCACTAATACATATAACAACATCAGTAGCCAGAATCAAGAATTGGATCACAAAGGTATAAACCCTAGCCTAAAAATCTGTCCATTTTTCTGTTGTTAGATGTTATGTTTGATTGTTAGAATATGTTGTTAGTAGTGTCTAATGATGATCTGGGTTGCTAGATGTTAGATCCATAACATCTAGAGGCTCAGATTTGAGTTTTAAAGAAATCTGGAAATTTTGTTCTTGAGGTCTGACAACCTAAGACAACCTAATGTCAGGCCCTATAAATCTTTGATCGTTTATGATTTATGGTGTTTAAAGGTTGATATGCGTAGCCTGTAATTCTGTCTTTAATCTGCAAAAAGAATCAGAGTTATTGCATGTGTAGATTTGTAGTTATTAACGGTCAAAAGCCGTTGACCGACATTGACCGGGACTTTTCTGGGTAGCCCAGAAAGTCACAAACAGTATCTGACAATATTTTTGAGCCTATGGATCTTACAATCTTTTTGGTTTTTGGTGTTGATATTTAGTACATCTTGTAGTCTATTAGTTATACTATAGATCTATGCTTTATGATGGCATAAGATCTTAACAAATCGATTAGAGGAAGTGGTCAAAGTGACCCATTTGATCACGAAGCCAGTTTCTGGGTAAACCCAAAAACACTATGAACACTAATTCTGACATGATTTGACCGAAAATTTTGTGATGGATCTGTTGTTGTATTAGTAATATAATGTGTTAGATATCTTCCTTGACATGTTGGCTACATACTGGATGTTTTATATCACAAGAACAGTTCATGTGTTGCACGCTATGGTCGATCAAAAGTGGTCACTCGAACTGTTCTTCATTTCTGGGTAAACCCAGAAATGAAGAACAGCTCTGACAGCAACTTTGGGCGCTTAGATCTTTCTTGTTATGCATTGTTTGAGCAAGATTTTTGTTGGATAATGTAGTACTGTTTAAGTACTACAATATATGATGATTAGCTTTTCCAGAAACATTTTGTGTGATGAATGATTGATGGTCAAACATGGTCCCTCGAAACTGCCTATGAAGATCTGGGTTTATGTATGAACATGAAGAACACCTATAGCGACGGTTCTGTCGCTATAGGTGGTCTTTAGCGACATATTTATTTTAAAAATCAGATTTTTATTAAATAATTATAGAAAATTAGTTTTAAATTATTAAAAATACAAAATAAATTATTAAAAATTATTTTAATATCCAAAAATTATATTTTAATTATTTTGAATATATTTCAGAAATATTTTATATATTTGGAATATTAAAAGTATTTAGTTTATTTAATGTTAATATTAAATAAATTATTTAAAAATGATTTTAATTCATGAAAAATCATTTAAAATTATATTATGATATAAGAAAATATTTTAAGTTATTTTTAATAACTTTTAATATTATTTGATAATTTTCATTAATAAATTAATATTAATGATAATTAAGTTATTTGTTAAATGAATTAAATAATTAAATTAAAAATGATTTTTATTATTTTAAAAATCATTTTAAATAATAATAAGGTATTTAAAAATATTTTAAGTTATAAAATATAGATTTTAATATTTAAAGGTCAAATTCATTAATTAATGATTATTAATGATATTAAAGTTATTTAATATTTATATTAAATAAATTAGTTTAAAAATGATTTTATTATTATAAAAATCATTTTAAATGAATATAAAGTGTTTAAAGATATATTAAGTTATAAAATATAACTTTTAACATTTAAAGGATAAATTCATTAATAATTTAATATTAATGATAGTAAGTTAATATAAATGGTATTAAATTTATTTAATAATTATATTAAATAAATAGTTTTAAAATGATTTTATTAATTTAAAAATCATTTAAAAAGGGATATAAATAAATTAAAAATATTTTAAGTTATAATTAATGACTTTTAATATTTGGATAAATAGTTCATTAATATTTAAATATTAATGATAATTATTTAATAATGATTTTAAATGTTTTAAAAATCGTTTAAGGGTAATATTAATACTTTTTTAAAAAAATATTTTGAGTTATTATACATAACTTTAATATTTTGGCAATGGTTTCATTAATAATTTAATATTGATTAAATGTTAATGATAATAGAATTATGTGATACTTAAATCATTTAATAATGATTCTGATATTTCAAAAATTATGATAAATGATAATAATTATTTAAAAATTATTATAAGTCCATGAAAGATAGTGCAACTGATGTTTAAGTTATCTAATCAGATATTGTGATATAGAATAGAGTCTTAGACTCGATTTTTTTTACCCGATAAAGTTATCGGTAGACCGACATGTTTAAGAAATTGATCTGGACTTAGATAATTTGGCTAGATAAGTGTTTATTTGTGATTCAATGGTTGTTAAAGTTATGTGACAATGTGATTAAGAATGTGTTGACTGCAATAAGCAGTGTTATGTGTTACGTTATGATATACTAATCAGTAAAATGATCTGATTAATGATAGGTGATTTCATAAAAGATAAAACTAAGTTGAGAATAGTAAGCAGCGCATCAGGCAAGTATCCTAACTTTGCATTTTCTTTATGCAATGGACAGAAGTAAGAAGTTCAGAATAATTATTATTAATGTACAGATTGTTAAACCTATATTATATACGCCCATTGATTATCAACATGTTAGTATATGATAATTCAGATATATATTCTGTTCGTTAATTTCTATAAATAATTATACACGTGTCCCCACTTGGATAAGCATTGTATTTAATCATATATTGATACACCTTTGATATATATATATATATATATAATTATATATTATTGTTGAACAAGATAAGACCTTTGTGAGGAAAACCCAACAGGTATGAACATTCCGTATATGGGAAAATTTTTATGCACCCAAGGCGGACAGAGTGAACGATAACATCATTCTTGTAATGTAGTATTGATCAATACAGGGTAAAACGGGGCTGATCACCCTCCGTGCCCGTAAGTTATGACGGTTTACAGATGAATTTCTGTTTAAACCTTTTCAAAAATGAAAACAATGTTCATAGTATGTCACAGAAACCCCATATATAGTCAATACGTAGTTTGAAAAAAAATAATTGAACGAGGGTTGTTATGTTATTATTATTGGTAAAGATTACTTCACAACTTTTGAATCGTTGTAGAAGGGTATTATAAAGAAAACATTTAAATTCTTTCAGCTTATATATATATATATATATATATATATATAATACTTGCTGGGCACTCAAATGCTCATCCTTGCTTAATTTAAATGTTTTCAGCTAAGTGTGAAGGACCAGAATGCTCATGCCTAAACAAGGGAAAGAGGAAAGCTAACCAAATAAGATTTGTGGTACTGTTTGTAATAGTTTTAGATTATGAAGACTATGATATATATATTTATTTATATTATGACATGTAATGAATGTTTAAAGGTTACGTACTTGGGAGAAAAACTCTGATGTATATGTAAATTTAAGTTAAGGTTTATATTATTGTTATTATTATTAGTATTATTCCGCTCATAGAAATGGTATCGTGAAGTACCGAGTTCGGGTTTTAAGTATTCGGATTCGGGGACTTTACATTATGGTATCAGAGCTATAGTGTTAGAAACCTTAGGTGGGTTAGACCTTAGGCTATAACCTTAGAATAGAGGAAATGTTGAAAATATAAATAACTCATATAGAGTTTAAAAATAGATGAATCGGATAAATTAATCGTCAAATAAAATAAAAGATAACTTATATCAAACTCTTATTTGCTGTGTGTATTTAGTATATACTAATCAGGATAATTTATGTGTGTAGATGTCTGGTGGAAAAGGCTTGTTATATGCTTATAGCATGAAGAAGGATCAAACCCATACACCTGAGTTGATATCGAAGCCAATAGCTGAAATAGAAGCTCACAATGATAACAACTTGGATGAGGTGGTCATCATAGAAAACGTAGTACCAGATCCAGAAATGGTGGAGCTGAAAGATAGTGATTCAGACACTAAAGTTGAAGCTGAACAAGCATCAACGGAGGTACAGAATCTGAGGAACAAGGTTTCTTCTCTGGAAAGGCTGTGGGAGATAGAAAAGCTATTAAATAGTCAACTGCGTCAGACATTAATAGAAACAATGGAAGAACATGATAAGCTTAAAATCCAAATTGATCAGATAGGAGCCTCAAACAACACCTCGAGTGCAGCTCCGAGAGATAAGGGAAA
This sequence comes from Panax japonicus, assembly GCA_020205505.1. Classification (NCBI taxonomy): domain Eukaryota; kingdom Viridiplantae; phylum Streptophyta; class Magnoliopsida; order Apiales; family Araliaceae; genus Panax; species Panax japonicus. The sequence continues at coordinate 55,314,354 of CM035096.1, forward strand.
AAGAAAGATAGAAGATTATGATTTTGGAAATCCTGATAAGAAGAAAGGGAAAAGAATCAGGTGAGGGCTGGAGTAGGTGTAGTTGCTTGGGATAGATTTAAGACTTTATTTTTCGAGAATTATTTTTCAGCTAGTATGAAGGCTAGAATGGAGGTAAAATTTTTGGAGTTGAAGCAAGGGGATATGTCGGTGGCGGAATATGCCGCGAAATTCAATGAGTTAGCTAGGTTTGCTCCGCATCAAGTCGATACGGAGGATAGGAAGGCGAGGAGATTTGAGCTGAGATTAAAACTTTGGCTCTATAACAATGTGGCAGTGTTGCAGATCCCAACATTTGCAGCACTCATGGAGAAGGCGATAATTACGGAAGAGGTAAGTGAGGCTATGAGCCTCTACAATAAGGAGAAGAAGAACATGGACAAGGTCGAGGGAGCTGAGAAGGTGAGGATTAATAGTGGAAGCAGGAGTGTTGATGGAAAGAGGAAGGGAAATTACTTTGGAAACGAACAGGTGAAGCAAGAAGGAGTTAAGAAGCAAGCGATTCAGTGAAAAATATGTGGAAAAAACCACTATGTGGAATGTTTGAAGGGAAAATTTGTGTGTTATAAGTGCGGGCAGGAGGGTCACATCTCTCCCAACTGCCCCAATCCTAGGATGAATAGTGGTTATTTTATTTATGGATCATTGGAGCATAAGGTTAAGGATTGTCCGAACAGGAGGGTAGAGGCTGGTAGTGTGAATACTGGTAAGGGTAGTGGAACGTTAACAATCACGGGATCGACATCATCGAACAAACCAACAAAGTCAACATCAAGGGTCTTCAACATGACGGTTCAAGACACGGTAGCAGCTGGCAATGCAATTCCAGGTAATATTAGAATAACTTTTATTTTCGTATATATGATTTTCCTATATATAGTAAATTATTTTATAAAGAAATTTTAAAGGAGGAATTTGAGTTCTTTTAGAAATCAAATTTTCGTTTAATCAGAAAGACAAGCTTAATGTGATTAGTTAAAGATCTGTTCGATCAAAGATGATCGAGATCTACTTGTGAAGATTGTGTATGTTATGTACCCTAGTATGTATAGGTTTTAAAGCGGTGATTCCGGGGACGAAATCCTTATAAGGGAGGGTGAATGTGACAACCCGATATTTTCTATATAAATAAATCATAAATTTTATGTATAATTTATTTTTATTTATTAAAATAAATATGAATATTATGTGTCAAGGTAATGTGTAATATATATTTATATGTGTGATAAATAAAATTTATTTATTACATTAATAATTGCAGATAATTCTATTTTAGCAATATTGATTATTATAAATTATATTCTTTTAATAATTAATGTTAGAAATGGTTTATTATTTATTTTTCATAAAATTAAAAGTATATATTATTTAAATAATATATGAAATGATTTTAGAATAATTATAATAATAATTCTTTTATTATATGATTTTGTCCAGATTATTAAGTTAATTATTTTAACTTATTTACTAAGGATAATTATGACAGATAAATCAGATATAAAATCCAAACCCTAATTTTAGATTATTGTCAAGGTATGAGAATAATAATATAATATTAATTTTTCAATGCTATGAATATGTACGGTATGTCCATATTGATAATGGTTGGTCAATTACGGTGTATTTTGACCGAACCCTAGTAATAATGTTAAACCCTAATTTAAGATCCAAATTAGAGTGTGAGATTGTTTTATAACTGTGTAATATAATTTATGTCGTGTATTAAATGTATTAATTAGGTAAACCCTAATTAAAATTCTGGAAACCCTAATATTTAGAAAACCCTAATAAAACCCTAATTCTTGGAAATGAAAAACCCTAATTTGAAATTCAAATTAGAGTTCAAGATTATTGGTAATTGTGATAAGATGATTAATTAACAAGTATTAAAATTATAATTGTTAATTATAGAAACCCTAAATTGTTAAACCTAATTATTTTAGAACCCTAATTTAGTAATTAGAAATCCTAATTATAATTTGGTAACCCTAATTACCAAAAGAATAAACTCTAATTGCTAAATTAGTAAAGCTAATTATAATTAGAGATATTAAACCCTAATGTTCATGTATAGTGTAAATAGAAAAATAATCATAATTATGAAACCCTAATTTCAAAATTTTAGAAACTAAAATTTATTCAATTTTTCTTTAATTATTTTGTGCAACCCTAATCGCTAAATCCTATATTTTGTGCTAAACCTTAGGGTTAAACCCTAAGGGTTTGACAAGTTCTAATTTTGCCATTAAATGATTTATCAAATGACCATTATGCCCCTAAGTGTATTATTTTGGCTAAATTAGTAGGGTTTGACAATAGGATGGGTTGGTGACCAACTATGTTGACAAATTATAACTTACAATCTCAGCAACCAGCAATATATCTCAGCATTCATGCATCCAACACATTATATATATAGTATTGGAGAGAGAAAAATCTCATTTGCCCACTTATTTTGCACAAACTCTCATACTTGAGCCTCTCTCTCTAAAACCAACGATTTTCCTTCATTTATCAGTCACAAAACTGAGCCCCACTAATACATATAACAACATCAGTAGCCAGAATCAAGAATTGGATCGCAAAGGTATAAACCCTAGCCCAAAAATCTGTCCATTTTTTTGTTGTTAGATGTTATGTTTGAGTGTTAGAATATGTTGTTAGTAGTGTCTAATGATGATCTGGGTTGCTAGATGTTAGATCTATAACATCTAGAGGCTCAGATTTGAGTTTTAAAGAAATCTGGAAATTTTGTTCTTGAGGTCTGACAACCTAAGATAACCTAATGTCAGGCCCTATAAATCTTTGATCGTTTATGATTTATGGTGTTTAAAGGTTGATATGCGTAGCCTGTAATTCTATCTTTAATCTGCAAAAAGAATCAGAGTCATTGCATGTGTAGATTTGTAGTTATTAACGGTCAAAAGCCATTGACCGACATTGACCGGGACTTTACTGGGCAGCCCAGAAAGTCACAAACAGTATCTGACAATATTTTTGAGCCTATGGACCTGACAATCTTTTTGGTTTTTGGTGTTGATACTTAGTACATCTTGTAGTCTATTAGTTATACTATAGATCTATGCTTTATGATGGCATAAGATCTTAACAAATCGATTAGAGGAAGTGGTCAAAGTGACCCATTTGATCACGAAGCCAGTTTCTGGGTAAACCCAAAAACACTATGAACACTAATTCTGACATGATTTGACCGAAAATTTTGTGATGGATCTGTTGTTGTTTTAGTAATATAATGTGTTAGATATCTTCCTTGACATGTTGGCTACATACTGGATGTTTTATATCACAAGAACAGTTCATGTGTTGCACGCTATGGTCGATCAAAAGTGGTCACTCGAACTGTTCTTCATTTCTGGGTAAACCCAGAAATGAAGAACAGCTCTGACAGCAACTTTGGGCGCTTAGATCTTTCTTGTTATGCATTGTTTGAGCAAGATTTTTGTTGGATAATGTAGTACTGTTTAAGTACTACAATATATGATGATTAGCTTTTCCAGAAACATTTTGTGTGATGAATGATTGATGGTCAAACATGGTCCCTCGAAACTGCCTATGAAGATCTGGGTTTATGTATGAACATGAAGAACACCTATAGCGACGGTTCTGTCGCTATAGGTGGTCTTTAACGACATATTTATTTTAAAGATTAGATTTTTATTAAATAATTATAGAAAATTAGTTTTAAATTATTAAAAATACAAAATAAATTATTAAAAATTATTTTAATATCCAAAAAATATATTTTAATTATTTTGAATATATTTCAGAAATATTTTATATTTTTGTAATATTAAAAGTATTTAGTTTATTTAATGATAATATTAAACAAATTATTTAAAAATGATTTTAATTCATGAAAAATCATTTAAAATTATATTATGATATAAGAAAATATTTTAAGTTATTTTTAATAACTTTTAATATTATTTGATAATTTTCATTAATAAATTAATATTAATGATAATTAAGTTATTTTTTAATTGAATTAAATAATTAAATTAAAAATGATTTTTATTATTTTAAAAATCATTTTAAATAATAATAAGGTATTTAAAAATATTTTAAGTTATAAAATATAGCTTTTAATATTTAAAGGTCAAATTCATTAATTAATGATTATTAATGATATTAAAGTTATTTAATATTTATATTAAATAAATTAGTTTAAAAATGATTTTATTATTATAAAAATTATTTTAATGAAAATAAAGTGTTTAAAGATATATTAAGTTATAAAATATAACTTTTAACATTTAAAGGATAATTTTATTAATAATTTAATATTAATGATATTAAGTTAATATAAATGGTATTAAATTTATTTAATAATTATATTAAATAAATAGTTTTAAAATGATTTTATTAATTTAAAAATCATTTAAAAAGGGATATAAATAAATTAAAAATATTTTAAGTTATAATTAATGACTTTTAATATTTGGATAAATAGTTCATTAATATTTAAATATTAATGATAATTATTTAATAATGATTTTAAATGTTTTAAAAATCGTTTAAGGGTAATATTAATACTTTTAAAAAAAATATTTTGAGTTATTATACATAACTTTAATATTTTGGCAATGGTTTCATTAATAATTTAATATTGATTAAATGTTAATGATAATAGAATTATGTGATATTTAAATCATTTAATAATGATTCTGATATTTCAAAAATTATGATAAATGATAATAATTATTTAAAAATTATTATAAGTCCATGAAAGATAGTGCAACTGATGTTTAAGTTATCTAATCAGATATTGTGATACAGAATAGAGTCTTAGACTCGATTTTTTTTTACCCGATAAAGTTGTCGGTAGACCGACATTTTTCAGAAATTGATCTAGACTTAGATAATTTGGCTAGATAAGTGTTTATTTGTGATTCAATGGTTGTTAAAGTTATGTGACAATGTGATTAAGAATGTGTTGACTGCAATAAGCAGTGTTATGTGTTACGTTATGATATACTAATCAGTAAAATGATCTGATTAATGATAGGTGATTTCATAAAAGATAAAACTAAGTTGAGAATAGTAAGCAGCGCATCAGGCAAGTATCCTAACTTTGCATTTTCTTTATGCAATGGACATAAGTAAGATGTTCATAATAATTATTATTAATGTACAGATTGTTAAACCTATATTATATACGCCCATTGATTATCAACATGTTAGTATATGATAATTTAGATATATATTCTGTTCGTTAATTTCTATAAATGATTATACACGTGTCCCCACTTGGATAATCATTGTATTTAATCACATGTTGATACACCTTTGATATATATATATATATATATATATAATTATATATTATTGTTGAACAAGATAAGACCTTTGTGAGGAAAACCCAACAGGTATGAACATTCCGTATATGGGAAAATTTTTATGCGCCCAAGGCGGACAGAGTGAACGATAACATCGTTCTTGTAATGTAGTATTGATCAATATAGGGTACAACGGGGCTGATCACCCTCCGTGCCCGTAAGTTATGACGGTTTACAGATGAATTTCTGTTTAAACCTTTTCGAAAATGAAAACAATGTTCATAGTATGTAACAGAAACCCCATATATAGTCAATACGTAGTTTCAAAAAAAAAATTTGAACGAGGGTTGTTATGTTATTATTATTGGTAAAGATTACTTCACAACTTTTGAATCGTTGTAGAAGGGTATTATAAAGAAAACATTTAAATTCTTTCAGCTTATATATATATATATATATATATATATATATAATACTTGTTGGGCACTCAAATGCTCATCCTTGCTTAATTTAAATATTTTCAGCTAAGTGTGAAGGACCAGAAGGCTCATGCCGAAACAAGGGAAAGGGAAAGCTAACCAAATAAGATTTGTGGTACTGTTTGTAATAGTTTTAGATTATGAAGACTATGATATATATATATATTTATATATATTATGACATGAAATAAATGTTTAAAGGTTACGTACTTGGGAGAAAGACTCTGATGTATATGTAAATTTAAGTTAAGTTTTATATTATTGTTATTATTATTAGTATTATTCCGCTCATAGAAATGATATCGTGAAGTATCGAGTTCGGGTTTCAAGTATCCGTATTCGGGGACTTTACAGTTTTTTTATGTTTTTCGAAGTAATGATGAATAAATAAAAGTTATTATTTTATTCAAAGTGTTATGTGTTATGTGGTTATTTCTTTTATGGAGGCAAGTTAATTAGAAATACTTAAAGAAGCTGAGTAATAGTCTAATAGATGTTTTGTTTTAACAGAAAATGCCTCCCAGACGTGAACCACCTCGACAGAGAAACAATGAGAGAACTACCAATAACGACAATGTCGATGGTAACCCTGTTCAACAACTAGTGACACTACTGACAGGAGCGTTGCAGAATCAACCACAAAATCACGGTACAACGTTTAAGGATTTCAAGGCGGTTGGACCACCTGAATTCCGTGGGTCTATGAATCCAGTCGAAACACAAACTTGGATTATGGAGATAGAAAAAGTATTCGATGTCGCTAGGGTAGGGGATGATCAGAAGACTGCTTTCGTAACGTTCATGTTGAAAGCAGAAGCTAGTTATTGGTGGCAGGCCAATAAAACTCGTGAAGGGCCAGGAGTGATGACCTGGGATAGGTTCAAGGAGTTGTTCTTCGAGACCTATTTCCCAGAGACTTCGAAGAGTCAGCTGGAAGTATAGTTTTTGGAACTAAAAAAAGGGACGATGACAGTATCCAAGTATGCCGCCAAATTCAATGAATTGGCAAGGTTTGCGTCATATCAAGTCAGCACAGACGAGCGTAAGGCGAAAAGATTTGAACAGGGACTGAAGCCCTGGCTGTACAGTAGGGTATCCCTGTTCCAGTTGAAGACATTTGTAGCGGTGATGGAGAAAGCAGTACTCACTGAAGGTGGAGGTGAGGCAGTGACAAAGTTCAACCAGGAACAAAAGAAGAAGAAGAATGAGAATGAGACTAAGAATGGGAGTGGTAGCGGTGGAAACAACAACAACAACAACAATAACAACAACAACAACTACAACGACATGAAGAGGAAGTGGAATGGGAACATGGGTGCTGGAAACCATCAGGGTAACCAGCAAAACAAAAAGTTTGAAGCATGTGCGACATGTGGGAAATTTCACAAGGGTGCGTGCTTGATGGGGAAATGAGTTTTCTTCAATTGTGGCCAGGAGGGTTATATCACCCCAAATTGCACTCAACCGAAGAAGAATGTATGCTTCACGTGCGGATCCAAGGATCACTTTGCTTGTGAATGCCCTAAGAAGAGGGAAGGAGTGACAACCAAAAGCAATGGAGGTAACAATAGAAGTACATGGGCCATTGCAGGACCTACAACATCAAATAAACCCACAGCCAGAACCTTCAACATGACTGTGCAAGATGCTGTGCAATCAAAAGATGTAGTGTCAAGTATTATCCCAATCAATGATATTAATGCATATGTATTATTTGATTCGGGTGCTACTTGTTCGTTTATATCTGACGAACTTGCTAAGAGGTTAGAATTGCCTAGAGAAGAACTGAATTTTCCTTTGAACATAGAAATTATGAATAAGGAAGTAATCCCTGTTAGATTTGTATACAAGAACTGTAGGGTGAACATTAAGGAGAATATCTTGTTGGTAGATTTGATTCCGATTAAACTCGGGGAATTTGATGTAATTTTTGGAATGGATTGGCTATTCAAATATGGAGCAGTAATCGATTGTCACAAGAAGTGTATAAACCTTATGACTCCGTCAAAGGAAGTATTTTATGGTAGCAAGTCGCCTAGACAAATGAAATGTCTGACGACTATGCAGGCCAAGAAATTGTTGAGTCAAGGTTGTGTGGGCTATTTAGCTTAAATAGTAAATACTCAGAAGAAGGGTGTGAAACTAGAAGAAATACCAGTAGTAAGAGAATTCAAAGACGTGTTTCCAGAAGATTTGCCAAGACTTCCACCTGACAGAGAAATTGAGTTCGTAATCGACTTAGCGCCGGGAACAACACCAATATAGAAGGCCCCGTATAGAATGGCTCTAGTAGAAATGAAGGAACTGATGGTATAGTTGCAAGAGTTGCTAGACAAGAAATATATTCAACCAAGCGTATCACCGTGGGGAGCGCCAGTTTTATTTGTTAAGAAGAAGGACGGATCAATGCGTCTTTGCATTGATTATCGGGAGTTAAACAAGGTCACTATTAAGAATAGGTATCCGTTGCCTAGAATAGATGACTTGTTTGATCAGCTGAAGGGTGCTAAATATTTCTCAAAAATAGATTTGAGAAGTGGGTATCACCAATTGAAGGTAAGAAAGGAGGATATACCTAGAACGACATTCAGAACTCAGTACGGACATTATGAGTTTCTGGCGATGTCTTTTGGTTTAACAAATGCCCCTTGCTGCGTTCATGGATTTGATGAACATGGTGTTTAAACCATTCTTAGACAGGTTGTAGTGGTATTTATTGATGACATTCTGGTGTATTCCAAAACCCAAGAAGAACACGTGGAACATTTACGTTTGACATTGGAAACACTAAGGAAGGAAAAGATGTACGTAAAATTCTCTACGTGCGAATTTTGGCTCGACCGTGTACAATTTTTGAGTCATGTTATTGACAAGGATGGGATTTCAGTGGATCCGTCAAAAGTGGAAGCTGTGATCAATTGGGAACAACCAAGAACACCATCAGAAGTGAGGAGTTTCTTGGGACTGGTTGGTTATTATAGAAGATTCATTCAAGATTTTTCTAAGATAGCCACTCCGCTAACAAATTTGACAAGGAAAGCTGTAAAATTCGTTTGGACGGAGAAATGTGAAGAGAGTTTCCAAGATTTGAAAAGGAAGTTAAGTATGGCACCTATGTTGACATTACCAGATAATATAAGAAATTTTATGGTGTATAGTGATGCCTCATACAAAGGGTTGGGTTGTGTTCTTATGCAGAACGACAAAGTTATTGCCTATGCATCAAGACAACTGAAGGATTATGAGAAAGGGTATCCGACTCATGATTTGGAATTGGCTGCAGTTGTATTTGTTCTGAAGATATGGATACACTATCTTTATGGAGAGAAATGTGAGATCTACACAGACCACAAAAGTCTGAAATATATTTTCACTAAGAAGGATTTGAACATGCATCAAAGAAGGTGGATGGAACTGATAAAAGATTACAATTATGAGATCTTTTATCATCCGGAAAAAGTGGATGTGTTTACAGATGCTTTAAGCAGGAAAGGTCGAGAGAAGCTGATGCTGATAACAACTCAGGAGGAGCTCATTTCAGCAATGACAAAATTAGAGTTGGAAATCAAATTTCCAAAAGAATCTGACGAACAACTTTTCCAGATAGAAGTTGGTCCAAATTTAGTGGACAAAGTGAAGAATGCTCAACTACAAGATGAAGAATGTGGGAGAATCAAAGAGAATTTGGTAGAAGGCGGTGATGTAAAATACAAGGTCGATACCGAAGGATTACTACGATTCGAGGGAAGAATTTGGGTTCCAGTAGTGCTAGAATTGAAAGAAGAAATTTTGACCGAAGATTATAGCTCAAAATATTCAATTCATCCAGGAAGCACGAAAATGTATCAAGATTTGCGCCGACATTTTTGGTAGCCGAATATGAAAAGGGACATTGCAGAATGCGTAGCGAAATGCTTGACATGTCAAAGAGTAAAAGCCGAACATCAAAGACCAATCAGATTACTCCAACCGTTGGAAATACCGGAATGGAAGTGGGAACACATCACGATGGATTTTATGGTGGGTCTTCCAGCTACTCAGAGAGGATGCGATGCGATTTGGGTGATAGTGGACAGACTGACGAAAGTTAGGACACTTTCTACTAATAAAGATTAGATTCAATCTTGATCAGTTGGTAAGATTGTACATTAAAGAGATCGTTTTGAGGCATGGAGTGCCAGTATCAATTGTATCTGATAGAGATCCGCGATTCACATCAAATTTTTGGAAGAGAATACAAGAATGCATGGGGACACAGTTGCGAATGAGTACGGCTTATCATCCACAAACAGATGGCCAATGCGAACGAACAATTCAGACATTAGAAGATATGCTGAGATCATGTGTCATAGACTTTAAAGGAAGCTGGGAAGAACAATTACCGTTAGTGGAAATTGCTTACAACAACAGTTATCACGCGAGCATCGACATGCCACCTTACGAGGCATTGTATGGCAGAAAGTGCAGAACTCCACTGTGCAGGGATGAAGTCGGTGAACGCCAACTGTTCTGACCATAACTGGTACAACAAACTGCCGACGTTGTTAAACTCATCAGGACAAGATTAGTAGTAGCCCAAGACAGATAGAAAAAGTATGATGATCAACATAGACAAGATCATGTATTCGACGTAGGAACTTTTGTATTTTTAAAAGTTTCTCCCTGGAAGGGGAAATCCGTTTCGATAAAAAGGGAAAGCTAAGCCTGAGGTTTATTGGACCCTTTGAAGTGTTGCGAAGAGTGGGAGAAGTGGCTTACGAGGTAGCTCTACCTCCAAAGTTGGAAAATATTCATAATGTTTTTCATATTTCGGTGTTACGACCATATAAACCCGACTACAAACATGTGATCGAGTACGAACCATTGCAGTTAGAGAAAGATTTGTCTTATGAAGAAGTTCCTATCCAGATAGTTGATAGGAAAGAGCAAGTGCTCATGAATAAAGTGATACCTTCTGTGAAGGTGATATGGATGAACCACAACGCTGAAGAAGTTACGTGGGAAGTCGAAGAAAAAATGTTGAAAGAGTACCCTGAGTTATTTGTTTAATCCGTGTCTTCGATTTTGGGGACAGAATCTTTATAAGTAGGGAAGAATGTAACGAATTATTTGTTTGAGTTGTGATTCTGAGGACAGAATCCTTGTAAGGAGGAAATGATGTAACATTCCAGAATTTTAAAGTGTAATATTAAATATTTATTAATTTATATAAGTATTTAATGGATTATGTTTATTGTTGAATAAATAATTGTTCAATTTGAGTTGATGTAATTTAGTTAACTATTTGTTGAATAAATAATTAAGGAGCTAAGAAAATTAATTGTTATGAGATTATATACCAATTTAATTTAATAAGTAAGCTAGAGAGCTTATAGTGATTTAAATAAATTATAATATTTTAAATGGGAAATTGTAATTTAAAATATTAGTTGGTTAAATAAAATTATAATTATAAAAAAAATTATAGTTATATATTATTAAATTATGTGCTAACGTAATTTAATAGATTAATGTTTTAATTGATTTATTAATTAAATAAAAGTGTGACTAATAACCTTGCTATAAAGGAGTTATTAAAATAAATTAAGGGAGTTTTAATTAAGTTTTGCCAAACAAGGCCTAATGCCTATTAAGTCTTTAATATAATTGTGTTTTTCCAAACAAGGCATAAGGAATAATTGGTTATTTTTTTAGTGATTAGCCAAACAAGCCTTATGACTTTTGATTTTCAAAACTCAAATAACTGATATCAGTTATAAGTTTATATTTATATCATATAATAAATATATATTATATCTTATACATTATATCCTAAGTACGTAAGAATAAAGGAGAGAGGTTAGAGAGAAGAAAAGAAAAAAAAACTCAGAGGAAGAAGAAGAGAAGAAGAAGAGAAGAGAGGAAGAAAGGCTAGAGATTGAAGAAGAAGAAGCTTGATAATCAAAAGGATAATCAAACTCTAGGATATCGTCTTCTTAATCAAAGGTAGGAACTCAATATCTTTCTTTAAAAGTTTAGTTTTCCTCTTCCCAAAAAGTCTCTTTAAAATATTTGTAAAAGAGGAATTGTTGATATGTATATAGTTTAGTATAATAATTGTTTGTAAAAGGTTGTTTCATGAATTTGTATGTGATTATAGAGAAATTAAGTCATGTATGTATGCAAATTGTGAAGAAAATATATTACAGTGTTTACATGAAAATACATATATGAACATGGTTTAGTTTAAAATAGAAATTAAGGTTTTATTAGTTGTTAAATTGATTAATTGATTATGAAAATTGATAGAGTATGTATAACCATAACTATGATATTTTGAAATTTTTGTTTTGATTGAAAAACAAAATAACATTGTTGATTTTCATTGAAAATATCAAAAATGAAGTTTTTGCCAAAAACATTGAAATTGGGTGTTGTATATTTGATGTTTAAGTTATTTTATGAGTAGAAACATGTTAGAAGTCTTCACAATATGTTTATATGAAGTTTATAAGTAAATTATATGATAATCAGTCTATTAGATTTGAGCTTTTAGGCCAATTTGGCTTTTGTTCATGTTGTTGCTGAGTTTGGTCGCCAGATTCTGGACTCTGGCGCCGCAGCACGGCCCATCAGTACAACTCTTGTGCCGCAGCGCCGGCGCTACGCCGTAGCGCCAACAAATGTACTGTGACCCGAGCCGCAGCGCGAACCACAGTGTAAACTGTGGCGCCGCAGCGCGAGTTAGCAGTAGGTTTTGACAATTTTGTTTAAGTATACAAATTTTGAAAATAAATCTTATGTGTTAATAATATGAATGTTAAATGATGATTTCAGTAGTATTAAACTATGAATGAGCATGTTATCAAGAGTTAATTAGTATTAACGTAGTTTGATTATGTGAATAGGTAATTTAACCTACATGATGTATATATTTTGTTTATATAGATACTAAATGTTGGTAATGACTAATTATGTCATGATGACATATGAATAGGGTATTGATTCAAGTTGTAAGGTTTAGCTTGTGCTAAAGGCAAGTTTTCTAACTCTAAAACTTCGTTATACAAGTTTAATTTTGTTGAGCACAATATTGCTTTTAATTCCATTTCAATTATACAAGTTGCTAACTTTACACTTTCATAGAGTTAGATTGTTTATTATTGATAAAGCTCTTGTATCTATTGGTTCATGAGAATACAAGTATTCCAAATCTTATATTTTATTATTGAGCAAGTTCTTTAATATGTAACTTGTGATTTAGCATGCGAGTTGTTCTATTTTAATATTCTAGTATTGAACAACTCTATCGTTCAAATTACTATTCAATATGCATGTTTAGTACCCAAATTCTCAATAACCTTGAATGTTATGATTATTCAATGCTTATGCTGTTAGATTATTCCTAAAGCATAATGTTAATTTACAAATATCAATTCAGTTATGATTATTCCATAGCATACAGTTATTTCTTTTGTAATCAACTAATCCTTAGTTGATTACCGTTGAATTCTAAATTACCCTGTAATGTATCCAAACCAAACTTACTTTGGCGCGGACTTGTATTCAAAATACTGAGATGAACAACTCTTTTAATAGAGGTTTACGCTTAGCGTTGAAATGGTTGTGCACAATACATTGTACGAAGGGTTAATCCCCCTAAGTACGTGGAGTCCTTATAGTCTTATGACTGTTAAAGTTAAAGTTGAAAGATTACTTATAACTGCGGACATGATTCGTGGTCATTAGACACTCCGTGAATGTTATAATTTTCAGAAAGTTAATAGAATATATTGTTCAGTTCTATTGAGCCTAATGTTGGCAATTGATGTAAAAGTTTAAAGATTTATTTATTGTTATTTCAAGTGGGCCTTGTTTGCTCACTCTTGCCTGTAAAATTTCTTACAGCTAAAGTTGAAACTGGTGACGTACCTAGCACCAGTAAGGGAAAAGGAAAGATGAACAAGTACTGAAGACTTGTAATAGTTTTGATAGTTTACTTTTATACTGTGATTTAAAGATTGTAATGAAGTTTATTTTATTTTCCGCATTTGAATGATTGTTGTTAAAGGTTAGATAACCTGGGAAATTTTATTTAAGTTTTATCCTGTATGGGCAGGTTTTTATTATTCAATTTATTATAATTGGATAGTTATAAAAGAATGTTTTGATTAAGTGAACACCAAGTCTTGAGGAAATGAAGTACCAGGATTTGGGGGTGTCACAAGCACACGGTATTGCACATTATTTTTGAATTATTGATTCTGACGTAAGAAGGCACTACTCAATAATTGTTACAGTAATTACTGTTCTATATTTTATTTTATTGGTTCAATAATTGTTGAGTTAATATTTTATATTATTATTGTTTTAATAATTGTCATTGCACAGTATTTCCCATTATCAGATCAATAATTCATATTATTTGAATAATATTATTAGATAGCATTATTGGCAATGTCTAGAAAGTTCTGTCAAGGAGAAGTTTGGTCACCTAATTGTGCGCCAGTAAGGAGAAATCTTATTAGAAAGCCCCCTCTTTTCTGGGAACGACTTGGTTGTCATTATTGTGATTCTGTAATATTATTTGTGAATAATTAATTATTGATTTATATGATAAAGAAATATTTATTTTATGTGGACACAAATGATTGATAAGAAAATATTTATTCGAAGTGGATTTAAACTGAGGAATTTTTAGCATGTGACATTTGTTGAAAGTTGGTATTTTATCTTTTTCGATAAAATAATTCATTCAAATATATTATTATAATATTACATTATAGTAGTATGATGTGATTATATAATAGTACATTTTTTTATAATTTGAATGGTAGCATTATTATAGTAAATTCATGGTATAAAAGTAAAAGGAGGTGGAAGAGAACAAATTGAATTTAAATTCCTGTGATGCAAGCGATGATGTCATCGGACGATGAGGTAAGCGATGATGTTATTGGACGATGAGGTATGCAATTATGTATTATGATCGATGATGTCAGCGGTGATGTCATAAATTGTGGTAAAAAGACTATTTTACCCTTACTCTGCCAAGCCTATAAATTGAAACTCATTTTTTCATTATTTTTCACCAATTTATTCAAGCTATAGAGAGAGAAAGTATAGAGAGAATAAGAGAGAAAGAAGAATAGTATTCTATTACTTAACTATTGCAGTATCCAATCTCCTACTAAGGTAAGGGGTATTATTCTTTCGTATTCATAAAAAGAGTTATTTTCTTTCAATACTCGTAAGGGTTGTTATTCCATTCTTTACTATTTTGTTGGAATAACCTGTCTGTGCGGTCTATCACATGCCTGGTGAATTCTGTTGTTATTCCATTCTTTATTATTCTGTTGGAACATCCTGTCTGTGCGAATTACGCATGACCTGGTTCCATTCTTTATTATTCTGTTGGAATATCATGTCTGTGCGGATTACGCATGACCTGGTTCTGTTCTTTATTATTTTGTTGGAATATCATGTCTGTACGGATTACGCATGACCTGGTTCTATTCTTTATTACTCTGTTGAAATGATATGTCTACGTGGATTACAGCATTACGGGCAAAAATCCATTTGCAATTTCATATATTCTATTATACTCAGTTAGTTAAAGTTTTGGCTTCTATACTCCATGAAATTAGTGGCATATCCTTGATATTTGCACTTCATCCAATATCTTTTCATGGAAATATTCTTCTGAGCATTCTTGAATTTTACTCCACAAAACAGTATCATGTTGACAATTTGGACGTTGGATAAATTAAATTATAAATCTTTAAAAATTTATCCTTGAACATGTTTTATTGAATTCTTATATCATTGTCATCATCCTTATGTTTATAATATGTTGAAAGTCATCTGTGGCATGTAGTGCATAGATGAACTTGGTATGATTATGACCAGGGATTATTCAGAATAATCATGACCGTAATGTTACAAATGATGTGGTAAAATTCCTCATTGGCGTAGTACATTGATGGATAGTTGTTGGCATGATCATGACCATTGATGAATACACAAATATCCTTGGCCCGTAGTGCATGGATAATTTGTGGTCCTGATACTAATGAATATCCTTGGCCATAGTACATGGATGATGTGGATTATTTATTAAGCAGAGTCTCAGCGATAAAAGTAATGAAAAACTTTTTAAATCATAGAAGATAGTAGATTTTATTCTCTACTTGACTCTTCTAATGGATTGCTTGTTCCGCTGCAGTTAAACTTGATGTTTGTTATATTTTATCAGTTTAACCCTTTTACTTTCATTGTTCTCTTTAGGAAATGAGAACGTAGTAGGGACTAGTCGGGGAACGGAGTGACGGTCCAGATGATAGCATTAGTAGTCCTCACTATTCTATGAAATAGTGTGGTAATAAATGTATTAAGGACTTATTTTGAGTTTGAATACTGTTTAGAAGATAATATTTGTATTAAAACTCACAACTCATGTTGTATATTTAAGGTTGTATTTGTATTCTGTACCATGTATTTGGCGACTCAGAATAGGTGATGTATACTGTAACGACCGAGAAATTTGGATCTTATAGTAAAATGATTTTATTAAATTAAATAATAATAAAATCATATTTCATGTGTTATCAAGATGGTTGTCATTGTATAACCTATTGATGTTAGAATGTCGTAGTATTTGAGCTACGTGGATGAATTAAAGTGTTTGAATTTCCAAGACGAAAATAAAAGTTTTCCGAGAAATTTTCTGAAAAACACTATTCATCAGTATTTGCTCGGGATATAATTTTGAGTTTTCGAGAAATACGTAATGATGAAATAACAAGGTAAGATGGATTATGTAATAAAAATCTTGTTATTGAAAATGTAATAATTCGCTTGTGGACTTAATTTATAAACTTTAAATAAGGCGAAGTGGCAAGGAATAAGTAATAATTGTTTGATACTTGGTATTGTACGGAGTAATGAAAACGAGTATAATACTAAGTATTATACGAGTTTGTAGGAAGGATGAAATACCGTATATAAATTCTATATGAATTAGAATACGAAAATAATACATCAACAATATGTATTAAGAAATGTTAATGGACTTGGAAGATTGGTTAACAATTATATACAAGTCCAAGTGAATTAAAGGGAGAGGCCCAACTATTGATGAATGAACAAACTAGGGTTTATTAATGCAAAGCCCAAAGGATGATTTAATGTAAGCCCAAGATAGAATCCATGAGTTGTATGACCCATGGGGCAAACCATATTAATATGGTTATTGTGGTGACCAAGTTAAAGTGGTGATCAAGTTAAGAGTAATGGCCAAGACTTAAAAGTAATGACCAAGTTAAATGAGTAATGACCAAGTGTAGGATAAGAGTTGTGCTAGCCAAGTAATGAATAGTAAGTAGGTGGCTTAAGGAGGTGGGATGATTTAATGACCAAATTACCCTAGCTTTACAATTTCTATAAATATAAGAGTCTTACAAGCCATTTAACACTTGTTCAAATAATCCAACATTTCTAAAGTGCTTAAGTGTTAGAGAGTATAAGCTACCAATAAGTCATTCCATAAGTAAGAAGAAGAAGCAAGCTACTTTATCAAGACTACAAAAAGTAAGACTTCTTCTCTAAATTATCTTCTATCTCTACCATGATAGGCTGATAAGAAAAGATGGATTAAGAAACATGAATGGTAAGAAGCAAGAAGATTGAGTAAGTCATGAACTTAAGCCACATAAGTTGGCAATAAGTCATTTGAACTTATAAAAGTTATAAACTTATTATAAGTTAACCTTGAATGCTAAGTATGAAAATATGATCTTGTAATGAGAGAAGTGAATTAAGAACTTATATGATTCTATGTATCATGTATACATAAGTAAAGTTATATGTGAAGAACATGCAAAGTATGATGATTAAGAAACTCTAATTGTCATAAGTTATGAATAATCAAATCTTAAGTAGTTTATAATTTGACAAGTTATAAGCTCATGAAGAATAAGTCAAAATCCAACAATGAATATAAGTTGTTGTATTAAGTATGTTAAGAGGTTCACATGATGAATGAATTTCATTTGTAATGTTGAACAAATCATAAGAATGAAGAATTGCTGGAATTTGAACGATTGGACGATAAATGTCGAATTCGTAAAATTCTCAGAATGGAAGTCAAATTTTGTGTTTGATCACGGAACCATGGTTTTCTAATAGAGACAAGTCATATTTGGCATTTAAGAGTTGCAGACTCAAAAATGACAGGATTCCGACTTAGAACGAAGAAACGAGCGTTGAACGTTCACGAACGTTTATCGTTTTCGTTAAAAATGAACCAATAGGTGAATTTTTAGTAAACAAAGTCAAATAGATAAAATTATTGCATGATCATGTAGATTACATAATTTGTGAACCGTAGGCTTTTGAATGAGCCAATTCGGACTTATAACAAAGAAGTTATTTATCCAGGAAGTTCACAAAATTCATAAATTAAATTTGTTTTCTGGTGCACAAAGTTGGCACCGCGGCGCCAACCCTAGGCAAAATGAGTCATACCGCAAGCGCGGAACTATGTTCGAGCACACTGCAAGAGTTTACCGCAATGCGAACCATAGTTCAATATGTGGCGCCGCAGCGCCATATACAGTACCAAAATCCTCTGGAGAGTGGCGCCGCAGCGCGACCCATTAAGTAAGGACTCGCGCCGCAGCGCCAAGTCTGGGACAGTGATATAATAAGCTCGCACCGCAGCGCAAGATGTATGTATAAAGATGGCGCCGTAGCGCCAGTATCAAAACAAAGATGGTAATGAATGTTTCTAAGTACAAAGACAAGAAAGCTAATTGATTTAAAGTAAACTCAACTTAAGGAATGTAATGTAACATTGTTTAAACTTTGTTAAACCTTAAGGATGTTGTATAAAGGTTGAGATAACTTAATCGAATATAAATGCAAGGATAATGACGAACCGGAATGAATAGTAATTAATCTAATACACCATTAGATTGAAATGGAAGGTATGATATAGTCATATACATACTTGATTATATGTGACCTATTGTAAGGCATTATGTGATCATGTATTGTAGAGACTTGAATGACTTGAACATAAAGTTAATATACCGTAGCAGACGCTTAAGGCAAGTATTCTAACTCAAGTCTCAGTTCAATCTGAACAAGTTTTTGAGGTTCATGTATTCCTTGGCATGAATTGAGGTATATTGAAGTTAAAGCCAATTCCTTTGGCTAGACTTGATGTATGGATAATCTATTCATGTATTATCAATTGTTGCTATCTTTTGTCAACTACTTGATATAGTTTTTAAAAGAAGCCTGAAATGTTAAACAAATGTTTTGACAGTAAAACGACAGGCACGTGAGGTTTCCAAATGCTTAAACATGCATACGTTTAATGGATGTAGTGTTGATCAACATAGAGTACAATAGGCTGATCACCTAGAAGTGCTTGTAAGTAATATCGGGCTTACAGACTTGCTTTCGGGTTCTCCTTTTCCAATAAAGAATGAATACTCGAGGTCTTTGACCGGAGTGAATGTTTTACTAAATATTGTTATTATAGTAAAACATTTTGAAAGAAAAGATGGAGTGATATTTTGAGTTATCAATAGTACTTCATAACTATTGTTCAGTTATTGAAGATATACGATTTGTATGTGTCAAGCATGTTGTTATTAAATTATTATACTTGCTGAGATAGTTATGCTCACTCTTGCTTGAACCATATGAATGCAGCTAAGACTGAACGTCCCAAAGGATCGAAAAAGGATAAGGGAAAAGCTAAGGCGGATTACTAAGTTGTCTTGTAATAGTATAGGTTGTTGTAATATAACTGATATTATGACAAAGAACCTTTGTAATGGGTATAGAACCTAGGAAATATAAATATTACTTTAAATATATAGAAGTTATGTTCGTTCTTTGAGACTTTTCAATTGAATGAATGTGTGAATGTTGAACAGTATAGCACCATCTGTCAGGTTGGAAGATACCTGGATTTGGGGGCACTACAAGTTGGTATCAAAGCCTAGGTTATAAAACTTAAGGGGGAAAGTAGAACCTTAAGTCATAACCTTAAGAAATAATAAAGAAGTAAAAGATGGAAAGTAACCTTATAAAAATGCATTATATTATGTTATGTATTTCTATTATTTTACTAACGTGTACTAATCAAACCATATTGTTTTGTTGTAGATGTCAGGAGAAAATGATATGTATAGAGATATACATGTAGTGAGCGAGGATTCAGTTAATCAGGTAGAGATACTACCAAATTCCATAGCAGTAGAACCAGATTTAGTGACAATCGAGTCGGGAGACTTAGACGATTTAGACTACATGTCTATATTTGTTGGAATGCTAGAAGAGGAGGTGGACGTGATGTCCTTTGACCAGGTTCCACCTACAGAGGACTAGGTTCCAACTACAGAGGAAATGTCTACGAGGGAATCGATGAAGGCATTGTTTATATCTGTATTGGATAGGAATGTCCATTACTGCCAAGAGGTTAAGGAGTTGAAAGAGGAACTCCAAGCTGTCTGTGAGGACAAGGCTAGCATGGAGGGAATGTGGGAAGAGGAACATGATGATAGAGTTCTAGCTAAGGACAAGATACGAGAGCTGAAATGTGAAGTCTTTGAGCTCAAGCAGGAGCTAAAGACTAAACAGAGGAAGTTGGAGAGGATGTCCTATATACATAGGAGTTCTCATGTAGATTTCCAGCAGCAGGTAGCTGGGTATCAGATAGAAGTAGGGCAGACCCGACAAACTATCAGTAGAGATGTTATTTCCGGTCTGACCAGCAAAGATTTCGAGAATTCCCTACGACAGATGTAGTCTAGCAAGAGCTGGAGAAGAATAGATATGTAAATATTATGTATCTAGTAGTGACGTAAAACCCTCTTTTGTATAACAAAGGGTAGTCTTTTGTAAATCCCAATTTTTGGAAAGTAATTGCGGGATGGTAATGTAATCAGCTAAGGCTGGGTAATGTAAACAATGTAGTGTTAAACTACAAGTTATGAATCAATATAAGTCTTTTTATGGAATATGTTGAGTAATGAGTATGCGTTGTTGTTTTATTAAAAATAATAACAAACCAACAAGAATAAAGTAATAATGATGTGTTGTTTTCTTAACGTAAAAATGCCACCAAGAAGGAGACAACGAAATCAGGGCGCTAATGTTAACCAACCGGAGGGTGGTCTAGTTAATCCAATGCAGAAGTTCGTTAATCTTTTAATGGCTGCATTTAATAGAACGGGGGCTAATGTACCCGTGATTCCTGGAGTAGTACGAGCTACTACTTTTAAGGATTTCAAAAGTGTAGGTCCACCGGAGTTCAAAGGAACTACATACCCTATAGAAGCCCAGACATGGGTAAAAGAAATCGAGAAAGCATTTATAATAAAAAATGTTGAGGAGGGTCAAAAGGTTGCCTTTACAACCTATTTGATGAAAGGAGAGGCCAACTTCTGGTGGGAGGCAAACCAGGCTAGGGCCGACATAGGAAACCTAACGTGGGAGAGGTTCAAGGAGATTTTCTTCGAGAACTATTTTCCCATGAGTATGCAAGGGAGGATGGAGATGAGATTTATGGAATTGAGACAAGGGGACATGACAGTTCACTAGTATGCTGTCAAGTTTAATGAACTAGCACGATTCACTCCACATCAAGTGGAAACTAAAGTGAGAAAGGCTAAAAGATTCGAGCAGTGCTTGAAACCCTGGCTCTATAGCTGAATCTCTGTGTTCCAAAGTACTTCCTTTGGAACCATACTAGAAAAGGGAATAATTGCCGAAGGTGGGAATGAGGCTCTCAGCCAGTACCACAAGGATAAGAAAAACAAGGGCAAGGTTGATGGAGGAACCCAGACCGAGGGAGCCAGTGGAAGTGGCAACGGTCAGAAGAGGAAGGGCTTTAACTCTGGGAATACCAGAGTAAAACAAGGGGACTCTAATAGAAGGATGGAGGCCTGTAAAACCTACGGGAAGACTTACTTAGGAGTCTGTCTCAAAGAAAAGGCAGTATGTTATAATTATTGACAAGAAGGACACATTTCGCCTAACTGTCCAAATTCGAAGAAAAATTACGGAAGTTTTGTGTGTGGATGAACTGACCACATAGCGAAGAATTGCCCGAAGAAGGGGATAAAAGGAAATAAGGAAACTAATAGCGGGAAGTTAGCTATTAGTGGTTCAGCTCAGCCAGGGAAATCAATGGCCGTCACTTTTAATATGACGGTCCAAGATGCGGTGGCATCAGGGGATGTAGTTGCAGGTATTATTCCGATCAATATTATAAATGCATACCTGTTGTTTGATTCGGGTGCTACTTGTTCGTTTATAGCATGTGATTTAGCTAGATGACTAGAATTATTTCCTGAAAAATTGCCTGTACCTTTGAACATTAAAGTAGCAAATGAGGAGATAATTTCTGTTGAAGATATTCATAGGAGTTATTGCGTAGATGTACGTGGTCGTAAGTTATCGGTAGATTTAATACCGATAAGGTTAGGAGAATTTAACTTAATTCTCGAAATGGATTGGTTAATTAACCATGGAGCAATTATAGATTGCCAAAAGAAATGTATGAGCATCAGGACGTTGAAGAAACCTCCTGTAGTATTTTACGGTAGTAAATTATCGGGACATCTGTGTTGCCTTACGATGACACAAACTAGAAAACTCTTAAGGAAGGGTTGTGTAGGTTACCTTTGCCATGTTGTTGATACCCAGAGAGTGGGAGCAACCATGGAACAAATACCTATAATAAACGAATTCATGGATGTATTTCCAAGTGAGTTACCGGGTTTATCGCCGGATAAGGAGATCGAATTTGTGATAGACACTGTGCCAGGAGCGGCACCAGTCTCAAGGGCACCGTACCGTATGGTGCCTATGGAAATGAAAGAACTAATGGTTCAGCTACAGGAACTATTGGACAAAAAGTACATTCAACCAAGTGTTTTGCCGTGGGGAGCACCGGTGCTGTTTGTCAAGAAGAAAGACGGATTGTTAAGGCTTTGTATCGACTATCGGGAGTTGAACAAATTAACGATAAAGAATAAATACCCATTGCCCAGGATCGATGATCTCTTTGATCAATTGAAAGGGGAAAAGTATTTTTCTAAAATAGATTTGCGGACGGGGTATCATCAATTGAAGGTTATGAAGGAGGATGTACCAAAGACTGCATTCAGGACTCGTTATGGTCATTACGAGTTCCTGGTGATGTCATTCGGGTTGACGAATGAACCAGTTTCATTTATGGATATGATGAACAGAGTGTTCAAATTATATTTGGACAAGTTCGTCGTGGTGTTTATTGATGATATTCTAGTCTATTCTAAGACGCCAACATATCATGCTGAACATTTAAGATTAGTGTTGGAGACATTAAGGAAGGAGAAATTATATGCGAAATTCAAAAAATATGAATTTTGGCTGGAAAAGGTGCAGTTTTTAGGTCATGTCATTGACCAAGAGGGGATTTCAGTGGATCCAGCGAAGGTGGAAGCAGTGATGAATTGGGAACAACCGAAAACGCCGACTGAGGTGCAGAGTTTCCTAGGGTTAGCAGGGTACTATGGAAGATTTATCCAATATTTTTCGAAGATAGCTACCTCGTTGACTAATTTAACAAGGAAGACGGTGAAATACGTATGGATGGATAAATGTGAAGACAGTTTTCAAGAACTGAAGAAAAGATTAAGTGAAGCTCCTATTTTGTCATTGCCAGATGACACGGGAAATTTTGTAGTGTGTAGTGATGCTTCGCATAGAGGACTTGGTTGTGTGTTTATACAGCATGGCAAAGTCATTGCGTATGCATCTCAACAGTTGATGGATTATGAGAAAGTTTATCCTACTCATGATCTGGAACTGGCCACGGTAGTGTTTGCCCTAAAGATATGGAGACATTATCTTTATGGGGAAAATATGAGATATATACGGACCATATAAGTCTAAAGTATATCTTCACTCAGAAGGAGTTGAATATGAGACATAGAAGATGGCTAGAGTTGATAAAGGATTATGATTATGAAATCCTGTATCACCCTGGAAAGGCCAATGTAGTTGCCGACGCCTTAAGTAGGAAGGTTCGGGAAAAGTTTTCTATGTTAATGGCTGAAAATGAGTTAATAACGGAGATGGCTAGGATGGAAATAGAAGTCAAAATGCCGAGTGATTCGGGGTAGTTACTCTTTTGCGACGGAGATGCAATTTACTATCGTAGACAGAGTTAAGGAGGTACAACTAAAGGCAGACGAGTGTAACCAAATGAAGAAGCGGTTTTCCGGGAAGGAAGATGCTAAGTATAGTCTTGATAATGAGGGATTATTAAGATTTGAGGGAAGAATTTGGGTTCCGAATGAGATGGAATTAAAGGAGCAATTGTTACAAGAAGCTCATAGTTCGAGGTACTCGATACATTTTGGTAGCACTAAGATGTATCAAGACCTTCGACAGAGTTTTTGGTGGCCAAACATGAAGAGAGAAATAGAAGAGTATGTGAGTAGGTGCTTAACTTGTCAAAAAGTTAAGGCCTAACATCAACGACCCAGTGGCTTAGTACAGTTATTGGAGATTCTAGAATGGAAGTGGGAGCATATCACGATGGACTTCGTGGTGGGACTTCTGACGACGCATAAAGGGTATGATTCAATTTGGGTAATAGTGGACTGGTTAACGAAGTCATCTCACTTTTTTCCAATTAGGGTCAAGTATAACTTAGACCAGTTAACTAAACTCTATATTAAGGAAATCATTTCCAGACATGGAGTACCGGTATCGATTGTGTCAGATCGTGATCCACGATTCACATCGAACTTTTGGAGGAGTTTGCAAGAGCAATTGGGAACACAGTTGAGGTTAATCACGGCTTATGATCCACAAACCGATGGGCAGAGAGAAAGGAAAATTCAGACGTTAGAAGACATGTTGAGGTCTTGCGTCATGGATTTCAAGGGTAGTTGGGATGATCACCTACCACTAGTAGAGTTTGCGTATAACAACCGTTATCATGCAAGCATAGGTATGCCGCCGTATGAAACTCTGTATGGGAGAAAGTGCAGAACACCTTTATGTTGGGATGAGGTGGGAGAACGCCGGATGCTAGGACCAGAATTGGTGCAGCAGACATCAGATGTGGTGAAGTTAATTCAGATGCGTCTCGTCACAGCTCAGGACAGACATAAGAAGTATGCAGACTCATATAGACTAAGTCGAGAGTTTGAGGTAGGCTCGTATGCGTTTCTAAAGGTATCTCTCTGGAAAGGAAAGATACGCTTTGGAAAGAAAGGAAAGTTAATTCCAAGGTTTATAGGACCTTTTGAGGTGTTAAAACGGGTGGGAGAGGTAGCTTATATGATAGCTTTACCTCCAGACCTAGAACGAATACATAACATATTTTACGTATCTGTATTACATCTATATAAGCGGACTATAAATATGTAATCGAGTATGAGCCGATTCATATTGAGAAAGACTTAACATATGAAGAGTCGCCGATGCAGATCATTGATAGAAAGGAACAAGTTCTGAGGAACAAGGTAATACCATCAGTAAAGGTATTATGGAAGAACCACGATGCTGAAGAAGCAACGTGGGAACTAGAAGAAAAGATGAAGAAAAATTTTCCTCATCTATTTGATTAAAGTAAGATGAGATTCTGGGGACAGAATCTTTATAATGGGGGAAGAATGTAACGACCGAGAAATTCGGATCTTATTGTAAAATGATTTTATTAAATTAAATAATAATAAAATCATATTCCATGTGTTATCAAGATGGTTGTCATTGTATAACCTATTGATGTTAGAATGTCGTAGTATTTGAGCTACGTGGATGAATTAAAGTGTTTGAATTTCCAAGAAGAAAATAAATGTTTTCCGAGAAATTTTTCGAAAAACAAGGTAAGATGGATTATGTAATAAAAATCTAGTTATGGAAAATGTAATAATTCGCTTGTGGACTTAATTTATAAACTTTAAGTAAGGCAAAGTGGCAAGGAATAAGTAATAATTGTATAATACTTGGTATTGTACGGAGTAATGAAAACGAGTATAATACTAAGTATTATACGAGTTAGTAGGAAGGATGAAATATCGTATATAAATTCTATATGAATTAGAATACGAAAATAATACATCAACAATATGTATTAAGAAATGTTATTGGACTTGGAAGATTGGTTAACAATTATATACAAGTACAAGTGAATTAAAGGGAGATGCCCAACTATTGATGAATGAACAAACTAGGGTTTATTAATGCAAAGCCCAAAGGATGATTTAATGTAAGCTCAAGATAGAATCCATGAGTTGTATGACCCATGGGGCAAACCATATTAATATGGTTATTGTGGTGACCAAGTTAAAGTGGTGACCAAGTTAAGAGTAATGGCCAAGACTTAAAAGTAATGACCAAGTTAAATGAGTAATGACCAAGTGTAGGATAAGAGTTGTGCTAGCCAAGTAATGAATAGTATGGAGGTGGCTTAAGGAGGTGGGATGATTTAATGACCAAATTACCCTAGCTTTGCAATTTCTATAAATATAGGAGGCTTACAAGATATTTAACACTTGTTCAAATAATCCAACATTTTAAAAGTGCTTAAGTGTTAGAGAGAATAAGCTACCAATAAGTCATTCCATAAGTAAGAAGAAGAAACAAGCTACTTTACCAAGACTACAAAAAGTAAGACTTCTTCTCTAAATTATCTTCTATCTCTACCATGATAGGTTGATAAGAAAAGAGGGATTATGAAACATGAATGGTAAGAAGCAAGAAGAGTGAGTAAGTCATTAACTTAAGCCACATAAGTTGGCAATAAGTCATTTGAACTTATAAAAGTTATAAACTTATTATAAGTTAACCTTGAATGCTAAGTATGAAAATATGATCTTGTAATGAGAGAAGTGAATTAAGAACTTATATGACTATATGCATCATGTATACATAAGTAAAGTTATATGTGAAGAACATGTAAAGTATGATGATTAAGAAACTCTAATTGTCATAAGTCATGAATAATCAAATCTTAAGTAGTTTATAATTTGACAAGTTATAAGCTCATGAAGAATAAGTCAAAATTCAACAATGAATATAAGTTGTTGTATTAAGTATGTTAAGAGGTTCACATGATGAATGAAGTTCATTTGCAATGTTGAACAAATCATAAGAATGAAGAATTGCCGGAATTTGCACGATTGGACGATAAACGACGAATTCGTAAAATTCTCGGAATGGAAGTCAAATTTTGTGTTTGATCACGGAACCATGGTTTTCCAATATAGACAAGTCATATTTAGCATTTAAGAGTTGCAGACTCAAAAATGACCGGATTCCGAATTAGAACGAAGAAACGAGCGTTGAACGTTCACGAACGTTTATCGTTTTCGTTAAAAATGAACCAATAGGTGATTTTTTAGTAAACGAAGTCAAATAGATAAAATTCATGCATGATCATGTAGATTACGTAATTTGTGAACCGTAGGCTTTTGAACGAGCCAATTCGGACTTATAACGAAGAAGTTAAGTATCTGGGAAGTTCACAACATTCACAAACTAAATTTGTTTTCTGGTGCACAGAGTTGGTGCCGTGGCGCCAACCCTAGGCAAAATGAGTCACACCGCACCGCGGAATAGTGTTCGAGCACACTGCAAGAGTTCGCTACAACGCAAACCATAGTTCAATATGTGGCGCCGCAACGCCATGTACAGTACCAAAATCCTTTGGAGAGTGGCGCCGCAGCGCGGCCCATTAAGTAAGGACTCGCGCCGCAGCGCCAAGTCCGGGACAATGATATAATAAGATCGCGCCGTAGCGCGAGATGTAAGTATAAAGATGGCGCCGGAATGCCAGTCTCAGAACAAGGATGGTAATGAATGTTTCTAAGTACAAAGACAAGAAAGCTAATTGATTTAAAAGTAAACTCAACTTAAGGAATGTAATGTAACATTGTTTAAACTTTGTTAAACCTTTAGGATGTTGTATAAAGGTTGAGATAACCTAATCGAATATAAATGCAAGGATAATGATAAACCGGAATGAATAGTAATTGAATCTAATACACCATTAGATTGAAATGGAAGGTATGATATAGTCATATACATACTTGATTATATGTGACCTAATGTAAGGCATTATGTGATCATGTATTGTAGAGACTTGAACGACTTGAACATAAAGTTAATATACTATAGCAGACGCTAAAGGCAAGTATTCTAACTCTTGTCTCAGTTCAATCTGAACAAATTTTTGAGGTTCATGTATTCTTTCGCATGAATTGAGGTATGTTAAAGTTAAAGCCAATTCCTTTGGCTAGACTTGATGTATGGATAATCTATTCATGTATTATCAATTGTTGCTATCTTTTGTCAACTACTTGATATGGTTTTCAAAAGAAGACTGAAATGTTAAACAAATGTTTTGTCGGTAAAACGACAGGCACGTGAGGTTGCCAAATGCTTAAGCGTGCATACGTTTAATGGATGTAGTGTTGATCAACATAAAGTACAATAGGCTGATCACCTAGAAGTGCTCGTAAGTAATATCGGGATTACAGACTTGCTTTTGGGTTGTACTTTTCCAATAAAGAATGAATACTCGAGGTCTTTGACCGGAGTGAATGTTTTACTAAATATTGTTATTATCGTAAAACATTTTGAAAGAAAAGATGGAGTGCTATTTTGAGTTATCAACAGTACTTCATAACTATTGTTCAGTTATTGAAGATATACGATTTGTATGTGTCAAGCATGTTTTTATTAAATTGTTATACTTGCTGAGATAGTTATGCTCACTCTTGCTTGAACCATATGAATGCAGATAAGATTGAACGTCCCGAAGGATCGAAAAAGGATAAGGGAAAAGCTAAGGCAGATTACTAAGCTGTCTTGTAATAGTATAGGTCTATTGTTGTAATGTAACTGATATTAAGACAAAGAACCTTTGTAATGGGTATAGAACTTGGGAAATATAAATATTACTTTAAATATATAGAAGTTATGTTCGTTCTTTGAGACTTTTCAATTGAATGAATTTATGAATGTTGTATAGTATAGCACCATCTGTCGGGTTGGAAGATACCCGGATTTGGGGGTGCTACATATACCTATTTTGGGGGCATCACAGTTGGTATCAAAGCTTAGGAGTATGATCCCTGGCTAAGATGTGAGACTAGAACTAGGAGGGGAGAGACGGAGAATTCCTTCGTTAGTATGACCTACCTGAGTTTATTTGGTATTTAATTGGTCGGTCAGAGTATAGGGATAATATTTTACAAGTCAATTAACCCTTGTTTTGTGGCAGTATCTGAAAACGACATCCGAGAATGTTTAGAATATCGATGGAGCACAGGAGATCGTTGAGTCACCTCATATCAATAATCAGGATAATGTGCATCAGGAAGGCGACAATCCTCATGCAAACAACAACATTGACCAAATGATGAATGATGGAATGTTCAGAGGCTTTATGCAATTCATACAACATCAGGTGAGAGCGGCTCCTATCCAAAATGTAGGTGGAAACACTGGAAACTCTCGGACGGTCACCACTAAATAGTTCAAGGAGCTGGGACCACCAGAGTTTATTGGAGAGCCAAAACCACTTAAGACGGAAGCATGGATAAAGCAGATCACCAAGATATTTGATGTCTTGGGATGCTCCGAAGAGCAAAAGGTTCCCTTTGCTACCTTTATGTTGCGAGGAGAGGTAGATTACTGGTGGGAATCGATAAAGCGTACTCAACCTTCCGCACTGAAGATGTCTTAGGAGAAGTTCGAAGAACTATTCAACGACAAGTACTTTCCCAAAAGTATTCATCACATGAAAGAGGTAGAGTTCATCAAGTTAGAGCAGAACAATATGACTGTGTCGTAGTACGAAGCTAAGTTTGCCGAGTTGTCCAGGTTTGCGTCTCACTTGGTTGATAATGAGGAGAGAATGACGTGGATGTTTCTAAGAGGTTTGAAACCTGAGATACGTCAATATCTAATTTCTCATAAATTGTGTTTGTATTCATATGTTGTAAATAGGGCTCAGTTATTGGAGCGTAATAACGAGTCATCGAAACCAAGAGAAAGTAGCTGGCAAAATGATAATACCAGTGGTAACAGTGATCGAAGTGGTGACAACAAACGTGGAGGAAATCAACATGCCATAAATGGTAACTACTTCGGTGGTAATCATGGCCAAGACAATAAGAATGGACATTTTAAGAATAGGAGATTCAACAATAATGGAAAGACGTCAGCAAGCAACACCCGTTGTTAAGGAAGGAGAACGACCACCTATCATATGCTTCAAATGCGGAGGGGAGGGACATATCAGTCTAAAATGCGCGATGCCATCCAAAGCGTGTTATAATTATGGAAGAGAAGGTCACCTAGCCCGATTTTGTCTTGCACCGAAGACAAGTCCAGTTGGAACGGTGACACAAAATACCATCGTAGACAAGTAAAAACCAGTAGTTCAAGGGAGAGCTTTTGTTGTGACCTCCCAGAAAGCAAGGAACCCGAACGAGGTCATCACGGGTAAGCTTATCATAAACTCTAGCGAAGTCTATACCTTATTTGATACTAGTTTTACCCATTCTTTTATTTCTTCTACTAGCGTTCAACGATTAAATTTGACTCCGGAGAAATTAGACTTTTACTTATCTGTGGAAACTCCGTTGGGAGAAACCTTCATTACATCCACTATTTATAAGTCCTGTCTGGTTCAAATCGGTACCCTCACATTACCTGTCAATCTTATTTCATTGAAAATACTTGTATTTGATGTGATTCTAGGGATTGATTGGTTAACTACTCATCATGCAAAAATTGATTGTTTTCGTAAGGTTGTTAGCTTTCATATTCCTAACCAACCTATTATGCTAATTAAAGCAACCAAATCATTAAAATCAATCACTGTCATCTTAAGCTATAAAGCTATTTGTTTATTGAAAAATGAATGTCTAGCTTTCTTAGCTCATGTCACAGATTTAAACAAAAATACGTCAGATTTGAATAATATTTTTATTGTTAATAAATTTCCTGACGTATTCCCTGAAGAACTTCCTGGCCTACCCCTAGAGTGTGACATTGAATTTTGTATAGACCTTGAACCCGGTACAAAACCCATTTCCAAAGTCCCATATCGAATGGCTCCTATTGAACTTCAGGAGTTAAAGACCCAATTGCAGGAATTGTTAGATATTGGTTTAATTCGTCCTAGTACGTCTCCTTGGGGTGTTCATGTTCTATTCGTGAAGAAGAAAGATGGGAGTATGCAACTTTATATTTACTATCGGGAATTGAACCATGTCACCATCAAGAATAGGTATCCGTTACCTCGCATTGTTGACCTATTTGACCAGTTGCAAGGAGCACAATTCTTTTCAAAAGATCGATCTTCGTTCTGGATATCATCAGCTAAAGTTAAAACTGAGGATATTCCAAAGACTGCCTTCAGAACTCGGTACGAGAATTATGAATTCTTAGTTATATCTTTTGGATTGACTAATGCTCATGCTGCCTTCATGGATATGATGAACCGAGTATTCAAGGAATATTTGGATCACTTTGTGGTCGTCTTTATTGATGACATCCTCATATATTCCAAAAGCCGTGAAGATCATGAGCAACACTTGAGGCTGATACTCCAAAAGCTTCGCGAAAACATGCTTTATGCCAAGTTAAAGAAATGCAAGTTCTGGCTTGAGGAAGTAACATTCCTTGGGCACGTAGTATCAAGTCATGGAATATTTGTTGACCCGGCAAAGATTGAAGCTATTCAAAGCTGGGAGCAACCTAAATTAGTGACCGAAGTACGTAGCTTTCTCGGATTAGCTGGTTATTATCAAAGATTCGTGGAAGGGTTTTCTCGAGTTGCTACTCCATTAACGCATCTAACTCGGAAAGATTTAAAATTCGGTTGGAGCATGGAATGTGAGAAGAGTTTTCAAGAACTCAAGAGGAGACTCATTTTAGCACCTGTTCTGACAATACCATCTGGCTCAGAGGGATTTGTCATCTACAGTGATGCATCGGACAAAGGGTTAAGATTTGTTCTCATGCAACATGGGAAAGTCATAGCCTATGCCTCTCGGTAACTCAAATAATATGAGAGCAATTATCCTACTCATGATCTAGAGTTGGCAGCTGTTGTCTTCGCACTTAAAATTTGGAGGCATTACTGGTATATGGAGAAAGTGGAGATCTTTACGGATCATAAAAGCCTCAAATATTTCTTCACCCAAAAGTAATTCAACATGCGGCAATGACGTTGGCTTGAACTGTTAAAAGATTATGACCATACCATTCAATACCATCATGATAAAGTGAACGTAGTAGCTGACGCATTGAGTAGAAGATCATATGCGGGTACGAGTGTGATATTGTCAACGGAAAGGCCCATTTTATATGACTTTCAAAGGATGGAGATAGAGTTAAAGACTCAAGGGACCAACGTGATGATGGCGACTATACGAGTAGAACCGACTTTAATCGATAAAGTTAAAGTTGCTCAAGCTACAGACCTGGAACTAATGCGTATGAGGAAGAAAGTGCAAGAAGGTGCTATGCCAGAAGCAAGAATCAATGAGGAAGGAATACATCGAGTCAACTCCAGACTTTGTGTTCCTAACGACTCTGATTAAAACTATAAAATCATGATGGAGGCGCACAACACACCGTTTGTAATCCATCCCGGGAGTACCAAAATGTATCATGATCTTCGACATACATTTTGGTAGAGCAATATGAAGAGAGAGATCACGAAGTTTATCTCAAGGTGTCTAACTTATCAACGAGTAAAGGTGGAGCATCAAGTACCAAAAGGGAATATTCGTACGACGGAACAATCCTTGGTGGACCCCATAACAGAATTATTGTTGGATTGAGAAAATAACAAAAATATCTTTTTATAAAATAATAGCGAAAGTTTTACCGTTAACACTGTTGGAATACTTGGTGGTTAAAATAAAGTAATACGCGATGTTGAAAAGTAGCACACGGTATTGCATAGTATTTTTGAATTATTGATTCTTACGTAAGAAGACACTACTCAATAATTGTTACAGTAATTACTGTTCAATATTTTATTTTATTGGTTCAATAATTGCTAAGTTGATATTTTATATTATTGTTGTTTTAATAATTGTCACTGTATAGTATTTCCCATTACCAGATCAATAATTCATATTATTTGAATAATATTATTACATAGCATTATTGGTAATGTCTAGAAAGTTCTGTCAAGGAGAGGTTTGGTCACCTAATTGCGCGCCAGTAAAGATACATCCTTATTGGAAAGCCCCCTCTTTCCTGGGAACGGTCTTGTTGTCATTATTATAATTCTGTAATATTATTTGTGAATAATTAATTATTGATTTATATGATAAGGAGATATTTATTTTATGTGGACACAAATGATAAATAAGAAAATATTTATTCGAAGTGGATTTAAATTGAGGAATTTTTAGCATGTGACATTTGTTGAAAGTTGGTATTTTATCTTTTTCGATAAAATAATTCATTCAAATATATTATTATAATATTACATTATAGTAGTATGATGTGATTATATAATAGTACATTTTTTATAATTTGAATGGTAGCATTATTATAGTAAATTCATGGTATAAATGTAAAAGGAGGTTGAAGAGAACAAATTGAATTTGAATTCCTGTGATGCAAGCGATGATGTCATCAGACGATGAGGTAAGCGATGATGTTATCAGACGATGAGGTATGTAATTATGTATTATGATCGATGATTTCAGCGATGATGTCATAAATTATGGTAAAAAGACTATTTTACCCTTACTCTGCCAAGCCTATAAAAAGAAGCTCATTTCTTCATTATTTTTTACCAATTCATTCAAGCTATAGAGAGAGAAAGTATAGAGATAATAAGAGAGAAAGAAGAAGAGTATTCTGTTACTACACTATTGCAGTATCCAATCTCCTACTAAGGTAAGGGGTATTATTCTTTCGTATTCATGAAGAGAGTTATATTCTTTCAATACTCGTAAGGATTGTTATTCCATTCTTTATTATTCTGTTAGAATAACCTGTCTGAACGTTCTATCGCATGTCTGGTGAATTCTGTTGTTATTCCATTCTTTATTATTATGTTGGAACATCCTATTTGTGCGGATTACGCATGACTTGGTTCCATTCTTTATTATTCTGTTGGAACATCCTGTCTGTGCAGATTACGCATGACCTGGTTCCATTCTTTATTATTCTATTGGAATATCATGTCTGTGCGGATTACACATGACCTGGTTTCATTCTTTATTACTCGGTTGAAATGATCTGTCTACGTGGATTACTGCATGGCTGGCAAAAATCTATTTGTGGTTTCATATATTCTATTATACTTAGTTGGTTAAAGTTTTGGCTTCTATACTCCATGAAATTAGTGGAATATCCTTGATATTTGTGTTTTATCCTGTGTCTTTTTATAGAAATATTCTTCTGAGCATTCTTGAATTTTACTCCACAAAATGGTATCATGTTGACAATTTGTACGTTGGATAAATTAATTTATAAATCTTTAAAAAATTATCCTTGAACTTGTTTTATTGAATTCTTATATCATTGTCATCATCCTCATGTTTATAAAATGTTGAAAGTCATCTGTGGCCTGTAGTGCATAGATGGACTTGGTATGATTATGAACAGGGATTATTCGGTATAATCATAATTGTAATGTTACAAATGATGTGGTAAAAATCCTCATTGGCTGTAGTACATTGATGGACAGTTGTTGGCATGATCATGACCATTGATGAATACACAAATATCCTTGGCCCGTAGTGCATGGATAATTTGTGGTCATGATACTAATGAATATCCTTGGCCATAGCGCAAGGATGATGTGGATTATTTATTAAGCAGAGTCTCAGTGATAAAAGTAATGAAAAAAAATTTAAATCATAGAAGATAGTAGATTTTATTCTCTAATTGACTCTTCTAATGGATTGCTTGTTCCGCTGCAGTTAAACTTGATGTTTGTTATATTTTATCCGTTTAACACTGTTGAAGGCTAATGATAATATATTCTGCATTATCTTAGTCATAATATTTCTTACTGGGCTAGTTGAGCTCACCCTTTTGCTTTCATTGTTCTCTTCAGGAAATGAGAACATAGCAGGGACTAGTCGGGGAACTGGAGTGACGGTCCAGATGATATCATTAGTAGTCATCACTATTCTATGAAATAATATGATAATAATGTTAGGTTTGTAATATTCATGAACGCAACCGGATCACCCTTTATGCATAATTATTAATTAAATGAAAAGATATGAATAAGAATCATACCCTTGAAGATCCGAGCTTCCTCAGGTACAAGTTCAGCTCCAATCCTTTTCGCGTTCAACTTGAATCCACCAGATTTGGTTCCTTCCTTTGATCAACGTTAGCCACCCAAGTATTTGGCCTCTAGAGGTGATCCACCAAGGAAAAAGAAGAATTCAAGAAGATGGGTATTTCGCTGAAACCCTAGTTTTCTATCTCTATAGAAAAAGGGGCGTACTCTCCAACAATTAGAATAACGTATTCACGTGTTGTGAAAGTGTCAGTGTCAACAACCTCTACACCCATAATAAGACTTCTCTTATTTATAGATGTAGGCAACCCTCCTTAACAATTAAGGAATTGGGTTTTATTTAATTAATTCAATTCTTTTAATTAATTAAGCTCCCTAATCTTATTAGGGATAATTAATTAAACTTTTAATTAATTAGCCTCCTAATCTCATTAGGAATAAATGAGAGTACTTTTATTAATTAATTCCCAAACTCTTTTAGGAATTAAATAATAATAATAGTAATAATAATAATAAGACTCCTCTTATTAATTTATATTTAATATTTCCAAAATATTAAATAATAAATATTAAGCTATTTAATTTATTCTATCACCATAGATTAAATTAAATATACTTAACTTATTATTACGATTTTGCCATTTACTTCTTAAATAATTATTCTTCCTTTTATGGTGTGACCCTTTAGGTTCTCCCCATTAAACCGGTTGTGAATAAATCAATTAGAACAATTCTAATTTTATTTAAATAAATAAATTAAACTAATAATTTATTTAAATAAATAATATTTATTCTACAATAGGGATAAGTCTCTCTAGCGATCAACGACTTTCCAGATAATATAGATTTCAACATTAATCATAAAAGAACCTGGGTTGTCATTTATCGAATCACATAGGACATATCTCTTCTTTTACTAGAAGTGGTAGATTCTTTATTGATCATACATTATCTTCATGTACAACTTATTATACCCAAGCATATCCTTTGATATACCCTAAGGGTCTTAAGGAATAAGTCAAAGTATAACTCATCATACACAAGATACTATGATGATCTCAAGTCCAAGGATCACTTGTACTACTATCACTACATGAATTCCTATTGACAGACAAGTAAAACTCCATTAGGTATTCCTTAGCGAGCCACGTTCAGTGAACTTATTCTCCAATAAGCACTTACATACTTGTTTTAGTGTCTCCACACAAATGATCATGAGATCAATCATCCTCATCCAATGAGCAAGCAACGTATGCACCAATCTATCTGGATTCACTAATCCCCAATTTAGTAATCCAACGATTGGGAACTATTTTAGTTTTAAGCTTTCTAAGAATTTAGATCTCATTAGAATGATCATCATCATTATTCTAAAAGCATTGCTTAAAACTATGGGTTTATCACATATTATAAAAACAACATCATGTAGATAATTAAAAGCCTTTAATAAATTAATACCTTTTTTATTAATAAATGAAGAAGACTGTTTACAAAGTATATGCTTTATCATCAAACATGATTGGCTTGTATGCATACTACTTTCAATCTCCCACTTGCACTAAAGCCAATCGTCATGGTATCTCATACCCTTCTTCTCTAAGTGACGATTATCCTGCTGTTGGATAAGCTTTAGTTAATGGATATGTAATATTGTTCTTGAGAGTTCACTATCTCTATAGTGATTTCCCATCTTTCAATTATTTTTATAATCAAATGAAAGTGCCACAACACATGTTTAGATCGAAGATGAGACTTAGGAACTATTCCTAGTTCGATAATGAACTTTTCATCCAAACAATCAACTTGTAACTTCATTTACAGCTATATACTTTGTCTTTATCACTAAACCAGTAACTCTTTGCTGTTTGGAACCTTTCCAATTCACTGCACCACTATTCAAGGTAACTCTTTACCTTAAAGTGGATTTTCTGTCATCTTGGTCTGTCTAAAAAAAACTTGAGTCTGTTAAGCCCTCTAGTTTTAATTTAGACCCACTATGAATATGATCACATCCTTAGTTCTAGTTAAGTACTTTAAGATGTTTTTCACTGTCTTACAGTGATCTTCTCCCGAATATGACTGATCAACATCAGGTCTCGTACATTTCGTTGCATACATGATAGTTAATCATGCGATCTCTCTTTTGGAGTCTATGGGGACTATTAAGAGAGATACACTCCATGGCTCATCAACATGAGACATCTATTGGAGTTTGCCATGCTAAACGACTTTAGCATCAAATGAATATACATTCCTTGGGTTAAGCCGAGCATCCTTTTAAATCTATCTATATAGATTTGTATCCCCAATTAAGATACTCTTCCCAAATCATTCGTGGAGGAATGTTTAGATAATTTTATCTTTACTGATTGTAGCATTGGTATGTTATTCCTCATCCGTAGTATATCAACATATAATACTAGAAATTTCACAATGCTCCCACTGACCCTTTTGTACACACTAGAACTCTTACCTAATCGTATGTAACTCTGGATAATCATCTTCTATGATGTGTACCTCATCATCATCATCATCCATAATGAATCCATACCTCCCAGGTATCTTCGGTACTATTCCAGATTTACGATTCGGTTGTGGTACAATAGGTCTATCTACAGGTTCCTCTTATTTGACTTATAGTGTTTTGTGGTTCTTGAACTCTTCAAGATCTATTATCCTACCACTAGCCCCATTAATGATAAACACCTTTATCTTAGAAGGGAACATGTTTCGCAACAAACACCTTTTGCTAAGTAGGATTATAGAACATATGCCCTAAACTTACTTTAGGATGTCCCACAAATCTGTACTTGTCAAATTTTTATCCCAAGATTATCCTTTGAAACCGTTTCACATAAGTTGGACAACCCCTTATCTTAACATACTTAAGATTAGGAATCCTCCCTGTCCATAACTTTTATGTAGTCTTGGAGCCGGATTTTGAGGTTACCTTTTCCGTAGATATGCAGCCATTTCTAGGACATTATCTTAGAAGGATACTGGAATGTCGGTAAAATCATTATGGACCATACCATGTCCAACAAGGTACGATTTTTCCTTTCAGATACATCAATCAATTATTGCGTATCAGGAGGCGTCCATTGTGAGAAAACCATTTGAGATGATCTAAAAACTCATTGCACAAGTAATTATTCCTTGATCTAATCAAAGAATCTTAATACTTAGTCAATTTGTATCACTTTTGAATTCTTTGAACCTTTCAAATAATTCACACTTGTATTTCAACAAATACATACATTCAACTCTTTGAATGATCTTCTCCTTTTCTTATACTAGTTTGTTCAATTTGCAAAATTATTTTCACGTAAGTCAAGTATACAAAATCCATTAAGTAATATTTCAGTTCTATACAAACATTATTATTATAAATAGAACAACAATTGTTCTTAATTATAATACCAAAGATTTCATTGTCCAACAATAAAATAGAAATAATATTTCTAACAAGAACTGGAATACAATAACAACTTATTGACTTAATAGTTTTGCCCGTAGGCAATGCTAAACAATAAATTTCTATGGCTAATGCAACAACCTTTACTTCATTTCCCACACATAAGATTACTTATCTTTGTTTAGCTTTCTAGTTTTACTTGGTCCCTTCATAAATCTATATTTATGATAACCAAAGTCGATATCCAATACCCAAGTAGAACCTTAACTTAAAAAAAATTATTTTAAATCATGAACAAAATTGTATTTGTAACCGAAACTTCACTAAGCTTCTTTGGTTATCCTCTGCAAGATACTTCTTGCAGTTTCCTTCCAGTGTCCAGGCTTATTGCAGTGGAAGCAAACTCATTTGCTATCCGTATCAGTTTTGTTCTTATTATCCTTTGTTTTTGCCCTTTCTATTTACCTTCTTAGATTCGTTCTTCTTTTCAGAAAATCCTTTGGCCCCTACCAGTAAGACTTGGTCTTTCTTGGTTGGAAAGTGACTCTCAACATTTTTCAACATGTTAAGCAAATCAGCGAGGCTGATATATAGCTCATTCATATGAAAAATTCACAACAATTGTGAAAGGAGTCCGGAAGTGAGTGCAAGATCAAATCTTGGCTCAACTCTCCATCCATGACAAAACCCGTTGTCCTAATTGATCAATCAAATTGATTATGTTAAGGACTTTTATCTGTACCGTAGTGTCATCGGTTATTCGAGATCGGAAGAGCTCCTTAGATATCTGATATCTATCAGTCCTACTTTAATTCCTCACCATCAACTACTTGATGTGCAGGAATATAATAGGAGCATCCATAGTTTCATGCTGACGCTGAAGCTCGTTACTCATGGATGCGAGCATGATGCATTGAGCCAACTATGCATCATCTAGCCACTTTCTAAAAGTAGCAATATCTTCCTCAGAGGCATTGTCTGCAATCATTGCAGGGATAGGCGTATTAAGGACGTAAAATAACTTTTCAGCCATGAGAACTATTCTCAAATTCCTTAACCAATCCATTTAATTTGGTCTGGTTAAATAAACATCTAATATGCTATGCAGTGATAGTAATTTAGACATTGTAAAAATCTATAAATGAATTTGTAATTAACAACATTTTAACATACATTCTTTTATTAATTACCAAAATAATTTAGGTCTTGTTTTAAATTGGTATCTTCCACTATTTTCTTCAAACTATATTACCCTCAATATATATAGTTCGACAATATCTAATTAAAAATATGCTAGTGAGAATAAGGATCCCATTTCAAATGTATATAGCCTTGTGTGTGCACAACAAACTATATATAAATAAATAGGTAGACAACTCTTATCAATTACATCAACTATGTAACTCCTTGTATTTTGCCTCTTAAATCATAATGGTCAAGTGTGTGCACATCCGAACTAAAATGATTTAAGTTAAGTCAGACCCAGCATTTCCATATAAGTGAAGAGAAAACTACAGCCCTTGTGTGTGCACAACAAAGCAGTAATGTTCAATTCCTTATAAACATCATATGTAATAAAAATAACATCTTAAATATTTAATACTTACCTTGTGTGTGCACAACAAACTCATATTAAATATTCAATACTCTATTGTTTCTATCATGCTAGAAGGCGACGTTCGATATTCCAAATATTTTTAAACGTTACAACTTAATATAAAATATTTGAGGGGTTTGCTATTAATTTGTCTCGTCTTATTTAGCGCGCATGCACATATATATATAAAATACGCGTCATATTAATAAACATGTGAAGCATGTTTGTATAATATATAATATATATAATATAAGCATTCACATATAGAATACTATATTCTACCTGGATTGATTATGAACTTTATTCTAGTTTGGTTCACTAGAGCCACCAAGTGATCCAAAAGGTCAAACCCTAGGGGTGCAAGAATTAATATTTAAATATAACTATTACATTTAAACCCGGGCTCCACTGCAAACGGGTCTTCAAGCGCTCCTTGCTCTTTGATCTCCAATTTTTCAAAATTAATTCTAAATATTCCTATTATAAAACTATTTTAAAATAAATAGAAACCTTGATCAGCAGTCAAGGGGAAG
Source organism: Panax japonicus (assembly GCA_020205505.1). Classification (NCBI taxonomy): domain Eukaryota; kingdom Viridiplantae; phylum Streptophyta; class Magnoliopsida; order Apiales; family Araliaceae; genus Panax; species Panax japonicus. Next base: position 55,355,013 of record CM035096.1, read on the forward strand.
TACATAGGAGGGAGTTAGAATTTACATTAAGAAAAATTAGAGAAGACGAGGTACACAGACCCCATTTAATAAAACTCATACATTCATGCATCCAACTAAAATAAAATCCAATCACATTGGTCAATAGTCCATAATCAATCCCATTTATTATCATACACATCACCATATGCATCAATAAATAATATTCATCTCATGAATAATAAACATTTAATATATATATTGATATCATTTAATGGGCAAATTTAGTTAGTATAAAATCTATTTTTGAATTAAAATAAACTCCTTTATTTTAATCCAAATTTAAATCAAAATAAAACTATTATATTTTAATTTATCCAATTTTGAATAAAATAAACTATTTTATTTTAATCAAAATCTTTAATCAAAATAAACTACTTTATTTTAATTAATTATAGAATCCAATTCCATGTAAAAATAAATAAAACTCCTTTATTAAAGGAAACACAGATTCTCTTTCGTATTCACAAATAAACTCCTTTATTTTGAATAATATGAAATCTTATTTCATTTCTAAATAAACTCATTTACTTAAGGAAAGACTGATTCTTTTTCCTATTCACAAATAAACTTTTTTATTTTGAATAATATGAAATCTTATTCCATATCTAAATAAACTCCTTTATTTAGAAAAATTAGGATTCTCTTTCCTATTCACAAATAAACTCTTTTATTTTGAATAATATGAAATCTTATTTCATATCTAAATAAACTCATTTATTTAAGGAAAGATGGATTCACTTTCCTATTCACAAATAAACTCTTTTATTTTGAATAATATGAAATCTTATTTCATATCTAAATAAACGCCTTTATTTAAGGAAACATGAAATCCAATTTCAACTTCAATTAGTTATCATGAAATTCAATTCCAACTCTAATTAGTTAGCATAAAATTTAATTTTAAAATTAAAATAAACTCTTTATTTTAATTATAAAATTATTAATGTTATTATAAATATATAAATAACCGTTATACATATATAATGTTAATATCGTTATATATATAAGTATAAGAAAACGTAATAATACTTGTACTGGAATGCTGCAGGATAACATGGATTAATAAATCCAATATTATATATATATATATATATATATATATATATATATATATACACACACACAGCATGTCAGCATTTTCACGTGAACCAGAAAGCTAACACGTAAATAACCGAATTTCAAAACAGATTTCTACAATATGATTACATTTTTTTTAATAAATTTTATACAAAAAAATTATGCCCAATTAAATTGTTCTAAACACATATCAATATACATATCAAATCAAAACAATTAATAATTCGCATAAAGGTTTGGCTCTGATACCACTGTTAGGTTTGTAATATTCATGAACGCAATCAAATTGCACAAAATTAGCGAAAGCGTGGAAAATCAGAGTTTAAAAATTTTACAAACCATATACCCGGATCACCCTTTATGCATAATTACTAATTAAACGAAAAGATATGAATAAGAATCATACCCTTGAAGATCCGAGCTTCCTCATGTACAAGTTCACCTCCAATCCTTTTCGCGTTCAACTTGAATCCACCAGATTTGGTTCCTTCCTTTGATCAACGTTAGCCACCCAAGTGTTTGGCCTCTAGAGGTGATCCACCAAGGAAGAAGAAGAATACAAGAAGATGGGTATTTGACTCAAACCCTAGTTTTATATCTCTATAGAAAAAGGGGCGTACTCTCCAACAATTGGAATAACGTATTCAAGTGTTGTGAAATTGTCAACAACAACCTCTACACCCATAATAAGACTCCTCTTATTTATAGATATAGGCAACTCTCCTTAACAATTAAGGAATTGAGTTTTATTTAATTAATTAAATTTTTTTAATTAATTAAGCTCCCTAATCTTATTAGGGATAATTAATTAAACTTTTAATTAATTAACCTCCTAATCTTATTAGGAATAAATGAGAGTACTTTTATTAATTAATTCCCAAACTCTTTTAGGAATTAAATAATAATAATAGTAATAATAATAATAAGACTCCTCTTATTAATTTATATTTAATATTTCCAAAATATTAAATAATAAATATTAAGCTATTTAATTTATTCTATCACCATAGATTAAATTAAATATACTTAACTTATTATTACGATTTTGCCATTTACTTCTTAAATAATTATTCTTCCTTTTATGGTGTGACCCTTTAGGTTCTCCCCATTAAACCGGTTGTGAATAAATCAATTAGAACAATTCTAATCTTATTTAAATAAATAAATTAAACTAATAATTTATTTAAATAAATAATATTTATTCTACAATAGGGATAAGCCTCCCTAGCGATCAACGACTTTTTAGATAATATAGATTTCAACATTAATCATAAAAGAACCTTTGAGTAAATAGTTACCGTACAATTCAATCATTCCACCATATAATGTCCCAATTAAATATAAGACATTGAATTACTGTAAAGTCTTATTTTATTTAATTATATTTATTTCGACTCTAAAATGCACAACTCCAAATAATGCAAATTAGAAACTCCTTTCTAATTTCATTCTGTCTTGGCCAAGGACTACTGGGTTGTCATTTATCGAATCACATAGGACATATCTCTTCTTTTACTAGAAGTGGTAAATTCTTTATTGATCATACATTATCTTCATGTACAACTTATTATACCCAAGCATATCCTTTGATATACCCTAAGGGTCTTAAGAAATAAGTCAAAGTATAACTCATCATACACAAGATACTATGATGATCTCAAGTCCAAGGATCACTTGTACTACTATCACTACAGGAATTCCTATTGACAGGCAAGTAAAACTCCATTAGGTATTCCTTAGCGAGCCACATTTAGTGAACTTATTCTCCAATAAGCACTTACATACTTGCTTTAGTGTCTCCACACAAATGATCATGAGATCAATCATCCTCATCCAATGAGCAAGCAACATATGTATCAATCTATCCGAATTCACTAATCCCCAATTTAGTAATCCAACGATTGGGAACTATTTTAGTTTTAAGCTTTCTAAGAATTTAGATCTCATTAGAATGATCATCATCATTATTCTAAAAGCATTGCTTAAAACTATGGGTTTATCACATATTATAAAAACAACATCATGTAGATAATTAAAAGCCTTTAATAAATTAATAACTTTTTTATTAATAAATGGATAAGATTGTTTACAAAGTATATGCTTTATCATCAAACATGATTGGCTTGTATGCATACTACTTTCAAATAAATGTATTGAGAATTTATTTTGAGTTTGAATACTGTCTAGAAGACAATATTTGTATTAAAACTCACAACTCATGTTGTATATTTAAGGTTATATTTGTATTCTGTACCATGTTTTTGGCGACTCTGAATAGGTGATGTATACCTATTTTGGGGGTGTCACAACCAGGATGTCATACGTAAAACAAAGATGAGTAATGTCAGTATGCATTATTCGCCAGTGCTACTTAAAACCAGTTTGTAATGTGCCCAATTTGAGTTTAATGGACATGACCTCTATGACTAAGACTAATAAATAAAGCGACAAAGGATCACCTTGATGTAAGCCTCTTAATCCTTTTAAATAACCAGCAAGGGTACCATTTTCCTTAACAGAGAACATGGCTGTAGTAATGCAAGTATGGATCCAGTGTATAAAAGTAGTAGGAAATTTGTATATGTATAGAATTTCAAAATAAAATCCCAATTTACAGTGTCAAACACCTTTATGAGATCAATCTTGATGGCACAACGAGGTGTCCCACTAGATCTGTTATAATTTTGGAAAAGTTCTTAGGCAATATTATCACTAGATCTGGTTGTAGAAGAAATTCTCATGGTCCAAAATGCTAATAGACGTCTCAAGCAAGGTAATGTACATGACACATTGTATATATCAAACAATATTATATGGCAAGGAAATATGTTTTGATTCACTTCCCTTTTAGTTATGCCCTGTTACTTGCTTGATATTTGCCTATTCTCCAGGGCTTGTGATCTTGATGTATTCTGAACTCCTCCTTGATGGAAGGACATTGAGATATCTAAGGATCTTTTAGAATGGATCATTGATCTTTGTAATCCCCTACCTTTTGGTGTCTTGGGACTGATTTCTGATTATGGTTATAGAGAGGATTTGGCTTTCCTCTCTGAGGTTGACCGCCCCACAGATGGTCGCATGTACTCGTTTGTATTGGGGAGACCAAGTAGTTCCATCTCTTATGGATTGGTGTTTCTCTTTGAGGTTTCAACCACAGCTTAGATGGTCTCCAGTTTTCTGCCATATGTATGGGAAACCAGGTAGTTTCATCCCTTTGGTCTAAGTCGATGAGGTGTGGTTTAACAGCCCCACAGATGGTCATTAATGTGTTCCCGTGTATTAGGGAGATCAGGTAGTTCCATCCCATATGGTTTGGTTTGAAAGTGGAATGATAGTCCTAGTACTATGGATAGGGTTTTATGTTTTTGGTAGGGGTGAGACCGCACCATGAATGGCTGCCTACGTACTCCCATTGATGATGGAGAGATCAGGTCTGCGTAGTTCCAAACTAGCGTGAATAGGTTGAAAGTAGTATGTGGTAAAGAGGGTGTAGAGAGATTTTTCATTTTTTATAGTTAGACCAGACCATAAAAATGGTTGCCTACGTACTCCCGTGTATATGAGAGATCAGGTATGCGTAGTTCGTCCCTGATGGGACAAACTAATGTGGTGAAAAGATTGTATGTAGTGAGAAAGGTTTTGAAAACCTGAATTGATTGATGGATCTAATGATCCAGAACTAGGATGCTGGTTTGCAGGTAACTTCAGATATAGTACCGTTTCACGGTGTCCGAGTTGATGAGTTTGGGAAATTCCTTTCCATTCATCTCTTGTAATTTGAGGATTCCTCCTTTCAATGCCTCCTTGACAACAAACGAGCCATCCTAGTTTGGGTTGACCTTTCCTTTAGATTGATCTTGGTTGTCAATGACCTTCTTCAAGACCAAGTCATTTTCTTTGAATTTCCGTAGCTGGACTTTCTTATTGTAGGATCGAGTGATCCGTTATTGGTATAACTGACCATGGAAGATGGTTCTGGCCCGCCTTTCATCTATTAGAGACAATTAGTGGTACCGATCTTGTAACCATTGGTCTTCATCCATCTAAGCGTCTATTAACACTCTCAGGGATTCCATTTCCACCTTTATGGGGAACATTGCTTCTATGCCATAGGTTAATGAGTAAGGGGTTGCCCCAGTGGAAGTACGAATTGACGTTCTATAAGCTAATAGAGTCAAAGGCAACAGGTCAGGCCATCCTTTGTGATTTGCAGACATCTTTTGCATGATCTTTTTGATATTCTTATTAGCCGCTTTAACGACACCATTCATCTTTGGATGATAGATGACAGAGTTGAGATGTTTGATGTGGAATTTGTTGCATAACTCCTCCATCCTTTGGTTGTTGAGGTTTTTGGCATTGTCTAATACAATTACCTCTGGTTGTCCATATCGACAAATGACATTATTTCTGAATGAAACCAATGATCACTTCTTTACTAACCCTGGGGCAAGAGGCTGCTTCTACCCACTTGGTGAGGTAGTCGATCATGGTGAAGATGAACCGATGACGATTACTGGCTTTGGGCTCGATGGGCCCGATCATGTCCATTCTCCACATTGAGAAGGGCTAGAGTGAATTCATATTATGGAGCTCCCTTGGAGGGGCGTGGATAGCATTCCCATGAATTTGGTATTGGTAACATCTGTTGACGTGATCATGACAGTAAGCCTTGAGAGAGAGCCAATAATGCCATATTCTTAGGATCTTCTTGACAAGTAGAGGACCGATCATCTTTGTCTAGGCATCTTAGAAGGCCTAGTCCTGCATCTCTTGTGTAGAGTGCGTGTCCACTCAGATACAATTTCATGGCCATTCGATGGATCCGCTTCCTTTCAGCTTGACTCACCCCAGTAGGCGTAGATCCATCTCGCAGATACTCCTTGATAGACTGATACCAAGGGTGTTGGATGGGAGGAAGCTCATCCAATACTTCTCCAATGTAGTTCCCATAGACTGGGGCCTTTTGCCTGGAAAATGTGATATTTGGAATGTCTTCCTTGTCAGATATATGTTGACTAAAAAGGCCAAAGTTGCTAGTGCATCAACAAAGTCATTCTTATTCCGAGGAATGTAGAAGAAGGAAATTTCTTCCAACTCTAAAGCCATCTAGAAAACTTGCCGATGGTAAGGCATCAAATGTAATTCTTTGGTGTGATAGATCCATGTGGTTAATTTGATTACTAGTTCGGAATCTTCAAAGACAGTTAACCGTTTAACACCCATGGATTGGGCAAGCTTTAACCCCATGATATAGCCTTCATACTCAGTTGTGTTATTTGTGTTGACAAACTATAATTTGATGGCAACGTGATACTGCTCTCCCGAGATAGATACTAGAAATGCCTAAGTTCTAGAACCTTCCATGTTTATAGCTCCATCAAAATACATCCTCCATGATTAGTGTATGTTGTCCTGATGGTGTCGCTAAATTGTCATTACCCCTTCATTGGGAAAATATGTTTCAAAGGGTTTGAAGTCCCCTGAGGGTGCGACGGCCAGCTAATCCATAATTCCTTGACCTTTGATAGACTTTTGAGTCACATAGATGATGTCAAATTGCTGTAGGATCAGTTTCCATCTAGACAATCGATAATTCAACATAGGTTTGCTGAACACGTACTTGAGAGGATCCATGCAGGATATAAGATGGGTTGTGTGACCATAGAGATAATGTTGTAATCTCATGGAAGCCCATGTTAATGCACAACAAGTCTTTTCATTCAATGTATACTTGTGCTCACTGATGATGAATCTTTTACTTAGGTAATAAATATCTCTTTCTTGGCCTCTATCATCTTTTTGTCCCAGCATGCAGTCCATAGCATTTTCATTGATTGACATGTACATAAACAAGGGAACACCATCCCTGGGAGGTACCAAAATAGGAGCTTTGATCAGTTGCTGTTTGATTGAAAGGAAGGCTTTTTGACACTCTTAGTTCCATTCCTTGGAAGAGAACTTAACAACTTGAAGATGGGTTCATAGGTTGCTGTGAGTTGGGAGATGAATCGGCTGATGAAGTTTATTATTCCCAAAAATCCCTGTATTTCCCTCTCTGTCTGGGGTATGGGTATCTCAGTAATGGCCTGGATTTTTGCAAGAACCAAGTTAATGCCTTTGTTGCTTTCTAGGAAACCTAGTTATTTTCCTAACTTGACGCCGAAGGCGCACTTGGCCGAATTTAGCTTCAAGTTGTACTTACACAACTGGTTGAAGAGCTTTTTGAGATGATCTAGGTGGTCTTCTTCCCTTTGGGACTTGATAATGATGTCATCCACATGGACTTCCATCTCTTTATGTATTAGATCATGGAAAAGAGCCACCATGGGTCACTGATAGGTAGCTCCTACATTGATGAGTCTAAATCTCAACCGTCTGTAACAAAAAGGTTCCCCCAAGGAGTTATGAATGCAGTTTTCTCACGATCCTCTTCAGGAACCATGATTTGATGGTACCCAATAAAGTAGTCAACAAAGGAGTACATGCCATACTGAGTTGTATTGTCAATGAGTATGTGGATGAATGGTACGAGAAAGCTATCTTTGATGCAAGTTTGTTTAGATCCATATAATCCATGTAAACTAGCACCTTCCCTCCAAGTTTAGGGACCGGGACTATGTTGGATAACCACTCAGGGTATGTTGATAACATGATGATGTCGTCTTGAATTTGTTTCACAATATCTTCCTTGACTTTCAAACTCCACTCAAGTTTTAATCGCTTGAGTTTCTGCCTGAGTGGCTTGAATCCCTCTTTAATGTGTAGGCGATGAATGATGATGTCAGTGGACAAACCGATCATGTCTTCATGAGACCATGCAAACACATCATAGAATTGGGTCAATAGAGTAACCATGTCATTCCTTTGGCCGGGAGTAAGGTCCGTACCAATCTGGATTTGTTTGGGGTTTTCTGATGTTCCAAGGTTAAAAGAGGTGGTTTGATCAAGATTTAGCTTGGGTTTGTCTTCGACCCATTCTTTGATCTACTGCAGCACCTCGTAGTCCTCTTGTTCAATCTCTATCAAGTCAGAGTCCAACTTTACATCAAAGTTCCAGTCCTTGTGAAGAATTGGCATTCCATCAGCAAGGTTAGGCATATCTAACTATAGAGTCCTGAAACAAAATGCTTTCAATTAATATATGAAACTGTTCAATTATACAGTGTTAGCATGACATGACAAAAACAACTGCTAAATACTATGCAACAAAAGTAAGCAGTTATTGCTATCTACATGGCAGATGGATTTTCTGCCCTTTTTACCCTTTTCAACAAGTGCAAGGAGTGCTGCTCCAATTGCCAAGGGCCAAGTCCTGGTGGACCACTGTGATGAAGGGGCTGTTATCGTCCTCGTCCTTTTGAATAATGACCATGCTGTTTGAAGAGTTGTCATCTAAGATAACCTTGTTCATACCATCAATATGTGCCAGAAGTACATCTTTGATAACCGTCTCTTAATGTCTTCTTTATGCCTTAGATTCCTTTCCTCCATGTCTGGGTCTGGAATAAAGACTTCTTTCCCCTTAAACCAGTATCGTCTTAGGAAACAACATACCCACCATAGAGACATGAATTGTCCTTAGAGGCCGTACAAAATATGTATATGTAGGTTTAAGCAACAACCTTGTAGATGAAGGAACCAGTGTATGCTTATGAGAGTTCCTGTGACTGGACCCAGAGAACTAGCCTAATCCGGCTTTCCTTGTCTGGCTGGGAATTTGAATTGGGCATTGGATTCCGTGCTGATTCTTTCCTAACCCTTGTCCTGGATGGAAACCCAGGGATATCATTTCTTGACTGGCCGCCATTACCTCAGCGGAAACTATGGGTTTCAGAGGTGGAGGCCCAATGGGTTGATAGTTAGTGTTGCTCGCCTCAAGGGCTTGGAAGTTGACTAGCTCAACTTTTTCATTGAAACTGATGAGAGGTATATTACTTTGGACATGATACTCTGGCTCAGCAATGACAATAACCAGATTACTGTTGATGATATATTTGAGTTGTTGATGAAGAGTGGATGGGACGGCTCCCGCCATATGGATCCAAGGTCTTCCCAACAGTAAATTATATCCTGTAGTGATTTTGAGCACTTGAAAGGATATTTAGAATGTATTTGGACCGATTTCCACTGGTAATTCAATCTCTCCAATAGTATTTCACTGAGATCCATCAAAGGCTTTGATGATTGCGATGTCACATATTTATGTAACATAGATATGTGAAAAACGTTATGAACACGAGACATACTTGGCGGTAACACAAGTCTATAGGCCACAGTTCCTACTCGGTCGAGGATTAAAAATGGGCCAATGAATCGAGGGTTGAGTTTTCCTCTCTTTCTAAATCTCGTAACTCCCTTCCATGGAGCAACACGTAACAATACATGATCTCCAATATCGAATTCCACGTCCTTTCGATGAAGATCAACATAACTCTTTTGTCGATCTTGTGAGGATTTTATACGTTGTCGGATTGTTTGAATCTTTTCCGTAGTCATACGTACCAACTCACGTCCCAACAACATTGCTTCACCCACCTCATCCCAGCATACTGGAGAACGAAACTTTCTTCCATATAACGCCTCAAATGGAGCCATGTTAATATTTTCTTGATAACTGTTGTTGTAGGAAAACTCCACCAATGGTAAGAACTTGTCCCAACTTCCCCTGAAGTCAAGGACACAGAGTCTTAATATATCTTCAAGAGTTTGAATGGTCCTCTTTTACTGCCCATCCATCTGAGGATGATATGCCGAGCTAAATCGTAAATCCGTGCCCATAGCTTTTTGCAAACTAACCCAAAATCTTTAAGTGAATCTTGGGTCTCGATCAGAAATTATGGATACTGGCATACCATGCAGACTTACAATCTCGTTTATGTACATACGAGCAAGACGTTCAAGTGTATAAGTTTCTCGTATAGGTAGGAAATGAGCAGACTTGGTCAATCTATCAACAATGACCCAAATTGCATCTATGCCTTGAGAAACCTTGGGAAGAACAGTAACGAAATCCATAGTAATGTGTTCCCACTTCCATTTTGGAATTTCAAGTGGTTACAATTGACCTTTTGGTACTTGATGCTCCGCCTTGACACGTTGACAAGTTAAACACCTTGAGATAAACTCTGCTATCTCGCTCTTCATATTGCTCCACCAAAATGTATGTCGAATATCACGATACATTTTGGAACTCCCAGGATGGATTGCAAACGGTTTGTTGTGCGCCTCCATCATGATTTTATACTTTAAATCAGGGTTGTTAGGAACACAAAGTCTGGAGTTGACTCGAAGTATTTCATCCTCATCGATTCTTTCTTCTGACATAGCACCTTCTTGCACTTTTGTCTTCATACGCATTAGCTCCAGGTCTGTAGCTTGAGCAGCTTTAACTTTATCGATTAAAGTTGGTTCTACTCGTATATTTGCCATCATCACGTGGGTCCCTGGAGTCTTTATCCCTAACTCCATCCTTTGCAAGTCATACAAAATGGGCCTTTGCGTTGACAATATTGCACCCGTACTCGCATATGATCTTCTACTCAGTGCGTCAGCTACCACGTTCGTTTTTCCAGGATGGTATTGGATGGTATGATCATAATCTTTCAATAGTTCAAGCCAATGTCGTTGTCATTTGTTGAGTTCCTTTTGGGTGAAGAAATATTTGAGGCTTTTATGATCCGCGTAGATCTCCACCTTCTCTCCATACAGGTAATGCCTCCAAATCTTAAGCGCAAAAACGACAGCTGCCAACTCTAGATCATGAGTAGAGTAATTCCTCTCATATTCTTTGAGTTGTCGTGAGGCATAGGCTATGAATTTCTCATGTTGCATGAGAACACATCCTAACCCTTTGCCTGAAGCATCACTATAGATGAAAAATCCCTCCGAACCAGATGGTATTGTTAGAACAGGTACTGAATTGAGTCTCCTCTTGAGTTCTTGAAAACTCTTCTCACATTCCTCGCTCCAACCGAAATTAGTATCTTTTCGAGTCAGCTGAGTTAATGGTGTAGCGATTCGAGAAAATCCTTCCACGAATCTCCGATAATAACCAGCTAATCCATGAAAGCTACGTACTTCGGTCACTGATTTAGGTCATTCCCATCTTTGAATAGCTTCAATCTTTGCTGGGTCAATAGATATTCCATGACTTGATATCATATGCCCAAGGAATGCAACTTCCTCAAGCCAGAACTCGCCTTTCTTCAACTTGGCATATAGCTTGTTTTCACGAAGCTTTTGGAGTATCAGCCTCAAGTGTTGCTCATGATCTACACGGCTTTGGGAATATATGAGGATGTCATCAATAAAGACGACCACAAAATGATCCAAATATTCCTTGAATACTCGGTTCATCATATCCATGAAGGCAACACGAGCATTAGTCAATCCAAAAGATATGACTAAGAATTCATAATGCCCGTACCGAGTTCTGAAGGCAGTCTTCGGAATATCCTCAGTTTTAACCTTCAGCTAATGATATCTAGAACGGAGATCGATCTTTTAAAAAAACTGTGCTCCTTGTAACTGATCAAACAAGTCATCAATACGTGGCAATGGGTACCTATTTTTGATGGTGACATGATTCAACTCCCGATAATCAATACAAAGTCGCATACTCCCATCTTTATTCTTCACGAATAGAACAGGAGTGCCCCCAAGGAGACGTACTAGGACGAATGAAACCAATGTCTAACAATTCCTGCAATTGGGTCTTTAACTCCTGAAGTTCAATAGGAGCCATTAGATATGGGGATTTGGAAATGGGTTTTGTACTGGGTTCAAGGTTGATACAAAATTCAACTTCACGCTCTGGGGGTAGGCCAGGAAGTTCGTCGGGGAATACGTCAGGAAATTTATTAACAATAGAAATATCCTTCAAATCTGACGTATTTTTGTTTAAATCCGTGATATGAGCTAAGAAAGCTTGACATCCATTTTTCAATAAACGAATAGCTTTATGGCTTGAGATGACCGTGATTGATTTTAATGTTTTGGTCGCTTGAATTCGCATAATAGGTTTATTAGGAATATGAAAGCTAACAACCTTACGAAAATAATCAATTTTAGCATGATGCGTAGTTAACCAATTAATCCCTAGAATCACATCAAATGCAAGTATTTTTAAGGATATAAGATTGACAGGTAACGTGCGGTTACCGATTTGAATCAAACAAGACTTATAAACAGTGGATGTAATTAAGGTTTCTCCTAATGGAGTTTCAACAGATAAGTCAAAGTCTAATTTCTCCGGAGTCAAATTTAATCGTTGAGCGCAAGTAGAAGAAATAAAAGAATGGATAGAACCGGTATCAAATAAGGTATAGACTTCGCTAGAGTTTATGATAAGCTTACCTGTGATGACTTCGTTCGGGTTCCTTGCTTTCTGGGAGGTACTACAAACGCTCTCCCTTACACCACCGGCTTTGACTTTTCTGGGACGGCCTTTGGTGCCTCTATCCTAGCTGAACTTGTCTTCGGTGAACGACAAAATCGGGCTAGGTGACCTTCTCTTCCATAATTATAATAGGCTTTGGAGGGCATCGCGCAGTTTGGACTGATGTGTCCCTCCCTTCCACATTTGAAGAATATGATAGGTGGTCGTTCTCCTTCCTTGACAACAGGTGTTGGTGCTGACGTCTTTCCATCATTGTTGAATCTCATCTTCTTAAAATGTCCATTCTTATTGTCTTGGCTATGATTACCACCGAAGTGGTTACCATTTCTGGAATGTTGATTCCCTACACACTTGTTGTCACCATTTCAATGACTGTTACAACTAGTATTTTCATGCTGCCGGCTGCTTTCCCATGGTAACGTTGACTCGTTACCGTGCTCCAATAACTGAGCCCTATTTACAACATCTGGGTACAAACACAGTTTATGAGAAATAAGATATTGACGTATCTCCGGTTTCAAACCTCTTAAAAACATTCATGTCATTCGATCCTCATTATCTACCAAATGGGATGCAAACCGAGATAACTCCGCAAATTTAGCCTCGTATTGCGACACGGTCATATTATTTTGTTCCAACTTGATAAACTCCACCTCTTTCATGTGACGAATACTTTCGGGAAAGTACTTGTCGATGAATAGCTCTTGGAATTTCTCCTAAGATATCTTGAGTGTGTCAGGCTGGGTATGTTTTACAGATTCCCACCAGTAATCTGCCTCTTCACGCAACATGAAGGTGGCGAATGGAACCTTTTACTCCTCGGAGCATCCTAAGACATCAAATATCTTGGTGATCTGCTTTATCCATGCTTCAGCCTTAAGTGGTTTTGGCTCTCCAATAAACTCCGGTGGTCCCAACTCCTTGAACTGTTTAGCGATAACCGTCCGAGAGTTTCCAGTGTTTCCACCTACATTTTTGACAGGAGCCGCTCTCGCCTGATATTGCATGAATTGCATAAAGCCTCTGAAAATTCCATCGTTCATCATTTGGTCAGTGTTGTTGTTTGCATGAGGATTGTCGCCTTCCTGATGCACATTATTCTGATTGTTGATCTGTGGAGACTCAACGGTCTCTTGTGCTCAATTGCTATTCTCAATATTCTCGGATGCCATTTTCAAATACTGCCACAAAACAAGGGTTAATTGACATGAAACATATTATCCATGTACTCCGACCAACCAATTAAATACCAAATAAACTTAGGTAGGTCATACTAGCGAAGGAATTCCCCGTCTCTCTCCTCCTAGTTCTAATCTCACATCTTAGCCAGGGATCATATCCCTAAGCTTTGATACCAACTGTGATGCCCCCAAAATAGGTATACATCACCTATTCTGAGTCGTCAAATACATGGTACATAATACAAATACAACTTAATTATACAACTGTCGTGTAAAGTACGACAAAACATAAGCTGTGAGTTTTAATACAAATATTATCGTCTGGACAATATACAAACTCAAATTCAATATTATTACATTTATTTTCACTATTTCACTAAATAGTGAGGACTACTAATGCTATCATCTGGTCCGTCACTCCGTTCCTCGACTAGTCCCTGCTACGTTCTCATTTCCTGAAGAGAACAATGAAAGTAAAAGGGTGAGCTCAACTAGCCCAGTAGGAAATATTATAACTAAGATAGAGCAAAATAAATTATCATTAGCCTTAAACAGTTTTAAACTGATACAATATAACAAACATCAAGTTTAATTGCAGCGGAACAATCAATCCATTAAAAGAGTCAAGTAGAGAATAAAATCTACTATCTTTTATGATTTAAAAGGTTTTTCATCTCATTTATCGCTGGGACTCAGCTTAATAAATAATCCACATCATCGAATCACCCCTGCACTACGGCCAAGGATATTCTTTAGTATCACGACCACAGTTATCCATGCACTACGGGCCAAGAATATTTGTGTAGTCGTTAATGGTCATGATCATGCCAACAACTGTCCATCAACGCACTACGGGCCAATGAGGACTTTTTCCACATCATTTGTAACATTACAGTAATGATTACACCGAATAATCCCTGGTCATAATCATACCAAGTCCATCTACGCACTATAGGCCACATATGACTTTCAACAAAATATAAACATGAGGATGATGACAATGATATAAGAATTCAATAAAACAAGTTCAAGAATTAATTTATCCAGGAACTAATAACGTCCAAATTGTCAACATGATACTGTTTTGTAGAGTAAAATTTAAGAATGCTCAGAAGAATATTTCAATGAAAAGATACTGGATGTGTGAGAACCCGAGAAATTAGACAATTTATTAAAATCTTAAACGATTGATTTAAGGTCAAATAATAGACCTAGACAAAAAATAAGTGTATGTGTTTGATATTATTAGGGTGAAATTTTGATGATTTCAAAATTCTATGAAGGATATAGGTTAATTATTCAGGATTAAGTGTTTATGTGAATATGCTCTGTGTATATGGTTAATGATGTGTTTAGAATATGGTTAAGGGTCAGGGGTTGATCAGATAAATTATATGTGTCAAACCCTAATCGTATATTAAGAACGTCAACGTTCAGTTAGAAAACCCTAACGTCTAATAAAAAACCCTAGAAATCGGTCCTGAAAACCCTAGTTTTAAGTTCCGGGAGTACGAAATCTTAAATCGGATATTGAAAACCCTAGATTGGGAATGCAATGTATGTACAAGGTTAAACGTCAATAATTTTAATTAATTAGGGAAAACCCTAATGAATTACTGGAAATTCTAGTTGATTATTAGAAAACCCTAATACCAGATCTGAAAATCCTAGTTTCAGATTCTGATAAAGTGAAACCCTAATCTGGGAATATAACGGAGAATTTTAATGCTTTAGTGCTAATAATTAAGTATTAATTAGGGTAAAAGTTAATTAATTAACAAACCCTAATTTCCAATTTTTGGAACCCTAATTGTTCCGTCAGAAACCGTAATGCTCAGTTGTGGATTTAATAGCTATATTAGCAATGTTAATTAGGAAATATATATCCTAATTGTCAAGTTATTAAAAACCCTAATCTAATTAGGAAAACTAATTTCTAAAATTGAAATATTATTTTTCTATTTAAAACCCTAAAATGTGGTTTTGAAACGTAATGTACAATTGTGGCCCTAAGTGCTAAATTAGCAATTTTAATTAGGATAAATTAGTCCTAAATTAGCAAAGATTGATATGTAATTAGGAAATTATAATAATTAGGAATCCCTAATTATAATTTTTAAATCAAAATTTTCTATTCTAATTAGAAAATTTTTAAAATCCAAGTTGCTAAATATTTAAGGGTTAAAACCTAAACCCTAAAGGGTTAAACCCTAAAGTCTAAATGCTCTAAACCCTAACCCTAATGTCCAAACCCTAAACTCTAAGGGTTTGAGCAAATGCCAATTTTAGAATTAAAATTGGTATGTAAAATGTCATTAATACCCTTTTTATTTCTTTAATAAGGTTACTTGTAATTTTGTCCAAAATATTGGGTTGGTGAACAACCCTAGCCCTAACCCTAGCATTACATGTGATTTATTTATCTAACATGCCACCTTGCAAGCCTTGGTACATTGGATCAAAGTTATAAACTTTAAAGTTAAAGAAACTAACTTACATTAGTTTTCTCTCAAGCCAAACCTTTTCTCTCTCCTCATTTTCGAAATTCTAGAGTGAGAGAGAGATAATTGAAGCTATTTTAGCCTCTTAGCAAGCCAAGAACAACAATCAAAAGTCAGAAATCAAAGATCAAGCTTGAAAGGTATAAAATCCCAAAATTTAGAAATTTTATGATATGAGGTTATTTGTTGTAATTGGTTGTTTAAATCTTTGTATTAAGGGTTTTAATAAGTTATCTGGGTTGTTAGATCAAGGATCTATAACATCTAGATGCACGAATTTAAAGATTTCTCAAATCTGGAAATCTGGAAAAATGTTGACTGACAAGCAAATGTCAGGGCCTCTAGATCCTTTCTTGTTAATTATTTTTGTGTTTTAAATGTTGTAACATGTAGTCTGTTAGTTATGTGGTCTTTTAGATGCAAAAAGAATCAAAGCCAGATCAATTGTAGAATAAAAGTTATAAGCGGTCAAACATCGTTGACCGGTCACGAATTTGATTTCTGGACAAGCCCAAAAATTTCCAGAAAAATCTGACAAGTTTTGTGAGCCTTAGATTTTGCAGTACGTTAGTGTTTTTGTTATGTTTTTGTTTTATTCTTGTAGTCGGATATGAGGAGTACAGATCCATGGCTTTAGTTCACCCAGAGCATTAACATAATAGTATATAATCTTGGTCAAATGTAGTTGACCGAACTGCTTCAAGAATAATCTGGAAAAACCCAGATTTGTTCAAAGACAGTTCTTGACCTATAGTTTGACCGGTCCAAATTCTTCGTTCGTGATGTTGTTATGTTGACCTATTGATTATTATTGTAGCCTGTCATCTCCACTACACGATGAAATCACTAGATCACATAAACCGAACCCAGAAGATTAAGATTTAAAGCTTTAAAACTAGACACTCGAACTGCCTTGGGTTTCTCGGTTGCCCAGAAAACCCAGGCGTACTCTGACAAGGTTTTTGATTACCCGGATCTTGCTGTTTTGTTGTTGGATGGCCATGTTATCGATTGATAATAATAGTATTGCACTTATACTACATGATTAAAACATTTTCTAGCTCAGAAGACATTAAGATCTAAGATTAAACGCTGGTCAAACGTCCCACCTCAGTCACTGCCTTGAAGATCTGGGTTGTGCTGAAGAACACCTATAGTGACGGTTCTGTCGCTATAGGGCCCTTTTAGCGACGCTTATTTTTGGAAAATGCAGAAAATGAATTAAAAAATTGAAAAAAAAATGGTTTTTAATTATTAAAAATACATAATAAATTCTAAAAAATTATTTTAAATTCTGAAAAATAGTTTTTAACTATTTTGAGTATATTTCGAAAATATTTAATATTTTTGGAATATAAAAGTTGTTTATTTATTTAATTACAATATTAAATAAATGATTTAAAAATAATTTTAATTCATGAAAAATCATGAAAAATAATATTATGGTATAAGAAAATATTTTAAGTTATTTTTGATGACTTTTAATATTTTGTGATGAAATTCATTAATTAATCAATATTAATTATAATTAGTTTATTTAATAAATATATTAAATAAATTAAGGAAAAATGGAATTAATGCTTTATAAATTATATAAAAATGATTTAAGTGATCTAAAAATATTTTAAGTTATAAAATATAACTTTTGATATTTGTCATGGAAATATTAATATTTTAATATTAATAGCAATTATCGGATAATGAATTTAAGTGTTTAAAAATCATATAATTATGATTTCAAGGTATTAAAAATACTTTGGTATATTATAATTATATATTATAATATTATGTAATGATTTTCATTAATATTTTATATTAAATGAATATTTATGATTCAGGAATTATATGGTATTAAATTTATTTAAATACGGTTTTAAGGATTGAAAAATGTTGATGAATGATAATAATTACTTGAAAATTATTACAAGTCTTTAAAAATTATTTTGAGTGCTTAGATAATTATCTGGGATAATTTTTAAGCGTTTAAGCAGAGTTTAATTGAACTTAAACTCGATATTCGTCCGACTAGACCGTCGGGATGATAGAATTGTGTCGGTTTCAACTCAGACTTAAATAGTTTGACTTGATACCTAGTCTTATGTGTGATATAGACTGATAGGCTTATGTGCTATGTGTTTAGGTTATTCTGTGTGTATAAATATAACAGTATTATACTGTGATGATATTATTCTAATATTGGATATCTATATTATTAATATTAGGTCTTCGGGTAAAGCGTTATAAATTGCATTGCGGTAATCAACGGTTCAGACAAGTTTCTTTTTACTAAACTCTAATAAGAGTGTTTTATTCAAGCTTATGGTTAATCATTGCTC
Source organism: Panax japonicus (assembly GCA_020205505.1). Lineage (NCBI taxonomy): Eukaryota > Viridiplantae > Streptophyta > Magnoliopsida > Apiales > Araliaceae > Panax > Panax japonicus. The sequence continues at coordinate 55,373,533 of CM035096.1, forward strand.
ATTGCCACGAAAATTGTACTCTGTACATCTTGCATGTATAAGTCAGGTATGAAAGGTTGATCACCTTCATTACCAGTTGGTTCAGAAATGTTTGTTCATGTTTAAAACTTGTTCAGTCAAAAGTTTGTTCGTGCTAGTTCTCAATTATATTGATGAATTATAGCCATCTTATTATTCATACTCTTCAATCATGATATATCATTATATTATTGTATTTAAACTTGTTGGACAACTTTTATGCTCACCCTTGCTATATCATGATAAAATATTGCAGATAAGGCGAATGCGTTCGGATTCAGGAAAAGATAATGCCAAGTCCGGCTTGGGATAAAATGTGCGGCTAGTTTGTAATAGTATACTTTGATAAATATTGTTGTGTGATAAATAGTTTATGAATTGTGTATAAGTTAAGGTTACTCGACCTTGGGGAATAGTGTGTAATGTATTGTATAAACAATTTATGTTTATATTTTTCCGCAAATAGTTATAGAAATAGTATACCAGATCCGCGACTGATTTGGGGCCCAGATTTGGGGCTATCATAGGATGAAGCGCAAATATCAAGGATATTCCACTAATTTCATGGATTATAGAAGTCAAAACTTTAACCAACTGAGTATAATAAAGAATAGAATAACAAAAGAAATCACCAGGCATGCGATAGACCGCACAGGCAGGTTATTCCAACAGAATAATAAATAACGGAATCAGGTCCGGCGTAAAACGTACAGACAGGATATTCCAACAGAATAATAAAGACGAAATTAGGTCCGACGTAAAACGCACAGACAAGATATTCCAACAGAATAATAAAGGCGGAACCATGTCCAGCGTAAAATGCACAGACAGGATGTTCCAACAGAATGATAAATAATGGAACCAGGTCCGGCGTAAAAGCACAGACAGGAAGTTTCAGCAGAATAATAAAGAATGGAATAACAGAAGAATTTCACCAAGTATAGATAAAATAGTGAATTCCGGAAAATTTTGTGTTTATAGACTATTTTTACTAATTTCATTATTCCGGACTCAAATATCACGTCCGCGTATCCAAATTCAACTCCAAACACAACTTCAATTTTAATAACATTCATCATTAATATTATAACTCACAATATTTATCAATCAGGTCGTTCCCAGGAAAGAGGGGGCTTTCCAATAAGAATTTCTCCCTACTGGCGCGCAATTAGGTGACCAAATCTCTCCTTGACAGAACTTCTAGACATTGTAAATATTGCAATTTAATAATATGAATAACTTTGTCGTCTCAATTATTGATTTAATAAAATAATATATTATGCAGATGATACTGTAACAATAATCGAATCAATAATATGAGAGATACGATGCAGCAATTACTGTAGCAATAATTGAGTATAACTGAGTGACTTCTCACGTAAGCATCAATAATCAATACCGTGTGCTACTATGTAACCACGCGTATTACTGTACTTTTACTACCGGGTAGTTCAACAGTTAACGGTAAAACTTCCGCCGTTATTTTCATAAATCATTTTTGTCGTTTTCTCAATCCCACAATAATTCCGTTGAGGGGGTCCACCAATGATTGTGTCGTTGTACGAATATTCCCTGACCAATCGAATATTATATAACAACTTGCGTACTTTGCAAAATTTGTAAATATTACCCACAACTATAAGATTATATCAAATCTACACCATAATATTCAAAAATATATTTCGAGAAAATTTAATCTTTATTCAAAAAGTTGGGGTCTTACAGTAATTGTGGCCTTTGATACTTCTATTTTCTTATTTGTTCGGCTTGATTACTTTTATTTTTCGAGATGCGAGGCATCTTCGAGAAAATAAGATAAATAGCAGTGTCGAACTACTTGTGGGCATGAGAGCCATCTATGGATATTCAAGCACCATAGATAATTTACAAGCTGTTTGCATATGTAAAATGTTCATCACGGGAACCGAATCTAGATTCAGAGGCTTAATTTGTGATCACATGATTCCTAGGCTCACACAAAAAAGTAATATGTACAAAAACTAGAAATAGAACTAGATTTGAGTAAATCTAAACCATTTTAGCTTCAACGGTCCCAGTTTAGTCACTTTGAACCGATTAAAGTTAGAAGTAACAATATTTAGGCAAATCTAACCCGCGGGCTGAAAGATTAAATATATATATTATGAAAAGTAGTTAAAACAAATATCTATATAAAAGCAGTATATATATTTATATATATATAATCAGGATCAGGTCCGAACTCTCGAACCTGACCAAAATCAGGACCCTTTTTTTGGTTTTTTATTTTTTAAACAACTAAAAAAAAGTTTAATATTTTATGGAACTGAAATTTTTACAGAATACAGTGTTTTGGGTGTGATTTGGATACATATAACAAAACATGTTTGTACATTTTGTTATATGTATCTAAATCATACCCAAAACACTGTATTATGTAAAATTTCCAGTTCCATAAAATATTAAACTTTTTTTTAGTTGTTTTAAAAAAAAAGCAAAAAAAAAAGATCTATATTTTTATACAGTCCGGAATCCCAGACTAGATCCGGACTATATATATATATATATATATATATATATATATATATAAGTGATAAAAAGGCACAGATCGACGATCCGGGCATACCCACATAACGCGACTGTCGATGTTAGTAGATATATACGTATAGAAGTAGTAAAAAGCTTAAAAACTAAAAAATCTTACAGTACACTAGCCAAGAAGACTTCAAATAGCTTTTGAGGCTTGAAAACTCGGTTTCCACCGGTTAAACTTTAGTATATTACAAAACACGATCTTACACGTATTTAGAAAGAAGAATCACTCAGTTTAGACCACTCTAGCAGGGGTTACAGACTGAAATAGATAGAGTTCTCTCTCTTTCTCTTTTATTTTTTCAAATAAGCTGTCAAGAGCTCATATTTATAGACCAAATAGTCGCGGGTCAACCCGCGGGAGCAGCGGGTCTACCTGCAGCTGCCTGGGCTACCCCAGACCATGCGGGTCTTGTCGTCTTGAAGTACGTGCACTTTGGCTACGCGTTGTCCGCTCGAACCTTCATAACTTTTAATATGGGCATCCGCTAAAGGAGTGTTGTACCTTTTTGGAATGCTCTTATCGAGAGCTACATAATGACATTGAATTAGAGGTTGTACGAAGCTGGGAAGATGGGTCCATGACTAAATCTCCAAGTTTTCAAAGTTTATCCGTTGTATTGTCTTGTGTAGTAGTCAGTCAGGATATGAGTTATGGTTCTGTGGGACACCTTGGTACGCAGTGTGGATTGAATTGTGTTGAGACGAAGTGAATTTGATGTTGAGGTGTCAAAATGACGATTTTCCCCAACCGGGGTTATCTCTGGCTTTTACGCAGATGTAACAGTCGTTTCTTAGGGTTATGTACGAGATTAGGATGTTGTGAATGTTGAATGTCCTCAGGTTATCTTTGAGGTTGGTTGGACCTCCCGGGGTTGAACTAAGTATCCCGGGGTTATCTCCGGGGTTTGAACTTATTTTTCTGGGGTTATCTCCAGAACTTGAAATGGATCCCTCGGGGTTATCTCCGAGGTTAGAACTGAATCTCCCGGGGTTATCTCCGGTATTGAAACTTAAACTCTCGGTGTTATCTCCGAGATTGAGAACTGGATCTCCTGGGGTTTTCTATGGGGTTAAAACTGATATGACCTCCAGGGTTATCTCTGGAAGATGGTTTTGCTCTCCTGCAGGGTAAGTAACAGGAATGTAAAATTTTGATTGTCTAGAGATAGCAATCTTTATCATATTCATGCGATGTAATGGTATAGATAGGATAAAGATTACTAGACACTTGAAACGATAAGCTAATCATGATGCAAATTTAATACAACATGATGTAATGTTATGTTGAGTGTTGTTTGTTGGAATGGTTTCCAACAGGATGTGATAATTGCATAATTCCGCCGCTTCTGTTAGTGGATGGAGTTGTTAATGATGACCATGTGGAACTACTTTAATGTCTACTCGACTGGTAGTTTCCAAAGCTTTTATCACATGAATCTTCTAATGCCACGCTGAGGTAGTTGTCAGTGGTTTGAACTGTCAATCAGTGATATCTAAGCCTGATTTGCCGACAAGTTGCAAAGATATCTTCAAAATCTTTGGAGCGGAGGTTTCTCCATGATTGAGACCACAGGATGTTGACATTGGGGTTATCACCAAAGTCCTTAATCTTTATCACAGGCTTTCCACCGAAGATGCTCTTCTCTTTTGCGAGAGACTTATGGGGAATTTCGCTTTGATTGTCGAGGATCTGTATAATAGATTCCATCATCGGTCCTCCCCGATGAGGATGGTTTTCTATGATTTGCATTGTCAGGTCTTTCTGACGCTTTGCTAGAGTTACTACCAATGGTTTGTACTGTCAGAGCAGCCTGACCCTCATTGAAGTAGTTCTCAATGGGTAGAATCATCGGACCACCTCCAATGTTTTGTTGGAGTTATCGCCAACGGCTGGTAATGTCAAGGCTGTCTGACCCTTGTTGAAATAGCTTTCAATGGCTAACATCATCGAACTACCTCGGATGCTTCGCTAGAGTTACTGCCAATGGCTGGTGATGTCAAGGCTGTCTGACCCTTGTTGAAATAGCTTTCACTGGATTCGTTTTCTTTAAAATATTTTTCATCATCCTCAGTCCTAAATGATGATATAACTAAATATCTTTGGCCCGTAGTGCAAAGATTAATGATTTTATGATGAATATATTTGGCCTGTAGTGGAAAGATGAACAAATGTTTAGATGAACATGATTAACTGGTGAATATCTTTGGCCTGTAGTGCAAAGATGAATATTTGATTTATAATGTATATTGATTGATGTTACAGGGATAAAATATCGATGATGGACTTTTAAATTCATAGATGATAATAGATTTCATTCTTTACTTAACTCTTCTAATGAATTATTGTTTCCGCTGCAGTTGTTGATCTAAAACTTGTTGTCCATTGTATTCTATCATAATTTTCCCTGTTGAAGACTAAGGATAATTTGTTGTACATTATCTTAGTCATAATATTCTTTACTGGGCTAGTTGAGCTCACCCTTTTCCTTTTTGTTCCATTTTTCTTCTCAGGAGACGGGAATATAGCGGGAACTAGTCGGGGTGTGGAGTAATGGTTCAAGACAGTTGTTTTAGTAGTCCTCACTATTTTGTAAAATAGTGTATCAATAATTATAATGAGGACTTATTTGAGTGTGGATATTGTCTAGAAGACAATATTTGTATTTAAACTCACAGTTTATGTGTTGTCGTATTTTTCACGAAAATTGTATTAATGAAGTTGTAGTTATTTCTGTACCATGTATTTGGCGACTCAGAATGGGTGATGTATACCTATTTTGGGGGCGTCACATAATATATAACAAATTATCATTAGTCTTCAACAGGGAAAAATCTGATAAAATATAATAGACAACAAGTTTTAGATCAACAACTGCAGTGGAAACAACAATCCATTAGAAGAGTCAAGTAGAGAATGAATTTTACTATCTTCTAAGATTTAAAAGTCCATCATCAATATTTTATCCCTATAATATCAATCAATATACATCTTGAATCAAATATTCATATTTGCATTATAGGACAAAGATATTCATTTGTATCACCAGTTTGACATTTTCTTCTCAACACGTGTTCATCTTTGCACTACGGACCAAAGATATTCATCAGTTAATCATTCATTTTCGCACTACAGGCCAAAGATATTCACTAATATCATCATTTAGGACTGAGGATGATGAAAAATATTTTAAAGAAAACGAATCCAGTAAGACAAAAGGACAAATATTAGGGATTCATACTTTAGATAATCCGAGTTCAAAAAAGCTCCATAATAACCATAGTGGAGTAAAATTCAAAAAAGAAGATCAAAACATGGATACAATAATTCTAAAATAAAAATCCTCACCAACCAAAAATAGGGACCACCCATGTTTTAAATAAAAATATTTATTTCTAAAACTTCAATAATTCATAATAAATAGCCATTTTATCAGAAAAGTACGAATTTTATGTTCATTCCATAGGTATACATCACCCTTCTTGAGTCGCCAGAAAATACACTACTGACAACTCCATTAATATAATTGTCGTGTAGAATACAACCATAGTTAAACTGTGAGTTTTAATACAAATATATGTAACTCTCATGGTGTCTCGACCACAACACCTTACAATGGTACCTTACATAAATGTACATTCAATAACTAATTTAGAAATTAAAATCTTTGAAAAACGCTCAAGGAAACCTTTGTACATGGGAGGCCATGCGTCTAAGTTATCATATGACTAGAGAATTATCCTTGGTTGACCCAATAGCCCCCCCAAAAAATGAGAAGATTGCTATCATGTTCTTTGCAGTGGTAAGTCTTCTTTTGACATATAATTATCTCCATTGTCTCTAATTGAGAATTATATTTCAACCAAACTCCAAGATTATATAGGTAGTGCTCGTAGATATACTCAGTAAGTGGATGTGCACAACCCTGTCTTATAATAACACGAAGTCGTATGTCATTAGACATCTTGTATGATAGTGGCAAAACACCATTCCAAAGTTGGGTTCGCCTCACCCTATTTGATTAACCAAATATAACTATTAAATGACGTATAAAATACGACACACTTATCTAAAGTTCGCAATAAAATAATTTTCATACTGTTTAGGGAGAACATCAACAGCTATAGACCATCGTTCTATTCCCCTGATACCCCGCTCAACCCAGCTACAATTTTATTACCTGAAAGGAATTGTGAAGCAAAAGGGTTAGCACAACTAGCCCAGTAAAGAATATCATGACCAAAGATAATTAAATTATCAATAGCCTTCGTCAGTGATAAATCAGAGATTTGGAACATATGGTAGATGATAAAAATTTTCAACCATAGTTGCAGCAGAACGAACAATCCATAAGAAGAGTCAAATAGACCATAAAGTATATTATCTTCCCCATGTTAAAAGTCCACCAACAATATTTTATCCCTGTAATATCAATCAACAGTTCCTGTCCACAATCATATGAATAACTCATAATCATAATTGTGGTTCTAAATTCCTCTTCGCACCTAAAACGAAGATAATTTTCATCACATGTCTTTACCTAAAACATCAAAGATCATGGTTATACCAAATCACAATTTATGTTCATACTCATACTAATACATTTATCTTTGCACTACGCCCCAAAGATATTCATTAACAGTTTATCTTTGCACTACAGGCCAAAGACATGCACCTATATTTTAGAAGAGTCAAGTAGAGCATGATATCTACTATCTTTTATGAATTAAAAGTTTATTATCAATATTTTATCACTGAGACTCAGCTCAATAAATAATTCACATCACCGAATTATCCATGCACTACGGCCAAGGATATTCGTTAGTATCACATCCATGAATTATCCATGCACTACGGGCCAAAGATATTCATTATTATTACATCCATGAATTAATATTTCATCGCTGAGACTCAGCTCATTAATTAATCCACATCATCGAATCATCCCTGCACTACAGGCCAAGGATATTCATTAGTATCACGACCACGAATTATCCATGCACTACGGGCCAAGGATATTTTTGTTTTCATCAACGGTCATGATCACGCCATAAAACAATTCATCTTGTCACCCTTGGCCGAAGAGAACCCATGGTTATGATCATACCAAAAGCTATCAATCAATGCACTACGGGCCGATGAGGACTTTTACAATATCATTTGTAACATTACGGTCATGATTATACCGAATAATCTATGGGCATAATCATACCAAGTTCATCTATGCACTACAGGCCACATATGACTTTCATCATAATATAAGCATGAGGATGATGACAATGATATAAGAATTCAATTAAAAGAAAGCAAAGGATAAATATTGAAGACATTAACAACTTAATTTATTTATAATTCAATAATGTCCAGATTGTCAACATGATACTACTTTGTGGAGTAAAATTCAAGAATAATATTATATCAAAAATAATTTGGACCGAAAAGAAATCAATTTTTGTCGTGAATAATACCCCTTACTTACAACGGCTGAATGAAAATAATATTTCAACGAATATAATATTCCTACGAATATTGAACGAAAATAATATTCCTTACGAATATTGAACACAAATAATATTCTTTATGAATATTAAACGAACATAATATTCCTTACGAATATTGAACGAAAATAATATTATTTCTTACGAATATTAAACGAAAATAATATTCATTATGAATATTAAATGAAAATAATATTCCTTACGAATATTAAACAAAAATAATATTCATTACAAATATTAAACGAAAATAATATTTCTTACGAATATTAAACGAAAATAATATTCCTTACGAATAAAAAATAAAAACAATATTCCTTACGAATATTAAATGAAAATAATATTCCTTACGAATATTAAACAAAAATAACATTCCTTACAAATATTAAACGAAAATAATATTTCTTACGAATATTAAACGAAAATAATATTCCTTACGAATATTAAATGAAAATAATATTCTTTACGAATATTAAACAAAAATAATATTCCTTACGAATATTAAACAAAAATAATATTCATACGAATACGAAAAATAATATCTCTTTTGAATATGAAATAAATAATACCCCTTACTTACAACAGTTGAATGGAAATAATATTTCAATGAATATAATATTCCTACGAATATTGAACGAATATAATATTCCTTACGAATATTGAACAAAAATAATACTCCCTCTGTCCCATAGTTATAGGCTGATTTTCCATTTTGAGATGTCCCAATATATAGGCTACTTACTATTTATAAAATTTAGTTGGTTCATTGTTTACTTTTATGCCCTTATAATAAATATTCAATCATTACTCTTTTTTGAAGAAACAACATTCAATGTCATTATTTTTATCATCACATTTAATATTGTTGTATTCTCTTTGGTTTAAGTTCTATGGTTATGGACTTTAATGGTCAGTACACGTCAATCGATGTAGTTGAGAGTTCAAATGTGATAAGTAAGAAATAATTAATTTATTCATTAATTTCATATTAAGGGGTATATGTGGAAAATTATGTTAAAAATTGTCACTTAAATTAATTTTCTTAAACTATGTGCCAAAAGAAATCAGGATATAATTATGGGACGGAGGGAGTATTCTTTATGAATATTAAACGAAAATAATATTCCTTACGAATATTAAACGAAAATAATATTTCTTACGAATATTAAACGAAAATAATATTCCTTCCGAATATTAAACGAAAATAATATTTCTTACGAATATTAAATGAAAATAATATTCCTTACGAATATTAAATTTAAATAATATTCCTTATGAATATTAAACAAAAATAATATTCCTTACGAATATTTAACGAAAATAATATTTCTTATGAATATTAAACGAAAATGATATTCTTTACAAATATTAAATGAAAATAATATTCCTTACGAATATTAAACAAAAATAATATTCCTTGCGAATATTAAACGAAAATAATATTCATACGAATACAAAAAATAATATCTTTTTTTAATATGAAATAAATAATACCCCTTACCTCAAAAAGAAGAGTATTCCAACTGGTATAGCAGATATATTTTTGAAGAAAACTTTCACTATTTTCTACACTCAAAGCTTCCTAAAACTTGAAAGAAATATGCTTTATATTATAGAAGAAGAATTCTCTGATTCTATTGTGATTTTCAATTCTAAATAAGCATCATATTTATAGGAGAATGGAAATGATACTATTTGAAAAAGTTTCATGAACGAATCAGAAAAAATCACGAACGCTTCAAATTTTTTTTCTTTTGACATTGAAAATCACAAGATTTACTATGCAACACTATGTAGGCACTATGCAAATATTTTGCATAATAAAATATAATATATTCTATTTTTCATATAAAACAAAACTTATTATAATTTAAATATATATATATATATATAATAGAATATATAATGTTTTTCATGCCCTGGAGCTCCAGAATGGTAAGTACACTTTTTGCTTGTATTGAAACCCTTTCTACTTGGATTGGCCGGTGGAAGGAGATGAGTGATTTTCTTCTAATTTGTCAGAAGTTTGAAAATGTTTTCGAGTGAATCCCCTAAGGGTGTGAACACTATTAACCGTCTGACTTCTCCACTCTTTGGCAAGGGAGGATTTGAAGACTATGCTTGAAAAGGGGAGTAGTTTCTCCTCTGAATAGGCAAACTTTGATTGCCTTTTTGTGTTTGCCCTTGCATTAAGGAAACATCCTCTTCTTTTTTCTTATGGACCCTCCGAGGTTGTTTCCATAACTTCTATATTGGATATGCTCAGCTACGGCTTTTAAAGCGGTGATATCTTAAATCTTCCTAGACTTCAATCCTATTTCAGCCATTTCTCCATGCTTAATCATTTCTGAGAATGGCTTTCCTATTCCATCTAGGACCCTCTCATAAAATGGAGCTTCTTAAATATCTATGAAGGTCATCACCATTTTAGACTCTGTCATGGATGGGATAACTTGAGCAGCCAGACGCCTCCATCTTTGGGAATACTCTCTAAATGACTCATTGACTTACTTCTTAACTTTGGTAATTAGATACATGTCTGGAGCCATCTGAATTTGAAAGCTGTATTAACTGAGGAAAGCATGGGCTAACTCCTCCCAGCAGTGAATTTTGGAGTTATCCAATCTGGTGTACCATGCTCTGGCTTCTCTAGTCAGACTTTCTGAAATAGCTGCATTCTCAGCTTTTCATTCTCGGCGTAGGATCTGAGCTCTCCAATGAACACTTTTAAGTGGGTGTAAGGATCTCCCAATCCATCATAGTTCTCGAAATCGGGAGTCTTGAATTTTTCCGAATAAGGAACCTCGGGGAAAATACAATGGATGTTAGGAGTATTATCCTACAAAATGGATGTTAGCTGTTTTGATGACAAGATAACATGGCAGGTCTTTATATTTTCCATTACATTGAGATTGACATGGAAATGAAATTACAAGTAATTAAAATTATAAGTAATTGAAAATGGGAAGGTATGAAGAGACTTCCCTCCACGTTTGGATTATCAGAGGCTGGCCTATCTTCAGTTACTCTCGCGACTTTTCGGCATGAAAGTACCCAGATCATCGCAATTTACTCGATGAGAAGTTAATCCGATCTTTCAATTGGAGCGAATCTGGGTGGTGCCTTTCTTGAGCCTCATGGAATTAGTCTTCTGACGAGTCCAGTAATCAAACACTAACGGGATAACCTCCTGATGGAGGGACCATACAACATACATTCACATACATCGCGTCTCACCGCATGGAATTGATGACATGTGTGAAGCACTAATATCATAGGCAGATATGGTGCGAAGTACTAAGTGCAGTAAATAAAGCATTATTATACATCCATGCAATGTAAATGCAGTATTCACACATAAGCAAATAAAAGTTTTTGAAAAGCTTGAATAGTGGCTTAAGCCCTCTTACTAGAATCCCCAGCAGAGTCGCCACCTGTCAATGTCGCGATTTTTATTTGTCCCTTTCTGTTCTTATCTTTTGGTGTTCTCATTTTAGGTCAGATTTGTTTGAAAAAACAAATTTGAAAAGGTCCGACATGTATATGTAGACGATTTGACTTTGAGAGTCACTAGTTGGTTATTTTTAAATGGTTGCACCAACTCAACCGAGAAAAGGTTTGCATAAAGACCTAGTGATGTGACACTGTTTAACTAGTCTGTAAAACAAAAATTTGTTAGCGTCCGGGGGCTTGATTAAATGGATGGAAGGTGTTAGGCACCCCCCGACTTATGTGATAACACACTTACCGCCACTTTTCATTAAATTTTTATATGTAAATGTGTGTGTGTGTGTGTGTGAACTAGGTCTATGTGAAATTGTTTGGAAGTAGTGCTATGCCTCGGTTGCACCTATATACAAAGGGTTTGACTTTTGTATAACAGTTCAATTTTAATAAGATATAGCAGTGATGTTTTGTAAAACAAATTTTCAAACCCTTGTGGTCAAAATAGTAATTGAGGCATTTGATATTTCCATTTAATTATGTGTTCGGCTTAATTACATTTATTATCGAGATGCGAAGCATTCTCGAGAAAATAAGCTACATAGCAGTGCCGAACTCCTTGTGGGCATGAGAGACATCTAAGGATATTCATGCACCGTAGATAATTTACACGCTAGCTACAACTAAAAATGTCCATCACGGGAACTGAATCTAGATTCAGAAACTTAATCTATGATCACATGATTCCTAGGCTCGCATGAGAAAGTAATATATATATATATATATATATGTATATATATATAAACTAAAAAAAGAACTAGATTTGAGAAAATCTAAACTATTCCAGCTTCAACGGTTCCAGTTTAGTCACCATGAAACGGTTAAAGTGAGAAATAGCCAAATTTAGGCAAATCTAACCCGCAGGTTAAAAGATTAAATATCTACATTATGAAAGCAGATAAATCCGTTATATATATAAAAGCTATATATATATATATGTATATATATATATATATATATATATATATATATATATATATATATATATATATATATATATATGAACGATCAACAGCCTCGAATTAAACTCCAGGCAGGACTTTGAAATGTAAATGTGACGCCCCCAAAACCGGGTATCTTCCAACCCGACATATGGTGCTATACGATGCTACAGTTCACACATACATTCAATTGAAATGCCTCAAAAGAATGAATATGTCTTATATATATTCCAATACAATATTACCATTCCCGGGTTCTTTATAACCATTACATGTTTGTTTGTCATAATATCAAATAATAACAACATGCATCCTATTCTATTACAAAGGCAACTAATTGGTTGGACTTGGCCTTTCCTTTATCTTTACTGGAACCTTCAGTCTGCTCGGTCTTATCTTCATTCTTATGGTTCAACAAAGAATATGTATAACTAGCTCAGTAAGTATGACAATTTCAATTAAACAAAAAGCTTGGATCATATAAATCGTATATCCTCAATAACTGAACAGTAGTTATAAAGAACTATCGATAATTCAAAATAACACTTCTCTTTTCTTTAAAACGTTACACAATGAACAACATTCACTAAACATTAATATTGGTCCATGACCTAGAGAATTTCATTCTTTCTTTGAAAAAGACAACCCGACACCAAGTCCGTAAGTCCGACATATCTTACGAGCACGTCTAGGTAATCAGCCTATAGTACTCTATGTTGTACAACCCTATCTTCTTTAAACATATGTACGTTTAAGGTTTGGAAACCTCATGTGCCTATCGTTTGACGACAAAACATTTGTTTATGCATACTCAGTCTTCCTTTGAAAACCATACAAAAATAGTTTGGCAAAACATGGCAACATTTGACAATAGTTCGATAGATTATAAGAAATCCACAAAACATCTTAAGTCTATCCGAAGGAATTGTCTTCGACTTCATCATACATCCATTCATGCATAAGGTACATGAATTATAAATCTTGTCCAATGAATTTAGGCAAGGGTCAGAATACTTGCCTTGAGCGTCTTCTACCGTAATTATACTTTTCCTTTGATTCTTTAAGGATTCTACAATACATGATCACATAACATACCACATTAGGTCATATATAATCAAGTATGTTTACTACTAAATCTTACCCTTCTTCAAAATCTAATCATGCTCTAGATTGTTTATCATTGTTACGGTTAATCGTCTTACATTGCTTCTTACATTTACGTATCATTCGTTAACATTTAGTTGTATTATTAAGGTTATTATCATCATTAATGATGTTACTTTAGGTGTATTAAGTATATAATTCACCATCAATTAACTTCCATTTTCTTTTCATTCATGTTCTTTCTTCTCTAGCTTTACCTTAGTGTTGGCGCTGCGGCCCTAACTTTCCTTCTTTGTTTCGCGTTGCGGCGCGAGTCAGCAGTGGTTGAGACTCTGCCTTGGCGCTGTGGTGCCACTCTCAGTACAAATGGCCCCGTTGCGGTGCCAATCTCCAGTATTTATGGGCTCGGTCTGGCGCTGCGACAAAAATTCTTAAGCCTTGGGCCACGCCGCGACACCGACCCTGTGCCACGGACAACTTTGACAGAAAATTTCTTGTGTGAGATTCCCGGGCTCAGAACTTCTTTGTTATCAGTCCGAATTGACTCGTTCAAAAGTCGTTAGCTTACAAATCAAATGCTTTATGATTCCATTAGAAAACATTTCATTTCCAAATCTTTTAGCTCAAAATTCACTGATTAGTTCATTATTAAGAAAACATTAAACGTTCGTGAACGTTCAAAGCTCATTTCTTCGTTCTAAGTCAGAATTTGGTAATTTTTGAGTTTGCAACTCTAGAATGCCAATTGAGACTAATATCCATCGAAAACTAACGTTTCTGAGCCAAATGATAACTTTTGACTCTCATTCCGAGAATTTAACGATTTCGACGATTATCGTCTAATCTCGTAAATTTCGCTATAACTTTGTTACTTGAGATTTTTACCTCATTCAAAATGGATTCATTTCATCATTCTAACATCCTAATCAAACATATTTCATCCAATCATTTGTATGACAAATCCTTACAAGTTCTTCATTAGACCAATACTTATAAAAGTATGATTTACTTGAACATGGCTTATTAAGGTTTAAGTCCATTCATTAGCTATTTTTATCACTTCTTAGAATACATGAACTACCAATCAACACTTCTCTATCAACCTACAATTGAGGAGATGAAGATTAATGGTCTAAAGGGCTATTACCTTTGATGATCAAAGCTTTCTTCTTCTTTTCTACTTGAAATAACAAGTCTGGCTTTTCTTACTTTTTCTCTCAAGTGTATAAGCTATAAGTTGTTAGTGAAATTGAGCAAAGCATAAATGCCCTACAAGCTATTCTATTTATAGAAAACCTAAGGTGAGGGTAGTTTGGTCCTTAGGTCATCCCACCTCCTTAATCACATCCTTACTATTCCATTCTTAGTCACCAAGTAAAACCACTTTACTTGGTCACCAAGATGGCTGGCCATGTGCTCATGGGGCCCACATGGGTTGCCCCATGGGTTTTTCTTACCCGTTAACCCGCCGGTTCGATCCACGGATCCGATTCTTAGCTTGGGCTTTAGGTTTAATTAATTTGGGCCTAAAGTTGGACTTGCATTAATAACCTTTTGGGTTTAACATACTTCTCATTGGGCTTGCATAATTCCTACACAAAACCCACAAATCTAATACAATATGATTAAAGCGTTTAACGTAAAATCCTCACATCCTTTACGTATACTATTTCATATAATCTTTTGTCATACACGTTATACTGACTTTCATATATATTCTTATAATACTTCGTATCATGCTCGTATGCATTACCTCGTACAATACTCGCTATTATACGATCATCCATTAATTCCAATCCTTGCATTCCTTAACATTATCAATTTAAGTACGCATGTGAAAAACTGCACATGCCATACTAATTGAATTATTATTACATAATCCATCCTCCCTTATTATTCTATCATTACGTATTTCTCAGAAATTCAAACATAATTCCCGAACAGAAATCTGTGAATAGGATTTTTAGGAAAATTTCTCGGAAAGTTTTTATTTTCGTCTTGGAAATTCAAACACTTTAATTCATTCACGTAGCTAAAATACCACGACATTCCAATACTTCTAGGTTATAGAACGACCTTCATCTTACTAACACGCAATAATAACATATAATAAAATGTTATTCATTATTTAATCAAATAAAATTATTTTACAATTAATCCGAATTTCTCGGTCAATACAGTATATATATATATATATATATATATATAGGGAGGATCTAAAGCGGACCAAAAAAGCGGACCAATGAACGGACCAAGTCAAAAACACGCGGGGTTTCAGGGCCAACCCGGACCAACCCGGACCAACCCGCGGGTTGGCCCTGAAACCCGCGTGTTTTTGACTTGGTCCGTTCATTGGTCCGCTTTTTTGGTCTGCTTTAGATCCTGCCTGTATATATATATATATATATATATATATATATATATATATATATATATATATATATATATATATATATATAACCAATAAAAGACCAAGTGTTAGTGAAAAATCTGACCGAACATGGTTTACTAAATTGGTCATTTCATTTTCATACAAACTCCGATTAAGGTGATTCAGGATGCTCTGGAACGAGGAAGAATAGACCTACAACTTTCATTCTTTAATTCGTTCAATTTGAGGTCATTAGAAAGGGTCAAAATGGCCATCTTTGGGACTGATGTGCATTCGGAGGCAATCAGAGGGCGTCGGGCATGCACATATGCAAGTGTAGTGCTTCTGACGATAGAAGATTTTATTATAAGTTATAAAACATGAATATTAGTGAATATAATGATGCTTAACATTAACAAATGATGTATTAGATAAGTTTTATAAGCATACTAAGCATACACATGAGAGACAAATCGGGCGTGTGACGAATGACCGTTGAAACACCGTGACAAGTGTGTAGACACTCTAAATTTTCTGTACACCTATCACTAACATTGCAGGAGGATAGATTCGTGTTTTAAGAGGGAACCCTGAAAGACAATCCATATCCATACCGGATACTACTAAAATTTTATCATCAACCCTGGAGCACTCTCTGGGAGTAACAATTCCAACCTCGAAGATAAACTCGAGGCGTGCAGATCTAATACCGGAACACACACCGGAGAAGACCGAGTAATCTCGGAGATAACCCCGAGGTATGCAGTCTCAGTCCCAACCATGGGAATAGCCACGAACCTTGGTGATAACCCCAAGGAATGCAGTTTCGACGATAACCCCAGAAACGCTTGTTTCAAATGCGACCAGCTTCAATCTCTACGCTCACAAAGAGATACATTGTACCAACCCTGGCGATAACATCGGGAGGACAGGCACACCTCAATGATGATAATGAGGACCTTCAATAAATGCAGCAGTCCAATCTCAATGAAGCTCTGAGCCACGTCAACTTTATCAGCCCAATCCGGTGATTACACCGGTGAGGGGCAACATCGTCATCTAGCCAACGCAATGCTACGCCACGTCGTCTCAACATCTCTACACAATGAAGTCCCACAAGACTAACCAATCCCAAGTGACTATTGTGCGGGGTAACGGATTGAAGTTGAAGCTTGAAGACCGGAGGGCATCGTCCCATCTTCAATGACTTCGTACAAACTCTAATTCCATGCCATCGCACAACTCTCCACAACGGCAGTCCGAAATAGGTCCTGTATACCTTAAACGGATATCCGGATTGCACTTCTGAAAGTTCGAGTGGACATTATAGTGCTCGAGTGCACATACTACGAGACAACCCGACCCGAGAAACCCGGGCCCACCTGGGTTGCCTCTGGTACACATGTGGCTCTGCCGCAAGTACACCTGCGGCTCTGCCGCAGGTACACCTGTGGCTAAATCGTCTATAAATAGAGGGTTTGGGGTGCCCATTTTGCAAGCAAAAAGGTCGAGGAAGCCCTGCCCAATTTACTCTGCACTCACCCCATGTAGTGTACTTTCTCATTTTAAACACCTGTGAGCTCATATATAGCCTCTTTTGTACCTACAAAAGCCAGTGTTTACCCACTCTAAAGATATAGAAGTCTTCTTTGGCAGTCAACTGTAAGCCTTCTCACATAATTTAGAGTCTTTTTCTTCATCTCTGCACACACCCTTCTTCACGTTGAGAGCCGTGTTGCGCGCATTTGCCCGGACTTTGGTCCGTGGTTTTGTTTCTGTTTGTATATATATATATATACATACATACATATATTTATATATATTAACTAACATTATCGAGTTATGCCTCGATTGAGCCTAGACTTCGGTCTTGAGCGTTTATTTGTTTTTCTATATATATATATTTATATATATTAATTGTGTGTCGGACTCTGTTCGATGAGCCTGGATTTTACATCCGGTGCGTTTATTCGCTTATATATATATATATATATATATATACTTATATATATGAAATGTTGTTGAATTATGTTCGATGAGCCTGGATTTTACATCCAGTGCGTTTATCGCTTTTATATATACTTATATATATGAAATGTTGTTGAATTATGTTCGATGAGCCTGGATTTTACATCCAGTGCGTTTATCGCTTTTATATATATATATATATATATATATATATATATATATATATTTCTTCCTTCCTGGAGTTTCCTTCGTGGCAGTTGATCGCTTTGTATAGCTTTCTTTATATTTTGTCCTGCTTGGAGTTTCCTTCGTGGCGGTTGACCGTATTTACAGCTTTATTTACGTTTCGTTCTGCCTGGATTTTCCTCCATGGCGGTTGATAGCTTTTACAACTTTATTTACAATTCTGATCCCCCATGGAGGTGCTTCGTGGTTGGTGGTCATGTCTGTATATATATATATATTTCCCACTTATATATATATATACCTGCTTACTACTTTCATACAAATTATGGTATCATGTGCACCTAGGAATCATGTGATCACAGATTCAGCCTATTGGATCTAGATTCGGTTCCCTTGATGGACATTTTCAGCTGTAAGCAGCTTGTAAATTATTCTGCGATGTCTGAATTTCCTCAGATGGTTCTCATACCCACGAGAAAGTCGGCATTCTTTTGTATATTATTTTTGTATGGATGCCTCGCATCTATAAAATAAAATCAATAAAGTCGAACACTTAATAAAATGGGAGTGTAAAAGGTCTCAATTATTGAGCATCAAAGTTTGAAAAACCTCTTTTATAAAACATAACTGACATATCTTGCTTCAAATTGAATTTTTACACAAATTCAAACCCTGTGTATATAGGTGCGAACGAGGCCTCACACTACTTCCAAATAATAGCACATTGACCCACACACACACACATTCAAATAATAGTTTCTTGAAAAGAGGCGGTCACCGTGGTAACACGTATGTCGGGGGGTGCCTAACACCTTCCCTCTGCATAACCAAGGCCACGAACCCTAATGAATCTCGATTTCACCGACCCGTTTAGCAGTGTCACATCACTAGGTTAATGTGCAAACCTTTTCTCGGTTGTCTTGGTACAACGATTTAAAAAACAAACTGGTGACTCTTAATAGTCCCATCGTCAACATTATACATGTCAGACCTTTTTCACTTGTTTTTTCTAACAAATCACACTTAAAATGAGAACACCAAAGAACAAGTAACGGAAAGGGACAATTAAAAATCCTGACGTCGACAGGTAGCGACTCTGCTGGGGATACCAGTAAGAGGACTTAAGTCGCTATTACAATCTTTTCAAGACTGTTATCTGCTTGTGTGTGGATGTTGCTTTACATTTATGATGAATGTGTACGAATGCATTTCCTTATTGCACTTAGTGCATCGCACCATAACAACTTGTGATATTAGTGCTTCGCACATGTCATCATTTTCATACGGTAAGACGCGATGTATGCGAATGTATGTTGTGTGGTCCCTCTACCAAGAGGCTATCCCGTCGGTGTTTGATTACTGGACTCGTGAGAAGACTAATTCTCCGAGGCTCAGGAAAGGCACCACCCAAATTCGCTCTAGTTGAAAGACCGGATTAATTTCCCGTCGAGTAGATTGCGATGATTTGGGAACCTTCATGCCAAAAAGCCGCGAGAGTAACCTAAGATATGTCAGCCTCTGATAAACCCAAAACGGAGGAAAATCTCTTCATGCTCTCATTTTAAATTACTTGTAAACACAATTACTTGTAATTTCATTCCATATATATCTCCATGTAATGAGAAATATGAAAAAAATGTATACACATACATATTTTAATTAACATGCTACAAACAGTAGACATCCGTTTTGTAGGATAAAATTCCTAAAATGGACACATCACATTGAATGTTATTATACACATTCCTTAAAGACTAAACTATGCAAGTCTTTTGCAAGGAACCAATCGGACCTACTACCCAGCCGAAGTCCAAAAAGGCAACAGGCCTACAGTCAATCATGTCGTCATCCGACCAAACTAAACTTAATCTAGTTTCTCGCAAAGAATTCGATGGAATAAGAAAAAAAATTATAGATTTGGTTGTTCTACTCAAAGAATTACACCAGTCTAATCAGGGTCCAAAAATACCCGTACATGTTGAATCCTCCACACAAGGAGGAACCCTGGTCATTACAATACTTGAAATGCAGTTGGATACGACCAACAAAACTCATGATGCTGCCCATCCCACTGGAGATCCAGACACTGGTGACATCAAAAAGAAAGTCCTTCAAATGGAAGAGACCCTTCATGTTATCAAAGAAATTGGAACACGCGAGAGTTTTTCATATGCTGATCTTTGTATTTTCCCTGGTGTTCATTATCCAAAAAAATTTAAGACTCTTGACTTCGAAAAATATGACGGGTTATGTGACGCCCCCAAATTCTGACCTCCACTTAGTCACCCGAATTCGGTTTGTCACTTTCTCAAAGTATTACCATAATAGCTAAAATCATACATTTGCAATGAAAGATCTAGTTTAGAATAATATACAACGATTTATTATAATTATTCCCCCAAGTCTCGCAACCTACAGTATTTAATAGATTACATAATAATATCGAATAAATACTTAATACATAATCCTACTTAAGTTTAAACATAGTCTGTAGATAGTCTTAATACAACATGATTAATTTAAACATAAAGGAACAAGCTAGTCAGTAGCCTTGCCCTTGCCTTTGTCCTTCCCAGAAACACCTCCCTGTTCTGCCTTAACTGAAAGGTTTTAAATAAGCAAGGATGAGCATAAATTGCCCAGCAAGTAATATACAACAAGGGTATATGATATATCACAAGGTTTGAAATATCGAAGGTTATTTCTAGGATATTTTAAAGTGTCAGATTAACATCATAAATAAGAAATATCAACAATTCTTGTAATAAGAACGACAATTCAATATAAATCAATAGAAATATACATGAATTCAACGACTATGAAGGTGTCCAACAGGATAAATGATTTATATTGAGTAGTCACTAAGGACTATTGAACATGTACTAGAATCATCAATATTAAAATGATAACCCAAAAGAACAAGTATTATAGAGGATCAGTTTACAATACTCCACGTTATGCATAACATTACAGTAATACTATACTCATGTGTTGGGGTTTCCAACAACATACAATTCCCTTACCATAATGGTTGTTCAACTCAGTTTTTAGATTTTCGCACCAATCAATTGGTTTGGATAGTTTTATAAACATGCATATAATCTAGCCGAATCAAATGGCATAGATACTTTCACAATATTCAAGGACAATACTAAGTTCACATGGATAATAGTTTTCACAAGGGTTTAATCATAATGGCTCATTTGAACGAGAAAGCATATAACTTGTAAAAGAGATAAGCTCACGGTATTCGCCGAATAAGGAATGCAAAGAAGCTTGTACAATGTAATAAAATAGGTTTAGAAAAACTTTCCTTAAGCGTAGTTTACCTACTTAACAACTTCAACCTTTCAAATCCTATTTATAACGTATTATATGTATACAAGGTTCATTATCTAACACAGTCTTTAATCAAGCTTAACCTGACTCAAGTACTCACATATGATACAAAATTAGTTTGTACATCATCATAAGTTCAACGCACGTAACTTTGTTTGATATAATGTAAACATTCAAAAGTTATGAACAACCTTTATTTGTATCATATGACATGTTCCTAACACAATACATAACATGTTGATCATATAATATAAGTTAAAGTCATCACATAGGCATGCATTAAATATCAGACCCAATTGCAGAACTCAGTTGTGACTGCTGCCTGGCGCAGCTGCGCCCTGTCTAGGCCTAGGGACGGCGCAGCTGCACTGTCCCTTGGCCAGACCAGGACTGAGCTGTGGCCTTGCAGTTTCTATCCGGTTTGACCAAAAACTCTCACACATGGTATATATGTTATGTTAAAGGTCTTTTCATGTTTATCAAATATATCTAAGTTCTTTTTCATAACATATTTCTAATTTAAACACTTAAACCATTTAAGGTCATTCAAGGTTGTGAAACCACAAAGTCTAGCATGTTTACTTTTTAAACATACATGAGCGTTATAAAACTCATATTAGGCATGCTTGTGTGTATTCATAATGCATATGTGAAACTAACACCACTTTAGTTAAAAATATGCTTTATTCATGCTTTTCTTGAAACGTGCTACCTAAACATGGTATATATATGTTTATACTACATGAGCGTGTCTAAGAGTGTCATTAAACATACTCACTAATATCAGATTTTAGTTTTCAAGGTATCATGACAATATTCATATTCAAAGCTTACTTGTAAATTCAACTTATTCATGCTTCTTTGCTAATCACATAAACACAAGATAGAAGTTTATTCATGCATTTCCAAGTCATACTAACATACTTCCAAAGTCAGAATATAAACTATGTAGAAATCATGCATGTTAGCTCACTAGGCTAATCTTTTTCTTGAAAACATTTCTAACGTAAGGATTAACAAGTTTGATCATGCTCAAACGACTATGTACACTACAACATGCTCATCTATGTGCCAGATCAGTCATGTATAGCTTCCTAGGTTCATAATTTGTAGAACATGACCTGTACATAGTTTGTTTTCAAAAATTAGTCCAAAACTCCATGTAAACCATACGCCTTCATTCAATCATACAAGTCTAGTCTAAACATGCTCACATTAGATTCATATATCTATATATACCCTTAAAACATGCTGGCATGCTATCACAAGATATGGTACTAGGATAGATTTCAAAACAGAAACTACAGCTGAATTTAGCAACTGGCGCAGCTGCGGTGCGCTTCAATACAAAAGTGGCGCAGCTGCGCCGTACCTGGTTCAGACGCAGAAACAGTAACCTCGGCAACTGTTTAGCCCAAACACAAAATTTACTCACGAAATCATTCCTAAACACTTATTTATCAGTTCAAACATGCTTGTAAGGCCATATAACAACTATATGATTATTACTCCACCATACTAACACAAACCTTGACCATGGTGCAATTGAATGGGACAATGGTTCATGAAGGGTGGCTCAACAACCCCACACCAACCACCTAGCTAGCCATGATCATCTAGGATTAGCCTTTTGAAAACATACGTATTATAGCTTGTAGTCACTAGTCATGTCCTTGTGCCACTCATTTTGGGACAAGAAGTTCTCAGGACACTTAGCCCACATACATGTACACATTCTACTCTTATGTTATATCAACCATATACTATAACTTAATGTCACAATATGACCAACATTTTAAGTTAGTTGGTGTCATGTAATATACATATAACCCATGCACATTTTATGTTGTCTAGGCTTGGTTTGGTTTATTTAATTTCCCACAAACGAGATCTTAATGTACCATTGTTACCATATTTAGGAATTTAGGGATTAATTATACACTCACATCATATAGACCATGTACATTAAATATAAGCATTAAAATAATGCAGTCAGGTATTATTGTCCGAGTAGTTCCATAATTAACCCAACTACTCATATACCCATATTATAACCTTATTATAATAATAACTTATTTATTTATGTTAAATAAATAAATTATTCCTTTCCTTAATTAATCACTACTTAAAATATTATAGTTTAATATATAGTCACACAATGTCACACTATACTATATAGTATAGTTGTATTAACACTCATATACACATAATAGTGAATATAATATTATTATTTTATTACATTATTAACTTATTTATTCATATTAAATAGCTTAATCATGTATGTCGTTAATTAAGTAACATCAATATTAATTAACCCAACAATTGATTAATGTAGTTATAGATTTCCATAATCATTATTCATCTATATATTGCAAATAATAACAATCGTGAATTACAAATCAATTATCAAGTAATCCATATTCCACCATAATTAATTAATTAATAATTAATGGTTTAATAATTTCATCGTCGGTCATAACCCATTTCATTGCAATATACTCTTATCATATGGTTTCACCTATGTCACACATATAACATTAATGTCCCCCAATTTAGTGCTACAGTAGAAAGTCACCAACTTAAACTGACTGATGGCGCAGCTGTGCCGATTTGTACTGATGGGACAGCGCAGCTGCGCCGTGCCCTGACAGTGCCAAGACTGGTACAGTTTCTACCCGTGCCAGTTTTGGATGCTAACTCATTTAACATGACGTGAATTGATCTCCACAAAAGTCTTACTACAAGTCCAAGAGTGTATTAATTACTTATACGAAATCACATGATCGATACGATTAATCTTTCTAATTCTCGTTCTAATTCACTTAATGAGTTTTCTCGTTTTGCATTATGCCACACAAGGCATTTCATAAATCTCTTTGTCACTTCACACATCTTAACATACATTGATCAAATACAAATCAATTGTATTATCCTACTCATAAATCAATAATATTTATTTTCCTATAAATAGTATTTCCGTTAATATATTCAATTAATAATACGTGGAAATTCTCGGGTATTACATCCTCCCCCCTTATAAAAATTCTATCCTAGAATTGCTACAAGGTTACACAAATAGATGGGGATAATCCCTCATCATCCTATCTTCTAACTCCCACATAGCCTCCTCGACATCGTGGTTAAGCCAAAGTATTTTTACCGAAGAAATAATTTTATTTCTCAAGGTTCGTTATTTCCTATCAAGAATTTGGACATGAATTTCTTCATACGCTAAATTCTTTTCCACTTGAAAGGGTTTATAAGAAATCACATGCTTGTAGTCAGGCTTGTACGGACATAATACGGATATATGAAACACGTTATGGATGTGCTCTAACTCAGGTGGTAGTGTAACTTTGTATGCTACTTCCCCCACTCGTTTGAGTATCTCAAACGGTCCTATGAATCTTGGACTCAGTTTTCCTTTCTTGCAGAAACAAATTTTCCCTTTCCACGAAGATACCTTTAAGAATACAAAACTGCCGACTTCAAAGTCTCGGTCTTGCCGATGCAAGTCTGCGTACTTCTTTTGGCGATCTTGAGCTGCTACAAGTCTGGCCCTTATCACTTTCACCACATCTGCGGTTTGTTGTACTAACTCTGGTCCGAGTATTCATCGTTCTCCGACTTTATCCCAATATAATGGTGTTCTGCACTTTCTTCCGTAAAGAGCTTCGTACGGTGGCATGCCGATACTCGTATGATAACTATTATTATACTCAAATTCGACTAAGGATAGGTGGTCATCCCAATTCCCTTTAAAGTCCATCACGCAAGTCCTAAGCATGTCCTCTAGCATTTGTATTGTTCGTTCACTTTGTCCGTCTGTCTGAGGATGATAAGCATTACTTAGCCTTAACTGCGTTCCCATCCTCTCTTGCAAGCTTTTCCAGAATTTTGACGTGAAATGCGGGTCTCGGTCAGAAACAATCAATACTGGCACTCCATGTCATGAAACAATCTCTTTTAAGTACAGACTCGCTAACTGATTCAAACTGTAGCGGATCTTGATTAGTAAAAAATGTGCAGTCTTCGTAAGTCGATCCACGATAACCCAAATGGCATCCAATCCTTTCTGTTTGACCGGAAGTCCTACCAAAAACTCCATCATAATATGCTCCCATTTCCACTCTGGTATTTCCAATGGTTGTAGCAACCCACTCGACCGCTAATGCTCTACTTTTACGCGTTGACAAGTCAAACATCTACTAACGCACTCTGCGACTTCCCGTTTCAAATTGGGCCACCAAAAATGTTGCTTCAAGTTTTGATACATCTTAGTGCCTCTCGGATGAACGGAATATGTCGTATTGTGTGCCTCTTATAAAATCTCTTCTCTCAATTCGGTTACTGCCGGTACCCACACTCTCTCTTCGAATCTTAAAATACCGTCTTTATCTATTCGAAATTTTTCTTCCTCATTTTCCGTAATCCTTTTCCTGATTTTCTCGCATTCTTCATCTTTCTCCTGTGCTTCCTTTACTCCATCCAACAATGTCGAACGAGCTTCTAAAACAAATAATTTCTTTTCATGCTTCTCGGGTCCCCTCACTTCTATTTCCAACTTCTCCATATCTCTTATTAATTCCTCCTGAGTCGTCAGTTGAAACAATTTCTCCCTTCCTTTCCTGCTTAGAGCGTCGACAATTACGTTTGCCTTCCCCGGGTGATAAAGAATCTCACAGTCATAATCTTTGATTAGCTCTAACCACCTCCTCTGATGCATATTCAACTCCTTCTGTGTGAAGATATATTTCAGACTTTTGTGGTCCGTATATATCTCACATTTCTCTCCATACAAATAATGTCTCCAGATCTTTAACGCAAAAACTACTGCCGCTAACTCTAAATCATGGATAGGGTATCGTTTTTCGTAATCCTTTAATTGTCGTGACGCATATGCGATGACCTTGCCATGTTGCATTAGCACACAGCCCAGTCCTCTATGCGATGTACACCATGAATCCTCCCGTATCATCTGGTATGGATAATACAGGCGCTTCGCTTAATCTCTTCTTCAACTCTTGAAAACTCTCTTCGCATTTGTCAATCCATACGAATTTCACCGTCTTCCTCGTCAGATTAGTTAACGGGGTCACTATCTTTGAAAAATCTTGGATGAATCTTCGATAGTACCCTACTAACCCTAGGAAACTCCTCACCTTCGTCGGTGTTCTCGGTTGTTCCCAACTACTTACCGCTTTAACCTTTTCGGGGTCTACTGAGATTCCATTCTCATCCACCACATGGCCTAAGAATTGAACCTTTTTCATCCAAAATTTACATTTTGAAAACATCAAATACATCTCCTCCCTTTGTAGTGCCTCCAAAACAATCTTCAGATGTTCGTCGTGTTCTTCTTCTATCTTTGAGTAGATCAAAATGTCATCGATGAAAACTACTAAGAATTTATCCAAGTATGGCTTGAAAACTCAATTCATCAAGTCCATGAATGCTGCCGGAGCATTAGTTAAACCGAATGACATTACCAAAAACTCGTAATGTCCATAACGGGTTCGAAACGCAGTCTTTGGTATGTCCTCATCCAGCACTTTCAGTTGATGATATGATGTCCGTAAGTCAATCTTTAAGAAGCATTTCGTTCCCTTCAGTTGATCAAATAAGTCGTCTATCCTTGGTAATGGATATCGATTATTGATCGTTACTCTGTTCAATTCTCGATAATCGATACAGAGCCTCATCGATCCGTCTTTTTCTTCACGAATAACACTAGTGCTCCCTAAGGAGACACACTCGGTCGAATGTAACCCTTATTTAATAGTTCTTGAAGTTGTATCATCAATTCCTTCATTTCTACTGGCGCCATACGATATGGAGCCTTCAAAATCGATGTCGTTCCCGGTGCTAAGTCTATTACGAATTCGATCTCTCTGTCTGGCGGAAGTCCAGGAAGATCGTCCGAAACACGTCTTGAAATTCATTCACTACGGGTATATCTTTAATCTCTACTCCATTTTTTTGAGTATCTACGATGTAAGCTAAATAACCAACACATCCTTTCCTTAACAACTTTTTGGCCTGCATCATCGTAACGCAACACGATTGCTTAAGCAATGAGCTACCATGAAACAGTACCTTAGACTTACTCGGAGTCTGAAGGTTCACACACTTGTTCTGATAGTCAATTATCGCTGCATGGTTATATAACTAATCCATTCCGACGCAGAAACAGTAACCTCGGCAACTGTTTAGCCCAAACACAAAATTTACCCACGAAATCATTCTTAAACACTTATTTATCAGTTCAAACATTCTTGTAAGGCCATATAACAACTATATGAACATTATTCCACCATACTAACATTCAATTCCACAACATTGAGAATTTGGATTTTAAGAACTTGAAACTCTGTTTACAGAAACTAAAATGGAAGGCAAGAAATAGAATTATACCTTCGTAATATGTAATGCAGTTGCTCTACTTGAACTCCTAAACTCTAAGAATGCTTGTATGCGTTCAACTCTCATTTAACAATATCTTAGACAACTTCAAGAACATCAACTGATAAACATGGTTGCTATTTATAAGAGAAGTGTGGACTGGGCATTGATGTTACACAAACCTTGAATCCATGGTGCAATTGAATGGGACAATGGTTCATGAAGGGTGGCTCAACAACCCCACACCAACCACCTAGCTAGCCATGATCATCTAGGATTAGCCTTTTGAAAACATACGTATTATAGCTTGTAGTCACTATTCATGTCCTTGTGCCACTCATTTTGGGACAAGAAGTTCTCAGCACACTTAGCCCACATACATATACACATTCTACTCTTATGTTATATCAACCATATACTATAACTTAATGTCACAATATGACCAACATTTTAAGTTAGTAGATGTCATGTAATATACATATAACCCATGTATATTTTAAGTTGTCCAGGCTTGGTTTGGTTTATTTAATTTCCCACAAATGAGATCTTAATGTACCATTGTTACCATATTTAGGAATTTAGGGATTAATTATACACTCACATCATATAGTCCATGTACATTAAATATAAGCAATAAAATAATGCGGTCAGGGTATTATTGTCCGGGTAGTTCCATAATCAACCCAACTATTCATATATCCATATTATAACCTTATTATAATAATAACTTATTTAATTATGTTAAATAAATAAATTATTCCTTTCCTTAATTAATCACTACTTAAAATACTATAGTTTAATATATAGTCACACAATGTCACACTATACTATATAGTATAGTTGTATTAACACTCATATACACATAATAGTGAATATAATATTATTATTTTATTACATCACTAACTTACTTATTCATATTAAATAGCTAAATCATGTATGTCCTTAATTAAGTAACATCAATATTAATTAACCCAACAATTGATTAATGTAGTTATAGATTTCTATAATCATTATTTGTCTATATATTGCAAATAATAACAATCATGAATTACGAATCAATTATCAAGTAATCCATATTCCACCATAATTAATTAATTACTAATTAATGGTTTAATAATTCCGTCGTCGGTCATAACCCATTTCATTGTAATATACTCTTATCATATGGTTTCACCCATGTCACACATAAAACATTAATGTCCCCTAATTTAGTGCTACAGTAGAAAGTCACCAACTTAAACTGACTGATGGCGTAGCTGCGCCAGTTTGTACTGATGGGACGACACAGCTGCGCCGTGTCCTGACAGTGCCAAGACTGGTACAATTTCTGCCTGTGCCAGTTTTCGATGCTAACTCGTTAAACATGACGTGAATTGATCTCCACAAAAGTGTTACTACAAGTCCATGAGCGTATTAATTACTTATACGAAATCATATGATCGATACGATTAATCTTTCTAATTCCCTTTCTAATTCACTTAATGAGTTTTCTCGTTTTGCTTTATGCCACACAAGGCATTTCAAAAATCTCTTTGTCACTTCACATATCTTAACATGCTTTGATCAAATACAATCAATTGTATTATCCAACTCAAAAATCAATAATATTTATTTTCACAGAAATAGTATTTCCATTAATATATTCAATTAATAATACGTGGAAATTCTCGGGTGTTACATGTTAGGAGATCCTTACACACATTTAAAGGTCTTTATTGGAGAACTTGGATCTTATGCTGAGGACGAAAAGCTCAGAATGCAATTGTTCCAAAAGAGTCTAACTGGAGAAGCCCGTTCGTGGTACACAAGATTAGACAATTCAAAGATTCATAGTTGGGAAGAGCTAGCACATGCTTTCCTCACTCAATATAGCTTTCAGTCTCAAATGACTCCTGATCGGTATCAAATTACCAAGATCAAGAAATAGTCTAACAAGTCTCTCAGAGAGTATGCTCAGAGGTGGAGACGCCTGGATGCCCAAGTTAGTCCTTCCATGACAGAATCAGAGATGGTCATGACTTTCATAGACATACAAGAAGCCCCTTTCTATGAAAGAGTTTTAGTCAGCATCAACAAACTATTTTCTGAAATGGTCAAATATGAGGAGATGGGATTGAAGTCCGAAAAAATTCAAGACCTAGCTGCACTCAAAGTTGTTGCTGATCACATCCAGTCTGGAAATTATGGGAACAACCCCAGGAGGGTCTATAAAAAGAAAAAGGAAGATGTTTCCCTGATATTACAGGGTCAAAAGGGCAATCAAAACATGTCTATTCAAAGGAGAAACTACACTCCCTTTGAAACACAGTCTGCGAACCCTCCAATACCAAAAGGTGGAGAAGTCAATCGCCCTCGAGTGTTTACACCCTTAGGGGATACCCTCGAGAACATTCTCAATCTATTGACAACACAGAAGAAAATTACGCATCTTCTTCCACCATTCAGCCCTAATGGACGGGGTTTCAATGCTGCTCAGAAATGTGGTTATCATGTCGGGGCACCAGGACATGATACTCAGGATTGTTGGGCCTTAAAACACAAGATCCAGGACTTGATAGACAATGGGGAGATCGTGGTCACCAAACCAGATCAGCCTCACATTCAAGACAACCCTCTTCGTCAACACAAAGAAAAAGAGGTCAACATGATAAATTGGAGTAACGGACAAAATTCCAATTTTAGCTATGAATCCTCCTAAACCCTCAAAGACGGTGATGACAAATGGGATTATGCCAACTTCTAGTTCACAATGGAACCCAAGAAGAAAGCTCTATGCAAGGAAATTGAGTAATTGGCAGAACTGGTGTCTTATCAACATCAAGTAACACGTCAATTAATCATTCAGGAGCATGCCAGTCTCCTACCTCTTGTCATGAATATTCCATCGTCACTTTCAGAAAATGAAATACTAGAAGACAAAGTGACAAAGAGAGCAAATGCCAAGGCCCGTCGGTATTTTGCCAACAAAAGCGAATTCACATATTTGGGCCAACCTATGGAGGAAATTCTTCATATGTTAATTAATGAAGGAAGGATCAGTTCCCTTCTACCTCCAATCAACCCCTATTCAGGGTGGTACAACTCTAATGGAGTATGTCAATATCACTCCCAGTCTCACGGTCACAGCATAGAAGAATGCTGGGCACTCTTCCACCTTATCCAAAATCTAATAGACAATGGTGTCCTGCACTTAGTTGACGACGAAACTGTGTTACGCGCAAATGAGAATTCAGGTCATACTAAGTGGAAGAGTGTGGTAGCAGTCATATCCATTGAAACTGATGGGTTTAACAAGTCACTCATAATGCAAACAATTCAACTCAAGGGAAGCAACAATCCTTTAAAAGTGGTCTCTCCCGAGCCAATCAACTTGTCGTACAGACCACAATATCCCATTGTTAGCTTAAGCAAAGTTCCGTGGAATTATGGAGAAGGTGAAGGATCCACCTTAGATACAACTGCTACAGTGTCGAAGGAAAATCCACTGTATATTCCCCAACGGATGATGAAGTCTACCATCAAATCAAAGGGGAAAATACCCATTGAGAAGATAGAAAAATTTCTCCATACTATGGGTCATCACGAAGCTAAGGTGGTTTTAAGCTTGAAAGAAGCTCCACAACAAATATCAATTATGGACTTGGTCCTAACTTCTGAGAATCGCCAGAAGGTCTTGCTGAAGGTTTTAGAAGAAGTCTATCTACTAACATAAGTTGATACGGAAAAATTTCAACATCTGGTTGATCACATTTTTAACAACAATGTGATATCCTTCACTGATGATAACATACCGCCCAAGGGGACCGGTCATTGCAAGTCGTTGCACATTGCTGTCTTGTCCTCTGGATATATGCTAGCTGGAGTCTTGATAAATGGAGGTTCCTCTCTAAATATCTGTCCATACGCTACCTTGGTGAAGATGAATATCAATCTGAACCGAATTCAGAGTAGCCATACTATTATCAAAGCTTTTGATGGAGCCCGGCAAAATTCGGTCGGAGTAGTTGAGCTGCCAATCAAAATTGGTCCTCATACATTCTGCATATCTTTCCACGTACTCAAGATAGATTCGGGATACAACCTGCTCTTAGGGACGACCATGGATTTAAATGGCAGGGATAGTCCCCTCCACTCTTCATCAACAGTTGAAATACATTATCAACAATAGCATGGTCACGGTCATCGCTGAACCAGAGATTCCTCAACACGGGGACATGCCATTCATCAATGCCAATGCAAACATTGAACAAGTTAGTTTTCATGTCTTGTAAGTAAGCAATACCAAATACCATGCTATTAGAATGCCATTGCCCAAACCTAAGATTTCTGCCAAGGTAGTGTTGGCTACTCAAGAAATGATGTTGATGGGTCATAAGCCAGGACAAGGGTTGGGTAAAGATTGCCAGGGTATCAAGTACCCTATTCGATTAACCAAGTAAACTGGAACAGCTGGACTAGGCTATTCTGCCAGTTCTAGTCACAGGAATCCTCATAAGCATCAACAGATTCCTTCAGCTTCAACCATGCGGCGTTTATCTTCACCTTCAAACTCTGAGTCCGCACAACCTCCTGTAAAGGTGCCAACCAATGTAATGGCTATATTATTTCCCAAGCCGGCTCCGGTGAAGGAGAAAGAAGTCTGTGTTCCAAATCCCGCAGTGGAGGAGGAGGAACGAAAAATCAAGCAAGACATCATCCGAATGATGTCAGGCATACGCATCATCGTTCATGATGAACATACCAACAGATACACCCCAGATGATGATTGCCCAAACATAATCGCCATCATTCGGGACATGGAAGATGATAACAATCCCTCCATCACTGCGGTCCATCTGGACTTTGCCCTTGCCAATTGGAACAACATTCCTTGCATTGGTTGTCAAGGGTAAAGCGGGCAGAAACTCTTTCTGCCCTGTAGATATAATAACTGCTTACTTTTCTGTATAGTATTAGCAGTTTATTTTACTAGTATATGCTAACACTGTGTATGGTCAACACATTTCATATATACTAAGTGAAAGCATATTTTGTTTCAGGACTCTGAATTTAGATGTGCTTGTACTTGCTGATACGGTGCCTCATCTCTACAAGGATTGTACCTTTGATGTAGAGTTGAATTCAGCCTTGAAGGAAATACATGATGACATTGAGGTGCCTCCAGAAATTTAAGAATGGGTCAAAGACAAACCTACTAAACCCAACCTTGATCAAACCACTTATTTCAATCTCGGAACCTTAGAAAGCCCTAAGTTAAACCAGATTGGTTCAGACCTTACCCCAAACCAAAGGAATGCCATGGTTACATTATTAACCAAATTCCAGGATGTGTTTGCATGGTTTTATGAAGATATGGTGGTTTTATCCATTGACATTGTCCTTCATCGCCTTCCCATTAAAGAGGGTTTTAAGCCAGTCAAGCAAAAGCTCAGGCGATTGAAACCTGAGTGGAGTTTAAAGGTAAAAGAGGAAATTGTGAAACAATTTCAAGCTGGCATCATCATGGTGTCCACATATCCTGAGTGGATGTCCAACATCGTGCCAGTGCCTAAACCTGGAGGGAAGGTGCGAGTTTGCGTTGATTACCGGGACTTGAACATAGCTTGTTTAAAAGACAGCTTTCCCATACCATTTATCCACATTCTTATTGACAATACTGCGCAATACGACATGTACTCCTTTGCTGATTGCTTCGCAGGGTACCATCAAATCATGGTTGCTGAGGAAGATCATGAGAAAAATACTTTCATCACGCCTTGGGGAACCTTTTGCTATAGACGGTTGTCATTAGGCCTCATCAATGCCGTAACCACCTATCAACGAGCTATGATGACTCTTTTCCATGATTTAATGCACAAAGAGATCGAGATCTACGTGGATGACATCATTATCAAGTCCTGAAAGGAGGATAACCATCTAAACCATCTTAGAAAGTTGTTCAATAGGTTGCATAAGTACAACTTGAAGTTGAATCCAGCCAAGTGCGCCTTTGGTGTTAAATCAGGTAAATTGCTAGGATTTCTAGTCAGCCACGAAGGGATTGAGATGGATCCTGCCAAAATCCAGGCCATCATGGAAATGCCCATTCCTCAGACAGAAAAGGAAATACGGGGATTTTTGGGAAGAATCAACTTCATTAGCAGGTTTATCTATCAACTCACAGCAACCTGTAAGCCAATCTTCAAGCTATTAAGGAAGAACTCCTCCGTGAAATGGAATGATGAGTGTCAAAATGCCTTCCTCACAATCAAGAAAAATCTAGTCAAAGCTCATGTGTTGGTACCACCTAGGGATGATGTTCCCCTGTTCATGTACATGTCCATAAGTGACAATGCCATGGGCTGCATGCTGGGATTGAAAGATGATAGAGGCCAAGAACGAGCTATCTATTGCCTCAGCAAAAGGTTCAGCAGCAGCAAACACAAGTACACTTTGATCGAAAAGATGTGTTGTGCTTTAGCATGGGCTTCCATGAGATTATAATATTATCTCCATGGTCACACAACCCATCTCATATCCCACGTAGATCCTCTCAAATACGTGTTCAAGAAACACATGTTAAATTGCCGGCTGTCCAGATGGCAGTTGATCCTACAATAATTTGACATCGTATATGTGACTCAAAAGTCCATCAAAGGTCAAGGAATTGCGGATCAACTGGCCGCCGTACCTTCAAGGGATTTCAAACCCTTGGAAACATACTTCCCCGATGAAGGAGTAATGACAGTTCAGCAACACCATCAGTACGATATGCGCCAATTATGGAAGATGTATTTTGATGGATCTGTTAATCTGGAAGGTTCTGGAGCTGGAGCAGTTCTAGTATCTGGTACGGGGGAGCAGTATCCCATCGCTGTTAAATTTGAGTTTGTCAGCACCAACAATATGACTGAGTATGAAGGCTCTCGCACGGGGCTAAAACTTGCTCGTTCAATGGGCATCAGGCGGTTACCTGTCTTTGGAGATTCAGAGTTGGTAATCAGACAATCTACCGGAATCTACCAAACTAAGGAACTACATTTACTGCCCTACCATCGGCAAGTGTTGAAGATGGCTTTGGAGTTTGAAGAAATCTCCTTTATACACATTCTTCGTAATAGGAATGACTTTGCAGACGCATTAGCAACTTTGGCCTCCTTGATTCGCATATCAGATAAGGAACATTTGCCAAGCATCACAATTTTCCTGCAAAAGGCCCCAACCTATGGGAATTACGTTGGCGAAGTATCGGATGAGCTACCTCCCATCCAACATCATTGGTATCAACATATCAAGGAATACCTACGAGATGGATCTACACCCGCGGAAGCGAGCCCGATTGAGAAAAGACGGATCCATCGAATTGCTATGAAATTCTACCTGAGTGGAGATGCGCTCTACAAAAGAGATGCAGGAATAGGTCTCCTCAGATGCTTAGACAAAGATCA
This sequence comes from Panax japonicus, assembly GCA_020205505.1. Taxonomy (NCBI): domain Eukaryota; kingdom Viridiplantae; phylum Streptophyta; class Magnoliopsida; order Apiales; family Araliaceae; genus Panax; species Panax japonicus. Next base: position 55,408,860 of record CM035096.1, read on the forward strand.
AGCCCAAAGGCTTATGGATGAAATCCATGGTGGAGTCTGTGGCCCCCACATGAGTGGCCCCCTCCTTGTAAAGAAAGTCCTCAGGACAGGACATTATTGGCTATCTCTCAAGGCTGATTGCAATGACCACGTCAAAAGATGCTATCAGTGTCAGATTCATGGGAATGCTATACACGCCCTTCCAAGGGAACTCCACAATATGAGTTCACCTTGGCCTTTCTCAATGTGGGGAATGGACGTTATCGGGCCCATTGAGCCTAAAGCCAGAAATGGACATAGATTTATCTTCACCATGATTGACTACTTCACTAAGTGGGTAGAAGTATCCTCCTTCCCCAGGGTTACTAAAGAAGTCATCATTGTTTTCATCATAAATAATGTCATTTGTCTATATGGACAACCCGAGGTGATTGTGTCAGACAATGCTAAGAACCTCAACAACAAAATGATGGAAGAATTATGCAGTATGTTCCACATCAAACATCTTAACTCGGTCATCTATCGTTTGAAGATGAATGGTGCTGTTGAAGCAGCTAACAAAAACATCAAGAAGATTATGCAAAAGATGTCCGCCAACCACAAAGATTGGCCTGACCTATTGCCTCTCACTCTGTTAGCCTATAGAACCTCTATGCGCACTTCCATTGGGGCAACCCCCTACGCTTTAACCTATGGGATGGAAGCAGTGCTCCCCATAGAAGTTGAAACAGAATCCCTCCGAGTGTTGATAGACGCTCAGCTGGATGAAGATCAATGTGCACAAGACAGGTATCACCAATTGTCTCTGATAGACGAGAGGCGAACCGCGGCTTTCTTTCATGGTTAGTTATTGTAACGCCCGAGAAAATCGGATTTTTGAGAATTAAATTTTTATTTTTATTAAATGAATTTAATTTATTATTTATGGAGCAAGATAATCGAACGTCGTTCTCTGACCTAGAAATGTCAGAACATCGTAGGATTTTGGCTAAATGGTAGAATTAAAGTGTTTGAATTTCCAAGACGAAAATAAAAGTTTTCCAAGAAATTTTCTGAAAAACACTATTCATGCATTTTTGTTCGGGAATTATTTTTGAACTTCCGAGAAATATGTAACGATAGAATATCGAGGTGAGATGGAATATCTAATAATTTCAGTTATGGAAAACGTAATATTTCGCCTATGGACTTAAAACCTAACGTTTAAGGAAAATGATTTACGAGAAGGAAAGGAAATGTGATTAATGAATTAAGCGATGATTGTATAATACGTAGGTACAACGTAGGTATTTTACGAGGTAAGGAATAAGAATACTATATGAGGTATTATACGAGTACGTATGAATAATGGTATGTCGTATATGTGGAATTAGTATATGAGTTAGAATACGAGAATTACACGTATAATATATGTTATAAGGCTTTAATTAAGCTAAAAGAAAGGAATTGGTAGGATTTGTTAAGTATTATGTGAGCCCAAGTATTGGATGGTTAAGTTCAATGTGAGTTTATTAATGCAAGCCCAATGTTTGTTTAATTACAAGCCCAAAGCAATTTAATGCAAGCCCAAATGATTAGGTCAAGTTAATTAAGTTAAAGGCCCAAGCAATAATTCAATGGGTTAGGGGATGGTTTAAAACCATGGGGCAAACCATGGATAGTCCAAAGTGGTGGACAAGAAATTGATGTGCTAATCAAGTAAACTTAAAGGCTAAGTTAGTGTGGTGATCACACAAAGTGCATATATGTGATTAGCAAGAATACTTAATGATTAAGTAAGTGTGATGATCAAGTGTTGTGCAGAGTAAGATAACTTAATGGCTATGTGATTTGGTGCCCAAGTATTTTGTGAGGAGGCCAAGTTTACTTATGGGCAAAGCAATGAATAGTAAGGAGATGATTAAGGAGGTGGAGTGGCTTTATGTCCCTTATACCCTCATCTAGGAATTTCTATAAATAGGGAGCTTGGGCATTCATTTGGAGGTTGTTTCATTTCATCCCACTTATAAGTTGAGAGCTTATTTGGTTGAGAGAATAAGTTAACATATGTTAGTCTTTCATTATTCACATAAGCAAGAAGGAAGAAGAAGAGTTAGCAAGAAGAAGATCAAAGCTTAGTCAAGTGCTCATTAAGGGTAAGCCATCTTGAACCATGATTCTCTTTCTCTTCCATAGATAGAGAAGGGGGTATTGGAAGAACTAATATGCTAAGGAATGATTAATCAAAGGCTTAAGTCTTAATAAGACGTATACGTAATGAATAAGAAATCCAAACCAAGAATAAGTTATGAATTCATAAGGAACTTATATAAACTTTTCATATGTTCTCTTAAAAAGATGGTATGATAATAAGAAGCAAGGATGGTGGTTAAAAGATTGAAGCCATAGGAAATCATGAGAAAAGAAGTCATAAGTTATGAGAAATGAAAATATAAGTAATTGTTATTTTCATAAGTCATAAATTCACAATGAACTAGTAATAACTTATCATGTTTATAAGTTAACGAAGCATGTACGTCAAGATGATAGTATAATGGATTGAATCCAAGTGAAATGGTTTAAAAATCTCAATTGATGAAGTTTCGCCGGAATTCACACGATTAGACGACGATCGTCGAATTCGTGAAATTCTCGGAATGGAAGTAGAATTTTGATATTGACCTTGGAAACATTGGTTAACAATGCAGATAAGTCATATTTGTCATTATAGAGTTGCGGACTCTAAAATGGCCAGATTCTGACTTAGAACGAAGAAATGAGCAGTTGAACGTTCACGAATGTTTATCGTTTTCGTTAAAAATGGACTAATAGGTTGAATTTTAGCAAATGAAGTCGAATAGATAAAATTCTTGCTTGACCATGTAGAGTACGTGATTTGTGAACCATAGGCTCTTGAACGAACCAATTCAGACTTATAACGAAGAAGTTACGAAGCTGGGAATCTCACTAAAAGAAAATTCTGTAAAAATTTTCTGGTGCTGAGCACTGGCGCCGCTGCGCCAGTCAAGGCAAGGTAAGTCACGCCGCATCGCCAAAGTGATCTTCAGCTTCTGGAGACTCACACCGCAGCGCGACCTTTAACACAGGGACTCGTGCCGCAGCACCGAGTCCGATCTCCAAGCCCTAATAGGCGACGCCGCAGCGCAGCACAAAGTGCAATAGCCGACGCCGCTGTGCCAACCCTAAAACTTCGACAATGAAAAATGTTTACAAGTAGGAGATGAAGGGAAATTTGTTAGTAACGAACTAAGGGACTTAATCAAACATTATTAAGTTATAATTAAACCCCAAGTATGATCACTTAGGGTTAAAGAAAGTCAATTGAAGATGAACGTGAACTATACATAATAAGTATACATAACCAATGACGATCGAGTTTCGATTAATATCGTAAGGACGTTAACAAGCCGTAAGGAAAGATGATTAACTTAAACCGAGTTGTATTAATGAAATAATTTCACTTAAGTGTTATAAGAGAACGAAGTTGGTAAGGATGATGTAAAAGAATGATGGAAAGCCAGAACCAATAAATAACAAATCTAATACGGGATTAGATTGAGAAGAAGGGTCAGATTCTTTAGGAACCAAGTATGTTCATTCATGACCTAATGTGGTATGTTATGTGATTATGTGTTGTAGAGACTGTAAAGACTCAAAGGAAACATAATTATTTGGTAGAAGATGTTGAAGGCAAGTTTTTCTTAAACCCTTGTCTAACCTTCGTGTTAGTCAGGTTTTCAAATGATTCAAGTTATGATATGCATGTATGGTTTAAAAGAAAGAGTCGATGCCCGTTTTAACTCGGCTAGACTAATCTTGATAAGTCAATTGGTTTGTTTACAAGTCTTTCAATATAGAATTGCTAACGCTATCCTATGCCAATTCTTTGGTAAGGATTCAAGGTAAGCCTGAATTTGTATAAACAAATATATTTTCATCAATTATTCGATGGGCACGTGAGGTTGCCACAACTTAAACGTATACACATTTAATGGATGTAGTGTTGATCAACATAGGGTACTATAGGCTGATCACCTAGATGTACTCGTAAGCTATGCCGGACTTACGGACTTCATGCCGGGTTGTCCTTTTCAAAGAAACTATAAGATGTTCACGTCTTAAACTAGAATTGATGATTTACGGAATATTATTATTGCAAAACATTTTGAAGGAAAAGGAAAGCTATTTTGAATTATTGATAGTACTTCGAAACTATCATCCAGTTATTGAAGATATACGAATCCTATGTTTCAAGAATGCTTTTAAAAAATGAAATTGTTGTACTTGCTGAGCTTGTTATGCTCACACTTGCTTGAACCATATGATTGAAGCTTAGACGATATGACCAAAGGATTCGACAAGGATAAAGTGAAGGCTAAAGCGAACTTGTAGCGTACCTATGTAATAGTATAGGTTTGTAATGATAATATTTGATATTATGACAAGAACAAATATAACGGTTATAAAGAACATGGGGAATTGTATTATTGTTTTGGAATATATATAAGATAGATTCGTTCTTTTGAGGCTTTTTTAATTGAATGTTTGTGTGAACTGTAGCACCGTGGAGCACCATATGTCGGGTTGAAAGAGACCCGAATTTGGGGCGTCACAGTTATATCAGCAAAGGATCGCCAGATCCTACATCAAAAAAGTCCGGCTACGGTAGTTTAAACAACATGACTTGGTTTTGAAAAAGATCCTTGACAACCAAGATCAGTCTAAAGGAAAATTCGCTCCTACATGGGAAGGCCCGTTTATTGTCAAGAAAGCATTGACAGGAGATGCTCTCAGATTGCAAGAAATGGACGGCGATGAATTTCCACAACTCATCAACTCAGATACCGTGAAATGGTACTATGTCTGAAGTAATTTGCAAACACCCTGGTGCGGAACCATCAGGTTACAAGTCATTCTGATTTTTTAACCCTTTACCACATACAACTTTTCTACACTTTGCCCCTCAGGGAAACATACTTTTTAAAGCCAGCAGCCTGGCTCTCTCTTTTATGTTCCTACGACTTAGGTCATCCCACCGCGGATTGAACCTCTTGCATTTGCAGTTTGGCTACCCATACATGGGATCAAACTTCTCCTACCTGCAGTTTATCCTCAACCTAGGATTAAGCTTTCTCCTCCCCGTACTCTGACCTGTACATGGGATTACGCTTTTCATCTCGCCCTGAGGGGCGAACTACGTCGACTTGATCTCCTCTTCAGTAGGAGTACGTAGGCAACCATTTCATATGGCCCTGTCACAATAAAACAAAAACCACAAAAACATTTCTACCCTCTTCTCCTCACAAAAACAACAAAAATATTCCTACACCATTTCTGATATACAGCGTTGAACCTCTTACACCAGGTTCGAACTACGCAGACCTGATCTCCTCTTCAATAGGAGAACGTAGGCAGCCATTCATGGTGCGGTCTCACCCCCTACCAAAATACAAACCATTGTCAACTGGTACTGGGATCATCCTTCAATTCACTACATTTCATTCAGCTTCAGACCAAATAGATGAAATTACCTGAACTCCTCCCAAATAGGAGATTTGGCGACCATCTAAGCTGCGGTCATACCTTGAAGAGAAACACTAATCCATAAGAGATGGAATTAACTAGGCTTCTCCTAAATAGAAGTACTGGCGACCATCTGTGGTGCGGTCAATCTCAGAGAGGAAAGCCACACTCCTCTCCATATTTCCATAGAGAAACCAATCCCAAGACACCAAAGATGGTAGGGATACATACAGATCGATGATCCATTCTGAACTATCCAGAGACGACTCAATGTCCATCCACCTAGGAGGAATTCAGAATACATCAGGATTACAAGCCCTGAAGCAGCAGGCAAAATATCAAGCAAGTAGCAAAGCATATCTAAAAGGGAAGTGATCCAGAAATATATTTCCCTGTCATATATATAATGATGTTTGATATATACAATGTAAACTGTACATGACAAAATGGCTAAGCTAGTATGTGTAGGAAAATACAAGCTCATCTACAAGTCAGGGTATATGCGAGCTAACAAGCCCAACATGGCGTCCCTCTCAGAAGATGGAGGTGAAGCTGTGGTCTCTTGTATGAGAATATCCACATGACCCAACAGATCTGCAGCCGTCTGTATGGTGACCATATGCTCATCAATATATGCGCTCATCTCTGCGATCATGCCAGTGGTTAGGGACCTCACGGTAGTACTATCTGTGATGGCTACATCCCAGGCAGATACGGCGCTATCCCGCTCAACTATCACTGAATCTCTGGCTGATCTAGCCTCATCCCGCTCAACAACAGTGGCATCTCTGCGAGCTAATGCCTCTTTTCTCTCTAATAGAGTTGTGTCCCTTCCATCAAGGGCAGTCAACATCATAGATCGAGCCTGATCTCTCTCAAAGGTCATCAGATGAAGACTCTACTCTAGGTATTGTGCGAGTGCTGAATCACAACAGTACTTGTACTGGGAGAATCCAAAAGAAATGCTGGAAACCAAGCAGTGGACTCCTCTTCGATGTATAAATCGATGTCCTCCATGTGCTCTACATCATCTGACTCGCTATCCGGTACTGTAGATATTGTTGTAGCCGATAAAATATCTATCTCCATCCATGAGGAATACTCTATAGAACAACCCGAATGGCTCATAGAAAAAGCAGCTATCTCCCACACGGAATCTGTCCTGTGCTGAGAGATATCAAGAAGCTGAACGCTGACCTATCGCCCCTCGAAATGATGAAAGTCCTGGAACTGGTCAAACTATGACATCACAACCAGTGGGTGATAAGTAGTCACACCCCTCAAACCAGCCAGAGGGAGGTAATCCATGCCCGGAGCATGAGTAATGAAGTTGTATGGTGAGCTAAACCCCGAACACGGCAATATGCTAAACAGATCTCTGATATCTTCCAAAAATATGGACCAGGACAGAGCATCTATACACTCTGATGGTTGAAAGGAGTATGACATGGCTACATCATGGGTGAAATAATATCCATGCTGTCTAAAGGTACCAATAGATCTCAAGTGTGACATAAACCACACATATAGCTTGACCGAACTCCCAGTGAACACTCCTATCAAATAAGTACAGCAGTAGGATGCTAACTGCAGGGTCTCTGCTATAATCATAGGTTCAATGGTATGACCCTCTCTAAGAGCTCTCACCGCCATGATGACTCCGATGTCTATCTCGTCCATGTACCATGACATAAAGACATACGACAATATGCACAATAGCAGTACATCAACCCTAGCCAAACGTCAGTGATCCTCCGGTACGGTGAAATCCCCAGAATGTCGTGAATAGCTGTCCTCAGAGCCAAATCTATCATACAGAAAATGCTTGGGATATCACGTGGCCAGATGTCAGCTCATCCTTTACTACTATGTGCCGCAATCCAGTGAGAGTCATGAATCGTCTACTCATGTCTCCCAAAGCCAGGTGCACACAAGGTCTATCTAAAGGCAGCATCGGCAATCGTGCATACTCCTCCAGAGTAGAAGTCAACTCATGGGTCCCAAATAAGAAAACCTGCCTATTCGGTATCCAATGCTCTATCATCCCGTCTACAAACCCTGCGGGAACCTGAAACATCAATAAAGTCATGTGATGCTGCAACAAATGATCTATAGTCACCCTTTCTAGTGGTGACATGCTATCATACCACGATCGCATACCCAATGCCACCAATGATGGTGGGGTATGATCTATACGGCTAACTGTCGAAGAAGACATCTATGCGGGCTGTGTCATAAGATCATTCAGGGGTCAATGCCGAATATCTCTGGACATACATACATATGCATACCATGATACATGCATAGCATATAATAGATGGCAATATGATATAAGGGAATGAAAAAAAAATTTACATACATTCCTAAGTATATCATCATCTACATACACCATCTCTGTACAACTAAAAATACAAGAAAATGGGTCACATACACCCAACAACTACCTGCGACACCTCTATGTGGGTCCCACCCATCCGACTCGGTCCAGTTCGAGTTGTAAAGGAATTCTTGCAGACTAGAAAGGTCAAATCGGGAATAAAAATGCCACGCGATTGAGAAAAATAGCATACAATCCTTGTCTTCTCAGATGAAACTTTGAGTCTGTACATCACTCATTGGTAGTCACCCGGACACGAGGTATACTTTGCCAATGATCTCATTTATTACAAATCACATCCAGCAATACCTTGTACAGGTCCGATGCCACCAACTCCGGGTTGTTACCCTAAATGAGTCCCCGACGGGGGTTACAACTTATATCCCCGACGGGGGTTACAACGTGAAGCCCCAACAAGGGATTACAATGTACATTTAAGACGTTCACACATATATCAATGAAGGTCAAGCAACCTTGACGTTATCTCAGCCGATAACGATTAAACCTATCAGAGCTCTAGAGCTATTCAAGGATTTCATGCTCGATTACTCATATTCCCTAGTAGATCCCCGGCAGCGGTCGCAACGCAATGCTCCGTTGATTCACACGTCAGCGAAGGTCAAGCAGCCTTGATAGTATATCCCATTAGATTTTTAGTCGTTGATTCACATGTCGGTGAAGTACATGTCAGCGAAGGTCAGGCATCTCTGACAGCATTTGTTGTTGGCAGTAAACCCAACAGAATATTGACATGTCCTGGCGATACCATCCAGGAAAGGTCAATGTTATCAAAGAGGATCGATGATGGAATATGTTATACACATCCTCAAACAGATCAAGCTTTATCCCCATATATCTCTTACACATAAGATGTACATCTTTAGGATCAAGTCATAATCGAAGACACATGGATTTGGTGATAGCTCCAACATCAGCATCCTAACAGATTCAGATTACACATCAAATCTGGTCATCATTGTCAATCCCCAGTTGAAGCAATAGGGAGCCAGCAATCATCCCCAGAATGTTGGGCTACAACCCCGTACACATACATTATATATTTATATCATGTTGCTACCCATAGTACCATGTTTGTCTTGTTGCGTTTCAAGTGTCCAGGATTCTTTATCCTACCCATGCATCGCCATGCATGAGTATGATAAAGAGGGACATCTGTAGACACTCAAAATTTTCTGTACACCTATCACTAACATTACAGGAAGACAGATTCGTCTTTTAAGAGGGAACCATGAAAGATAATCCATATCCACACCGGATACTTCCGAAAGTTCAGCATCAACCCCGGAGCACTCTTTGGGAGTAACAATTCCAACCTCGGAGATAACCCCGAGGTGTGCAGATCCAATACCAGAACACACACCGGAGAAGACCGATTAATCTCAGAGATAACCCTGAGGTATTCAGTCTCAATCGCAACCATGGGAATAGCCATCAAGCTTTCTTATAACCCCAAGGAATGCAGTTTCAGCGATAACCCCAAAAATGCTTGTTTCAAATACGACCAGCTTCAATCTCGGCGCTCACAAAGAGATACACTGTACCAGCCCGGTGATGACGTCGGGAGGACAGACACACCTAAAAGATGATAATGAGGACCTTCAACAAATGCAGCAGTCCAATCTCAGTGAAGCTCTAAGCAACGTCTGCTTTATCGGCCCAATCCGGCGATAATACGGGTGAGGGGCAACATCATCATCTATCCAATGCAATGCTACACCACGTCATCTCAACATCTCTACACAATGATGTCCCACAAGACTAACCAATCCCGAGTGACTATTGTGCTGGGTAACGAATGGAAGTTGAAGCTTGAAGACCGGAGGGCATCGTCCCATCTTCAATGACTTCGTACAAACTCTAATCCCATGCCATCGCACAACTCTCGACAACGGCGGTCCGAAATAGGTCCTGTGTGTCGAACTTTATTCGATCAGCCTAGACTTCGGTCTGGTGCGTTTACTGCTTTAATATATATATATACTTATATATATTAGCTGTGTGTTGGACATTGTTCGATGAGCCTGGATTTTACATCCGGAACGTTTACTTGCTTTAATATATATATACTTATATATATATTAATTGTGTGTCAGATTCTGTTCGATGAGCCTGGATTTTACATACGGTGCATTTATTCGCTTATATATATATACTTATATATATGAACTGTTGTCGAATTATGTTCGATGAGCCTGGATTTTACATCTAGTGCGTATATCGCTTATATATATATATATATATATATATATATATATATATATATATATATATATATATATATATTTCGTCCTGCCTGGAGTTTCCTTCGTGGCAGTTGATCTCTTTGTACAGCTTTCTTTACATTTTGTCCCGCCTGGAGTTTCCTTCGTGGCGGTTGACTGTATTTACAGCTTTATTTACGTTTCATCCCGCCTGGAGTTTCCTCCGTGGCGGTTGATAGCTTTTACAACTTTATTTACATTTCTGATCTCCCATGGAGGTCCTTCATGGTTGGTGATTATGTTTATATATATATTTACCGCTTGTATATATACCTGCTTACTGCTTTTATACAAATTGTGGTATTATGTGCGCCTAGGAATCATGTAATCACAGATTAAGCCTATTGGATCTAGATTCAGTTCCCGCGATGGACATTTTCAGCTGTAAGCAGCTTGTAAATTATTCTGCGATGTCTGAATTTCCTCAGATGGTTCTCATACCCACGAGGAAGTCGGCATTATTTTGTATATTATTTTCGTTCGGATGCCTCACATCTATAAAAATAAAATAAATCAAGCCGAACACTTAATAAAATGGGAGTGTAAAAGGTCTCAATTACTATTGAGGATCAGGGTTTGAAAAACCTGTTTTATAAAACATCACTTCCATATCTTGCTTAAAATTGAATTTTTACATAAATTCAAACCTTGTGTATATAGGTGTGAATGAGGCCTCGCACTACTTCCAAATAACAACACATTGACCCACACACACACACATTCAGATAATAGTTTCTTGAAAAGAGGCGGTCACCGTGGTAACACGGATGTCGGGGGGAGGGGTGCCTAACACCTTCCCTCAGCATAACCAAGTCTTCGGACCCTAATGAATCTCGGTTTCACCGACCCGTTTAGCAGTGTCACATCACTGGGTCAATGTTCAAACCATTTCTTGGTTGTGTTGGTACAACCATTTAAAAAAACCAACTGGCGACTCTTAACAATCCCATCGTCGACATTATACATGTCGGACCTTTTTCACTTGTTTTTTCAAACAAATCTCACCTAAAATGAGAACACCAAAGAACAAGTAACGGGAAAGGGACAATTAAAAATCCCGACGTCGACAAAGTGTTAATGAACGTAAAAAGTGTTTAAATTCCATTGAAATGAACATTATAAGATATGGAATGTGGTTAATATAAACTAATAAGGAGTCCTCATAAGACTTAAACACTTGAATGAATTTCAAGTATGACTAAGAAGAAATATAGTATTGATTAATAAGTTATATTAGATTGAAACTCAACGTTGTAAGAGTTGAGAATGTGATTTGGATACTAAAAGTCCTATGTTATATTTTAGTGAGTTTTTATATTTGTGTTATGTGATTGATTAATATGGTTAAACCTTATGCTAAAGATTATAACTTAACTAAGATGAGAATTGAATCAATGAGGATAATGTGTATGCAGCTAATTGATGTCATAATATTAATGGTATGTGTATGATATTGGAGTACGTGAGTTGTATTTGTATAGCTTACGCAAGAGGCAAATTATTGGGTAAAATCTAATTACGCACAGTGTGACGCCCCCAAAATTAGGTATACGTCACCCATCTTGGGTCGCTACTTACATGGTACATAAATTCAAATACAACTTAATAATACAACTGTCGTGTACAATACAACAAAACATAAGCTGTGAGTTTGAGTACAAATATTGTCTACTAGAAATTATACAAACTCAAAAGGAGTCCTCATTACAATTATTATCACACTATTTCACAGAATAGTGAGGACTACTAATGCTATCATCTGGTTCGTCACTCTGTTCCCCGACTAGTCCCTGCTACGTTCTCATTTCCTGAAGAGAAAAATAAAAGTAAAAGGGTGAGCTCAACTAGCCCAGTAGGAAATATTATGACTAAGATAATGCAGAATATATTATCATTAGCCTTCAACAATGTTAAACTGATACAATATAACAACCATCAAGTTTAACTGCAGCGGAACAAGCAATCCATTAAAAGAGTCAAGTAGAGAATAAAATCTACTATCTTTTATGATTTAGAAGGTTTTTCATCACTTTTATCGCTGGGACTCAGCTTAATAAATAATCCACATAATCGAATCACCCCTGCACTACGGCCAAGGATATTCTTTAGTATCACGACCACAATTTGTGTATTTAATAATGGTCATGATCATGCCAAAAACTGTCCATCAATGCACTACGGGCCAGTGAGGACTTTTACCACATCATTTGTAACATTACGGTCATGATTACTGTGACAACCCGAGAAATTAGACAATTTATTAAAATCTTAAATGATTGATTTAAGGTCAAATAATAGACCTAAACAGAAAATAAGTGTATGCGTTAGATATTATTAGGGTGAAATTTTGATGATTTCAAAATTCTATGAAGGATATAGGTTAATTATTCAGGATTAAGTATTTATGTGATTAAATTCTGTGAATAAGGTTATGTATGTGTTCAGAATGTGGTTAAGGGTCAAGGGTTGACCAAATAAATTTTATCAATGTCAAACCCTAAGTATATATTATGAACGCCAATGTTCAATTAGAAAACCCTAGCGATTAATAAGAAATCCTAGAAACCGGTCTTAAAACCCTAATTTTGGTTTCGGGGATTTAAAACCCTAATTTGGATATTAAAAACCCTAGATTGGGGATGCAATGATATGTATAAGGTTAAACGTCGTTAATTATAAATTAATTAGGGAAAACCCTAATGAATTGCTGGAAATCCTGATTGATTATTAGAAAACCCTAATACTTGATCTGAAAATTCTAGTTTCAGATTCTAATAATTTGAAGCCCTAATCTGGGAATAGAAAGGACAAGTATCAAAGCGAATACTAGTAGGTATATTTGATTACATATGTGAATCGTAATGATTTAAGATCAAGGATTGATCAGATAAATTATAACTTTAGCAAATCCTAAAGTTATATTAATCATATGTTGATTAAGTTAGTAAAATCTAACGAACTATTAGAAACCCTAACCCTAAGTCCGGATAGGGATTCGTCAGTAATTCAAATTTTAAATAAGAGAAGCTAAGGCAACTTAATTATATATTAGGAATGAATGATTGAATAACTTAAGGGTTATGAGTTGCGGGAATAATAGTATTTAATTATATACTAATTCTAAGAGATTTATTTTATACGTCTCAGTTAATTAATTTTATAACCTAATTATAGCAAGTCTAGATTAGGTTAAGAAAATGAATGGGCATGTGAGTAAGGATTTAAGTTATGATTGAGAAAGTGAAAACCCTAATTAAATGATTTTGGTTGGATAAGAATTAAAGTGTTGGATTATGTCAATTTCTTATGGCATAAGAAATTAATTTAATTCAAGCCCAAACTTTTAGCCCAAGGGGGAGATGACTTTTTGGACATTTAGTTAATCAATTAAAGCATAAAAGGAGATTAATTTATGGACAATTTAAGGCCACTTGGCCGGTTATAGAGAGGAGGGAAAAGGAGGGGATGAATGTGATGATAGTTAACTTTAGTTGGTAAACAACTTCCAACCACTCTTCCATGTGTCATTTTTTTATTGCACAAACACATTAATTGAACTTGTAAGCAACCACTTGACAATTGTTTTAGGGAGAAAAATAAAAATCGAAGATAGAAGTGGAATTTGAAGATGCGAACAAGATAATTGAGTCTGGAACGTCAAAATTAGTAGGAATAGACTCTAAACATGAAATGTGTCGGGGTTAACTTTTTGGTCAAAGTCAACAGTTGACTTTTTGGAAGAAAAGTCAAACTTAAAACTTGGAGATAAATTGAAGAAACAGAGGTGCCCATGACGTTGGGAGTATCAAATTTACTAGGAATCGACTATAAACTCAAAAATTTGAGTTTTCGGGTCCGAAAGTTAAAGACTGGAGTAAACACGCAAAACAATGAATTAAAAGCGGGACCCACAATGGCCAAATATGTTGGAAATTCCAGTACATGGGCAACCACCTAACCTCACCCACTCCTCACCAACTCTCACCTAATCTTAACTACTCTCTCTCTCTCTTAAATATCATTTTAACCAAGTAAAGGAAAGGAAATGAATTGTTCTCTTCATTTCTAACTCATACCCGACCAAATAGAAAGAGTGAGAGAAGAGATGAGTATTTTCGGCAGCCATGGAGGAGAGGAAGGGGAGTTTTTGGTGAGACATTAAATCAACATAATCAAGCTAAGAAAAAGAAGAAGGTCTAGCAAGAAATCAAAGGTATAAAATTTCTTAAACTCAAAACTCTAGTTAGTTTATGTGTTTTGTGATGGTTGTTTTAGACCAAGTGTTGAATTTATGATTTTAAATCATATGAGGGTAGGTCTACATGATATATGGTATTTTATGGTTAGATCTTGCCATTTTTAGGGTTGATGAGCTTGAACAAAGAAGAAGAACCAAAACAGTTTTTCAAAAACTAATCTAGTGGACTGCTGCCCCTAATCAGAAAATTCTGGATTTGTTGGGTTGCTCTAAAAATTCTGGACTTGTGATATGTTGTAGTACACTGTATAAGCTTTCCATAGACTCCAGAACGGACTAATTCCGACTCCGGATGAAGTAGTTATGAAGTTCGGAAAGAAGCATAATCAAAATTAGCGAAAACATAATTTTTTGGAGAAAGCAAGCATGATGTGGAAATGACCTTATCTCTCATTCTACTTTGAATTTTCGAGTGTGGTCAGTTTGTGAAGCTAGATATATGTGTTAAGGATAAAATCCCTTTGGAATCACTCAATTAGGTTGAAAAATGAGCAAGTTATGGGATTTCTACCAAACTACTCAAAGGTAATAAAAACTGTTAAAATGACAGTTTGTAATAGCCACTTCCAGGATAATTTCCGGGAGCTTAACATGTCCAAATATGGATTTTGATAGATGAAAACTGTAGTTCGGAAAGATACGAATCCGAAAAAATTGACGGATCATTGATCGGAGTTATATATTTCATTCTACTTAAGTTTTGGTGAAGGACTCCAAAACTGCCAAATGACAAAAACAAGCTACCAAGAATTTTGTGAGGGCTGTTTTGTCAACTTTTCTTGTGAGGAAAAATCCGACCTTTTGGGAAATGAAAATATATGATATTATGTAGCTCGTATCCAAAAATGAACTTATTCCGAGTTAAAACGACCAAGTTATGACCATTACAATTTTTGTGATTTTCCGACGGAAATCGCTATAACCGGAGTTCTACAACTCCGATTGCCACAAAATTTAAAATGGAGCATCACGTTAACATATATAAGGTTATGACAAGAGATGGGAATGTTTGGAGTTAAGCACGATGTAGCTAATTTCTTAAGCTACATACTAGAAATGATTTTTGAAAAAATATCAAAGGAAGTTGGAAAATTATGGAAAAATAATTTTTGTGTATGAAATATATGTATATGTGTTTGACCAAAGGATAGAAAAATAATAAGTTGATTTGGAATTTTCGTGAAGAAGAATAGTGAATTCAGGTTGCTGAAATGGAATTCAGGTTGCTAAAATGATTTGGTCTGCTGAAATAGTAACTTCAGGATACTGAAATGAAATCTGATTTAATGAAATGATATTTCAATTTAATAAAAGGTTATCTTGCTTACTAAGATATCATGAAAAGGGTAAACTTATATGTATAAGTTATGAAGTGATGAAAAGATTATCAAAGTATAACAATAACATTAAGACTTAAGCGTAATGAATAATACTTAACTACATGTTTAAATGCTAGACACTTTAATATACGATGATAAAATTGTGTCCGTACCAACTCACAGTTAATAGTCTAACTGATACTAAGTCTTATGTGTATTATAGACTGATAGGATTATGTGCTATGTGTTTAGGTTATTCTGTGGATATAAATATAACAGTATTATACTGTGATGATATTATTCTAATATTGGAGATCTATATTACTAATATTAGGTCTTCGGGTAAAGCGATATAAATTGCGTTGCGGTAATCAATGATTCAGGCAAGTTTCTTTTTACTTAACTCTAATAAGAGTAGTTTCTTCAAGCTTATGGTTAATCATTGATGATTGCCATGAAATTTATACTCTGTACATCTTGCATGTATAAGTCAGGTATAAAAGGATGATCACCTTCATTACCAGTTGGTTCAGAAATGTTGTTCATGTTTAAAACTTGTTCAGTCAAAAAATTTGTTCCTGCTAGTTCACAATTATATTATTGAATTATAGCCAGCCAATTATATATACTCTTCAATCATGATATATCGTTATATTGTTGAACTTAAACTTGTTGGGCAACTTTCATGCTCTACCTTGCTATATCATGATAAAACATTGCAGATAAGGCGAATTCGTTCGGATATAGGAAAAGGTTAAGGCCAAGTTCAGCTTGGGATATAAAGTGTGGCTATCTTGTAATAGTATAGTTTGATAAATGTGTTATATGTGACAACCCGAGAATTTGGAGAATTTATTAAAATCATAATTGATTGATTTAAGGTTCAATATTAGGACCTAGACAGGAAATAAGTGTATGGAATTGGCAGTTATGTAATAAAATTCCAAGAATTTCAAAAGTTTTGAACAAAACTTGAATTAAGTGATAGACTATAAGAGATAGTCTAGTAACGAGGTATAAGATTATGGTAGATTTAAAATTCTTTTGAAGAATTATCAGGGATAAGTATCGAAGTGAATACTAGTTGGTATATTTGATTATATATGTGAACCATAATGATTTAAGATCAAGGATTGGTCAGATATGTTATAACTTTAGAAAAAAACCCTAAAGTTATGTTAATCATACGTTTATTAAGTTAGAAAAATCTAACGAATTGTTAGAAACCCTAACGATACGCTCAGAAACTTTAATTTTAGTTTCGAGAATCCGAAACCCTAATTCGGATATTTAAAACCCTAATTTGGGAATTTAAAAGCTAGTTTTAAAAGCTTAAATGTAAATATGTGGGAGAATGATAGTATTTAATTACTTACTAATTCTAAGAGATTTATTTTATACATCTCAGTTGATTAATTTTATAACCTAATTATAGCAAGTCTAATTGGGTTATGGAAATAAATGGGTATGTGAGCGAGAATTGGTGTTTTAATGAGGAAGTAAAAATCCTAATTAAATGAATTAGGTTGGATAACAATTAAATGTAGTGAATTATGTATATGTATAGCCAAGTGTGGCCAAAGAAGTTAGTTAGAGACCAAGCAAGACATTAAAGGAATGACTCAATTTTTAGTCCAAGTGGGAGATGAATTTTTTTACATTTGTTAAATCAAATAAGCCAAACTTGGAGCAAATTTTTAGGCCACATGGCCGGCCAAAGAGAAGCAATAACAAGGGGGAATGAATGTTGTATTAATTGGTTAGCTTTAGTGGTTGAGCAACTCATACCAACTTCTCCATGTGTCAATTTTTATGTTGTCCAACACTTATGTTTTTCTTACAAGCAATCCTTAGCAATTAAGAACAAGAAAAAGAGAGATGTAAGGCCATATGGCCGGATAAGCAAGAAGAGGAGGAGAGTGGGTGTGTTCAATTGATTAAAGCTACACATAAAAAGTCTAGCTTAAATTTTTCTTTCTTTCATCTCTTCTATTCTTCCAAGTTGTAAGAGAAACCAAAGAGAGAGAGAGAAAGGGTGTTCGGCCATCCTAAGAGGAGAAGGAGGAGATTTTGATGTTCATACAATCAAGATCCATCTACATCTTTGAAGGAGAGAAGGAAATCAAGCTAAGGTATAAAAAATTTCTTCTTGTGTAGGCTAAATTTCCTTGGTATTTTGATTTGATTTTTGTCAACTTAAAGTTGTGATCTTGAGGTTTAAAACCTTAGATCTATGTGTATATAAGTGTTACATGTTTGGATTCAACCTTTTTAAAGATCAAAAGTTAGATCTATAGCATGAATTGGAGGATAGATTTTCGAAAGATAGAAAACCCTAGATTTTTCTTAACTTTGATTGTGTTTGAAGCTTGTTTGATGAGATAAGAAATTTTTGTTTAACAAGTCAAGGACCATGTATATACATGTTAATAAGTGTTTATTGGTTGGATCTACCCATATTGCGTGTTGATTTTGTTGAAATCAAAAGGAATAGAAAAATGGAATTTTTCCGAAAAGTTTGAACTTATAAGGTGTGAGCTAGGTTTTGATTATTTCTGAAATCTATGATGGATATTTATAATATATGCTCTTGGGATGTTAGATATATGTGTTAAGGTTAAAATACCTTTGGTATCATGCAAATAGGTTGAAAATGAGCAAGTTATGGGATTTCTCCCAAACTACACAAAGTTAAGACAACTGTGAAAAGGACAGTTTTGGAACAGTCACTTCCGGGCAAACTTCCGGGGGCTAAACATGTCCAAATATTGATTGTGATATATGAAAACTATAGTTCGGAAAGATATGAACCCAACAAAATTGATGGATCATTAATCGGAGTTACAGAACTCGTTTTATATAAGTTTTAGCAAAGGACTCCAAAACTGCCAAACGTCAAAAAGTTTCTGGCCAAATTTTTCCGAGGGCTGTTTCGGACATTTAGTTAATTAGAAAAATTCCAGGCTTTTGGGAAATGAAAATATATTGTATTATGTAGCTCGTGTCCAAAAATGAACTAATTCCGAGTTAAAATGACCAAGTTATGACCATTACAATTTTTGTGATTTTTCGACGGAAATCGCTATAAACGGAGTTCTACAACTCCGATTGCCACAAAATTTAAATGGAGCGTCACGTTAACATATATAAGGTTATGCAAAAAGATGGGCATTACTGGAGTTAAGCACGAGGTAGCTAATTTCTTAAGCTACGCACTAGAAATTAATTTTTAAAAATACCAAAGGATGTTGGAAAATTATTGAAAAATACTTTTTATGCATGAAATACATGTATATGTGTTTGACCAAAGGATAGAAAGATAATAAGTTGATTTGGAATTTTTGTGAAGAAGAATAGTGAATTTAGGTTGCTGAAATGGAATCCAGGTTGCTGGATTAGTATTTGACTTACTAGGTGTTAACGAATAACTTATGAAATGAAAAAGAGTATTAAATCATATAAATATGACTCTATGGCATGGTTAAGCGCTGAGGTAGAGTTTAATTGAACTTAAACTCGATATTTGTCCGACTAGACCGTCGGGATGATAAATTGCGTCGGCATCAACTCAAACTTAATATTCTAACCTGATACTAAGTTTTATGTGTTGTATAGACTTATAATATTATGTAATGATTTTCATTAATATTTTATATTAAATGAATATTAATGATTAATGAATTATGTTGTATTTAATTCATTTAAATACGGTTTTAAAATGGTGATATATGGTAATAATTATCCAAAAATTATTACGAGACTAGAAAATATATTTTGACTGATAAGAAAATTATCTGTGATGATATTATTCTAATATTGGAGATCTATATTATTAATATTAGGTCTTCTGGTAAAGCGATATAAATAGCGTTGCGGTAATCAACGGTTTAGGCAAGTTTTTCAGTTCTATTATGTTTGTGGATTGAATGTGGTTATGTGCTAAATTACATATCATGCTCTATGAATTGTTAAAGTCAAAATATGACTAAGTTAATTGGGTATGGAACTCAATTTATATGTGATATGTGATAACACGTGTTGTATGATATAACACGATAATTGGAAATGTATAATGCAAGAATTTATGCATTGCTCAGAATTATTGTTGCATGTAGGATATGCATAGTAAAGAATATATGTTGCATGTAGATATGCATATTAATGGAAATGTAATGCATGTGAGATTGTGTGCTATGTGAAACATGATAGACTGTTAAATTTGCTGGGCTGTCGAGCTCAATCTTGCAAACATAAACTTTTTGCAGGTTAATGATGTTAGACAATATTATTTGCTATACGGATGATGAAGATTGAACGATGCTCAAAATAAATACATTTTCTTGAATTAGAAATTGTATAAATGTATAATTGATAGTTTTATCAAATGTAATTGGCAGCTATATACAGTTTGAAATATTTTATAGATAAAGAAGGTTATTTTGAAATGAGAATAGCTATGATTCTTAAACAAATGAATTATCAATAGGAATGAAAATGCTAAGTTCAGCTTGGGGCATTATATGCAGCTATTTTGTAATAGAATAGTTGAAAATGATGTCCTGTGTTAGATAACTTATGAATTGTGTAATAAGTTAAGGTTACTCGACCTTGGGGAATAGTGTGTAATGTAATGTATAAACAATTTATGTTTATATCTTCCGCGATTAGTGAAAGAATTAGTGTACCGGATCCGAGGAGATTTGGGACCCGGATTCGGAATAGTGTGTAATGTAATGTATAAACAATTCATATATATAACTGTATGCTAATTATAGGCTAAAGGAAGAAATTGGTTTGTTTAGTGAAGTATATATATACGAATATATGTTTTGTAGAAATATCAAAAGTTATGTATACTAACTAAGGAATTGAACTATACATGTTAATTTGTTATATGTTGGTATACTTGTATTTCAAAGGAATCAAATTTGGTTGATAACAGTGAAAATTCCGTTCACTGTACTTTAGATATCAACAATGGAGTTTTGAGTTTTAACCAAATATTATTTTAGTGATTTAAGTCTTTTAAATTTGTTATTCAATTGTTGGAAATTGGTATATGGATAATTGTTAGCAATTATGTGTAGTTTATATTAGTTATACATATTGTTTGGGGCGAATTGTTGTTACAAATTTAAGATAGTAGATTTGGCTCTGTTCTTCGTTTTGGTTCTGTGAGTTTCGGCGCCCCAGCGTCAAAATTCACGCTCCAGAACCAAATTCCACGCCCCAGGGCCAAAAATAAGCCAGAAGTTTGTGCCCCAGCACTGGAATTCGCGCCCCGGCGCTGGAATTCGTGCCCCGGTGCCACTATCTTGCGCCCAAGTGCTGGAAAAGTGGTCTGAGATAGACAATTTTGATCTCCTGTAGTAAAACGGCCATAAATTTCTCATACAAACTCCGATTTAGTTGATTCAAGATGATCCGAAATGAGGACGAATAGACCTACAACTTTTATGCTTTAAGTGTTTTTATTTGAGGTCTGTAACAGTAGTAAAAATGACCATCTTTAGGACTATTGTGTATTTGGAGCCAATCGGAGGGCGTCGGGATGCACGAATGCAAGTGCAACCCTTTGTGTATTAGTATAACTTAATGATAACATGTTGGACATGTAATAGGATGTTGTATCAAGTTGTTAATGTGCATGTGGTGCAATGACATGATCACTTAAGTAGTTGTAATAAAGCTAAAAAGTAATTTTCATGAAAAGGTGTGATGTTGTTTAAACTTAAACTTAGTTAGTAGCTATACTAAGAGTAATAAAGTAACTCATAAAGGTAATGTTAGAGTAACTAATGTGTATTGTCAATACATATGGTATGTGTAGGACTTGGGGTGAACGTGAATAGTAATTGTTTAACCTACGCACGAGGCAAGTTCTCTAACTCTACTTTTATAATTGTGCAAGTTTCTAAACCTATCTTTTTACATTAAGCAAGTCCTCTAACTCCATACTCTTGTTGAGTTAGTTTGTTGTGTTTAAGAAAGTTTTCTAATTCTAAAGCTTCATTATGCAAATTTCATATGTTATACTATATTGAGTAAAGTATTTCCATTAAGCAACTTCATTGTATCCAATTATTCACGATGATACAAGTTTTCCATCTCACACTTTCGTTGAGATAGTTATTATGATTATGCAAGTTTTCTTAACTCTAAACTTGTTATATTAGCATGCAAGTACCTTTAGTTTATTGTTCAAGTTATTATTTGTTGTGCATGCTTGATATTAAATTCTAAGATGTAACCTTAGCTTAATGTTATTCAAAACAAGGTAAGATGTGTTATTCAATAGTTATGCTATTAGATTATCCCTAATGCATGCACTTAGAACGAAATATTTATTCAGTTATGATTATTCAATAACATAGTGTTATTATCTTTTATTCAAATAATCCTTAGTTGATGTCCGTTGAATTCCAAATTACCTTGAAGTGTATCCAAACCAAACTATCTTTGGGGCGGACTTGTACTCAAAATACTGAGATGAACAACCCTATTTATAGGGGTTACGCTTAGTTTTGTACTTTGCACTGAAATGTTTGTATACAATACATGTACGAAGGGTTGATCCCCCTAAGTACCTTAAAGTCATTATGGTCGTATGACTGTAAAAGTTTAAGTTGAAAGATTACTTATAACTGTGGACAAGGTTCGTGGTCATTTGACCCTCAGTGAATGTTAAGATGTTAATAGGACTTATTATTTAGTTCTATTGAGCCCCTGAATGGGCAAGGAATGTTTAAGATGTTAATAGAACCTATTGTTTAGTTCTATTGAGCCCCTGAATAGGCAGAGAATGTAAAAGTTATTCATTGTTATTTCAAGTGAGCCTTGTTTGCTCACTCTTGCGTGTAAAATCCTTACAGCTAAAGATGGAAAGGGTGACGTACCTAGCACCAGTAAAGGAAAGGGAAAGATGAACAAGTACTGAAGACTTGTAATAGTTTTGATAGTTTTATTATCAGACTTTGGTTTAAAGAATGTAATGAAGTTTATTTAAATTTTCTGCATGAATGATTGTTTGTAAAGGTTAGATAACCTGGGAGATATTATTTTATGTAATTCCTGTATGGGCAGGTTTATTATTTAATTTTATTTATGATTGGGTAGTTATAAATGAATGTTTTGATTATGTGATTACCAAATCTTGAGGTAATGAAGTACGGAGATTTGGGGGTGTCACAATTTGAATAGGTATAGCTCATCCAACATAAACCACTTGACGTCATGGTGAAACTTCTTTTTCTGCAGTCGTGTAAGATCATGGGGAAGCATGTTCCTCACTAGATAATTCGCGAAGTCCGCGTACCATGGAAATTCTGAATTTATCCCAAACAGTTGCTCATATGGAAATGACTCGTTGATTACACATTTATCCTCTTCCTTTTTACCTTGATTTTCAAGTCTAGATAAATGATCGACGACTTGGTTCTCTGTCCCCTTTCTATCCTTTATTTCTAAATCAAACTCTTGTAAAAGGAGAATCCATCGGATAAGGCATAGGTTAGCATCTTTATTCAAAATGAAGTACCTAATGGCCGAGTGATCTGTATAAACTACTACCTTTGTCCCGATCAAGTACGCCCGGAATTTATCGAACGCATACACCACTGCAAGTAATTCCTTTTTCGTAGTTGTGTAGTTCATTTGGGTCTCCGTGAGTGTCTTACTTGCATAATATATGGCATGAAATACATTCTCTCAGCGTTGACCCAAAACAGTCCCAACCGCATAGTCACTTGCATCACACATTAACTCAAAGGGCATGGTCCAATCCAGCGCGATGATGATGGGAGTTGTGGTCAATTTCTTTTTCAACAACTCGAATTCTAATTTACACTCCTCATCAAACTTGAAAACTTAATCCTTCTCTTAAAGACTGCACAAAGGTTTTGCAATTTTAGAGAAGTCTTTTATAAATCGTCTGTAAAACCTAGCATGCCCCAGAAAACTTCTAATTCCCTTAACTGAACTCGGTGGAGGAAGCTTTTCAACCGTTTCCAGCTTCGTTCTATCAACCTCTAATCCTTGAGCCGAGACCTCGTGTCCCAAAATTATGCCTTCTTCAACCATGAAGTGGCACTTTTCCCAGTTAAGGACCAAATTCGTGTCAGTGCATCTTTGTAATACCATCACCAAATTCTCCAGACATGTATCAAAGTTATCCCTATAGACAGAGAAGTCTTCCATGAAGACTTCCATATTTTACTCCACCATGTCCGAGAAGATGGCCATCATACACCTCTAGAAAGTAGCGGATGCATTACACAAGCTGAACGACATTCTCCTGAATGCGAATGTGTTGTATAAGCACGTGAATGTAGTCTTCTCTTGATCTTCAGGAGCAATGACAATCTGATTATAACTTGAATATCCATTCAATAAGTAGTATTACTCATGTCCCGCTAATCTGTCCAACATCTGATCGATAAAGGGCAACAGAAAGTGATCTTTACGGGTTGCCTTATTCAACTTCCTATAGTCCATGCAAACCCTCCAACCGGTCACTGTCCTTGTCGGAATTTGCTCGTTGTCATCATTTTGAACCACTGTCATTCCTCCTTTTTTCGTCACACATTGCACCAGACTAACCCACTTACTGTCTGAAATCGTGTAAATTATACCTGCATCCAACCATTTCAGGACTTCTTTCTTAACCACTTCTTTCATGATAGGGTTAAGTCATCTTTGTTGCTCTATTGATGGTATTGCATCGTCTTCCATCAGAATTTTATGCATGCAAAAGGATAGGCTGATTCCTTTAATATCCGCGATTATCCATCCTATAGCCAATTTGTGGTCCTTAAGCACTCTCAGTAACTTTTCTTCCTGTAATTCGTTAAGTGTAGCAGAAATAATAACATGTAAAGAATTAGAATGGCCTAAGTATGCATACCTGAGGTGTTTAGGGAGTGGCTTAAGTTCAAGAGTCGGTGGCTGCTCTAATGATGGTTTTATTCTTGCTGTGGCTTTTTCATCCGTATGCAATGGTTCAAATGGTGCTCTACATCTGTTAACTCGTGGCAAGGAGTCTAGTATCTGCAAGTAGTCCATGTGACAACCCGATATTTTCTAAATAAATAAAACCGAAATTTTGCGTATAATTTTTTTTTATTTAAGGATGAGGATTTGTACACGATATTGTGTATATATATTTATGGGGTAAATATAAAATATATTTATTATATGAATAATTGTAAATGATTCATTGTTTATTATCAATTATAATTTTATAATAATTAATTCCATATTGGAAATGTTTATATCAATTATTTTCTA
This sequence comes from Panax japonicus, assembly GCA_020205505.1. NCBI lineage: Eukaryota > Viridiplantae > Streptophyta > Magnoliopsida > Apiales > Araliaceae > Panax > Panax japonicus. Next base: position 55,433,883 of record CM035096.1, read on the forward strand.
TGAAAATATAATCTTATATTATTTAAATAATATATGAAATGATTTTGGAATAATTATAATAATTATTTTATTATATGAATTTTAGTACAAATTATTAAGTTAATTATTTTAACTTAATAAGGTTATTTATGCAAGATAAATCAGATATGGAATCCAAACCCTAATTTCGGGTTATGATTAAGGAATGAGAATAATAATATTATATTGATATTTTTCAGTGTTATAGATATGTATGGTTATGTGTGTAATGTTAATGTGTGAAACAGTTTTATTATATTATGATCAAACCCTAATAATATTTTATAAACCTTATTTCTGGTTATGGAATGAAGAATGGTGATAATAATATAATATTAATTATATTTTGATTTTTCAGTGCTATAAATATGTGCCGTATGTACGTGTTGATGATGATTGGTCAATTATGGTATTTAATTTCAAAACCCTAATGTTAATTGGTTAAACCCTAGTTTTCTGTGGAAAACCCTATTTTAAAAATAAATTGTGAGTTTAAGACTGTTATATGACGATGTTATATGATATAAGTTATGTGTTATTTAATATTTTGCTAATTATAGAAAACCATAACTTTAAATGTAAACCCTAATTATATTTGATTTTCTAATAATTAGAAACCCTAATCAGGAAACCTAAACTGGAGGTTTGATCAGTAAAAAATAGTGTAATTATGATTAATAACGCGTGTGATAAACTGTAATTACTAATTAAGGAAAACCTAGTTAGTAAATTAAAACCCTAAAATCTAGAACCCTAATTTAATTCCTAGAAAATCTAATTATAAATCGATAACCCTAATTATCAAAATTCTAACCCTAATTGCTTGATTAGCAAAAGTTAATGGTGATTAAGGATAATAAACCCTAATGTCCATGTATTAGATAATTACAAACTTAATATAATTAACAAGTTATGTTTTTTCAAAAAAAATTTAGAAACTAAAATTTATTTTATTTTTATACAAACCCTAGTTGCTAAAAATAATTTATGCTAAGTGCTAAACCTTAGGGTTGAACCCTAAGGGTCAAACCCTAAGGGTTTGTGCAAATGCCAAGATTGCCCTTAATTGTATTTTAAGAATGACCTTTTTGCCCCTAGTGTATTATTTTGGCTATTATATAAGTTTTGACAAATGAGGGAGTTGTTCAACAACTCTTAACAACTCCTAACCACTCCATTGATAGAAAATTGACAGCAACAAGCTTCTAGACAGCCCATTCATGAATCAACATGGTTATAAATAGATTGAGAGAGAGAAAAAAAATGATTTTGCTAGCCAATTTTATACAATACTCAACCAACTCTCATTTTCTCTCAAACCAACGAAAATTGCAAGTATTTCACTCCCTTTATCAAGCCCCACATCCACCATAAGCAAATCACAAACAACTTGGAGAGCTAAAATCGAAAATCAAGACATAAAGGTATAAAAACTCTAATATTAGAAATCCTCCGATTTATTGTTAAATGTTGTAATTGATTGTTTAGAGATGTGTTATAAGGTGTTAATTCAAGTTCTGGGTTGTTAAATCTATGACCCATAACATCAAAGTGCTCAAAATCAAAGTTTTTCCAACTTTTGAAAAATCGAACTCTGTTATTTTTAGGCAAATGTCAGGGCTTATAACTCTTTACTTGATCATGATTTTTGTTGTTTAAAAGTTGTTATATGTAGTCTGTAACGTGCTCTTTAAGATGAAAAAAGAATCAAGGCCAGATCATTTGTAGATCAGAAGATATTAATGGTCAAAATCCGTTGACCAAATCTGCCTAAAGTACCGAACCCAGAAAAATTAAGAACAATTTCCGTGTCCAACTTTGACCGGCTAGATCTTGCTGATGTTTTGATGTTTTTGTGTTATCATACTTTTTAATGGTAGATCTACATGTTATCTACAAACTGGAGTTGATAGATCATATAAACATTATACGAACATTAAGTTATAAGGACTCAAAGTAGGTACCTCAAATCTGTTAAATTCTGACAAGTCGAAGAACAGCGTTGTCAGGTTTTTGGAGAGCTTAAATCTCTCTGAACTGATGTTGTTTAGCCACGAAACTTGTTATGTACTTGTAGTATTACATGAGTACTACAACATGAAATCAATTTCAAGTCCAGAAACATCATGATTCGATCGGAAATCATGGTCAAAGTAGCCTACCCGGCTACTGACATTGAGTTCTGGAAATCCTCAAGAACACCTATAGCGACAGAAAGTGTCGCTATAGCCCTTTAGCGACGGTTTTATTTATAAATTCCGAAAAATAATAAAAAATTTGATAAAAATAGTTTTTAATTATTAAAAATACATAATAAATTATGAAAAATTATTTTAAAGTCTGAAAAATAGTTTTTAACTATTTTGGGTATATTTCGATAATAGTTAATATTTTTGGAATATAAATGATATTTATTTATTTAATTACAATATTAGATAAATTATTTAAAAATGGTTTTAATTCATGAAAAATCATGAAAAATTATATTATTTTGTTAGAAAATAATTTTGAGTTATTTTTGATAACTTTTAATATTATGTGATAATTTTCATTAATAAATTAATATTAATGATAATTAAGTTATTTATTAAATGAATGAAATAAATGAATTAAAAATGATTTTATTATATTAAAAATCATTTTAAATAATAATAAGGTATTTAAGAATATTTTAAGTTATAAAATATAACTTTTAATATTTAATGGTTAATTTAATTAATTAATGATTATTAATGATATTAAATTTATTTAATAATTATATTAAATAAATTAGTTTAAAAATGATTTTTATATTATAATAATCATTTTAAATAAAAATAAAGTGTTTAAAGATATTTTAAGTTATAAACTATAACTTTTAATATTTAAAGGATATTTTCATTAATAATTTAATATTAATGATATATTAATGATATTAAATTTATTTAATAATTATATTAAATAAATAGTTTAAAAATGGTTTTATTTATTTAAAAATCATTTAAAAGGGATATAAATTAATTTAAAATATTTTAAGTTATAATTAATGACTTTTAATATTTAGACAATAGTTCATTAATATTTAAATATTAATGGTAATTATTTAATAATGATTTTAGAAGTTTTAAAAATCATTTAAGGGTAATATAAGTACTTTAAAAATATTTTTAGTTATTATAAATAACTTTAATATTTTGGCAATGGTTTCATTAATAGTTTAATATTAATTAAATATTAATGATAATAGAATTGTTTGATGTTTAAATCATTTAATAATGATTCTGATATTTTAAAAATTATGGTAAATGGTAATACTTATTTTATAATTATTATAAGGTCATGAAAAATAATACAATTGTTGTTTAAGTTATCTATTTGGATATTGAGATACAGAATAGAGTCTCAGACTCGATAATTATCTGATATGGCTGTTAATACGCCTATATGTTTTAGAAATTAATCGGAACTTAGATAATTTAATTAGTTAACTGTTTATTTGTGATTCAATGGTTGTTAAAGTTGTGTGACAATGTGATTAGGAATGAGTTAATATTAGTTTGTGATGTCATGGTTGTTGAACATGTGTGATAAGATGATTAGGTTATGTGCTGACTGCGAAATGCAGTACTATGTGTTATATTATATTGTTCTAATCGAACGATTGATTTGATTAATGATAGGTCGTGATAGAAAGGTAGAACTAAGTTGAGAATTGTAAGCAGCGCATCAGGCAAGTATCCTAACTTTGCATTTTCTTTATGCAATGGACAGAAGTGAGAAGTTCAGAATTATTGTTATTAATGTACAAATTGTTAAAACTATATTATATATACCCATTGATTATAAACATGTTAGTATATGATAATTCAATTATATATTATGTTCGTTAATTTCTATAAATAATTATACAAGTGTCCCCACTTGCATAATCATTGTATTTAATCACATATTGATACACCTTTGTTATACGTATATGTTGAATTATAGATTATTGTTGGATAAAATAAAACCTTTTGTTTGTAACTCTGACAAATATGAACATCCCGTTTACGGGAAAACTTTTATGCGCCCAAGGCGGATCAAGTAAATGATAACATCGTTCTTGTAATGTAGTATTGATCAATACATGGCACAACGGGCTGATCACCCCCGTGTCCGTAAGTTATGACGGTTAGCAGATGAAGTTCTGCTAAACCTTTTCAAAAATAAAAACAATGTTCATAGAATGTCACTTAAACCTTATTTATAGTCAGTACGTAGTTTCAAAAATTTGAAAGAGGGTTGTTATGTTATTAATATCGGTTCAGAATACTTCACAACTATTGACTTGTTATAAATGGATATTATAAAGAAAACATTTAAATTCTTTCAACTTATATACATATAATACTTGTTGGGCACTCAAATGCTCATCCTTGCTTAATTTAAATGTTTTCAGATAAGTGTGAACAATCAGAAGGATCGGTCAAGAACAAGTAAAAAGGAAAGTAAACATATTAGGTTTACGATGTCATATAGTAAAGGTTGCGTACTTGGGATTAAACTCTGATGAAGGTAAGATAAGTTTATAATTTATATTAATGTTATTATTATTAGTAATATTTCGCTCATAGAAATGGTATCGTGAAGTACCGAGTTCGGGTTTCAAGTATCCGGGTTCGGGGACTTTACATCATGGTATCAGAGCTATAGGGTTAGAAACCTTAGGTGAGTTAGACCTTAGGCTATAACCTTAGAACAGAGGGAAATATTGAAAATACAAATAGCTCATATAGAGTTAGTGGGTTGGTATGATTCAAAGATGAATCTCGGCGAGTTATTAAGTCACAGAGTTTCCTAACTCTGATAATAAAGTTAAACAATAATGGTGAATAGATCGAGTCTAAAAGACTGGAAGTGCAGGGAAAGGAGATCGTAAAACAAAAACAATTAAGACATAGAATTGAATTATAATATATACGATGAGATCACCCCGTGATCTGATAAAATTATGACAGCCAGAAAGAATCAATCATATGATTGGAAAGTTTAAAGCAAGATTGTTGTGTGAATGGTACGGATTCAAGAAAAGGTTATGAATACGGATTAAATGAATTCGAATGGAAGAAGGGGATTAAGATTAGGTGGGGATTTCAATGAGGACTCATGTCAGCAGCTGAGTTGTATGATTCCTTGTATGGGCGGGGAATTGTACTTGGTGTAAAAACTACTTAGTATCTGACACTGATAATCATTGAAATGTTTGTGTCGCGCTATTTGCTATATGCATGTTAAGAGGGTGATTCCTTTCTCATGTGTATAAAAAAAATAGATAGGTCATAGGTAGAGAACATAGGGTTAAGTGCGAGTTCTTAAAACTCATACTTATGTGACATTCTTGATTCATAGTTATATGAAATATTTATGAATCCCTCAGCGAATAGACGCCAAAAGGTCTGACTAGGGAAAATTCGTAAACTCATATAACTGTGACAAGTTGATGGACTCATAAGTGTGGTTTGACGAACTGGGTATAGTTAATCTTTAGTGAAGGCAAAAGAAATAGGTAGTATTGATATTAGCTGAATGTATATGTTTCTGTGTGGTATATGTGATAAGTATGTTTGTATAATGATATATATATATATATATATATATATATATATATATTTTACTTTTGTGTTGGACAAAGTTGTAAATCCCGACTTTTGAGTCACGAAGGGATAACGAATGTTTAAAGCACAATGTGATATGGAATGTCAAATGTTATGAATATGAGTCTATGTGGGATTAATGAAATAAGTTGGTATAAAGATAGTAATTATTTATCTAAGCATTGGTTAATGCAGTTTTCAGAAGCTAATATTTTGAATACATGATTATTTGAGTAGAAAATTTTGTGTGATATGTTAAGCATTTACGATAAGGCTTAGTATGCAAGAATAATTTATGAAAATACCGTCAAGGCGAAAACGAAACCAAAGGATAGAAGAATCTGTCCACAAAGCTGAAGGACAACCAGACTCGATACAGAAACTTGTGAATATGGACGATCAAGTTGTGCAGAACGGAATACCAGCCGCGAAAGATCAACCAGATAATCGAATGTTGAACGTTAAAGACTTCAAGGCGGTCCTATCGCCAGAATTTAATGGTACAAATAACCCTGTAGAAGCCCAAACTTGGGTTAAGGAAATTAAAAAGGTGTTAGTGATAGTTAAGATAGCTGAGGGGCAAAAGATCTCTTTTGCCACCTGCATGGTGAAGAGTGAGGCAAAAATTTTGGTAGAAAGCATATTAGACGAGGGCAGGAGCAGGTGTGGTAATATGAGATAGGTTTAAGACTTTATATTTTTGAGAATTATTTTTCAGCTAGTATACAGACTAGGATGGAGGTAAAATTTCTATAATTGAAGCAAGGGTATATATAAGTTGCAGGAATAAGTCAGTGAGATTTAATGAGTTGACTAGATTGGCTCCGCATCAAGTTGATACGGAGGTTAGAAAGGCACGAAGGTTTGAGCTGGGATTCGAACCCTAGCTCTACAACAAGGTGGAAGTGTTGCAGATTCATACATTTGCAGCACTCATGCGGAAAGCGATTATTGTTAAGAAAGGGAGCGAGGCCATGAGCCCTCTACAACAAGATAAGAAGGAACAAGGATAAGGTTAAGGGAGCTGAGAAGGTAGGAATTAATAGTGGAAGTAAGGGTAGAAATGAAAAGAGGGATGCGAAGAACTTTGGAAGCGTGCAGGTGAAGCGTGAAGGTGGGAAGAAGAAGCATGTAGTATAATATGCAAAACGGTGGAAAGAACCACTCTGGGAATGTTTGAAATTGAAGTTAGTATGATATAAGTGTGGGCAGAAGGGACATGTCACATCTGACTGTCTCAATCCAAGAATGTATAGTAGGTGTTTCAAGTGTGGATCAATGTAAAATAAGGTGGGTGACTGTTCAAGAAGGAGAATGGAGGCAAGGAATGCGAATACGGGGAAAAGGCAGCAGGACATTGGCGGCAACGGGACCGACATCAACGAACGAATCAACAGAACCAACTGCAAGCGTATTCAACATGACGTTCAAGATATCGTGGCAGCCGGGGATGCAACTCCAGGTATTACTCGAACCAATTTTATTTTCTTATATATTGATTTCTTATATATAGTAAGTTATTTTTATAAATTATTTTGAAAGGGGAATTTGAGTTCTTTTAGAAATCAAATTTCCGTTTAATCAGAAAGACAAACTTTATGTGAATAATTAAAGATCGATTCGATCAATCATGATCGAGATCTATTTGCAATAATTGTGAATGTTATGTACCCTGGTATGTATAGGTTTTAAAGTGGTGATTCCGGGGACGGAATCCTTATAAGGGAGGGTGAATGTGACAACCCGATATTTTCTAAATAAATAAAACCGAAATTTTGCGTATAATTTTTTTTTATTTAAGGATGAGGATTTGTACACGATATTGTGTATATATATTTATGGGGCAAATATAAAATATATTTATTACATGAATAGTTGTAAATGATTCATTGTTTATTATCAATTATAATTTTATAATAATTAATTCCATATTGGAAATGTTTATATCAATTATTTTCTATGAAAATATAATCTTATATTATTTAAATAATATATGAAATGATTTTGGAATAATTATAATAATTATTTTATTATATGAATTTTAGTACAAATTATTAAGTTAATTATTTTAACATAATAAGGTTATTTATGCAAGATAAATCAGATATGGAATCCAAACCCTAATTTTGGGTTTTTATTAAGGAATGAGAATAATAATATTATATTAATATTTTTCAGTGTTATAGATATGTATGGTTATGTGTGTAATGTTAATGTGTGAAACAGTTTTATTATATTATGACCAAACCCTAATAATATTTTATAAACCTTATTTCTGGTTATGGAATGAGGAATGGTGATAATAATATAATATTAATTATATTTTGATTTTTCAGTGCTATAAATATGTGCTGTATGTACGTGTTGATGATGATTGGTCAATTATGGTATTTAATTTCAAAACCCTAATGTTAATTGGTTAAACCCTAGTTTTCTGTGGAAAACCCTATTTTAAAAATAAATTGTGAGTTTAAGACTGTTATATGACGATGTTATATGATATAAGTTATGTGTTATTTAATATTTTGCTAATTATAGAAAACCCTAACTTTAAATGTAAACCCTAATTATATTTGATTTTCTAATAATTAGAAACCCTAATCCGGAAACCTAAACCGGAGGTTTGATTAGTAAGAAATAGTGTTATTATGATTAATAACGCGTGTGATAAACTATAATTACTAATTAAGGAAAACCTAGTTAGTAAATTAAAACCCTAAAATCTAGAACCCTAATTTAATTCTTAGAAAACCTAATTATAAATCGGTAACCCTAATTATCAAAATTCTAACCCTAATTGCTTGATTAGCAAAAGTTAATGGTGATTAAGGGTAATAAACCCTAATAGTCCATGTATTAGATAATTACAAACTTAATATAATTAACAAGTTATGTTTTTTCAAAAAAAATTTAGAAACTAAAATTTATTTTATTTTTATACAAACCCTAGTTGCTAAAAATAATTTATGCTAAGTGCTAAACCTTAGGGTTAAACCCTAAGGGTCAAACCCTAAGGGTTTGTGCAAATGCCAAGATTGCCCTTAATTGTACTTTAGGAATGACCTTTTTGCCCCTAGTGTATTATTTTGGCTATTATATAGGTTTTGACAAATGAGGGAGTTGTTCAACAACTCTTACCAACTCCTAACCACTCCATTGATAGAAAATTGACAGCAACAAGCTTCTAGACAGCCCATTCATGAATCAACATGGTTATAAATAGATTGAGAGAGAAAAAAAAATGATTTTGCTAGCCAATTTTATACAATACTTAACCAACTCTCATTTTCTCTCAAACCAACGAAAATTGCAAGTATTTCAGTCCCTTTATCAAGCCCCACATCCACCATAAGCAAATCACAAACAACTTGGAGAGCTAAAATCGAAAATCAAGACATAAAGGTATAAAAACCCTAATTTTAGAAATCCTCCGATTTATTGTTAAATGTTATAATTGATTGTTTAAAGATGTGTTATAAGGTGTTAATTGAATTTCTGGGTTGTTAAATCTATGACCCATAACATCAAAGTGCTCAAAATCAAAGTTTTTCCAACTTTTGAAAAATCGAACTCTGTTATTTTTAGGCAAATGTCAGGGCTTATAACTCTTTACTTGATCATGATTTTTGTTGTTTAAAAGTTGTTATATGTAGTCTGTAATGTGCTCTTTAAGATGCATAAAGAATCAAGGCCAGATCATTTGTAGATCGGAAGATATTAATGGTCAAAATCCGTTGACCAAATCTGCCAAAGTACCGAACCCAGAAAAATTAAGAACAATTTCCGTGTCCAACTTTGACCGGCTAGATCTTGCTGATGTTTTGATGTTGTTGTGTTATGATACTTTGTAATGGTAGACCTACATGTTATCTACAAACTGAAGTTGATAGATCATATAAACATTATACGAACATTAAGTTATAAGGACTCAAAGTAGGTACCTCAAATCTGTTAAATTCTGACAAGTCGAAGAATACCGTTGTCAGGTTTTTGGAGAGCTTAAATCTCTCTGATCTGATGTTGTTTAGCCACGAAACTTGTTATGTACTTGTATTATTACATGAGTACTACAACATGAAATCAATTTCAAGTCCAGAAACATCATGATCCGATCGGAAATCATGGTCAAAGTAGCCTACTCGGCTACTGACTTTGAGTTCTAAAAATCCTCAAGAACACCTATAGCGACAGAAAGTGTCGTTATAGCCCTTTAGCGACAGTTTTATTTATAAATTCCAGAAATTAATAAAAAAATTGATAAAAATGGTTTTTAATTATTAAAAATACATAATAAATTATGAAAAAATATTTTAAAGTCTGAAAAATAGTTTTTAACTATTTTGGGTATATTTCGAAAATATTTAATATTTTTGGAATATAAATTGTATTTATTAATTTAATAACAATATTAGATAAATTATTTAAAAATAGTTTTAATTCATGAAAAATCATGAAAAATTATATTATTGTGTTAGAAAATAATTTTGAGTTATTTTTAATAACTTTTAATATTATGTGATAATTTTCATTAATAAATTAATATTAATGATAATTAAGTTATTTATTAAATGAATGAAATAAATGAATTAAAAATGATTTTATTATATTAAAAATCATTTTAAATAATAATAAGGTATTTAAGAATATTTTAAGTTATAAAATATAACTTTTAAGATTTAATGGTTAATTTCATTAATTAATGATTATTAATGATATTAAAGTTATTTAATAATTATATTAAATAAATTAGTTTAAAAATGATTTTTATATATAATAATCATTTTAAATAAAAATAAAGTGTTTAAAGATATTTTAAGTTATAAACTATAACTTTTAATATTTAAAGGATAATTTCATTAATAATTTAATATTAATGATATTAAATTTATTTAATAATTATATTAAATAAATAGTTTAAAAATGGTTTTATTTATTTAAAAATCATTTAAAAGGGATATAAATTAATTAAAAATAGTTTAAGTTATAATTAATGACTTTTAATATTTAGACAATAGTTCATTAATATTTAAATATTAATGGTAATTATTTAATAATGATTTTAGAAGTTTTAAAAATCATTTAAGGGTAATATAAGTACTTTAAAAATATTTTTAGTTATTATAAATAACTTTAATATTTTGGCAATGGTTTCATTAATAGTTTAATATTAATTAAATATTAATGATAATAGAATTGTTTGATGTTTAAATCATTTAATAATGATTCTGATATTTCAAAAATTATGGTAAATGGTAATACTTATTTTATAATTATTATAAGGTCATGAAAAATAATACGATTGTTGTTTAAGTTATCTATTTGGATATTGAGATACAGAATAGAGTCTCAGACTCGATAATTATCTGATATGGCTGTTAATACGCCTACATGTTTTAGAAATTAATCGAAACTTAGATAATTTAATTAGTTAACTGTTTATTTGTGATTCAATGGTTGTTAAAGTTGTGTGACAATGTGATTAGGAATGAGTTAATATTAGTTTGTGATGACATGGTTGTTGAACATGTGTGATAAGATGATTAGGTTATGTGATGACTGCGAAATGCAGTACTATGTGTTATATTATATTGTTCCAATCGAACGATTGATTTGATTAATGATAGGTCGTGATAGAAAGGTAGAACTAAGTTGAGAATTATAAGCAGCGCATCAGGCAAGTATCCTAACTTTGCATTTTCTTTATGCAATGGACAGAAGTGAGAAGTTCAGAATTATTGTTATTAATGTACAGATTGTTAAAACTATATTATATATACCCATTGATTATCAACATGTTAGTATATGATAATTCAGTTATATATTCTGTTCGTTAATTTCTATAAATGATTATACAAGTGTCCCCACTTACATAATCATTGTATTTAATCACATGTTGATACACCTTTGTTATACGTATATGTTGAATTATAGATTATTGTTGGATAAAATAAAACCTTTTGTTTGTAACTCTGACAAATATGAACATCCCGTTTACAGGAAAACTTTTATGCGCCCAAGACGGATCAAGTAAATGATAACATCGTTCTTGTAATGTAGTATTGATCAATACAGGGCACAACGGGCTGATCACCCCCGTGTCCGTAAGTTATGACGGTTAGCAGATGAAGTTCTGCTAAACCTTTTCAAAAATAAAAATAATGCTCATAGAATGTCACTTAAACCTTATTTATAGTCAGTACGTAGTTTTAAAAATTTGAAAGAGGGTTGTTATGTTATTAATATCGGTTCAGAATACTTCACAACTATTGACTTGTTATAAATGGATATTATAAAGAAAACATTTAAATTCTTTCAACTTATATACATATAATACTTGTTGGGCACTCAAATGCTCATCCTTGCTTAATTTAAATGTTTTCAGATAAGTGTGAACAATCAGAAGGATCGATCAAGAACAAGTAAAAAGGAAAGCAAACAGATTAGGTTTACGATGTCATATAGTAAAGGTTGCGTACTTGGGATTAAACTCTGATGAAGGTAAGATAAGTTTATAATTTATATTAATGTTATTATTATTAGTAATATTTCCGCTCATAGAAATGGTATCGTGAAGTACCGAGTTCGGGTTTCAAGTATCCGGGTTTGGGGACTTTACAGTCCACAAATTGTGGATCATCAGATTCTTCATCTCCCAAAAGTGTCATTTCTAATGGATCGTTAACCAAACTCTTGCCCAAATCTTCACTGATTATTTGATCAATGATGTCCATCCAAAAACAATCTTCTTCATCTGTAGGAAATCTCATGGCCTTGAAAATGTTGAATTTTACCTCTTGGTCTTGGACCCTCATCGTTAGTTCACCTTTTTGTTCGTCGATGAGTGTCCTACCCGTAGCCAGAAACGGTATCCCGAGAATGATTGAGATATTCTTATCTTCTTCAAAATCTAGAATAATGAAATTCGCGGGGAAAATGAACTTGTCTACCTTAACCAATATGTCCTCTACAATTCCTCTCGGGTACGTAACCGACCTATCCACTAACTATAAAGAGATGTTTGTAGGCTTTGGAGCTGGCAAACCCAATTTTGTATAAACTGATAACAACATAAGGTTCACAGTGGCTCCCAAACCACATAAACATTTATTGAATGCCATATTCCCAATCGTGCACACAATGGTGAAACTCCACAGATCTTTCAACTTTGGTGGAAACTTTCACTGTAATATCACACTGCATTCCTCTATTAATGCCACTGTCTCGAAATCTTCTAATTTCTTTTTCCTGAACAAGATCCCTTTCATGAATTTTGCATAACTCGGCATTTGCTCTAGAGCTTTTGCGAACAGAATATTAATATGTAATTTCTTAAAAAACTTCCAAGAATTTTGCAAACTGCTTGTCTAATTTCTTCTTTTGAACTCTTTGCTGAAATGGCGGTGGAGGATACACAACTGGCTTGTCATCTAACTTTGTTTTCTTAAATTTCTTATCCTCACCCTATTTTTCTTCAGTCACTTTGTTGTCATCAATTTTGCCATTCGATATTGCTGAATTTTCAGCACCTTTCCCTTCCACATGTTTTCCACTTCTTAAGGTTATTGCCTGACACAATTCATGATTTCCCTACGGATTTCATTCGGTGTCACTTGGTAGTGTCCCTTGAGGTCTATTTTTCAATGCTAATGCAATTTGTCCCATTTGAATCTCTAGATTCTTAATGGCTATCTCTTGCGATTTCATTGCCATTGCTTGATTTTTCATGGCTACCTCGTTGCTCGTTATATACTTTGATAACAACTCCTCTAACTCTGATTTCCTCTCTTGACGTTGAACTCGTTGTTGTTGATTCTGAAATCAAGGGAGGTACGATGGTCGTGGAGCTTGCTGATTCTGATTATTATTATTATTCCATGACAAATTCGGATAATTCCTATTCCCTTGATTATATGTATTCTGGTATGTATTCTGAGGATTTCTGTTGTAGGTACCCATAAATGGTACTGACTACGGGTTGATTTCACATTGATCCGTCGGATGTTCACCCGCGCACAACTCACAAATAACTGCAACTTGATGTGTCTGTCCTCCTGACAAAACGTCGAACTTCTTGGAGAGAGCTGAAATTTGCATTGTTATTGCCGTCACTCCATCTACCTCTAACACTTCAGCGACTGTAGGTTGTGTAATTCTTGCCTTGGGCCACTAATAGTTGTTAGCAGCCATTGTCTCTATCAACTGATATGCCTCCTTATAGTTCTTTGCCATAAAAGCTCCCCCCAACGCTGCATCAATACTCGTCCTGAGATTCCGATGTAGTCCGTTGTAAAATGTATTCATCTACAACCATTTAGGCAATCTATGATGTGGGCATTTTTTGAGCAATTCCTTGTATCTCTCTCATGCCTCGTACAATGACTCCCCATGTTGCTGATCAAACATGATAATCTTATTTCTCATCATTGCAGTTTTCGCTGGCGGAAAGAATTTTGCTACAAATTTCTGAGTCATGTCATCCCATGTCGTTATTGACCCCGCTGGTAGAGAGTGTAACAAACTCTTCGCCTTGTCCAGCAGTGTGAATGGGAACAAGCGTAGTCTAATTGCTTCATCCAACACCCCCATTGTACTTGAAAGTGTCGCATATTTCCAGAAAACTGATCAAATGCTCGTTAGGATAGTCGTTTACAAGTCTCCCAAACTAAACCGAGTTTTGGATCATCTGAATAGTCCTAGGCTTAATCTCGAAAGTACTCGTAGCTATTGCAAGCCTGGTGATACTCGACTGCAGCTCAGTCACCTTAGGTGTAGCAAAATCCCTAAACGCTTTCTGGTCTTCGGCAACCATTGCTTCTTCTTTGTCAGAATTTTCGAAGTTGTCCCTTGTTTCCTTGATCCACTTACTTAACCTCTGAAACCTTCTCTCAATGTCGTCCTCAAAAGGAAGCAAGTTTGGATTTTTGGATCGAGTTTGCATAAACCAACTTCAAAAACCTGAAATAAGATTAACAACACAAAAACAAAAAGTGTATAAGTAAAATTGGACTAATTAAATTGATATTCCAAAATAATAAAATCTATACTAAAGTCCCCGGCAACGGCGCCTAAAAACTTGTTGGCTAAAATCTAATTACGCACAACACGCAAGTATACGTGGTCAACAATTAATATAATAGTAAGTAAAGTATCGTTCCCTCAGAGACTTAGAAAAAAAATTAATTTCTCAATTACCAATTTTCTATTAATTCTAATTTTATTAAACTAATCAATTTCCTGTTTATAACTAAAAGTATTAAACAATTAAAATCACCACAATCAATAAATGCTAAAAACTGAATTTTAAAACAAATAATGGAGAATTAGGCTTACAACTTCTTCCAGTTTAACTCACTATCTCAGTTTATTAATCAAGAACACATATGTAGCACTAGCCACCTCGCGATGTACTAATACATTATTAACCCAAATCCATAATTAAGATAGAATTAAGGTAAACACCTTTATCAACTAAATCACTATATCTCTATGTGAATTACAATTAAACAAGGTTAAAGTTCAAGTTCTTTATATGATTACATGTGATGTCAAGCATATCTCTACCCTAACATATATCAAGATTCTGTTCATTCAGATAAATTAAGAACACATGCTATATTAACTAAGTCTAGACTCGTACTTCATCTCTCGAGTTCATACAAGTCCACAAAGAATCGTTGATTGGGCAATTCATATATTCACGCTCAAATTAATATAGATAAACCAGATAATAGTTTATTAAAATGAAATCAAAGATTACATAATCATCGCTCCACTTAAAGATCCATCTTAAGCCTAAAAAGTAATTAGTTCATAATAAATGAAATAATAACTGAATAAATTAAAGATAACATCTTCTCAATTACAAATATAAAACTAAAGTAGAAGAATAACGCAGAACACCCTTCACTTTAGCCTTTATCCGCAATTGATATGATCGTTCTTCAAAATCTTCACTCCGTTGCTCAATATGAAAATCTATATTTAATTGTTATTAATTTCTTTTCAAGATGATGATTTTCTTGTTTGTTAAGCAATATATATCTAGCACACAAGTCTTGGTCGAAATCCCATGCTAATTAGAGTCCATATGCTATCCAAGTGTTAATTTCCATGTCCCAGTAGAGTTTAAAGCAAGATAGGAGAGTCTAGCTTTGGCACCCCCTGCCCCGCGGGGGTAGTTGTATGGGAATAGCCCGCCCCGGCGGGCATAAGCCATGTCACGCAGACATGAAGACCCCCCGCCCCGGCGGGTGTGTAAAGGAAAAATAGGCCCGCCCCGACGGGGGTACCTGTTGCTTTTTGACTTGCTTAAACTTCACGCTTTCTTCCATAATTGTTCCAAATGACTCCTTTCTTCACTCATTCACCACACCATCCATCCTATACATAAAATAACAAGAAACAAGTAAAAGAAGATCATAAAAACGAGGATTTAACCACAATTAAGCTTGATTTGGACATCAATTCGTGGATATAAAATCCACTTATAATAAATTCCCTAACCTTTGCTACTTTATTATTCAGAAAGGTTTACTTTTTGATGTCATTTTAAACTTATACAAGTTCTCTATCTCTAATATTTTATTAAGCAGTTAAGTTATTATTGTTACGCAAGTCTCCTAACCCTACTTTTACATTATGCAAGTTTCTTGAATCTATTATTCAATTGAGCAAGTTCTCTAACCCTAATCTTTCATTATACAAGTCCTTGATCATAACTTGTTATTGTTATGCATATTCTTTAACTCTAAAATATTGTTGAGCAAGTTTCTAAACTATACTTTCCATTGAGCAAGTTAATTAATCTTACTCCTTCATTATAAACGAGTTTGTTTTGCTTATTCAAAGTCTATAATGTTGTTGAAAGTTTGATATTGTTGCAAAATGTTTGTTCAGCTACGAATAACTATTGTTCAATATCTGATCACCAATGTCATTGTACAGTCTTACATTGTAGTACTGAACTTGTAGTTAACTAGCGATCCTTTATTAATTCAACTATTATTTAGTTGATGAATGTTCTATAAACTAAATTATCCTTGAAGTCAATCCAAACCAAACTTCCTTTAGTTTTCTTATGTGTACCCACACAGTTTTGAAAGCATGTAGTCGATGATTAACACATGTTTAATTTAGAAATCATTGATACTCTATCTCATATTGATTCATCGATAAACCTTGTTCATAAAGATATTGTAATCAAACTCTTGAATAGTTATTGATCCCTATTTGATTCAACCAGTACTTGGTTGATGAGTGTTCTAAAGATCTAGAATTCCTTTGAAACTAATTTCAATCCAAACTTCTTTTTTTACAGAACCTAAAGATTAAAGCTGAGATGAACAACCCTATTAAAAGGGAATTATTTTAGAGCTACGCAATAGCGTTAAAATGTTTGTGTAGCACATAGTACAAAGGGTTGATCACCTGGAGTACGAGACGATGATCCATATAGTCGTTTAGACTATTAAAGGTTACAGTAGAAACATTTGTTAACCTAGGACATAGATGATGATTATGGTCTTTTAGAATGTTAAAGGATAACGTAGAAATACTGACAACCTATAATATAGTTCGTGGTCTTGTGAACCTCAATGTGTTCCTTTGATATTGATATTTGTTATTTGATTTTGAAGTTTGTTATTCCTTGAGCTTACAGTATTCAAACTAGAACTTATTATTTCTGATAAAAATACTTTACCATTGAAAGCTCAGTTTATTGTCGAATGTAGACTATTATTGTATACTATCCTTCTTATGGGCAATTTTTTGCTCACTCTTGCACAAAACAATGCAGATAAAGTTAAGAGGTTTGAAGAGCTTTCTATAAGCAAAGGCAAGGGAAAAGTGCTTGATTAGACGACACTTAATTTAATTTCTATGTATGAAGCTTATGTAATAGACTTGATTATGATAATATTTTAATAATATTTCGCTGATAATTGTAATAATAAAGGTTAAATGACTTGGAATTTATTTTGAGATTGTGTAACCCTTTAATAGGAGGATTATCTATTATGCTTGTGAAATTTATTTATTCCCTTTCTTTATGGGTAGATAGATGTAATTTTATATAATAGTGAAAACCAGATCTGTGGGATTGAGTACCTAGATTTGGGGGTGTCACAAGTTGGTATCAAAGATTTAGGTTAAGAACCTTATGTGGGGAAACCTTAGGCTATAACCTTCTAGGAGATCACAAACATAGAGGTGACAAACTCTCATTGAGTTCTAACGGAATGAATTAAGGAAATTCATTGAAGATAAAATGATTAAAGGGTTTATGTGTTTATATTTTGATAACCTATGTGCTTGCATGTATTATGCGAAATGAGTGGTATGATTAGTAAATAAAACTTAAAAAATTTGTTATAAGACTTAGGCATGAACTTGAGTTTGATCGTGGGAATGAATTTGAGGAGGTAAAGGTAAAGATAAAAGATGAGAAAGACGAGGAGGATCCTGAGTGGTAATTTCTTAATTTTATTGGAGCTGGAGTGATCAATGAAGTATATGATCAAAACAAAGAGTTATAAGTTAAGGTTGAGAAGTTAAAAGGTCAAGCTGTAGAACACCAAGCCACGCTAGCTCAGGAGAATGTTATGATTCAAGACCTTACCACACGATTGGGAGGTGTAGAGCAGAGATTATCTCAGTTAGAGTATTAAAGAGGATAGTTAATAACGAGATTGCGCAGGAATGACTTGGGAAAGGAGTCAGCAAAGGGGGTGAGAGCTGATGACGCGTGGGTGAAAGCTACTAAACTCATATATCTTGTTGAAGACAAGTCAAAGAGTGACAAGCGAATGATAGAACTTAGAATTTAGTCTTCCACTCTCCTGGGTAGGTTGAGGTTTATCTTTGGTATACAACGGATCGCCGTACAATGATTCATATCATGGAGTAAGAGCGCAATGAAGCTGTACAATGTGGAATGTTCTTGTAAATTTCTAGAAAAAAACATTAAGATGATATATAAATCATGATGAAAATTAATAAGATGCAAATCCTGACTTTTAAAATAAATAGTGGGATATGAATAAGTAATCCTGGAATTTTATTATTACAGGATAAATGATATGAATAGAAGTGCGGCCATTTTGTTATGTGGTGAAGTAATAAATGAATAAAAATACCATTGTTTATTAAGATATATCATGTGTTGTCTAAAAGTGGTTGAGATAAGCTTAAATGTTTTAATACATGAATGAATGATGATCTAATAGTGAAAATTTTAAATAGTAAGATGCTACCTAGAAGAAGACAGCATAGTCAACAGACCCTCGAGGAATATAAATACAATAATGAGGCAGATGCTAACCCAATGCCGCATTTGGTGAATTTGTTGGTGGGAGCACTGGCAAATCAACTGAACTCCGGGCTATATAATCAATTTTTGATGTTCCAACCAAATTCGTTTACAACAGGGTTTGAGAGGACGATTGTTGTAGAAGGAGGAAGAAATGTACCGACATACAATCAAGAGCATAGAGGAAATAAGAGTGAAGATGATAAGGCGAGCGGTAGTCATACCGGTAATGTTTAGAAACGAAAGTGGAACGATAGTATTACCGCTGTAAATCAGTAAGGGAATGAGAAGAAGAAAGTGGTGGCTTGTAACAACTGCAGAAAGAGACACATGGGTGTTTGCTTGAGTGTGCTTTAATTGTGGCTTGAAGGGCCACATTGTACCAAATTGTCCAAGCCCGAGGAAGGGAGCCTGCTTCACGTATGGATCGAAGGAGCACTTACCTCGAGGTTTCCTAAAGAAAATGGTAGGAAAAGCAAGGGAGACAATAGCAGTGGCAAGCTAGCTATTATAGAGGCGGAGCCGCCAAATCTACTAACCGAACCTACATTTAACGTGATGGTACATGATGCAATGAATCAATAATTTAAATGAGTGCGTGTTATTTGATTTGAGTGTTATTTGTTAATTTATGTTTGATGAATTTGTTTAGAAATTAGATTCACTACGGGAAAAGTTAGACTATTCCCTAAATATAGAAACTGTGAATAGTGATTCATGTTATGTACATAGAAATTGTCGGGTGGATATTAAAGGTCACGTGATGTTGGTGGATTTAATTTCAATTTAACTTGGGAAAATCTGAGATTATCCTAAGATTGGATTGGTTGTTGTACCATGGTGCAAGAATTGATTGTCAATGGAAGTATGTAAACCTTTTGACTTTGAGAAAGTTAAAGGTAGTATTTATTTTTCTAGTTATAGGTCGCATGTATGGTAGAGTTTTCTATCGATGTTGTAAGTCAAGAAGTTGCTAAGAAAATAGTGTGTGGGATACGCGAAGTTCAAGATAGCCACTTCGTTGGCTAACTTGACGAGGAAATTAGTGCAATTTATATGAGTAGGAAATTACGAAGCGAATTTTCAAGAATTGAATAAGAAGTTAGGTATGGCACCTGTGTTGTCTTTACCAAATAATATAGGAAATTTTGCATTTTATAGTGATGCCTCGCATAAAAGACTAGGTTGTGTGCTTATGTAAAATGACAAAGTCATTGCATATGCCTCACAACAATTGAAATATTATGAGAAGGGATATCCGACTAGTGATTCAGAGTTAGCGGTAGTAGTGGTTGCCTTGAGGATTTGGAGGTATTATTTTTGGGAAGTAGTTTGAGATATAAATAGACCATAAGTGTCTAAAGTATATCCTTGCACAGAGATATTTAAGCATACATTTGAAGTGATAGTTAAAGTTGATCAAGGATTGTGATTGTGAAATCCTAAATGAATTTGGTTGCCGACGTCTTAAGCAAAAGGTAGGAATTATTTTTGTTAACTGTGCAAGATGGGTTCATAATAGAAATGGTTAAGTTGTGGTGAGAGGTAAAATATCCGAAGAAGTCAGAGGGGAAGCTGTTTAGATGGAAAACCGTACCACTTTAATGGACAATGTAAAGAAAGAGTAACTCCAAGACGAAGGTATCAAATTCAATATCGATTCTTAAGAGTGATTGAAAGTTGAAGGAAGAAACTAGGTTTTGCCAGTATCGGGAATTAAAAATGAAGTTTTGAATAAAATTATATGTTAAATCAACTAGGGAGCACGGAAATGTATATTACGCCTTCAACAATACTTTTGGTGGAAAGATATGGCGATAGATTTCATGGTATGTCAAAGTTAGAATATTTCCTATCGATCAGTGGGCGAAGTTATTTGTCAAGGAAATTGTTTCAAGGCACGGTGATCCGACATCAATCATGTTCGACTAAGATCCAAGATAAACATCGAATTTCAAGAAAAGTTATAAGAATGCATACGGATGCAGTTGAAAATGAGCATGTTATACCATTTATAAACCGGTGAGCAGGATGAAAGGACGAGCCATACATTGGAAGAGATTTATCAGACATTTACCTATGGTTGAGTTCGCCTACAACAATAACTATCACGTAAAGTAGAAATACTTGACAACCTATAACATAGTTTGTGGTCTTGTGACCCTCAATGTATTCCTTTGATATTAACATTTGTTATTTGATTTTAAAGTTTGTTATTCCTTGAACTCATAGTATTCAAACTAGAACTTATTGTTTGCGATAAAAATACTTTACCATTGAAAACTCAGTTAATTGTCATTCATAGAATGTTATTGTATACTATCCTTCTTGTGGGCAATTGTTTGCTCACTCTTGCACAAAATAATGCAGATGAAGTTAAGAAGTTTGAAGAGCTTTCTACAAGCAAGGGCAAGGGAAAAGTGCTTCATTAGACAACACTTAATTTACCTTCTATTTATTATGCTTATGTAATAGACTTGATTATGATTATGTTTTAATAATATTCCGCTGATAATTGTAATAATAAAGGTTAGATAGCCTATAATTTATTTTGAGATTGTGTTACCCTTTAATGGGACGATTGTCTATTATGCTTGTGAGATTTACTTATTCCCTTTGTTTATGGGTAGATAGATATAATTTTGTGGAACATCGAAAACCATATATATGTGATTGAAGTACCCAGATTTGGGGGTGTCACAGATCTTGTAACCATTGGTCTTCCTCCATTTTAGCATCCATCAATACTCTTAGGGATTCCATTTCTATCTCTACGGGGAGCACCGCTTCCATGATGTAGGTTAATGAATAGGGGGTTGTCCCAGTGGAAGTGCGTATTTTCGTTGTAGGCTAATAAAGTCAGAGGCAACAAGTCAGACCATCCTTTGTGATTGGCGGACATCTTTTGCATGATCTTTTTGATGTTCTTATTAGCTACTTCAACAGTACCATTCATCTTTGGTCGATAGATGACGGACTTAAGATGTTTGATGTGGAATTTACTGCATAATTCTTCCATCATTTAGTTGTTGAGGTTTTTGGCATTATCTGATACAATCACCTCCGGTTGTCCATATCAACAAATGACATTGTTTTTTATGAAACCAATGATCACCTTTTTGGTAACTTTGGGAAAAGGGGTTGCCTTTATCCATTTGGTGAAGTAGTCGATCATGGTGAAGATAAACCGATGACCATTGCTGGCTTTGGGCTCGATTGGCCTGATCACGTCCATTCCCTATATTGAGAAGGGCCATTGTGAACTCATATTATGGAGTTCCCTTGGAGGGGCGTGGATAGTATTTCAATGAATTTGGATTGATAACATCTCCTGACGTCATCATCAAAGTCAGCTTTGAGAGAGATCTAGTAATGCCATGTTCTTAATATCTTCTTGACAAGTAGAGTACTGCTTATGTCTGGGTCGCATACTCTGTGACACCCCCAAATCTAGGTACTTCAAATCCCACATGATTTGGTGTTCACTATACAAATATCATATGTCTATCTACCCATAATAAATGAAAGCATAAATATATAGAAATTAATCATCTCCTTAAGGAGTTACATCATCTTAAATAAATACATAAATCCCAGGTCATACTAACCTTAAATCTTAACTGCGGAAATATAAATAATTAATCGTTTTACACATCATTAACATACTTCTAAAACATAAATACATCATCACATAAAATAACAAGTCTTCATCACTTGTTAATCTTGCCCTTGCCTTTGCTAGTAGAAGGCTCGTCGGACCTTTCGTTCTTAATTGCAATGTTATTATTACGCAAGAATGAGCACGATTGCCCATAAGTACAATAATGAAACATTAATATAATAACATGCGAATGAAACAAAGATTTCTGGAATAGAAACTCAACTTTTGAATCAATAATGAATAACAAGAATCAAAAGATTTCTGAGGGTCATAAGACCTGGAACTATGTCCTAGGTTATCAAGGGTTATTCTTGAAACCATTAACAGTCATAAGACTATGGACTCTTCTATTCGTACTCAGGGGGATCAACCCTTAGTACCATACTGTGCACAATATCTTAACGTTAACGCATAAATATACCCTATACAGGGTTGTTCATCTAAGTTTTACATTAGAGTCCTCACCAAAGGATGTTTGGTTTAGATAAATCAATAAGGGTTCTGAAATTTAGAACGTTCATCAACTATGGACTAGTCGAATCAATAAGGGTTCACTAGTCTTACAAGGTTCAACAATAACTGCTATTTAAATCAAATAACAAACTTAAGAGGTATACAATAGAATAAATATTGTATAACAGAATAATACTTTGAAAAGATTAATAAATAATAAGAACTTGCTCGATATAGAACATAAGTTTGGAATTTTTTCAATGTAAAGAGATAAGTTTATAGACTTGCATAACGATAACAAGTAGGGCTAGGAAACTTGCCTCGTGCGTGGATTACACGTTAATTATATATGTTCCTCGATTTAATCCTCCATACCATTCATATTCACAATACTAGTCAATTATAACGTAACTAGTCATTACAAGTTCATTATTTTTTCTAACTCGGATTATGACTATACTTAGTCAAATTACCACATTTATTGTCACATAATTTATACTTCACGAACAATAAGCTAACTATGCGTTCAATAATTCACTCCACGTGTAAATGTGTTATTGACATGTTAAGAATTTATTTTAATGTCTCGTTATATGTCTAACATATTTTAATGTTCATTAGATTAGGTTACTATCACATTCCTAGCCTAAAAACTCAACTTTTTAATCAAGAATGAATAACAAGAATCAAAAGACTTCTGAGGGTCATAAGACCTTGAACTATGTCCTAGGTTATCAAGGGTTATACTTGAAACCTTTAACAGTCATAAGACTATGGACTCTTCTACTCGTACTCAGGGGGATCATCCCTTAGTACCATACTGTACTCAATATCTTAACGCTAACGCATAAATAATCCATATACAGGGTTGTTCATCTAAGTTTGACATTAGAGTCCGCACCAAAGGAATTTTGGTTTGGATAAATCAATAAGGGTTCTGAAATTTAGAACGTTCATCAACTATGGACTAGTCAAATCAACAAGGGTTCGCTAGTCTTACAAGGTTCAACAATAACTGATTTTTAAATCGAATAACAAACTTAAAAGGTATACAATAGAATAAATATTGTATAACAGAATCATACTTTGAAAAGATTAATAAATAATAAGAACTTGCTCGATATAGAACATAAGTTATGAATTTGTTCAATGTAAAGAGTTAAGTTTATAGACTTGCATAACGAAAACAAGTAGGGTTAGGAAACTTGTCTCGTGCGTAGATTACACGTTAATTTTATACGTTCCTCGATTTAATCCTACATACCATTCATATTCACAATACCAGTCAATTATAACGTAACTAGTCATTACAAGTTCATTATTTTTGTCTAACTCGAATTATGACTATACTTAGTCAAATTACCACACTTATTGTCGCATTATTTACACTTCACGAACAATAAGCTAACTACGCGTTCAATAATTAACTCCACACGTAAATGTGTTATTGAAATGTTAAGAATTTATTTTAACGTTTCGTTATACATCTAGCATATTTTTATGTTCGTTAGATTAGGTTACTATAACATTCTTAGCCTTGAACAATTAAAAATTTCATTTCTGGACAATCTACAGAATGGCACTGCGGCGCCACTGTTAGGCTTGTTCTTGGCACGGTGGCGCTGCAGCGCTGCTGTTTGGCCTTTGGCACTGTGGCACGGGCCTTAAGGCATAGAGTTGGTGCCGCGGCGCGGCGAACCAATACAAGTTCTGCAATTCGCGAAAAATTACAGAACATGACCAAAATCTCCAATTAATTTATTCTTACACAAATTTAGACATACCCAAACACTGTAATACACATATAACTACTACTCAACCATTCTAGCACGATTTTAACAAGTTAAAACACATAATTTACATAATCAAAACATGTAATTTTACTGTTCTTGATGTTCTTGAAAGTTTTGAACACAAAACATAAAAATTAACACTACAGGTTCGTTATAACACCAAATATGTCCATTTGAAGTTTGATTTCTTTGTTTTAACATACATAATCATATGCGAGTATAAATTTATGATGCAACATATGATTTAACACATAAAATTTGTGCGTAAGGGCCATATGGCCATATTTCTATACTCTGTATTTTTGAAGAACAATATACGACCTATTTTATGAAACTGATGTTATGGAAATATACAAGATATAGTTAAACATGTTATGATAACATATTAACACATATATACACATAATCGTTCCCTTTTTCAATTATAGAGACTCTAAATTTTCAATTATAGAGACTTACACAATTTTCCATAAAAACTTCAAATGACGTAAATAAGAACTTTAGTTTAAGGGTGTGACAACCCGAAAATTTATAAAATCTTGAATGATTAAAATAAAGGTTAAAAAAATCAAACCTAAAAGAGAATTTGAGGATTTATTTAAAAAAAAATCAAGTAAAACCTATATAGTTTGCTATTCGAACGAGAATAAAGAAATATGGGTTACAAAATTCCAAAACCCTATAAACGAATTGATATGTATTTGAATGAATATCAAGAATAAGGTATTACGATACATGTAAATTCGATGTGAACTGAATAGTCTCATAAATGTTATATAAGTACATATGAAAATTTTATTAAGGAGATAAGATTTCACAGGAAGAAAAGCTATGAGGTTAAACGAAGATGGGTATATGTATAGAAATATATATATACTTAGTAAGGTGCTATATATATTTTAACAAGAGGAATAATTAATTAAGTTAATGATATAAGGATTAAGATAAAACTATGTTAGTAATTAATATAGCTTGAACGTTGGCCTTGACTGGCAAATAAGAATTTGAATAAGTATAAAGTCGTTAGTTAATACGATTAGCAATAAGGAGAGAGTTATTTAAAACTCAACATTTGAGTTAGAGTTAGAATTATAATTTTGAAGGACGGGCTGCTCGGTTGCGCCCGAAACGTCAAGTTTAGTCAGAAATGACAATTAATACAAAATGTATAAGGGTTGACTTTTTTGTAAAAGACAACAGTTGACTTTTATAGGAAAAAGGTCAAAATTAGAGTTAGAAGTGAAATATGTTATGATTATGTGGATTATGTATATGATTGAATAAATATACATTATATAATGTGAATACATTTATTTTGTATATACAAGTGAATTAAGAATTAAGTTATGTAACCTAATATATATATATATATATATATATATATATATATATATATATATATATATATATATATATATATATACACACACTAATTCTAAGAGATTTATTTTATACATCTCAATTAATTAATTTTATAACCTAATTATAGCAAGTCTAATTGCGTTAAGGAAATAAATGTGCATGAGTAAGGATTTATGTTATAATTGAGGAAATGAAAACCCTAATTAAATAATTAGGGTATGATAAAATAAAAAGTATTGGACTATGTAAATTTCATGGCCCAAGAAATTAAATTTAAAGTCCAAAAGATTATTTATGGGAAGCCCGAAACATCAATTATAATGGCCCAAAGAATTAAACTTATAGCCCAATAAGGGAGAGGGTACTTTAAACATTTTGTATAATAGATATTACATAAAACAAAAAAACAAACTTGGTAAGAAATTGGCCACTTGGCCGGATATGGAAGAGGAGGAAAGAGAGGATGGCATGTAATCTTTTAAGCCACAATTTGTAAAGATATTTCACAACTTAGCCATGTGTCAAATTATTTATGAAGCCACCTTGTTCAAAAATCTTCCACATATTTATTTAGTGTTTAGTGAGAGAGAGAAAGAGCAAGGAATATGGGAGGAGTATCCAGCCATTTTGTAGAGAATTAGCATGTGACTTATTAGATTTTTCAACCTTTCGTTACCAACTCCTACCAAATCTCCTTAGTTGTCCAATTTTCATTTAACCAACACATTAAGCTTAAGTGCAAGAAATCATACAATGATAGAGAAAGATAAGGCAAGAGAAAGTGGATGGGAGATCAATGTGAGATATACAAAATATATCTACACATTTTTTTCTACACCACAAAAATCATTTCATTTCTCTCTCATCTTATTACTTCCAAGTTAGCTAACCAAAATCAAATAGAGAGAGAGAGAGAAAGAGAAAGAGAGCTATAATATTTTGGCAGCTCCAAGAGAGAAGAAGGAGAGAAGATTTTGATATTTCATGTCATCCAAGATCTATCACATAGTTTGGAAGAAAAAGATATGTCAAGAAATCAAAGGTATAAATAGCTTTTGTTATGTAATTTTTGATTATTGTAAATCCAATCTTGGAACTAAGTTTATAAACTTAAAAACCAAGAATATACTTGTTGTTGAGTGTTTCATGTTTAGATATACCCATATTGGGTGATGTTTTAGTTGGAAATCAAAAATAAAGAAAAGTGATTTTTCTAGTTTATGAGCCCTAAACTTTCTATGTACTTTGGATTTCCACTTTTTTTGATCTACACCTTATTTTTGCGATTCGTCAAAGAGAGGTGCTAGATATGTAAGTTAAATACTAAACCCAAGTGGTAGCACTCAAAAATATTGAGTATACAGTCCGTAGTGACTGATTTAACAAAAATTGTTTTGTGTCTTTTAAGGAAAAACTGGCTATTTTTGGACAGTCAATAGTAGGGGCAGTTTAGTCATTTTTCGGACATTTAAAAATTCTAGAAAACTTTGGGAGGATACTGTGATAAGTTATCTAAAATCTCCAAGTGGAATCACTGAAAAAAGAGTTGTACATTTCCGTATGGAAATTTTTTAACAAAGCATGAAAACTGCAAAATGTCAAAAAGTAAACTACCAAGTTTTCCAGGGGCTATTTTGGCAAGTTAATGTGTGAGAAAAATTCCGGCCTTTTGGGACATGAAAATATATGGTATAAATTACCTCCTGTCAAAATATGAGCTCTTTCCGACTTAAAATGACCAAGTTATGACTATTTCAATTATTTTGATTTTCGGACGAAAATTGCTATAACCGGAGTTCTATAATTCCGATGGCCAGGAAATTTAAAGTGAAGTGTCACGTTAACATGTATAAGATTGTGTCAAAATATGGGAATTTCTGGAGTTAAGTGTGATGGGGCTAATTTCTTAAGCTACGCACTAAAAATGATTTTTGAAAAATACCAAAGGAAGTTAGAAAATTATGGAAAAAAACTTTTTGTGTATGAAATATATGTATATGTGTTTGGACAAAGGATAGAAAAATAATAAGCTGATTTGGTATTTTCGTGAAAAGGATATGAAATCCAGCTTGCTTGATTGGAAAATCTGATGAATCCTGCTTGCTGGATTGAAAAGATGTTTACTGAATTAAAAATTTGTTGAATCCAGCTTGATGGATTGCAATCTAGTTGCTAGATATGGAATCCAGTTTGATGGATTGAAGTTGGGTTTGTGGGACTGACCATCTAGGTTACTGGATTTGGAATCCAGCTTGCTGGATTTGAAATCCAGGTTGTTAGTTTGGTATTTAACTTATTAAAGTGTTAAATCATAATGTATATGATATAGTGATTAAAGAATTATCAAATGATGGTAATAATACTGATGTGTTAAGATGTTATCTAATATTTGATTAATTGTTAGATAGTTTATGGATAAAGAAATAGTATTAAGAGCTACCAGGTATGTTATACTAATTAAAAGATCAATCTTATAATTGATAGGTCTTTCATAAGAGATTACATTAGATTTCTTCGCGGTAATCAATGGTTCATGCAAGTTTCCCTAACTCAAAATTGAGTTATATGTTCAAAGCATGTTAGTGAATAATTGTTGTTGATTATTCATGTCTATAATGATTATTGATTCACACTTAGTGCATGTTTCATATGTCTATCAGGTATGAAAGGATGATCACCTTCATTACCATAATGTTCAGTTAAATTGTTTATGGTCATTGTTAACCTTCAAACATTATTGATTCAGTCATGCAATTATTGAAACTTGATTCATACTATTTCATAATTATTATATTGTTGAAAACTTGAAAGCTTATTCATTCTTTTCAATCATGATATATCTTCATTGTATTTAAAACTTGTTTGGTAAATTTGTTGCTCACCCTTGCTATATCATGATAAAATTTTCAGATTTAGATGAAAGCTCGAATAAAGACAGAAGCAAAGTCAATGTGCAAGATTAAATTATGTTGCAATTAGATCTATTAAATTTTCTATCAAAATAGCATTGAAAATCTTCTAAGATAATGAAGGTATGTATTAAGTTAAGGTTGTAGACCTTGGAAATGATGTGTAAAAGTTTATTGTATAAACACTTTATGTTTATATCTTCCGAAATAGTTGTAGAAATGATGTACTAGATCTGAGATAAAAAGTACTAGGATTTGGGGATGCTACAAAGGGTTTACCCTTAATTGCTCTGCTTAGATTACACAAGGGTGATAACAACTTCCAATTTCTCAAAATCCTTCTCTTTTACTCTCACTATTTCTAAATTCTCTCTATGATTTGCTTTGACAAACTTAGAAAATAAAAAGAAGAAGACGTATGAAAATATAGAAAATTGATGTTGTGTGGTCAGTTAACCCGATCATGGGTTAACTGCTCCCAACTCCCAATAAGGCTTCCTTTGGCTAGCCTTAAATGGCTCAAATCCATTTAATTTAATAAATCTTTTATCCTATAGTTTAATAGTGTCATACCCCTTTATAAAATAAATCAAATATCTTATTTACTTTAATTTAAATAAAATATGATAATTTCTCATTAATTCGCATAGTAACGTAATTAATTGTCTCATTTATTAATTATGTCAAATTATTAATTTTCTCATTAATTATTAATTTAAATAAAATAATATTAGTCTTATTAAATATTTCTTTTAATTCAATAAACTCACATAATTACACACTTTGAATAATAAAATTATCCACATTAATTTAATAAATATAACACATATAATTAATTTAATCTACCACAAATTCATCAATTAATTATTTAATCAATGTTACATTACATTCCTTAAGTTGAGTTTACTTTTAAATCAATTAGCTTTCTTGTCTTTGTACTTAGAAACATTCATTACCATCCTTGTTCTGTAACTGGCGCTGCGGCGCCATCTTTATACTTACATCTCGTGCTGCGGCGCGAGCTTATTATATCATTGTCCCAGACATGGCGCTGCGGCGCGAGTCCTTACTTAATGGGCCGCGCTGCGGTGCCACTCTCCAAAATATTTTTATACTGTACATGGCGCTGCGGCGCCACATATTGATGTGTCGCCCCGAAATTCGGTCTATCTTCACACCCGGATTGCGTACATCACGAGTACATCATTCATCCAACATACATCATTATATAATGCAATATAACGACATACACTCTCAAATCCCAGGTTCTGGAACCTTATGACCTCTTTTACTACAAATAATGATAAATACATTATTCATTTCTTCTTACAAGAGTGACTTTTATCCGCCACCAAGGATACATAACAGTTCATTAAACTAGTCTATAATTAAATTCTATCTTTTTACATTACAAGTCTTCTCTTGATCTTCTCGCTCATTCACCTTCTAAATGGTACTGCATTTGGATACCGTCAGCTTGATCTTTACGGGATCCTTAAGTTCTTCTAACCTTGTTCGCTGAAAATTATTTTTCATTTAAAGCAAGTGTGAGCATTCAATTGCCCAGCAAGTCATAACAGTTGAACAAACAACTTCAGAATTAAAACATTTCTCTAGAACTCCCATAACCGAACAAAGGTTATGAAGCAACTTAAATAATAGGAATAGTCTCGATTCTTATCATTTTAAAACATCAGTTATTTTCACATTGAAATACTGTCATCCCTCTACCTTTTTCATACACATCCTGTCTGGCTAGAATCATTAGCACAGACTTAACAATAATGATTCATGTATAAACAGAACATACTTGTATTGAACAGCTCAATCACAGAACAAATCATATCATAGAAACACCAAAGTGTTCAAATTGTGGCTCAATGCCTCATACATCGCACATATGCACATAGACAAGACTTCTCAAGTACAACATCTGAGAAGTTTAAGAAACTAACATTCATGTAATATTAATGAAGTTAGGAAACTTGCCTTACGCCAAGCTACAGCTTACGCCAAATTGTTCATTTCAATTCCTATATAACACATAAGGAGAAAACATAAACACCAATTAGTCATATATTGAACTTACGCATTGGTTTACTTCGCGTTCTTGCAATATAAGTTTACGCGACTAACTTCTTTTACCAGTTTACGGTTTTATGACATACGGAGATGTCTTACTCAAAACGTTCATCATCTTGGATAATTTATATTATTATCTTATTCTTATAACTTCTCTAGGACTCAGCACACATCGCGTCTCTGCTAGTAGTCCATATGGTACTCTGAGTGGTTTCCCACAAACAACCAACAAACAAGTTCCCGTCTCATCTACACTACCATCACAGTGAGTTAGATCAGTTGCCAGTTTTGTATATACCTTCGCTCTCTGAAGGAATTGTTTAGCCCAGCTCTCATATTTCAACCATCAAAGGTTACGATTGTACCACAACCTAACTTCTCTTAACTTATACGAACTATTATAATGTTCGATTAAGTCAATTTCTTATTCCTTACGGCTTTCTAACAACTAAATGTCATCCCTCCAGATTCATTCTTTATCGAATCACATTCGGCTTTCATTAATCTTATTACCATTCATATACTATTTAATACTTTCGTTATCCATTATATGAACCCCATGTTCATTACTCGTTCTTAGTGTCAAAGCCATACCGATCATTGTATGCTAAGACCAATCGTCCATCGCAACGATGTTGCGTTCACAGCGTCTATACGCTTCACAATTATCTCTCCTTATCATGACATAACATCAAAATGTTATTCATTACCCTCGTCACTCAATGTCTAAGGAATCACAACCATAGCAATCCCTCACATTCGTTTATTGCGACTACGGTCCCCGGATATCGGTTACGTAATCCCGTGATTAAATTCTTTGTCATTTAATCTTGTTTAATCTATATGTTCAACCTTTAATAAAGGTTTACATCACTTGGTTAAGTGTTAAATTAGTTGAATATTATATTCTTTATCGTCCCTTACATTTCCCCCAAGAGCTGAGTAGTTAAAACATCCTCTCTGGATTTTTTTTCTCAACACCGGCGATGCGGCGCCACTCCCTTCTTTATTCCTCGCGCCGCAGCGCGAGCTTGCAGTACTCAGCTCCCTGGTATGGCGCTGCAGTGCCACCTTACAAGGCATGGTTGGCGCCGCGGCGCCAAGCCCTAATTCTTGAAAAAATCTTCTAAGTCTTTGATCATTCTGAGACGCTTACTTCTCACTTCCTTAACTTATTTATTATAACTCGGAATGAGGTCGTTCCAAAGCTATTCTCTTCCTTATCTTACGTACTTCAATACCCCTTGGATAAAACTTCATTTTGAATCCATTAACGTGCCATTCGATTTGCTTAATCTTCACCCTTCGTTCATTTTTACGCTTTTAACGCTCTTCGTTTGTTCGTCCGTAATTCGGTCATCCGAACTCGAAACTCATTCGTTCTTGAGTCCATGACTCACATTTTCTACGTTTTCTTACTTTCTTATGAAACCCTACCCACTCGAGTTCATTTACTAACTTTCTAATTCTCGTTCGTCTTTTACAAAAATTTCGCGATAACCTCGTTATAGCTAAGTTTTAATCCATTCTTCATGAACGTTTCTACCGATCCTAACCAAGCAAGAAACAACTAACTTATACACGATGGTTTTAAACTTGTCCATCAGCAACAATTAAACTATGATGGCTTTAAATTTGTCCATCAACAACGTTCTTTGTGTTCTTCGCGTGTTCTTCGTGTTCTTCGTTCGTTCTTCATTTTAATCGATATTTTGGATAACGATTCCACTTTTTATTGGAATTTGATGTTATAGAACATTATTCCTTACTTATTTCACCTACTTATTCATATAATCCATTCAGATCGCTCTAATTCATTACGAATCTTATACTTCCTTAAGAAATTTATAAACTAAATTTCTAATTCTTATTTCTTCATTTTCTTATGATTTCAACCACATAAAATCATCTCTAGCCTTATCTACCTCTTATCTTTATTAAGTTATGTTTTTAAACATAAAAACATAAAGAAAATTTCAAAGAGATTAGATTTCAGATTATCGTTCTCATTTAATCTCTTTCCGTCAGACAAAGGTTGCTCTCTCTCTCTCTCTCTAGTTATAGGATTTTCAAAATCCCATTTAAATGAAAGTTAGCTTCCTATTTATAGAAAATCCAAAGCTAGGGCAAAATAATCATTTCGCCCTGAAACCTCCTTACTATTCATTACTTAGGCACTAAGTTTACTTAGCCCTTAAGTTTTCTTAACACTTAAGTTTACTTAACACTTAAGTCTACTACTTCCACCTCCTTAGTTAACCTCCTTACTATTCACGAAACTTAGCCTATAAGTTTTGTGGTTCCGTCTTTCGGGTTTCGTCTGACAGTTTTAAAAATTGCGATTCTCGAAATCCAAATATTTTTGGATATATCGTCTTTCCTTTATCGACTAATTTTTACGTATTCTTCGGATCTTCAAAGACTGAAAAACACTTTTCGACGTTAAGAGTTTTCCGTCACGTTTTACCCTAATGATTATACGTGATCATAAAATTCTCGGAACTCACTTTTCCTAACCCTAGGTTTTGAGTACGCAGGTGAAAACTTCGTTTTTGTGACAACCCGAGAAATTAGACAATTTATGAAAATCATAATTGATTTATTTAAGGTCAAATAATAGACCTAGACATGAAATAAGTGTATGGAATTGGCAGTTATGTAATGAAATTTTAAGAATTTCAAAAGTTTTGACAAGACTTGAATTATGTGATAGACTGTAAGTGATAGTCTAGTAATGAGGAATAAGATTATGGTAAATTAAACATTCTTTTGAAGA
Organism: Panax japonicus; assembly: GCA_020205505.1. Lineage (NCBI taxonomy): Eukaryota > Viridiplantae > Streptophyta > Magnoliopsida > Apiales > Araliaceae > Panax > Panax japonicus. Next base: position 55,467,858 of record CM035096.1, read on the forward strand.
ATTATCAGTGATAAGTATTGAAGTGGATACTAGTTGGTATATTTGGTTACATATGTGAACCGTAATGATTTGAGATCAAGGATTGATCAGATAGGTTATAACTTTAGAAAACCCTAAAGTTATGTTAATCATAAGTTGATTAAGTTAGAAAAATCTAACGAATTATTAGAAACCCTAACGGTACGCTCAGAAACTTTAGTTTCAGTTCCGGGAATACGAAACCCTAAATTCATGATATGAATATGGTGATTAAGTTAGAAAACTCTAACGATATGTTCAGAAAGCCTAATTTTAGTATCAAGAGTTTAAACCCTAATTTGGGAATCCTAATGCGAAGTATTAAACCCTAAGGGTTAAAAAGTTGTGTGTAAGGAATATGAACATTAGGTGATGGTTTATATTTGTTTATTATATAAACAAACAAAAGAAACTAGTGTAACCCTAATTATATATATTAGGAATGAAGAATTTAATAACTTAAGGGTTATAGAAAAAGAGAATTGTGGTATTTAGAATACTTACTAATTCTAAGAGATTTATTTTATACATCCCGGTTGATTAATTTTATAACCTAATTATAGCAAGTCTAATTGGGTTAAGGAAATAAATGTTTATGAGCAAGGATTGATGTTTTAATGGAGAAATGAAAACTCTAATTAAATGAATTGGGTTGGATAAGAATTAAATGTAGTGGATTATGTATATTTTATAATCCAAGTGTTGGCGAATGATATTGGTTAGAGGCCAAGCAATACAGTAAAGGAATAACCCAACTTTTAGCCAAGTGGGAGAGGAATTTTTGGACGTTTGTTAAATCAAATAAGCATTTAGTAAATAAAGCAAGACTTGGAGCATTCTAAGGCCACATGGCCGGTTGCTAGAGAAGGAAATAAGAGGGGAAGAATGTGTATTAATTGCTAACTTTAGTAGTTGAACAACTCTTACCAACTCCTTCCATGTGTCATTCTTTTGTTTGACCAACACTTATATTCTTTCTTCCAAGCAACCTCTTGTCAATTATCTAAGAGATAAGGAAAGAGAGTGGGCTTGGAAAATATTAAAAATCCACACTTCATAAAAAAATCTAGCTTAGTTTGTTTCTCTTTCATTTCTCATTCCTTACTTTGCATCTAAGAGAAACCAAAGAGAGAGAGAGGGGGAGTTCGGCCATTTCCATGGAGGGATAAGAGAGGATCCTTTGATGTCCAATAACCTAATCTCCTACTTTGGAAAGAAAAGAAAGAGGGCCATCAAAAGCAAGAGGATTATAGCTAAAGGTATAACAAAGAATGTCTACTTATGTAGTCTATTTCCTTTATGTTTTGATTTGAGTTTTGACAACTTGAGGTTGTGATATTGAGGCTTAAAACCTTAGATATATGTGTATATAAGTGTTTAATATGTAGATCCAACTCTTTTGCATATCAAAAGTTAGATCAAAAGCAAGAAAAGTGAAGTTAGGTTTTTCAAAAGATACAAAACATGATTTTTCTCTTAGCTTTGATTTTGTTTGATGTTTGTTTGAGGAAATAAAAAACTTTGTTTCTAAACTCAAAAACCATGAATATATGTGTTAATGAGTGTTTTAGGTTTAGAATTAACCATATTAGGTGTTAATTTGGTGAAAATCAAAAGGTATTGAAGAATGGAAATTTTTCGGAAAAGTTAAACTTTTTAAAGTGTGATCAAGCTTTTGGATCTTTGAAATCTATGATGGATATTTGTGATTTATGTTTTTGGAATGCTAGATATATGTGTTTAGGGTAAAATCCCTTTGGAATTACTAAAATAAGTCGAATATTGAACAAGTTATGGGATTTCTCCCAAAGTACACAAAGATAAGAAAACTGTTAAAAGGACAGTTTTGTAACAGCCACTTCCGGGCTAAATTCCGAGAGCTTAACATGTCCAAATATGGATTGTGATAAATGAAAACTGTAGTTAGGAAAGATACGAACCCAAAAAAAAGTGACGGATCATTAATCGGAGTTACAGATTTCATTTTATATAAGTTTTGGTGAAAGACTCCAAAACTGCCATAATGCAAAAAGTTTCTGCCCAAATTTTTCCGGGGCTGTTTTGGATATTTATTTAATGAGAAAAATTCCAGGCTTTTGGAAAATAAAAATATATGGTATTATGTAGCTTGTGTCCAAAAATGAGCTAATTCCGAGTTATAACGACCAAGTTATGACCATTGCAATTTTTGTGATTTTCCGACGAAAATCGCTATAAACGGAGTTCTACAACTTCGATTGCCACGAAATTTAACATGGCGCATCACGTTAACATATATAAGGTTATGTCAAAAGATGGGCATTACTGGAGTTAAGCACGAGGTAGCTAATTTCTTAAGCTACGCACTAGAAATTAATTTTTGAAAAATACCAAAGGAAGTTGGAAAATTAGGAAAAAATAATTTTTGTGCATAAAATACATGTATATATGTTTGACCAAAGGATAGGAGAATAATACATTGATTTGGTATTTTTGTGATATGGATATAGAATACAGCTTGCTGGATTAGTTAAATTGTGATTCCAGTTTACTGGATTGAAATACAGTTTGATGAATTGAAAATATGTCGAATCCAGTTTGCTGGATTGCAGTTTAGATTGCTGGATTGAAAAGAAGTTGACTGAATTAATGGATTGGTGAATCCATGTTACTAATATTATAAATTTGGTTGTTAGATATAGAATCCAGGGTGTTGGATTAGAGTTTTGCCTTATTACATGTTAATGAATAATTTATGATATGAAAAGCGAGTGTTAAATCATAAGGGATATGATATAGTTATTGAATAATTATCAAAGGATGATAATAATATTGATGTGTTAAGTTATTATCTAATATTTGATTAAGTATTAGACAGTATTATGGAATAAATTATGTTATACTGATTAACAGATCAATCTTATAACTGATAGGTCTTTCGTGAGAGATTAAATTAAATTGCGTTGCGGTAATCAACGGTTCAGGCAAGTTTTCTTATACTTAACTCTAATAAGAGTGTTTCATACATGCTGATGGTTAATCGTTGTTGATTGCCATGAAAATTGTACTTTGTACATCTTGCATGTATAAGTCAGGTATGAAAGGCTTATCACCTTCATTACCAGTTGGTTCATAAATGTTTGTTCATGTATAAAACTTGTTCAGTCAAAAGTTTGTTCATAATAATTCTCAACTATATTGATGAATTATAGTCAGCTTATTATTCATACTCTTCAATCATGATATATTGTTAAATTGTTGTATTTAAACTTGCTGGGAAACTTTCATGCTCACCCTTGCTATATAATGATAAAACATTGCAGATAAGGCGAATGCGTTCGGATACAGGAAACAGTTAAAGCCAAGTTCAACTTGGGATATAAAGTGCGACTAGTTTGTAATAGTGTATTTTGATAAATGTGTTGTATGATAGAAAGTTTATGAAATGTGTATTAAGTTAAGGTTACTCGACCTTGGGGAATAATGTGTAATGTAATGTATAAACAATTTATGTTTATATTTTCCGCAATTAGTGATAGTAACAGTGTACCGAATCTGTGACGATTTGGGGCCCGGATTCGGGGCTGCTACAGTTGGTATCAGAGCTGTTGGTTATGAAGCTTAGGTAGGAATACTTGAGACCAATAACCGCAGTGATTAGGATTAAGGACTAACTCAAATAGAGTTAGTTGGTCGGTAAGATTCAAAGACGAATCTCGGCGAGTGTAAAGCACAAAGTTCCCTAACTCTGATAATAAAGTTGAACAGTAATGATGAATAGATTGAGTCTAAAAGACCGAAAGTGCAGGGATAGAAGATCAGTAAAACAAAACGATCAAGTCATAGAATTGAATCATAATATATACGATGAGATCACCCCGGGATCTGATAAGGTTATGACAGCCAGAAAGAATCAATCTGATGATTGAAAAGTTTACAGCAAGATGCTGTGTATCAGTTGTACTATGAAATTGTACTATGAAAACTCATGAAAGAGTTATGAATTGTAAATACGGATTTAATAAAATTTGTATGGAGTAAGTGTGGAGCTAGAATTATGTGGGATTTCAATTGAGGACTCGTGTCAGCCGCTGAGTTGTATGATTCCTTGTATGGGCGGGGAATTTGTACTTGGTTTTAGAATCACTTAGCTTCCTGGTCGATGTAGTGGTTAGGTTGACCAATTCTTTGTATGGGCGGGGAATTGTTCACTTAGCTTTCTATATTGATTAGTGGCCGAGTTTGGTTTGACAACCACTTAGTTTCTGGCATTGATAAACATTGAAATGTTTGTGTCGCGCTATTTGCTATATGCGTGTTAAGAGGGTGATTCCTTTCTCATGTATATAACAAATAGATAGGTCATAGGTAGAGAATATAGGTTTAAGTACGAGTTCTTAAAATTCATACTTATGTGACATACTTGACGCATAGTTATATGAAATGTTTATGAACCCCTCAGCGAATGGACGCCAAAGGTCTGTCTAGGAAAGTTCGTGAACTCATATGATTGTGGCAATTTATGGACTCATAAGTGTGGATTTATGAACTGGGTATAGTTATGTGTGAATGGAGTATTGAGGATAATAGGAACAGATAGAATGTTTAAGCAAATGATTTGAAATATCAAAATTTGTTTTTAATTATCACTCATATACCATGTAACCTGGTGAAGAGATGATAAAAATGTGATGGAGTTGTAAATACAGAAATACTTAGTGAGAATTTGACCTATGCGAGTGATTAGAGTATCTTTGATAGATACCCGAGAAATTTGAGTATATATCAAAGTAAATATTTGATAGATACCCGAGAAGTTTGAGTATCTTTGATAGATACCCGAGAAGTTTGAGTATCTTTGATAGATACCCGAGAAGTTTGAGTATCTTTGATAGATACCCGAGAAGTTTGAGTATCTTTGATAGATACCCGAGAAGTTTGAGTATCTTTGATAGATACCCGAGAAGTTTGACTATCTTTAATAGATACCCGAGAAAATAAGTTCAAGGTCTTGTGTGATCGCTCAGTATAAATGGTGTAAGGTGCACGGTGTAAGGTGTGAGGTGAATTTCGGGGACGAAATTCTTAGAAGGAGGGGTGAATGTGACAACCCGAGAAATTAGACAATTTATGAAAATCATAATTGATTAATTTAAGGTCAAATAATAGACCTAGACATGAAATAAGTGTATGGAATTGGCAGTTATGTAATGAAATTTTAAAATTTTCAAAAGTTTTGACAAGACTTGAATTATGTGATAGACTGTAAGTGATAGTCTAATAATGAGGTATAAGATTATGGTAAATTAAACATTCTTTTGAAGAATTATCAGTGATAAGTATCGAAGTGAATACTAGTCGGTATATTTGGTTACATATGTGAACCGTAATGATTTGAGATCAAGGATTGATCAGATAGGTTATAACTTTAGAAAACCCTAAAGTTATGTTAATCATACGTTGATTAAGTTAGAAAAATCTAACGAATTGTTAGAAACCCTAACGGTACGCTTAGAAACTTTAGTTTCAGTTCCGGGAATACGAAACCCTAAATTCATGATATGAATATGGTGATTAAGTTAGAAAACTCTAACGATATGTTTAGGAAGCCTAATTTTAGTATCGAGAATTTAAACCCTAATTTGGGAATCCTAATGCGAAGTATTAAACACTAAGGGTTAAAAAGTTGTGTGTAAGGAATATGAACATTAGGTGATGATTTATATTTGTTTATTATATAAACAAACAAAAGAAACTAGTGTAACCCTAATTATATATATTAGGAATGAAGAATTTAATAACTTCAGTGTTATGGAAAAAGAGAATTGTGGTATTTAGAATACTTACTAATTCTAAGAGATTTATTTTATACATCTCAGTTGATTAATTTTATAACCTAATTATAGCAAGTCTAATTGGGTTAAGGAAATAAATGTTTATGAGCAAAGATTGGGGTTTTAATGGAGAAGTGAAAACCCTAATTAAATGAATTGGGTTGGATAAGAATTAAATGTAGTGGATTATGTATATTTTATAATCCAAGTGTTGGCGAATGATATTGGTTAGAGGCCAAGCAATACAGTAAAGGAATAACCCAACTTTTAGCCTAGTGGGAGAGGAATTTTTGGACGTTTGTTAAATCAAATAAGCATTTAGTAAATAAAGTAAGACTTGGAGCATTCTAAGGCCACATGGTTGGTTGCTAGAGAAGGAAATAAGAGGGGAAGAATGTGTATTAATTGCTAACTTTAGTAGTTGAATAACTCTTACCAACTCCTTCCATGTGTCATTCTTTTGTTTGACCAACACTTATATTCTTTCTTGCAAGCAACCTCTTGTCAATTATCTAAGAGAGAAGGAAAGAGAGTGGGCTTGGAAAATATTAAAAATCCACACTTCATAAAAAAATCTAGCTTAGTTTGTTTCTCTTTCATTTCTCATTCCTTACTTTGCATCTAAGAGAAACCAAAGAGAGAGAGAGAGGGGAGTTCGGCCATTTCCATGGAGGGAGAAGAGAGGATCCTTTGATGTCCAATAACCTAATCTCCTACTTTGGAAAGAAAAGAAAGAGGGCCATCAAAAGCAAGAGGATTATAGCTAAAGTTATAACAAAGAACGTCTACTTATGTAGTCTATTTCCTTTATGTTTTGATTTGAGTTTTGACAACTTGAAGTTGTGATATTGAGACTTAAAATCTTAGATCTATGTGTATATAAGTGTTTAATATGTATATCCAACTCTTTTACAGATCAAAAGTTAGATCAAAAGCAAGAAAAGTGAAGTTAGGTTTTTCAAAAGATAGAAAACATGATTTTTCTCTTAGCTTTGATTTTGTTTGATGTTTGTTTGAGGAAATAAGAAACTTTGTTTCTAAACTCAAAAACCATGAATATATGTGTTAATGAGTGTTTTAGGTTTAGAATTAACCATATTAGGTGTTAATTTGGTGGGAATCAAAAGGAATTGAAGAATGGAAATTTTCCGGAAAAGTTAAACTTTTTAAAGTGTGATCAAGCTTTTGGATCTTTGAAATCTATGATGGATATTTGTGATTTATGTTTTTGGGATGCTATATATATGTGTTAAGGGTAAAATCCCTTTGGAATTACTAAAATAAGTCGAATATTGAACAAGTTATGGGATTTCTCCCAAACTACACAATGATAAGAAAACTGTTAAAAGGACAGTTTTGTAATAGCCACTTCCGGGCTAAATTCCAAGAGCTTAACATGTCCAAATATGGATTGTGATAGATGAAAACTGTAGTTAGGAAAGATACGAACCCAAAAAAAAGTGACGGATCATTAATCGGAGTTACAGATTTTGTTTTATATAAGTTTTGGTGAAGGACTCCAAAACTGCCATAGTGCAAAAAATTTCTGCCCAAAATTTTCCGGGGGCTGTTTTGGACATTTATTTAATGAGAAAAATTCCAGGCTTTTGTAAAATAAAAATATATGGTATTATGTAGCTTGTGTCTAAAAATGAGCTAATTCCGAGTTATAACGACCAAGTTATGACCATTGCAATTTTACTGATTTTCCGACGGAAATCTCTATAAACGGAGTTCTACAACTTCGATTGCCACGAAATTTAACATGGCGCATCACATTAACATATATAAGGTTATGTCAAAAGATGGGCATTACTGGAGTTAAGCACGAGGTAGCTAATTTCTTAAGCTATGCACTAGAAATTAATTTTTGAAAAATACCAAAGGAAGTTGGAAAATTATGGAAAAATAATTTTTGTGCATAAAATACATGTATATATGTTTGACCAAAGGATAGGAGAATAATACATTGATTTGGTATTTTTGTGATATGGATATAGAATACAGCTTGCTGGATTAGGTAAATTGTGATTCCAGTTTACTGGATTGAAATACAGTTTGATGAATTGAAAATATGTCGAATCCAGTTTGCTGGATTGAAAAGAAGTTGACTGAATTAATGGATTGGCGAATCCATGTTACTGAATTATAAATTTGGTTGTTAGATATAGAATCCAGGGTGCTGGATTAGAGTTTTGCCTTATTACATGTTAATGAATAATTTATGATATGAAAAGCGAGTGTTAAATCATAAGGGATATGATATAGTGATTGAATAATTATCAAAGGATGATAATAATATTGATGTGTTAAGTTATTATCTAATATTTGATTAAGTATTAGATAGTATTATGGAATAAAGTATGTTACACTGATTTAAAGATCAATCTTATAACTGATAGGTCTTTCGTGAGAGATTAAATTAAATTGCGTTGCGGTAATCAACGGTTCGGGCAAGTTTTCTTATACTTAACTCTAATAAGAGTGATTCATTCAAGCTGATGGTTAATCGTTGTTGATTGCCATGAAAATTGTACTCTGTACATCTTGCATGTATAAGTCAGTTATGAAAGGCTGATCACCTTCATTACCAGTTGGTTCATAAATGTTTGTTCATGTATAAAACTTGTTCAGTCAAAAGTTTGTTCGTAATAATTCTCAACTATATTGATGAATTATAGTCAGCTTATTATTCATACTCTTCAATCATGATATATTGTTATATTGTTGTATTTAAACTTGATGGGCAACTTTCATGCTCACCCTTGCTATATCATGATAAAACATTGCAGATAAGGCGAATGCGTTCGGATACAGGAAACGGTTAAAGCCAAGTTCAGCTTAGGATATAATGTGCGACTAGTTTGTAATAGTGTATTTTGATTAATGTGTTGTATGATAGAAAGTTTATGAAATGTGTATTAAGTTAAGGTTACTCGACCTTGGGGAATAGTGTGTAATGTAATGTATAAACAATTTATGTTTATATCTTCGCAATTAGTGATAGTAATAGTGTACCGAATCCGCGACGATTTGGGGCCCGGATTCAGGGCTGCTACAGTTTTTGCCATAACTGAAATATTATTGAATATTCCATCACGTCTCAGAATTAAACGTAATCTATAACTTCACGGAATTTCAAAATAAATCTTTGAGCAGAAATGGATGAATAGTGCCTATTTCGTCTTTTTCCCCGAAAATATTTTGTTCTCGAAAAACTTTCGTTTTCATCTTGTAAATTCTTATTCGCTCAATCTAGCTCGTAGCCAGATTACTCCTGATTTATAATCATCCTAGGTTATAGAACGATTAATAAACACATAGCACATAATAATATTAATAAAAATTCTTTTTATTAATAACTAATTCTTCAAACTTAAATTCTGGACAACCCGAATTTCTAGGTCGTCACATTGAACTATGGTTCACGCTGCGGTAAACTCTTGCAGTATGCTCGAACACTATTCCACGCTGCGGCGCGACTCAGTTTGCCTAGGGTTGGCGCCGCGGCGCCAACTCTGTGCATCAGAAAATAAATTTAGTTTGTGAATTTTGTGAACTTCCCGAACACATAACTTCTTCGTTATATGTCCGAATTGGCTCGTTCAAAAGCCTACGGTTCACAAATTACATAATCTACATGATCATGCAAGAATTTTATCTATTTGACTTCGTTTGCTAAAAATTCACCTATTGGTTCATTTTTAACGAAAACGATAAACGTTCGTGAACGTTCAACGCTCGTTTCTTCGTTCTAAGTCAGAATCCGGTCATTTTTGAGTCCGCAACTCATAAATGCCAAATATGACTTGTCTCTATTGGAAAACCATGGTTCCGTGATCAAACACAAAATTTGACTTCTATTTCGAGAATTTTACGAATTCGACGTTAATCGTCCAATCGTGCAAATTCTGGCAATTCTTCATTCTTATGATTTATTCAACATTACAAATGAACTTCATTCATCATGTGAACCTCTTAACATACTTAATACAACAACTTATATTCAATTTTGGATTTTAACTTATTCTTCACGAGCTTATAACTTGTCAAATTATAAACTACTTAAGATTGGATTATTCATGACTTATGACAATTAGAGTTTCTTAATCATCATACTTTACATGTTCTTCACATATAACTTAACTTATGTATACGTGATACATATAATCATATAAGTTCTTAATTCACTTATCTCATTACAAGATCATATTTTCATACTTAGCATTCAAGGTTAACTTATAATAAGTTTATAACTTTTATAAGTTCAAATGACTTATTGCCAACTTATGTGGCTTAAGTTCATGACTTACTCATTCTTCTTGCTTCTTACCATTCATGGTTCTTAATCCATCTTTTCTTATCAAACTATCATGGTAGAGATAAAAGATAATTTAGAGAAGAAGTCTTACTTTTGTTTAGTCTTGGTAAGGTAGCTTTCTTCTTCTTCTTACTTATGGAAGTGACTTATTGGTAGCTTAATCTCTCTAACAATTAAGCACTTTGTAATGTTTGGATTATTTGAACAACTAACAAATGGCTTGTAAGCCTCCTCTATATATAGATTTTCCAAAGTTAGGGTAATTTGGACTTTAAAATAATCCCACCTCCTTATGCACCTCCTTACTATTCATTACTTGGTTAGCTCAAAACCTACCCTTTGCTTGACCACCACTCATAAGTCTTGGCCATTACTCCTTAATCTTGGTCACCACACTAATTTGGTCACCACATTAACTTGGTCACCACAAAAACTATATTAATATGGTTTGCCCCATGTGTCATACAACTCATGGATTCTAGTTTGGGCTTACATTAAATCATTCTTTGGGCTTTGCATTAATAAACACTAATTGGTTCATTAATTAATAGTTGGGCCTCTCCCTTTAATTCACTTGGACTTGTATATAATTGTTAACCTAATCTTCCAAGTCCATTAACATTACTTAATACCTATAGTTTATGTATTATTTTCGTATTCCAATTCATATAGAATTTATATACAATATTTCATCCTTCATACAACTCGTATAATTACTTCGTATTATACTCGTTTTCATTACTCCGTACAATTCCAAAGTATTATACATTATTAATTATTCAATACTATTTCGCCTTCCTTAACGTTTGTAAATTAAGTCCACAAGCGAATTATTACATTTTCCATAACTAGATTTTTATTACATAATCCATCTTACCTTGTTATTCCATCATTACGTATTTCTCGGAAACTCAAAATTATATCCCGAGAAAATACCAATGAATAATGTTTTTTAGAAAATTTCTCGGAAAACATTTATTTTTATCTTGGAAATTCAAACACTTTAATTCATCCACGTAGCTCAAATACTACGACATTCTAACATCAATAGGTTATACAATGACAACCATCTTGATAACACATGAAATATGATTTTATTATTATTTAATTTAATAAAATCATTTTACAATAATATCTGAATTTCTCAGTCGTTACTTTGATGGCCTTATAGTTGCATATGTCTGCTGCAGCTGCTTTGGTGCGGGTTGTTGTAGTCTTCTTGGGGCTCCCCTCTGTTTGGTTTGGGTAACCTTTGTAGCGTGCACGTGTTGTGGCTTCTATCCAGTTGAGCTCTTCCTATTTCAAATGCTCTACTACAGGTTTGCTACTGCTCTTTTAGTTCGACTATGTCTTATTGTGTTTGCCATTGGATGGGATCTAAACTAGCATTATGTTAGATGCCTGCTCAATAGGAATTGTGCTTGGGGACTCCAGTAGATGGAATGCTTTTAATGGGTTTTGTTGATTCTCAGTTTAGATCTTCTTTCCTTTTGTCTTATTTGGGTTTTGTTATTTGTTCTAGGCGGGTTAACATGGGGATTAATAGTATGGTCTCAGCTACTGCTCATATTTGTCCATGTCATGCAGCCGTATAAATGTGACTGCTCTTTTCTGCCAAAAAGGGGCTGTTTTGATGCTCCTGAATGACTGTTTAGCATTTGTTTAAACTTCTAGATTTCTTATGGGTCTTTTTGGTCAGCTATTTAAAGCATTTATTTTGTACTAGTTTGGTTTGTTTCTAACATTAATATTGTTAGTTTTGTTAGGCTTCGTTCCTGTAGTCTGCTATAGTCATGACATCATTTGGCCTGTAATATGATTGCTTTGCTAAACTCTGATTGGGGCCTCCCATGTTTTGTAATCCCTTTTTTTCAATACAGTAAAAAATTTAGCAAATAAAAAAACAATGATCTGGTGGTACCCTGCAAAGCAGTCAACAAAGGAGTACATTTCATACATCAAAGTTGCAGTCATTGTGAGGAATTGGCATTCCATCAGCAAGTTTAGATAAATCTCACTCCTGAGTCCTGAAAATAAAATGTTTTCACATAATATATGAAATTGTTTGATCATACAAAGTGTTACCACGGCATGACAAAAGTAACTGCTAATACAATGCAATAAAAGTAAGAAGTTAATGATATCTATAGGGCAAAGGATTTTTTTGCCCTCTTTACCCTTATCAGAAAATGCAAGGAGTGCTGGTGGCTATCATCCTCCTCCTCTTGGATTGTGACCATGACATCTGAACAATCATCATCTGAGATATCATCGTTCATACCCTCTGAATGTACCAGAAAGTACATCTTTGATAACCGTCTCTTTATGTCTTATTTGTGCCTTTGATTCCTTTCCTCAATGTCTGGGTCTGGAATTAGGACTTCTTTCCCACGAGCTGGTCTATGCTTAGGAAATAGCATACCCTCCACGAAGACAAGAATTTTCCTTAAAGGTCGTACATAATCTGCATCTTTAGGTTTAGGTAATAGAATTATAGATGAAGGAGCCAGTGTATGCTTGTGCGAGTTCCTGTGACTTGACCTAGAAGAATAACCTAATCTGGTCTTCTTTGTCTGGCTGCGAATTCGAATTGGGCTTTCGATTCCTTGTTGATTCTTTCCTAACTCTGTCCTGGTTGGAAACCCAAGGATATAATCTCTTGATTGACCGACATTACATTAGCGGAAACTCTGGGTTTCAAAACTAGAGCCCCAATAGGTTGATGGTGAGTGTTACTCACCTCAAGGGCTTGGAAGCTGACAGGCTCAACTTCTTCATTAAAACTTATTATAGGCATATCACTTTAGACATGATACTCTAGTTCAGCATTGACAGTGACAAGATTACTGTTGATGATATACTTAAGTTGTTGATAAAGAGTGGATGGGACAACTCCCACCATATGGATCCAAAGTCTCTTCCCAATAATAAATTATATCTTGTAGTGATTTTAAGCACTTGAAAGGATAGGTAGAAGATATGTGGACCGATTTCCACTGGGAATTCAACCTCTCCAATAGAATCTCGTCAAGACCCATCGAAGGCTCTTATGACTTTGTGACTGCTTCAGATACGGTTATGATTGATCTTCTTTCTTTTCAATGTGGCATAGGGGCAGATGTTCATGGATGATCCTCCATCTATTAGTACACCTCCGACAACATATCCAGTCACTGCTATATGTAGTGGCTTGCAATGACCCGGCCCTTCGGGGGTATGTCATCATCAGTGAAGGAGATCACATTGTTGTTGAAAATGTGATCTACCAGATGATGAAACTTTCCAACATCCACCGTCTTTGGCAGTTGGGCTTCTTTAGATATCTTCGTTAAGACCTTCTGATGATCTTCAGAACAGAATACCAAGTCTAGAATATATATTTCTTGAGGTGCTTCTTTCAAGCTTTGCACCATCTTCGCTTCATTATGTCCTATCTTATGGAGAAATTCTTTGATTTTCTCTTTGGGCACATTCCACTTAGATCTAATGATTGGCGTCATCACTCATTGAGCGAGTGTGACACCCCCAAATCCGGGTTACCTGACCCCCGAATTTGGTGTTCACAATTCACACTATAATATCATTTAACTACCCATTCATATATAAATAGGAATATATAAATCATTAACATAAGTTGTTAATACATAAGTCTCAGGTTTTCTAACCTTAAATTACAAACATACCCCTTAGACAAACAAAAAGGGTTTACAATACAACATAATAATAATAATGTTCTTTATAACTACTCCAGCATCTTACCTTTGCCTTTGTTCTTCTTTGACCCGCTGGCCTCTTCGTTCCTAGCTGAAATGTTTTATTTATAGCAAGGGTGAGCAACTAGTTTGCCCCGCAAGTTAAGACATACAATAAATGTATATGAATCAACAATAACAGACTATCTATTTTGATAGAATGAAACCAAAGTTCGGGGAACTTTAAATAGCTGAACAAATTGTTATTCAATAACAAGTTTTCTCGTATTCTATATAACACAATAATTCAATAATGAAAGTGTGACGCCCCCAAAATAAGGTATACATCACCCATCTTGAGTCGCCAGATATATGTTACAGAATTCAAATATAACTTGCTAATACCACTGTCATGTACAATACGACAAAACATAAACTGTGAGTTTGAATACAAATATTGTCTACTAGAGATTATACAAACTCAAAAGGAGTTCTCATTACAATTATTATCACACTATTTCACAGAATAGTGAGGACTACTAATGCTATCCTCTGGACCATTACTCCGTTCCTCGACTCGTCCCAGCTATATTCTCATTTCCTGATGAGAATAGTGAAAGAAAGGGTGAGCTCAACTAGCCCAGTAAGAAATATTATGACTAAGATAATGCAGAATAAATTATTAGTAGCCTTCAACAGTGTTAAACTGATAAAATACAATAAACATCAAGTTTAACTGCAGCGGAACCAGCAATCCATTAAAAGAGTCAATTAGAAAATTAAATCTACAATCTTTTATGATGTAAAAGGTTTTTCATCACTCTTATAGCTGAGACTCAGCTTAATAAATATTCTACATCATCGAATCACCCCTGCACTACGGTCAAGGATATTCTTTAGTATCACGACCACAATTATTCATGCACTACGGCCAAGAATATTTGTGTGTTCATTAATGGTCATGATCATGCCAACAACTGTCCATCAATGCACTATGGGCCAATGAGAACTTTTACCACATCATTTGTAACATTACGGTCATGATTACACCGAATAATCCCTTGTCATAATCATACCAAGTCCATTTATGCACTACAGGCCACAGATGACTTTCAAAAATATAAATAAGAGGATGATGACAGTGATATAAGAATTCAATAAAACAAGTTCAAGAATTATTTTATCCAGGAATTATTAACGTCCAAATTGTCAACAAGATACTGTTTTGTGGTGTAAAATTCAAGAATGCTCAGAAGAATATTTCCATGAAAAGATACTGGATGAAGCGCAAATATCAAGTATATTCCACTAATTTCATGGAGTATAGAAGTCAAAGTTTTATCCAACTGAGTGTAATAAAAAATGGAATAACAAAAGAAATCACCATGCATGCGATAGACCGCACAAACAGGTTATTCCAGCAGAAAAATAATAACGGAACCAGGTCAGGTAAAATTCACACCGACAGGATGTTCCAACAGAATAAAAAAGGCGGAACCAGATCCAGTGTAAAACACACAGATAGGATATTCCAACAGAATAATAATAAAGACGGAACTAGATCCGGTGTAAAACACACAGATAGGATATTCTAACAGAATAATAGAAGAATGTCACCAAGTATAGGGTAAACCGCGTATACAGGTTATTCCAACAGAATAATAAGAAATGGAATAACGTAAGGATTTCACCAAGTATAGGGTATACCGCGTATACGGGTCATGTATAGGGTATGCCACTTTTATAGGTTATTCCAACAGAATAACAAAGAATGGAATAACATAAGTTCTCTTCAAGAAGAAAGAATAACACCCCTTACAGGTACAACAAATAATATTCCCTACCTTAGAAGAACTGGATATAAGTAAAGTAGCAGAATACTTTTATTCTTTCTCTCTAGAGTTTCAGTGAATTCGTAAGAAATAATGAAGGAATGAGCTTTTTATTTATAGAAAAATTGAGGGTGGCTCATGGTCTTAACGAAGGGTCAAAATGACTCTTGGTAATATTGAAGAGACAACTACTATATTTGAAGGGGTAATTAACCCTTGGAACACCGAAGAGGCAGTTAACTCTTGGTAATATTGAAGGGACAACTACTATTGACGAAGGTAACTACTATTGACGAAGGTAATTACTATTTACGAAGGTAATTACTATTTACGAAGGTAATTACTATTTACGAAGGTAATTACTATTGACGAAGGTAATTACTATTTACGAAAGAGACTCTTAGATGACGACATATGGCCCCCCATAAATAATTAAACTTATAACCAAAGTCTCATAATAGACTCTTTATATACATCAAGGATTGAATAAAAATTACCAGAAATTATTTTATTCTTTAATCAACATAATTTAATCATTCCACAATTATTAATTATTTATAACTAGTCGTCTTAATTATTGATTTAATAATATAACATATTATACAGATGATACTGTGACAATAATTGAATCAATAATATAAGAGATATGATGCAGCACTTACTGTAGCAATAATTGAGTATAGCTGAGTGACTTCTCACGTAAGCATCAATAATCAATACCATGTGCTACTATGCAACAACGCGTATTACTGTACTTTTACTACCGAGTAGTTCAACAGTTTTAACGGTAACACCTCCGCCGTTATTTTCATAAAGTATTTTTTTTTGTCGTTTTCTCAATCCGACAATAATTCCATTGTGGGATCCACCAATGATTGTGCCTTCGTACGAATATTCCCTGACAAAAAGAATATTCCCCGACCAAACGAATATTTTATAACAACTTGCGTACTTTGCAACATTTATAAATATTACCCACAACTATAACATTATATCAAATCCACACCATAACTTTCAAAAATATAATTCGAGAAAATTAAATATTTATTCATAAAATCTGGGGTATCACAATCTCCCCTCCTTATAAAATTTCGCCCTCGAAATTTACGTACGTACCTGGTATGCCGAACATGCGAGGATACCTTGACTTCACTTCAAATTCTAACTCTTGAGGTATAACCTTTGAGCGTCAAATATGATCCTTCTTATCCAAGATGTTAACACATATCTCCTCATAAGTTAAATCTTCTACTATCACGTCCGATTTTAAATTAATAATGTGGTTCGGGTCGTCCACATATTTATGTAACATCGATACGAAAAAAAATGTTCTGAACACGCAACATACTTGGCGGTAAAATGAGTCTATGAGCCACAATTCCTACTTGATCAAGGATTTCAAATGGGCCAATAAAATCGAGCGTTTAGACTTCCTCTATTCGTCAATTCTTGCTTCTAGAATAACGTCCTCTTGAACCTTCTTAATTCTTCACATTCATCAGCTTTGAGTGTGTAGCTTGAGCGGCTTTAACTTTATCGATTAAAGTCGATTCTACTTGTATATTCGTTATCTTCACGTGAGTTCGTATATTCGCACTTGTGATCACATACGATCTTCTATACAACGCGTCAGGTACCACGTTCGCTTTTCCACGATGGTATTAAATGATATGACCGTAATCTTCAACAGCTCGAGCCAACGTCTTTGGCACATGTTACGTTCGTTTTAGGTGAAGAAAATATTTGAGGGTTTAAGAAATGGGTATTGTACTGTGGTCAATACAAAATTCGATTTCACGCTCCAGGGTAGGCTAAGAAGTCTTCAAGAATACGTCAGAAAATTTATTAACACTAGAAATATCATTCAAAATTGTGATCCTCATCCAAGACTTGGATAACACTTCACATTGATACCTATCAACTTGTCATCGTCATTCACGACGTCTCCTACGGAAAGTCTGTCTTCGGTGCATTCCACATAAGGAAGTCAATAATGATAGGACTGGGGTTCTTTATTTATGGCTTGAAATGACAATGATTGACTTTAGTGGTTTAGTTGCTTGAATTTGCATAACAGGTTGGTTAGGAGTATGAAAGCTAACAACCTTACGAAAAGTATGATGAGTAGTTAACCAATCGATTTCTAAAATCGCATCAAAGGCAAGTATTTTTAAAGAGATAAGATTGACAGGTAACGTAAAAGTGTCGATTTGAATCAAACAAGATTTATAAATAGTGGAGGTAATGAAAGTTTCTCGGAGTTAACTTCAAACATTGAACACAACTAGGTGAAATAAAAGAGTGAGTAGAACCGGTATCTAACATGGTATAGACTTCGCAAGAGTTTATGACTAACATACCCGTGATAATTTTATTCAGGTTCCTCGTTACGGAAAAAAAATGCTCTCTCTTAAACTACCGGCTTTGGCTTACCTGGGACATCCTTTGGTGCCTCAATCCTAGCTGAACTTATCTTCTGTGAATGACAAAATCGGGCTAGGTGACATTTTCTTCCACAATTATAGCATGCTTTGGACGGCATCGCACAATTTGGACTGATGTGTCCCTCCCCTCCGCATTTGAAACATATGATAGGTGGTCGTTCTCCTTCCTTAACGACAGGTGCTGGTGATGACGTCTTTCCATCATTGTTGAATCTTCTCTTCTTGAAATGTCCATTCTTATTATTTTGGCCCTGATTACCACCGAAGTGGTTACCATTTTTGGCCTGTTGATTCCCTTCACGCTTGTTGTCACCGCTTCGATGACCTCTCTCGCTGGTATTATAATTTTGCCGGCTGCTCTCTTTTAGTTGAGTTGACTCGTTATCGCGCTCCACTAACTGAGCCCTATTTACAACATCTGAATATAAACACAATTTATGGGAAATAAGATGTTGACGTATCTCCGGCTTTAAACCTCTTAAAAACATTCACGCCATTCTCTCTTCATTATCCACCAAGTGGGACGCAAACCGGGATAACTCCGCAAATTTTACCTCGTATTGCGACACGGTCATATTGTTTTGTTCCAACTTGATAAATTCCACCTCCTTCATGTGGCGAATACTTTCGGGAAAGTATTTGTCGTTGAACAGCTCCTGAAACTTCTCCCAAGATATCTTCAGTACAGCAGGTTGAGTACGTTTTATCGATTCCCACCAGTAATCTGCCTCTCCGCGCAACATAAAGGCGGCAAAGGGAACCTTTTGCTCCTCGGAGCATCCCAAGACATCAAATATCTTGGTGATCTTTTTTATCCATGTTTCTGCCATAAGTGATTTTGGCTCTCCCTTAAACTCTGGTGGTCCCAGCTCCTTGAACTGTTTAGCGGTGACCGCCCGAGAGTTTCCCGTGTTTCCATCTATGTTTTGGACAGGAGTCGTTCTCGCCTGCTGTTGTATGAATTGCATAAAACCTCTGAACATTTGATCATTCATCATTTGGTCAGTTTTGTTGTTTGCATGAGGATTGTCGCCTTCCTGATGCACATTATCATGATTATTGATATGTGGTGAATCAACGATCGCCTGTGCTCCATTGCTATTCTCAACATTCTCAGATGTCATTTTCAGATTCTGCCACAAAATAAAAGGTTACTTAACATATAACATATTATCCCTATATTCTGACCGACCAATAAAATAGCACATAAACTTAGGTAGGTCATACTAGCGAAGGAATTCCCCGTCTCTCCCCTCCTAGTACTATTCTCACATCTTAGCCAGGGATCATATCCCTAAGCTCTGAAACCAACTGTGACGCCCCCAAAATAAGGTATACATCACCCATCTTGAGTCGCCAGATATATGGTACAGAATTCAAATACAACTTGCTAATACCACTGTCGTGTACAATACGACAAAACATAAACTGTGAGTTTGAATACAAATATTGTCTACTAGAGATTATACAAACTCAAAAGGAGTTCTCATTACAATTATTATCACACTATTTCACTGAATAGTGAGGACTACTATTGCTATCCTCTGGACCATTACTCCGTTCCTCGACTCGTCCCAGCTATATTCTCATTTCCTGAAGAGAACAGTGAAAGAAAGGGTGAGCTCAACTAGCCCAGTAAGAAATATTATGACTAAGATAATGCAGAATAAATTATCATTAGCCTTCAACAGTGTTAAACTGATAAAATATAATAAACATCAAGTTTAACTGCAGCGGAACCAGCAATCCATTAAAAGAGTCAAGTAGAAAATAAAATCTACAATCGTTAATGATTTAAAAGGTTTTTCATCACTGTTATAGCTGAGACTCAGCTTAATAAATATTCAACATCATCGAATCACCCCTGCACTACGGCCAATGATATTCTTTAGTATCACGACCACAATTATTCATGCACTACGGCCAAGAATATTTGTGTATTCATTAATGGTCATGATCATGCCAACAACTGTCCATCAATGCTCTACGGGCCAATGAGAACTTTTACCACATCATTTGTAACATTACGGTTATGATTACACCGAATAATCCCTGGTCATAATCATACCAAGTCCATTTATGCACTACAGGCCATAGATGACTTTCAAAAATATAAATAAGAGGATGATGACAATGATATAAGAATTCAATAAAACAAGTTCAAGAATTATTTTATCCAGGAATTATTAACGTCCAAATTGTCAACACGATACTGTTTTGTGGTGTAAAATTCAAGAATGCTCAGAAGAATATTTCCATGAAAAGATACTGGATGAAGCGCAAATATCAAGGATATTCCACTAATTTCATGGAGTATAGAAGTCAAAGTTTTATCCAACTGAGTATAATAAAGAATGGAATAACAAAAGAAATCACCATGCATGCGATAGACCGCACAAACAGGTTATTCCAGCAGAATAATAATAACGGAACCAGGTCAGGTGAAATTCACACCGACAGGATGTTCCAACAGAATAATAAAGACGGAACCAGATCCGGTGTAAAACACACAGATAGGATATTCCAACAGAATAATAATAAAGACGGAACCAGATCTGGTGTAAAACACACAGATAGGATATTCCAACAGAATAATAGAAGAATGTCACCAAGTATAGGGTAAACCGCGTATACAGATTATTCTAACAGAATAATAAGAAATGGAATAACGTAA
Source organism: Panax japonicus (assembly GCA_020205505.1). NCBI lineage: Eukaryota > Viridiplantae > Streptophyta > Magnoliopsida > Apiales > Araliaceae > Panax > Panax japonicus. Next base: position 55,488,652 of record CM035096.1, read on the forward strand.
GGATTTCACCAAGTATAGGGTATACCGCGTATACGGGTCATGTATAGGGTATGCCACTTTTACAGGTTATTCCAACAGAATAACAAAGAATGGAATAACATAAGTTCTCTTCAAGAAGAAAGAATAACACCCCTTACAGGTACAACAAATAATATTCCCTACCTTAGAAGAACTGGATATAAGTGAAGTAGCAGAATACTTTTATTCTTTCTCTCTAGAGTTTCAGTGAATTCGTAAGAAATAATGAAGGAATGAGCTTTCTATTTATAGAAAAATTTAGGGTGGCTCTTGGTCTTAACGAAGGGTCAAAATGACTCTTGGTAATATTGAAGAGACAACTACTATTTGTGAAGGGGTAATTAACCCTTGGAACACCGAAGAGGCAGTTAACTCTTGGTAATATTGAAGGGACAACTACTATTGACGAAAGTAACTACTATTGACGAAGGTAATTACTATTTACGAAGGTAATTACTATTTATGAAGGTAATTACAATTTACGAAGGTAATTACTATTGACGAAAGAGACTCTTAGATGACGACATATGGCCCCCCATAAATAATTAAACTTATCACCAACGTCTCATAATGGACTCTTTATATACATCAAGGATTGAAAAAAATTACTAGAAATTATTTTATTTTTTAATCAACACAATTTAATCATTCAACATTTATTAATTATTTATAACTAGTCGTCTCAATTATTGATTTAATAATATAACATATTATACAGATGATACTGTGATAATAATTGAATCAATAATATAAGAGATATGATGCAGCAATTACCGTAGCAATAATTGAGTATAGCTGAGTGACTTCTCACGTAAGCATCAATAATCAATACCGTGTGCTACTATGCAACAACGCGTATTACTGTACTTTTACTACCGAGTAGTTCAACAGTTTTAACGGTAACACCTCCGCCATTATTTTCATAAAGTATTTTTTTTTTGTCGTTTTCTCAATCCGACAATAATTTTGTTGTGGGATCCACCAATGATTGTGTCGTCGTACGAATATTCCCCGACAAAAAGAATATTCCCCGACCAAACGAATATTTTATAACAACTTGCGTACTTTGCAACATTTATAAATATTACCCACAACTATAATATTATATCAAATCCACACCATAACTTTCAAAAATATAATTCGAGAAAATTAAATATTTATTCATAAAATCTGGGGTCTCACAGAAAGAGTACAACGCTTTCAAAGTTTCTACGGTATTCTAATGAATAATCAAGAACTAATTCTATGAAATAATAAAGTGGAATGTTTTCCAAATTTATACTGAGCGATCACACAAGATCTTTGAACTTATTTTCTGGGGTATTCATCAAAGATTTACTTTGATACATACCAGGAGTATCAGATAACCATAAAGATTAAATCATACCCCTCTGCAAGTACATAGAGCCTGCCAACTCCTTGTACCCTATATTATGCATAATACTCAAAATGCGCGCAAAGGTCGAATTCACGACCCAAAATGTTCCCTTTATATAAAAGGTTGTTCTTCTCAGTTTTAGAATCAAGATTTTGATTTTACAACGAAATAATGTGATTTCAAATTTTATTTACTTATCGATCTAGCCGAAATAATTGGCATCAATCTACTACTAACTATTGAATTATTTTCTTGAATTTATCAAGGTCTAACAAATGTTTGTTTAGCCAGAATAATTAGCTAAAACATTTCTCAACATAATTTGACAATAAATAGGAATTATCTGTACTGTCAATTCTATCTTCTACGAATATGAATATTCAACAACAGTAATTCTACAAACGTATATTTTACGAATCAGTAATTCACTTTGAATTATTAAACATGCACTAACTGCGAATAAACAATAATAAATCCCTGGACGTGGCTTAATTAACAATAATTAACCACCATAACAAATAAATGAATATAACTCAAGGTTGAGTTAGGGAACTTGCCTTTTCCGCTGACTACAGCTACACAATACACTTATCTGTTTTCGAAAGACCTATAACCAATAATGTCGGTCTCACAATTAGTAAAAACATTTATAACACATAACATTGTATTTTACTGTCAAACTTCTCCTAGGCACATTACCACATAGCCACATTAGTTTTTATAACCTATATAAACACTTATCAAGTCTAACTATTTCGGTCTGGTTAGATTTCGGTCCATTCTCGGTGTTCTGGTCACCCTATCCGACAATTAACACATTGATTGTCAATTAAACTTGGTCTCTAGGCTTCAATATTATTTTAGATAAGTCAAATATCGTTTATAATATTTTCCGGAAGCTTTTAATAATTTATAAACACTTATTATAATTTATAATAATTTTTCAAACACTTAAATCATTTTTAAATGATTTAATTATCAAATAATCTTATCATTATTAATATTTAATAATATAAAAATATTAATAACATACTTATCAAAATATTAAAGTTATTATTAATAACTTAAAATATTTTTAAATCATCAATATTCTACTTAAATAATTTTTAAATCAATAAAACCATTTTTAATTCATTTATTTAATATAATAATTAACTAAATCTAACATCATTAATATTAATTTATTAATGAGAATTCTCCAAAAATATTGAAAATTATATTTTATAATTTAAAATATTTTTTAACACTTTATTCCTAATTAAAATGATTTTTAAATCATTAAAATTATTTTTATCTTATTTATTTAATTTAATAATCAAATAAATCTAATATCATTAATATTAAATTATTAATGAAAATTCTCCAAAAATATTAAAAGTTACATTTTATAACTCAAAATATTTTTAAATATATTTTTCTTATTAAAAATGATTTTTCATAATATTAAATTATTTTTCTCTAATTTATTTAATATACTAATTAAATAAATTAAATACCTTTAATATTTAAATAATTATAAATATTAAAGAAAAATATTTTAATTGGTCAAAAATTATTTTTCATAATTTAAAATAATTTTTAAAACTATTTTTGATAATTTTTATAATTTATTTCTAATTTTTAATCATTTTTCGGAAAAACAAAAAATTAAATAATTAACAACCGTCGCTAAAGCCTTTAGCGACACAAAACTGTTGCATTTGGTGTTCTTGAGCTTGTCAGGCCAGTTCTTGAGGGTCTACGTTTGACCACTTGAAATTCTCAATTCTTACAACATATAGGCTGACTGAAACATTGATATTGTAGTAGAAATGTAATACTACAATAATCAATAACAAACTGGGTCATACGACATCACAACAATGTGATCAAAGCATCTAAATTTGCTGTCAGACGGTTTCTAGAATTACCCAGAAACCCAACAGTTTGAGTAGGCACTTTCGTGCTCGATTATCTATGGTTTATGGTAATGATTTATGCTAGTTTATGATTTAAACCTATGGTCCATGTGTCAAAGAACAACACCAGACCAACAAATCGGTCCAAAAACAAACATATCATAATCTATTAGATGGTCAAATGCTGTCAGAAAAACTGCTTCTACCGTTTCTGGGTTTTCCAGAAACTGCCATCGTGATCGTCAAGCCAAGTTTGACCGTATACTATAATTGATCTGTTAATAATTTAAGGTGTCTAAAAGCCAGAATCTATAGTCCACTTTACAGGTTACAATCTTAATACAACAAATACAATAAAAAAAGCATACAAGCGGACAGGTCTACTCGTTGCAAAAGCTTGTCAGACTCGGTTTTTCAAATTTCTGGGTTGTCTAGATTTTGGTCTGGTGAACTTCGGTCAACGCTATTTGACCCTAAATAACTTGAAATTTAGCTATCTAATGGTTTCACTACCACTTCCAGATTAAAGAACACCTACCAGACTACAGATTCCAACAATAAAACATCACAAATCATAAAGACACCATGATCTAGAGCGATTGCCATTTCTTGTCAGAACACAAAATTTTGCTCAAGAACAGTTTTTGAAAAACGTAATTTTTACTAACTTTGATGCTATGGATCCATCATGGATCATCATAGATCAACTAAAAACATATTTTAACACTTGATTAAACACAAAAACACAATTTCTTTCCTAGCAACATGGATCAAAGTAAGGTTAGGGCTATTATACCTTTTTGACCAAACTTTGATCTTGATCTCCCCAATCTGATTTTGGTGTTTCTAGGATGTATTTGGTGACTGATTTTCTCAAGAAATTCGGAGCTTTGGTGAGAGAGATAGTAGGTGAGAGCTTGGCTAGAAATTTTACAATTTTGGTGAACTTTCTCTCTCCAAATATATTTATAATGTTTAGATTCAATGTATGCTAATGTTGGCTGTCATGTAGGGCTGATTTGCTGAGATTTTATGATCCACAATGTCAACAAAGTTGTTCACCAACTCTTGATTTAACAAGATATACAAGTAATCTAATAAAATATCCAAAAAGGGCATTTTTGACATTAGCAAATTAATTTTAAGGGCAATCTTGACAAATACACAAATCCTTATGGTTTAAGGTTTGAGTTAGGGTTTAAGTTTGAACCCTTTAGGTTTTAAAATTTTAATTCCCACAAATTTCAAATTTAGGGTTTACAAATCAGAAAATAAAATTCCTAAAATGTAATTAGGTTTTCTAAATAAAAAAAAATAATATACAAAAATATAATTAAAGCTTTCTAATCATATTTAAGTTTAATAACCCCATAGGCTTGTCAGTTAGGATTAGGGTTTCCTAATTAGGGTTTTAGGATTCCCGATTTTGAAATTAGGGTTTCTCGGCGTACAATTAGGGTTTCTAACAGCACATTAGGGTTTCTAATCTTGAGATTAGTTTTTCTAATCTCTTATTAGGTGTTATTAATATTAAACCTTATACAGTCAATCAATGACCAACTATTTTATACAATCCAAAACACATAATCAACAATACAATTATTTTTATTGTATTTTCTATCGAATCCCTATTCAAAAATTAGGTTTAGGGTTTCTATTCTCCGTTAAGCACAACTCTACTCTAATTTTACTAGTCAAGACATAAATTGAACTTCTCGTTACACGTATCACAGAAACTTGTCACAAAATTGATAATTAATATTAATATTAATTAAAAAAAAATTATTCGCAAATTTTGGATTATTCAAAATCCTGGGTTATCACAGCGAGATACAATGGGTTTTCCTTGGATACCGCAGTAGTTATGTTTGATGTTGATCCTTCAACCTCTCTAAAGTTCCATAGAACTTTCTTCAGGTTGGTGATAGGATACTGCGGTCTGAATGTCAATATCAGTGGTTCCGGTTCAGTCAACTTCAAAGGGTTTTTCAACTCATTGTAAGGGGTGTTTCAAACCAGGTCTCCCTCAGAGGATATGACTTCTATGATCTCACTCCATTTTTGTAATCCTGGAGGAATAATCTTTCCACTCTTTGTTAATACGATGTCATCGTCTGCCATTTGAAGGTCACCACTGTCAATCATGTTTTGGATGAAATGATGAAGTGCCCAAAAGCTTTCAGTGTTGTGTCCACGAGTATTGGAGTGGTATTGACAAACCCTGGTGGCATAAAAACTCTTTGCACGTGGATTGACTGGGGATAGCAGTGCTGTGATTTTTCCCTCATTGATCAACATCTACAAGATTTCATCCAACGATTGGCCCAAATTGGTGAACTCCTTTTGTTATCAAAGTCTCGATGGGCTTGGTTTCTTGCAAGCTTTTCCTCCAAGGTTTCATTCTCTTAGGCTTGTGTTCGATTTTGGTTGATAAGGGAGAGGAGACTCGCATTCTCCTGACTAAACAACTGCCATGTGACTTGGTGCTGATGTATCACCAGTTGTGCTAGTTGATTGACCTATTCATCGATAGACTTCAACTCCCATTATATCATGAACTGGAACCATGAATAATCCCATCGATCAGAATTATCTTTGTTGGTTTGGGGAGAGCCACCTATGTTTTTGAGGTAGTTAGAACTCTTTCCACTCCCTTTGTTGATCATGTTAATATCCTCTTCCTTGTGTTAAGGGAGAGGGTTTTCTTGAACATGTGGTTGTTTGGGGTTTGTCCCCATGATCTCACCACTGTCTATTAAGTCCTAGATCTTATGCTTAAGGGCCCAACAATCTAGGGTGACATGGCCTGGAGCTCCAGACACACTTCTTGCTTGTATTAAAGCCATTTCCACTTGGATTGGGTGGTGGAAGGAGATGAGTAATTTTCTTATAAGCTGTCAGAAGTTTGAAAATTTTCTCTAATGAGTCCCCTAAGGGGGTGAACACTCTTAGACGTCTGCCTTCTCCACTTTTTAGAAAGGGAGGATTTGAGGATTGTGCTTGAAAAGGGGAATAGTTTCTCCTTTAAATAGGCAAGTTTTGATTGCCTGTTTGAGTTTGTCCTTGCTGTATCAAGGAGACATTCTCTTCTTTCTTCTTATGGACCCTCTAGGGTTATTCCCATAATTTCCAGATTTGATATGCTCAGCTATGGCTTTTAAAGCGACGAGGTCTTGAATCTTCCCAAAATTTTAACCCCATCTCTGTCATTTCCCTATGCTTGATAATTTCTGAGAATGGTTTTCCTATACTTGCTAGGACCCTCTCATAAAATGGAGCTTCTTGAATATCTATGAAAGTCATCATCATCTTAGTTTCTGTTATGGATGGGATTACGTGAGCAGCCAGACGCCTCCATCTTTGGGCATACTCTCTGAATGACTCATTGACTTGGTTCTTAACTTTGGTAATCTGATATCTATATGGAGCCATTTGAGTTTAAAAGCTGTATTGATTGAGGAAAGCATGGGCTAATTTCTCCCAGTTGTTGATTTTGGAGTTATCCAATCTAGCGTACCATGCTCTGGCTTCTCAAGTCAGACTCTTTTGAAAAAACTGCATTCTCAGTTTTTAGTCCTCGGCGTAGGATCCGAGTTGTAATAACTCAATATTTTCAATATAATAAAATAATAAATTTTGTATTTAATTTTTTTATATTAAGGTGGGATTATGTGTAAAGAGAAGTATATGTATTTATGTGATAAATAAAACTTATTATTACATGAATAATTGTAAATAAATTCTTTTTAAGAATTATTGATCATTATAGATTATATTCTTATATTAAATTAATTTTGTAATAAAAATATTTATTATTTATTTTCATTGATGATATGATTATTGCATATATGATATTATTATTAGGGTTATTATGATATGTATTTTATTATATTAGTTAAGTTAATTATTTTAACCTAATTAATAAAGGTATATATAAAGGATAGGTCAGATATGGATTCAAAAACCTAATTCTAATGAGGAATGAGAATAATAATATAATATTATTTATATTTTAATGCTATAATCAAGCATGATATGTGTGCAATGTAAATTGTTTAACAATTATAGTAAAACTGTATAAAACCCTAACATTACTGATAAACTATAAAAGTCAATTATGACTGTAATTAAGATTTGTTAAATAATGTGATATGTAATTAATGACCACTATTATGCTTACTGTTAATTAGGTGACCCCTAATTAATATTTAGAAACCCTAATTACTAAATTAGAACCCTAATTGCTAAGTTATAAACCCTAATTATTAATTTAGCAAGCTTTATGGTAATTAGTAATTTATAAAGCCTAATTTGAAAGTCCTAAGTGATTAGGAAACCTAAGTTATTAGGAAACCCTAATTCACCTTTTTAGAAACTAAGATTCCCATTTTACCCTTATTACACAATCCTAGATAATGAGCTTAGGAAACCTTAGGGTTAAACCCTAAGGGTTGATATGAATTGCCAACTATGCCACTAAAAGTAAAAGCCAAATGATATAATTGCCCTTTTGAATATTTTAATAAGGTGGAGTGTAGATCTAGCCCTAGTAAGTAGTTGGTGACCAACTCTACCTAGCCATGTGGTCTAGTAATAGCCTTTAATCATTCCAAAAGTTACTCTCATGATTAGCCATAGGCTTTGAATCAAATTATATATAGATTGAGAGTGAAATAATGTTCACTTTACCTTTCATATTCACCAAAGCCATATTCTCTCTCCCATCAAAATTTTTTGAGTGATAGTGAGTGAGAAACAAAGCTCAGAACACTTCATAGCTTGCCAAGGATCAGAATCAAAAGTCGGATTCAAGGATCAAAGCTAAAAAGGAATAAAAACCCTAAAACTTAGAAATTGATGTGATTCATGTTATTTGTTGTTATTTATTATTTAAAGTTATGTTAGAAGGTGTCATTTAGTGATCTGGGTTGTTATAACTCAGATCCATAACACTTAGATGCTCGAAATTGATGATTTTAGAAATCTGGAAAAATTAAAAATTTTGGTCTAACAATCAAATGTCAGGGCTCATAGAAGGGTATGTTAGTTATTTGTTGTGTTTCATGTTATGAATCTGTTCTATGCTATATAGGCTATGACCTGGAACATTAATCTAGGTTATATCATGTTTAGATTTCATTTTATAAGCAGTCAGACTGCGTTGACCAAACACGAGATCTGGTTTCTGGGTAACCCAGAAACCCAAAAATCTCTGACAACGATTTTGCAGGCGCTTGATCTTGCAACTGTTAAGTGTTTGGGCCATGTTGTTGTTATATACTTGTAGACTGACATGAGTACTACATATCCATGACTCTAGATTACTCAGATACGTATCATAATCGAATTTAAAGTTGGTCAAACATAGGTTGACCAAACTTCTGAATAACCTTTTTGGAAAACCCAGAAATGTTTAAGAACAGTTCCTGGTCTGCACTTTGTGTGACGGCCCCAAAAATAGGTATACACCACCCATCTTGAGTCGCCAAATACATGGTACAAAATTCAAATACAACTTAATAATACAACTGTCGTGTAAAATACGACAAAACATAAACTAAGAGTTTTAAATACGAATATTGTCTTCTAGACAATATTCAACTAAAATGGAATCCTTAATACATTTATTATCACACTATTTCATAGAATAGTGATGACTACTAATGTTAACATCTGGACCGTCACTCCATTTCCCGACTAGTCCCAGCTACGTTCTCATTTCCTGAAGAGGACAATGAAATGAAAATGGTGAGCTCAACTAGTTCAGTAAGAAATATTATGACTAAGATAATGCAGAATAATTTATCGTTAGCCTTCAACAATGTTAAACTGATAAAATATAACAACATTAAGTTTAACTGTAGCGGAACAAACAATCCATTAAGAGAGTCAAGTAGAGAATAAAATCTACTATCTTCTATAATTTAAAAGGTTTTTTATCGCTGAGACTCAGCTTAATAAATAATTCACATCATCCCTGCACTACGACCAATGATATTCATTACTATCACTGTGACATCCTAGATTTTTAAAAATTATAAATGAGAATTATATAAATAAAAGTATTATTTATGAGATATGTTGGGTGTGAGTATGTGTATGTCATATATTGTAGAATATGTGAATTGATGTGAAGAGAATGTTATATATTAATTTTAATATATATAAATATTTAATTGAATTATTTATTGAGTTAAATAAATAAATTTTGTTTTGATTATTGAGTAATGTAATTAAGTGTAGCAGATTAATTAAATGAATATTTAGTATTTAATTTAATTAATATAATAATTTTATGTTATAGTTCTAATTTAATTGAGATAATTAAATTAGATGAGTTATGTGATGATTGTTACACAAAATTATAATTAACAAGTAATATAATTATGTGACAATTTGATGAGATTGATTGATGTTAAGCTATTGATTAATTAAAATAATGAGTATTTGTCAAACATGGTCTTAGGCTTTTCAAGTTCAAATTGGTGTAACCTATGTATTAACTAGTAATTAGTATATCTAATAATTACTAGGAGTTACATATATTATATAATACTAGTATTGTATATTATATGTATATACTACAAGTTAGTATGTTAGTTTTAGAAAACAAACCAAAGAAAGAAGAAGAGAGTTAGAGAGAGTTGTAGGAGAAGAAGAAGAAGAAGAAGAAGAAGAAGAAGAAGAATAAGAAGGGAAAGCTTTGAGAAGACAAAACAAGGCCCATCATCATCATCTCCATCTCTGTGATAACCCAGGATTTCGAATAATCCAAAATTTTCGAATAAATTTTTTTTAATTTTAATTAATATTATTATTAATTATCAATTTTGTGACAATCTTCTGTGATACGTGTATCGAGAAGGTCAATTTATGTATTGACTAATAAAATTAGAGTAGAGTTATGCTTAACGGAGAATAGAAACCCTAACCCTAATTTTTGGAATGGGATTCGATAGAAAATATAATTAAAATAATTATATTAATATGTATGTGTTTGAACGGTATAGAATTTTTGATCAATGATTGATCGGATAAAGTTTAATATTAATAACACCTAATAAGAGATTAGAAAAAACCTAATCTCAGGATTAGAAACACTAATGTGCTGTTAGAAACCCTAATTGTACGCCGAGAAACCATAATTTCAAAATCGGGAATTATAAACCCTAAATTAGAAAACCCTAATCCTAATTGACAAGCCTATGGGTTCATTAAACTTAAATATGATTAGAAAGCTTTAAATATATTTTTGTATATTAATTTTTCTATTTAGAAAACCTAATTGCATTTTAGGAATTTTATTTTCTAATTTGTGAACCCTAAATTTGAAAATTGTGGGAACTAGAATTTTTAATACCTAAAGGGTTCAAATCTTAAACCCTAATCCAAGCCCCAAACCCTAAGAGTTTGTAGCAAATTCCATGTTTACCATTTAATTTAATTTTCAAACGACCAAAATGCCCTTTATTGATATTTTATTAGATTACTTGTAAATCTTGCCAAATCAAGAGTTGGTCACCAACTCTCTTGACTTTGTGACTCCAAATCTCAGCAAATCTGATCCAATTGACAGCACATCAAGCAAGATTCATGCATCTAAGCAATATATAAAGATTCAAGAGAGAGAAAATCACAAAACATTAGCCATTTTGCTTTAAGCTCTCACCAACTCTCTATCTCTCCTAAACCCACGAATTACATTAGCATATCAGTCCTAGAAACAGCCTCAATATCAATCAATAACAGATTGGAGAGCCGAAATCGAAAATTATTCAAGAGGAGGTATAACCCTATTTTTATTTTTGATCTTGTATGCTTAGGAAATATTTGTGTTTATGTGTTTAAGTTATTGCTATTGGATGTTTTATGAAGGTCTATGATGATCCCTCATGGATCCATAGCATCAAAGTTGATAAAACTCGAAGTTTTTCAAAACTGTTCTTGAGTTTAAAATGTGGTCTGACAAGTAATGACAGTCGCCACAGATCCTTGCTAGTATATGATATGTGTTGTTTTAAGTTTTGAATTTGTAGCCTGCTATGTTGTCATTAAGCTGCAAAAGAAATCAGAGCTATTTGATGTCCAGATCGTAAGATATAAACGGTCAAAACCCGTTGACTGGGCATGACCGGTCAAAAATCTGGGTAACCCAGAAATATAAAAACAGCGTCTGACAAGATTTTGTAACCAGCATATCTGACAGATTTGATTTTGTTTTAATGGTGTTTTTGTAACCGGCTTGTATCCTGACATATGGTCTTACATTTCATGGCTTTAGATTGTATAAATGAACAACTAGTAGAGCGTGACGGGTGGTCAAAGTTGACCACTCGGTCTGTTTTGACGTTTCTGGAAAACCCAGAATCGGTATGAACTCAGTTTTTGTCAGAGTTTGACCGGGACTAATCTAGCAGGTGTGATGTTGGTTAAATGATCTGTTGATTTCTATGTGTTCCTTGTCATGCGTACTACATATGTAAACCAACAAACGAGCCATTTAATAACTGGAAAATAGAATAAATCGTGCATGAAAGTTGCTGGTTGAACAATCTGGGTTTCTGAAAAATCCAGAAATGATCTGACAGTTAGTTTGGAGAGCCAGATCTTGCTAGATTGTTATGTTATGGCTCTGTTAATGATTGGAAACTGTAGTACACGATCAATGCACAAACAATCATAGAAACACACGGGATTAAAATCTATTAACAGTCAAACATGACCCCTTGAGCTGCCGGCTGTCAGTGTTCTTGAGCTCAAGAACACCAACAGCGACGCTTTCTGTCGCTAAAGACCTATAGCGACGGTTTTATTTATTTTATTTTCTGATTTTCCGGAAAATTATTTAAAAATAGAAATAAATTCTAAAAATTACCAAAAATAGTATTAAAAATTATTTTAAATTATGAGAAATAATTTTTGACCAATTGGAATATTTTTCTTTAATGTTTATAATTATTTAGATATTAAAGGTATTTAATTTATTTAATTAGTGTATTAAATAAATTAGAGAAAAATGATTTAATATTATGAAAAATCATTTTAAATAATAATAATGTATTTAAAAATATTTTGAGTTATAAAAGTAACTTTTAATATTTTTGGAGAATTTTCATTAATAATTTAATATTAATGATATTAGATTTATTTGATTATTAAATTAAATAAATAAGATAAAAATGATTTTAATGATTTAAAAATCATTTTAATTAAAAATAAAGTGTTAGAAAATATTTTAAATTATAAAATATAATTTTCAATATTTTTGGAGAATTTTCATTAATAAATTAATATTAATGATGTTGGATTTATTTAATTATTATATTAAATAAAGGAATTAAAAATGATTTTATTGATTTAAAAACGAGAAAAATGATTTAAAAATATTTTAAGTTATATTTAATGACTTTTAATATTTAGATAATAATTTCATTAATATTTATATTAATGGTGATGATTTAAAAATGATTTTAAATATTTTAAAAATCATTTAAGTAGAATATTGATGATTTAAAAATATTTTAAGTTATTGATGATAACTTTAATATTTTAGAATGTATGTTATTACTATTTTGATATTATTAAATATTAATAATGATATGATTATTTGATAATTAAATCATTTAAAAATGATTTAAGTGTTAAAAAAATTATTATAATAAGTGTTTATAAATTATTAAAAACTTCTGAAAAAATATTATTATTGATAATTGACTTATCTAAAATAATATTGAAGCTTAGAGACCAAGTTCAATTGACAATCAATGTGTTAATTATCGGATAGGGTGACCAGAATACCGAGAGCGGACCAAAGTCCAACCAGACTGATATAGTTAGACTTGTTATGTGTTTATATAGGTTATAAACACTGATGTGGCTATGTGGTAATGTGCCTAGGAGAAGTTTGATTGTAAAAATACAGTGTTATGTGTTATAAATGTTTGTACTAATTGTGAGACTGACATTATTGGTTATAGGTCTCTCAAAAACAGATAAGTGTATTGTGTAGCTGTAGTCAGCGGAAGAGGCAAGTTCCCTAACTCAACCTTGAGTTATATTCATTCAATTGTTATGGTGGTTAATTATTGTTGATTAAGCCACGTCCAGGGATTTATTGTTGTTTATTCGTAGTTAGTGCATGCTTAATAATTCAAATTGAATTACTGATTCAGATATATATATATTCGTAGAATTACTGTTGTTGAATATTCAAATATGTAGAAGTTAGAATTGACAGTACAGATAATTCCTGTTTATTGTCAAATTGTGTTGAGAAATGTCTTAGCTAATTATTCTGGCTAGACAAACATTTGTTAGAACTTGATAAATTCAAGAAAATAATTCAATTGTTATTGATAGAATCGATGCCAATTATTTCGACAAGATCGATAAGTAAATAGAATTTGAAATCACAGTATTTCGTTGTAAAATCAAAATCTTGATTCTAAGACTGAGAAGAACAACCTTTTATATAAAAGGGAACATTTTGGGTCGTGAATTCGACCTTTGCGCGCGTTTTAAGTATTATGCATAATATAGGGTACAAGGAGTTGGCCGGCTCTAAGTACTTGTAGAGGGGTATGATTTAATCTTTATGGTTATCTGATACTCCTGGTATATATCAAAGTAAATCTTTGATGGATACCTAAGAAAATAAGTTCAAAGATCTTGTGTGATCGCTCAGTATAAATCTGGAAATTATTCTACTTTGTTATTGTGTAGGAATTGATTCTTGTAGAACTTTGAAAGTGTTGTACTCTTTCATTAGCAAATTATGGTGTTGCATAGAAAAAGAGAATCCTTGTTATTAAATAACAATTTGTTCAGCTATTTCAAAGTTCCCCGAACTTTGGTTTCATTCTATCAAAATAGATAGTCTATTATTGTTGATTCATATACATTTATTGTATGTCTTAACTTGCGGGGCAAACTAGTTGCTCACCCTTGCTATAAATAAAACATTTCAGCTAAGAACGAAGAGGCCAGCGGGTCAAAGAAGAACAAAGGCAAAGGCAAGATGCTGGAGTAGTTTTAAAGAACAATATTATTATTATGTTGTATTATAAACCCTTTTTGTTTATCTAAGGGGGTATGTTTATAATTTAAGGTTAGAAACCTAGGACTTATGTATTAACAACTTATGTTAATGATTTATATATTCCTATTTATATATGAATGGGTAGTTAAATGATATTATAGTGTGAATCGTGAACACCAAATTCAGGAGTCAAGTAACCCAGATTTGGGGGTGTCACAGGTTGGTATCAGAGCTGTAGGTTATATACCTTAAGTGGGGTGGGGAAAGACCTAGGATTATAACCTTAAGCGAGATAGAGAATACTCATTTAGAGTACTAAGTGAGAGATTGTCGAAGTGCAACGATAGTGAGAAATAGGGACACATAGTGTGAGGAGTTTGTACAATGAAGTACTAATCAAGTTATTTAAATTGATTGTAGGATGTATGGAGGAGATCAAATGAGTACGGAGATGCTAGCGACTGTTGCACCAATGCTAAAAGTTGAGGTGCCAGCGCAAAGTGAATCGGTTGATAAGGTGGAAGAAGATTAACCTATGATTAATCTGGGGAGCGATCATGACAATTATCCCGAGATGTATCTGAGTGGAGATGAGGAGGTAGAGTCCGAGCCATCTATGGTAGAGATAAAGAATAAGACTACAGATGAAGAACAAGATCAACTAGTTACAGAAGTTCAAGAACTCCGGAGTAAGGCGTTTCTCTTAGAGCAGCTATGGAAGACAGAACGAGCGTTATGCGAAATGACCGAAGAAAGGAACGAACTCAAGGCGCAGGTAGACAGAATGAAGGTGGAAGGTGGTGGATCATCTGAAGGGACCAGCAAGAAGGACAAGAAGAAAAGGAAGAGGGACAACGATAGCCCTAATTCAAGAAAGTCAAGTTTGAAGAAGAAGCAAACCTGTGACAAGTGTGGAAAGAGACATTTGGGGGAATGTATATGGGGTCAGAATATGTGTTATAATTGTGGTCTGGATGGACA
Organism: Panax japonicus; assembly: GCA_020205505.1. Taxonomy (NCBI): domain Eukaryota; kingdom Viridiplantae; phylum Streptophyta; class Magnoliopsida; order Apiales; family Araliaceae; genus Panax; species Panax japonicus. The sequence continues at coordinate 55,503,965 of CM035096.1, forward strand.
TCTATCACCAAATTGTCCTAAACCAAAGAAAGGAGGATGTTTTGCATGTGGTGGAACGAGTCATAGGGTTAAGAATTGTCTTAAAAGGAAGAAAGATGGAGAAAGTGGACGGAAGAAAGATTAAGTGTGAGGAGTATAATCATTTGGAGTATAATATTTTCTTTCGTAGGGGATAACTTTTGTATGACTCCACTTTTTGTGTAAAGTTGTAGTAATAAATCCCGACTTTTGTCACAAAGGGATAGTACCTATTTGTAGTTGTATGGGTAATGTACTGAAAAGTACTATGTAATATTTGCATGAATATAAATGCAATGATATGTTTGTTTGGATGAAATCTTTATTTTCTATATGAATATAAGATTAAGATTAATTTGTGTGTTCTTAAAACTCATACTTATGGTATGTTCATGACTCATAATTATATGAAATGTTTTGAACCCCTCAGCGAATGGACTGCCAAAGTTCTGACTAGGATAAGTTCATACACTCATATAATTGTGGCAAGTTCCTGAACTCCTAAGTGTGGTAAGTTTGATGAACTGGATATAGTAAGGTGAAAATGGAGAATAACAACTTTTTGTGTAAAGTTGTGTTGTTAATCCTGATATGATTTAAAAAGGGATAGTTATATGTGAAGTACTAAATGTACTATATGCTATTTGAATAAATATGCGACTATGTGAGAATTAATATAAGATTTTTTTTATTTAAATTAGATCATGCCGCCTAGACGACAGAATCGAAACCAACGAACAATCAGTGAATAACGAAGGAGGTCAAGTTGACCCAATGCAAAATTTTGCAAATATGATAGCCGAAGCTATGGAGAATAGAGCTCACACAGAAAGAGGAAGAGCGAGAGAATAGCCAGCTGATAGATTAGCTAACTTCAAGGACTTTAAAGCGGTAGGACCGCTGGAATTCAAGGGAACCAACGATCCGATTGAAGCCCAAACTTGGGTAAAGGAGATGGAGAAAGCATTCATCATTGCAAGTGTTGCAGAAGAGAAAAAGACGGCTTTTGCAACTTATCTGATGAAGGGAGAAGCTAATTACTAGTGGGAGACGAACCAAGCAAGAGCTGGTACAGAGGTGGTGTTGTGGACAAGATTCAAGGAGTTGTTCTTTGAGAACTACTTCTCACCAAGTATGCAATCCAGAATGGAAGTCAAATTCTTAGAACTAAAGCAGGAGAACATGTCGGTATCTGAATATGCTGCCAAATTCAACGAGCTGGCAAGATTTGCACCTCATCAGGTGGACACAGAAGCAAAAAAAGCGCGAAGATTCGAGAATGGGCTGAAGCCGGGGATATTCAACAAAGTAGCTGTGCTGCAGATCAACACTTTTGCGGCTCTATTGGAGAAAGCGTAAATTGCTGAAAGAGGGAGCGAAGCAGCGTCTCGATTTCATCAGGAAAAGAAGAAGAAGACAAATGACGGAAGAAGTAGTGGAGGAAGTAATCCGAATAAGTGAAAATGGAATGAGAATACCCAGTCGGGTAATAAGACAAGAGATAATAGGAAGGGAAGGGAGCCATGTTCTAATTGTGGGAAGCACCATGCTGGAGTTTGCCTGAAGAAGAAGGGAGTTTGCTTGAAGAAGAAGGGAGTTTGCTATAATTGCGGGAAAGAGGGGCATATGTCACCCAATTGTCCCAGTCCGAAGAAAATTCAAGGTTGCTTTGGATGCGGATCGACCGACCATATTGTTCGAAACTGTCCGAGAAGAAATGCTGAGAAGGAAAGCGCCAACAAGGGACCCGGTGGCGGAAGCTTGATGTTTCGAGGACCTGCACAGCCAGGAAGATCAACGGCCCGTACATTCAACATGACGGCGCAAGATGTAGTGGCAACTCAGGACGTGACAGCAGGTAAGGATTTCATTACGTGAATAATAGGAGTTAGATAATTATGTGAACTATTTTCTTTTATAGACTAAGGTCACATGTTAGAAATTGAAACCAAAATTAATATTGTGTTGATTAAAATAAATTGATGATACAACTTTAAAAGATTGTAGAATATAAGAAAGCGGTGATTCCGAGGACGGAATCCTTTTAAGGAGGGGTGCATGTGATAACCCAGGATTTCGAATAATCCAAAATTTTCGAATAATTTTTTTTAATTTAAATTAATATTATTATTAATTATCAATTTTGTGACAAGCTTCTGTGATACGCGTATCGAGAAGGTCAATTTATGTATTGACTAATAAAATTAGAGTAGAGTTGTGCTTAACGGAGAATAGAAACCCTAACCCTAATTTTTGGAACGGGATTCGATAGAAAATATAATTAAAATAATTATATTAATATGTATGTATTTGAACGGTATAGAATTTTTTATCAATGATTGATCCGATAAAGTTTAATATTAATAACACCTAATAAGAGATTAGAAAAAACCTAATCTCAGGATTAGAACACTAATGTGCTGTTAGAAACCCTAATTGTATGCCGAGAAACCATAATTTCAAAACCGGGAATTATAAACCCTAAATTAGGAAACTCTAATCCTAATTGACAAGCGTATGGGTTCATTAAACTTAAATATGATTAGAAAGCTTTAATTATATTTTTGTATATTAATTTTTCTATTTAGAAAACATAATTGCATTTTAGGAATTTTATTTTCTAATTTGTGAACCCTAAATTTAAAAATTGTGGGAACTAGAATTTTTAATACCTAAAGGGTTCAAATCTTAAACCCTAATCTAAGCCCCAAACCCTAAGGGTTTGTACAAATTCCATGTTTACCATTTAATTTAATTTTCAAAAGACTAAAATGCCCTTTATGGATATTTTATTAGATTACTTGTAAATCTTGCCAAATCAAGAGTTGGTCACCAACTCTCTTGACTTTGTGACTCCAAATCTCAGCAAATCTGATCCAATTGACAGCACATCACGCAAGATTCATGCATCTAAGCAATATATAAAGATTCAAGAGAGAGAAAATCACAAAACATTAGCCATTTTGCTTTAAGCTCTCACCAACTCTCTATCTCTCCGTAAACCCACGAATTACATTAGCATATCAGTCCTAGAAACAGCCTCAATATCAATCAATAACAGATTGCAGAGCCAAGATCGAAAATTATTCAAGAGAAGGTATAACCCTGTTTTTATTTTTGATCTTGTATGCTTAGGAAATATTTGTGTTTGTGTGTTTAAGTTTTTGTTATTGGATGTTTTATGAAGGTCTATGATGATCCCTCATGGATCCATATCATCAAAGTTGATAAAACTCGAAGTTTTTCAAAACTGTTCTTGAGTTTAAAATGTGTTCTGACAAGTAATGTCAGTTGCCACAGATCCTTGCTAGTATATGATATGTGTTGTTTTAAGTTTTGAATTTGTAGCCTGGTAGGTTGTCATTATGCTACAAGAGAAATCAGAGCTATTTGATGTCCAGATCGTAAGATATAAACGGTCAAAACCAGTTGACCGGGCATGACCGGTCAAAAATCTGGGTAACCCAGAAATATAAAAACAGCGTCTGACAAGATTTTGTAACCAGCATATCTGACAGATTTGATTTTGTTTTAATGGTGTTTTTGTAACCGGCTTGTATCCTGACATATGGTCTTACATTTCATGGCTTTAGATTGTATAAATGAATAACTAGTAGAGCGTAACGGGTGGTAAAAGTAGACCACTCGGTCTGTTTTGACGTTTCTGGAAAATCCAGAATCGACATGAACTCTGTTTTTGTCAGAGTTTGACCGGGGCTAATCTAGCAGGTGTGATGTTGGTTAAATGATCTATTGACTTCTATGTGTTCCTTGTCATACGTACTACTTATGTAGACCAACAAACGTGCCATGCATGAAAGTTGCTGGTTGAACAATCTGGGTTTCTGGAAAACCCAGACACGATCTGACAGTTAGTTTGGAGAGCTAGATCTTGCTAGATTGTTATGTTATGGCTCTGTTAATGATTGGAAACTGTAGTACTACAAGTATACTACACGATCAATGCACAAACAATCACAGAAACACACGGGATTAAAATCTATTAATAGTCAAACATGACCCCTTGAGCTGCCGGCTGTAAGTGTTCTTGAGCTCAAGAACACCAACAACGACGCTTTCTGTCGCTAAAGACCTATAGCGACGGTTTTATTTATTTTATTTTCTGATTTTCCGGAAAATTATTTAAAAATAGAAATAAATTTTAAAATTACCAAAAATGGTTTTAAAAATTATTTTAAATTATGAAAAATAATTTTTGACCAATTGGAATATTTTTCTTTAATATTTATAATTATACTGATATTAAAGGTATTTAATTTATTTAATTAGTGTATTAAATAAATTAGAGAAAAATGATCTAATATTATGAAAAATTATTTTATATATGAATAATGTATTTAAAAATATTTTGAGTTATAAAAGTAACTTTTAATATTTTTGGAGAATTTTTATTAATAATTTAATATTAATGATATTAGATTTATTTGATTATTAAATTAAATAAATAAGATAAAAATGATTTTAATGATTTAAAAATCATTTTAATTAAGAATAAAGTGTTAGAAAATATTTTAAATTATAAAATATAATTTTCAATATTTTTGGAGAATTTTCATTAATAAATTAATATTAATGATGTTGGATTTATTTAATTATTATATTAAATAAAGGAATTAAAAATGATTTTATTGATTTAAAAATCATTTAAAAATGAGAAAAATGATTTAAAAATATTTTAAGTTATATTTAATAACTTTTAATATTTAGATAATAATTTCATTAATATTTATATTAATGGTGATGATTTAAAAATGATTTTAAATATTTTAAAAATCATTTAAGTAGAATATTGATGATTTAAAAATATTTTAAGTTATTGATGATAACTTTAATATTTTGGAATGTATGTTATTACTATTTTGATATTATTAAATATTAATAATGATATGATTATTTGATAATTAAATCATTTAAAAATGATTTAAGTGTTTAAAAAATTATTATAATAAGTGTTTATAAATTATTAAAAACTTCCAAAAAATATTATTATTGATAATTGACTTATCTAAAATAATATTGAAGCTTAGAGACCAAGTTCAAATGACAATCAATGTGCTAGTTATCGAATAGGGTGACCAGAATACCTAGAACGGACCATAGTCCAACCATACTGATATAGTTAGACTTTTTATGTGTTTATATAGGTTATAAACACTAATTTGGCTATGTGGTAATGTGCCTAGGAGAAGTTTGATTGTAATAATACAGTGTTATGTGTTATAAATGTTTGTACTAATTGTGAGACCGACATTATTGGTTATAGGTCTCTCAAAAACAGATAAGTGTATTGTGTAGCTGTAGTCAGTGGAAGAGGCAAGTTCCCTAACTCAACCTTGAGTTATATCCATTCAATTGTTATGGTGGTTAATTATTGTTGATTAAGCCACTTCCAGGGATTTATTGTTGTTTATTAGTAGTTAGTGCACGCTTAATAATTAAAATTGAATTACTGATTCAGATATATATATTCGTAGAATTACTGTTGTTGAATATTCAAATCTATAGAAGTTAGTATTGACAGTACAGATAATTCCTGTTTATTGTCAAATTGTGTTGAGAAATATCTTAGCTAATTATTCTGGCTAGACAAACATTTGTTAGAACTTGATAAATTCAAGAAAATAATTCAATTGTTATTGATAGAATCGATGCCAATTATTTCGGCAAGATCGATAAGTAAATAGAATTTGAAATCACAGTTTTTCGTTGTAAAATCAAAATCTTGATTCTAAGACTGAGAAGAACAACCTTTTATATAAAAGGGAATATTTTGGGTTGTGAATTCGACCTTTGCGCGCGTTTTGAGTATTATGCATAATATAGGGTACAAGAAGTTAGCCGGCTCTAAGTACTTGCAGAAGGGTATGATTTAATCTTTATGGTTATCTGATACTCCTGGTATATATCAAAGTAAATCTTTTATGGATATCTGAGAAAATAAGTTCAAAGATCTTGTGTGATCGCTCAGTATAAATCTAGAAATTATTCCACTTTGTTATTGTGTAGAATTGATTCTTGTAGAACTTTGAAAGCGTTGTACTCTTTCATTAGCAAATTATGGTGTTGCATAGAAAAGGAGAAGCCTTGTTATTAAATAACAATTTGTTCAGCTATTTCAAAGTTCCCCGAACTTTGGTTTCATTCTATCAAAATAGATAGTCTATTATTGTTGATTCATATACATTTATTGTATGTCTTAACTTGCGGGGCAAACTAGTTGCTCACCCTTGCTATAAATAAAACATTTCAGCTAGGAACGAAGAGGCCAGCGGGTCAAAGAAGAACAAAGGCAAAGGCAAGATGCTGGAGTAGTTATAAAGAACATTATTATTATTATGTTGTATTATAAACCCTTTTTGTTTATCTAAGGGGGTATGTTTGTAATTTAAGGTTAGAAATTTGGGACTTATGTATTAACAGCTTATGTTAATGAATTATATATTCCTATTTATATATGAATAGGTAGTTAAATGATATTATAGTGTGAATCGTGAACACCAAATTCGGGAGTCAGGTAACCCAGATTTGGGGGTGTCACAATCTCTCTCTTAAATTCATACTAATAAAGTTATAATCTAAATTCCTTGTTTTAATTATGTTTTTATGTTCTTCATAATGTAGATAATTGTTATGTAAAAGTTCTATTGAGAAATTGAGAGAGATAGAGAGAAATAGAGGAATTGAGATGAGCTAGAGGAAGAAGAAGAAGAAGAAGAAGAAGAAAAAGAAAAAGCTAGAAGAAGGTAACTTCTAAACTCTTATTTAATCCTTGATTTTTTTGGGTAGATTTATGTTCTAGGGTAGTAGATCATGCTTAATCTATTTGTCTAATTTAATATTGAATTATCAAGAATCAAACAAGAGAATTCAAGAAAGAAAATTAAATCAAAAGAAAATTTGAAGAACAAAATTCGTAGGTTTTGAGTAATTGTGGACAAATATTGTAAAATTCATACCTCTTTGGGTATAATGAGTTAGAAATTGAGCCTTATATCAAATCGAAGATATGGAAGTAAGTTATATTCTGAAAGTAGAATCACATGAAAATGGTTTGTAAATTTCTTGCAATGTCTGTTTTAGTAAGGCTGGTCCGAAGGGAAAATAATCTGCCCAGAAAACCAAAACTGTTACGGTTTCTAACTTTGAACAATTCATATAAATTCGTGTGTTTTGAATCTGAAGAAACTTAAAACTACAAAGTTGTAGATATGGAAGTTTACTAGCCAGGCTCGCTAGATTGAGCCATTTGTGGACCGGATTATGTTCGAAATAAATTGTTTAGTAAGGATGTCCAGAAAATGAAATTTTCTAGACTAGTTGATGAATTACAGAATCTGTTTTAGATGGATAAGGGTCTGACTTTAAGGCCTAGATGAGGTTATAGTACACTGAGTAAGGGTTAATTCTATATAAGAAAGAACAAAAATGGACATGTAACGAATGAGTTACGTTAAAAACGAAAACAACGTTCTGTTAAAAAAATTGTGAATATGAGTTTTATAATTATGTTTGAATTAAGATTTTGGGTGATGATATATTTTGATGATTAAAAATATGTTTTGACATATGTAATGAGTATAGATATGTGTTATCATATTCTATGCATAATTAACCATTTAAGATCAAGAGTTGAGATAAGTTAATGTGTGCACATAAAGTGCTCGATAAAATGCCTAAGAGTAATAGTGTTTTCTAAACTTTGGTATACAAAGTGTCTAACTAATGGCTAATATTGGATATCTAAGTATAAAAAGATGATAATACAAGAATAATAATGGAAAGAAATCGAAAAGGGTAATTTTTTATTTATGAAGGAAAATTAAACATGTAAACAATGTGTTGAATATGCATTTTTGAAACCAAAGTGGTATAATAAAATGGTGTGATATACGCACATTAAACTACAAGTGTGATAGTCTAGCATGTGTGGTGATGAAAATGAAAAATAAAACCGAGTTGCATATAAAATAATTAGATGTTTATAAAGACATTAGAAAGGATAATAAGATAAAGTAAGGTCTTAGAATAAATTTGACCATGAGATTGAGTATTGATTTTATTTATTATCAATCTCACATACACTGTAGGTTGTGCAAGGACTCGAAGTATTAGCGTGTTGGTAAAATGCCGGTAAAGGCAAGTCTTTCAGTTCCTTTTTGCTATGTGAACTTGATGACGAACTGCTTTAAAATTTTAATTCATGGTCATAATCATACCAAGTCCATCTATGCACTACAGGCCACAGATGAATTTTAACAGAATATAAACATGAGGATGATGATAATAATATAAGAATTCAATAAAAACAAGTTCAATGATAAATTTTTAAATATTTATAATTTAATTTATCCAGAAATCAATAACGTACAAATTGTCAACATGATACTGCTTTGTGGAGTAAAATTCAAGAATAATATTGTACCAAAATAATTTGGACTGAAAACGAATCAATTTTTATCATGAATAGTTCGCCAGGTAAATAGTAACCGAGTGAATAGTACCCCATGAATAGTAACTTCGGGAATAGTAACCCCGTGAATAGTATCCCGACATGAAAAAGTTAAAACTTATCAAGAATGCTAAGAATAATATTTTCATAACAAGATACTGGATGAAGCGCAAATATCAATGATATTCTACTAATTTCATGGAGTATAGAAACCATACTTAACAAAATGAGTATAGAATTTGAAATCTGAAACGAAATAATATTACTTACATACTACAGAGTATGTAAGAAAATATTATTTTATACGAAGACTGAACAAAAATAATATCCATTACCTTGAAAAGATGAGTATTCCAACTGGTATAGCGAGGATATTCTTGAAGAAAACTTTCACTATTTTCCGAACTCAAAGCTTTCTAAAACTCGAAAGAAATACGCTCAATATTATAGATGAAGAATTCTCTGATTCTGATGTGATTTTCAATTCTAACTGAGCATCATATTTGTAGGAGAATAGAAATGATACTATTTAATCGCATAGTGAAGGAAAATTCACGGGCGTTCGGCCGATTGATTTCGTTGAAAAATTTGATTATACTATGCAGCACTATGCAATAAAATATTCTAATAAAATGAAAACTTTTTTAAAAAAATATTATATATATATATATAACACGAGCCTAAAATATGTCACGGGGTGATCCCCCGTGAATCCATTTTGTATACCTTTGACAACTTTTTCAAAACATATATATATATATATATATATATATATATATATATAACAGATAATATATATATATATATATACACATATAACTCTCTCTCTCTCTATATATATATATATATATATATATATATTAAATAACTATCTACCGATTATTTTGAAAAATGGGTAAATGGGGGTCCAAATAATATGCTAAAATTTACAACAAATACTTCACAAAAATCACCTCAATATTTTTAACAACATTTATCATCATTATTATAATTCGCAATATTTAAGAACCAAGTCGTTCCCAGGAAAGAGGGGGCTTTTCAATAACGATTTCCCCCTATTGGCGCGCAATTAGGTGACATAACCTCTCCTTGACAGGACTTCTAGACATTGTCAATATTGCAAATAATAATATTAATAACTATGTCATCTCAATTATTGATTTAATAATATATAAAATATCGATAATAATTGAATCAAATAACGTGAGATATTATGCAACAATTACTGTAGCAATAATATATTTTTGAATATTATGGTGTGGATTTGATATAATGTTATAGTTGTGGGTAATATTTATTAATTTTGCAAAGTACGCAAGTTGTTACATAATATTCGATTGGTCGGGAAATATTCGTTTTAACAGGGAATATTCGTACCATGGCACAATCATTGGTGGACCCCCACAACAGAATTATTGTCGGATTGAGAAAATGACAAAAATACTTTATGAAAATAACGGCAGAAGTTTTACCGTTAACTGTTGAACTACCCGGTAGTAAAAGAACAGTAATACGTGTGGTTGCATAGTAGCACACGGTATTGATTATTGATGCTTACGTGAGAAATCACTCAGTTATACTCAATTATTACTACAATAATTGCTGCATCATATCTCTCATATTATTGATTCGATTATTGTCACAGTATCATCTGCATAATATGTTATTTTATTAAATCAATAATTGAGAGGACAAAGTTATTCATATTATTAAATTACAATATTTACAATGTCTAGAAGTTCTGTCAAGGAGAGGTTTGGTCACCTAATTGCGCGCCAATGGGGAGAAATCCTTATTGGAAAGTCCCTTCTTTCCTGGGAACGACCTGGTTGATAAATATTGTGAGTTATAATATTAACGATGAATGTTATTAAAATTGAAGTTGTTTTTGGAGTTGAATTTGGATACGCAGACGTGATATTTGAGTCCGGAACGATGAAATTATTAAAAATAGTCTATAAACAAATTTTTTTCCGAAATTCACTATTTGGTCAAAAGTTAACAGTTGACTTTTTTAGGAAAAGTCAAACTTCAAATTTTCAAAATTTATATTTTTGATAAAAATGGTTTCATTGTGTTGGAATTATTTGTGTTAGTGAAAATCGACAATTATTTCGATAATAATCGATGTCTGGTGGTTATATTGATCAATCGGGTATTTAACCGGATAAATGAGTAATTGATTGCTATTATTTCATATGATTATAACTATTTGTTCACATGTGTATACTATTGTTTCACATTCTTGTTACTATTAGGGGAGTTGGTGCAAGATTGACAATACTTGCATGACTAAGTTAAAAATGGAGGTATAGATGGATGTACTATACTATAATTCGTATTTTCACATTTCTAGAACTATTGATTCACATAATTTATAATTGAATCACATTATTTACTATTAGGGAAGGTGGTGCAAGTTTGATAATACTTCCATGACTAAATTAAAAATAAAGGAAAAGTTGGAGGTATTGTACTGTAATTTTTCGAGCCCCAAAACGTGCAATTATCGAAACTATATTTTTCTATAAATAGAATCTCATTCTTCCTTCATTTCTCACCAATTCACAAAAGCTTTAGAGCGATTATTATAGAGAGAAATTATAGAAAGAAGAAGAGAAGTCTGCTACCTCACTATTCCAGTATCCAGTTTTTCTAAGGTAGGGAGTATTATTTCTTTCTTATCCATGAAAAGAACTTCTGTTATTCCATTCTTTATTATTATGTTGGAATAACCGGTATACGCGGGCTACCCTATACTTGGTGAAATTATTCTGTTATTCAATTCTTTATTATTCTGCTGGAACATCCTGTCTGTGCGTTTACGCTGGACCTGGTTCCATTATTTATTATTCTGTTAGAACATCATGTCTATGCATTTTACGCCGGACCTGGTTCCGTCTTTATTATTCTGTCAGAATATCTTGTCTGTTCGTTTTATGCCGGACCTGATTCCATTTTTATTATTCTATTGGAATATCCTATTTGTGCATTTTACGCCAAACCTGATTCCAGTTATTTATTATTCTATTGGAATAACCTGCCTATGTGGTCTATCGTATGCCTGGTGATTTCTTTTGTTATTTCATTCTTTATTATACTCAGTTGGTTAAAGTTTTGACTTTTATACTCAATGAAGTTAGTGGAATATCCTTGATATTTGCGCTTCATCCATTATCTTTTCATTGAAATATTCTTCTGAGCATTATTGAATTTTACTTCTACAAAGCAGTATCATGTTGATAATTTGGACGTTATTAGTTCCTGGATAAATTAGTTCTTGAACTTGTTTTATTGAATTCTTATATCATTGTCATCATCCTCATGTTTATATTTTGTTGAAAATCATCTGTAACCTATAGTGCATAGATGGACTTAGTATGATTATGACTAGGGATTATTCGGTGTAACCATGACCGTAATGTTACAAATGATGTGGAAAAAAGTCCTTATTGGCCCATAGTGCATTGATGGACAGTTTTTGGCATGATCATGACCATTAATGAATACACAAATATTCTTGCCCCGTAGTACATGGATAATTGTGGTCGTGATACTAAAGAATATCCTTGACCGTAGTGCAGGGGTGATTCGATGATGTGGATTATTTATTAAGCTGAGTCCTAGCGATAAAAGTAATGAAAAACCTTTTAAATCATAAAAGATAGTAGATTTTATTCTCTAGTTGACTCTATTAATGAATTACTTGTTCCGCTGCAGTTAAACTTGATGTTTGTTATATTGTATCAGTTTAACACTGTTTAAGGATAATGATAATTTATTCTGCATTATCTTAGTCATAATATTTCTTACTGGGCTAGTTGAGCTCACCCTTTTACTTTCATTGTTCTCTTCAGGAAATGAGAACGTAGCAAGGACTAGTCGGGGAACGGAGTGACGGACCAGATGATAGCATTAGTAGTTCTCACTATTCACTGAAATAGTGGAAAATAAATATTGAATTTGAGTTTGTATATTGTCTAGACGATAATATTTCTATTAAAACTCACAGCTTATGTTTTGTCGTACTTTACATGACAGTTGTATAATGAAGTTGTATTTGTATTTTGTACCATGTATTTGACGACTCAGAATAGGTGATGTATACCTATTTTAGGGGCGTCACAGTTGGAATCAAAGCTTAGGGATATGATCCCTGGCTAAGATGTGAGACTAGAACTAGGAGGGGAGAGACGGGGAATTCCTTCGCTAGTATGACTTACGTAAGTTTATTTGGTATTTAATTTGTTGGCCAGGGTATATGGATAATATGTTGCATGTCAATTAACCCTTGTTTTGTGGCAGTATTTGAAAATGGCATCCGAGAATATTGAGAATAGTAATGGAGCACAAGAGACCATTGAGTCTCCACAGATCAACAATCAGAATAATGTGCATCAGGAAGGCGACAATCCTCGTGCCAACAACAACACTGACCAAATGATGAAGGTTGGAATGTTCAGAGGCTTTATGTAATTCATACAAAATCAGGCGAGAGCGGCTCCTGTCCAATCTTGTGTACCAGATGATAGCATTAGTAGTCTTCACTATTCAGTGAAATAGAGGAAAGTAAATATTGAATTTGAGTTTGTATATTGTCTAGACGACAATATTTGTATTAAAACTCACAACTTATGTTTTGTTGTACTTTACACGACAGTTGTATAATTAAGTTATATTTGTATTCTGTACCATGTATTTGATGACTCAGAATAGGTGATGTATACCTATTTTGGGGGCGTCATAGTTGGTATCAAAGCTTAAGGATATAATCTCTAGCTAAAATGTGAGACTAGAACTAGGAGAGGAGAGACGGGGAATTCTTTCGCTAGTATGACCTACCTAAGTTTATTTGGTATTTAATTGGTTGGTTAGAGTATATGGATAATATGTTGCATGTCAATTAACCCTTGTTTTGTGGCAGTATTTGGTTGGTCAGAGTGTAGAGACTCGCAAAGAATTCGACGGATTAAGCAAACAAATTACAGATTTGGCTATTCTACTCAAAGATTTACACCAGTCTAATCAGGGTCCCAAAATACCCGTACATGCTGAATCCTTCACACAAGGAGGAAGCCCGGTCATTACAATACCTGAACTGCAGTTGGATACGACCAATAAAACTTATGATGCTGCCCATCACACTAGAGACCCAGGCACATGTGACATAAAAAAGAAAGTCCTCTAAATGGAAGAGACTCTTCGTTCTATCAAAGGAATTGGAACACATGGGAGTGTTTCATATGCTGTTCTGTGTATTTTCCCTGATGTTCATTATCCAAAAAAGTTTAAAACTCCTGGCTTTGAAAAATATGACGGGTTAAAAGATCCTTACACATATCTAAAGGTGTTTAGAACTTGGATCTTATGCTGAGGACGAAAAGCTCATAATGCAATTGTTCCAGAAAAGTCTAACTGGAGAAGCCCGTTCGTGGTTACACAAGATTAGACAATTCAAAGAAGCATAGTTGGGAAGAGCTAGCACATGCTTTCCTCACTCAATACAGCTTTTAGTCTTAGATGGCTCCTGATCGGTATCAAATTACCAAGATCAAGAAACAGTCTAACGAGTCTTTCAGAGAGTATGCTCAGAGGTGGAGACGCCTGGCTGCCCAAGTTAGTCATTCCATGATAGAATCAGAGATGGTCATGACTTTCATAGACATACAAGAAGTGCCTTTCTATAAAAGAGTTTTAGCCGGCATCAGCAAACCATTTTCTGAAATGTTCAAACATGGGGAGATGGCTGAGATGGGATTGAAGTCCGGAAAAATTCAAGACCTAGCTGCACTTAAATGTTTCCCTGATACTATAGGATCAAAAAGGCAATCAAAACATGTCTATTCAAAGGAGAAACTACACTCCCTTTCAAGCACAATCTGCGAACTCTCCAATACCAAAAGGTGGAGAAATAAAACACCCTCGAGTGTTTAAACCCTTTGGGGGATACCCTCGAGAACATTCTCAATCTTCTGACAACACAGAAGAAAATTACAAATCTTCTTCCACCAGCCAGCCCTAATGGACGGGGTTTCAATGCGGCTCGAAAATGTGCTTATAATGCTGGGGCACCTTGACATGATACTCAAGATTGTTGGGCCTTGAAACACAAGATACAGGACCTGATAGACAACGAGGAGATCGTGGTCACCAAACCAGATCAGCCTCATGTTCAAGACAACCCTCTACCTCCACACAAAGAAGAAGAAGTCAACCTGATAAATTGGAGTAGCGCACAGAATTCCAATTTCAGCTGTAAATCCTCCCAAACCCTCATAGACGGTGATGACAAACGGGATTATGCCAAGTTCCAGTTCACAATGGAATGAAAGATGAAAGCTCTATACAAGCAAATTGAGTAATTGGCGGAACTGGTAACTTATCAGCATCAAGTGACAAGTCAGTTAAACAGCCAGGACCATGCCAGTCTCCTACCTCTTGTCATGAATATTCCCTCGTCACTTTCAGAAAATGAAATGTTGGAAGATAAAGTGACAAAAAGGGCAAATGCCAAGGCCCGTCGGGATTTTATTTTGCCAACAAAAGGGAGTTCACCAATTTGGGCCAACCTATGGAGGAAATTCTTCATATGTTAATCAATGAAGGAAGGATCAGTTCCCTTCTACCTCCAATCAACCCCCGTTCAGGATGGTACAACTCTGGTTGAGTATGTCAATATCACTCCCAGTCTCGCGGTCACAGAACAGAATAATGTTGGGCACTCCGCCACCTTATCCAAAATCTAATTGACAGTGGTGTCCTGCACTTAGCAGACGACGATATTGTGTTACGTGCAAGTGAGAATTCAGGTCCCGCTAAGTGGAAGAGTTTGGTAGCAGTCATACCCACTGAAACTGATTGGATTAACAAATCACTCACAATGCCAACAATTCAACTCAGGGGAAGCAACAATCCTTTGAAAGTGGCCACTCCCGAGCCAATCAACTTGTCGTGCAAAGCACAATATCCTATTGTTAGCTTGCGCAAAGTTCCATTGAATTATGGAGATGGTGAAGGATCCACCTCACATACAACTGCTACAGTGTCGAAGGAAAATCCATTGTATCTTCCCCAACAGGTGATGAAGTCTACCATCAAATCAAAGGGGAAAATACCCATAGAGAAGATTAAAAAATTCCTCCGCACTATGGGTCATCACGAAACCAAGGTGGTTTTAAGCTTAAAAGAAGCTCCATAACAGATATCAATTCTGGACTTGGTCTTAACTTCCGAGAATCACCGGAAGATCTTGTTGAAGGTTTTAGAAGAAGCCTATCTACTAACATCAGTTGATACAAAAAAAATTTAACATCTGGTTGATCACATTTTCAACAACAATGTGATATCCTTCACTGATGATGACATACCGCCCGAGGGGACCGGTCATTGCAAACCATTGCACATTGCGATCTTATCCTCTAGATACATGCTAGCTGGAGTCTTGATAGATGAAGGTTCCTCTCTAAATATTTGTCCATACGCTACCTTGGTGAAGATGAATATCAATCTAAACCGAATTCGGAGTAGCCATACTATCATTAAAGCTTTTGATGGAGCCCGTCGAAATTCGGTCGGAGTAATTGAGTTGCCAATCGAAACTGGTCCTCATACATTTTGCGTATCTTTCCATGTGCTCAAGATAGATTCAGGATACAACCTGTTCTTGGGGTGACCATGTATTCACATGGCTGGGGCAGTCCCCTCCACCCTTCATCAATAGTTGAAATACATTATTAACAATAGCCTAGCCACGGTCAACGCTAAACTAGAGTGTCCTCAACACGGAGACATGCCATTCATCAATGCCAATGATGACATTGAACCAATAAGTTTTCATGCTTTGGAAGTAAGCAATACCCAATACCATGCTATTGGAATGCCATTGCACGAACCCAAGATTTCTGCCGAGGTAGTGTCTGCTACTCAAGAAATTATGTCATTGGGTCATAAACCGAGACAAGGATTGGGTAAAGATTACCAGGGTATCAAATACATAATTTGATTAACCAAGAAAATTGGAACAGCTGGACTAGGCTATTCTACCAGTTCTAGTCACAGGAATCCTCATAATCATCAACAGATTCCTTCAGCTTCAACCATTCAGCGTTTATCTTCGCCTGCAAGCTCTGAATCCGCACAACCTCCTATAAAGGTGCCAGCCAATGTAATGGCTATGTTATTTCCCAAGTCGATACTGGTAAAGGGGAAAGAAGTCTTCGTTCCAGATCCCGCAGTGGAAGAGGAGAAACGAAGAATTAAGCAAGACGTCATCTGAATGATATTTGACATACGTATCATCGTTCATGATGAACATACCAACAGATACACCCCATACGATGATTGCCCAGACGTAATGGCCATCGTTTGGGATAAGGAGGATGATGACAATCCCTCCATCACTGCGGTCCACCCGGACTTTGTTCTTGACAATTGGAACAGCACTCCTTGCATTGGTCGTCAAGGGTAAAGCGGGTAGAAACTCTTTCTGCCCTATAGATATAATAACTGCTTACTTTTTTGTACAGTATTAGAAGTTTATTTTGCCAGTATATGCTAACACTGTGTATGATCAACACATTTCATATATACTAAGTGAAATCATATTTTGTTTCAGGACTCTGAATTTAAGTGTGCATGTACTTGCTGATACAGTGCCTCTTCTCCACAAAGATTGTACCTTTTGATGTAGAGATGAATTCAACCTTGATGGAAATACAGGATGACATTGAGGTGCCTTCAGAAATTCAAGAATGGGTCAATGACAAACCTAAACCCAACCTTGATCAAACCACTTCTTTGAATCTCGGAACCTTAGAAAGCCCTAAGTTAATCCAGATTGGTTAAGACCTTACCCCAAACCAACAGAATGACATGGTTACGCTATTAACCCAATTCCAAGATGTGTTTGCATGGTCTCATGAAGATATGGTGGGTTTGTCCACTGACATTATTCCTTCATCGCCTTCCCATTAAAGAGGGATTTAAGCCAGTCAAGCAAAAGCTCAGGCAATTGAAACCTGAGTGGAGTTTGAAGGTAAAAGAAGAAATTGTGAAACAATTTCAAGCTGGCATCATCATGGTGTCCACATATCCTGAATGGATATCCATTATTTTGCTCGTGCCTAAACCCAGAGGGAAGGTGCGAGTTTGCGTGGATTATCGGGACTTGAACAAAGCTTGCTTAAAAGATAGCTTTTTAGTGCCATTTATCCACATTCTCATCAACAATATTGCGCAATATGACATGTACTCCTTTGCTAATTGCTTCATAAGGTACCATCAGATCATGGTTGCTGAGGAAGATCGTGAGAAAACTACTTTCATCACGCCTTGGGGAACCTTTTGCGATAGACGGTTGTCATTCGGCCTCATCAATGTCGGAGGCACCTATCAACGAGCTATGATGGCTCTTATCCACGACTTAATGCACAAAGAGATCAAGATCTACGTGGATGACATCATTGTCAAGTCCCGAAAAGAGGATGACCATATAGACCATCTTAGAAAGTTGTTCAACAGGTTGCGTAAGTACAACTTGAAGTTGAATCCAGAGAAGTGTGCCTTTGGTGTTAATCAGATAAGTTGCTAGGATTTCTAGTCATCCACAAAGGGATTGAGCTGGATCCTGCCAAAATCCAAGCCATCATGGAAATGCCAATTCCTCAGACAGAGAAGGAAATACATGGATTTTTTGGAAGAATCAACTTCATTAGCAGGTTTATCTCTCAACTCACAGCAACTTGTGAGCCAATCTTCAAGCTATTAAGGAAGAAATCCTCCATGAAATGGAATGATGAGTGTCAAAATGCCTTCCTTACAATCAAGAAATAGCTTATCAAAGTTCCCGTGTTGGTACCACCCAAGGATGATGTTCCCCTGTTCATGTACTTGTCCATAAGCTACAATGTCATGGGCTACATGCTGGGACAGAAGGACGATAAAGGCCAAGAGCGAGCTATCTATTACCTCAGCAAAAGGTTCAGCAGCAGTGAACAAAAGTACACTCAGATCGAAAAGACGTGTTGTGCTTTAGCATGGGCTTCCATGAGATTACAGCATTACCTCCATGGTCATACAACCCATCTCATATCCCGCGTAGATCCTCTCACGTACGTGTTCAATAAACCCATGTTAAATTGCCGACTGTCCAGATGGCAGTTGATCCTACAACAATTTGACATCGTATATGTGACTCAAAAGTCCATCAAAGGTGAAGGAATTGCGGATCAACTGGCCGCCGCACCTTCAGGGGATTTCAAACCCTTGGAAACATATTTCCCTGATGAAGGAGTAATGACAGTTCAGCAACAACATCAGTACGATATGCGCCAGTCATGGAAGATGTATTTTGATGGAGCTGTTAATCTGGAAGGTTCTGGAGCTGGAGCAGTTCTAGTATCTGATAGGGTGGAGAAGTATCTCGTCGCTGTCAAATTGCAGTTTGTAAGCACCAACAATACGACTGAGTATGAAGGTTGTCTCATGGGGTTAAAACTTTGCCCGTTCAATGGGCATCAAGCGGTTAACTATCTTTGGAGATTCAGAGTTGGTAATCAGATAATCCACCAGAATCTATCAAACCAAGGAACTACATTTGTTGCCCTACCATCGGCAAGTTTTACAGATAGTTGTGGAGTTCGAAGAAATCTCCTTTATACACATTCCTCGTAATAGGAATGACTTTGCAGATGCATTAGTAACTTTGGCCTCCTTGATTCGCGTACCAGACAAGGAACACTTGCCAAACATCACAATTTCCCTGTACAAGGCCCCAGCCTATGGGAACTACATTGGAGAAGTATTGAATGAGCTACCTCCCATCCAACATCCTTGGTATTAGCATATTAAAAAATATCTACGAGATGGATCTACACCCGCGGAAGCGAGCCCGACTGAGAAAAGGCGGATCCATCGACTTGCTATGAAATTCTATATGAGTAGAAATGCGCTCTACAAAAAAGATGCAAGACTAGGTCTCCTCAGATGCTTAGATAAAGATCAAGCCCAAAGGTTTATGGATGAAATCCATGGTGGAGTTTGTGGCCCCCACATGAGTGGCCCCCTCCTGGTCAAGAAAGTCCTTAGGACATGACATTATTGGCTATCTCTCAAATCTTATTGCAATGACCACGTCAATAGATGCTATCAGTGACAGATTTATGGGAATGCAATACACGCCCCTCCACGGGAACTCCATAACCCGAGTTCACCTTGGCCCTTCTCAATGTGGGGAATGGACATTATCGGGCCCATTGAGCCTAAAGCAAGTAATGGACATCAGTTTATCTTCACCATGATCGACTACTTCACCAAGTGGGTAGAAGTAGCCTTCTTCCCTAGGGTTACTAAAGAAGTCATCATTACTTTCATCAGAAACAATGTCGTTTGTCTATATGGACAACCAGAGGTGATTGTGTCAGACAATGCCAAGAACCTCAACAACAAAATGATGCAGGAATTATGCAGTAAATTCCACATCAAACATCTTAACTCTGTCATCTATCGTCCAAATAAGAATGGTGTTGTTGAAGCAGCTAACAAAAACATTAAGAAGATTATGCAAAAGATGTCCACCAACCACAAAGATTGGCCTGACCTATTGCCTCTTACTCTGTTAGCCTACAGAACCTCAATTCGCACTTCCACTAGGGCAACCCCCTACGCTTTAACCTATAGGATGGAAGAAGTGCTCCCCATAGAAGTTGAAATGGAATCCCTTCGAGTGTTGATAGACGCTCAGCTGGATAAAGACCAATGGGTACAAGACATGTATCACCAATTTTCTCTAATAGACTCAAGGCGAACCGCAGCTATCTTCCATGGTCAGTTATATCAGTAAAGGATCGCCCAATCCTACAACAAAAAAGTATGGCTACGACAGTTTAAACAACATGACTTGGTTTTGAAGAAAATCCTGGACAACCAAGATCAGGCTAAAGGAAAATTCACTCCTAACTGGGAAGGCCCGTTTGTTGTCAATGAAATATTGACAGGAGGCGCTCTCAGATTGCAAGAAATGGACGGCGATGAATTTCCACAACTCATCAACTCAAACGCCGTGAAACGGTACTATGTCTAAAGTAACCAGCAAACACCTTGGTGTTAGACCATAAGATCACCAGTCATTCCGGTTCTTTAACCCTTTACAACATATAACTCTTACACACTTTGCCCTTCAGGGAAACATACTTTTTCAAGCCAGCAACCTGGCTTTCTTTTGTATTCCTACAATATAGGTCATCCCACCGCGGATTGAACCTTTTGCGTTTGCAGTTTGGCTACCCATACATGGGATCAAACTTCTCCTACCTGTAGTTTATCCTCAACCTAGGATTAAACTTTCTCCTCCTCGCACTCTAACCTGCACATTGGATTACGCTTTTCATCTCGCCATAAGGGACGAACTATGTCGACCTAATCTCCTCTTCAATAGGAGTATGTAAGCAACCATTTCATATGGTCCGGTTGCATTAAAACAAAAATAACAAAAACATTTCTACCCTCTTGTCCTTACAAAAATAAAAACAACAAAAATATCCCTACACCATTTCTGCCATATACAGCGTTGAACCTCTTACACCAGGTTCGAACTACGCAGACCTGATATCCTCTTCAATAGTAGTACGTAGGCAGCCATTCATGGTTCAGTCTCATCCCCTACTAAAACATAAACCCTTGTCAGTTGGTACTGGGATGATCCTTCAAACCACTACATTTCATTCGGCTTCAGACCAAAGGGATGGAATTACCTGAACTCCTCCCAAATAGGAGATTCGACGACTATCTAAGTTGCGGTCCTACCTTAAAGAGAAACACCAATCCATAAGAGATGGAATTAACTAGGCTTCTCCTAAATAGAAGTACTGGCAACCATCTGTGGTGCGATCAATCTCAAAGAGGAAAGTCACACTTCTCTCCACATTTCCATACAAAACCAGTCCCAAGATACCAAAGATGGTAGGGATACACACAGATCGATGATCCGTTCTGAACTATCCAGAGAAAACTCAATGTCCATCCACCCAAGAGGAATTCAGAACACATCTAGATCGCAACCCCTAAAGCAGCAGGCAAAATATCAAGCAAGTAACAAACCATATTTAAAAGGGAAGTGATCCAAAAATATATTTCCCTGTCATATGTAATGCTGTTTGTGAAAGTAGTATGCACACAAGCCAATCATGTTTGATGATAAAGCATATACTTTGTAAACAATCTTATTCATTTATTAATAAAAGGTATTAATTTATTACAGGCTTTTAATTATCTACATGATGCTGTTTTATAATATGTGATAAACCCATAGTTTTAAGCAATGCTTTTAGAATGATGATGATGATCATTCTAATGAGATCTAAATTCTTAGAAAGCTTAAAACTAAAATAGTTCCCAATCGTTGGATTACTAAATTGGTGATTAGTAAATCCGGATAGATTGGTACATACGTTGCTTGCTCATTGGATGAGGATGATTGATCTCATGATCATTTGTGTGGAGACACTAAAGCAAGTATGTAGGTGCTTATTAGAGAATAAGGTCACTGAACGTGACTCGCTAAGGAATACCTAATGGAGTTTTACTTGCATGTCAATAGGAATTCCTGTAGTGATAGCAGTACAAGTGATCCTTGGACTTGAGATCATCATAGTATCTTGTGTATGATGAGTTATACTTTGATTTATTCCTTAAGACCCTTAGGGTATATCAAAGGGTATGCTTGGGTATAATAAGTTGTACATGGAGATAATGTATGATCAATATAGAATCTACCACTTCTAGTAAAAGAAGAGAAATGTCCTATGTGATTCGATAAATGACAACCCAGTAGTCCTTGGCCAAGGCAGAATGAAATTAAAAAGGAGTTTCTAATTTGCATTATTTGGAGTTGTGCATTTAAGTGTCGAAATACATATAATTAAAAAAAATAAGACTTGACAGAAATTCCATGTCATATATTTAATTGGGACATTGTATCGTGGAAGGATTGAATTGTACGGTAACTATTTACTCAAAGGTTCTTTTATGATTAATGTTGAAATCTATATTATCTGGAAAGTCGTTGATCGCTAGGGAGGCTTATCCCTATTGTAGAATAAATATTATTTATTTAAATAAATTATTAGTTTAATTTATTTATTTAAATAAGATTAGAATTGTTCTAATTGATTTATTCACAACCGGTTTAATATGGAGAACCTAAAGGGTCACACCATAAAAGGAAGAATAATTATTTAAGAAGTTAATGGCATAATCGTAATAATATGTTAAGTATATTTAATTTAATCTATGGTGATAGAATAAATTAAATAGCTTAATATTTATTATTTAATATTTTAGAAATATTATATATAAATTAATAAGAGGAGTCTTATTAATATTATTACAATTATTATTGTTTTAATTTCTAAAAGAGTTTAGGAATTAATTTAATATAAGTACTCTCATTTATTCCTAATAGGATTAGGAGGGAAAATTAGTTAAATGAGTTTAATTAATTATCCCTAATAAGATTAGGGAGCCCATTTAATTAAAAGAGTTTAATTAAATAAATAATACCTTATTTTTAATAGGGTTACTTGATATCTTTATAAGAGGAGTCTTATATCAGATATCCAAAATACGTTAATTCCATTTTGTTGGAGAGTACGCCTTTTCTATAGAGATAGAAAACTAGGGTTTGAGCCAAATACTCATCTTCTTGAATTCTTCTCATTTCTTGGTGGATCACCTCTAGAGGCCAAACACTTGGGTGGCTAACGTTGATCAAAGGAAGGAACCAAACCCGGTGGATTCAAGTTGAACGCGAAAAAGATTGGAGGTGAACTTGTACCTGAGGAAGCTCGGATCTTCAAGGGTATGGTTCTTATTCTTTCTTTTTCGTTTAATTAATAATTGTGCATAAAGGGTGATCCAGGGTTTATGGTTTGTAAAATTTTTAAACTCTGATTTTACACGCTTCCGCTAATTTTCTGCAATTTGATTGCGATCATGAATGTTACAAACCTAACAGTGGCATCAGAGTCAAACCTTTATGCAAATTATTAATTGTTTTAATTTGATATGTATATTGATATGTGTTTAGAACAATTTAATTGGGCATAATTTTATTGTATAAAAAAAAAATCCGTGAATCATGTTGTTTGGCATAATCACGTGACCCATGATTTCCCATTTTTAATGAGATCGTGGCCAACTTTTAGTTTACAGGAAAGATGAAATTCATGTTCAAGGGATTCATGATCCACGGAAATCAAAACATAAGTTAACATGGACACGGTTTTATATATATATTCGGTTATATATATATATATATATATATATATATATATATATATATATATATATATATATATATATAATAGTTATATATTATATATATATATATATATATATATATAACGGTATATAATATTTTTATTATTTTAATCTTAAAATAAAAGGTTTATTTTAATCTTAAAATAAAAGGTTTATTTTAATTTTAAAATAAAAGATTTATTTTAATTTTAAAATTAAATTTCATGCTAACTAATTAGAGTTGGAATTGGATTCCATGATAACTAATTGGAGTTAAAATTGGATTCTATGTTTCCTTAAATAAAGTAGTTTATTTAAATATGAAATAAGATTTCATATTATTCAAAATAAAAGAGTTTATTTGTGAATAGAAAAGAGAATCCTAATTTTCTTAAATAAAGGAGTTTATTTGTGAATAGGAAAGAGAATCCTAATTTCCTTAAATAAAAGAGTTTATTTAGATATGAAATAAGATTTCATATTATTCAAAATAAAGGAGTTTATTTGTGAATAGGAAAGAGAATTCGTGTTTCCCTTGACAAAGGAATTTTTTTTTACATGGAATTGGATTCCATAAATAATTAAAATAAAAGGAGTTTATTTTGATTAAAGATTTTGGTTAAAATAAAATAGTTTATTTTATTCAAAATTGGATAAATTAAAATAAAATAGTTTTATTTTGATTTAAATTTGGATTAAAATAAAGGAGTTTATTTAGATTCAAAAATAGATTTTATACTAACTAAATTTCCCCATTAAATGATATCAATATATATATTAAATTTTTATTATTCATGAGATGAATGTTATTTATTGATGCATATGATGATGTGTATGATAATAAATGGGATTGATTATGGATTATTGACCAATGTGATTGGATTTTATTTTAGTTGGATGCATGAATGTATGGGTTTTATTAAATGGGGTCTGCGTACTTCGCCTTCTCTAATTTTTCTTAATGTAAATTCTTTCTCCCTCCTATGTACTCCCCCTTGACTGCTGATCAAGGTTTCTATTTGTTTTAAATAGTTTTGTAATAGGAATAGTTAGAATTAATTTTGAAGAATTGGAGATCAAGGAGCAAGTAGCGCGTGAAGACCCGTTTGTAATGGAGCCCGGGTTTAAATGTAATAGTTATATTTAAATATTAATTTTTTCACCCCTAGGGTTTGACCTTTTGGTTCACTTGGTGGCTCTAGTGAACCAAACTAGAATAAAAGTCCATAATCAATCCAGGTAGAATATAGTATTCTATACGTGCATGCTTATATTATATATATTATATATTATGCAAACATGCTTCGCATGTTTATTAATATGACGCGTATTTTATATATATATGTGCATGCGCGCTAAACAAGATGAGACAAATTAATAACAAACCCCTCAAATATTTTATATTAAGTTGTAACGTTCAAAGATATTTGGAATATCGAACGTCGCCTTCTAGCATGATAGAAACAATAGAGTATTGAATATTTAATATGAGTTTGTTGTGCACACACAAGGCGAGTATCAAATATTTAAGATGTTATTTTTATTACATATGACGTTTATAAGGAATTGAACATTACTGCTTTGTTGTGCACACACAAGAGCTGTAGTTTTCTCTTCACTTATATGGAAATGCTGGGTCTGACTTAACTTAAATCATTTTAGTTCGGATGTGCACACACTTGACCATTATGATTTAAGAGGCAAAATACAAGGAGTTACATAGTTGATGTAATTGACAAGAGTTGTCTACCTATTTATTTATATATAGTTTGTTGTGCACACACAAGGCTATTTGCATTTGAAATGGGATCCTTATTCTCACTAGCAAATCTTTAATTAGATTTTGCCGAACTATATAAGTGAGGGTAATATAGTTTGAAGAAAATAGTGGGAGATACCAATTTAAAACAAGACCTAATTTATTTTGGTAATTAATAAAAGAATGTATATTAAAATGTTGTTAATTACAAATTCATTTACAGAATTTTACAATGTCTAAATTACTATCACTGCGTAGCATATTAGATGCTAAATTAATCGGACCGAATTAAACGGATTGGTTAAGGAAATTGAGAATAGTTCTCACGGCTGAAAAACTATCTTATGTCCTTAATACGCCTATCCCTGCAATGGTTGCAGACAATGCCTCTGAGAAAGAGATTGCTACTTTTAGAAAGTGGCAAGATGATGCACAGTTGGATCAATGCATCATGCTCGCATCCATGAGTAACGAGCTTCAGCGTCAGCATGAAGCTATGGATGGTCCTACTATATTCCTGCACATCAAGTAGTTGATGGTGAGGAAAGTAGGACTGATAGATATCAGATATCTAAGGAGCTCTTCCGATCTAGAATGACTGATGACACTACGGTACAGATAAAAGTCCTTAACATAATCAATTTGATTGATCAATTAGGACAACGGGTTTTGTCATGGATGGAGAGTTGAGCCAAGATTTGATCTTGCACTCACTTCCGGACTCCTTTCACAATTGTTGTGAATTTTTCATATGAACGAGCTAGATATCAGTCTCGCTGATTTGCTTAACATGTTGAAAAATGTTGAGTCACTTTCCAACTAAGAAAGACCATGTCTTACTGGTAGGGCCAAAGGATCTTCTGAAAAGAAGAACGATTCTAAGAAGGTAAATAGAAAGGGCAAAAACAAAGGATAATAAGAACAAAATTGATACGGATAGCAAAGGAGTTTGCTTCCACTGCAATAAGCCTGGACACTAGAAAGAAACTGCGAGAAGCATCTTCCAAAGGCTAACCAAAGAAACTTAGTGAAGTTTGGTTACAAATACAAATTTGTTCATAATTTGAATTTTTTTTTCTTTAAGTCAAGGTTCTACTTGGGTATTGGATACCGACTTTGGTTATCATAAATATAGATTTATGAAGGGACCAAGCAGAAGTAGAAAGCTAAACAAATATAAGTAATCCTATGTGTGGGAAATGAAGCAAAGGTTGCCACATTAGCCATAGAAACTTATAGTTTAGCAATGCCTACTGGCAAATCTATTAAGTCAATAAGTTGTTATTGTATTTCAGTTCTTGTTAAAAACATTATTTCCATTTTAATGTTGGACAATAAATTTTTTTTGGTATTATAATTAAGAACAATTGTTGTTCTATTTATAATAATAATGTTTTGTATAGAACAGAAATATTACTCAATGGATTTTGTATACTTGACTTACTTGATAAATTATTTTGCAAATTGAACAAACTAGTATAAGAAAAGAAGATGATCATTCAAAGAGTTGAATGTGTGTATTTGCTGAAATACAAGTGTGAATTATTTGAAAGGTTCAAAGAATTCAGAAGTGAAACAACATGGCAAAGTATTGGAATTCTTTGATCGGATCAAGGAAGCAATACTTGTGAAATGAGGTTTTAGATCATCTCAAATGATTTTCTCATAATGGACACATCCTGATACGCAATAATTGATTGATGTATCTGAATGGAAAAATCGTACCTTGTTGGACATGGTGCGGTCCATAATGATTTTACCAACATTCCAGTATCCCTCTAGGATCATGTCCTAGAAATAGCTGCATATCTACGAAAAGGTAACCTCAAAATCCGGCCCCAAGACTCCATAAAAGTTATTGACATAGAGGATTCCTAATCTTAACTATGTTAAGATAAGGGGTTGTCCAACTTATGTGAAAAGGTTTCAGAGGATAAAGCTTGGGATAAAATTTGACATGTACTATATTTATGGGACATCCTAAAGTAAGTTTAGGGCATATGTTCTATAATCCTACTTAGCAAAAGGTGTTTGTTGCGAAACATGCTGCCTTCTAAGATAAAGGTGTTTATCATTGAAAGGGCTAGTGGGAGGATAATACATCTTGAAATGTTCAAGAACCACAAAACACTACAAATCAAATAAGAGGAACCTATAGATAGACCTATTGTACCACAACCGAATCGTAAATCTGGAATAGTACTGAAGATACCTAGGAGGTATGGATTCATCATGGATGATGATGATGAGGTACGTATCATAGAAGATGATGATCCAGTTACATACGATGAGGTAAGAGTTGTAGACACTCAGAGAAATGGATTGAAGCAATCTTCTCAAAAATGGAACATTCATTTTGATGAAAGAATCAAAAGAGTTTGATTTTATCAAAAATAAGAATGAACCTAGTGTGTACAAAAGGGTAAGTGGGAGCGTCATGAAATTTCTAGTATTATATGTTGATATATTACGGATAAGGAATGACATACTAATGCTATAATCAGTAAAGATAAAGTTGTCTAAACATTCCTCCATGAATAATTTGGGAAGAATATCTTAATTGGGGATGCAAATCTATATAGATAGATTTATAAGGATACTCGGCTTAACCCAAGGAATGTATATTCATTTGATGCTAAAGTCGTTTAGCATGGCAAACTCCAATAGATGTCTCATGTTGACGAGCCATGGAGTGTATCTCTCTTAATAGTCCCCACAGACTCCTAAAAAGAGAGATCACATGAGTGACAATCATGTATGCAATGAAATATACGAGACCTGATGTTGATTAGTCATATTCTGGAGAAGTTCACCGTGAGACAGTGAAAAACATCTTAAAGTACTTAACCAGCACTAAGGATGTGATTAAAATTTATGGTGAGTCTGAATTAAAACTAAAGGTCATAATAGACTCAAGTTTTTCAGACAGACCAAGACGACAGAAAATCCACTTTAAGATAAAGGGTTACCTTGAACGATGGTGCAGTGAATTGGAAAGGGTCCAAACAGCAAAGAGTTGTTGGTATAGTGATAAAGACAAAGTATATAGCTATAAATAAAGCTACAAGTTGATTGTTTGGATGAAAAGTTCATTACAGAACTAGGAATAGTTCCTAAGTCTCATCTTGGATCCAAACATGTGTTGTGGCACTTTCATGTGATTATAAGAATCATTGAAAGATGGGAAATAACTATAGAGATAGTGAACTCTCAAGAACAACATTACATATCTATTTACTAAAGCTTATCTAACAGCAGGATAATCGTCACTTAGAGAAGAAGAGTATGAGATACCATGACGATTGGCTTTAGTGCAAGTGGGAGATTGAAAGCAGTATGCACACAAGCCAATCATGTTTGATGATAAAGCATATACTTTGTAAACAATCTTATTCATTTATTAATAAAAGGTATTAATTTATTAAAGGCTTTTAATTATCTACATGATGCTGTTTTATAATATGTGATAAACCCATAGTTTTAAGCAATGCTTTTAGAATAATGATGATGATCATTCTAATGAGATCTAAATTCTGAGAAAGCTTAAAACTAAAATAGTTCCCAATCGTTGGATTACTAAATTGGGGATTAGTAAATCCGGATAGATTGGTACATACGTTGCTTGCTCATTGGATGAGGATGATTGATCTCATGATCATTTGTGTGGAGACACTAAAGCAAGTATGTAGGTGCTTATTAGAGAATAAGTTCACTGAACGTGACTCGCTAAGGAATACCTAATGGAGTTTTACTTGCATGTCAATAGGAATTCCTGTAGTGATAGTAGTACAAGTGATCCTTGGACTTGAGATCATCATAGTATCTTGTGTATGATGAGTTATACTTTGACTTATTCCTTAAGACCCTTAGGGTATATCAAAGGGTATGCTTGGGTATAATAAGTTGTACATGGAGATAATGTATGATCAATAAAGAATCTACCACTTCTAGTAAAAGAAGAGAAATGTCCTATGTGATTCGATAAATGACAACCCAGTAGTCCTTGGCCAAGGCAGAATGAAATTAGAAAGGAGTTTCTAATTTGCATTATTTGGAGTTGTGCATTTAAGAGTCGAAATACATATAATTAAATAAAATAAGACTTGACAGAAATTCCACGTCTTATATTTAATTGGGACATTGTATGGTGGAAGGATTGAATTATACGGTAACTATTTACTCAAAGGTTCTTTTATGATTAATGTTGAAATCTATATTATCTGGAAAGTCGTTGATCGCTAGGGAGGCTTATCCCTATTGTAGAATAAATATTATTTATTTAAATAAATTATTAGTTTAATTTATTTATTTAAATAAGATTAGAATTGTTCTAATTGATTTATTCACAACCGGTTTAATATGGAGAACCTAAAGGGTCACACCATAAAAGGAAGAATAATTATTTAAGAATTTAATGACATAATCGTAATAATATGTTAAGTATATTTAATTTAATCTATGGTGATAGAATAAATTAAATAGCTTAATATTTATTATTTAATATTTTAGAAATATTAAATATAAATTAATAAGAGGAGTCTTATTAATATTATTACAATTATTATTGTTTTAATTTCTAAAAGAGTTTAGGAATTAATTTAATATAAGTACTATCATTTATTCCTAATAGGATTAGGAGGGAAAATTAGTTAAATGAGTTTAATTAATTATCCCTAATAAGATTAGGGAGCCCATTTAATTAAAAGAGTTTAATTAAATAAATAATACCTTATTTTTAATAGTGTTACTTGATATCTTTATAAGAGGAGTCTTATATCAGATATCCAAAATACGTTAATTCCATTTTGTTGGAGAGTACGCCTTTTCTATAGAGATAGAAAACTAGGGTTTGAGCCAAATACCCATCTTCTTGAATTCTTCTCATTCCTTGGTGGATCACCTCTAGAGGCCAAACACTTGGGTGGCTAACGTTGATCAAAGGAAGGAACCAAATCCGGTGGATT
The DNA here is from genome assembly GCA_020205505.1 of Panax japonicus. Taxonomy (NCBI): domain Eukaryota; kingdom Viridiplantae; phylum Streptophyta; class Magnoliopsida; order Apiales; family Araliaceae; genus Panax; species Panax japonicus. The sequence continues at coordinate 55,534,470 of CM035096.1, forward strand.
CAAGTTGAACGCGAAAAAGATTGGAGGTGAACTTGTACCTGAGGAAGCTCGGATCTTCAAGGGTATGGTTCTTATTCTTTCTTTTTCGTTTAATTAATAATTGTGCATAAAGGGTGATCCGGGTTTATAGTTTGTAAAATTTTTAAACTCTGATTTTACACGCTTCCGCTAATTTTCTTCAATTTGATTGCGATCATGAATGTTACAAACCTAACAGTTTGATATATACAAAGTAAACTGTACATGACAAAATGGCTAAGCTAGTCTGTGCAGGAAAATATAAGCTCATCTACAAGTCAGGGTATATGCGAGCTAACAAGCCCAATATGGCGTCCCTATCAGAAGATGGAGGTGAAGCTGTGGTCTCCTGTATGAGAATATCCACACGACCCAATAGATCTGCAGCCATTTGCATGGTAACCATATGATCGTCAATATATGTGCTCATCTCTGGGATCATGCTAGTGGTAAGGGACCTCACGGCAGTACTATCTGTGATGGCTACATCCCGGGCAGATATAGCACTATCCCGCTCAACTATCACTGCGTCTCTAGCTGATCTAGCCTCGTCCCCCTCAACAACAGCGACATCTCTGCTAGATAATGCCTCTTCTCTCTCTAATAGAGCTGCGTCTCTCCCATCAAGGGCAATTAACATCATAGATAGAGCTTGATCTCTCTCAAAGGTCATCAGATGAAGACTCTACTCAAGATACTGTGCCGAATGCTGTATAACGACAGTACTGGTACTAGGAGAATCTGGAAGAAATGTTGGCAACCCAGTAGCAGGCTCCTCCTCGAGGTGGGAATCGATGTCCTCAATGGGCTCTACATCATCTGACTCGCTATCCGGTATTGTGGATACCGTCGCAGCCGATGCAATCTGTGTCTCTATCCATGCGGAATACTCTGCAGAACAACCCTGATGGCTTACAGAAAAAGCAGCTATCACACGTTGATCCCAACAAGTGTACACACGGGATCTATCCTCTGCTGAGAGATATCGAGAAGTTGAACGCTGACCTATCGTCCCCTCAAAAGGATGAAAGTCCTGGAACTGGTCAAACTGTGACATCACGGCCAGTGGGTGATAAGTAGTCACACCTCTAAAACCAACTAGAGGAAGATAGTCCATGCCCGGAGCATGAGTAATAAAGCTGTATGGTGAGCTAAGCCCCGAACACGACAATATACTAAAAAGATCTCTGATACCTGCCAAAAATATGGACTAGAACAGAGCATCTATACACTTCGATGGCTTAAATGAATATGACATAGCTACATCATGGGTGAAACAATATTCATGTCATCTAAAGGTACCAATCGGTCTCAAGTGTGGCATGAACCACACATACAGCATGACCAAACAACCCGTGAACACTCTTGTCGGATAAGTGGAACAGTAGGATGCTGACTGCAGGGTCTCTGCTACAATTATAAGTATAATGGTGCGACCCTCCCCTAAGAGCTCTCACTGCCATGATGATACCAATGTCTATCTCATCCATGTACCGTGGCATATAGACATACGATAGTACGCACAACAGCAGTACATCAACCCTGGCCAAACGCCAGTGATCCTCCGGTGCGGTGAAATCCCCAGAATATCGTGAATAGCTATCCTCTGAGCCAAATTTGTCATACAAAAAAAGCTGGGATATCACGTGGCTAGATGTCAGCTCATCCTGTACCACTCTACGCCGTAATCCAGTGAGAGTCATGAATCGTCTACTCATGTCTCCCAAAGCTAGATGCACCCAAGGTCTGTCTAAAGGCAGCATCGTCAATCGTGCATACTCCTCCAGAGTAGGAGTCAACTCATGGGTCCCGAATCAGAAAACCTGCCTATCTGGTATCCAATCCTCTAGCATCCCGTCTACAAATCTTGCGGGAACCTGAAACATCAATAAAGTCATGGTATACTACATCAAATGATCAACAGTCACCCTGTATTGTGGTGACATGCTATCATACCCTGATCGCATACCTAAGGCCACCAATGATGGTGGGGTATGATCTATACGGCTAACTGTCGAAGAAGACATCTGTATGGGCCGTGTCATAAGACCATCCGGGGGTCAATGCCAAATATCTCTAGACATACATACATATGCATAACATGATACATGCATAGCAGATAATAGATGGCAATATGATATAGGGAATGGAAAAAACTGTGCATACATTCCTAAGTATATCATCATCTATTACATCATCTCTGTACAACTACAAATACAGGGAAATGGGGCATAAACGCCCTACTACTAACAGAGGCCTATCAAAAGGTATAGCGAGAATGGGGTACAGCCACCCAATATCTAACAGAGGCCTATCAAAAGATATAACGAGAATACACATCAGAAGAAGACCAAGGTGTCGATGTCCACATCATCAATCCTGTCCACCTGATGTAACTCCTCCTGAGTCACTGGATCTCTATTCACAGGGATGTCAGGCCTATATAGAGGAGGATTTGCACCGATAAAACCGAATGGGTCATTTGAGGGGCCAGCGCCTGAGCTGGAAGGAACAAATGAATCCGCCTCTGCTGGATCTCTGCCCAAATGTCGGATAAATATATGTGCCTGGTCCAACTGCCGGGTAAAACTATCAATCTGGGTTATATGAGTCGGATCTCGGACACAAGCTATCCAATCAATCATCATCAAGGATCCTAGAACCATATTCCCCATAAAATTTATGACGCGGGACTTGGCTCCAATAGTGTGAGGGCACCACCACCGCTGGAACGTCTCCTGAGTACATGGACCCTCTTACAATGCAAAACTGTCAACCCCTAACAATGGGATATCAGTGATGGTGACTGTGATACAGGCCAAAGACGCCTGACAGGAGGCAAGATCGGCATGCAAATCTCCCCTGTGGTGCTCCTAATAGCAAGCTCTCCTAAATAGAGCTCCCAGCCTCCATCTGTGAAGAGAGGAACTCTCTTGGTGGAAATCACGTACTCGACTCCAGTTAGGTATCCATCCTCAAAGACGATGGTCAAGTGTTTCCCTGAATAGGGAATCCATATGATGTTATCAGCTGTTAGTAACTCCAGTTGCATACGACAGTGAGTATGATAAAGAGGGACATCTGTAGACACTCGAAATTTTCTATACACCTGTCACTAACATTGCAATAGGACAGATTCATCTTTTAAGAGGGAACCCTGAAAGATAATCCATATCCATACCAGATACTACCGGAAGTTCAGCATCAACCCCAGATCACTCTGGGAGTAACAAATCCAACCTCATATATAACCCCGAGGAATGCAGATCCAATACCGGAACACACACCGGAGAATACCGAATGATCTCATAGATAACCCCGAGGTATCTAGTCTCAGTCCCAACCATAGAAATAGCCACCAACCTTGGTGATAACCCCAAAGAGTGCATTTTTGGGGATAACCCCGGAAATGCTTATTTCTAATGCGAGCAGCTTCAATCTCGGTGCTCACAACGAGATACACTGTACCAACCCGGCGATAACCTCGGGAAGATAGGCACGCCTCAAAGATGACAATGAGGACCTTCGACAAATGCATCAGTCCAATCCCAGCGAAGCTCTGAGTAACGTCTGTTTTTTCAACCCAATCTGGCTATAACAGCAGTGAGGGGAAACATCGTCATCACGCCAACGCGATGCCATGCCACGTCATATCAACATCTCTACGCAACAATGTCCCACAAGACTAACCAATCCCGAGTGACTATTGTGTGGGGTAACAGATGAAAGTTAAAGCTTGAATACCGGAAGGCATCGTCCCATCTTCAATGACTTCATACAAACTCTAATCCCATGCCATCTTACAACTCTCAACAATGGCGGTCCGAAATAGGTCCTGTATACTAGAAACGGATGCCTGGATTGCACTTTTGAAAGTTCTAGTAGACATTACAGTACCCGAGTGCACGTACTACGAGATGACTTAACCCGAGAAACCCGGGCCCACCCGGGTTGCCTCTGGTACACCTGCGGCTCAGCAGCAGGTACACCTGCGGCTCCATCATCTATAAATAGAGGGCTTGGGGTGGCCATTTTGCAAGAAAAAATGGCGAGGAAGCTCTGCCCAATTTGCTCAGCACTCACCCCATGCAGTGTATTTTCCCATTTTAAACACCTGTGAGCTCATCTATAGCCCTTTTGTACCTACAAAAGCCAGTGTTTACCCACTCTAAAGATATAGAAGTCTTCTTTGGCAGTCAACTGTAAGCTTTCTCACACACTTTAGAGTCTTTCTCTTCATCTCTGCACACAACCTTCTTCGCGTTGAAAGTCGTGTTGCGCGCATTTGCCCGAACTTTGGTCCGTGGTTTCAATTCAGTCTGTATATATATATATATATATATATATATATATATATATATATATATATATATATATATTAACTGCGTGTCGGACTCCATTCGATGAGCCTAGATTTTAAATCTGGAGCATTTATTTGCTTTAATATATATATACTTATATATATTAACTGTGTGTCGGACTCTGTTCGATGAGCCTGGATTTTACATCCGGTGCGTTTATTCCCTTATATATATATATATATATATATATATATATGAATTGTTGTTGAACTCTGTTCGATGAGCCTGGATTTTACATCCATTGCGTTTATTATTTATATATATATATATATATAGTTCGTCCTGCCTGGAGTTTCCTTTGTGGCAGTTGATCGCTTTTACAGCTTTATTTACATTTCGTCCCTCCTGGAGTTTTCTTCGTGATGGTTGACTGTATTTACAGCTTTCTTTACGTTTTATCCTGCCTGGAGTTTCCTCTGTGGCAGTTAATAGCTTTTACATCTTTATTTACATTTCTGATCCCCCATGGAGGTGCTTCGTGGTTGGTGATCATGTCTGTATATATATTTATAGCTTATATATATATATACCTGCTTACTGCTTTCATACAAATTGCAGTATCATGTGCGCCTAGGAATCATGTGATCACGGATTCAGCCTATTGGATCTAGATTCAGTTCCCGTGATGGACGTTTTCAGCTGTGAGGAGCTTGTAAATTATTCTGCGGTGTCTGAATTTTCTCAGATGGTTTCCATACCCACGAGGAAGTCGACATTATTTTGTACATTATTTTCGTACGGATGCCTCACTACTGTCAAATAAAATCAATCAAGTCTAACACTTAATAAAATGGGAGTGTAAAAGGTCTCAATTACTATTGAGCATCAGGGTTTGAAAAACCTCTTTTATGAAACATCACTGCCATATCTTACTTAAAATTGAATTTTTACATAAATTCAAACTCTGTGTATATAGGTGCGAACGAGGCCTCGCACTACTTCCAAATAACAGCACATTGACCCACACACACATATTCAGATAATAGTTTCTTGAAAAGAGGCGGTCACCATGGTAACACGGATGTCGGGGGGTGCCTAACACCTTCCCCTCGCATAATCAAGTCCCCAGACCCTAATGAATCTCGGTTTCACCGACCCGTTTAGCAGTGTCACATCACTGGGTCAATGTACAAACCTTTTCTCGGTTGTGTTGGTACAACCATTTAAAAAACCAACTGGCGACTCTTAACAGTCCCATCGTCGACATTATACATGTCGGACCTTTTTCACTTGTTTTTTCAAACAAATCTCACCTAAAATGAGAACACTAAAGAACAAGTAACGGAAATGGACAATTAAAAATCCCGACGTCGACAACTGCATTCTCAGTTTTTAATCCTCGGCGTATAATTCGAGTTCTCTAATAAACATTTTTAAGAGAGTGTAAGGATCTCTTAATCCATCATATTTCTCGAAATTGGGAGCCTTAAATTTTTCCTGATAATGAACCCCGTGGAAGATGCAAAGGTCTGAATAGGTAACAATTTTGTGCGTTCTAATCCCTTTAATGGACCGAATGGTCTCTTCCATTTGTTGAACCTTCTTCCAAATATCACCGATGTCTTGATCTTCTTTAAGATGGGTGATTTAGTGGTTTTGTTGAACTTCTCAGTCTGAGACTCAGGTATTGGGACTTCTCTGTCCTGACCCTGGATTCCTCCCTGTACAGAGGATTCAGTTTAGATGGGGATTTGTGAACCCTTAGTTGATTTGTTTAGTTCTTTCAGAAGAACAACCAACTTTGTTATTTGATTTTTTAATCCTTCGAACTCCTCGCGTGAAACGAGAGTGGGATCAGGCTAGGCACTTGTAGCCATGTCTAATGGTGGGCTTAGTGCCTTCTTGGACTTTGAACGGGTAACGAGACCAATCGTTACCCTACAAAAAGACTACGTAGTTTAGTTTGGGAAAACGTGGAGATGTTGTATGATATGCAATGTACCTATTTTTTAGGAGTGTTTTAGTATTCTCTTACAAAATAGATGTCAGTTGTTTTGATGACATGATAGCATGACAGGTCTTGATACGAAAAAGAAATGCATATTTACATTTTTCTTTATATTTTCCACTACATTGAGATTGACATGGATTTAAAATTACATGGAATTGAAAGTACATGTAATTAAAAGGGGAAGGTATGGATAGACTTCCCTGCGCGTTTGGTTTAAAAGAGGCATACCTATCTTAGGCTATTCTCACGGCTTTTCGACATGAAGGTCCCCATATCATCACAATTTACTAGATGGGAAGTTAATCCGATCTTTCAATTGGAGCGAATTTGGGTGTTGCATTTCCTGAACCTCGCGGGATTAGTCTCCCTTGAGTCCAGTAATCAAACACTGACGAGTTTTCCTCCTGGTGGAGGAATCACAGAGCATACATTCACATACATCACATTTTACGGTATGGAAATGATGACATGTGTGAAGCACTAATATCACAGGCAGATATGGTGTGAAGCACTAAAGTGTAGTTAATAAAGCAACAATATACATCCATTCAATGTAAATGAAGTATTCACACATAAGCAGATAAAAAGTTTTATTTTGAAAAAAGTTTAAACGGTGGCTTAAGCCCTTTTACTAGAGTCCCGGAGGTATCGCCACCTATCGACGTCGGGATGATTTGTTTCCCTTTATGTATTTGTCTTTTTATGTTTTTTGGTAGGTTTTGTCTGAAAAGGCAAGGTTGAAATGGTTTAAAATTTGAATGTCGAAGATTTGACTTTGGTAGATTTGAAATGGTTGTACCAACTCAACCGATTCTGAGAAGGTTTGTACAAAGACCCAATGGTTGGACACTGTTTAACTGGCCTTGGAAACCGAGATTCGTGGGGTTCGGGGGATTGATTAAGCGGGGGCAAGGTGTAAAGCACCCCCTACTTTTGTGAAAACACGGTTACTGCAACTTTTTCAATTAACTTATTTATCTGCATTTTTGTGTGTGTATATATTGGGCCTATGTGCAATTATCTAGAAGTAGTGTTATGCCTCGTTTGCACCTATATACAAATGGTTTGACTTGTATAAAAGTTCTATTTTAACAAGGTATAGAAGTGAAGTTTTGGAAAATAGGTTTTCAAACCCTTATGGTCAATAGTAATTGAGGCCTTTGATACTTCAATTTTATTCTGTATTCGACTTGATTGGTTTTACTTTTGAGATGCGAAGCATCTTCAAGAAAATAAGATGCATAACAGTGTCTTACTCCTTATGGGTATGATAGCCATCCAAGGATATCCAAACACAGTAGATAATTTACAAGCTGGCTGTAGCTGAGAAATGTCCATCATGAGAACCAAATCTAGATTCAGAAACTGAACCTTCGTTCACATGATTCATAGGCTCACATGATATATTAATATGTACAAAAGCTAGAAAAATAGCTAGATTTAAATAAATCGAAACCATTCTAGCTTCAACGGTTCTGGTTTAGTTACTTTTGAACCAGTCAAAGTTAGAAATAGCCAGATTTAGTCAAATCTAGTCCACATGCTGGAAAATTAAATATCTACATTATGAAAGCAGTTAACGCATATATATATATATAGACGAGCAACTCCCACGAATTTGGAATCCAGACAGGACTTTGAACTGTAAATATATATATATATATATATATATATATATATATATAGAGAGAGAGAGAGAGAGTCTGGTTCCTATCCGGACTCTCGGACTTTCTTAAAATACGAACATTTTTCTTTTTCTTTTTTTTGCTTTTTTTTTAAAAAAAAACAACTAATTTTTTTTTAATATTTTATGGAATTAGAATTTTTATATAATACATTGTTTTGGATACATATAACAAAATAGGGTTGTACAGTCTGTGCAGACTGTACATACATTTTTTGGTATAGGTATCCAATTCACGCCCAAAACATTGTATTATGAAAAAATTTCAGTTCCATAAAATATATATATAAAAAATTTAGTTGTTTAAAAAAAATAGGGTCCAAATTTTATCAGGTCCGGGAGTCCGGACATGATCTGTGGTATATATATATATAATTAGTAGAAAGCTCAAAATTTTGAAAAATCCTACAGTAGGCTGCCAAGAAGACTTCAGATTGCTTTTAGGGCCTGAAAACCCAAGTTTCCACCGGTTAAACTTCAGTATGTTACAGAACAGGAGCTTACAAGTGTTTAGAATGAAGAATCACTCAGTTTGGAGCACTCTGGCAGGGGTTACAGGACAAAATGAACAGAGTTTTCTCTAATTTCTTACGTCTTCTTTTTTTCTTCAAATGAGATGTTGGTAGCTCATATTTAAAGACCAAATGGCCGTAGTCTACTTGCAGGTGCCCGAGCTATCACGTCCTTTTAGGGTCCCGTCATCTCGACATACTTGCACTCGGGCTACGCGTTGTCCGCTCAAACCTTCATAACTTTAAATCCAGGCATCCGATGGAGGAGTGTTGTACCTTTTTGAAAGCCGTTGTCGAGAGCTAAACAATGACATATGATTAGAGATTGTCGAAAGCTAGGAAGATGGGTCCATGATCAGATCTCCAAGTTTTCGTTGTCTATCCGTTGTGTTGTCTTGTGCAGTTATCACTCGGGATTTGAGCTATGGTTTTTGTGGGACATCCATGTATGCAGTTTGAGTCAAACTGTGTTGAGACGACGTGGATGTGATGTTGAGGTGGAAAAATGATGATTTTGCCCCTCCCTAGGTTATCTCTGGATTCGGCGCAGTTGTAGAAGTCGTTTCTCAAGGTTATCTCTGAGATTGAGCTGTTGTTGACTCTGATTACCCTTAAGGTTATCTCTGAGGTTGGCTTGAACTTCCGGGGTTATCTCTGGGGTTAGTACTTGATCCCTCGGGGTTATCTCTGAGGTTGGAACTGACTTTTTTGGGGTTATCTTTGGAATTTGGACTGTATCTCTCGGGGTTATCTCTGAGATTAAAATTGGATTTCTCGAGGTTATCTTCAGGGTTGAAAGTAAGTCTCCTAGGTTATCTCCGAGGTTGGAACTAATCTCCCGAGGATGTCTACGGGGATGGAATTGATTTGACTTCCAGGGTTATCTCTGGAAGACGATCCCTCACCAGTTACACACACTTTCAGTTACAATATTTTAAAAGTCAAAAGGCCATGTTTGGCTTATTCCCATAAAACCCATTCTAATTTAATTTAATAATCTTTTATAATATGGTTCATTTATCACATCTTTAACATATTAATTTAATTAAATTCATAAATGCATTAACCTTTGACATATAATTATAACCTCCATTTTTTTTTAGTTGTTATATAATATTCAATTGGTTGGGGAATAATCTTTTTATAGGGAATATTCGTACAACGACACAATTATTGGTGGACCCCACAACGGAATTATTGTCGGATTGAGAAAATGACAAAAATACTTTATGAAAATAACGGTGGAAGTTTTACTGTTAACTGTTGAAACACCCAGTGTTAAAAGTACAGGAATACGCGTGGTTGCATAGTAGCACACGGTATTGATTATTAATTCTTACGTGAGAAGTCACTCAGTTTTGTTCAATTATTGTTATAGTAATTGCTGCATAGTATCTCACATTATTTGATTCAATTATTGTCAATATTTTGTATATTTTTAAATTAATAATTGAGATGACAGAGTTATTAATATTATTATTTGCAATATTAACGATGTCTATAAGTTCTGTCAAAGAGAGGTTTGGTCACCTAATTGCGCGCCAATAGGGAGAAATCCTTATTGAAAAGCCCCATTTTTCCTGAGAATGACCTGGTCAATTAATATTGTGAATTATAATAATGATGATAAATTTTGTTAAAAAAATATTGAGGAAATTTTTTATGAAGTATTTGTTGGACCCCCATTTACCCATTTTTTTAAAATAATCGGTAGGAAGTTATAAAGTATATTTATATGTGTGTGCCATGTTGGTGTGTGCAAGTGTGATTATATATAAATATATATATATATATATATATATATATATAGTCCGGATCAGGTCCGGACTCCCGGATTTTGTTAAAATCCGGACCTTTTTTTTTTTTTGCTTTTTATTTTTGAAACAACTAAAAAAAAAAAATTTATGGAATTGGAATTTTTACATTATACAGTGTTTTGGGTGTGATTTGGATGCCTATAACAAAACATGCCTGTACAGTCTGGGCAGACTGTACATACATTGGTTGGTGTAGGTATTAAAAACACACCCAAAACAATGTATTATGGAATAATTTCAGTTCCATAATTTTTTTTTTTTTAGTTGTTCTATCAAAAAAAAAATATTTTTTTTTGGTCCGGATTTTCTCCCGTCCGAGAGGTCCGGACCTGATCAAATTTCTATATATATATATATATATATATATATATATATATATAAAGCATTCAAGTGGGTAATGGTGGGGGGGGATTATGGTAGTGCACAGGAAGGAGTGCTATTATTTATTAATTATATATATATATATATATATATATATATATATATATATATATATGTATATATATATATATATATATATAGGTTTTGTAATGCCCGAGAAATTCGGATCCTTTGTAAAAAATATTTGAAAGAATTAAATAATGAATAAACTAATATTATTTGGTATTATATGTGTTAATAAGATGTATGTCATTCTATAACCTAGAAATGTCGGAAGATCGTAGTATTCGAACCACGTGAGAGAATTAAAGTGTTTGAATTTCCAAGACAAAAATAAAAGTTTTCCGAGAAAGTTTACAAAAAACACTATTCACCGTTTATCGCTCGGGAAAAATTTTTGAACTTCCGAGAAATACGTAATGTTAGAATATCTAGACGAGATGGATTATGTAATAATAATCTAAGTATGGAAAACGCAATAATTCGCATGCGGACTTAATTTGAGAATAAAGGTATTAAACCTAATGAAATGAATTAAGGTAACTTTGCATAAAATACAAGTCCATTAGCTATAAGGTGTAAACCTATGTAGGATTTATGCTAAGTCCAAGTGATTAATAAGGTGAAGCCTAAACTTTTATAATGCAAAGCCCAACAAGAAAATTGGCTAGATTAAGTAGTGAGCCCAATGAATTGGACATGATCCATTGGGCATTCCAAGTGTAAGTGGGTAGACTTGGTGGGTAAATATTTTGTGTGATGACCAAGTGTTGTGGTGGCTAAGTAATAGAAGTGGCTAGCAAGATTACTTAGTGGCTAAGCAAATGAATAGTAAGGAGGTTAGTTTAAGGAGGTGGGAGGTCTTAATGACCCTACTACCCTAAACTTTGTGTAGCCTATAAATAGAGAGCTTATAATTCATTTTATTGCTTGATTAAAATCTCTCTCAAACAACTTATTTGTTAGAGTCAATAAGCACTTTGAGCTTAACCTTTCCTTAGTAGATTTCCAAAGCAAGTGAACTAATTCATCAAAGGTAAATGATCTTGTCTCTTCCATTTCTATCATAGTAGGGTGATAAGAGAAGTGTAACCTAATGAACATATATACTAAGAACATGTCATAAGTCATTGATGAATGAACTTAAGCCGAATAAGTTGAATAAGCAACTTGAACTTAAATAAGTTAATAAACTTATGAAAAATTGCCTTTCTTGTCATAAACATGAGAATTATAGATAATAAGTGAAATAAGTCATTGACTTATAAGAATAAGTCAAAACATACTTTGATAATAGGTTGGTGTAATAAGTAACTTGTAATGTTTACATGTTGATTGAAATTCACCTAGAATGATTAGTAATAAGGTTTCGCCGGAATTTACACGATTGGATGATAATCATCGAATTCGTGAAATTCTCAGATTGGAAGTCGTATTTTGTGTTTGAAGTCATAAATGTTGGTTTTCGATGGACACAAGTTATATTTGTCATTATATAATTGTGGACTTAAAAATTGCCGGATTCCGACTAAGAACGAAGAAACGAGCATTGAACGTTTATTATTTTCTTTAAAAATGGTCTAATAGGTGAAATTTTAGCAAATGAAGTCGAATAGATAAAATTCTTGAATGAACGCATAGAATACGTGATTTGAGACCCATAGGCTCTTAAACGAACCAATTCAGACTTATAACGAAGAAGTTACGAGTCCGGGAATCTAACAAAATAAAAAGTCTGTGGAAATTTTCTGGTGCACAGAGCTGGCGTTGCGGCGCCAGCCCAAGGCCATTTAGCCCGCGTCACAGCGTCGAGCTTGGCCGATCAAAGCCATCACCTTCTAGAGAGTGGCACCGCAGCGCGACCATTAACACTGAGACTCGCGCTGCAGCCCCGAGTCTGGGTTCTAGGCAGTAATAGGTGACGCCGCAGCGCGACACTAAGTGTAAAAGCTGGCGCCGCAGCACCAGCCTCAAGACCAAGACAATAATGAATGTTTACATATAGAGCATGGTTAGTAAATGATAAACAATTAAATGAAGATCTTAATGAAACATTGTTAAGACATATTAGGACTTAAGTATGCACACTTAAGGTTAAGACTAAGTCAATTACTTATGAATGTAAGAATGACGTAACGGAACGCCAGAACCTATAATAAGAAATCTAATATGTAATTGGATTGAGATGTAGGGTAAGATTCTTTAGGAACCATGAATGATCATTTATGACCTAACGTTTTATGTTATGCTATCATCTAATGTAGAGACCTTAAAGACGTAAAGTACATGTGTTATAAACCGTAGCAGACGCTAAAGGCAAGTACTCTAACCCTTGTTCCAGTTAGATCTGGACAAGTCTTTGTGATTCATGTATTCTTCGCATGAGTTGGTATCTGAGGAATGTCAAAGCCAATCCTTTCGGCTAGACGTATGCTAAGTTATTCTATCAAGTGTTGATAAGGATTTACCAAACTAATATTGTTGTGGTTTTCAAAAGTAGATTTAGTATGCTAAAATGTTTTGTCGTCAAACGACAGGTACGTGAGGTTGCTACAACTTCAATGTATACACGTTTAATAAATGTAGTGTTGATCAACATAGAGTACTATAGGCTGATCACCTAGACGTGCTCGTAAGCTATACCGGACTTACAGACTTCGTGTCGGGATGTCCTTTTCAAAGTAATTATGAAATGCTTACGGTCTTGAACCAGAATTGATGTTTTACTGAATATTGTTGTTGTAAAACATTTTGAATGAAAAGAAGTGTTATTTTGAATTAATAATAGTACTTCGTAACTATTGTTCAGATATTGAAGATATATGATTTCTATGTTTCAAGCATGCTATTTTCCTAGAATTGTTGTACTTGCTGAGCTAGTTAGGCTCATTCTTGCTTGGACCATATGAATGCAGCTAAGACAAAACGGACCGATGGATCTGGCAAGGAAAAAGGGAAGGCGAAGGCGAACCCGTAGATTTCTTTTGTAATAGTATAGGTTTTGTATGGAATAATATTGATATTATGACAAAGATAATGTATTGGTTATAAAGAACCTGGGGTATGTAAATATTCTTTTGATGTATATATAAGACATATCCGTTCTTTTGAGGCATTTCAATTGAATTTTTATGTGAACTGTAGCACCGTGTAGCACCATCTGTCGGGTTGGAAGATACTCAGATTTGGGGGCATCACAGGTTTGACAAAGTTGGCACAAGGGGTAGCAATTAATTCACCCGGTGTTTTTTTCAAAGAATATTTGATAATTTATATATATATATATATATATATATATATTATATAATAAGTTTTATTTTTTATGAAAAATAAAATATATTATATTTTATTTGATTATTATATTAATACTTTTGAAAAATCAGAAGTCTGAAGAGTTTTTCTGTCCGTGAATGAGAGAAATATTTCTTCCATGATTTTTCTTAAACAGTACACCTTCAATTCTCTTATAAATAGGATGCTTAGTTAGAAATGAAAACACACAAGAAATTCCAGAGAATTCTCTTCTATAATCTTGAGCGTATTTCTTTAGAGTTTAAGAAAGCTTTGAGCGTAGTGGAAGTTTTCTTCAAGTATATCCCCGCCCTACCCATCGGAGTACTATTCTTTATAAAGTAAGGAGTATTATTTCTTTCTTTCGTCTTCATGAAGAGAACTTCTGTTATTCCATTCTTTATTATTATGTTGGAATAACCTGTCTATGCGAAGTACAGCATACATGGTGAAATTCTTCTGTTATTCCATTCTTTATTATTCTATTGGAACATCCTGTCTGTGCTTTATGCATGATCTGGTTCTGTTATTTATTATTCTGTTGGAACATCATGTATGTGATTTATGCATGACCTGGTTCCGTTATTTATTATTCTGTTGGAACATCCTATCTGTGCATTTACGCATGACCTGGTTCCGTTATTTATTATTCTATTGGAATAATCTGTCTGTGCGGTTTATCGTATGCATAGTGATTTCTTTTGTTATTCCATTCTTTATTATACTCAGTTGGTTAAAGTTTTGACTTCTATACTCCATGAAATTAGGGGAATATCCTTGATATTTGCGCTTCATCCAGTATCTTTTCATGGAAATATTCTTCTGAGCATTCTTGAATTTTACTCCACAAAGCAGTATCATGTTGATAATTTGGACGTTATTGAGTTCAGGATAAATTAACTTATAAATCTTTAAAATTTATTCTTGAGCTTGTTTTATTGAATTGTCATCATCCTCATGTTTATAATATGTTGAAAGTCATATGTGGCCTGTAGTGCGTAGATGGACTTGGTATGATAATGACCAGGGATTATTCGGTATAATCATGACCGTAATGTTACAAATGATGTGATAAAAGTCCTCATTGGCCCGTAGTTCATTGATGGACAGTTGTTGGCATGATCATGACCATTGATGAATACACGAATATCCTTGGCCCATAGTGCATGGATAATTTGTGGTCGTGATACTAATGAATATCCTTGGCCCGTATTGCAGGGATGATGTGGATTATTTATTAAGCTGAGTCTCAGCGATAAAATTAATGAAAACCTTTTAAATCATAGAAAATAGTAGATTTTATTCTCTACTTGACTCTTCTAATGGATTGCTTATTCCGCTGCAGTTAAACTTAATGTTTGTTATATTTTATCAGTTTAACACTGTTGAAGGCTAACGATAAATTATTCTACATTTTCTTAGTCATAATATTTCTTACTGGGCTAGTTTAGCTCACCCTTTCTTTCACTATTCTCTTCAGGAAATGAGAACGTTGCTGGGACTAGTGGAGGAACGGAGTGACGGTCCAGATGATAGCATTAGTAGTCCTCACTATTCTATTAAATAGTGTGACAATAAATGTAAGGAGGACTCCATTGAGTGTGGATATTATCTAGATGACAATATTCTTATTAAAACTCTTAGTTATGTCTTGTCGTATTTTACACGACAGTTGTATTATTAAGTTATATTTGAATTTTTTATCATGTATTTGGCGACTTAAGATGGGTGATGTATACCTATTTTGGGGGCGTCACAGTTGGTATCAAAGCTTAGGGATATGATCCCTAGCTGAGATGTGAGATAAGAACAAGGAGGGGAGAGACGGGGAATTCCTTCGCTAGCTAGTATGACCTACCTAAGTTTATTTAGTATTTAATTGGTCGGTCAGAGTATAGGGATAATATGTGATATGATAACTAACCCTTGTTTTGTGGCAGTATCTAATAATGATATCCGAGAATGTTGAGAATAGCAATGGAGCACAGGAGACCGTTGAGTCTCCACATATCAATAATCAGGATAATGTGCATCAGGAAGGCGACAATCCTCATGCAAACTACAACACTGACCAAATGATGAATGATGGAATGTTTAGAGGCTTTATTCAATTCATGCAACATCAGGCAAGAGCGGCTCCTGTCCAAAATGTAGGTGGAAACACTTGAAACTCTCGGACGGTCACCGCTAAATAGTTCAAGGAGCTGGGACCTCCGGAGTTAATTGGAGAGCCAAAACCACTTAAGATGGAGACGTGGATAAAGCAGATCACCAAGATATTTGATGTCTTGGGATGCTCCGAGGAACAAAAGGTTACCTTTGCCACCTTTATGTTGCGAGGAGAGGCAGATTACTGGTGGGAATCGGTAAAGCGTACATAACTTGCCGCACTGAAGATGTCTTGGGAGAAGTTCCAAGAACTATTCAATGACAAGTACTTTCCCAAAAGTATTTGTCACATGAAAGTGGTAGAGTTCATCAAGTTGAAGCAGAACAATATGACCATGTGGCAGTACGAAACTAAGTTTGCCGAGTTATCCCGGTTTGTGTCTCACTTGGTTGATAATGAGGAAAGAATGATGTGGATGTTTCTAAGAGGTTTGAAACGTGAGATACGTCAATATCTAATTTCTCATAAACTGTGTTTGTATTCAGATGTTGTAAATAGGGCTCAGTTATAGGAGCATGATAACGAGTCAACTCAACCAAGAGAAAGCAGCCGACAAAATGATAATACCAGTGGTAGCAGTCATCGAAGCGGTGACAACAAACGTGGAGGGAATCAACATGCTAGAAATGATAATCACTTAAGTGGTTATCATGGTCAAGACAATAAGAATGGACATTTCAAGAAGAAGAGATTAAACAATGATGAAAAGACGTTAACATCGACACCCGTTATTAAGGAAGGAGAACGACCACCTATCATATACTTCAAATGCGGAGGGGAGGGACATATCAGTCCAAACTGCTCGATGCCATCCAAAGCGTGTTATAATTGTGGAAGAGAAGGTCACCTAGCCCGATTTTGTCGTGCACCGAAGACAAGTCCAGTTGGAATGGTGACACAAAATACCGTTCCAGACAAGTCAAAACCAGTAGTTCAAGGGAGAGCGTTTGTTGTGACCTCCCAAAAAGTAAGGAACCCGAATGAGGTCATCACGGGTAAGCTTATCATAAACTCTAGTGAAGTCTATACCTTATTTGATACCGGTTCTACCCATTCTTTTATTTCTCCTACTTGCGTTTAACGATTAAATTTGACTCCAGAGAAATTAGACTTTGACTTATCTGTGGAAACTCCATTGGGAGAAACCTTCATTACATCCATTGTTTATAAGTCTTGTTTGGTTCAAATCGGTACCTTCACATTACCTGTCGATCTTATTTCATTAAAAATAGTTGCATTTGATGTGATTCTAGGGATTGATTGGTTAACTACTCATTATGCAAAAATTGATTATTTTTGTAAGGTTGTTAGCTTTAATATTCCTAACCAATCTATTATGCGAATTCAAGCAACAAAACCATTAAAATCAATCACTGTCATCTCAAGCCATAAAGCTATTCATTTATTGAAAAACAATTGTCAAGCTTTCTTAGCTCATGTCACAGATTTAAACAAAAATATGTCAGACTTGAATGATATTTCTATTGTTAATAAATTTCCTGACGTATTTCCTGAAGAACTTCCTGGCCTACCCCAGAGCGTGAAATTGAATTTTGTATCGACCTGGAACCCGATACAAAGCCCATTTCCAAATCCCCATATCGAATGGCTCCTATTAAACTTCAGGAGTTAAAGACTCAATTGCAGGAATTGTTAGACATTGGTTTCATTCGTCCTAGTACGTCTCCTTGGGGTGCTCATGTTCTATTCGTGAAGATGAAAGATGGGAGTATGCGACTTTGTATTGACTACTGGGAATTGAACCATGTCACCATCAAGAATAGGTATCCATTGTCACGTATTGATGACCAGTTTGACCAGTTGCAAGGGGCCAAATTCTTTTCAAAGATTGATCTTTGTTCCGTATATCACCAATTGAAGATTAGAACTGATGACATTCCAAAGACGTCTTTCAGAACTCGGTACGGGCATTATAAATTCCTAGTCATGTCTTTTGGATTGACTAATGCTCCTGCTGCCTTCATGGATATGATGAACCGAGTATTCAAGGAATATTTGGATCACTTTGTGGTCTTTTTATAGATGACATCCTTATTTATTCCAAAAGCCGTGAAGATCATGAGCAACACTTGAGGCTGTTACTCCAAAAGCTTCGTGAATATAAGCTTTATGCCAAGTTGAAGAAATGCGAGTTCTGGCTTGAGGAAGTAGCATTCATTGGGCACGTGGTATCAAGTCATGGAATATCTATTGACCCAACAAAGATTGAAGCTATTCAAAGCTGGGAGCAACCTAAATCAGTGACCGAAGTACGTAGCTTTCTCGGCTTAACTGGTTATTATCGGAGATTCATAAAAGAATTTTCTCGAATCGCTACTCCCTTAACTCAACTAACTCGAAAAGATACAAGATTCGGTTGGAACGAGGAATGTGAGAAGGGTTTTCAAGAACTCAAGAGAAGACTCATTTCAGCACCTGTTCTGACAATACCATCTGGCTCGGAGGGATTTGTCATCTACAGTGATGCTTCAATCAAAGGGTTAGGATGTGTTCTCATGCAACATGGGAAAGTCATAGCCTATGCCTCTCTATAACTCAAAGAATATGAGAGGATTTATCCTACTCATGATCTAGAGTTGGCCGCTGTTGTCTTCGCACTTAAAATTTAGAGGCATTACTTGTATGGGGAGAAAGTGGAGATCTTTACGGATCATAAAAGCCTTAAATATTTCTTCACTCAAAAGGATCTTAACATGCGACAGTGACGTTGGCTTGAACTGTTGAAAGATTATGATCATATCATCCAATACCATCCTAGAAAAGCGAACGTAGTAGCTGGCGCATTGAGTAGAAGATCATATGCGGGTACGAGTGCTATATTGTCAACACAAAGGCCCATTTTGTGTGACTTACAAAGGATGAAGATAGAGTTAAAGACTTCAGGGACCCATGTGATGATGGAAAATATACGAGTAGAACCGACTCTAATTGATAAAGTTAAAGTTGCTCAAGCTACAGACCTGGAGCTGATGCGTATGAGGAAGAAAGTGCAAGAAGGTGCTATGCTGGAAGCAAGAATCGATGAAAAAGGAATACTTCGAGTCAACTCCAGACTTTGTGTTCCTAACGACCCTGATTTAAAGTATAAAATCATGATGGAGGCGCACAACACACCATTTTCAATCCATCCTAGGAGTACCAAAATGTATCGTGATCTTCGTCATACATTTTAGTGGAGCAATATGAAGAGAGAGATAGCGCTGTTTATCTCAAGGTGTCTAACTTGTCAACGAGTTAAGGCGGAGCATCAAATACTAAAAGGTCCATTGCAATCACTTAAAATTCCAGAATGGAAGTGGGAGCACATTACCATGGATTTGGTTACCGGTCTTTCTAAGATTTCTCAAGGAATATATACGATTTGGGTCATTGTTGATATATTGACCAAGTCTGCTCATTTCTTATCGATAAGAGAAACTTATACACTTGAACGTCTTGCACGTATGTATATAAACGAGATTATAAGACTGCTTGGTATGCCAGTATCCATAGTTTCTGATCGAGACCCAAGATTCACTTCATGATTTTGGGTTAGTTTACAAAAAGCTATGGGCACAGATTTACGATTTAGTTCGGCATATCATCCTCAGACGGACGGACAATCAGAGAGGACTATTCAAACTCTTGAAGATTTATTAAGACTTTATGTCCTTGACTTCAATAGAAGTTGGGACAAGTTCTTACCATTGGTGGATTTTTCCTACAACAACAGCTATCAAGCACGTATTGGCATGACTCCATTTGAGGCGTTGTATGGAAGAAAGTGTCGTTCTCCAGTATGCAGGGATGAGGTGGGTGAAGCAACGTAGTTGAGACCGGAGTTGGTACGTATGATTACGGAAAAGATTCAAACGATCCGACAACGTATAAAAATCTCACAAGATCGACAAAAGAGTTATGGTGATCTTCATCGAAAGGACGTGGAATTCGATATTGGACACCATGTGTTGTTACGTGTTGCTCCATTAAAAGGAGTTACAAGATTTGGAAAGAGAGGAAAGCTCAATCCTCGATTCATCAGTCCATTTTTAATCCTCGTTCGAGTAGGAACTGTGGCCTATAGACTCGCTTTACCGCCAAGTATGTCTCGTGTTCATAACGTTTTTCATATATCTATGTTACATAAATATGTGAAAGACCCGCACTACATTATTGAGTTAGAACCGAACAAAATAGCTGAAGATTTAACGTATGAAGAGGTTCCTGTTAAAATATTGGATAAGAAGGATCATGTTCTACGCTCCAAGGTTATACCTCAAGTCAAAGTTTTGTGGAGGAACCACGATGTTGAGGAAATGACCTGGGAGTTAGAATCTGAAATGAAATCAAGGTATCCTTACCTCTTCGACATACCAAGTATGTACCCTAATTTCGAGGGCAAAATTTCATAAGAAGGGGAGGTTGTAAGACCCCAAC
The DNA here is from genome assembly GCA_020205505.1 of Panax japonicus. Lineage (NCBI taxonomy): Eukaryota > Viridiplantae > Streptophyta > Magnoliopsida > Apiales > Araliaceae > Panax > Panax japonicus. Next base: position 55,555,092 of record CM035096.1, read on the forward strand.
TTTTATGAATAAAGATGAATTTTCTATAAATATCATTTTTGAATATTATGGAGTGAATTTGATATAATGTTATAATTGTGGGTAATATTTATAAATTTTGCAAAGTACGCAAGTTGTTATTTAATATTTGATTGGTCGGGGAATATTCGTGCAACAACACAATCATTGGTGGACCCCACAACATAATTATTGTCGGATTGAGAAAATGACAAAAATACTTTATGAAAATAACGACGAAAGTTTTACCGTTAACTATTGAAACACCCAGTGTTAAAAGTACAGGAATACGCGTGGTTGCATAGAAGCACACGGTATTGATTATTAATGCTTACGTGAGAAGTCACTCAGTTTTGTTCAATTATTGCTATAGTAATTGCTGCATAATATCTCACGTTATTTGATTCAATTATTGTCAATATTTTGTATATTTTTAAATCAATAATTGAGATGACAGAGTTAATAATATTATTATTTGCAAAATTAATGATGTCTAGAAGTTCTGCCAAGGGGAGGTTTGGTCACCTAATTGCGCACCAATAGGGAGAAATCTTTATTGAAAAGTCCTCTCTTTCCTGGAAATGACATGTTCGATTAATATTGTGAATTATAATAATGATGATAAATGTTGTTAAAAAAATATTGAAGAAAATTTTTATGAAGTATTTGTTGGACCCCCATTTACTCATTTTTTAAAAATAATCGGTAGGAAGTTATAAAGTATATTTATATGTGTGTGCCGTGTGGGTGTGTGCAAGTGTGATTATAATATATATATATATATATATATATATATTATATAATAAGTTTTGTTTTTTTATGAAAAATAGAATACATTATATTGTATTTGATTATTATATTAATACTTTGAAAAATCAGACGTCTGAAGTGTTTTTTTGTCCATGAATGCGAGAATTATTTCGTCCATGATTTTTCTTAAACAGTACCCCTTCAATTCTCCTATAAATAGGATGCTTAGTTAGAATTGAAAACACACCAGAAATTTCAGAGAATTCTCTTCTATAATCTTGAGCGTATTTCTTTAGAGTTTAAGATAGCTTTGAGCGTAGTGCAAGTTTTCTTCAAGTATATTCCTGCCCTACCCGTCGGAGTACTCTTCTTTATAATGTAAGGAGTATTATTTCTTTCTTTCGTCTTCATGAAGAGAACTTCTGTTATTTTATTCTTTATTATTATGTTGGAATAACCTGTCTATGCGAAGTACCGCATACATGGTGAAATTCTTCTGTTATTCTATTCTTTATTATTCAGTTGGAACATTCTGTCTGTACTTTATGCATGACCTTGTTCCGTTATTTGTTATTATGTTGGAACATCCTATTTGTGCGTTTACGCATAACTTGGTTTTGTTATTTATTATTCTGTTGGAATAACATGTGTGTGCGGTCTATCGCATGCATGGTGATTTCTTTTGTTTTTTCATTCTTTATTATACTCTATTGGTTAAAGTTTTGACTTCTATACTCCATGAAATTAGTGGAATATCCTTGATATTTGCGCTTCATCAAGTATCTTTTCATGGAAATATTCTTCTGAGCATTCTTGAATTTTACTCCATAAAGCAGTATCATGTTGACAATTTGGACGTTATTCAGTTCAGGATAAATTAACCTATAAATCTTTAAAAATTATTCTTGAACTTGTTTTATTGAATTGTCATCATCATCATGTTTATAATATGTTGAAAGTCATCTGTGGCCTGTAGTGCATAGATGGACTTGGTATGATTATGACCAGGGATTATTCGGTATAATCATAACCGTAATATTACAAATGATGTGGTAAAAGTCCTCATTGGCCCGTAGTACATTGATGGATAGTTGTTGGCATGATAATGACCATTGATGAATACACAAATATCCTTAGCCTGTAGTGCATGGATAATTTGTGGTCGTGATACTAATGAATATCCTTGGCCCGTAGTGCAGGGATGATGTAGATTATTTATTAAGCTGAGTCTCAGTGATAAAATTAATGAAAACCTTTTAAATCATAGAAGATAGTAGATTTTATTCTCTACTTGACTCTTCTAATGGATTGCTTGTTCCGCTGTAATTAAACTTGATGTTTGTTATATTTTATCAGTTTAACATTGTTGAAGGCTAACGATAAATTATTCTATATTATCTTAGTCATAATATTTCTTACTGGGCTAGTTGACCTCACCCTTTCTTTCACTGTTCTCTTCAGGAAATGAGAACGTAGCTGGGACTAGTCGGGGAACGGAGTGACGGTCAAGATGATAGCATTAGTAGTCCTCACTATTCTGTTAATTAGTGTGACAATAAATGTAATGAGAACTCCATTGAGTGTGAATATTGTCTAGATGACAATATTCTTATTAAAACTCTCAGTTATGTCTTGTCGTATTCTTCACGATAGTTGTATTATTATGTTGTATTTCAATTTTGTACCATGTAATTGGCGACTCAAGATGGGTGATGTATACCTATTTTAGGGGCGTCACAACCATTACATTATAATGCAATTATTTAACGATTCATTATCCTTTAATTTAATTATTTAAATTAAATTAAAACATTACATTACCAATATATTAGCGTAATAAAATATGCTTAATTAAATTATTTAACATCCATCCATCGTCTAATTTAATTAGTTAAATTAAATTAAAATATCAAACTATACAATTATTTAACATCAATTTACTTAATATACCACACTTAATTAAATTACTCCATAACAAATTCCATCGATTAATTTATTTAATCAATAAATAAATTAACTAAATACATTAAGTATACAGAATACATTAAGTAATATTATAGTTTTATACACAATATTATTATTATAAATAGAACAACAATTGTTCTTAAATATAATACAAATTTTTTTTATTGTCCAACAACTAAATGCAAATAATGTTTCTAACGAGAACTGTAATACAATAACAACTTATTGACTTAATAGACTTGCCCATAGGCAATACTAAACAATAAGTTCATATGGCTAATGCAGAAACTTTTGCTTCTTTTCCTACATATAGGATTACTTATCCCTTGTTTAGCTTTCTACTTTTTCTTGGTCCATTCATAAATCTATATTTATGAGAACCAAAGCCAGTATCTAATACCTATGTAGAACCTTGACTTAAATAAAATTTTATTTCAATCATGAACAAAACTTTATTTGTAACTGAAGCTTCACAAAGCTTCTTTGGTTAGCACTTCCATATATTCAAAAGAAAAATATTGTCTTTGTGTGTGCACAACAAAACAACATCGTTAAGTCTATTTATAATCATTAAATGTGATAAAACAACATCTTAAATATTTAATACTTGCCTTGTGTGTGCACAACAAACTCATATTAAATATTTAATACTCTATTGTTTTACCATGCTAGAAGGCGACGTTCAATATTCCAAATATATTTTAACGTTACAACTTAATATAAATTCTTTGATGGGTTTTTTATTATTTGTCTCATCTTGTTTAGCGTGCATGCACATATATATAAAAAATACGCGTCATATTAATTAACATGTGAAACATGTTTGTATAATATATAACATATATATAGTATAAGCATGCACATATAAAATACTATATTATACCCAAGTTGGTTATGGACTTTATTCTAGTTTGATTCACTAAAGCCACCAAGTGAACCAAAAGGCCAAACTTAGGGTGCAAGAATGAACTTTAAATATAACTATTACATTTAAATATCGGGCTCCATTACAAACTGGTCTTCAGGAGCTCCTTGCTCTTTGATCTCCAATTCTTCAAAATTAATTCTAACTATTCTTATTACAAAACTATTTAAAATAAATAGAAACCTTGATCATCAGTCGCGGGGAAGTACATAGAAGAGAGATAAAATTTATATTAAAAAAAATTAGAGAAGACGAGGTACACAAACCCCATTTACTAAAACTCATACATTCATGCATCCAACTAAAATAAAATCCAATCACATTGGTCAATAGTCCATAATCAATCTCCTTTATTATCATACATATCAACATATGCATCAATAAATAACATTCATCTCATGAATAATAAATATTTTATATATACATTAATATCGATTTAATGGATAATTTTAATTAGCATTAAATCAAATTTTGAAACAAAATAAACTCTTTTATTTTAATCAAAATTTAAATCATAATAAACTTCTTTATTTTATTTTATCCAATTTTAAATAAAAATAAACTACTTTATTTTTAGTCAAATTCCAAATTAAAATAAACTTCTTTATTTTAATTAACAAGAAATTCAATTTCAAGTTTAAAATAAACTCCTTTATTATAACTTAAAATTGTTGGAAAAATAAAATATGTTGAATCTTATTCCTTATATAAATTAAAAAACTTTAATTTTAGGAAACATGGAATCCTATTCCATATGTGAATAAACTCATTTATTCTAGGAAACGTGGAATTTAATTACATATGTGAATAAACTCTTTTATTTAAACGAACATGTAATCCAATTCCAAGTTAATATAAAACTTTTGAATAAACTGATGAGTAGGTTTTTAACCTACAAATTGATCTCAATTAGCTTGGTATATTGTGAGTTTTTGGGTATATTCATGTTACTTATAATGGTTCTTGTTTCATCTTGCGAGAGAATGACTTCGAAAGGTAAAGAACAAAAGTTGGAGAAAAAAATAGTAAGTTGTTGAACTTTCTGTTTGTGCAGCACAGAGCGCGCCATTGATGACATATACACTGCGCGGGGGGGTGCTGAGGAACTTTACTGCCTACCTGGTGCAGCCCGCGCTACTTTACAAAGGAACAAGGTGTAGGGCGCGCCGGTCTGACGACTTAAATGTTGATTTTGTTTCCTCGGGCAAAAAAGTTTATTCAATTAAGGATTGGTGTTCCCATATGTAATAGGGTTTGGTTAGGAGTATAAAAGGGAAGTTTTTTTTTAGTTTTGGGGATGCTTCTGACTGACAACCATTGGGGGCTACACAATTGGAGCTTTTGGATTTTGAATTGGAGATTTTGTGAGACAAATTTTGGAGGGCGAGATTGAAAATCATTGATAGAGTTTTCCTTCTTTCTCTTAATTTAATTTATGTACTCAATATGTTTGCCAATAATTATTCGTTGGTTTTAATTATGATGATGAACTAAATTGTTAATTAGGAGTACAATTGAACTTTTTGTGATGCAATAATTAAATTATATTTATTCTTAATTATTGATTTTATTGAGTTGATTGTTATATTTTGTGCTGAACTAAATAATTGTTTGGCCAACGATTAACCTGATATATTGGATTAAATTGAAAGGGGAAATCTTAGATTATATCTGAATATAACAACACATGAATTTGTTGATTCTTTTGGATAACATAATAGTGTATTAAACGAAAGTACTTATATGCCATGTGTATCTGTGTTAAGAGTTTATGTTTAATGAGTCTGTTTTAAGTGTCTTGCACAAAAGTAACAAAATAACTGAAATAGATCTTTTTATTAATTGTTGAAGGACGTTAATAAATTGACAAGCATTCCTAGTTAGCAACTCATTTGATTAATTAAGTGGGAATAAGATAAAGCAATTGGAGAAGTTGTATTCATATGTCTTAATTATCTGGTAATCAATAATTGATAGTTTAATTAGTTTTTAATTTTCTTATTTTAATCAACTTTCACAAAACAATTGGAGTGATTGTTTAAGTGAATTTGAATCGACAAAATCTCATTAATTAGAATAATTGTTAATAACTGTTCTCTGTGGGTTCGACAACCTTTCTTATCAATTTATTACTTGATTGACCGTGTGCACTTGAGCATTTTTAACATTATATAAATCAGACAACAAGTTTTTAGCGTTGTTGTCGGGGAACAGTTCTAATAATTATTTTGTTAATAGTTTTTATTAGTTTAATTTATTCAAATGGAATAATCTTATTTGATTTGTTGTTTACAGGCTCCCGATTTGTCAAGTCTGTTTAAGCAGTGATCCGGGGATTGTTCGAGCATGAGGGTAAGTTAAGTGGTTTATGCAAACACGTTCCAAGGTGTTGGGAGATTGCATATTTAAATTTGATGTTGAAAGTAAATATTCATGATTATATGTAAAGTCCTTCAAGGAATATATGTACATGGACTTAGTGGTAGATCAAAATTGGTAGGTTGATATGAGCTTTTAATGTTTATCATTCTGTAAATGAATGTATAGATGAAAAGATCAATGTTGTTAGGTTGATCTATATCTTGAGATGTAATAGATAGGCTTCAACAGAATCGTAGTCTATCAAGCTGATCAAGAGATTGTAAAAGCTAAGGCAGAATTATAGTGTGTCTACTTTGGAGGGCCTCTCCCAGAATCATAGAGTGGTTGATAAGTAGTTTGTTAGAAGTGGATGTTATCACTAAATTGGCAGCACAGATGACATCCATGTCAAAGAAGATTGACTCATTAACAGACACCAAGGCAAAGACAGTTGCATTTGTGTGTGAGTTATGTGCAGGGTCACATGCAACGGACTAGTGTGCTATCAGTTCGGAGTCTGTGCAATATGTGAGCAACTATAGGAAGGATCAAGGTCAATTTCAGAACACATATAGTGCCAACAACCGCAGCCATCCAAATTTCAGTTGGTCAAATAATCAAGGAAATCAAAAAAGTCAGTTTCAACCACATAACCAATCTCAGTCACAGTCAGCTCAGAAACAGTTTGCACCAAGACCACCGCACCCACCTGGATTTTCTCAACAACATCATACACCACCAGCACCTCCGCAAGAAAAGAAGTCAGAGATGGAGGAAATGATGATGAAGTACATGGAAAATACATAAGTAATGATTAAAAGCCAAGCAGTGGCTATTAAAAATCTGGAAACTCAAATGGGTCAGATGACGAGCATTCTTAATAACAGACCCCATGGTTCATTGCCAAGTACAACAGAGGCAAATCCAAGAAGAGAAGGGAAGGAAAAATGTCAAGCGATCACACTCGGGTCTGGGAAACAGGTTATAGGAAATTAACCAGGCGCGACCGCGCCATGTTTACAAGGGGAGGAAGCACGGTCGCGCGAGTCAGGAAATTTTTCTGTTGAGAAATTAAACGATGAAGGTTTTGGTCAACAGCAGGAAAAGGAGAATAAAGCAGGTTCAGTTGAGAAGCCCGTGAATAAAATACCACCAGTTCACCCTCTGGTTCCTTATCCACAGAGATTACATAAGTAGAGGGAAGACATTCAGTTTAGTAAGTTCTTAGAGGTATTCAAAAAGCTACAGATTAACATACCTTTTGTTGAGGCATTGGATCAGATGCCTAGTTATGAAAAATTTATGAAGGGTATCTTGTCAAGGAAGAACAGATTAGAAGAATTTGAAACAGTGGCCTCAAACAGAGGAATGCAGTGCAGTGATTCAACGCAAATTACCTCCAAAGTTAAAGATCCGGGAAGTTTCATAATACCATGCACAATTGGAAAGATGAGCTTCAGTAAATGTTTGTGTGATCTTGGAGCTAGTATCAATTTGATGCCCTTGTCAGTATTCAATCAGTTGGGATTGCCGACTTCAAGGCCGAAAAATATTTCATTACAGTTAGCTGACAAGTCAATCACTTATCCACGAGGAATTGTTGAAGATGTTTTGGTAAAAGTAGATAAATTCATCTTTCCAGCTGATTTCATCATTCTAGATTATGAGGAAGATAAGAGTATACCAATCATACTTGGAAGACCATTCCTTGCAACAGGAAGAACCTTGATAGACGTTCAAAAAGGGGAACTCACAATGCGTGTTCACGATCAGGAAGTTACTTTCAACGTCTTTAAGGCAATGAAATTTCCTATAGACGAAGAGGAATGCTTCGAGGTTGATTTGGTGGACAAGGTGCTAAATGATGAAGCAGATAATTTGGTGGATCATGAACCGTTGAGAAGTGTTATTGCTAGAAATTCAAAACTAGAGGATGAGGAATTTGAAGAACTTGTGCACTTTCTTGATACAACTCCACAATTCAAAAAATTCAAGATTTTTATTAAGCCATTGAAGAAAGCTGGAGAGACGTCAATTAAATTGAAGCCATCTCTTGAGACACCTCCAGAACTTGAATTGAAACCACTTCCAGACCATTTGAGGTATGCATTTTTAAATAAAGATTTAAAGTTACCTGTGATTATTTCTTCTGCATTAACATCTTTTCAGGAAGAAAAACTGCTGCGAGACCTTAGAGAGTTCAAGTCAGCTATTGGATGGACTATAGCAGATATAAAAGGGACCAGTCCTTCTTTTTGTATGCATAAGATCCTGCTGGAAGATGATAGCAAGCCTTCAGTGGAACATCAAAGAAGACTTAATTAGATCGTGAAGGAAGTGGTAAAGAAGGAAGTGTTGAAATGGCTAGATGTAGGCAAAATTTATCCGATTTCTAATAGTTCATGGGTGAGCCCAGTACAATGTGTATCGAAGAAGGGTGGTATGACCGTGGTTACAAATGAGAATAATGAGTTGATTCCAACAAGAACAGTGATGGGGTGGAGAGTCTGCATGGATTACCGCAGGCTTAACAAAGCTACAAGGAAAGATCACTTTCCACTGCCATTTATCGATCAAATGTTAGATAGACTAGCGGGGCATGAGTTGTATTATCTTCTGGACTGATATTCAGGCTACAATTAGATTGTTATAGCTCCAAAGGACGAGGAAAAGACAACCTTTACATGTCTATACGGTACTTTTGCTTTCAGGAGGATGTCTTTTGGTCTTTGTAATGCCCTAGCAACTATTCAGAGGTGTATGATGGCTATCTTTTCAGATATGGTGGAGAAAATGTAGAGGTATTTATGGATGATTTCTTAGTATTTGGGGATTCATTTGATCTATGTCTGGAAAATTTGGTCATGGTTTTGAGAAGATGTGTTGAGACAAACTAGGTATTGAATTGGGAAAAGTTCCATTTTATGGTACAGGAAAGAATAATTCTAGGACATAAGGTATCGAAGCAGGGACTTGAGGTGGACAGAGATAAATTAGAAACCATTGAGAATTTTCCACCACCGACCTCAGTAAAAGGTGTTTGAAGTTTTCTGGGACATGAAGGCTTCTACCGTAGGTTCATTAAAGACTTCTCCAAGATAACTAAACCACTTTACAGTTTATTGCAGAAAGATGCACAGTTCAAGTTTGACGAGGATTGCATGTCTGCATTTGAGCATTTGACGAGGAGGTTAACTTCAGCACTAGTAATTACAACACCGGATTGGGACATACCATTCGAATTGATGTGTGATGCCAGTGATTTTGCTGTGGGGGCTGTTTTGGGTTAGCAGAAGGAAAAAAATTCATGTGATATACTATATGAGCAAGACCCTTACAGATGCACAGTTGAACTACACCACCACAGAGAAGGAATTACTGGCAGTTGTGTATGCTTTTTATAAGTTTAGATCGTATCTGATTGGTACAAGGGTGATAGTGTACACGGATCATGCGGCAATTCGACATCTAGTTGCAAAGAAGGATGCAAAGCCTCGGTTGATCATATGGATACTACTAATGCAAGAATTTGATTTTGAGATCAAGGATAAAAAAGGAACTGAGAACAAAGTGGCGGACCACTTATCTCGACTGGAACGAGGCAGATAACAAGGTTATGATTATTCCTTTCTAGATGAGTAGTTGTTTCTGGTGCAAGGGGAAATGCCATGGTTTGTAGATTATGCAAACTATTTGGTGAGTAAGATGTTACCTCCTGACTTGGTTTGCTGTCAAAAGAAGAAATTCTTGCATGATGTGAAGTGGTTTATATGGGATGCACCATATTTGTTCAAGCAATGCGCTGATTAGATGATAAGGAGATGTATCCCATATAGTGAGACTGAAGGGATTTTGCAAGATTGTCATGCTTCTTTATATGGTGCTCAGTATGGTGGAGAAAGAAAAATGGTTAGAGTGTTACAAACAGGATTTTATTTGTAGTAGCCCCGAATCCGGGCCCCGAATCCCCGCGGACTCGGTATACTATTTCTATCATTATTTACGGAAGATATAAACATAATTTTTTTATACATTAAAATTTACACAAATAACCCCAAGGTCGAGTAACCTTAACTTAAATACAATTCATAATCTTTATAACACATTTATCAAACTATTTTATTACAAAATAGCTGCACTTTACACTCCAAGCTAAACTTGACATTATCTTTTCTATTGATGATTCATTTATTTAAGAATCATATCTATTCTCATTTCAAAATAAACCTTCTATATCTATACAACATTTAAAACTTTTTCAGATTTTCTAAATTGCTAGATTCGAGCATCTAGGTGTTATGGATCCATGATCCAACAACCCAGATCTCTAATTGACACCTTAATACACATGTTTAACCAACAACTAACAACATTTAACATCAGAATCATAAATTTTGAATTTTAGGGTTTATACCTCTTTTGAGCTTTGATTTTGATTCTGATCTTTAGATCTGATTTTGGCCTGATAGAAATCATGCTAGGGACTGAAATACTTGCTAATTTCGAAACTTTGAGAGAGAACAAAGGTTGGTGAGAGCTTTCAAAATAATGAGGCTAATTTATTAACTTTCTCTCTCTCTAATCTTTTATATCAACTAATTCCATGCATGTGGATGCTGATTTAGGGACTGATTTGCTGGATTGTTGCACATGGCTAGGTCTAGGGTAGCTCTAGGGTTGTTCACCAAACCCATGATTTTGCAAGATTTGCAAGAAACCTAAATAATACACTAAAAGGGCATTTTTGTCCTTTCCTTTAATTTCTAGATTTTACATTAGGGTTTAGGGCTTGTTAGGGTTTAGGGTTTAACCCTTTAGGGTTTAGATTATACCCCACAAATAATTAGCAACTTGGATTTTCAAAAATTCTCCAATTAAATTTTAAAATAGAAATTTTTTAAATTTCTAACTTATAATTAGGACTTCCTAATTATATCATAATTTCCTAATCATGAATCAATCTTTGCTAATTAGGACTAATTTATCCTAATTAAAATTGTTAATTAAGCACATAGGGCCACAATTGCACATTAGATCTCGAAACCACATTTTAGGGTTTTTAAATAAGAAAACAATATTTAAAATTTTAAAATTAGATTTCCTAATTAGATTAGGGTTTCTAATAATCTTGACAATCAGGATTTATATCTCCTAATTAACATTGCAAATCAAGCAATTAAATTCCACCACTGAACAATTAGGGTTTCTGACGGAACAATTAGCGTTCCAAAAATTGAAAATTAGGGTTTGTTAATTAATTAACCTTTACCCTAATTAATACTTAATTCATAGCACTAAAGCATTAAAATTCTCTGTTATATTCCCAGATTAGGGTTTCATTTTATCAGATTCTGAAATTAGGGTTTTCAGATCTGGTATTAGGGTTTTCATATAATCAACTAAGATTTTAGATAATTCATTAGGGTTTTTCCCTAATTAATTACGTTTATTGATGTTTAACCTTGTTCATAACATTGTATTCCCAATCTAGGGTTTTCAATATCCGAATTAGGATTTCATACACCCTGAACTGAAACTAGGGTTTCCAGAACCGGTTTCTAGGGTTTCTTGTTAAACGCTAGGATTTTCTAACCGAACATTGTCGTTCTTAATATATTCTTAGGGGTTGTTACATATATAATTTATTTGGTCAACCCTTGACCCTTAACCACATTCTGTACACAGAACATAACCATATACACAGATCATAATCACATAAACACTTAATCCGAAATAATTCACCTATATTCTTCACAGAATTTTGAAACCCTCAAAATTCAATCCCAATATCAGCATACGCACACTTATTTTCTATCTAGGTCTATTATTTGACCTTAAATCAATCATTTAAGATTTTCATAAATTGTCTAAATTCTCGGGTTGTCACATTCACCCCTCCTTCTAAGAATTTCGTCCCCGAAATTCACCTTACACCTTACACCTTACACCATTCACACATATCACATACTACCCAATACACCACTCACAAGGGTAAAATTTTTAAAACTGTGCTGAAGAATCGTATAGACTGTTTGTTTTTCATTTTCGCAAAGGTTTTATGGAAATTCATCCGCAAACCGTCATAACTTACGGACAAAAAGGGTGATTAGCCCATTATGCCCTGTACTGATCAAGTACTGCTGGTCGGAACAATTTGTTCCTCTTATCCGCCTTAGGCGCACAAAATTTCATACCTCAGTCTTATTTGATTCCGCAGCAAAACAATTTTGTTTGAGAAATTTCTTTCAATAAAATATTTTTGAGAATGATGTCATGATGCCGTACTGTATTTAACAGTTCGTTGAGGATTTCGTCATTTTGTGACTTTGTTATACTACATCATACTGTAGTGGGCTGACGATCCTTAGATCACATCCAACACCAAGTAATTCTGCATTGATAACTCCATCATTTTTATCATCTCTGCACCAGGTCACATGGTACATAAGTGATAAATAAAAACAATTTTTTTATTTTAAAAGGCACATAGTGCGTATTTAGCTTGATGTCAAAAATTGAAGTTTAGCGAAGCTAGGGGTTTAGGAAAACCTAATTCTCCACTAATGATCATATTCTTAACAATCTATCAGTTCTTATAATCCTTAACACTCCATTCACACACAACTATACCCAGTTTATAAAACCACACTTATGAGTTCATAACCTGGCCACAATTATATGAGTTTACGAACTGACCCTAGTCTGACCTTTGGCGTCCATTCGCTAAGGGGTCCATAAGCATTTCATATAACTATGAGTCAAGAATGTCACATAAGTATGAGTTTAAGAACTCGTACTTAACCTTATATCCTCTAACTATGACCTATCTATCTGTCATACACATGAGAAAGGAATCGCCCTCTTAACACGCATATAACAAATAGCGTGACACAAGCATTTCAATGATTATCAGTGCCAGAAACTAAGTGGTTGTCAAACCGAACTCGGCCACTAATCAATATAGGAAGCTAAGCGAACAATTCTCCGCCCATACAAAGAATTGACTAACCTAACCACTACATTGACCAGGAAGCTAAGTGATTCTAAAACCAAGTACAAATTCCCCGCCCATACAAGGAATCATACAACTCAGCGGCCGACAAGAGTCCTCAATTGAATCCCCACCTAATACTTAACCCCCTTTTTCAATACGAATTCAATTTGTATTCATAATCCATAACTCTTTCATGAGTTTTCATAGTACAATTTCATAGTACAACTTTTACACAGCATCATGCTGTAACCTTTTCAATCATAAGATTGATTCTTTTCCCACATCATAACCTTATCAGATCACGGGGTGATCTTATCGTATATATTACGATTTATTTCTTTGCCCATGATCGTTTTGTTTTACGATCCTCTATCCCTGCATTTTCAGTCTTATAGACTCGTTCTATTCACCATTACTGTTCAACTTTATTATCAGAGTTAGGGAACTCTGTGTCTTTACACTCGCCGAGATTCGTCTTTGAATCTTACCGACCAACTAACTTTATTTGAGTTAGTACTTAATTCTAATCACTGCAGTTATTGGTCTCAGGTATTCCTACCTAAGCTTCATAACCAACAGCTCTGATACCAACTGTAGTAGCCTCGAATCCGGGCCCCGAATCGCCGCGGACTCGAAATACTATTTCTATCATTAATTGCGGAAGATATAAACATAATTTGTTTATACATTAAAATTTGCACAATTAACCCCAAGGTCGAGTAACCTTAACTTATATACAATTCATAATCTTTATAACACATTTATCAAACTATTTTATTACAAAATAGCTTCAATTTACACTCCAAGCTAAACTTGACATTATCTTTTCTATTGATGATTCATTTATTTAAGAATCATATCTATTCTCATTTCAAAATAAACCTTCTATATCTATACAACATTTCAAACTTTTCCAGATTTTCTAAATTGCTAGATTCGAGCATCTAGGTGTTATGGATCCATTATCCAACAACCCAGATCTCTAATTGACACCTTAATACACATGTTTAACCAACAACTAACAACATTTAACATCAGAATCATAATTTTTGAATTTTAGGGTTTATACCTCTTTTGAGCTTTGATTTTGATTCTGATCTTTAGATCTGATTTTGGCTTGATAGAAATCATGCTAGGGACTGAAATACTTGCTAATTTCGAAACTTTGAGAGAGAACAATGGTTGGTGAGAGCTTTCAAAATAATGAGGCTAATTTATTAACTTTCTCTCTCTCCAATCTTTTATATCAACTAATTCCATGCATGTGGCTGCTGATTTAGGGACTGATTTGCTGGATTGTTGCACATGGCTAGGTCTAGGGTAGCTCTAGGGTTGTTCACCAAACTCATGATTTTGCAAGATTTGCAAAAAACCTAAATAATACACTAAAAGGGCATTTTTGTCCTTTCCTTTAATTTTTGGATTTTGCATTAGGGTTTAGGGCTTGTTAGGGTTTAGGGTTTAACCCTTTAGGGTTTAGATTTTACCACACAAATAATTAGCAACTTGGATTTTCAAAAATTCTCCAATTAAATTTTAAAATAGAAATTTTTTAAATTTCTAATCTTATAATTAGGACTTCCTAATTATATCATAATTTCCTAATCATGAATCAATCTTTGCTAATTAGGACTAATTTATCCTAATTAAAATTGTTAATTAAGCACATAGGGCCACAATTGCACATTAGATCTCGAAACCACATTTTAGGGTTTTTAAATAAGTAAATAATATTTAAATTTTTAAAATTAGATTTCCTAATTAGATTAGGGTTTCTAATAATCTTGATAATTAGGATTTATATCTCCTAATTAACATTGCAAATCAAGCAATTAAATTTCACCACTGAACAATTAGGGTTTCTGACGGAACAATTAGGGTTCCAAAAATTGAAAATTAGGGTTCGTTAATTAATTAACATTTACCCGAATTAGTACTTAATGCATAGAACTAAAGCATTAAAATTCTCCGTTATATTCCTAGATTAGGGTTTCATTTTATCAGATTCTGAAATTAGGGTTTTCAGATCTGGTATTAGGGTTTTCATATAATCAACTAAGATTTTAGATAATTCATTAAGGTTTTTCCCTAATTAATTACGTTTATTGATGTTTAACCTTGCTCATAACATTGTATTCCCAATCTAGGGTTTTCAATATCCGAATTAGGATTTCGTACACCCGGAACTGAAACTAGGGTTTCCAGAACCGGTTTCTAGGGTTTCTTGTTAAACGCTAGGATTTTCTAACTGAACAGTGTCGTTCTTAATATATTCTTAGGGTTTGTTACAGATATAATTTATCTGGTCAACCCTTGACCCTTAACCACATTCTGTACACAGAACATAACCATATACACAGATCATAATCACATAAACACTTAATCCTGAATAATTCACCTATATTCTTCACAGAATTTTGAAACCCTCAAAATTCAATCCCAATATCAGCATACGCATACACTTATTTTCTATCTAGGTCTATTATTTGACCTTAAATCAATAATTTAAGATTTTCATAAATTGTCTAAATTCTCGGGTTGTCACATTATTGGCCGACAATTTTCAAAGATGCTTACAGCTTCGTACAAAGATGTGACAGATGTCAAAGAGTCGGGAACATTTCGAAAAGGAATGAAATGCCATTGAACACTATCCTCAAGGTGGAAATTTTTGATGTTTGGGGGATAGACTTCATGGGCCTTTTCGTTTCTTAATGTGGAAATATGTACATCTTGTTATTAGTTGATTATATGTCAAAGTGGGTGGAAGTGGCAGCTTTTCCAATGAATGATGCCAAAGTGGTCCTAAGATTTTTATAGAAGAGTATTTTCACAAGGTTTGGAACTTTAAGAGCTATCATTAGTGATGAGGGTAGTCATTTCTGTAATAGGAAGTTCACAGTTTTGTTGGCTAAGTATGGGGTGAACCATCGCGTTGCTACAACTTATCAGCCCCAAACCAATGGCCAAGCCAAAGTTTCCAATCGCGAGGTCAAAAGAATTTTGGAAAAAATTGTGAATCCGTCAAGAAAGGATTGGTCCTTGAAACTTGATGACGCTGTTTGGGCATATAGGACTGCGTTTAAAACCCCATTGGGTATGTTACCTTTTCAGCTGGTTTATGGTAAAGCATGTCACCTTCCTATGGAGCTTGAGTATAAGGCATATTGGGCAATTCGGAAGCTCAATTTTGATTTGAAGGCGGCAGGAGATAAACGCCTAACCCAACTCAGTGAGTTGGATGAATTTAGACTACAGACATATGAAAACTCCAAGCTATACAAGGAAAAGGTGAAGAAATAGCATGATCGCAAGATCATAGAGAGAATATTTGAACCGGGACAAAGAGTTTTGCTGTTCAATTCTAGACTTAAACTTTTTCCTGGGAAGCTCAAATCAAGGTGGTCAGGGCTATTCACAGTGAAGACAGTTTTCCCACATGGTGCAATAGAAGTGTTCGATAAATTCCCGGACAAGCCGTTTAAAGTGAATGGACAGAGGCTGAAGCATTATTTTGGTGGCGAGGTTGACAGACAAAAAGTAACCTTAATTCATTCTTCAACGTGAAAAGTCAAAGATAGTCAAGCTAATTGACTTTAACTTAGCGCTTGATGGGAGGAAACCCATTAGTTCTATCCTTAACTCTTGTTTAATTCTGTTAAAGTATATTTAGTTTATTATTCCTGTTAGTATTCATAGTATACATTGTGTTAAATTAGTATTATGAGAACTGACTGAGCGTATAATGAGATATAGGAGTAGCATAGAAAGTATTGTGTGAGGATAATCATGTATGCATATTCATCAATTCATGTTTTGATTTTGGAGGCATGATATCTAATAATGATAGTTGCTGATTGAATAGGTATATTGGAAAGGATTCATTGCTGCTATGATGTATTGATAATGAAAGATGGTAGTGCAAAATACAGGGTCGCGTGGCCATGCCAAGAAAGCATTGAGACACAGCGCGCCGACGCCAATTCCCTATTCAGAAACCGCATGGTCGCGCTCGACACTGGACTTGGAAAAAATTTTAAATTTAAAAATGTGTCTCGCCCAATATCAGCCATTATTTCAAATCACAGAGAGAGCGTATTTTATTCTTCTCCAAGACACGCACGACTCTACCTTTCCAAAACCGTTCCAAATTGAAGGCGTAACGTCTCATCTCCACTGCTTGATTTTCAAATCAAATCTCCTACCCACGATCAACATCTACACTGATAAAATGAGGGTTTCAGTGGGTTTGTTGAACATAAGTTTGGGGGTTATTCAGTTCATCAGCTATCACTCACGATTTTATTAGGTAAATCTTCTTCTTCTTTATCAGTTGCAAATGGGTCCTAAGCGTGCACGGTCTGTCGCTGCATCATCATCTTCTTCTTCCAGCAGTCAAGATGAGGACATTGTGGATCATAAAAGGTTTCTCAGTCTGGAGGCACAAATAGAGTATTATCGAATAGTGACAAAGATGTTTGTAAAGGAACTAGGCTTCAAGCCTGGGAAGCAAGATGGGCAACTTTGGAATATGATTAGAGATAGAGGATGGGGAGGATTTTGTGCAACCCCTATGCCTGCTCCCATGGGTATTGTGAGAGAATTTTATGCTAATGTTGAAGATACTATGAGTGGTTCATCAATGGTTCGAGGAGTTGAAGTTGATTACACACCTAAGTCAATCAGGGAAGCTTTCAGAATACTCGACACTCTACCGACTGGGAATGATAATTGGGTCGAGTCTGCCCATTTTGAGATGTATTTGGATGAAGTTATCACTGACTTATGCATTCCAGGAATGCAATGGACTTGTAGGGCAAGAACTAATGAGCCTCTCACTTTCCCAACCTCAACCTTGAATCGTTATGCAAAGGCATGGAATTTGTTCATATGTGTGAAGCTTGTACCTTTAACACATCAACATGAAATCATAACTGAAAGGGCTATCATTTTGTGGGGAATAATCACAGGAAAATACATCGATGTGTGCTATCTCATTAATCAGAACATGTTACGTTACATGAGGGGGAGCACTACGGGGAGTATCCCACATGCGTCTGTGATTGCGAGTCTGTGTGCACAACAAGGAGTCCAGTAGGATGATGAACAGATGTAAATGCCTAGTCAAGATATCACTCATGCAACGATTGCCAAATTTGAGGACTGGGCAGGAGGAAAACCACACCTGAGGGGAAAAGGTTTCATCATTCAATTCGCATCCTCGGTACCACCACCATAGCCTACATATGAAACTGAAGTAGGAACATCAACACAAGCCACTACTATCCATGATGACCGTCAGCTCCGAAGGTTGGAGCGGAAGGTCGATGCTATGTATGATAACCTTGCAGCATTTTCTACGGGGTTGACAAGGTTGCTAGCGGAGGTGTTTGCACAGCAGGGTACTAAACTAGACTAGCCACAATTTGGGACAGTCGTACCATTTCCACCACCGGAATCACCACCCGCAGAGGGTGGTGCAGCAGAGCAGTAAGGGAGTTCTTCTAAACATTTACCTTCATTCATTGGGACACTGAATATTTGAAGTTTGGAGCTTGAGACTGGACGTAGCAGCATACTCGGGATGTATGTTGTGAACCAGACAAATCTCTGCACATTGTGTGATTGATTTTTTACTGTCTTGCATATTAATTTCTAACACTGCTAATTAATTATACAAAAAATCAAAAAGGCCTAAGATAAATTTTTAATCTATAATAATCTATCCAACCCCCCCCCCTTCTAGATTATTTTTTGACTTTCATGTTGATATAATATACTAAACCTACATTTGAATTACCATTTATTGTAAGGTTATTGCTATAGCTTCAACATAACTAAGAAATACATTATTTATTCATATTGATTGTTAAGCATAAATTATTGTGTCAAACCAAATTATTTGGTAAAACATCATATTCTGAAGTTGGGTATCCCGTAAGGGATCATAATTCGGTCGATAATATATTGACATTAATTTGGGTGCATTTGATTACTGGTAGGATGAGATGCATACTCCTAGGATATTGAATAGGATGATCCCCTATCTCATATCTAAACAAAATTTCTAAGTCTGTGTGACTGGCAGAAATAAAAATTCAGAAAATGTTAACAACTATCAGTCAAAATTTGAATTGTTGTATTTCTTCAAATCATATATTGTTATAAATATAAAACTTATTGAGCATGTCATAGATCACCCTTGCAAATTATTTCCTTTGCAGTTTTAGATGTCTTCCATTGCAACAAGTCGGGTTAGTGGAAGACGAATTGCAAGGATTATCTTGCGGAACAAAAGCAGAAGAAGCTTGGAGAAGTTCCAAATCCTAATCAAGGTTTGTTTATGATTGAAATTAATTTTTCTGAAAGTCAATCTTCTACTTGGGTATTAGATACCGGCTGTGGTTCTTATATATGTAATAATATGCAGAGACTGGTCAAAAGTAGAAAGCTGAGAAAGGATGAGGTCGTCCTATGAGTGGGAAATGGAGCAAAGGTTGCTGCATTAGCTGCAGGGACTTATTGTTTAACACTGCTTACGAGCAAGTCCATTAGTTTAAATAATTGTTATTTTTTTCGTCACTTATTAGAAACATTATTTCTATCTCTGTATTGGATATGGATGGCTTTAACATTATAATAAAGATCATCAGTTATTCTATTTATAATAATAATGTTTTATATGGTGTCGGTAATTTACGAAATGGACTTTACATTCTTGACTTGCATGAAAATATACTTCAAATTAAACAAACTAGGAAAAGCAAAAGAGATGATGTAAATTATACCTTCACGTGGCACTGTAGACTCGTTCATAATAATGAAACAAGATTATCCAAGTTACATAAAGATGGGCTCCTAGAGCTATCTGATTATGAATCATATCCAACATTTGAGTCTTGGCTCATGGGAAAAATGACTAAATCTCCTTTTAGTTGAAAAGGAGAAAGAGTTACAAAGTTGATAGTGTTGGTACACACAGATGTATGTGGACCTATGACAATGA
This sequence comes from Panax japonicus, assembly GCA_020205505.1. Classification (NCBI taxonomy): domain Eukaryota; kingdom Viridiplantae; phylum Streptophyta; class Magnoliopsida; order Apiales; family Araliaceae; genus Panax; species Panax japonicus. Next base: position 55,575,090 of record CM035096.1, read on the forward strand.
ATGCACGAGGAGGGTATTATTATTTTATTACATTCACTGACAATTACTCAAGATTTGGATATGTGTATTTAATGAAATACAAATCTGAATCATTTGAAAAGTTCAAAGAGTTTAGAAGTGAAGTAGAGAAACAAACTGGCAAAAGTATTAAGATTCTTCGATCAGATCGAGGAGGTGAATACTTAAGCAGTGAGTTTCTCAATTGTCTCAAAGAAAATGGTATAATCTCACAATTTACTCCACCAGGGACGCCACAGCTGAATGGTGTATTTGAAAGGAGAAATTGAACACTGTTGGACATGGTTCGTTCCATGATGAGTTTTACCGATCTTCCGGTGTCATTCTGGGGATATGCCCTAGAAGTGGCTACATATCTACTAAATAAGGTTCCCTCAAAATTCGTCCCTAAGACTCCATATGAGATGTGGACAGGGAGGAAACCTAGTCTTAAGCATATTAAGATTTGGGGATGTCCAGCTTATGTGAAAAGGTTTCAAAATGATAAGCTTGGGACAAGATCTAATAAGTGTACTTTTGTGGGATATCTTAAAGAAAGTTTAGGATATTATTTCTACAATCCTACTGAATAAAAGGTATTTGTTGCCAAACATGTTGCCTTCTTGGAAAAGGAGTTTATCCTTAAAGGGGTCAGTGGGAGAAAAATAGATCTTGAAAAAATTCAAGAACCACAAACCACTATAGATTAAATGGATGAACCTGTCCAAGTAGAGATTCCTTTTTACCCACGCCCTATTCGTCAATATGGAAGAGTACCAAAGATACCTGATAGGTATGAACTTGTCATAGAGGATGACGATAAGGTACGCATCATAGATGATGATGATCTATTGAATTACGAACATGCTATGAGTAGTAAGGACTCAGAGAAATGGAAAGAAGCCATGAAATTCGAGATGGACTCCATATATGAAAACCAAGTATGGACTTTGGTTTCACCACCTGTAGGCATTAAGCCTATTGGGCGTAAATGGGTTTTTAAAAGAATGACTGGAGCAGATGGCAAGGTAAAGACCTATAAGGCCCGACTGATCGCAAAAGGTTTCAAACAAAGACAAGGATTTGACTATGACGAAACCTTATCACCAAGAGCAATGCTCAAGTCTATTCAGATTTTGATTGTGATTGCAGCTTACCATGACTACGAAATTTGGCAGATGGACGAGAAAAACGACCTTCCTCAATGGGAAACTTGAAGAGGATGTGTATATGACACAGCCAGAGGGATTTTTTTCAAAGGTTGGAACAAATCAAGTCTTTAAGCTACAGCGATCCTTTTATGGATTGCAGCAAGCTTCTCGTAGGTGGAACATCCGTTTTGATCATGAGACAATCAAAGAGTTTGATTTTATCAAAAATGAGGATGAACCATGTGTGTACAAGAAAGTTAGTGGGAGCGATGTTTCATTCCTCGTATCTTTGGTACCCACGCCCTATTCGTAAATATGAAAACCAAGTATGGACTGATAGGGAATGATATTAATATTCTACAATCAGTTAAATTCTGGTTATCTAAACACTTCTCCATGAAGGACTTGGGAGAATCATCCTATATTTTGGGGATAAAGATCTATAAAGATAGATAAAAAAGGATTATTGGCTTATCCCAAGGAACGTACATTGACTCGATGCTAAAGAAGTTTAGCATGGAAGATTCCAAAAGGGGTCTTATGACAACCTAGAAAATTGGATTGTCCAAAAATTAAGTTTAAAGAATTAGTTATTAATAAAATGATATTTTATTAATACTATTCTATGTTATGTGTTTATTAATCGTTCTATAACCTAGGATGATTATAAGTCGGGAGGATTCTGGCTACGAGCTAGATTGAACGAGTAAGAATTTTCAAGACGAAAATAAAAAATTTTCGGGAACAAAAATATTTCCGGGGAAAAAGACGAAATAAACACTATTCATCCATTTATGCTCGGAGATTTATTTTGAATTTTTGAGAAACAGGTAATGATAGAATTCTAAGACGTGATGGAATATTCAATAATATTTCAGTTATGGCAAAAACAAAGTTTTCGCCTGCGGACTTAAAACCTAAGGGTTAGGAAAAGTGAGTTCCGAGAATTTAATGATTACGTATAATAATTAGGGTTATTATGTGTGAGAAATACGAGTATGATACTAGTTATTATACGAGTATAGTAAGAAGATTATTACGACGTATAATACGAATATCGTACGAACTATATACGAAGAAAATACGAGAATGGGATGCGTAGAATGTAATAACCCGATATTTTCTATATAAATAAATCGTAAATTTTGCATATAATTTTTTTTTATTATTCAAATGAATATAGGGAATATGTGTAAGTAAAGTACATATATTTATGCGAAAAATGAATAAATAATATATATATATATATATATATATATATATATATTACAAGAATAATTGCAAATAATTTTATTTTAGAAATAATGATCATTATAAATTATATATTTATAATAATTAATTTTTATTGTAGAAATAGTTTTATTATTTATTTTTCAAAGAAAATATGATATTATATTATTTAAATAATATAAGGAATGATTATTGTAATTATTATAATTACTATTTATTTATATGAATTTTAGCTCGGATTATTAAGTTAAGTATTTTAAATTAATTAATAAAGTTGTTTATGTAAGGTAAATCAGATATGTAATCCAAACCCTAATTCTGGTTTTGGAACAAGGAATGATAATAATAATATAATATTAATTATATTTTTGATTTTTCAGTGCTATAAATATGTACAATATACGTGGACCAATAATGGTTGGTCAATTATGGCATTATATGACAAACCCTAATTATTGACTCGAAACCCTAATTGTGAAATTAAAACCCTAATTGATATTTAGGAACCCTAATTGTCAACTTGGGAAACCCTAATTGCTAATTTAGGATGTTTAATGCTCATTAGTGGACTTTAAACCCTAATGATCATGATTAATGTAATTAAAAACCCTAATTACAAATTGTTAACCCTAATTATTAAATTGTTAATTCTAATTAGTAAATTATTAACCCTAGTTATCAAATGGGTGCTCTAATTGATAAATTAATGATCTTAATTATAATTAGTAAATTATAAATCCTAATGTTCCTGTATAATATAATTACTAAACCTAATCTAATTAGGGATTTCTAAATTACAATTTTAGAAACTAAAATTTTACATTTTTCAAACCGTAATTGTTAAATCTTGTAAATGCTATGTACTAAACCTAAGGGTTAAACCCTAATGGTTTTTCAAGATTACAAAATGGCCATTAAATTTTTAAGCGAAAAGACCAAAATACCCCTCTTGGATTTTCTTTATTATGTAAATTGCAAAGCTTGACAAGTGTGGGAGTGGGTGACTTAATTTGTTGACTTAATACAACTTAAAATCTCCAGCACATTAAGCTAGATCTCAACAACTTCATTACACGTCATTGTATATATAGATCAAGAAAGAGGAAATGTCACATTCTTGTTCCTTTGTTAACAACTCTCATCCTTGAGCTTCTCTCTCTAAAACCTCTGAATTTTACTTGATATATCAATCACAAACCAAGCCCCACCAATACATATAACCAAATCAGTAGCTAAGAATCAAAAAAAATTATAAGAGGTATAAACCCTAGAACTAAATCTGACCTTTGATCCTATGTTTAATGTTGTGTTTTAGTGTTAAATCATGTTATAAGTAGTGTATAATGATGATCTGGGTTGATAGATGTTAGATCCATAACATCTATAGGCTCAGATTTGATGTTTTTCATAATCTGGAAAATCTTTAAAAAGTGGTCTGACAATGATGTCAGACCCCATAGATTTCATTATGTGTACTGTTTTCGTGGTTTGAAAGTTTGGACTTATAGTATGTAGTATGGTCTTTAATATGGAGTTGAAATCATGCTTATATCTAACATAAGTTGTATGATAATCGTGGTCAAACCACGTTGACCGGCCACGACTGGGCATTTCTGGGTAACCCAGAAACTGCCCAGAAAGGGCCTGACAAGATATTCAAGCTCTCGGATATTTCTTGTGTTGGTTGATCTGTGTTTGTTGTTGTATCTGGTTTATAGTTTAGTATTTTTACGACATATTTATGCCTTAAAATCTCCTAAACATCAAATTAATGGAAGTCAGTGGTTGGTCAAAGCAGGCCAGATGATCACGAACTGAGTTTCTGGGTAACCCAGAAAACTCAAGAACGTGATCTCTGACAGGGTTTGACCAGCATGGATCTTGTGATTCAGTTGTTGTTTTGTTTATGTTTTGTGATGGATCTCTTCCTTGACATATTGGCTAGACACTGCAACATTTAAATCACAAAAACATTACAAGATTAGCAAGTTGTGGAAGCCCAAAACTAGCCATTCGAACTGTTCTTCATTTCTAGGTAACCCAGAAAATGAAGAACAGCTCTGACAGCTTGTTCTAGGCCCCAGATCTCGCTTGTGTTGTGCTTATTGGTCATGATTGTTGTTTTATCATGTAGTATTAAATTAGTTCTACACATAGTGATTAATATATAGCCCAGAAACATCATGATTTGATCAGTGTTCTTGGTCAAACTAGCGAACCTGAAGCTGGATATGAATGTTCTTGAAGGCTCAAGAATACCATAGACTACACTGTCTGTCGCTAAAGGCCTATAACGACAGTTTTATTAATTTTAATTAATTAAATTTTCAAAAATCATTTAAGAATAGAAATAAATTATTAAAAATTTAAAAAATTATTTTAAGTTATAAAAATTAACTTTTAATAATTATGCATATTTTTCATAAATTTTAGCATTTATTTAAATATTATTGATATTTAATTTATTTAATAAATGTATTAAATAAATTAATTAAAATGATTTTATTATATTAAAAATCATTTTAAATAATAATAAGGTATTTAAAAATATTTTAAGTTATAAAATATAACTTTTAATATTTAAAGGTAAATTTCATTAATTATTTAATATTACTGATATTAGATTTATTTAACAATTAAATTAAATAAATTAATTAAAAATAATTTTATTATTATAAAAATCATTTTAAATCACTACAAAAAAATGGGGCTTCAGCAACAACCGATTTTCGTTGCTAAAGGTGCCAAATTTTGTTGCAAAAGGGTTTTGGCAACGACTTTACTGTCGTTGCGTCTTTCGTTGCGCAATGAGCGTTACTAATTGTTCCGTAACGAACGTATTTTTTTTTTTACCAAAAGTAATACATTTTGCAATGAAATTTGACATTCGTACAGAGCCAACGATTCTTTAGCAACAAAATGTATCGTTGCAGAATAATTAAAATTTCGTTGCTAAAAAGCCCATTTCGTTGCAAAAGGCTGCTAATTTGCAACGAAATGAACTCTTTTTTTTTTCAACGACCATGCATTTTCGTTGCAATTGACACCATTTTGCAACAAAAAATTTCGTTGCAGTAAATTATGAAAATTGTTACCTAAGCTTGCTTTCATTGCGGAATGTAAACTTTTTAGCAACTATTTTCGTTCCTGATTATATTATTTGGCAACGACATTATGATGAATCAGCAACGAAAATGTTTGTTGCTGGTTATTTTTCAATAGCAACGAAAGTCGTCGATTAGCAACGACATTATATGTTGCCGTTTTTTTATATGCGCAACGAAAGTTGATATGATTTGCAACGATAAAAAATGGTACCTTTTATTTTAGTATTAGTGACAATATCTTCATCGTTGTTATTAGGTTAATTTTTCGTTGCCAAATATAAAGTTTTTAATGCCATTAGCAACAAAATTTGTTGCTAAATGTATAAAAAATTGTTGCTATATTAAAACTTGTTCAATGCTTTGGTAACGAATTATATTGTTGCCAAATCAAAATTTGACATTCTTTTTGTGTACCTGGCTGGCTCAATGTCCCCATATCAAATAATGGCAAAAATACAAAAAACTAAAATATTATTAACTTAATAAAATCATCCACTACATAATCATTCATTATCTTTACAATTAACCGTATAAAGCTACCACAGTTCTTCCATCAAAGTATATATCTACATATATATAGAGAGTACACTTCATAATTTCATCCCTTGTCTTCCATAAACGTAGCACAGAAATTTGATACGCAGTATTGTAAGGCATGTCATAGAAGCAGTCTTCCTTCACATATTTAAAAATAATAGCAAGTCAGGAAAAAAATAGAGGGTCATGCAAGAGTTTAACTCCATTAGACATAAGTCAACTACTTCATGTCACAACATGGATCTGTCTTCTTCAGTCTGTTCCATTCAAATCATATCATTGTTTGAATGAAGAAATTAAAACTTTTTTGAAGCTTCATATCATATTGCTCTGGCTTTCCTTTGAATCTCCTAACACTTTCTACCTTATTTAATTCATTGATTCATAATTTATAGCTTATGGTACTATAAAATTGTAAAAATGATTTGCACAAGTAACTAGACATGAACAACAAATTACTAGTAGATGTGAATTATCTTCGAGGCCACAATTCTTTAATTGCTCCAATGACTGAAATATATTATATCTCCAAAAGAATAGGGTTAAGATAATAGAAGAAAATAAATTGTGTAAGCTTGACAATATAGGTGCAGAAAAATCTTACCTTAACATGATAACTGACGTATTCATGAAATATTGATAAACTCCAAACAATTCTATCAAGGTTTTTGCCTTCCACATGCCTATCAAGATATAGCTCAATAAACCACACGTTGTTAGAGCTGAATAAAATAATCATTCACAAAACAAACATGATAAAAGTGTATTGTAAAAAAATTATCACAGAGGCAGTAGAATTAAAATTCAACCTAAAAGATTGTCCTATCTATGTCTAAGAGTTGCTTCAGGAAATGATAAAGCACCTGATCAAGTAAGCACCAAACATGCCACTTCTTTTTTTGGTCAATATAAGGGAATGTTAGTATCTTGATTTGAAACATGTCATTTTCTAAATGCCACTTGACAAGAACATAACAGAATTGTGGGCTTACTGCTAAATTTGCTCCAGAGTTATTGAACTACTATGAAACAATCATGCAAAAAAGCCAAAGATGCTTTATGTTTTCCACCACTTGAGTACCAATCTACAACGAGGATAGGTGTTCCCAAAAATGAATTCCAAAATTTTCATATCATTGCACGAAATATATACATTCTCCTCATGAGTATTCATCCTTTATTTTCCACATTCATCCAAATAGTTGTCAAACTAGTTAGTTAAAACAAGACAAAACTCAACCCTTGCTGGTAAAATCTCTTAATAAACAAATGTTAAAAGGAAAAGGGTTATCCCAAGTCAGCATCTTCGTACATGAATCTCAAGATTATAAGTTTACTTGTTCACATGAAATGCCCAATCTTTGTCCACTTGACCAATTGTATAATTTGTATTAGACAAATTTTATTGTTGGTTTATTTTCTAGAAAACAGACAGGGATTATTGATATAATATATGGTATATACAAAAGATAACCAAAGATAATGAGTATTTGGACAGACAGTTCTAACAAGAGTATGGAAACTAAGGGTGAAGGAAAATAAAAAGCAAAAGATGGTGGCATACCATGTGATATTCATAAATACAGTAACTCCCCAAACTTCCAGATGGAAAATCAAGAGGGTATCCAGTTTGAATAAATATCTGCACATCATTGCCGGAAAAAACATGAGAAGAAAGCTGGGAAAGGGAACAACAGGTGAATGATGTGAACCTAGCAAAACCATAGACATCATCTTATGTTTTGGGTTTAAAAGTCGCATCAGCATAAACAACCTCAGGATTCTTTTCCATCTCTGCAGTTAGGGCTACAATGGAACCAGGATGCAGCCTAACATCATCATCTAGAAACAATACATATTTGCTGTCTTTGTGCATTCTCTCCATCCCAACCTACATAGAATAGTACAATTACATGAGAAGCATTAGTTAACATAATGCCTTTAAAAGCTATAGATAATGATGCAACATGCCATTACAAACAAAATATGTTAGCTTCAGATAAAATTGTTGGATGCCCTTTGATTTTCTATATCCCTCACTCACGAATTACAACAAATAAATCAGTCTTATCCAACTGTTAGTCCAATTACATTGTTCCATTTTTTCATTCCAAGAGCATGTTTAAGATTAAGATTTATTAACTTAAAGAAACATGAAGAGATATAAAATGTATTTTGACACAAGACATTTGATACCACACAGCTTTCAAGTGAATAATAGAAGAGTTATTTGCTACATACCAATTGATTGTGAATTTTCTGACTACAAGTTGTTGCCGGACCAGCTACAATAACCTTTGCGTCAACATCATCCTGATGACATGTAAACAAGTGACGAGAATAAAATAAGCACAAAAAATGATAAGATTCTCTTAAAATTTATTTGCATTCAGCAATTTGTAATGTTATAGAAGCAACTATCATGTGATATGTATACATAGCATAATACATTTAAAATAATTGGCAGGCTGCCAACAGATGCACACATACAAAAATTTGCACCAAATTCTGATGACTGATACAGAAAGCTACACATCAAAGATTTGTCCAAAAATAGGGTGACAATTAACTATGCTTCCCGTACAATATATCACCAAGCTTAATTCAAACGGAAAGGAGAAATATAGACAAAGAAGATAAAGACTACACACATAAGTCCATGTGATTTTTATAGTTAACTTTTGACACTCATATATCAAAGAATTAATCTCTTTCCCGCTTCAATCTCATAGATAATATCAAAATAAATGTGCATGAAGGATGTTCACAAAGTAAATGCTTCTATTAGTGCTTGACCCATCTCAAAAGCAAAAGGTGAATACAATATATGGCATACAGTCACAGCATACCAAGAAAATATTCTTATTTATTGTGTCTCTAAATAATAGAAGTATGAAAGGCATGACAATTAATTGCAATAGATCAACAATAAAGATATAAAAACTTTAATGCTGGCTAGGCGACTGTGTTACATACCTTAAAATCTACTAGTAAACGAGATATAACATGATAAGCAAGGTCTTCTGTACTATCGACCATAAAAAATAATTCCAGGGGACCACCATATAGAGATGTAATCTGCATTCAGTTATCCAGTAAGCCAACCATGAAAGGGACTAATAAATAAAATTACTTTCTCCATCAAAATGGATATAGAAAAAAAGTAAAATTTTCAACTTTAACATATAAAATTACAGGTGAAGGGACTTTTCTGCCTTTGTATGAGAGCAGGAGAAATAAATAGTTAACCATCTTCCTTTCCAATGCAAGGTTGAAAGATGTAAATGGTGTATGCCTTACTCACCTTTTCACCTTGTACTGATGCCTCTATCAGTTAGGTTGATGGGATACTAGGAGATGAGAATTAGCATGCTGTGCAGCTAAGAAACGATACAAAACAACGATTTTGTTTTGTATGCGATATGTTTAAATGAAAAATGGCAGTTACAATGCATAGTGACACCACTAATTAGGTTAGGATATAATGCCAGACTCGCAAAAGTTCAGATGAACAACGTTTTAAATCACGACATTTAACCTTGCAGTAATATATGTAATTTTAGTTTGGGTGTTGTTTACTTTCACTACAGCTCATCTTGACCTTAGTGTGAACACATTACACAATGATTGAAGTGGTACGAATGGACAAGTGCCAATGGTGCGACAATGAACCACTTTTGAGCTGTAATTCGCTCTCCTTATTAGATTTGTATGGATATTAGCAATAATAATGATCAAATTCAATGTCATTCCCCAGAACAAACAAAGTTGATGTTTAAAAGGATATATATTAAACCACAACATATCCACATGAAGCTAGTAATTGCTCTTTTTCCACCCAACCCCAAGAGACCACACCATTGACATACTTTCTCAAAATACTTAACTCCCAAAAAAGAGAAATAAATTTATACAAAAAATGCAATATTCTTCTTTAGATGTTGCTAAATATAAATGGTAATATCATAATAAATAAGCACGTGTCTGAATTCCAGAATAATATTCAGTAGAAACTGGAAAGAATTCATATTTGCATTATAGAAAAAGAGAACATATTGAGAAATAGAACAAAAAAGTTCAAGATGACTAACCTCTTAACTTCATTGATCCTTCCAGCCTCAAGCATTTTTAAGCTGATCATTGTGTTGTTATACATAATGACCGAGTGGTTGGACTGAATGAAGCCCATTCCTCCCATATCAGTAGTGAGGCTGAACACATGATCAACTTCCTTAGTAACTTTCAAACAATTATCCATCACCCTGAGATCGACAAGATGAAACTCATGACAAAACATGTCTTCTGGCATGTGGTCATTTTTCTATGTGAAAAACATAGAAACGTCCATAAGTGCAAAGAGCATAACAAAAACATAATAAACACAAAGATACGAGTAACAGAAGTAAAAGAGGAAAACCAATATAAACTAAGGCTCTATTTTAATAATTGAAGTACAATGGAGAGGAAGGGAAATGAAAAAGAACAAAAGAGATTCCCTCTTAATAAATAATAGTTTAATTTATAATTATAAAATCTGTATAAATTTTAGTGCTAAAACTTTTGACAACACTTTCATTTTTCATTTTTCTTCCCATTTCCTTACCTTATATTTTCGGAGTTCAAAACAAATTTCAAGAGTTCAACATAGACATAATTATTTGCCCTTGCTAATCCACACACATAAAATAAAAGAACTCTAGCGCACAAAAGAAATTGTTCAAATGTATACCCTTTTTGAATTTTGACTACACAAAAATAAACCAATTGTCAAGATAAACAAACCCAACTCTATGGACTACAAACTAGTGTAGGCTAAAATTATCTCTCTTTATGTATCTACGCATACACAACTTACTTCAGTTATAGGATGTCATAGAAGCTATGGATAGCAGTGTAGATGACAAACGTCAATTATTCATCACCTAAACATTCAGTAGAGTACATTGGAATAAATATATAGTAGATATTATACTACAACAGTTGAAAATGAACAACTTTCATTTCATATCTCAACATATCAATATTGTACTAATTGGGAGAGAGGAACCCCACGAAACCTTAAATTAAACTGGCATGTATCACCTCAACATTTGCTTCCCCGTGACCGCCAATCCAATTACCATGATACCTATAGCCCTAGCCACAGCCGCCAATCTCGGGCCAACAGCTGCCTTATACAGAGCTCCTGTGACGCCCCCAAAATTAGGTATACATCACCCATCTTAAGTCGCCAGATACATGGTACAGAATTCAAATACAACTTAATAATACAACTGTCATGTACAATACGACAAAACATAAGCTGTGAGTTTGAATACAAATATTGTCTACTAGAGATTATACAAACTCAAAAGGAGTCCTCATTACAATTATTATCACACTATTTCACAGAATAGTGAGGACTACTAATGCTATCATCTGGTTCGTCACTCCGTTCCCCGACTAGTCCCTGCTACGTTCTCATTTCCTGAAGAAACAATAAAAGTAAAAGGGTGAGCTCAACTAGCCTAGTAGGAAATATTATAACTAAGATAATGTAGAATATATTATCGTTAGCCTTCAATAGTGTTAAACTGATACAATATAACTACCATCAAGTTTAACTGCAACGGAACAAGCAATCCATTAAAAGAGTCAAATAGATAATAAAATCTACTATCTTTTATGATTTTGAAGGTTTTTCATAAATTTTATCGTTAGGACTCAGCTTAATAAATAATCCACATCATCGAATCACCCCTGCACTACGGCCAAGGATATTCTTTAGTATCTTGACCATAATTATCTATGCATTACGGGCCAAGTATATTTGTGTATTCATCAATGGTCATGATCATGCCAACAACTATCCATCAATGCACTACGGGCCAATGAGGACTTTTACCACATCATTTGTAACATTACGGTCATGATTACACCGAATAATCCCTGGTCATAATCATACCAAGTCCATCTATGCACTATAGGCCACAGATGACTTTCAACAAAATATAAACATGAGGATGATGACAATGATATAAGAATTCAATAAAACAAGTTCAAGAATTATTTTATCCAGGAACTAATAACGTCCAAATTGTCAACATGATATTGCTTTGTAGAATAAAATTCAAGAATGCTCAGAAGAATATTTCCATGAAAAGATACTAGATGAAGCGCAAATATCAAGGATATTCCACTAATTTCATGGAGTATAGAAGTCAAAACTTTAACCAACTGAGTATAATAAGGAATGAAATAACAAAAGAAATCACCAGGCATGCGATAGACCGCACAGGCAGGTTATTCCAATAGAATAATAAATAACGAAATCAGGTCCGGCGTAAAACTGCACAGACATGATATTCCAACAGAATAATAAAGACGGAATCAGGTCTGGCGTAAAACGCACAGACAGGATATTCCAACAGAATAATAAAGACGGAATCAGGTCCGGCTTAGAACGCACAGACAGAATATTCCAACAGAATAATAAAGACAGAACCAGGTCCGGCGTAGAACGCACAGACAGGATGTTCCAACAGAATGATAAAGAATGGAACAACAGAAGAATTTCACCAAGTATAGGGTAGCCCGCATATACAGGTTATTCCAACAGAATAATAAGAATGGAATAAAAGAAGTTCACTTCATAGATAAGAAATAAATAATACTCCCTACCTTGGAAAAAACTGGATACTTGAATAGTGAGGTAGCAGATTTCTTTTCTTCTTTCTCTCTATAATTTCTCTCTATAATAATCGCTCTAAAGCTTTTGTGAATTGGTGAGAAAAGAAGGAAGAATGAGCTTCTATTTATAGAAAAATATAATTTCGATAATTGCACGTTTTGGGGTTCGAAAATTCCAGTACAATACCTTAAACTTTTCTTTCATTTATAATTTAGTCCTGCAAGTATTATCAATCTTGCACCAACTCCCCTAATAGTAAATAATGTGAATCAATAGTTCAATCATGTGAATCAATAGTTCAATCATGTGAATCAATAGTATAATCATGTGAAAAATACGAATTACAGTATAGTACCTCCATATATACCTCTATTTTTAACTTAGTCATGCAAGTATTATCAATCTTGCACCAACTCCCCTAATAGTAAATAATGTGATTCAATAGTACACATATGTGAACAAATAGTTATATAAGTATGTGAATTGGTAGCAATTAATTGCTCATTTATCCGATAAATTACCCGATTTATCAATAGAACCCCTAGACATCAATTATCATCGGAATAAATGTCGATTTTCACTAACACAAACAATTCCAACATAATGAAAATATTTTTATCAAAAATATATATTTTGAAATTTCGAAGTTTGACTTTTCCCAAAAAAAAAGTCAACTGTTGACTTTTTGACCAAATAGTGAATCCCGGAAAATTTTGTGTTTATAGACTATTTTTACTAATTTTGTCGTTCCGGACTCATATATCACGTCCGCGTCTCCAAATTCAACTGCAAACAACATTCATCGTTAATATTATAACTCACAATATTTATCAACCAGGTCATTCCCAGGAAAGAGGGGGCTTTCCAATAAGGATTTCTCCCTATTGGCGCGCAATTAGGTGACCAAACCTCTCCTTGACAGAACTTCTAGACATTTTAAATATTGAAATTTATAATATGAATAACTTTGTCGTCTTAAGTATTGATTTAATATAAAAAATTATGCAAATGATACTGTGACAATAATTGAATCAATAATATGATAGATATGATGCATCAATTGCTTTAGTAATAATTGAGTATAACTAAGTGACTTCTCACGTAAGCATCAATAATCAATAACGTGTGCTACTATGCAACCACGTGTATTACTGTACTTTTACTACCGGGTAGTTCAACAATTAACAGTAAAACTTCCGCCGTTATTTTTATAAAGTATTTTTGTCGTTTTCTCAATCCGACAATAATTCCGTTGTGGGGGTCCACCAATGATTGTGCCGTTGTATGAATATTCCCTGCTAAAACGAATATTCCCCGACCAATCAAATATTATATAACAACTTGCGTACTTTGCAAAATTTGTAAATATTACCCACAACTATAACATTATATCAAATCCACACCATAATATTCAAAAAATATATCTCGAGAAAATTTAATCTTTATTCAAAAAGTTGGGGTCTTACAACCTCCCCTTCTTATGAAATTTTATCCTTGAAATTAGGGTGTGTACCTGGTATGTCGAAGAGGTGAGGATACTTTGATTTCATTTCAAATTCTAACTCCCAGGTCATTTACTCAACATCGTGGTTTCTCCACAAAACTTTGACTTGAGGTATAACCTTGGAGCGTAGAATATGTTCCTTCTTATCCAAGATTTTAATAGGAACCTCTTCATACATTAAATCTTCCTCTATTTCATCCGGTTCTAACCCAATAATGTGGTACGGGTCTTTCACATATTTACGTAACATAGATATGTGAAAAACGTTATGAACACGAGACATACTTGGCGGTAACACAAGTCTATAGGCCACCGTTCCTACTCGATCGAGGATTGAAAATGGACCGATGAATCGAGGATTGAGCTTTCCTCTCTTTCCAAATCTTGTAACTCCTTTCCATGGAGCAACACGTAACAACACATGATCTCCAATATCGAATTCTACGTCCTTTCGATGAAGATCAGCATAACTCTTTTGTCAATCTTGTGAGGTTTTTATACGTTGTCGGATCATTTGAATCTTTTTTCGTAGTCATACATACCAACTCTGGTCCCAACAAAGTTGCTTCACCCACCTCATCCCAGCATACTGGAGAACGACACTTTTTTCCATACAACGCCTCGAATGGAGCCATGTCAATACTTGCTTGATAACTGTTATTGTAGGAAAACTTCACCAATGGTAAGAACTTGTCCCAACTTCCCTTGAAGTTAAGGACACAGAGTCTTAATAGATCTTCAAGAGTTTGAATCGTCCTCTCCGACTGCCCGTCTGTCTGAGGATGATATGCCGAGCTAAATCGTAAATCTGTGCCCATAGCTTTTTTCAAACTAACCCAAAATCTTGAAGTGAATCTTGGGTCTCGATTAGAAACTATGGATACTGGCATACCATGCAATCTTACAACCTCATTTATGTACATACGAGCAAGACGTTCAAGTGTATAAGTTTCTCGTATCTGTAAGAAATGAGCAGACTTTGTCAATCTATCAACAATGACCCAAATCGCATCTATGCCTTGAGAAACTTTGGGAAGACCGGTAACGAAATCCATGGTAATGTGCTCCCACTTCCATTCTGGAATTTCAAGTGGTTGCAATGGACCTTTTGGTACTTGATGCTCCGCTTTATCTCGTTGACAAATTAGACACCTTGAGATAAATAGCGCTATCTCTATCTTCATATTGCTCCACCAAAATATATGACGAAGATCACGATACATTTTGGTACTCCCAGGATTGATTGCAAACGATGTATTGTGCGCCTCCATCATGATTTTATACTTTAAATCAGGGTCTTTAGGAACACAAAGTATGGAGTTAACTCGAAGTATTCCTTCTTTATCGATTCTTGCTGCTGGCATAACACCTTCTTGAACTTTCTTCCTAATACGCATCAGCTCCGGATCTGTAACTTGAGCAACTTTAACTTTATCAATTAAAGTCAGTTCTACTCGTATATTCGCCATCATCACATTGGTCCCTGGAGTCTTTAACTCTATCTCCATCCTTTGCAAGTCACACAAAATGGGCTTTTATGTTGTGAATATTGCACTCGTACCCGCATATGATTTTTTACTCAATGCGTCAGCTACCACGTTCGCTTTTTCAGGATGGTATTGGATGGTATGATCATAATCTTTCAACAGTTCAAGCCAATGTTGTTGTCGCATGTTGACTTCCTTTTGAGTGAAGAAATATTTGAGGCTTTTATGATCCATAAAGATCTCCACTTTCTCTCCATACAAGTAATGCCTCCAAATTTTAAGTGCGAAGACAACAACTGCCAACTCTAGATCATGAGTAGGATAATTCCTCTCATATTCTTTGAGTTATCTTGAGGCATAGGCTATGACTTTCCCATGTTGCATGAGAACACATCCTAACCCTTTGCCCGAAGCATCACTGTAGGACAAATCCCTACGAACCAGATGGGATTGTCAGAATAGGTGCTGAAATGAGTCTCCTTTTGAGTTCTTGAAAACTCTTCTCACATTCCTCGCTCCAACCGAACTTTGTATCTTTCCAAGTCAGCTGAGTTAATGGAGTAACGATTCGAGAAAATCCTTCCACGAATCTCCGATAATAACCAGCTAAACCGAGAAAGCTACGTACTTCGGTCACTAATTTGGGTTGCTCCAAGCTTTGAATAGCTTCAATCTTTGCCAGGTCAACAGATATTCCATGACTTGATACTACGTGCCCAAAGAATGCTACTTCCTCAAGCCAGAACTTGCATTTCTTTAACTTGGCATAAAGCTTATATTCACGAAGCTTTTGGAGTATCAGCCTCAAGTGTTGCTCATGATCTTCACAGCTTTTGGAATAAATAAGTATGTCATCAATAAAGACGACCACAAAGTGATCCAAATATTCCTTGAATACTCGGTTATTCATATCCATGAAGGCAGCAGGAGCATTAGTCAATCCAAAAGACATGACTAAGAATTCATAATTCCTGTACCGAGTTCTGAAGGCAGTCTTTGGAATATCCTCAGTTTTAACCTTCAGTTGATGATATCCAGAACGAAGATCGATCTTTGAAAAAAATTGTGCTCCTTGTAATTGATCAAACATGTCATCAATACGTGGCAATGAATACCTATTTTTTATGGTGACATGATTTAACTTCCGATAATCAATACAAAGTCGCATACTCCCATCTTTCTTCTTCACGAATAGAATAGGAGCACCCCAAGGAGACGTACTAAGACGAATGAAACCAATGTCTAACAGTTCCTGCAATTGGGTCTTTAACTATTGAAGTTCAATAGGAGCCATTCGATATGGGGCTTTAGAAATGGGTTTTGTACCGGGATCAAGGTCGATACAAAATTCAACTTCACGCTCTGAGGGTAAGCCAGGAAGTTTTTCAAGGAATACGTCAGGAAATTTATTAACAACAGAAATATCCTTTAAATCTGACGTATTTTTGTTTAAATCCGTGACATGAGCTAAGAAAGCTTGACATCCGTTTTTCAATAAACGAATAGCTTTATGGTTTGAGATGACCGTGATTGATTTTAATGGTTTGGTCACTTGAATTCGCATAATAGGTTTATTAGGAATATGAAAGCTAACAACCTTACGAAAACAATCAATTTTAGCATGATGAGTAGTTAACCAATCAATCCCTAGAATCACGTTAAATGCAAGTATTTTTAAGGAGATAAGATCGACAGGTAACGTGCGGTTACCGATTTGAATCAAACAAGACTTATAAACAATGGATGTAATGAAGGTTTCTCCTAATGGAGTTTCAACAGATAAGTCAAAGTCTAATTTCTTCGGTGTCAAATTTAATCATTGAGCGCAAGTAGGAGAAATAAAAGAATGGGTAGAACCGGTATCAAATAAGGTATAGACTTCACTAGAGTTTATGATAAGTTTACCCGTGATGACCTCGTTCGGGTTCCTTGCTTTCTGGGAGGTCACAACAAACACTCTCCCTTGCACTACCGGCTTTGACTTTTCTGGGATGACCTTTGGTGCCTCCATCCTAGCTGAACTTGTCTTCGGTGAACGACAAAATCGGGCTAGGTGACCTTCTCTTCCACAATAATAACACGCTTTGGATGGCATCGCGCAGTTTGGACTTATATTTCCCTCCTCTCCGCATTTGAAGCATATGTTAGGTGGTCGTTCTCCTTCCTTAACCACGGTTTCTGGTGCTGACGTCTTTCCATCATTGTTGAATCTCCTTTTCTTGAAATGTCCATTTTTACTGTCTTGGCCATGATTACCATCGAAGTGGTTACCATTTCTGTCATGTTGATTCCCTCCACGCTTGTTGTCACTGTTTCGATGACTGTTACCACTGGTATTTTCATGCCGCCAGCTGCTTTCCCTTGGTTGCGTTGACTCGTTACCGCGCTCTAATACCTGAGCCCTATTTACAACATCTGAGTACAAACACAGTTTATGAGAAATTAGATATTGACGTATCTCCAGTTTCAAGCCTCTTAAAAACATTCGCGTCATTCGCTCCTTATTATCCACCAAATGGGATGCAAACCGGGATAACTCCAAAAATTTATCCTCGTATTGCGACACGGTCATATTATTTTGTTCCAACTTGATAAACTCCACCTCCTTCATGTGACGAATACTTTTAGAAAAGTACTTGTCGTTGAATAGCTCTTGGAACTTCTCCCAAGACATCTTGAGTGCGTCAGGCTGGGTAATTTTTACAGATTCCCACCAGTAATCTGCCTCTTCACGCAACATGAAGGTGGCGAAGGAAACCTTTTGCTCCTCGGAGCATCCCAAGACATCAAATATCTTGGTGATCTGCTTTATCCATGCTTCAGCCTTAAATGGTTTTGGCTCTCCAATAAACTCTGGTGGTCCCAGCTCCTTGAACTGTTTAGCGATAACCGTCTGAGAGTTTCCAGTGTTTCCACCTATATTTTGGACAGGAGCCGCTCTCGCCTGATGTTGTATGAATTGTATGAAGCCTCAGAACATTCCATCGTTCATCATTTGGTCAGTGTTGTTGTTTGCATGAGGATTGTCGCCTTCCTGATGCACATTGTCCTAGTTATTGATCTGTGGAGACTCAACGGTCTCCTGTGCTCCATTGATGTTCTCAACATTCTCGGATGCCATTTTCAAATACTGCCACAAAACAAGGGTTAATTGACATGCAACATATTATCCATATACTCTGACCAACCAATTAAATACCAAATAAACTTAGGTAGGTCATACTAGCGAAGGAATTCCCCGTCTCTCCCCTCCTAGTTCTAGTCTCACATCTTAGCCAGGGATCATATCCCTAAGCTTTGATACCAACTGTGACGTCCCCAAAATTAGGTATACATGACCCATCTTGAGTCGCCAGATACATGGTACAGAATTCAAATACAACTTAATAATACAACTGTAATGTACAATACGACAAAACATAATCTGTGAGTTTGAATACAAATATTGTCTACTAGAGATTATACAAACTCAAAAGAGTCCTCATTACAATTATTATAACACTATTTCACAGAATAGTGAGGACTACTAATGCTATCATCTGGTTGGTCACTCCGTTCCCCGACTAGTCCCTGCTACGTTCTCATTTCCTGAAGAGAACAATAAAAGTAAAAGGGTGAGCTCAACTAGCCCAGTAGGAAATATTATGACTTAGATAATGCAGAATATATTATCGTTAGCCTTCAACAGTGTTAAACTAGTACAATATAACAACCATCAAGTTTAACTGCAGCGAAATAAGCAATCCATTAAAAGAGTCAAGTAGAGAATAAAATCTACTATCTTTTATGATTTTGAAGGTTTTTCATAACTTTTATCGCTGGGACTCAGCTTAATAAATAATCCACATCATCGAATCACCCCTGCACTACGGCCAAGGATATTCTTTAGTATCACGACCAAAATTATCCATGCACTACGGGCCAAGAATATTTATGTATTCATTAATGGTCATGATCATGCCAACAATTGTGCATCAATGCACTACGGGCCAGTGAGAACTTTTACCACATCATTTGTAACATTACGGTCATGATTACACCGAATAATCCCTGGTCATAATCATACAAAGTCCATCTATGCACTATAGACCACAAATGACTTTCAACAAAATATAAACATGAGGATGATGACAATGATATAAGAATTCCATAAAACAAGTTCAAGAATTATTTTATCCAAGAACTAATAATGTCCAAATTATCAACATGATACTTCTTTGTAGAGTAAAATTCAAGAATGCTCAAAAGAATATTTTCATGAAAAGATACTGGATGAAGAGCAAATATCAAGGATATTCCACTAATTTCATGGAGTATATAAGTCAAAACTTTAACCAAGTTAGTATAATAAGGAATGGAATAACAAAAGAAATCACCAGGCATACGATAGACCGCACATGCAGATTATTCCAACAAAATAATAAATAACAGAATCAGGTTCGAAGTAAAACACACAGACTGGATATTCCAACAAAATAATAAAGACGGAATCAGGTCCAGCATAAAACGAACAGACAGGATATTCCAACATAATTATAAAGACGGAATCAAGTCCGGTGTAGAACGCACAGACCGAATATTCCAACAGAATAATAAAGACGGAACCAGGTTCAGCGTAGAACGCACAGACAGGATGTTCCAACAGAATGATAAAGAATGAAACAACAGAATAATTTCACCAAGTATAGAGTAGACCGCGTATACAGGTTATTCCAATAGAATAATAAGAATGGAATAACAGATGTTCTCTTCATAGATGAGAAAGAAATAATACTAACTACCTTGGAAAAAATTGGATACTAAAATAGTGAGGTAGCAGATTTCTCTTCTTCTTTCTCTCTATAATTTGTATCTATACTAATCGCTCTAAAGCTTTTGTGAATTGGTGAGAAATGAAGGAAGAATGAGCTTCTATTTATAGAAAAATATAGTTTCGATAATTGCACGTTTTGGGGCTCGAAAATACAGTACAATACCTCCAACTTTTCTTTCATTTATAATTTAGTCCTGCAAGTATTATCAATCTTGCACCAACTCTCCTAATAGTAAATAATGTGAATCAATAGTTCAATCATGTGAATCAATAGTATAATCACGTGAAAAATACGAATTACAGTATAGTACCTCCATCTATACCTCTATTTTTAACATTAGTCATGCAAATATTATCAATCTTGCACCAACTCCCCTAATAGTAAATAATGTGATTCAATAGTATACATATGTGAACAAATAGTTATATAAGCATGTGAATTGGTAGCAATTAATTACTCATTTATCCGATAAATTACCCGATTTATCAATAGAACCCCTAGATATCAATTATCATCGGAATAAATGTCGATTTTCACTAACACAAACAATTCCAACATAATGAAACTATTTTTATCAAAAATATAAATTTTGAAATTTCGAAGTTTGACTTTTTCTGAAAAAGTCTACTGTTGACTTTTTGACCAAATAGTGATTCTTGGAAAATTTTGTGTTTATAGACTATTTTTACTAATTTCGTCGTTCCGAACTCAAATATCACGTCCGCATCTCCAAATTCAACTCCGAACAACATTCATCATTAATATTATAACTCACAACATTTATCAACCAGGTCGTTCCTAGGAAAGAGGGGGCTTTCCAATAAGAATTTCTCCCTATTGGCGCTCAATTAGGTGACCAAACCTCTCCTTGACAGAACTTCTAGACATTTTAAATATTGAAATTTATAATATGAATAACTTTGTCGTCTCAAGTATTGATTTAATAAAAAATCATTTTATGCAGATGATACTGTGACAATAATTGAATCAATAATATGATAGATATGATGCATCAATTACTTTAGGAATAATTGAGTATAACTGAGTGACTTCTCACGTAATCATCAATAATCAATACCGTGTGCTACTATGCAACCATACGTATTACTATACTTTTACTACCGGGTAGTTCAACAGTTAACGATAAAACTTTCGCCGTTATTTTCATAAAGTATTTTTGTCGTTTTCTCAATCCGACAATAATTCCGTTGTGGGAGTCCACCAATGATTGTGCCGTTGTACGAATATTCTCTGTTAAAACGAATATTCCCCTGACCAATCGAATATTATATAACAACTTGCGTACTTTACAAAATTTATAAATATTACCCACAACTATAACATTATATCAAATTCACACCATAATATTCAAAAAATATATTTCAAGAAAATTTATTCTTTATTCAAAAAGTTGGGGTCTTAAAGCTCCCGTCCCGAGTCCCGCCACCACACTGTTGAAAATATCATCAGCGTCCCTCACAGACACCAATTTGAATTCGATGGAAAGGTTTAGAAGGAGATTGGGTAGGATATACTGGGCGCAGAGCATTAGGGCAAAAGGGGATAGGATACGGCTGTTGGCTAAAAATCCACCGCCACTTTAAAAAAATTAAAAAAAAATTATCTTAATTTTTTTAACGATTTTATTTTTTAAAAAAAATTAAAAATATGATCCAATACTAAACTAATTTACATTGTAACTTTTTTTAAATTTTTTTATAAAGCAAATTTATGTTTATAAGTCATTTTTTTATGTTTATTCTCTGTCGTCGGCGTTGGAAATGAAGGAGTATATAAGACTTCAGCTATAAGAAAAAATAAAAATAATAATTCTAACGTCAATTAAAATGACGTTGCATCTTACTTTTCTTTTTTACAAATTCTTTTTTTAAAAAAAATTAAATAAAATAGGGGTAAAATTGATATTACATTAATATGGGTCAAACTAACTTATTAGAAATGACTTGTAAATAATTTTTAAATAACTTTATTCTATTTTAGTTCATAAAACATAATAAATTTTTTTTATCTTTTATGTTTTCTCTTAGAACTGATAGTATTATAATTTAATTTTATAATATATTTGGAAAAAAGGTAAAATGATGACTAGGAATAGCTAGGGGTATACCATTACTATTCTTCTTTTTATGTTTTATTTTTGGACTTAAAATATGTTCATGATTTAAGTTACTCCCTCTGTCTAAGAATAAAAGTTCTTATTATTTTATGTAATCTCAAGTTAAATATTTACTTATATTAAATAATCTATTTTTTTACAATAATTTGTGCGTAATTTCCTTAATATTAAATGTCATATTTTTATTATTTATAAATATTTATATAATATCACTAGTCATATATAGAAAAATATGCAATTAGATGAGAATTTAAATATAATTAATTTTATCATTTGACATTTTTTAAATTCTCATAAAATCAATTATTACTTTCATTCTTGGAGTGAGGGAGTACTTGTAAGTATATCCTACTTCTATCTAGAAATAGAAAACATTGGGAAGCATATATATAATAATCAAGTTTGATAAGGTTGGGTTTATTTGGGTCGGAGGCCCGGAACTAACATACTTGGCAATCGGTTGTCACGGGTATTATTTCAACAACCATAATCTATACTGTTGATCGCAATATTGGATGACACGGATTGAAATGAATTTCTCCCTGCCGCTACAAGCTGTAGCGACATGAGAAATTACTCATTTGCCCCTCATTTGCTCATGTGCTACACTATTTACCACTACAAGTTATGGCGGTAGTTAACTAATAAATTAGAATGGCTCAGTGGTAGCTTAATGGCCCAATAACCTATAGGTCTTATGTTCAAAACCTAGCTGTGATATTTTTGCTTCTTATGTTATATTTTTTGTGTATTAGATAAATTTTATTACCATCTATATATATACACATCTTAAATCTACACATTAAACTAAATATATATAAAGTAACTATGAATATTTAAATAACGTAACTATGATTATTTTAATATATATATATATATATATATATATAAATTTATCTCTAAATATTCATACAAATATTTATAAACAAATATTTATATAAATTTATCATTAAAATTTATAAACAAATATTTATTTATAAATTTATAAATATTTCATCTAAAATTTATAAAATTTAGATATGAATATTTTTTATAAATATTTATATGAATATTTGTTTACATATATATATATATATATATAAATATTCATAGTTACTTTATATATATTTAGTTTAATGTTGAGATTTGTTTAGTATTTTATTTAGTTTGATAAGAAATTTTGAAAAGAATATGCATGTGTGTGTATATATATATATATATATATATATATATATATATATATATATATATATACACACACACATACGTACATATCATATGTTGACAGGCTGACATGACGAATATTGAACTTTATCCCAAAAAATATGTTGATGCACAAATTTGAACACAAGACCTCCAGTTTGGAATATTGATACAATGACTAACCAAGCACCTCGGCCTAGATGCTATTATTTTGCAAGGATTTAAGGCAACATTTTAATAGTCGTTGCAAAAAATTGTATAAAATATGCAACGAAAATAAAAATTGTTTGTAATGAATGTGGTCCATATTAGGTAACGAAATATAGCAACAAAAAAACTTTTGTTGGCCACGATGAGGAGAAATCAAGTGGTTAGAAATTTTACAACGAATTTATAACGAATTTTGTTTTCAAATTTTGCAACTACTTATGAATTTCGTTGGAAAAAATGAAATCCTGACACAATCTGCAACGAAGGACAAGTTTCGTTGCTAAACATACACTTTTAGCAACGACTTATAAAGTCGTTGCATGAGAAATCGTTGCTAAAGCCCCATTTTTAGCAACAAAAAAACTTTCGTTGCCCACGATGACAGGAAAGCAAGTGGCCAAAAATTTTGCAACGAATTTCCAACGAAATTTTTTTCCACCAAAGAATTAACAACGAAATTTTGTAATGACTTATGAATTTCGTTGCAAAAAGTGAAAGTCTAACACAATCTGCAATGAAAGACAAATTTCGTTGCTAAACATATACTTTTAACAATGACTTATAAAGTCTTTGCCCAAAAAATCGTTGCTAAAGGCCCATTTTTTTGTAGTGAATGGAAATAAATAGTTTAAAAATATTTTAAGTTATAAAATATAACTTTTAATATTTAAAGGTAAATTTCATTAATTAATTATTATTAATGATATTAAAGTTATTTAATAATTATATTAAATAAATTAGTTTAAAATGATTTTAATATTATAAATAATCATTTTAAATGAAAATAAAGTGTTTAAAGATATTTTAAGTTATAAGATATAACTTTTAATATTTAAAGGATAATTTCATTAATAATTATCCAATTGAATTGTTTGGTTCAGATTCTAGACTGGTATGAACATCCCAAATATGGTAAACTTTTATGCGCCTAAGGCGGATTTGCTAGAAGAAAATATCATCTTTTAATGTAGTATTGATCAATACATGGCATAACGGTCTGATCATCCCCGTGCCTGTAAGTTATGGCGGTTTACAGATGAAGTTTTGTTTAACCTTTTCGAAAATAGAAAATAATGTTCATAGTCTGTCAACTGATCCTCATTTATAGTCGGTACGTAGTTTCAAAAATTTGAAATCGAAATGATATGTTATTTATTATTGGTTCAGCTTACTTCACAACTGTTGATTCGTTATAGAAGTATCGTTCAAAGAAAACATTTAATTTGTTCAGCTAACTGTTATTGTTGTTATTACTTGTTGGGCACTCAAATGCTCATCCTTGCTTAATTTAAATGTTATCAGCTAAATGTGACCAACTTGAAGGCTCTGCCAAGAACAAAGGGAAAGGGAAGGTAACTGAATGAATGATAATGCTATCTTTTGTAATAACTAGACTTTATTAGGATAATGATGATATATTAATTATCATGTAATGCAGCGAATGTTTAAAGATTTCGTACTTGAGATTGAAAACTCTGATAATATATAAATTAAATTTGATAATCTATATTATTGTTATTATTATTAGTATTATTCCCCTCATATAAATGGTATAGTGAAGCACCGAGTTCGGATTTCAAGTATCCGGATTTGGGGGCGTCATATAGAATATGATTAGTCTTAATGGACTTTGAGTTCATGGACTTTGTAGAATCCAATTGGATTTGGATTATGTCAAGCCCAACACTTTGTGAAATCTAGCCCATGTTAGGCCCAATAAGTATTAAGGTTAAGGCCCAAACCAAGAAAATAAATCGCGGATCGAACTGATGGGTAAACTAGATGGGTAATAACCAATGGGGCAACCCATGGGGTGACCCATAGAGCTTGTGGGCTGGCCACTTTGCCACCAAATAAAGTGGTTACTTGGTGACTAAGCCATGAATAGTAAGGAGGTGGGGGATAATGACCAAATTTCCCTTAGCTTTGGTTTTCTATAAAAGGAAACTTAGATTTTATTTTTTTAGGATTTTAAAAATCCTACACCTTAGAGAAGTAGCTTGAGAGCTTGGAGAAGAGGGAAAAGGAAGAGCATGAGCATGAATGATCGGATCGAAGGTGATCATGAAATAGAAAAGTTTGTGAATCGCCGGCTTTGTCTAGCGAATGAAAAATAAAGAAGAGAGGTAACCTAAAACCCATTCGGATGTAATTTCTCTTTAAGTCCTATAAGTTAATAACATAACTTAATGAAGATAAGAATTATATGATGTTAGAAATGATTTTATATGGTTGAAATCATGAGCAAAGAAGAAATAATAATTAGAAATTTAGTTTATAAATTTCTTAAGGAAGTATAAGATTCGTAAGGATTTTGAGCGATCCGAATGAATATTATGAACAAGTAGGTGAAATAATTAATGAATGGTGTTCTATAACATCAAATTTCAAGAAAAAGTGAAATCATAATCCAAAATATCGATTAAAAATGAAGAACGAACGAAGAACACAAAGAACACGAGAAGAACACGAAGAACGTTTTTGATGGACAAATTTAAAACCATCATAGGATAATTGTTGTTAATGGAAAAGTTTAAAACCATCTTGTATAAGTTAGTTTCCTATTGCTTGGTTAGGAACGGTAGAAACGTTTATGAGGAACGGATTAAAATTTAGCTCTAACGAAGTAATGGTGAAATTTTCGTAAAAGACGATCAAGAATTAGAAAGTTAGTAAATGAACTCGAACGTGTAGGGTTTCATAAGAATGTAAGAGAATGTAGAAAATATGAGTTGTGGGCTCAAGAACAAACGAGTTTCGAGTTCGGATGACCGAATTACGGACGAACGATCGAAGAGCGTTAAAAGCGAAAAAATGAACGAAGGGTGAAGATCAGGCCAATCGGATGGCATGTTAACGAATTCAGAAAGAATTTCTATTCGAGTGGTATTGAAGTACGTAAGATAAGGAAGAGAATGGCTTTAGAACGACATCGTTCTGAGTTATAACGAATGAGTTATGAGATTGTAAAGTACGCGTCTCAAACTTGATTCAAGACTTAGAAAATTTTCTAGGGTTTGTGCTCGGAGCCGCAGCACCAGATAAGCCTTGGAGAGATGGCGCCATAGCACTAGCTCGGCCATAAGCTTTCGAATCCAATAGTATCGCAGAATCAAAATTATCCCATCGGCCTCAGAGTAAACAAGAAAATCTACAATATGAATCACCAAAACCAATCCACAATTCTGTATTAATTCTTAAATCTTAAACCATCATCACTGGTATAGTGTGCATGTGTGTTCAACATCCATGATAATTGTTACATACTCAAATTCAATACATAATCAATTTCTTTGAAGGAATCATACATAATAAACTCAAAAATTTCAAAAATAAACAAGTTCCAACTCTAATCAAACAATTACCAAGATTTAGGGTCCGAATAGGGTATTCCTGCTCGCTTCTCTTCTTTTTTTTTTCATTGACGGGGGCTCTTTGCCCTTATTTCCCATCTTTTCTATATTTTTATCTTTTCTTTTTATTTATTTTTCTCTTTTCTTTTTTAGATTGATGGTTGGTGAGTGCGTTTTACGCTCCATCCCACGCTTGTGTTTATGGGGGTATTTCTCCTCAACCCACCACAAGACTCAACTTGTTTCATTTTTTTTTCTTTTTTCATTTTATGGTTTCATCATTTTCTTGGTTATGTTCACAGAGTTTAAATGTTCACAGAGTGAGAATCAACACTATTACTTATGTGTTTCTGGTTGATTTATAGAGGTAATTAGTTTCTATGAATCTTCAAGATACTCTTGTAGAACTGATCATACTCTGAATGTTATCAAACACTTAGCACATAGGTTTGTACATATATACTAACCCATCAGCAAAGATTACTCCATGTAAAATTGATTTAACCTTTGATATGCTTATGACCTATTTCATATTTCTTTCAAGATGTCATCTTCAGCCTAAAACTTGGATGGAGAGAAAGTTTGTAAGCATTTGAGTTTCCAACTTCAGTGTATTTTCTCTCTTCACCTTTTTAGGTAGATTATGGTTTCTTGACAAGATATTGTTATAGTGCATAAGAAGGTGTAACATGATGTATACAATTATATTAGTGAGGAACCGTACCTTTTTACTGTTAGTTTCTTGTCAGTCATTTAGCTTAGGTATACTGAGGTTAGGCATTGATGTTCAGAGTTTCTCATTTGCTCTTGATGTCTTGTTGCTCTAGTTGACCTTTAAACAATTAGTCGTGGCCTTTAAGATGTAAGCAAAGGGACTCTCAGCATCCTTGGTTCTTTGACATCTTTAGTTCATAAGATTTTACATCCAGCTGCTGGTTGACCAGACACATGTTTGAGAAGTTCTTCTTTCTTCTCTGGAGAAGCATTTCTTAGCATGTATGACATTTTCATCTTTTTAGGTTGGTGGATGTTTGACTCTTTTCTGTTGATGCCTCTTGAGCTTCCTAGCCTGGTCTTCAAACTATAAGATTGACCGTGAGCAAGGTTTGGTCTTGTTGATATGGCAATCAAGAGCATGGACCAATCTGAGCATCTTCGGGTGTATATACACATTTACCTACACATAATATCTCCAACGTGTGAGATCATCTGTATATAGCAAGTGACTTACTGCTAAACTAAGTTTAGAACAATGTTTGTGCCTAGGATCAGACTCAAAACGATTAGCTTTTGAATATAGCATAAGAACCTGCTCTGATACCAATTGTT
This sequence comes from Panax japonicus, assembly GCA_020205505.1. Classification (NCBI taxonomy): domain Eukaryota; kingdom Viridiplantae; phylum Streptophyta; class Magnoliopsida; order Apiales; family Araliaceae; genus Panax; species Panax japonicus. Next base: position 55,603,798 of record CM035096.1, read on the forward strand.
AGTTACCAGTAGGCACAATATAGATCTAGAAGGGGGGTTGAATAGATCCTTTTAAATTTCAAATACATTTCTCGTTTATTTTATATTTCTCATGAATTAGCATATGACAAACATAAGAATCTTTTTAAGCATAACGGAATAAGTAAAAGATCCCCTTCATTGATGTATTCATAATCAGACATACATTGTTTGTAGAGTTAATTCAGTAGTAATCAATTAAAACATACATAGCAGTTACAGCAGTTATATGTGAATAATGTAAATGACATAATGTAAAAGACACAAGGGGTTTTAAGTGGTTCAGAGACTCAAGCTCCTAATCCACTCTTCTACTTTCAACTAGCAGGATTTCCACAAAGGAAGGGCAGAACCCTGAATCACTAAGATTCCTTTAAGGCCAGTGGCCTTGGGACTTCAGTTCGCTAAGAACTCTTCAAGGCCAGTAGCCTTGGAACTTCTCTAGTTCCCTAGGAACTCTTCAAGCTATATAGGCTTGGAACTTTATTTAGTCCCTCTGGATAAGGACCCCTCAGGTCATGGCTTCTTTGTTGTTTGTTGTTTGTTGTTGTTGTTGGTGATAAGCTGCTAAGATGTCTTTAAGCTTGATCGTCTTTTATACTTAGCAGCTTGGTGTGGTTCTCTTTGCATTCTATTTTGAGTCTGGACCACATCTTCTTTGGTGCAGCTAATCTTCTTCTGTTATGCTCATCTTCATGTAGTGTCAGTTGTGCACCATCACCATTTCCTAAACCCTTCTTAACATGTTGGCAGACATGGTTCTACACTTGCTCTGGTTCAGCTTTAGGTTCATGGTGAATCATAGAGTGGCTCTCAGGATCTGCATTGTGCTTTGCCACTCTTCTGAATGCTATCTTCTTGTCATTCTCGGCTCTTAGCTTAGATGCCAATTCGAGTGGCATTCTCATCTTTGTTGATTGAAGCTTTGGTCTGTTTAAGTCCTTCTTCAAAGCTGCTTCAATTCCATCTTCATAGTCTCACTGTTACTGAGACTTGTTCTGTTAAGCTCATGTGGAACTCGTAGAGTCAACATTAGCATTCTACCACCTCAACGATTCTGCAACATAGCAATCATCAGCAACTCTTGATCTTTGAAGCTCTATTGATTTATACTCCTTCCCAATCTTCCCGTTGGAAAGTAGTCGTTGCAAGCTTTTTGATTTACTTCGTAGATCTTGAGTTATTTGGTGTAGACTGCAGATGGGACAAGACATCTCCTTTTCTGACTTTCTGATACTGCAGTCTACTGTTTCTGTAAAGTTTCCGAATCCGGATACTTGAAACCCGAACTCGGTACTTCACGATACCATTTCTATGAGCGGAATACTACTAATAATAATAACAATAATATAAAACTTAAACTTAAATTTATAAATACAACAGAGTCTTTTTCCCAGGTACGTAACCTTTAAACATTCATTACATGTCCTAACATATATAAATATATATATCATAGTCTTCATAATCTACAACTATCACAAACAGTAGCATATAAAGTCATTCAGCAACTTTTCCTTTTCCTTTGTTCTTAACAGATCCTTCTGGTCCTTCACACTTAGCTGAAAACATTTAAATTAAGCAAGGATGAGCATTTGAGTGCCCAACAAGTATTATATATATATAGGCTGAAAGAATTTAAATTTTTTCTTTATAATATTCTTCTACAACTAGTCAGTAGTTGTGAAGTAATCTGTACCAATAATAATAACATAACAATCCCTCTTTCAAATTTTTGAAACTATGTATTGACTATACATGGAGTTTCTGTGACATACTATGAACATTGTTTTTCATTTTCGAAAAGGTTTGAACAGAAATTCATCTGTAAACCGTCATGACTTACGGGCACGGAGGGTGATCAGCCCCATTGTACCCTGTATTGATCAATACTACTTGTATAAGAACGATGTTATCGTTCACTCTGTCCACCTTGGGCGCATAAAAATTTTCCCATTATCGGGATGTTCATACCTGTCGGGTTTTCATAACAAAGGTCTTATATAATTCAACATATATATATATATATATCAAAGGGGTATCAACATGTAATTAAATACAATGATTATCCAAGTGGGGACACTTGTGTAATCATTTCTAGAAATTAACGAACAGAATATATATAATTGAATTATCATATACTAACATGTTGATAATCAATGGGCGTATATAATATAAGTTTAACAATCTGTACAATAATAACAATAATTCTAAAATTCTCACTTCTGTCCATTGCATAAATAAAATACAAAGTTAGGATACTTGCCTGATGCGCTGCTTACACTTTGCAACTTAGTTTTATCTTTTATGAAATCACCTAACATTAATCAGATTATTTTACTGATTAGTACAACATAACGTACATACAACACTGTCTATTGCAGTCAGCACATTCCCTATCCACATTGTCAAACATGTTCAACAACCGTTGACTCATAATCAAACATCAACACCTTCCTAATCACATTGTCATACAACCTTAATAACCATTGAATCACAAATAAACAATTAACTAACCAATTAGTCTAAGTCCAGATCAATTTCTGATCTATGTCGGTCTACCGACAACTTTATCAGTTAAATATTGAGTCTAAGACTCTAATCCGTAGTTCAATATCCATTTGGATAACTTAAACATCAGTCGCACTATTTTTCATGGCCTTATAATAATTATTAAATAATTATTATCATTTATTATAATTTTTGAAATATCAGAATCATTATTAAATGATTTAAATATTAAATAATTTTATTATCATTAATATTTAATTAATATTAAACTATTAGTGAAACCATTGCCAAAATATTAAAGTTATGTATAATAACTCAAAATATTTTTAAAGTATTTATAATACCCTTAAATGATTTTTAAAACATTTAAAATCATCATTAAATAATTACCATCAATATGTAAATATTAATGAACTATTTATCCAAATATTAAAAGTCATTAATTATAACTTAAAATATTTTTAAATCATTAATATCCTTTTTAAATAATTTTTAAATAAATAAAACTATTTTTAAACTATTTATTTAATATAATTATTAAATAAATTTAATATCATTAATAATATTTTAATAATCATTAATATTAAATTATTAAAGAAATTATCCTTTAAATATTAAAGGTTATATTTTATAACTTAAAATATCTTTAAACACTTTATTTTTATTTAAAATGATTATTATAATGATAAAATCATTTTTAAACTAAATTATTTAATATAATTATTAAATAACTTTATTATCATTAATCATAATTAATTAATAAAATTTACCTTTAAATATTAAAAGTTATATTTTATAACTTAAAATATTTTTAAATACCTTATTATTATTTAAAATGTTTTTTAATATAATAAAATTATTTTTAATTCATTTATTTAATACATTTAATAAATAACTTAATTATCATTAATATTTAATTTATTAATGAAAATTATCACATAATATTAAAAGTTATCAAAAATAACTTAAATTATTTTCTTATACCATAATATAATTTTAAATGATTTTTTAAATATTAAAATCATTTTTAAATAATTTATTTAATATTATAATTAAATAAATTACTTTTAAAATTCCAAAAATATTAAATATTTATGAAATATATTTAAAATAATTAAAAATTAATTTTCAGAATTTAAAATAATTTTTAATAATTTATTTTGTATTTTTAATAATTAAAAACTATTTTTTTCTATTTTTTTATTAATTTCCGAAAGTTATTAATAAAACTGTCGCTAAAAGGCTATAGCGACACTTTCTGTCGCTATAGGTGTTCTTGAAGGATTTCCAGAAACATAAACCAGTGTGCTAGGGGGGTGGTTTGACCATGAATAACTTTCTGTACAAATTGTTTCTAGGAGATGTAACACATACATCTTGTAGTACTCATGTAACACTACAATTACCAACAAACATCATGAATTAACAACAACAGATCTGGGAGATATAAGCCTCCAAACTATCTGAAAACACTGTTCTTCACGAAAAACAGTTCGAGGTGCCTACTTTGGACCTCTATAACTTGCAATCCGTGTAACTTTTTTGTGATCTATCACTTCCAGTGTGTAGAAATAATGTAGGAATACAACTATAACACTTAACATACATATAAAAACAACGGATCTAACAGGAAATAGCCGGTCAAAGTTCACCACAGAAATTGTTCATAAAAATTCTGGGTTCGGTAATTTCAAAGTTTCGGTCAACGGGTTTTGACCATGAATACCTCCCGATCTATACGAGATATTAACTTGATTCTTTTTGCACCTTAAATAGCCTATTACATACTACATATAACAACTTACAAACACCAAAAACTCTAAATAATCACAGAGATATAAGGCCTGATATTTGCCTAAAAATAACAGATTTCAGTTTTTTTAAAAGTTGGAAAAACTTTGATTTTGAGCACTTTGATGTTATGGGTCATGAATCTAACAACCCAGAACATTAATACACTCCCTATTACACAACTTTAAACAATCAATTTCAACAATTAACATGGAATTGAATGATTTGTAATTTTTGAGATTTTATACATTTCTTTGATCCAATCTTTGATTTTTTCTGATTTTTGGCTTCCGATCTGTTATGGGACTTCGTGGGGCTGATCTAAGGGACTGAAATGCTAGATAATTTCAGAGGTTTGGGGTTGAGAGAGAATGGTTGAGTGTTTGACAAAAATAGTTGAACAAAATGACACTTTCTCTCTCTTAATTCTATATATAGATCACATGGTGCATGAATATGGCTGAGTGCTGCTGATTTGCTAAAGATTTTAGGCACATGGGGTAGTTGGATTTGGTGAACCACTTCCCCCAAATGTCAAAACCTATAACCTAGCCTCTTTAATGCTAAAATGGACATTTTGGTCATTTAATTTCCAATTTAATGGCAAAAATGGAACTTATCAAACCCTTAAGGTTTAACTCTTAGGGTTTAACCCTAAGGTTTATCACAAAATAAATCTAGGATTTAGCAATTAGGGTTTGCACAAAAATAAAATTAAATAAAATAAAATAACTAAATTTTAGTTTCTAAATTTTTTTAAAATAATAGCTTTGTTAATTAAAATAAGTTTGTAATTATCTAACAAATGGACAATATGGTTTAGATCATATAATTATTGTTGACTTTGCTAATTTAGCAATTAGGGTTTACTCTTTCGGTAATTAGGGTTACCAAATTATAATTAGGGTTCCAATTACTAAATTAGGGTTTAATAATTTAGGGTTTCTGAATTTAATAATTGTAATCATAATACTTGCTAATTAATCACATTATCCATACTTACCAACAATCTCAAACTCTAATTTTAAATTAGGGTTACTAATTATAGCAATTAGGGTTTCCAGAATTTTAATTAGGGTTTTCCTAATTAATACATTATATACATGACATAATTAATGTTATACACTTGTAAAATAACCTTATACTCTAATTTGGATCTCAAATTAGGGTTTAACATTATTCTAGGGTTTGGTCAAAATACACCGTAATTAACCAACCATTATCAATACGGACATACCGTACATATTCATAGCACTGAAAAATCAAAATATAATTAATACAATATTATTATTCTAATAGCTTGACAATAATCCAAAATTAGGATTTGGATTCCATATCTGATTATTCTTTCTTTTTAACCTTGATAATTAAGGTAAAATATTTAACTTAATAATCTGTACAAAAATTCATATAATAAAATAATTATTATATTTATTCTAAAAATCATTTCATTTATTAATTAAATAATATATGATTATATATTCATGGAAAATAATTAATAAAAACATTTCTATCTTAAAATTAATTATTATAAAATACACTTTGTAATAATCAATAATTCTACAATAAATTTGCTTGTAAATATTCATATAATAAATATATTTTTAATTACCACATAAATACATATACACATAATCTTGTACAAATCCTCATCTTAAAAAAAAATATTATACGCAAAATTTAAGATTTATTTATATAGAAAATATCGGGTTGTCACATTCACCCTCCCTTATAAAGATTCCGTCCCCGGAATCACCACTTTAAAACCTACACATATCCGGGTATATAGCATACAAAAATCTTCGCAAGTAGATCTCGATCATCTTCGATCGAACTGATCTTTAACTAATTACATAAAGCTTGTCTTTCTGATTAAACGAAAAAATTGGTTTCTAAAAGAACTCAAATTCCTCCCTCAAAATTTCTTTATAAAATAATTTACTATAAATAGAAAAATTCTAATTACGCTAATAAAAGTTATTTGAATATTACCTGGAACTGCATTGTCAGCTGCCACTGTGTCTTAAACCGTCATGTTGAAGACTCTTGATGTTGACTTTGTTGGTTTGCTTGATGATGTCGGTCCTGCGATTGCTAATGTTCCACTACCCTTACCAGTATTTTCCTCTCCTGCCTCCACCCTCCTATTTGGACAATCCTTCACCCTATGTTCCAGTGATCCACATATAAAACAACCACTATTCATTCTAGGATTGGGGCAGTTGGGAGAGATATGGCCCTCCTGTCCGCATTTATAACACACAAATTTCCCCTTCAAACACTCCCCAGAGTGGTTCTTTCCACACGTTTCACACTGAATCCCTTGCTTCTTAATTCCTTCTTGCTTCACCTGCAAGTTTCCAAAATAGTTTCCCTTCCTTTTTCCGTCAACACTCCTGCTTCCACTATTAATCCTCATCTTCTCAACTCCCTCGACCTTAGCCTTATTTTTTCCTCTCCTTGTTGTAGAGGCTCATAGCCTCACTTCCCTCTTCCGCAATTATCGCCTTCTCCAAGAGTGCTTCAAATGTTGGGATCTGCAACACTGCCACTTTGTTATAGAGCCAAGGTTTTAATCCCATCTCAAATCTCCTCGCCTTCATAGCCTCCGTATCGACTTGATGCGGAGCAAACCTAGCTAACTCATTGAATTTTGCGGCATATCCTGCCACTGACATATCCTCTTGCTTCAACTCCACAAATCATACCTCCATTCTAGACTGCATACTGGCTAAAAAATAATTCTCGAAAAATAACGTCTTAAATCTATCCCACGCTACCACACCTGTTCCTGCCCTCACCTGATTCGCTTCCCACCAGAAATTTGCCTCACCCTTCATCATATAGGTGGCAAAAGAGGTCTTTTGCACCTCAGCTACCCTAGCTATTATAAACGCCTTCTCAATTTCTTTAACCCAAGTTTGGGCTTTTACAGGGTCAGTCGTACCTTTGAATTCTGGCGATAGGACCGCCTTGAAGTCTTTAACGTTCTACGTTTGATTATCCGGTTGATCTTTCGCAGCTTTGTTGACAAATTCTTCTGCCCCTTTGGTTTTGCTTTCATCTTGACGGTATTATCATAAATTATTCCTTACATTCTAATCCTTATCGTATAAGTTTAATGTATTAAACTTGTTTCATAACTCAAACTTAGATTCATATTCGTTCATTGCTTTCAAAATATTTATATATCATAGCACATAGTGCTTTAAACATCAGTTATCCCATTGTGACTACAAAAGTCGGGATTTACATCACCACTTGCACAAAAGTTTTATAATAATGCATTACACAGACATACTAAGCACACATATAATATTAAACACTCTTACACAACATAACCTATACTACCTATTTACTAAGTCTTCTTTCTTGGACAGCTTCTCGCCTGATGATCTTCCTTTCCACAGACAAAACATGCTCCTCGTTTATAGTCAGGACAATACAGAGTATTATGCCCTTCATAGCTACAAAGATAACATATTCTTTTCCATTTCTTCTTCCCAGGTTTTCCTAAATCATGGTCTTCTACCTTCCTTTTTCCCGTATCTTTTGGAGCTGCAAACGAAGTTTTGCTTGAGGCTCCCATCTGATTGATTTGGATTTGAAGTTTATCCTGCTCTTCCATTGTTTCTATTAACGCTTGACGCAATTGACTGTTAAGCAGTTTTTCTGTCATCCACAACCCTTCTAGAGAAGAAACCTTGTTCCTCAATTCTTGCATCTCCATTGATGCTTGATCAGCTTCAGCTTTAGAGTCTGAATCATTATCTGTCAGATCCACTATTTCCGGATCTGGTACTATGTTTTCCACGATAACCACCTCGTCCGAGTTGGTTTCATTGTGAGCTTCTATTTCCGCTATTGGCTTCGATATTAGCTCATTCTTTACGACCCATGGGTATCCTAGTTCTTTTTCACCAGACATCTACACACAGCAATTATCCTGATTAGCATATAATATATACACATAACACATAAAGGTTTCATATAAGTTATCTTTTAGTTTGTTTGACGATGACTTTATCCAATTCATCTTTATTTAAACTCTATATGAGTTATTTATATTTTCAACGTTTCCCTCTGTTCTAAGGTTATGGCCTAAGGTCTCACCCACCTAAGGTTTCTAACCCTATAGCTCTGATACCATCCTGTAAAGTCCCCGAATCCGGATACTTGAAACCCGAACTCGGTACTTCACGATACCATTTCTATAAGCGGAATACTACTAATAATAATAACAATAATATAAAACTTAAACTTAAATTTATAAATACATCAAAGTCTTTTTCCCAAGTACGTAACCTTTAAACATTCATTACATGTCCTAACATATATAAATATATATATCATAGTCTTCATAATCTACAACTATCACAAACAGTAGCATATAAAGTCATTCAGCAACTTTTCCTTTTCCTTTGTTCTTGACAGATCCTTCTGGTCCTTCACACTTAGCTGAAAACATTTAAATTAAGCAAGGATGAGCATTTGAGTGCCCATCAAGTATTATATATATATAGGCTGAAAGAATTTAAATTTTTTCTTTATAATATTCTTCTACAACTAGTCAGTAGTTGTGAAGTAATCTGTACCAATAATAATAACATAACAATCCCTCTTTCAAATTTTTGAAACTATGTATTGACTATACATGGAGTTTCTGTGACATACTATGAACATTGTTTTTCATTTTCGAAAAGGTTTGAACAGAAATTCATCTGTAAACCGTCATGACTTACGGGCACAGAGGGTGATCAGCCCCATTGTAACCTGTATTGATCAATACTACATGTATAAGAACGATGTTATCGTTCACTCTGTCCGCCTTGGGCGCATAAAAATTTACCCATTATCGGGATGTTCATACCTGTCGGGTTTTCATAACAAAGGTCTTATATAATTCAACATATATATATATATATATATATATATATATATATATATATATATATATATATATATATATATATCAAAGGGGTATCAACATGTGATTAAATACAATGATTATCCAAGTGGGGACACTTGTGTAATCTTTTCTAGAAATTAACGAACAGAATATATATAATTGAATTATCATATACTAACATGTTGATAATCAATGGGCGTATATAATATAAGTTTAACAATCTGTACAATAATAACAATAATTCTGAACTTCTCACTTCTGTCCATTGCATAAAGAAAATGCAAAGTTAGGATACTTGCCTGATGCGCTGCTTACACTTTGCAACTTAATTTTATCTTTTATGAAATCACCTAACATTAATCAGATTATTTTACTGATTAGTACAACATAACGTACATACAACACTGCCTATTGCAGTCAGCACATTCCCTATCCACATTATCACACATGTTTAACAACCGTTGACTCATAATCAAACATCAACACCTTCCTAATCACATTGTCATACAACCTTAATAACCATTGAATCACAAATAAACAATTAACTAACCAATTAGTCTAAGTCCAGATCAATTTCTGATCTATGTCGATCTACCGACAGTTTTATCGGTTAAATATCGAGTCTAAGACTCTAATCCGTAGTTCAATATCCATTTGGATAACTTAAACATCAGTCGCACTATTTTTCATGGCCTTATAATAATTATTAAATAATTATTATCATTTATTATAATTTTTGAAATATCAGAATTATTATTAAATGATTTAAATATTAAACAATTCTATTTTCATTAATATTTAATTAATATTAAATTATTAATGAAACCATTGCCAAAATATTAAAGTTATGTATAATAACTCAAAATATTTTTAAATTATTTATAATACACTTAAATGATTTTTAAAACATTTAAAATCATCATTAAATAATTACCATTAATATGTAAATATTAATGAACTATTTATCCAAATATTAAAAGTCATTAATTATAACTTAAAATATTTTTAAATCATTAATATCCTTTTTAAATGATTTTTAAATAAATAAAACTATTTTTAAACTATTTATTTAATATAATTATTAAATAAATTTAATATCATTAATAATAATTTAATATTCAATAATATTAAATTATTAAAGAAATTATCCTTTAAATATTAAAAGTTATATTTTATAACTTAAAATATCTTTAAACACTTTATTTTTATTTAAAATGATTATTATAACGATAAAATCATTTTTAAACTAAATTATTTAATATAATTATTAAATAACTTTATTATCATTAATCATAATTAATTAATGAAATTTACCTTTAAATATTAAAAGTTATATTTTATAACTTAAAATATTTTTAAATACCTTATTATTATTTAAAATAATTTTTAATATAATAAAATCATTTTTAATTCATTTATTTAATTCATTTAATAAATAACTTAATTATCATTAATATTTAATTTATTAATGAAAATTATCACATAATATTAAAAGTTATCAAAAATAACTTAAATTATTTTCTTATACCATAATATAATTTTAAATGATTTTTCAAATATTAAAATCATTTTTAAATAATTTATTTAATATTATAATTAAATAAATTAATTACTTTTAATATTCTAAAAATATTAAATATTTATGAAATATATTTAAAATAATTAAAAACTAATTTTCAGAATTTAAAATAATTTTTAATAATTTATTTTGTATTTTTAATAATTAAAAACTATTTTTTTCTATTTTTTATTAATTTTCGAAACTTATTAATAAAACTAGTCGCTAAAAGGCTATAGCGACACTTTCTGTCGCTATAGGTGTTCTTGAGGATTTCCAGAAACATAAACCAGTGTGCTTGGGGGGTGGTTTGACCATGAATAACTTTCTGTAAAAATTGTTTCTAGGAGATCTAACACATACATCTTGTAGTACTCATGTAACACTACAATTATCAACAAACATCATGAATTAAAAACAACAGATCTGGGAGATAAAAGCCTCCAAACTATCTGACAACACTGTTCTTCACGAAAAACAGTTCGAGGTGCCTACTTTGGACCTCTATAACTTGCAATCCGTGTAACGGTTTTGTGATCTATCACTTCCAGTGTGTAGAAATCATGTAGGACTACAACTATAACACTTAACATACATATAAAAACAACGGATATAACAGGAAATATCCGGTCAAAGTTCACCACAGAAATTGTTCATAAAAATTCTGGATTCGGTAATTTGATAGTTTCGGTCAACAGGTTTTGACCATGAATAACTCCCGATATATACGAGATATGAACTTGATTCTTTTTTCACCTTAAAGAGAATATTACATACTACATATAACAACTTAAAAACACCAAAAACACTAAATAATCACAGAGATATAAGGTCTGACATTGGCCTAAAAATAACAGATTTCGGTTTTTTTTTAAAGTTGGAAAAACTTTGATTTTGAGCACTTTGATGTTATGGGTCATGAATCTAACAACCCAGAACATTAATACACTCCCTATTACACAACTTTAAACAATCAATTTCAACAATTAACATGGAATCGAATGATTTCTAATTTTTGAGATTTTATATCTTTCTTTGATCCAATCTTTGATTTTTTCTGATTTTTGGCTTCCGATCTGTTATGGGACTTCGTGGGGCTGATCTAAGGGACTGAAATGCTAGATAATTTCGGAGGTTTGGGGTTGAGAGAGAATGGTTGAGTGTTTGACAAAAATAGTTGAACAAAATGACACTTTCTCTCTCTTAATTCTATATATAGATCACATGGTGCATGAATATGGCTGAGTGCTGCTGATTTGCTAAAGATTTTAGGCACATGGGGTAGTTGGATTTGGTGAACCACTTCCCCCAAATGTCAAAACCTATAACCTAGCCTCTTTAATGCTAAAATGGACATTTTGGTCTTTTAATTCCCAATTTAATGGCAAAAATGGAACTTATCAAACCCTTAGGGTTTAACCCTAAGGTTTATCACAAAATAAATCTAGGATTTAGCAATTAGGGTTTGCACAAAAATAAAATAAAATAAAATAACTAAATTTTAGTTTCTAAATTTTTTAAAAATAATAGCTTTGTTAATTAAAATAAGTTTGTAATTATCTAACAAAAGGACAATAGGGTTTATATCATATAATTATTGTTGACTTTGCTAATGTAGCAATTAGGGTTTACTCTTTCGGTAATTAGGGTTACCAAATTACAATTAGGGTTCCAATTACTAAATTAGGGTTTAATAATTTAGGGTTTCTGAATTTAATAATTGTAATCATAATACTTGCTAATTAATCACATTATCCATACTTACCAACAATCTCAAACTCTAATTTTAAATTAGGGTTACTAATTATAGCAATTAGGGTTTCCAGAATTTTAATTAGGGTTTTCCTAATTAATACATTAAATACACGACATAATTAATGTTATACACTTATAAAATAACCTTATACTCTAATTTGGATCTCAAATTAGGGTTTAACATTATTCTAGGGTTTGGTCAAAATACACCGTAATTAACCAACCATTATCAATACGGACATACCGTACATATTCATAGCACTGAAAAATCAAAATATAATTAATATAATATTATTATTCTAATACCTTGACAATAATCCAAAATTAGGATTTGGATTCCATATCTGATTATTCTTTCTTTTTAACCTTGATAATTAAGGTAAAATATTTAACTTAATAATCTGTACAAAAATTCATATAATAAAATAATTATTATATTTATTCTAAAAATCATTTCATTTATTAATTAAATAATATATGATTATATATTCATGGAAAATAATTAATAAAAACATTTCTATCTTAAAATTAATTATTATAAAATACACTTTGTAATAATTAATAATTCTACAATAAATTTGCTTATAAATATTCATATAATAAATATATTTTTAATTACCACATAAATACATATACACATAATCTTGTACAAATCCTCATCTTAAAAAAAAAAATTATACGCAAAATTTAAGATTTATTTATATAGAAAATATCGGGTTGTCACAGTTTCACCTACCCCGTCAAGGATGTCATTTTGATGTCTTGGGCAGGTCGACGACTTTATTTCCTCCTTTTGATTTCTCGATCAGAGGTTGTCCTTTTGCATCGATGCTCTCAATAAGCTTTTGTTCGAATACCAACCTTCAGATTGAACTGTTGACAATGTTTCAATCTTCGGTTGACCAAACTCTACGATTCTGATGCATGTCTTCTTAGACCTGATCATAGTTTCTTGTTGAATGTTTCTCATTATCTGGTAGAGTCAAAACTACGATCCTGAAGAGTGTTCATTGGATCTTCAATGTAGAACACTTATGTTTGCCTCGACTGTTCTCAGATACTGATGGTTTGACTTCTTGTTCTAGTCCCTTCTGAATAGCAAGACACTTTAGATTTGTGGTGTGTCCAGCTCGCTTTCTCCTTGTGATCCTCACTGGTTTGAGGCGCAGAGTTGCCCTCGATGAGATCTCCTCAGGGCATGTAGTGTCCATGCATTTTCTGATTGCCAGATTTGGCTCTTTGGACAGTTATGTACAACACTTCGGGGATTTCACCACTCCGAAGGATGATTCACGTGTTACCAGAGTAGATATACTCTTGATGTTCCTGGTGGCTTATCTATATATGCCATTATACATGGACCATTTAGATATCGGTGTGATTATGGCAGTACGAGCTCTCTGGGATGGACATACCATTTTACCAATGATTCTGGCAGAGACCTTGAGGTCGGCCACGTATTGCCAGTCCCATTCTGTGGGGGTATTTACAGGCAGTTCGGTCTTATATACGTGTGGTTTATGACACAGTTGAGACCGATTGGCACATTTTGACGCCATAAGTATTGTTTTTCCCATGATATAGCCATGTCTTAATGCTTTCAATCGGCGGAGTGTGTAGACTCTACTTCTTGGTCGGTTTTCTTAGTAGGGATCGAGGATCCATTTGATATTCTACTGTGTTCAGGGCATAGTTCTCCCTACAGCTTCATTACTCATGCATCTGTCATGGATTATCTTTCTCTGGCTGTTTTGAGGGGTGTGAACTGTGAGACCCCAAATTTTACGAAATGAATGTATTCAATTTTTTGATAATTGTTATTCTATTTAGAAATTGGTTATATTGATAAAAGGTTAAAGTTAAGGGTGATATATGAAAAAATTTCAAAGTAAGCAAGTTGTCATAAAATAACCGGTGGTAAAAGTACAGTAATACGCGTGGTTGCATAGTAGCACACGGTATTGATTATTGATTCTTACGTGACAAGTCACTCAATTATACTCAATTATTACTACATTAATTGCTGCATAATATCTCTCATATTATTGATTCAATTATTGTCACAGTATCATCTACATAATATTTTATATTATTAAATCAATAATTGAGATGACACATTTATTCATATTATTATTTGCATTATTGACAATGTCTATAAAGTTTTGTCAAGGAGAGGTTTGGTCACCTAATTGCGCGCCAGTGGGGAGAAATCCTTATCGGAAAGCCCCTTCTTTCCTGAGAATGATCTGGTTGTTAAATATTGTGAGTTATAATATTAATGATGAATAAATTCGTGTTGATTAAAGATGAAATTGATATTTCCATTGTGTTGAGATTATTAGTGTTAATGGAAATCGACATTTATTCCGATAATAATTGATGTCTGGAGGTTTTATTGACCAATCGGGTAATTAATCGGATAAATGAGAAATTAATTGCTACTAATTCATATGCTTATAACTATTTGTTCACATGTGTGTACTATTGATTCACATGATATACTATTAGGGGAGGTGGTGCAAGTTTGATAATACTTACAGGAGTGAATTAAAAATGAAGGAAAAGATGAAGGTATTATACTGTAATATTTCGAGCCCCAAAACGTGCAATTATTGAAACTATATTTTCCTACAAATAGAAGCTCATTCTTCTATCATTCTCACCAATTCACTAAGACGCATAAGAGCAATTATTGAGAGAGAAGATATAGATAGAGAAGCTATAAAGAGAGAAGTTATAGAGAGAAAGAAGAAGAGAAGTCTGCTACTTTAATATTCCAGTATCCAGTCTTCTTCTGAGGTAAGGGGTATTATTTATTTCATATTCTGAAGAGAAATAATTTCTCGTATTCGTATGAATATTCTTTTCATTTAATATTCGTAAGGGGTATTATTTCTTTCGTATTCATGAAGAGAGTTATTTTCTTTCAATACTCGTAAGGGTTGCTATTCCATTCTTTATTATTCTGTTGGAATAACCTACCTATGCGAACTACCGCATGCATGGTGAAATTCTTCTGTTATTATATTCTTTATTATTATGATGGAATAACCTGTCTACGCGGACTACCGTATGCATGGTAAAATTCTTCTGTTATTCCATTCTATATTATTATGTTCGAATAACTTTTCTACGCGGACTACGGCATGCATGGTGAATGACCCTTCGTATTCATTTCTTTATTAAATTTTGGAAATGATCTATCTACGTGGATTACCGCATGGCGGGTGAAAATCCATTTGCAATTTCGTGTATTCTATTATATTTTTATGGGATATCATTTCTTTTGTACTCGTCATGAAATATCGTTTTCTGTTGTATTTTCCTTTTATGAGTACTATTCACGTATATAGTACTATTTACGAATACGAGTTATTATTCATGAGTTACTATTCATGAATTACTATTCACGGAGTACTATTCACGACAAAATTATTTTCTTTTTCTGACCAAATTATCGTTGATTTATGAATCTTACTCTTGAAATTATATCCATGTTTTGATCATAATATTTTTATTATCATATATAACATTTTTATAATCCTGATGATGAAATTTCTCTTTGACTTAAGTGTAAAGATGGGTAGATTATTGGTATGATCGTGACTATGGGTTCTCTTTGGCCAGTAGTGCAAAGATGAATTGTTGACTAGTATGATCATGACCATTGAATTTATAATTGAATATTTCTATCTTAAGTGCAAAGGTGAATTGATCAACATGGTAATAAATATTGTTTATATAAATTCTGAAATGATTATATATATCTTTGAGATATTAATATCTTTGGCCTGTAGTGCAAAGATGACCTGTTATTAAATATCTTTTGCATATAGTGCAAAGATGGATTATTGTTGAATATCTTTGGCATATAGTGCAAATATGAACTGTTGATGAATATCTTTGGCCCGTAGTGCAAAGATGAATTTATTGGTATGATTATGAACAGGAACTGCGATTTGGTATAACCATGATCTTTGATGTTTCAGGTAAAGACAGGTGATGAAAATTAAATTCGTCCTGGATGCGAAGAGGAATTTACAACCACAATTATGATTATAAGTTATTCACATGATTATGGACAGAAATTGTTGATTGATGTTGTAGGAATAAGACAGTGTTGGTGGACTTTTAAAATGGACAAGATAATAGACTTTATGGTCTATTTGACTCTTCTAATGGATTTTTCGTTCCACTGCAACTATGGTTGAAAAGTTATATCATCTACCATATGTTCTAAATCTCTGATTTATTACTGACGAATGCTATTGATAATTTAATTATCTTTAGTCATGATATTCTTTACTGGGCTAGTTGTGCTCACCCTTTTGCTTCACAATTCCTTTCAGGCAATAAGAGTGTAGCTAGGTCGAGTGGGGGTAACAAAGGATTAGAACGGTGGTCTATAGCTATTGAGGTTCTCCCTAAACAGTATGAAAATGATTTTATTTAGAACTTTAGATAAGTGTGTTGTATTTTATACATTATTTAATAGTTATATTTGGTTAATCAAATAGGGTGAGGC
Source organism: Panax japonicus (assembly GCA_020205505.1). NCBI lineage: Eukaryota > Viridiplantae > Streptophyta > Magnoliopsida > Apiales > Araliaceae > Panax > Panax japonicus. The sequence goes on from CM035096.1 coordinate 55,620,862, forward strand.
GAACCCAACTTTGGAAGGGTGTTTTGCCACTATCATACAATATGTCTAATGATAGACGACTTCGTGTTATCATAAGATAGGGTTGTGCACATGCACTTGCTGATTATATCTATATATGAGCACTACCTATATAATCTTGGAGTTTAGTTGAAATATAATTCTAAATTGGAGACAATGGAGATAATTATATGTCAAGGGAAGACTCACCGTTGGAAAGAACATGACAGTAATCTTCTCGTTTTTCTTTGGCTTCTACTTGGTCAAACAATGATACTTCTCGAGTCATATGATATCTATCATAACTTAGATGCATGGCCTCCTATGTACGAAGGTTTCCTTGAGCATTTTCTAAAGATTTTAATTTATAAAACAATTATTAACTGTACTTTTATGTAAAGTAATATTGTAAAGTGTTATGGTCAAGGCACCATGAGATTTATATATATTTGTATTAAAACTCACAGCTTATGTGTTATTGTACTTTGCACGACAGTTCAACAGTTTTATAAATGAAGTTTGTATTTCATTTTTATAGTGTGATATCTGGCGACTCAGAATGGATCGTGTGGACCTATTTTGGGGGTGTCACAAATGGTATCAGAGCTTAGGGATATGGTCGCTGGCGGAGATATGAGTCTAGAACTAGGAGGGGAGAGACGAGTAATATACTTTGCTAGTGTGTGACTTACCTAAGCTGAAATTGTTTACTTGATAAGTTGACAAATTGTTATATATCAATTAACCTTTGCTTTGAAGATATATTCTAAAATGATATTTGAAATACAGGAAATGAGCAATGGGGAAAATCATGATAAAGAGGAAATAACCGGGAAGGTACAATCCAAAAAGAAAGCAAGGTATTATCATCTCTTCGAATTACCAGGTACATAAATTTCGAGGGCAAAATTTCATAAGGAGGGGAGATTGTGAGACCCCGAATTTTACGAAATGAAAGTATTCAATTTTCTAATAATTGTTATTTTATTTAGTAAATGGTTAAATTGATAAAAGGTTAAAGTTAAGGGTGATATATGAAAATTTTTCAAAGTAAGCAAGTTGTCATAAAATAACCGGTGGTAAAAGCACAGTAATACGCGTAGTTTCATAGTAGCACACTGTATACATTATTAATGCTTACGTGAGAAGTCACTCAGTTATACTCAATTATTGCTATAGTAATTTTTGCATAAAATCTCTCATATTATTGATTCAATTATTGTCACAGTATCATCTACATAATATTTTATATTATTAAATCAATAATTGAGATGACACATTTATTCATATTATTATTTGTTTTATTAACAATGTCTAGAAAGTTCTGTCAATGAGAGGTTTGGTCACCTAATTGTGCGTCAGTAGGGAGAAATCCTTATCGAAAAGCCCCCTCTTTCTTGTGAATGATCTGGTTGTTAAATATTGTGAGTTATAATATTATTGATGAATAAGTTCGTGTTGATTAAAGATGAAATTGATATTTCTATTATGTTGGGATTATTATTGTTAATGGAAATCGATATCTATTTCGATAATAATTGATGTCTGGAGGTTATATTGACTAATCGTGTAATTAATCGGATAAATAAGTAATTAATTGCTACTAATTCACATGCTTATAACTATTTGTTCACATGTGTGTACTATTAATTCACATGATATATACTATTAGGGGAGATGGTGCAAGTTTGATAATACTTGCAGGACAAAATTAAAAATGAAGGAAAAGATAAAGGTATTATACTGTAATATTTTGAGGCCAAAAACGTGCAATTATCGAAACTATATTTTCCTATAAATAGAAGATCATTATTCTTTCATTCTCACCAATTCACTAAGACTCACAAGAGCAATTATAGAGAGAGAAGCTATAGAGAAAGAAGTTATAAAGAGAGAAGCTATAGAGAGAAAGAAGAAGAGAAGTCTGCTACTTTATTTTTCCAGTATCCAGTCTTATTTTGAGGTAAGGGGTATTATTTATTTCATATTCTGAAGATAAATTATTTATCGTATTCATATGAATATTATTTTCATTTAATATTCGTAAGGGGTATTATTTCTTTCGTATTCATGAAGAGAGTTATTTTCTTTCAATACTCGTAAGGGTTTCTATTCAAATCTTTATTATTCCGTTGGAATAACCTGTCAATGCGAACTACCGCATGCATGGTGAAATTCTTCTGTTATTCCATTATTTATTATTATGCTGGAATAACCTGTCTACGCGGACTACCATATGCATGCTGAAATTCTTATGTTATTCCATTCTTTATTATTCTATTAGAATAACCTGTGTACGCGAAATACTGCATGCCTGATGAATGACCCTTCATATTCATTCCTTTTTAAATTGTGGAAATGATCTGTCTACGTGGATTACCGCATGGCGGGTGAAAATCCATTTTGTAGTTTCGTGTATTCTATTATATTTGTATGGGATATCATTTCTTTTGAACTCGTCATGGAATATCGTTTTCTTTTTTATTTTCCTTTTATGAGTACTATTCACAAACTACTATTCACGTATACAGTACTATTTACTAGTACGAGTTACTATTCACGTGTTACTATTGGAAAGAACATGACAATAATCTTCTCATTTTTCTTTGGGGTCTATTGGGTTAACCAAGGATACTTCTCGAGTCATATGATATCTATCATAACTTAGATGCATGGCCTCCCATGTATGAAGGTTTCCTTGAGCATTTTCCAAATATTTTAATTTCTAAAATAGTTATTGACTGTACTTTTATGTAAAGTACCATTGTAAAGTGTTGTGGTCAAGGCACCATGAGAGTTACATATATTTGTATTAAAACTCACATCTTATGTGTTATCATACTCTGCACGATAGTTCAACAGTTGCATAAATGAAGTTTGTATTTGATTTCTATAGTGTAATATCTGACGACTCAGAAAGGGTCGTGTGGAACTATTTTGGGGCCGTCACATTAACACTTATCATCCACTAGCTGCGATGGCACAATTTTACCAATTTTAGGATGTTCATCCCTTTGAGGGAGCATTGGGTCAGTGCTTGTCACCTCGACTTTTGTCAGCAGAGGATTTGTCCAGGGTTTATACCTGGTTGGCCCAGCGTGATAGGGCTAATTTTACTACTAGCCATCCAGGCCATTCTACAGATTATTTTGCATGGTTGGTGGCAGAGATTGCATTAGCTATGGTTGTATCCATGGAGCCGGGGATTGATTCTGACTGTGGGGAGCCCATGGAGGACACTGATTCTCCCACTAAGGATGAGTTGTTCGCTGGGTTGACAGCAGCTCTAGTTGATTCTTGAAGTATTTTTGCTACTGTGAGTCCACCTTCTGTAGATTATTTAGAGCAGAGTCTGAATCTGATGATTGATGAGTGGGTTTTATACCTACGAATCGGCCTCTAATCTGAGCTTAAACCGTGTTAATTATTTATTTTTATGTTTAGTTTTACTTGTTTATTGTTGTTTTGTGTTTAGGTGTGGTGGCATGGCATCTGGACTTAAGAGGTGGTAAATTGGCTAAAGTTTGCAAGAAAATTAGAAAAAGCTAGGGACCCCCACCGGGGTGGGGGTACGGGAAAGTTCAGTCTCCTGTTTCTTTTCGACTATTGCAGAAGCGTGAGGGGGAGAGATTGGCTTTGTCTAGAACTGTGATTGGCATCAAATTACAATGAGAATACGTGTCTTAAACGGATTTAACCAGAGACAAAAAGGAGAGAAGCATCATACAATCAATTAACATATTTTGAAGCTTAATTTGAAGCAAGAGCATTGAAGGGAAGATTCAAAGAGGAAATTCACGATAATTGCAAATTGAAGCAAAGGAGAAGGGTGGTTCTGGATTTATTCTTTTCCTTAATTCGATACTTATAATTGGGATGATGTTTACTTTGATAATTTTAGTTTTTATTTCATCTACGATGAACTAAATTCTTTATTGGGCTTATAACGGTTCTTTTGGTTAAACGATGATTATGTAGCTTTGAATTCTAGTTTAATAATATATCCTTAAGTTTATCTATAGTGATTTGTGCTTGAATTTATGAATTTCTTGATCACCAATTTTGTGTGTAATTGTATGGACTCGAGAGATGAAATATGAATCTAGACTCAGTCATTATAACACGTGTGCTTGAATTCTATGAATGAATGGAATTTTGATGTATGTTAGGATAGAGATATGCTTAACATCGCATGTAATCGGATAGAGAACTTGAATTTAAACCTTCTTTGATTGTAATTCATATAGAGATATAGTGAATTAGTTGATTAAGGTATTTTTCTTAATTCTATCTAAATTATGGATTTAAGTTAATATGGTATTAGTGCATCGAGAGGTGGCTAAATCTACTTGAGTGTTCTTCATTAATAAACTGGGATAGTGCATTAAACTAGAATAAGGTGTAATAATCGAAGTGATAACTAAAGTGAAGTCCTAAGCCTAATTCTCCATCATTTTCTTAAAATTACAGTTTTAAGATTTTTTTGATTGCTTAGTATTTTTATGTTCTTAGATTTTAATAGTTATAATCATTGAATTGGATAGTTTACTAAAATTTGGATTAATCTAAAGCTGGTAATTGTTAGGATTAATTTCATATTTAGTCTCTATGGGAACGATACTTAACTTATCATTATATTACTTGTTGACCACTTACACTTGCGGGTGAACGTATATGTGACAACCCAAGAATTTTGAATATTGTTAAAAATTTTATTAATTGATTTAAGTTTCAAAATTAGAACATAGACATAAAATAAGTGTATACGTTTGATATTTTTAAGACAGAATTTTGAGAATTTCAAAATTATGTGAAGGGATTTAGGTGAATTATTCAGGATTAAGGAATACGTGAATATGTTATGTGTATATGGTTTTGTATATGTGTACAGTATGTGGTTAAGGGTCAAGGGTTGACCAGATAAACGATATCTGTAACAAAAACCCTAATTATATATTAAGAACGTCAACGCTCGGTTAGAAAACCCTAACGATTAACAAGAAACCCTAGAAACTGGTTCTAGAAGCACTAATTTCAGTTTTGGGAATTTGAAACCCTAATTCGGTGCATGAAACCCTAAATCGGGAACTTAATGACATAAGTGTAAATAGTTATAGGATTAATTAGGGTTAATCTTAACAAATTGGTTACAAAACCCTAATTCCAAATTTGAAAACCTAATTTATAATTGGGGAAAAATCTAAGTGTTAATTTAATACTTTTAATGTTAATTAAGATATATTAATTCTAATTTTCAAGTTAAGTAATTAGAAAACCCTAATCTAATTACAAAATCTAATTTCTATTTTAGAAAATTAATTTTCTATTAGAAACCCTAATTTTGGGTTATAAACCCTAATCTGTGATTTTGACCATAATTGCTAAATTAGCGATTTTAATTAAGAAATACTAATCCTAATTAGCAAAATTTAATTTATAATTAAGAAATTCTAATATAATTAGAAAATTCTAATTATAATTTAGAAATATTAATTTTCAATTTTTGAAAACCCAAATTGGAAATTTTAGAAATTAAATTGCAAACCCTAAAATGGCTCAAACCCTAAACCATAAACCCTAAGGGTTTGGTCAAATGTTCAAAATGTCATTAAAATAAAATGTAAAATGACTAGAATTCCCTTTGTGTGTTATTTAATGGTTGGAGTGTAAATCTTGCCAAGATAATAGGTTGGTGACTAAACCCTAACCCTAGACTTTGCTATGTGTCAATTCTTAGCCATCTAACTCAGCCAAATACATTGCATTTGTATAATTATATAGATCTAAAGAGAGAGAAAAATTCACTTTGTTTTTCATTTTTGTCAACCTTTCTCTCTCTCTAAAATTCGGGAGTTAGAAAGATAAAGAGTGATGAGATGAGCCATGATCAGGTGTTATCATTCCAAGAACAGAATCTAAGGATCAGAAATCAAAATCCAAGCTAGAAAGGTATAAACCCTAAAAATTTAAAAATCAGTGATCTTATGTTGTTCGATGTTAGTTGTTAGTTAAAGTTGTGTAATAGGGTGTCTATAAGTGATCTGGGTTGATAGATCATAGATCTATAACACTTAGATGCACGAATCAAGCATTTTGAAAAATCTGGAGAAGTTGGAAAATATGGTCTGACAAGATAATGTCAATGGCCGTAGATCTCTTTCTGTTTTTGATTTTTGTTGTTTTAAGTTGTTAACTTGTAGTATGTTATGTGTTCTTTCTTTTGGAGCTTGAAACAGAGTCATAGAATATCTAGATCGTAACTTATGAGCAGTCAAACTTCATTGACCAGTCACGAAAATGGGTTTCTGGGTAACCCAGAAACCCAGATCTTATCTGACAGTGTATTCGCAGGTCCTTGATCTTGCTTTTCGTTAATGTTTTAGCCATGTTGTTGTATTAAAGTTGTTGTCTGACTTGTAGGCTTCATATTGATTCATCTAGAATCCCCAGATCCATAACAGAAATGAGGTTATTGCTGGTCAAACAAGCGTTGACCATCACGCCAGATGAAGATTCTGGGTAACCCAGATCTTCATCAAGCGAAGTTTCTGACATAGTTTGACTAGCGTGGATCTTGTATGTGTTATGATGTTAGACTTAATTTATGTTGTGTCGTTGTACCCTGTTATGTGGTCTACACCATGGAACCATTGTATTGCACAAATCAAACACAGAACTCAACTTATAAGAACCCAAAGTAGGTAATAGCAACTGTTCTTCATTTCTGGGTTTTTCCAGAAATGAAGAACAGCTACTGACAAGAATTTGGACGCTTAGATCTTACAGATTTGACATGATTTAGCCATATAACTTGCTGGAGATTGTATTATTACAATAATACTACTAACATATTACACGAGACTTTACAGAATCATTAACAACACGGTTTTATTTAAGGTCAAACAAGCCACCCGAAAACTGGTTATGGTGTTCTTGGTTTGTTGAAGAACACCTCAAGAACACCATTAGCGACGGACTTGTCGGCTAAAAGCCCTATAGCGACACTTAATTTCAAAAATTAATTATTATTTTTTGAAAATGATTTTTAATTATTAAAAATACTAAATAAATTCTAAAAAATTATTTTAAATTCTGAAAAATAGTTTTTTATTATTTTAAGTATATTTCACAAATATTTAATATTTTTGGAATATAATTGGTATTTAATTTATTTAATTATAATATTAAATAAATTATTTAAAAATAATTTTAATTCATGAAAAATCTTGAAAAATAATATTATGATATAAGAAAATATTTAAAGATATTTTCAGTAACTTTTAATATTTTATGATGAAATTTATTAATTAATTAATATTAATGATAATTAGTTTATTTAATAACTATATTAAATAAATTATAGAAAAATAGAATAAATGATTTAAAAATTATATGAAAATGATTTAAGTGCTATAAAATTATTTTAAAATATAAAATATAACTTTTGATATTTTGTCATGAAAATATTAATATTTTAATATTAAAAGCGATTATCGGATAATGGATTTAAATGTTTAAAAATCATATAAATATGATTTTAAGGTATTAAAAATACTTTGATATATTATAAATATATTATAATATTATGTGATGATTTTCATTAATATTTGGTATTAAATAAATATTAATGATAAATGAATTATGTGGTATTTAATTCATTTAAATACAATGTTAATGATTGAAAATTCATGATAAAAAGTAATAATTATTTAAAAATTATTACGAGCTTACGAAAAATATTTCGACTGTTATTAAAATTATATGAGATAATTGTTAAGTGTTAGGCAGAGTTTAATTGAACTTAAACTCGAAATTTTTTCTGGCTAGACCGTCGGGACGTTAGAACTTTTTCGAACTCAAGTCAAACTGAAATAGTTAGACATGATACAGAGTCTTATGTGTGTTATAGACTGATAGGGTTATGTGCTATGTGTTTAGGTTATTCCATGTATATCTATATATATGATAGTATTATATTGTGATGATATTATTCTAATATTAGAGATCTATATTACTAATATTAGGTCTTCGGATAAAGCGTTATAAATTGCATTGCGGTAATCAACAGTTCAGGCAAGTTTGTTTTTACTTAACTCTACTAAGAGTTATTTTATTCGGATAAACTTATGGTTAATTATTGCTGGTTTCCATCAATTGTACTATGTACATATTGCATGTATAAGTCAGGTATGAAAGGCTGGTCACCTTCATTACCAATTGGTTCAGATATATTTGTTCATGTATAATACTTGTTCAGTCATAAATTTGTTCCTGCTAGTTCACAATTATATTGTTGAATTATAGCCAGCTTATTATTTTGATTCTTTCAATCATGATATATCGTTATATTATTGAACTTTAAACTTGCCGGGAAATCCTTATGCTCACCCTTGCTATATCATGATAAAATATTACAGATTAAGACGAATGCGTCGGATACAAGGAAAAGTTAAAGACAGTTCCAGCTTAAAGTTAATATGCGCGATTAGTTTAGTAATAGTGTAGTTTGATAATAATGTTATATTTTAGAAAAGTTATGATTTGTGTATATAAGTTAAGGTTACTCGACCTTGGGGAATAGTGTGTAAATGTATTGTATAAACAATTTATGTTTATATATTCCACAATAATAGTAATAGTGATAAAATGATCGAACCGGATTTGCGGTGATTCGGGACCTCAGATTCGGGGCCGTCAAAGTATATAGATTTTATCCAACAAGTTTTTGGCGCCGTTTCCGGGGATTTAGTATAGATTTTAATATTTTGCAATATCAGTTTAATTAGTCCAGTTTTACTTAAACATTTTTCTTTTATTTTGTTCTTTCTTGTTTCAAGTTCTTGAAGTCAGTTTATGCAAACTCGGTCTAAAAACCCAGACTTGGTTCCTTTTGAGGACGATATTGAGAAAAGGTTTCAAAGGTTGAGTAAGAGGATTCAGGACACAAGGGAAGACTTTGAGAATTCTGAAAAAGAAGAAATAATGGCTGCCGAATACCAGAAAACGTTGAGAGATTTCGCTACACCTAAGGTGACTGAGCTTCAGTCGAGTATCACCAGGCCAGCTATTGCTGCAAACACTTTTGAGATTAAACCTGGGACTATTCAGATGATCCAAAACTTAGTTAAGATTGGGGGACTTGCAAATGATTATCCGAATGAACATTTGGTTAGCTTTTTGGAGATATGTTATACCTTCAGATACAATGGGGTGTCGGATGAAGCAGTCAGACTTCGTTTGTTCCCATTCACTTTGCGGGATAAGGCGAAGAGTTGGTTACACTGTCTACCGTCGAGATCAATAACTACATGGGAAGACCTCGCTCAAAAATTTCTAGCCAAATTTTTCCCACCAGCAAAGACTGCAAAAATGAGAAACGAGATTACCATATTTGAACAGTAGCATGGGGAATCATTGTAAGAGGCATGAGAGAGGTATAAGGAATTACTCAGAAAGTGCCCACAACACGAATTACCCAAATGGCTGCAAATGAATACATTTTACAACGGGTTGAATGGAAATCTAAGGATAAGTATAGATGCAGCTTCGGGTGGAGCGTTTATAGCCAAGAGCTATGAGGAGGCGTATGAGTTAGTTGAAACTATGGCAGCTAATAACTACCAGTGGCCTACATCGAGGATGACATAGCTTAAGGTAGCTGGAGTTTTAGAGGTAGACGGGGTAACCGCGTTGGCAGCATAGATTGTTGCCTTATCAAAGAAAATGGATACTCTGACGGGTGCGCAACCATAACAGGTGGCATATTGTTTGCGAGTTATGTGCTTGAGAACATCCTATTGAGCAGTGTGCCATCAACCTAGCATCAGTTTAGTTTGTGGGCAGCTACAATAAGATTTCGCAGAATTAGTATCAAAATGCCTGCAACCTAGGGAATATGAACCATCCTAATTTTTCATGGAGCAACAATCAAAATCAGCAGGCTCCACGACCTTCTTATCCTCCGAGGTTCCAAAATCATAATCAACAAAAAGCTCGGCATCAAGATAGAAAAATAGATTTAGAAGATTTGTTGTCGAAATATATAACGAGCAACGAGGAGGTTATGAAATCACAAGCAGTAGCCATCAAGAACATAGAAAATCAGATGGGACAACTTGCCTTAGCATTGAATAATAGACCGCAAAGGACTCTACGAAGTGATAAAGAAAAGAATCCGAAGGGAAATCACAAGTAGTGTCAGACAATCACTTTGAGAAGCGAAAAATAGTTAGATGGGAAAATTGTAGAAAATTCAGTTAAAAAGGATGACAAAGTTGATGAAAACAAAGTGGTTGAAGAAAATCAGGGGGAGGAAAAGCAAATTGCACAGGCAAAGTCAGATGACGAGCCAGTTGTTTATCCTCCGCCGCCATTTCAGCAAAGAGACCAAAAACAGAAATTAGACAAGTAATTGGCTAAATTTTTAGAATTTATGAAGTGTATTCTGCTTTAGAGCAGATGCCTAGTTATGCTAAATTTATGAAGTGTATTCTGTCTAGGAAAAAGAAGTTGGAAGATTTTGAAACTGTGGCATTAACAGAGGAGTGCAGCGCATTTTTACAGAGAAAGTTATTGACAAAGTTGAAAGATCCGGGAACTTTCACCATTCCGTGCACAATTGGGAACATGGCGTTCAAAAAGTGTTTATGTGACTTGGGGTCAAGTGTGAACTGTGACGCCCCCAAATTCAGGTACTTGAAACCTGAACCCGGTGCTTCACGATACCATTTCTATGAGCAGAATAATACTAATAATAATAACAATAATATATATAACAAACTTAATTTACATATATCCACTACTAGAAAATCAGCCTATAGCGACGGTCGCCGACCGTCGCTATAGGCCGAAAGACCGTCGCTTAAAGTTTTAGCGACGGTCACCGACCGTCGCCATAGAACCCGTCGGTAAAGCCTATAGCGACGGTCTTTTGACCTATAGCGACGGTCGCCAACCCTAGCTATAGGTCATGGCAAAATCGTGTATATATGTTTATAGCGGCGCTCGGCGACTGTCGCTATAAGCCTGTGCTTTATAGAACTCTATAGCTACGGTCGATGACCGTCGCTATAGCCTTTTTATATTTAAAAAAAATAATTAATAATACAAATTTATTCAACAAACACAAATACAATTTAAAATAAAATATAAAAAATATTATATACATCATTTAAAATTAGTATTTATTATAACTGTTATTATATACATCATTTAAAATTAGTATGTATTAGGCATCTAAAACATCTGTATCTCCTAAATTTAAACAGCATAAAAATGTAAAGTATAAATTAGACAAATGTTTACTACAGTACAGAACTAAGACCATCGGTCAAGAGACAAATGCAAGTCTCTGAGATGAACTGGAAATAGTTTGAAGAAGACCATCTCTTTCTTCTATCAAAAGTTGACAAAAGGCATGTGCCAATCTCACATGTCGTAGAGACTAACTTTGTTGTGGTAGAGACTAAGTTGACAGAAGGCATGTGCCAAACTCATATATCTGTTTAAGTTTTACTTTGGAATCCAACACAATGGCTCCTCTTGTATATGATTCTTCTGACAAACTTGGGAAGACACATGTTTGAGCTGAAATAGAAGTTTTTTTGTGAATGAATTCCATGATTGATGTTGGGGACAAATCTTTCTCCAAATTGTCAATCATTACGTAATGGTGACTGCCAGTTTCTTCGATGCTATTCATGCAGACTCCTCCTATATCTTGATCTTAATTGGTCACCATGTTTAACACATTTGACAGATCTCCCTGTAATTAAAAAAAAACTTTAAACTAGAAAAGAGAATGAACCAGAAAATGAACCAGCAGAAAATGAACTAGATTTCTGCCACCTTACTTAGATTTCTATGCCACCGTACGCTGCACATCCCCCTGGAAAAGAAAGCTCACTAGATTTTAAGAAAATGAACCAGCAGAAGATTTGAAGATATAGCTTGCATAAAAGTACCGTAAAACTAAAATCACCAACCATGTAAATATGAAGCACTCACGAGAAGACTTTCAAAATATGCAATCAACAAAGTTGGATTTTAATGCATCCATTAATTTCTCTTGTATGGTATATATATTGAACAGTTGAATTTATGACTTGCTTTTCTCATTCCAATGGAAGAGTAGCGAATATCTTGCATTCACACACGATTTCTAAACGTGGGTGAAAAGTGCAGTGGAGCTGTAAATTCCCTCATCTACTATAAAGGAGAGCTGTATGGTGGATACGCAGATGGTTCGATCAAGGTTAGAAATACTACAATCAACCTCACCCCTTTTTCAAGTATAACCAAATACTAAGAAGTAAATCATACAGTTCCTTGATCATAAGCTTAATTTGTATAAGAAGAAAACTTTGGAATAAAATGAGCCCCGTTCAGAAAGAGCGAATATGTTCAAGTTCAGTAAAAAAAAATTCAAGTTTTCCGGTAATTTAAAAAAATTCAAATTGAAATGTGGTTTCACAGGTATGGGATGTTAAGGGACAAAGTGTTACACTTGTAAGACACATTAAAGAGCACATCCAAATTGAGTTACACTTCTGATTTCAGTAAGTCAATTAGGGGAAAACAACAAAAATATTTTTCTCCCTAAAACTGGAGAACCCTTTTCAAGTGATCAATTAAATAATTAACATATAAGAATATGTTAATGTCCAGAATGAATAAAAATTCACAGTAATTTTGTGGAGAATGAAAAGAATATGCAAATTCACAGTAATTTTTTTTAGGGGCATACATCAAACAAAGGATATCCTTAATATCCAGAAACAGAAAGCAAAAGGACTAAACTTTTTATGAAGATATAGAAAGCAAAAGGACTAAACTTGTTGAAGTCCGAATTTCCTGCCTGCAATATGTAGTAAAATTGAACATTAAATGCAACACTGACCCAAAAAAATCAATTTTGAAGTCAAATTAATTCAAATTTTCACTCCTGATTCAAATCGTTGAATACCTCATGCTCTCCAGGGCAACCTTCTGTAAACCGGGATCGGAATCCTGAACTCTCTCCACATACAGGTCCAATTGTTGCTTCAGTTCCAAATCCTCCCCCGACTATTAACCCACAATTTTAATTATATTAACAATTCCAAAGTCAACAATAATATTTTTTTGAAAAAAAAAATCAACCAATTTTCTCGATTTTCTCAAATGAACAAAACAAAACTAGGAACTTACGATATCCTCATCCTTCTTGTCGTCCTTCTTCTTAGAGTCCTTTGAAGAAACTTTAATCGATGCCTCATCTCAGATGGCTCCGTTGTCGCTGGCATTATTTGGAACCGGTGCCATGGTGAATCGAGTACAAGCTAAAACCTAGAATCAAAGAGGAGAGAGTTATTACAGAGATATTAGTATATGAGAGTTTCATTTTAGCCAAGCAAACAAGGCTTTCAAGTCTTTCACTCGTCTGAACGAGGTTAGAGAGGAGAGCGAGCGGTAGAGGAAGAGTAACGAGAGAGGAGGGAGACGACTTGAGACGAGGAAGGATTTGGGGGAAAACTGAAATGATTTGGTGGAAAATATGAGAGTTTATTCTTAAAAAACATCTATACCGATGGTCAGACGATGACCGTCGCTATATATACCCTATAGTGAGGGTTCCGTGCTGACCGTCGCTATAGCTCGTCGCTATATGTCGAATTTCTAGTAGTGATCAGAGTCTAATCCCAAGTACGCAACCTTTACTATAATTCTTTACATGATAAATAATATATATCATTGCATTAATATAGTCTAACTATTATATAAGATATCATTAAACATATTCTGTTTCCTTTCCTTTTCACTTGTTCTTGTCTGAACCTTCAGGTTGATCACGCTTAGCTGAAAACATTTAAATTAAGCAAGGATGATCATTTGAGTGCCCAACAAGTAATAAGAATTATAAATATAATTAGCTGAAAGAATAAATGTTTTCTTTGTACATCACTTTTACAACGATTCAATAGTTGTGAAGTAAACTAAACCGATAATAATAACATAACAACTCTATCTCAAAATTTTGAAACTATGTACTGACTACAAATGGGTATTAGTTGACAGGCTATGAACATTATTTTTAGTTTTTGCTAAGGTTTAGCAGAACTTCATCTGCAAACCGTCACAACATACAAGCACGAGGGTGATCTGCCTAATGTGCCCTGTATTGATCAATACTACATTACAAGAACGATATTATCGTTCACTCTGTCCACCTTGGGAGCATAAAAGTTTTCCCTTGATCGGGATTTTCATACTTAGTCTAAAATCCGAACCAAAACAATTTGATTAGATACAAAAAGGTTTTTATCATATTTGACGATATTTCTGAATCTGTGTCTAGCTGGGCCAAATAGCTTAGACGGCTTATATATATATATCAACATGTGTTTAACTACAATGATTATCCAAGTGGGGACACTTGTATAACCATATTTCGAAATTAACGAACAGAATATATATATGAGTTATATAATATAATATCATGTTGATAAACAATGATCGGATATAATATAAACGACAATAAAGTTAATAATCTAGTACAATAATAATATAATTCTGAAACATTATTACTCATGTCCATTGCATAAAGGAAATGCAAAGGTAAGATACTTGCCTGATGCACTGCTTATAGTTCACAACTTAGTTTTATCTTTTATATCACAACCTATCATTAATTAGATCATTCGTTCAATTAGAACAATATACTATAACACATAGTACTGCATTTCGCAGTCAGCACATAACCTAATCACATTATCACACATGTTCATCAACCATTGAATCACAAATAAACACATATCTAATAAAATTATCTAAGTCCAGATCAATTTCTGAAATATATCGGTGTACATCATGCTTTATCGGGTAATTATCGAGTCTAAGACTCTATCTTATAACTCAATATCTGTAAGTATCAGTCATATTATTTTTAGATGACTTATAGTAATTTTTAAACATTTATTATAATTTATCATGAATTTTCAAACATCGAAATCATTATTAAATAATTTAAATATTAAACAATTCTATTATCATTAATATTTAATTAATATTAAACTATTAATGAAACCATTGCCAAATATTAAAGTTATTTATAATAACTTAGAATATTTTTAAAGTATTTATATTACCCTTAAATGATTTATAAAACATTTAAAATCATTTTTAAATAATTATCATTAATATTAAAGTATTAATGTTTTATTTATCAAAATATTAAAAGTCATTAAGTATAACTTTAAATATTTTTAATTCATTTATATTTTAAATTTATAAAACCATTTTTAAACTATTTATTTAATATAATTATTAAATAAATTTAATATTATTAATAATAATTTAATAATCATTAATATTAATTTATTAATGAAATTATCCTTTAAATATTATAAGTTATATTTTATAACTTATAATATCTTTAAACACTTTATTTTCATTTAAAATTATTTTTATAATATTAAAATCATTATTAAACTAAATTGTTTAATATAATTGTTAAATAACTTTAATATCATTAATAATAATTAATTAATGAATTTTACCTTTAAATATTAAAATTTATATTTTATAACTTAAAATATTTTTAAACTATTTATTTTAATTTAAAATGATTTTTAATATATTAAAATAATTTTTAATTAATTTATTTAATATAATTAATAAATAAATATAATATCATTAATATTAAATAATTAATAAAATTTTCTTTAAAATATTAAAAGTTATATTTTATAACTTAAAATATTTTTAAATAACTTATTATCATTTAAAATGATTTTTAATATAATAAAATCATTTTTAATTAATCTATGTATTACATTTAATAAATTAATTAATTATCAATAATATTTAAATAAATACTAATATTTATGAAAAATATTTTAAATTATAAAAAGTTAATTTTTATAATTTAAAATAATTTTTAAAAATATTTTTTTTGTAATTTTTAAAATTTAATTACTATTTTTAAATAATTTTTAGAAATTAAAATAATTAAAATTACATTGTCTGTCGCTAAAGACTGCCTATAGTTACAGAACAGTCGCTATATGTGTTCTTCATGTTTTTCACCAAAACCCAAAACATTCATGTCAGTTTCGAGTGGGTGGGTTTGACCAAGGTAGATCTTAGATCGCTAGGTTTCTGGGTATGATTCTGGTCATAACTTGTAGTACTAATACCATACTACAAGCTCCAACAATCAACAAGATTTAACAACAACGAACGAAGGAGATCTAAGCCTCCAAATTACATGTCAGAGTTGTTCTTTATTTCTGGGTTGCCTAAAAATGAAGAACAGTTCGACTGCCTTTCTTTGAGCTTCTACAACATGAAATTCTGGTGATGGTTTAGTGATATAAAACTTGTAGTGTGTAGCCAACGTGTATATGAAGAGATCCATTACAAAACATCACTATAACAACAACATAAGCGCCATAAAATATACGGTCAAACCATGTTAGAAGCCACTAACTTGAGTTTTCTGGGTTACCAAGAAAACTCAACCCGTGAACTTCCGGCTTGGTTTAACCATCCTCCAGACCACACTATTTGCAATATAAGAGATCTAAAAGCATTAATGTGTATTATAATTATCATACTACTACTTGAATACAATAACCAACATAAATCAACAACAACTTGCAAGATCAGAGGCGACAAAGGTCTTGTCAGACCTTTCTGGGCAGGATCTGGGTTAACCAGATTTTGTCCAGTCATGGTCGGTCAACGACCTTTGACCAAGAATATCTATCAATCTGTGCATGTTCTGGTCCTTATATGAATTCTAGAACACAGATCGCACGACATACTATCAGATCAAACACTTAAAACATAAAAACTAATCACAGACAGAGATCTACAAGGCCTGACATTTGGTTGTCAAAACACATAGAAAATTTTTCCAAATTTGGCAAATCTTCAAATCCGAGCCTCTAGATGTTATGGATCTAACATCTAGCAACCCAGATCATCATTATACACCATATATAACATGTTTAACAAAAAAATCTAACATCTAACAACAGATTTATGGTCAGATTATAGCTAAGGTTTTTTTACCTTTCTAAGAACAATCCTGATTCTAGCTTCTGATTTGGTTCAAGATGATAGTGGGGCTTGGTTTGGGAGTTGATATACTAAGAAATTTCGAAGGGTTGAGCTTGAGAGAGAATGTTTGAGTGTTTGGGTAAAAACAAGTTAACAAATGATTTTCTCTCTCTTCCAATCTATATATACAAGTGTATGATGCATGTATGGCTGATCTCTAGATGCTGATTTCAATGTTTCTAAGTCACAATTGTCAACATAGTTGTTCACCCACTCCATTATTGGTAGATACACAAGTTATCCCAAATAATGCTAGAGGGGCATTTTGGTCATTTTTCTTGGAATTTGAATGGCCTTTTTGTAATCTTGACAAACCCTTAGGGTTTGACCCTTAGGGTTTAACCCTTAGGGTTTAGTATATAGCATTTATAAGATTTAGCAATTAGGGTTTGAAAAATATAAAATTTTAGTTTCTAAAATTTGTAATTAGGGTTTTCTAAATTAGATTAGTTTTCTAAATACTAATAACATAACCATTAGATCATAGATTCACCAATTATCATTAGCACTATAATTAGCAAATTTAGAGTTTTCAATTTGACACTAAGGCTAAATTAGAAATTTAGTTTTCTAAATTACAAATTAGTTTTTCTAAAATAGTTTAGGATTCTAATAATACAAAATATATTGAAATTAGGTTTAAGGTTCACTAATTAGTATTAAGATTGCTAAATTACCAATTAGGTTCACAATTAGCAAATTAGGGTTACTAATTTATCAATTAGGGTTATAAATGTATAATTAGGTTTTTTTCTAAATTTAGAAATTAGGTTTAAGATAATTAGGGGTTTCCCTAATAAAAATTAAATTCTACAATACATATCATTATTCATAAAACACAACTACATAACAGTCTCAAACTCATAATTGTGTTTCAAATTTGGGTTTCTAAATTTAGAAATTAGGTTTACTAATTTAGAAATTAGAGTTCTCAATTAATTAGGGTTCCTAATTAATTAAGGTTTTCCATACTTAGGATTAAAATTAATAATACATGACATTCATAACATAAAGTAATTACTTGAAAATCTTATAATCGTATTTGACTATCAAATTAGGGTTTATTAAAATAATACTAGGGTTTATCATGATACGCTAAAATTGTTCAACAGATTAACCTGACACATATAACATACATACTTATAGCACTAAAAAATCAAAATATAATTAATATTATATTATTATTCTCATTCCCTGATAAAAATCCAATATTAGGGTTTGGATTCCATATCTGATTTATCTACCATACTTAACATTATTAATTAAGTTAAAATAATTAACTTAATTAATTTAGCATAAATTCATATAATAAAATAGATTAATTATTATAATAATTCTAAAAATCATTTCATATATTATTTAAATAATATAAAATTATAATTTCATGGAAAATAATTAATAAAAACATTTCTTCTATAAAATTAATTATTATAAGAATATACTTTATAATAATCAAAAATTCTAAAATAAAATTATTTTTAAATATTCATGTAATAAATATATTTTTATTTATCACATAAATACATATACACCTTATCTTGTACAAATCCTCATCTTTAAAATAAAATAAAAATTATACACAAAATTTTTGATTTAATTATATAGAAAATATCGGGTTATTACATGAACCTCATGCCGTTATCTTGTGCCACCCCCAAATCTAGGTACTTCATTCCCATAAGACTTGGTGTTCACTTTCCATACATTCATACTATCTACCCAAATATGATAACATTTAAACCATAAATCCTCCCATTAAAGGGTTACATCATTAAATCAAAAAGTCTCTCAGGTTATCTAACCTTTAACATAAATCAAGTGCGAAAATAAAAATAGTTACATCACATCATTTAAATAAAGTTTATTAACATAAAAGCCAATAAATTACAAGTATTCATCACTTGTACATCTTTCATTTTCCTTTGTTTGTAGTAGGTTCATCGACCTTCTCAACCTTAGCTGCAATAATTATATTTATACAAGAGTGAGCAAAACAAATGCTCACTAGATATAGCAATGAATCAACAAGAGAATAATAATTGCTAATGACTAGGCTCATCAAAACTGAATAGTACTCTATCAGTGATAACCAAAAACTGAAATCAAAATATGAAATAAATCTGAGGGTCATAAAACCACGAACTATATCCACGGTTACAAGTAATCTGTAATACCCAAGAATTTCCACGTCTTATTAAATGAATATATTAATGAAAATGAATATTTATTTGAATTAAAATGATTTCTGTGTTATCTGATGAGTTAACTCAATTATATTGAATAATTGATAATATATGAAAATTGTGGTGAACTCGTTGAAAGTCTTGTGTGGCACGGTGATGGGAATTATTAATGAATATATTAATTAACGAAAGAATTGTTAAGCGAACAATTAATCTATATTAATTTTTATTTTGTTATTAAAGAATTTCGGTTAAATATTAATAGTAATATTAGTCGACGAAGGAATTATCAAGTGAATAATTAATTAATATTAATCATTAATTTTTATTGTAGAATATTAATTAATTATTAATGATGAGTGATTAATGATACGTGATTATTAATTGTTATTTTTTTTAATTCAAAAACTACAGCTGCCAATTATAGATCATAAGTAGGATAAACCTCCTCATAATCCTTTAACTGGCGTGATGCATATACATTGACTTTGCCATGCTACATGACCACGCAATCTCATCATCTATGCGAAACATCGAGATACACTACAAAATTCCCCGTATCATCTAATAAAGACAATACAGGTGCCTTACTTTACTTTCATTTTTAGCTCTTGAAATTATTTTCTCACTTATCATTCCCAACATACTTATCAATAACAAATCTGTATATCTTTTAATCTAAAATTCACACTTAGTGAATTCCGTATCCAACTTCTCCCTCCGTTGTGTTTCATACACTATCACCAATTGTTCAACATGATATTCTGACGTCTTAAAATAGACTAGAATATCACCAATGATCATTACGACACCCACGTTCAAATATTATTCGAACACTCTGTGACGTTAATGGTACCTTCAACCATAGCACCTCACAAGAGAACCTATCTGTTTACCACTGACTTGCTCGATGCCCCTTATGGAAACATCTAACTTCAGGACATTAGTCAACCATAACGACATAACTAGAAACTTGTTATAACTATAATGAGTTCTGAATGTCATCTCAGGTACCTCCTCCTTCTTCCGTACTTTCAACCGACTATACCCCGTACGCAAATTTATCTTAGAAAAATTCTTTGCCCCTTTCAACTGATCAAATAGATCATCGATCCTGGGCCATGGGAATTTATTCTTAACCGCTAACTTACTCCTATTACGGTTGTAACACCCCAAAATTCGGTCTATTTTCACATCCGGATTCCGTACGTCACGATCCCATCTTCTTCCAAACATACATCATTATATAGCTAAATAAAACGACATACATTCTCAAATCCCAGGTTCTATAACCATAAAACCTCTTTCATTACAAATAATGATAATTACATTATTCTTTACATCTTGTACAAGTGACTTTTATCCGCCACCAAGGATACATAATCGTTCATTAAACTATTCTATAGTTTAATTCTATCATTCTATATTACAAGTCTTCGCTTGATCTTCACGCACATTCATATACTGAATGGCACTTCGTATGGATACCGCTCAGCTTGATCTTTACGGGATCCTTAAGTTCTTTCTAACATCGTTCGTTGAAAATGTTTTTCATTTAAATCAAGTGTGAGCGTTCAATTGCCCAACAAGTCATAACAGTTGAACAAACAACTTCAAGAGTTCAAACATTTTTCAGAAATTTGATAACCGAACAAAGGTTATGAAGCAGCTTGAATAATTGGAATAGTCTCGATTTCTATCATCTTAAAAAATCAGTCATTTTCACTTTGAAATACGTTCATTCTTCTACCATTTTCATACACATTCTGTCTGGCTAGAATCATTAGCACATACTTAACAATAACGGTTCATAAATAAACCGAGCATACTTGTATTGAACAGTTCGATCACAAAACAGTTCATCTCATAGAAACACCGAAGTGCTCACATTATGGCACATGGCCTCATACATACTACCACCTTGTACAAATATCGCACATTCACACATAGACAGAACTTCTCAAGTTCAACATCTGAGAAGTTTAAGAAACTAGCATTCATATAGTATGAATGAAGTTAGGAAACTTGCCTTATGCACAGCTACAGCTTACGCTGAACTGCTCATTCCAAATCCCTATATAACACATAAAGAAATAACACGTGCACCAATTAGTCATATACTGAACTTACGCATTAGTTTACTTTACTTTACTTCTTAAGGTTTGCGTTACTGCAATATATGGTTATGCGACTAACTTTCATTTCTGCTTTACGGCTTCATGACATACGGAGATGTCTTACCCAAAATGTTCATCATCTTTGATGATTTGTATTCTTATCTTCTTCTTATAACTTCTATAGGACTCTGCACACATCGCTTCTCTGCTAGGAGTCCATATGGTACTCTGAGTGGTTTCCCACAAACAACCAACAAATAAGTTTCCGTCTCATCTACACTGCCCAAACAGTGAGTTAGATCGGTTGCCAGTTTTGTATATACCTTTGCTCTCTGAAGGAATTGTTTAGCCCAGCTCCCATATGTCAAACATCAAAGTTAAGTTTGTACCATAACCTAACTTCTCTTAACTTATATGAACCATTCAACTATAATGTTCGTTAAGTCAACTTCTTATTCCTTACGGCTTTCTGGCAACTAAATGTCATACCTCAGGATTTATTCATCATCGTCTAAGTCATACAGTCTTTTGTATACTCATAACGATCATTCAATGTCAATACTATGAGAATATAGCGTTAAACATTTCATATTAACTTATTCATACATTACAACGTCCGGTTCATTCAACTCGGAACGTTGTCCAAGTTATACTTATTAACTCGGCTTCTTAACTTTATACGTTATTATCTTTAACTTAGTTTCTTCACCGTTCACGGCTAAAACTTATTCTTCATTACATTACGGTTAAACCATACACGGAGTGTAGGTTCTGCCCGTTAAACACTCTCTTACACTCAACCTTTACGTCGGTTAAAGTGTTCAACGCTTACATTTCATTCTAACATTCTCATCCGACTTATATTCGGCTTTCAGTAACCTTATTACCATTCGCTACGTCTCTCTTGATAGCATTCGTATCTTACTTACTACGTTTATCAACGTCTAAGTTATACAACCAGGGTATACTTAGAACGTTCGTCCGACGCAACTACGATTCATGAAGATCGTTTACGTATCTGTTGTTCACGTTGCTCGCCTCTTAATTCTATTCAACCTTTAACCAATGCTTTAATCGCTTTTGATCTTTATCCAACCCATGAACCCCATGTTCATTATAATTTCTTAATGTCAAAGCCATACTGTTCGTTGTATGCTAAGACCGATCGTTCATCGTAACAACATTGCGTTCACAGCGTCTAAACACTTTACATTCATCTTCTAAGACCCCGAATTTTATGAAATAAAAGTATTCAATATTTCTTATATTTACAATTCAGTAAATGGTTAAATTGATAGAAGGTTAAAGTTAAGGGTGATATATGATTTTTTTTTCAAAATAAGCAAATGATTATAAAATACTCATTGTTGTCGGGGAATATTCGTTTGGTCGTGGAATATTCTTTCTGTCGGGGAATATTCGTACGACGGCGCAGCCTTTTGTGGGACCCGTAACAAATTAACTGTCGGATGAAGAAAACGATAAATTAAAGTTTTTAATAATAACGACGTAATCGTTACTGTTAACACTGTTGGAATACCCGGTGGGTAAAGTAAAGTAATACGCGTTGTGCACAGTAGCACACGGTATTGCACCAATTATTGATTCTTACGTAAGAAGGCACTACTCAATAATGGTTACAGTAATTATTGTTCAGTATTTTATTTTATTGGTTCAATAATTGTTGCGTTGATATTTTATATTGCTTTTGTTTCAATAATTGTCATTACACAGTATTTTTCATTATCGAAGCAATAATTCATATTATCTGAAATAAATATTATTAGATAACATTATTGACAATGTCTAGAAAGTTCTGTCTAAGGAGAGGTTTGGTCAACTAATTGCGCGCCAGTAAGGAGAGATCCTTATTGGAAAGCCCCCTCTATCCTGGGAACAGCCTGGTTGTCAGTATTGTGATTCTGTAATATTATTTGTGAATAATTAAATTATTGATTTATATGATGAGGAAAATATTGATTTTATGTGGATATAGATGGAGAAAATTTTTAATGTGACAATTGTTGAAAATTAATATTTTATCTTTTTCTGATAAAATAATTCATTTTAATATATTATTATATTTTTAATAATATAATATTGGTGATATTTTTACAATGAATGTGGGATATATGAGTTTATGAGGAGAAAGAGTATTTTTGTTGCAATAAACATTAAAAACAGATTTTGTGTGTCGGTAGACCTATTTATTGACTGAAAATTTGATTATAGCCTGTAAAATCGGCCGTTTGTGGATTTCGGCCAATTTCTGTTTGGAATTTGGAAAATCTTTCTTCTGCAAAGTTTTAGAGAATTGAATTTCCTATAAAAACTCGCGAGATTTGAATTTTCTGATAAAAGGGCTATTTATTATGAATTATTGAAGTTTCGAAGCTCCGAAATAAATGATTTTTGGAAGTTTAAAATATTTTTATTTACAAAAACGTTTTTTTTGTTTGTGGGCAGCCTAGCATGTGATGTAAATGCTGATTTCAAAATCTAGAAAGTGTGCGTAGATAATTTGTTATATATATTATTATTATAATAAATTTTCTACTTTGGTGTTCTAAGCAATTTCCTATAAATAGGGTGCTTAGGTTATATAATTGAAAATCACACCAGAAACTGAAGTTTTCTCTCTCTATATTATCGAGCGTATTCTTGTGAGTATTTTGAGTATACTTTGAGTATTGCTATACGGTGCAAGTTCGTTCAGCGTTATTCCAGTCAGAGGTACTGCTCTTTTGAGGTAAGGGATAATAAGGGATTTTAAGGGTTATTATTTCGAAATTCTTCTGAACCTTCAAAAAATCTGGAAAAATTTGAAATGATATTTTGATGAGTTTTATAGATTGTGTCCAAAAATGGCGATTTTTGGATGTATAGATTAAGAGTTATGAATTTTATGAGAAAAGACTATTTTAAAAGTAATCGCTTATAACTCCTTGTGGTTAACTCCAAAATTGATGAAATTTTTATTGGGAGTACATCTATATGATATCAGTATACCCTGTGAATTTTGAAATTTTTGGATAAAAGTACAATATATGATAAATGTTTGAATATTCGGTGGTTTTGGCCATGTGAAAAATAGTAAATGACTTTTAAAAATTCTGAGAAAAATATATGTTCAATATAGGACTATATTCTACTAAATCCGAGAAAAGAAATATTTTTGGAACTGATTTGTTATTTTTCATGAAAATGGACTAGCTATGAGTAAATGAATTAAATATGTTATGTGAAGTAAGAAAATTGGAAAATATAATTTTATGGCTTGAGAATCATATATGAGGTATATGCAGATTTTTGATGAGGGTTTTGGTTATTGGTGATGAAATTTTATGAGTTTGGCATTTTAGAATGATTAAATAAATTATTTAGTAAAGTGTAAACAATTAAAATAAATTGTTTATAAGCTTAAATAAATATTATTCTTTCAATGTCATTATACCGAAATATTGGTATGAATTTTATTGTGGGATTTCTACCTTTTTAAGTCTGGGTTTACTATTCATGAGTTACTATTCATGAGTTACTATTCATAACAAAATTGGTTTCTTTTTCTAACCAAATTATAGTTGATTTATGAATATTACTCTGGAGATTAAAACTATATATTGATTATATTGATTTTATTATCATATATAACATTTTTATAACCCTGATGTTGAAATTCTCTTTCACTGGAGTGTAAAGATGGGTAGATTATTGGTATGATCATGACTAGGGTTCTCTTTGGCCAGTAGTGAAATGTTGAATTGTGACTGGTATGATCATGACCATTGAATTTATAATTGAATATCTTTAACTTAAGTGCAAAGGTGAATTGATCAACATATATGGTTATAATTATGGTTTATATAAATTCTGAAATGATTATGTATTTCTTTGAGATATGAATATCTTTGGCCTGTAGTGCAAAGATGACTTGTTGATGAATATCTTTGGCCTGTAGTGCAAATATGACTTGTTGATGAATATCTTTGGCCTGTAGTGCAAAGATGACTTATTGATGTATATCTTTGGCCGTAGTGCAAAGATGAATTTATTAGTATGATTATGAACATGAACTGTGATTTGGTATAACCATGATCTTTGATGTTTCAGGTGATAAAAATTATCTTTGTCCTGGATGAGAAAAGGAATTTAGAATAACAATTACAATTATGAGTTATACATATGATTGTGGACAGAAATTGTTGATTGATGTTATAGCGATAAAACATTGTTGATGGACTTTTAACATAGAGAAGATAATAGACTTTATAGTCTATTTGACTCTTCTAATGGATTGCTCGTTCCGCTGCAACTATGGTTGAAATTTTTTATCATCTACCATATGTTCTAAATCTCTTATTTATTATTGATGAAGGCTATTGATAATTTAATTATCTTTAGTTATGACATTCTTTACTGAGCTAGTTGTGCTCACCCTTTTGCTTCACAATTCCTTTCAGGTAATACGAGTGTAGCTGGGTCGAGCGGGGAATAACAGGGGAATAGAACGGTGGTCATCATTTAGTAGTTATATTTAGCGAATCAACTAGGGCGAAGCGAACCCAACGTTGGAAGGGTGTTTTGCCACTGTCATAAGAGGTGTCTAATGACATACCACCTCGTGTCATTATAAGACATGGATGTGCTCATCCACTTGCTGAGTATATCTACCAGCACTATCTATATGATCTTGAGGTATATTTGAAATATAACTCTCAATTAGAGACAGTGGAGATAATGATATGTCAGGAGAAGACTTGCCATTGGGAAGAATATGATAGCAATCTTCTTATTTTTCTTTGGGGTCTATTGGGTCAACCAAGGATAATTCTGTGGCCATATGATATCTATAATAACCTAGACGCATGGCCTCCCATGTACGAAGGTTTCCTTGAGCACTTCCCAAAGATTCTAATTTCTAAAACAGTTTTCGACTATACCTTTATGTAAGGTGTCAGTATGAGGTACTGTCCACGGTTGGGACTTGAGTCACAGTTGATATATATTTGTATCCAAACTCACAGTATATGTGTTGTTGTATTTTGCACGACAATTGTTGTAATAAAGTTGTAGTTGTTTTCTGTACCATATATTTGGCGACTCAAAATGGGTTGGATGGAATGGACCTATTTTGGGGTTGTTACATTTGGTATCAGAGCTTAGGGATATGATCTCTGGCGGAGATCGGGATTAGAACTAGGAGGGGAGAGATGAGTAAATCCTTCGCTAGTATGTCCTACCTAAGCTTAATTATTGGTCGGTCATAATATACGAATATTATGAGATATGTTAATTTGCTTAATTAACCCTTGTTTTATGGCAGTATTTGAGAATGGCAGCTAAGAATGCTAACAATGGAGTGAATTAGACTGTTGGGATACCTCTAATCACTAATGTGATGACAGACGAAGAAGGAATTAGAGATATCCATGTGGTGAGTGAAGAATTGATAGTTGCACCCGAGATAGTCGTAGAGGTAACAGCTGAGAGTGAGGAAGAAGAGGAAGAAGAGGTACCTGAGGAGAGTTTATTAGAGGTATTTTATGATCAAAATGTAGAATTGCAAAATCGTATTCATGAGTGAGAAGAGAAGGCTGAAGAATTACAGGCAGTCGTGGAGCAAAAGGATACAACAATTCAAGCTTGTGTTACCCGATATGTGATGCTTGAACAGAAGTATTCTTTGGCAGAGTGTAAGATGATAAAGATGGAATCTGAGCTGAAAGAAGAAAGAACTGAACGAGTAAGAATGAGTGATGCATGGGTAAAAGCCACACGACATGTGGATATTATGGAAAGAGATGTCCGATCTAAGAAGGCTAAAATAGATGATATGAATTTCTCTTTTTGGAAAGCAATTGGGAGAACTCAACATCGAGTTTTGAATTATCTCGTACAGAACGGTCAACCTGAATTTGATATGGATCGAAGATTGATGATTCAGATCATGAATCAGGAGTACGAAGAGGCAGTTGAGGGAGGAATATGCCCTATAGAAAAGTATGTTCCAACGGTAGTGATGACGCCAAATGCTGCCCCAGACAAGTCAAAGCCGAGTAGTTCAAGGGATAACGGTTGTCATGACTTCCCAACAAATGAGGAACGCAAATGAAGTTATCACGGGAGATGAGCAATGGAGAAATCATAATGACCCGGGAAATAGAATCTGAAATGAAAGCAAGGTATTCTCAACTTTTCGAAATACCAGGTACGTAAATTTCGGGGACGAAATTTCATAAGGAGGGGAGATTGTAAGACCCCGAATTTTATGAAATAAAAGTATTCAATTTTTTCTTATATTAGTAAATGGTTAAATTGATAGAAGGTTAAAGTTAAGGGTGATATATGATTTTTTTTTCAAAATAAGCAAGTGATTATAAAATACTCATTGTTGTAGGGGAATATTCGTTTGGTCGTGGAATATTCTTTCTGTCGGGGAATATTCGTACGACGGCGCAGCCTTTTATGGGCCCCGTAACAAAATAACTGTCGGATGAAGAAAACGATAAATTAAAGTTTTTAATAATAACGGCGTAATCGTTACTGTTAACACTGTTGGAATACCCGGTGGGTAAAGTAAAGTAGTACGCGTTGTGCACAGTAGCACACGGTATTGCACCAATTATTGATTCTTACGTAAGAAGGCACTACTCAATAATGGTTACAGTAATTATTGTTCAGTATTTTATTTATTGGTTCAATAATTGTTGCGTTGATATTTTATATTGCTTTTGTTTCAATAATTGTCATTACACAGTATTTTTCATTATCGAAGCAATAATTCATATTATCTGAATAATATTATTAGATAACATTATTGACAATGTCTATAAAGTTCTGTCTAAGGAGAGGTTTGGTCACCTAATTGCGCGCCAGTAAGGAGAGATCCTTATTGGAAAGCCCCCTCTATCCTGGGAACAGCCTGGTTGTCAGTATTGTGATTCTGTAATATTATTTGTGAATAATTAAATTATTGATTTATATGATGAGGAAAATATTGATTTTATGTGGATATAGATGGAGAAAATTTTTAATGTGACAATTGTTGAAAATTAATATTTTATCTTTTTTTGATAAAATAATTCATTTTAATATATTATTATATTTTTAATAATATAATAATGGTGATATTTTTACAATGAATGTGGGATATATGAGTTTATGAGGAGAAAGAGTATTTTTGTTGCAATAAACATTAAAAACAGATTTTGTGTGTCGGTAGACCTATTTATTGACTGAAAATTTGATTATAGCTTGTAAAATCGGCCGTTTGTGGATTTCGGCCAATTTCTGTTTGGAATTTGGAAAAACTTTCTTCTGCAAAGTTGTAGAGAATTGAATTTCCTATAGAAACACGCGAGATTTGAATTTTATGATAAAGGGCTATTTATTATGAATTATTGAAGTTTCGAAGCTCCGAAATAATTGATTTTTGGAAGTTTAAAATATTTTTATTTACAAAAACGTTTTTTTTGTTTGTGGGCAGCCTAGCATGTGATGTAAATGCTGATTTCAAAATCTAGAAAGTGTGCGTAGAGAATTTGTTATATATATTATTATTATAATAAATTTTCTGCTTTGGTGTTCTAAGCAATTTCCTATAAATAGGGTGCTTAGGTTATAATTGTAAATCACACCAGAAACTGAAGTTTTCTCTCTCTATATTATCGAGCGTATTCTTGTGAGTATTTTGAGTATACTTTGAGTATTGCTATACGGTGCAAGTTCGTTCAGCGTTATTCTAGTCAGAGGTACTGCTCTTTTGAGGTAAGGGATAATAAGGGATTTTAAGGGTTATTATTTCGAAATTCTTCTGAACCTTCAAAAATTCTGGAAAAATTTGAAATGATATTTTGATGAGTTTTATAGATTGTGTCCAAAAACTGCGATTTTTAGATGTATAGATTAAGAGTTATGAATTTTATGAGAAAGACTATTTTAAAAGTAATCACTTATAACTCCTTGTGGTTAACTCCAAAATTGATGAAATTTTTATTGGGAGTACATCTATATGATATCAGTATACCCTATGAATTTTGAAATTTTTGGATAAAAGTACAATATATGATAAATGTTTAAATATTCGGTGGTTTTGGCCATGTGAAAAATAGTAAATGACTTTTAAAAATTCTGAGAAAAATATATGTTCAATATAGGACTATATTCTACTAAATCCCAGAAAAGAAATATTTTTGGAACTGATTTGTTATTTTTCATGAAAATGGACTAGTTATGAGTAAATGAATTAAATATGTTATGTGAAGTAAGAAAATTGGAAAATATAATTTTATGGCTTGAGAATCATATATGAGGTATATGCAGATTTTTGATGAGGGTTTTGGTTATTGGTGATGAAATTTTATGAGTTTGGCATTTTAGAATGATTAAATAAATTATTTAGTAAAGTGTAAACAATTAAAATAAATTGTTTATAAGCTTAAATAAATATTATTCTTTCAATGTCATTATACCGAAATATTGGTATGAATTTTATTGTGGGATTTCTACCTTTTTAAGTCGGGTTTACTATTCATGAGTTACTATTCACGAAGTTACTATTCATGAGTTACTATTCATAACAAAATTGGTTTCTTTTTCTAACCAAATTATAGTTGATTTATGAATATTACTCTGGAGATTAAAACTATATATTGATTTTATTATCATATATAACATTTTTATAACCCTGATGTTGAAATTCTCTTTCACTGGAGTGTAAAGATGGGTAGATTATTGGTATGATCATGACTAGGGTTCTCTTTGGCCAGTAGTGAAAAGTTGAATTGTGACTGGTATGATCATGGCCATTGAATTTATAATTGAATATCTTTAACTTAAGTGCAAAGGTGAATTGATCAACATATATGGTTATAATTATGGTTTATATAAATTCTGAAGTGATTATGTATTTCTTTGAGATATGAATATATTTGGCCTGTAGTGCAAAGATGACTTGTTGATGAATATCTTTGGCCTGTAGTGCAAAGATGACTTGTTGATGAATATCTTTGGCCTGTAGTGCAAAGATGACTTATTGATGTATATCTTTGGTCGTAGTGCAAAGATGAATTTATTAGTATGATTATGAACATGAACTGTGATTTGGTATAACCATGATCTTTGATGTTTCAGGTGATAAAAATTATCTTTGTCCTGGATGAGAAAAGGAATTTAGAACAACAATTACAATTATGAGTTATACATGTGATTGTGGACAGAAATTGTTGATTGATGTTATAGCGATAAAACATTGTTGATGGACTTTTAACATAGAGAAGATAATAGACTTTATAGTCTATTTGACTCTTCTAATGGATTGCTCGTTCCGCTGCAACTATGGTTGAAATTTTTTATCATCTACCATATGTTCTAAATCTCTGATTTATTATTGATGAAGGCTATTGATAATTTAATTATCTTTAGTTATGACATTCTTTACTGAGCTAGTTGTGCTCACCCTTTTGCTTCACAATTCCTTTCAGGTAATACGAGTGTAGCTGGGTCGAGCGGGGAATAACAGGGGAATAGAACGGTGGTCATCATTTAGTAGTTATATTTGGCGAATCAACTATGGTGTAGCGAACCCAACGTTGGAAGGGTGTTTTGCCACTGTCATAAGAGATGTCTAATGACATACCACCTCGTGTCATCATAAGACATGGATGTGCTCATCCACTTGCTGAGTATATCTACCAGCACTATCTATATGATCTTGAGGTATATTTGAAATATAACTCTCAATTAGAGACAGTGGAGATAATGATATGTCAGGAGAAGACTTGCCATTGGGAAGAATATGATAGCAATCTTCTTGTTTTTCTTTGGGGTCTATTGGGTCAACCAAGGATAATTCTGTGGCCCTATGATATCTATAATAACCTAGACGCATGGCCTCCCATGTACGAAGGTTTCCTTGAGCACTTCCCAAAGATT
The DNA here is from genome assembly GCA_020205505.1 of Panax japonicus. Classification (NCBI taxonomy): domain Eukaryota; kingdom Viridiplantae; phylum Streptophyta; class Magnoliopsida; order Apiales; family Araliaceae; genus Panax; species Panax japonicus. The sequence goes on from CM035096.1 coordinate 55,652,195, forward strand.
CTAATTTCTAAAATAGTTTTCGACTATACCTTTATGTAAGGTGTCAGTATGAGGTACTGTCCACGGTTGGGACTTGAGTCACAGTTGATATATATTTGTATCCAAACTCACAGTATATGTGTTATTGTATTTTGCACGACAATTGTTGTAATAAAGTTGTAGTTGTTTTCTGTACCATATATTTGGCGACTCAAAATGGGTTGGATGGAATGGACCTATTTTGGGGTTGTTACACATCTCGCAATGCCATGTCATAACATCAAAATATTATACATTACTTTTGTCACTAAACGACTAAGGAATCACAATCATAGTAATCCCTCACGTTTGTTTGTCGCGACCACGGTCCCCGGACATCGGTTCCGTAACTCGCGTCCACATTCTTTATCTTTTTAATATCGTTTAATCTTTTCATTCAACCTTTATGAAAGGTTTAAAACACTTGACTAAGTGTTACATTAGTTGAACATTATGTTCATACTTCTTTCTTGCACATCCCCGGAGAATTTGAGCAATTAAAATCTCATTTATGGGTATTGTCCTGCACTGGCGCTGCGGCGCCATGACTTTCCTCTCTTTCTTGCGCTGCGGCGCGACCTACGTTTCCTTCTTCCTTGGTCTGGCACTGCGGCGCCAAACCCTTCGTTAGCTCAAGCTGCGGCGCCACTTCTCGGCGCTGCGGCGCCGTGCCAAAACCCTAGAAAAATTTTCTAAGTTTTAAATCAAGTTTGAGACGCGTACTTTGCGATCTCATAACTCCTTCGTTATAACTTGGAACAAGGTCGTTCCAAAGCCATTCTCTTCGTTATCTCACGTACTTTAACACCCATCGAGCAGAAATTCAATCTAAACTCATTAATATGCCATTCAATTGGCTTAATCTTCACCCTTCATTCATTTTACGCTTTTAACATTCTTTGCTCGTTTGTCCGTAATTCGGTTATCCGAACTCGGAACTCGTTCGTTCTTGAGTCCACGACTCACGTTTTCTATTTTCTCTTACATTCTTATGAAACCCTACACGTTCGGGTTCATTTACAAACTTTCAAATTCTCATTTGTCTTTTACGAAAATTTCGTCATAACTTCGTTATAGCTCAATTTTAATCCGTTCTTCATGAACGTTTCTAACGTTCCTAACCAAACAATAAGCAACTAACTTATACGCGATGGTTTTAAACTTGTCCATCAACAAAAATTACACCACGATGATTTTAAATTTGTCCATCAACAACATTCTACGTGTTCTTCGTTCGTTCTTCATTTTAATCGATATTTTGGATTACGATTCTCCTTTTTCTTGGAATTTGATGTTATAGAGCATCATTCCTTACTTAATTCACCTACTCATTCATAATATTCATTCAGATCGCTCAACATCCTCACGAACCTTATACTTCCTTAAGAAATTTATAAACTAAATTTCTAAGTTCTTATTTCTTCTTTTTCTCATGATTTCAACCATATGAAATCATTACTAATCTCTTTTACTTCTTATTCTCATTAAGCTATGTTTTATGCATAGAAACTTAAAGAAAATTATTAGAAGAAATTAGGGTTCGGATTACCGTTCTTCGTTAATCCTCTTCCGTTATACAAAGCCGGCGATTCACTAGCTTTTCTATTTCTCGATCACTTTTGATCCGAGCATTCATGCTCATGCTCTTCCTCTTCTCTCCCAACCGAGCTCTCTCTATCTCTCTCAAGTGGAGGATTTTCAAAATCGTAGAAAATGAAATTCTAGGTTTCTATTTATAAAAAACCAAAGCTAGGGCAATTTGGTCATTTCGCCTCTAACCTCCTTACTATTCCAAACTTAGCAACCAAGTTTACTTGGTCACCACCCTTACTTGGTTACCAAGTGGCCGCCCCTTATGCCCATGGGTCATCCCCATGTGTTGCCCCATGGGTTTTACCCATCCGGTGACTCATCGGTTCGATCCGCGGTTAATTTCTTTGGATCGGGCTTAATCCTAATTCTTCTTGGGCCAATCTTGGGCTTAATTTCACAAATCATTGGCCTTGACATAATCTAAGTCCAATTAGATTCTACAAAGTCCATGAACGCAAAGTCCATTAAGACTTATCGTATTCTACGCATTCCTTTCTTGTATTCTCGTCTTCTCTTCGTATATTGTTCGTACGATATTCGTATTATACGTCATACTAATCTTCGTAATATACTCGTATAATAACTCGTATCATACTCGTATTTCTCACGCATAATAACCCTAGTTATTATACATACTCATTACATTCTCGGAACTCACTTCCCTAACCCTTAGGTTTTGAGTCCGTAGGCGAGAACTTCGTTTTTGTCATAACTGAAATATTATTGAATATTCCATCACGTTTCAAGATTTCACGCAATCAATAACTTCTCGGAATTTCAAAATAAATCTCCAAGCAGAAACGGGTGAATAGTGCTTATTTCGTCTTTTTCCCCCGAAATATTTTTGTGCCTGGAAAAATTTTATTTTCGTCTTGAAAATTCTTACTCGTTCAATCTAGCTTGTAGCTAGAATCCTCCCAATTAATAATCATTCTAGGTTATAAAATGATTAATAAACACATAGCACATATTAGTATTAATAAAATTCATTTTATTAATAACTAATTCTTTAAACTTAAATTCTTGACAATCTGATTTTTCGGGTTGTCACAACGGTAGTTGATACGCAACCGTAACGACTCAGCCTCTTCCTTAACATCCTCCTAACTTGCGTCATCGTTAGACAACAAGAGCGTCGCGATATTTTATTACCGTAAATTACTACCTTGGATTTTCTTAGAAAACCGAAGATTCATACTTTTATTCTAACAATTTATTAAAGTTCTATGATTAATCAACCCATTCATACCGAGAATTACTTTAAATTCTCTCAACATTATCGGTGCTTATCTATCGACACTAGCTTACCATTATTATCCATGAAAACATTTCCACTAATATAATCAACGACAGTTATTCCCTCCTCCTCTACCGTAATGGTACTTATAATTCCTTTCAAATAGACTCCTAGATGAGTCTTTCCACATATCTTACACGCTCCGATTTTACGCTTAGGATCCCCTTGTCCAACTCCAGTATTCCCGGAGTTAAAATTCTTTCTTTTTGGCATACTGCCACTAGCATTCTCTGCCTTGGTTCCTCCCTCTCCATTGCTCTTATTCTTCCTCTCTTTGTGGTATTGAGTCAATGCCTCACTACCACCCTCTGATATAATCACCTTCTTCAGAATGGTCCCATAGGAAATAATCTGAAACACCGAAATCCTACTATAGAGCCAGGGTTTCAGGCCCTGCTCAAACCTACGAGCCTTCTTCTCCTCAGTGTCCACCTGATGTGGAGCAAACCTTGCCAATTCATTGAATTTGGCCGCGTACTGGGGAACCGTCATGTCCCCTAGTTTAAGTTCTAAGAACTTAATCTCCATCTTCCCTCGCATGTTTGTAGGCGAAAAAATTCTCGAAGAAAACCTTCTTGAACTATTCCCACGTTACTTTATATGTTCTACCCCACCTTGATGATCCTCCCACCAACATTTGGCTTCCCCTTCATCATGTAAGTCGCAAGAGAAGTCTTTTGCGCCTCACCTACGTTTGTAATAACAAACACCTTCTCTATTTCCTTTACCCATGTCTGGCTTCTAATGGGTCCGTCGTTTCTTTGAACTTTGGCGGACCTACACTTTTAAACTCTTTAAGGTAGTCGTTCTGGCTACCCTAGGTCCCGCGGGTAATCTACTCCCAGTTTGGTTAAATGAAGCCGTTAATAAATTAATGAACTCTTGCATAGGGTTGTTCTGACCCCCTTGATTATCATTATGTGATTCCGCTTCTGAATTATGTTGTCTGCTCCATGGCGGCATTTTTTGATAAAATTTCATTATTATCTATTTTCTTACTTCGTTATTATTGCCACATACCAACTCCTACCATAACAAAGCATATTAAATGAAAACTTCATTATATTAATATGCTTCTTCATAGTTTGAAACAATTTACAATTTATTTTCTATAGCCAAAAGCTATTACATCTCTATCCTGTAATTGTATTTCACAAAAGTTGAGATTTTACAAAAAACTACCCTTTTTATACAAAAGAGGGTTTTACGTCACTACACACATATTTATAACTCTAGATTTCTAATAATGCATAACAGCGTCCTCATGTTTCTCATTCACAATCTTTGCTACAGTATCTCGACTAATCATATTACGGGTTTGTCCTGACTCAATGGAATAACAAGCAACTTTCAGCTTGAAATCCTTATGAGCACTCTGATGGATGTAAGACATCTGTGCTATCTTCCGGTCCTTCTCCCCTAGTTCCCAACAAAGCTCATCGGCCTCGTTCTTATAGTCTTTAGCCTTATTTGTCATGAGCACCTTTTGTTCATGCTCTGACTCAAAATCTGCTTCTGCAGACTCCTTCGCTATATAAAGAGCACTAATCTCTTCATTCTGTTTCTGCACAACTATACTCAGTTGCACATTCTTATCAAGCACTGCCAGTTACAATGATCTCATTGCATCTGGAGGTGACGACTCTAATGTAGGTACCAACGTAGTAACCGATGTTACCTCTCTTTCTTCCTTCACATCGTTCATCATACTAACGTATGACGCTATATCCATATCTCCCTATGAGACGCCCACAAATCAGGGTACTTTTTACCTCAGATCTGGTACATCATTTCTATAACTATTGCAAAAGATATAAAAATAAATTGTTTATACATTAAACTTTTATATATCATTCCCAAGGTCTACAACCTTAACTAAATACATACCTTGAATATCTAAAAAGGTTTACAATGTTATTTTTGTCAGAAAATTTAATAGATCTAACTGCACCATAATTTAATCTTGCACTTTGTCTTTGCTTCTGACTTTACTCGAGTTTTCATCTTAATCTGAATTTTTTTATCATGATATAGTAAGGGTGAGCAACAAAATTTGCCCAGCAAGTTTTAAATACAATAAAGATATATCATGATTGAAAAGGATGAATAAGCTTTCAAGTTTTCAACAATATAATAATTGTGAAATAACATGAATCAAGTTTCAATAATTGCATGACTGAATCAATAATATTTGAAGGTCAGCAATGACCCTGAACAATTTAACTGAACCTTATGGTAATGAAGGTGATTAGCATTTCATACCTGATGAACATATGCAACATGCACTAAGTGCGAATCAATAATCAAAGATGTGGAATAATTATCAATAATTAATCCGGCCACTAGCATTCTTGAAACATAATAACTCGAGTTTGAGTTAAGAGACTTGCATGTACCGCTGATTACTGCTAAGCAAACTAATTTAATCTCTTATGAAAGACCTATAATTAATAAGATCGATCTTCTGATTAGCATAATGCACTTTATATAACAATACTATTACTCAAATAATAAATTAGCTAATATTTAGCCACATAATCAAACATTGAATAATCAAACATTTAATAATTCTTTAACTCATTAGTAATATTAATCTCTGCTTACTCTCTTGATCAAAACTAGGTTTTTAACTTAACATTTACAATTTCCTCCTTTGAGGATTTCTCATCTATTATTACATTTCACCATAAATACTCACTAGGAGTTTACATCTTCTAAACATTCACCAAAACTAGGTTGTCATAATAACTTTTATTCAATCATCTCAGATTCTACTCGTACGCAACGAATTCACACTATTTCATATCCATCATTACATTCTACCACAACTGTGACACCCCCAAAATAGGTATACATCACCCATTCTGAGTTGCCAAATACATGGTACAGAAACGAATACAACTTCATTAATACAATTGTCGTGTAAAATACGACAACACATATACTGTGAGTTTAAATACAAATACTGTCTAATAGAGAGTATACAAACTCAAAAGGAGTCCTCATTAAAATTATTATCACACTATTTTACAAAAATAGTGAGGACTGCTAAAACCACTTTCTAGAACCATCATTCCACACCCCGACTACTTCCCGCTACATTCTCGCTTCCTGAGAAGAACAATAGAACAAAAAGAAAAAAGGGTGAGCTCAACTAGCCCAGTAAAGAATATTATAACTAAGATAATATACAACAATTTATCAGTAGTCTTCAACAAGGAAAAATCTGATAGAATATAATAGACAACAAATTTTAGATCAACAACTGCAGTGGAAACAGCAATCCATTAGAAGAGTCACGTAGAGAATGAATTCTACTATCTTCTAACATTTAAAAGTCCGCCATCAATATTTTATCCCTGTAACATCAATCAATATACATCTTGAATCAAATATTCATCTTTGTACTACAGGTCAAAGATATTCATTTGTATCACCTGTTGGTCATGTTCATCTCAAAACATGTACATCTTAGCACTACGGGCCAAAGATATTCATCAGGAAATCATTCATCTTTGCACTACATGCCAAAGATATTAAGTAATATCATCATTTAGGACTGAAGATGATGAAAAATATTTTAAAGAAAATAAATCTAGTGAGACAAAAGAACAAATATTTGAGATTCGTACTTCGGTTCATCCAAGTTCAAAAATACTCCATAATAACCAATTATGAAGTAGAATTCAAAATAAAGATCAAAACATGGATACAATCAAAGACTGTAACCATAATAGACGCCTTAAATAAAAAGAAGAAAATTTCATTTTTCGAATGAATAGTGCCGTTACACCTGGCAAACGGGCGGGCGGGCCCGGGCCGGGCCGGGCCAAAACGGGCCGGGTCAAAAAGGCCCGGATTTTCACGGGCCAAAAAAAGTAAGCCCATAGCCCGCGGGTTCACGGGCGGGCCGGGCCGGCCCGTGGGCCGAAGATGATTTATGCCTATTTTTTGCACTTTTTTCAGCCCGCTAAGCCCGCGGGCGGGCCGGGCCGGGCCGTGAACGGCCCGATTTTTTTTAGGCCAAAAAAGTGCGGCCCAAAGCCCGCTTTTTGGCGGGCGGGCCGGCCCGGCCCGCGGGCTTTGGGCCTGTTTGCCAGGTCTAAGTGCCGTATAAGTGAATAGTGTCGTGTACGTGAATAGTAACCTCGACACAAAAAGGTAGAAATTCCACAATAATATTCATATCATTATTTTGGTATAATGATATTGAAGAAATAATATCATTTACGAAGAAAATAACATCCATTACCTCAAAAAGAAAGTACTTGTGACTGGAATACTGGATATAGTGCTAAAGGAAGTTGCAACGTATAGCAACACTCAAAGTATCAAAATTGTAAAACCCCAACTTTTTGAATAAAGATGAATTTTCTATAAATATTATTTTTAAATATTATGGAGTGAAATTGATATAATGTTATAGTTGTGGGTAATATTTATAAATTTTGCAAAGTACGCAAGTTGTTATATAATATTCGATTGGTCGGGGAATATTCTTTTTAACAGGGAATATTCGTACAACGGCACAATCATTGGTGGACCCCACAACGGAATTATTATCGGATTGAGAAAACGACAAAAATACTTTATGAAAATAACGGCGGAAGTTTAACCGTTAACTGTTGAAACACCCGGTGTTAAAAGTACAGTAATACGCGTGGTTGCATAGTAGCACACGGTATTAATTATTGATGCTTACGTGATAAGTCAATCAGTCTTGTTGATATTATTAATGTAATAATACAAAAAATCTTTTTCTATAAAACATAATACTTTTATAAAGTTATTCTATAAATAAAATATATTATATTCTATTATGCATAGTGTCTGCATAGTGTTTTGCATAGTAAAATCTTTTTATATAAAACAGAATACTTTTATAAAGTTATCTGTTTTATTAGACAATAATTAGAATATATTATATTTTATTATGCATAGTGTTTGCATAGTGCCTGCATAGTATTTGCATAGTAAAATCTTTTATAAAGTTATTCGTTTTATTAGATTATAAATAGAATATATTATATTTTATTTAAAAAAAATTGCTTTAAATATGGACCGTCAGATTAAAGTAAATCAATCTGGACCGTTCATGAGTTAGTTACTATGCAGTCCATTTTTCTATAAATAGAAGCTCATTCCTTCATTATTTTCATATGAATTCACTAAAACTTTATAGAGATAAACTATAGAGAGAAAGAAGAAAGTATTCTGCTACTTCACTACTTATATATCCAGTACTCTTCTTCTTAAGGTAGGGAATATTATTTGTTGTACTCATAAGGGGTGTTATTATTTTGTATTCATGAAGAGAACTTATGTTATTCCATTCTTTATTATTCTGTTGGAATAACCTGTATACGCGGGTTACACTATACTTGGTGACATTCTTCTATTATTCCGTCTTTACTATTCTGTTGGAATATCCTGTATGTGCGTCTTACGCCGGACCTAATTTCATCTTTATTATTCTGTTGGAATATCATGTCTGTGCGTTTTACGCCGGACCTGGTTCCATCTTTATTATTATTCTGTTGGAATATCCTATCTGTGCGTTTTATGCCGGACCTGATTCCGTCCTTATTAGTATTCTGTTGGAATAACTTGTTTATGCGAAGTACCGCATGCATGGTGATTTCTGTTGTTATTCCATTCTTTATTATTCTATTGGAACATCCTGTCGGTGCAAATTTCGCTTGACCTGGTTCCGTTATTTAGTATTCTGTTGGAATAACCTATCTATGTGAAGTATCGCATGCATGGTAATTTCTTTTGTTATTCCATTCTTTATTATACTCAGTTGGTTAAAGTTTTGACTTCTATACTCCATGAAATTAGTGGAATATCCTTGATAATTGTGCTTCATCCAGTATCTTTTCATGGAAATATTCTTCTGAGCATTCTTGAATTTTACTCTACAAAGAGGAATCATGTTGACAATTTGGACGTTAATAGTTTCTGAATAAATTAATTCTTAAACTTGTTTTATTAAATTCGTATATCATTGTCATCATCCTCATGTTTATATTATGTTGAAAGTCATATGTGGCTTGTAGTGCATAGATGGACTTGGTATGATTATGACCAGAGATTATTCGGTGTAATCATGACCATAATGTTACAAATGATGTGGTAAAAGTTCTCATTGGCCCGTAGTGCATTGATGGACAGTTGTTGGCATGATCATGACTATTAATGAATACACAAATATTCTTGGCCCGTAGTGCATGGATAATTGTGGTCGTGATACTAAAGAATATCCTTGGCCGTAGTGCAGGGGTGATTCGATGATGTGGATTATTTATTAAGTTGAGTCCCAACGATAAAAGTGATGAAAAACCTTTTAAATCATAAAAGATAGTAGATTTTATTCTCTACTTGACTCTTTTAATGGATTTCTTGTTCCTCTGCAGTTAAACTTGATGTTTGTTATATTGTATCAGTTTAACACTGTTTAAGGCTAATGATAATTTATTCTGCATTATCTTAGTCATAATATTTCTTACCGGGCTAATTGAACTCACCCTTTTTTTCACTGTTCTCTTCGGGAAATAAGAATATAGATATAACGAGTCGGGGAACGGAGTGATGGTCCTAGATGGTGCATTAGTAGTCCTCACTATTCTGTGAAATAGTGTGATAATAATTGTAATGAGGACTCCTTTTGAGTTTGTATACTCTCTAGTAGACAATATTTGTATTCAAACTCAAAGTTTATATTTTTTCATATTGTACACTATAGTTGTATTATTAAGTTGTATTTGAATTCTGTACCATGTATCTGGCGACTCAAGATTGGTGATGTATACCTAATTTTGGGGTCGTCACAGTTGGTATCAAAGCTTAGGGATATGATCCCTGGCTAAGATGTGAGACTAGAACTAGGAGGGGAGAGACAGGGAATTCATTCGCTAATATGACCTACTTAATTTATTTTGTATTTAAATTGGTTGGTCAGAGTTTAGAGATAATATTTTACATGTCAACTAACCCTTATTTTGTGGCAGCATTTGAAAATGACATCCGAGAATGTTGAGAATAGTAATGGAGCACAAGAGATCATTGAGTCTCCACATATCAATAATCAGGATAATGTCAATCAAGAAGGCAACAATCCTCATGCAAACAACAACACGGACCAAATGATGAATGATGGATTGTTCAGAGGCTTTATGCAATTCATGCAACATCAGGCGAGAGCGGCTCCTGTCTGAAATGTAGGTGGAAACACTGGAAACTCTCGGACGGTTACTGCTAAACAATTCAAGGAGCTGGGACGACCGGAGTTTATTGGAGAGCCAAAACCACTTAAGGCGAAAGCATGGATAAACCAGATCACCAAGATATTTGATGTCTTGGGATGCTTCGAGGAGCAAAAGGTTCCCTTCGCCACCTTCATGTTGCGTGAAGAGATAGATTACTGGTGGGAATCTGTAAAATGTACCCAGCCTGACGCACTTAAGATGTCTTGGGAGAAGTTCCAAGAGCTATTCAACGACAAGTAATTTCCCGGGAGTATTCGTCACATGAAAGAAGTGGAGTTTATCAAATTGGAACAAAGAAATATGACCGTGTCGCAATACGAGGCTAAATTTGCGGAGTTATCCCGGTTTGCATCCCATTTGGTCGATAATGAGGAGCGAATGACGTGAATGTTTTTAAGAGGTTTGAAACCAGAGATACTTCAATATCTTATTTCTCATAAACTGTGTTTGTACTCAGATGTTGTAAATATAGCTCAGTTATTGGAGGGCGGTAACGAGTTAACGCAACCAAGAGAAAGTTGTCGGCAGCATGAAAATACCAGTGGTATCAGTCATCGAAACGGTGACAACAAACGTGGAGGGAATCAACATGCCAGAAATGGTAACCACTTCGATGGTAATCATGGCCAAGACAGTACAAATGGACATTTCAAGAAAAGGAGATTCAACAATGATGGAATGACGTCAGGACCAGCATCCGTTGTTAAGGAAGGAGAACAACCACCTATCATATGTTTCAAATGCGGAGGGGAGGGACACATCAGTCCAAACTGCGCGATGCCGTCCAAAGCATGTTATAATTATGAAAGAGAAGGTCACTTAGCACAATTTTGTCGTTCACCGAAGACAAGTTCAACCAAGATGGAGGCACCAAAGGCCGTCCCAGAAAAGTCAAAGCCGGTAGTGCAAGGGAGAGCATTTTTTGTGACCTCCCAGAAAGCAAGGAACCCGAATGAGGTCATCACGGGTAAGCTTATCATAAACTTTAGCGAAGTCTATACCTTATTTGATACCGGTTCTATACATTCTTTTATTTCTCCTACTTGCGCTCAACGATTAAATTTCACTCTGGAGAAATTAGACTTTGACTTATCTATAGAAACTCTGTTGGGAGAAACCTTCATTACATCCACTATTTATAAGTCTTGTTTGGTTCAAATCGGTACCCTCACATTACCTGTTGATCTTATTTCATTAAAAATACTTGTATTTGACGTAATTATAGGGATTGATTGGTTAACTACTCATCATGCAAAAATTGATTGTTTTCGTAAGGTTGTTAGCTTTCATATTCCTAACCAATCTGTTATCCGAATTCAAGCCACCAAACCATTAAAATCAATCACTGTCATCTAAAGCCATAAAGCTATTCGTTTATTAAAAAACGGATGACAAGCTTTCTTAGCTCATGTCACGGATCTAAACAAAAATACTTCAATTTTGAATGATATTTCTATTGTTAATGAATTTCCTGACGTATTCCCTGAAGAACTTCCTGGCCTAACCCCAGAGCGTGAAATTGAATTTTGTATCGACCTTGAACCTGGTACAAAACCTATTTCCAAAGCCCCATATCGAATGGCTCCTATTGAACTTCAGGAGTTAAAGACCCAACTACGGGAATTGTTAAACATCGGTTTCATTCATCCTAGTACTTCTCCTTGGGGTGCTCCTGTTCTATTCGTGAAAAAGAAAGATGGGAGTATGCGACTTTATATTGATTATCGAGAGTTGAATCATGTCACCATCAAAAATAGGTACCCATTGCCACGTATTGATAACCTGTTTGACCAGTTGCAAGGAGCCAAATTCTTTTCAAAGATTGATCTTTGTTTCGGATATCACCAAATGAAGATTAGAACTGATGACATTCCAGAGACGACTTTCAGAACTCGGTACGGGCATTATGAATTCCTAGTCATGTCCTTTGGATTGACTAATGCTCATGATGCCTTCATGGATATGATGAACTGAGTATTCAAGGAATATTTGGATCACTTTGTGGTCGTTTTTATTGATGACATCCTTATTTATTCCAAAAGCCGTGAAGATCATGAGCAACACTTGAGACTGATACTCCAAAAGCTTCGTGAATACAAGCTTTATGCCAAGTTGAAGAAATGCGAGTTCTAGCTTGAGGAAGTAGCATTCCTTGGGCACGTGGTATCAAGTAATGGAATATCTGTTGACCCAGCAAAGCTTGAAGCTATTCAAAGCTGGGAGCAACCTAAATCAGTGACCGAAGTACGTTGCTTTCTCGGCTTAGCTGGTTATTATCGAAGATTCGTAGAAGGGTTTTCTCGAATCGGTACTCCACTAACTCAGCTGACTCGGAAAGATACAAAGTTCGGTTGGAGTGAGGAATGTGAGAAGAGTTTTCAAGAACTCAAGAAGAGACTCATTTCAGCAACTGTTCTGACAATACCATCTGGTTCGGAGGTATTTGTCATCTACAGTGATGCTTCGGGCAAAGGGTTAGGATGTGTTCTAATGCAACATTGGAAAGTCATTGCCTATGCCTCACGACAACTCAAAGAATATGAGAGAAATTATCCTACTCATGATCTAGAGTTGGCAGCTGTTGTCTGCGCACTAAAGATTTGGAGGCATTACTTGTATGGAGAGAAAGTGGAGATCTTTACGGATCATAAAAGCCTCAAATATTTCTTCACTCAAAAGGAACTCAACATGCGACAATGACGTTGGCTTGAACTGTTGAAAGATTATGATCATACCATCCAATACCATCCTAGAAAAGTGAACGTGGTAGCTAACACATTGAGTAGAAGATCATATGCGGGTACGAGTGCAATATTGACAACACAAAACCCCATTTTGTGTGACTTGCAAAGGATGGAGATAGAGTTAAAGACTCCAGGGACCCATGTGATGATGGCGAATATACGAGTAGAACCGACTTTAATTTATAAAGTTAAAGCTGCTCAAGCTACCGAACTGGAGTTAATGCGTATGAGGAAGAAAGTGCAAAAAGGTGCTATGCCGGAAGTAAGAATCGATGAAGAAGGAATACATCGAGTCAACTCCAGACTTTGTGTTCCTAACGACCCTGATTTAAAGTATAAAATCACGATGGAGGCGCATAACACACCGTTTTCAATCCATCCTAGCAGTACCAAAATGTATCATGATATATGTCATACATTTTTATGGAGCAATATGAAGAGAAAGATAGCGCTGTTTATCTCAAGGTGTCTAACGTGTCAACGAGTCAAGGCGGAGCATTAAGTACCAAAAGGTCCATTGCAACCACTTGAAATTCTAGAATGGAAGTGGGAGCACATTACCATGGATTTCGTTACCGGTCTTCCCAAAGTTTCTCAAGGCATAAATGCGATTTGGGTCATTGTTGATAGATTGATCAAGTCTGCTCATTTCATACCGATACGAGAAACTTATACATTTGAACGTCTTACTCGTATGTACATAAACGAGGTTGTAAGATTGCATGGTATTCCAGTATCCATAGTTTCTGATCGAGACCCAAGATTCACTTCAAGATTTTGGGTTAGTTTTCAAAAATCTATGGGCACGGATTTACGATTTAGCTCAGCATATCATCCTCAGACGGATGGGCAGTCGGAGAGGACAATTTAAACTCTTGAAGATCTATTAAGACTCTGTGTCCTCGACTTCAAGGGAAGTTGGGACAAGTTCTTGCCATTGGTGGAGTTTTCCTACAACAACAGTTATCAAGCATGTATTAGCATGGCTCCATTCGAAGCGTTGTATGGAAGAAAGTGTCGTTTTCCAGTATGTTGGGATGAGGTGGGTGAAGCAATGTTGTTGGGACCGGAGTTGGTACGTATAACTACGGAAAAGATTCAAACAAGCCGACAACGTATAAAAACCTCATAAGATCGACAAAAGAGTTATACTGATCTTCATCGAAAGGACGTGGAATTCGATATAAGAGATCATGTGTTGATACGTGCTGCTCTATGGAAAGGAGTTACGAGATTTGGAAAGAGAGGAAAGCTCAATCCTCGATTCATCGGCCCATTTTTAATCCTTGATCGAGTAGGAACTGTGGCCTATAGACTTGTTTTACCGCCAAGTATGTCTCGTGTTCATAACATTTTTCACATATCCATGTTACGTAAATATGTGGAAGACCTGAACCACATTATTGAGTTAGAACCGGACGAAATAGCGGAAGATTTGACGTATGAAGAGGTTCCTGTTCAAATCTTGGATAAGAAGGAACATATTCTATGCTCCAAGGTTATACCTCAAGTTAAAGTTTTGTGGAGAAACCACGATATTGAGGAAATGACTTGGGAGTTAGAATCTAAAATAAAATCAAGGTATCCTTACCTCTTCAATATACCAGGTACGTACCATAATTTCGAGGGCGAAATTTCATAAGAAGGGGAGATTGTAAAACCCCAACTTTTTGAATAAAGATGAATTTTCTATAGATGTTATTTTTAAATATTATGGAGTGAAATTGATATAATGTTATAAGTTGTGGGTAATATTTATAAATTTTGCAAAGTACGTAAGTTGTTATATAATATTCGATTGGTCGGGGAATATTCATTTTAACAGGGAATATTCGTACAATGGCACAATCATTGGTGCACCCCACAACGGATTTATTGTCGGATTGAGAAAACGATAAAAATACTTTATGAAAATAACAGCAGAAGTTTTACCGTTAACTATTGAAACACCTGGTGTTAAAAGTACAGTAATACGCATGGTTGCATAGTAGCACACGGTATTAATTATTGATGCTTACGTGATAAGTCACTCAGTTTTGTTGGTATTATTAATCACAAAAAAACTTTTTATATAAAACAGAATACTTTTATAAAGTTATTCTATAAATAGAATATATTATATTATATTATGCATAGTGTTGCATAGTGTCTGCATAGTATTTTGCATAGTAAAATCTTTTTATATAAAATAGAATACTTTTATAAAGTTATCTGTTTTATTAGACAATAATTAGAATATATTATATTTTATTATGCATAGTGTTTGTATAGTGCCTACATAGTGTTTGCATAGTAAAATCTTTTATAAAGTTATTCATTTTATTAGATATATTATAAATATAATATATTATATTTTATTTAAAAGATTTTGCTTTAAATATGGACCGTCAGATTAAAGTAAATCAATCTGGACCGTTCATGAGTTAGTTACTATGCAGTCCATTTTTTTATAAATAGGAGCTCATTTCTTCATTATTTTCATACGAATTCACTGAAACTCTAGAGAGATAAACTATAGAGAGAAAGAAGAAAGTATTCTGCTACTTCACTACTTATATATCCAGTACTCTTCTTTTTAAGGTAGGGAATATTATTTGTTGTACTCGTATGGGGTGTTATTATTTTGTATTCATGAAGAGAACTTATGTTATTCCATTCTTTATTATTCTGTTGGAATAACCTGTATACGCGGGCTACCCAATAGTTGGTGACATTCTTCTATTATTCCGTCGTTACTATTCTATTGGAATATCTTGTCTGTGCGTCTTACGCCGGACCTGATTTTCGTCTTTATTATTCTGTTGGAATATCCTGTCTGTGCGTTTTACGTCGGACCTGGTTCCATCTTTATTATTATTCTGTTGAAATATCTTGTCTATACATTTTACGCCGGACCTGATTCCGTCCTTATTAGTATTCTGTTGGAATAACCTGTCTATGCGAAGTACCGCATGCATGGTGATTTCTGTTGTTATTCCATTCTTTATTATTCTGTTGGAACATCCTGTCGGTGCAAATTTCGCCTGACCTGGTTCCGTTATTTAGTATTCTGTTGGAATAACTTGTCTATGCGAAGTACCGCAAGCATGGTGATTTCTTTTGTTATTCCATTCTTTATTATACTCAGTTGGTTAAAGTTTTGACTTCTATACTACATGAAATTAGTGGAATATCTTTCATAATTGCGCTTCATCCAGTATCTTTTTATGGAAATAATCTTCTGAGCATTCTTGAATTTTACTCTACAAAGAAGTATCATGTTGACAATTTGGACGTTATTAGTTCCTGAATAAATTAATTCTTGAACTTATTTTATTGAATTCTTATATCATTGTCATCATCCTCATGTTTATATTATGTTGAAAGTCATCTGTGGCCTGTAGTGCATAGATGGACTTGGAATGATTATGACCAGGGATTATTCAATGTAATCATGACCGTAATGTTATAAATGATGTGGTAAAAGTCCTCATTGGCCCGTAGTGCATTGATGGACAGTTGTTGGCATGATCATGACCATTAATGAATACACAAATATTCTTGGCCCGTAGTGCATGGATAATTGTGGTCGTGATACTAAAGAATATCATTGGCCGTAGTGCAGGGGTGATTCGATGATGTGGATTATTTATTAAGCTGAGTCCCAGTGATAAAAGTGATGAAAAACCTTTTAAATCATAAAAGATAGTAGATTTTAATCTCTACTTGACTCTTTTAATGGATTGCTTGTTCCCCTGCAGTTAAACTTGATGTTTGTTATATTGTATCAGTTTAACACTGTTTAAGGCTAATGATAATTTATTCTGTATTATCTTATTCATAATTTTTTTTACTAGGCTAGTTGAGCTCACCCTTTCTTTCACTGTTCTCTTCAGGAAATGAGAATATAGATATAACGAGTCGGGGAACGGAGTGATGATCCTAGATGGTGCATTTGTAGTCCTCACTATTCTGTGAAATAGTGTGATAATAATTATAATGAGGACTTCTTTTGAGTTTGTATACTCTCTAGTAGACAATATTTGTATTCAAACTCACAGTTTATAATTTATCGTATTGTACACGACAGTTGTATTATTAAGTTGTATTTGAATTCTGTACCATGTATCTGGCGACTCAAGATTGGTGATGTATACCTAATTTTTGGGGCGCCACGAAAATACTCACAAGAATACGCTCGATAATATAGAGAGAAATCTTTAGTTTCTGCTGTGATTTTTAATTCTAACCTAAACACCCTATTTATAGGAAAATGCTTAGAACATCAAAGCAGAAAATTTAATATAATATTAATATAAATAAAACAATTCACGCCCACCTAAGACCAACTGAATTCAACACATTTATATCACATGTGGGGCCCACCAACATAATAAAAATGTTTTTCTAAAAAATAATAATTAAAACATCAAAAATCAATTATTCTGGAACTTCAATAATTCATAATAAATAGCCCTTTTATCAGAAAAATTGAAATCTTATGTCCTTCCATAGGAAATTCAATTCTCTACAACTTTGTAAGTTTAAGTTATTCCAAATTCCAAACAAAAATTGACCGAAATCCATATACGGACGATTTTACGGGCTATAATCAAATTTCAGTCAAGAAATGGGGTCCACAAACATGAAAAACATATTTTAAATATTTTTAGTAACAAAAATACTCCTCCTCATTTACTCATATATCACACATTCATTGTAAAAATATCACCATTATTATATTATTATAATATAATAATAAATTATTTTATCAGAAAAGATAAAATATCAATTTTCAACAATTGTCACTTTTCTAAAAATTCCTCCATTTATATCCACATAAATAAATATTTTCCTTATCATATAAATTAATAATTAATTATTCACAAATAATATTACAGAATCACAATAATGACAACCAGGCCGTTCCCAGGAAAGAGGGGGCTTTCCAATAAGGAATTCTCCTTACTGGTGCGCAGTTAGGTGACCAAACCTCTCCTTAGACAGAACTTTCTAGACATTGCCAATAATGTTATCTAGTATTATTATTAAAATAATATGAATAATCTGATAATGGAAAATACTGTGTATTGACAATTATTAAAACAACAATAATATAAAATATCAACGTAGCAATTATTGAATCAATAAAATAAAATATTGAACAGTAATTACTGTAACAATTATTGAGTAGTGCCTTCTTACGTAAGAATCAATAATTGGTGCAATACCGCGTGCTACTATGCAACAACGCGTATTACTGTGTTTTAACCACTAGGTATTCCAATAGTGTTAACGGTAACAACTACGTCGTTATTTATAAAAACTCATACTTGTAGTTTTCTTCATCCAATCACTTTCTTTTATGGGGCCCACAAAAGGTTGTGTCGTCTTACGAATATTCTACTACAGGAAGAATATTCCACGACCAAACGAATATTCCCCGACAACAATGAATATTTTATAACCACTTGCTTATTTAAAATATTTGCAAATTTTACTCATAACTAACCACATTAATTAAATCAACCCTTACTATTTCAAAATAATAAACAGAGGAAATTCAATTTCATTTATAAAAAGTTGGGGTCTTACAACCTTCCCTTCTTACGAAATTTCGTCCTCGAAATTGGCGTACGTACCTAGTGTTTCGAAACGATGAGGATACCTCTTTTTCATTTTTTGATTCCTACTCCCAGGTCATTTCTTCAATAGCATGGTTCCTCCAATAAACCTTAACTTGTGGTATAACCTTGGTGCGTAGGACAATCTCTTTCCTATCCAAGATCTTAACAGGTACCTCCTCGTACGTTAAATTTTGGGCAATCTCGTCTGGTTCTAACTCAATAATGTGGTTCGGGTCCTTCACATATTTACGAAGCACAGATATGTGAAAAATGTTATGAACACGAGACATGCTTGAAGGTAACGCGAGTATATAAGCCACATTTCCTACTCGGTCAAGAATCTGAAACGGACCAATAAATCATGGATTGAGGTTTCCTCTCTTCCCGAATCTTGTAACTCCCTTCCATGGAGTAATACGTAACAATACATGATCCCCAATGTCAAATTCCACGTCCTTTCGATGAAGATCCGCATAACTCTTTTATCGATCATGTGCCGTTTATATACGTTGTCGAATCGTTTGGATCTTCTCTGTAGTCATTCGTACTAACTCTGGTTCCAACAATGTTGATTCTCCCACCTCATCCCAGTATACTGGAGAGCAACACTTTCATCCATATAATGCCTCGAATGGAGCCACACCTATACTTGCCTGATAACTATTGTTGTAGGAGAATTCCACCAATGGTAGGTACTTATCCCAACTCCCTTTGAAATCTAGGACACAAAGTCTTAATAGATCTTTAAGAGTTTGAATAGTTCTCTCTTATTGTCTGTCCGTTTGAGGATGGTATGCCGAACTGAATCGTAAATCCGTGCCCATAGCTTTCTGCAAGCTAACCCAAAATCTTGAAGTGAATCTTGGGTCACGATCCAAAACTATGGATATTGACATGCCATACAATCTCGCAATCTCATTTACGTACATACTAGCAAGACGTTCAAGGGAATAAGTCTCCCGTATTGGCAAGAAATGAGAAGACTTGGTTAATCTATCAACAATAACCCAAATCGCATCTATGCCTTGAGAAACATTGGGAAGACATGTAACGAAATCCATAGTAATGTGTTCCCACTTCCATTTCAGAATCTTAAGTGGTTGCAATGGACCCTATGGTACTTCATGCTCCGCCTTTACACGTTGACAAGTTAAACACCTCGAGATAAACTTCGCGATCTCTCTCTTCATATTATTCCACCAAAATGTATGTCGAAGATCATGATACATTTTGGTACTCCCAGGATGGATTGAAAACGGTGTGTTGTGTGCCTCCATTATGATTATAAGCTTCAAGTCAGAATCGTTAGGAACACAAAGTCTGGAGTTAACTCGAAGTATTCCTTCTTCATCGATTCTTGCTTCCGGAATAAAACCTTTTTGCACTTTCTTCTTCATACACATCAGCTTCATGTCTGTAGCTTGAGAAGCTTTAACTTTATCAATTAAAGTCGGTTCTACTCGTATACTTGATGTCATCACATGGGTACTTGGAGCCTTTATCTCTATCTCCATCCTTTGCAAGTCATACAAAACGGCCTTTGTGTTAAGAACATTGCACTTGTACCTGCATATGATCTTTTACTCAATGTGTCAGCTACCACGTTTGCTTTTCCAGGATGGTATTGAATGGTATGGTCATAATCTTTCAATAACTCGAGCCAACGTCGTTACCACATGTTGAGTTCCTTTTGGGTGAAGAAATATTTGAGGCTTTTAAAATCTATATAGATCTCCACTTTCTCCCCATACAGGTAGTATCTCCAGATCTTCAACGCAAAAACGACTGCTGCCAACTCTAGATCATTAGTAGGATAATTCCTCTCATATTCTTTGAGTTGTCATGAGGCATAGGCTATGACTTTCTCATGTTACATGAGAACACATCCTAACCCTTTCCCCGAAGCATCGATGTAGATAACAAATCCATCCGAACAAGATGGTATTGTCAGAACAGGTGCCGAAATGAGTCTCCTCTTGAGTTCTTGGAAACTCTTCACGCATTCCTCGCTCCATACGAATTTTGTATCTTTACGAGTCAGCTGAGTTAATGGAGCAGCGATTCGAGAAAATCCTTCCACGAATCTTTGATAATAACCAGCTAAGCCCAGAAAGCTACGTACGTTGCTCACCGACCAACTTTGTATTGCTTCAATCTTCGCCGGGTCAACAGACACTCCATGTTTTGACACCATGTGCCCAAGGAATGCTACTTCCTCAAGCCAGAACTCGTATTTCTTCAGCTTGGCATATAGCTTATTATCACGAAGCCTTTGCAATACCAGCTTCAAATGGTGTTCATGATCTTCATGGCTTTTGGAACAGATGAGGATGTCATCAATAAAGACAATAACGAACTGATCCAAATATTACTTGAATACTCGGTTCATCATATCCATGAAAGCAGCAGGAGCATTAGTCAATCCAAAAGACATGACTAAGAAATCATAATGCCCGTACCGAGTTCTGAAGGCAGTCTTTGGAATATCCTCAGTTTTAACATTCAGCTGATGATATCCAGAACGAATATCAATTTTTGAAAAGAATTGTGCTCCTTGCAACTGGTCAAACAGGTCATCAATGCGAGGTAGCGGATACCTATTCTTGATGGTGACATGGTTCAATTCTCGATAGTCAATACAAAGTCGCATACTCCCGTCTTTTTTCTTTACAAATAAAATAGGATCACCCCAAGGAGATGTACTAGGACGAATGAAACCTATGTCCAACAACTCCTGTAGTTGGACCTTTAACTCCTTAAGTTCAATAGGAGCCATTTGATATGGGGTTTTAGAAATGGGCTTTGTACCAGGTTCAAGGTCAATAAAGAATTCAACTTCATGTTCTGGGGGTAGACCGGGAAGTTCTTTAGGAAATACGTCAGGAAATTCATTAACAATAGAAATATTATTCACATCTGACGTGTTTTTGTTCAAGTCCGTGACATGGGCTAAGAAAGCTTGACATCCGTTTTTTAATAAACGAATAGCTTTATGGCTTGATATGACAGTGATTGACTTTAGTGGTTTGGTTGTTTGGATTCGCATAATAGGTTGGTTAGGAATATGAAAACGAACAACCATACGAAAATAATCGATTTTAGCATGATGAGTGGTTAACCAATCAATCCCTAAAATCACATCAAATGCAAGTATTTTCAATGAAATAAGATGGGCAGGTAATGTGATGGTTCCAACTTGAATCAAACAAGATTTATAAATAGTAGATGTAACGAAAGTTTCTCCTAACGGAGTCTCAACAGATAAGTCAAGGTCTAATTTCTCCGGAGTCAAGTTCAAATGTTGAGCAAAAGAAGAAGAGATAAAAGAATGGGTTGAACCGGTATCTAATAAGGTATAAACTTCACAAGAATTTATGATTCGCTTACTCATGATCACCTCGTTTTGGTTCCTCGCATTTTGACCAGTCACGACAAACGCTCTTCCAGGAACCGTTGACTTTGAATTTTCTGGGACAGCCTTTTGAGTCACCATCCCCGCTGGACTTGGTTTCGCTACATTACAATCTCGAGCGATATATCCTTCGTTTCCACAACTATAACATACCTTGAACTGTTGCAGACAGTTTGGGCTGATGTGTCCCTCTTTTCCACATTTATAGCATACGACTGGTGGTCGTTCTCCTCCCTTAGAAACAGTTGATGTTCGTGCTGACATCTTCACGTTGTCATTGTTGTATCTCCTCTTCTTGAAATCTCTTCCCGACTCGCTTCATCTATTCTCATGGTCACGATTACCACCGAAGTGGTTACCGCTTTTGTCTGAATGTTTCCTCCCCGTTGGTTTTCATTGCTTTGATGACTGCTGCCATCGGTATGACCTTGGTTGTGGTCCCTCGGTTGAACATACGCATTATCTCACTCTAATAATTGAGCTCTGTTTACAACATATGAATATAAAGAGAATTTATGAGAGATAAGATATTGTCGAATCTCAGGTTTTAAACCTCACAGAAACATCCTCGTCATTCGTTCCTCATTCTCTACTAAATGAGGTGCAAACCTAGATAAATCTGCGAACTTCGCCTCGTATTGGGACACCTGTCATGTTGTTTTGTTCTAGTATAATAAACTCTACCTCCTTCATATGGCGAATACTTTCAGGAAAGTACTTGTTGTTGAAAAGTTTCTGAAATATTTCCCAAGACATGCTGAGTGCGGTAGGCTGGGTATGTTTCACAGACTCCCACTAGTAGTCTGCCTCGCCACGGAACATAAAGGTGGTGAATGGAACCTTCTATTCCTCCGTGCATCCCAAGACATCGAATATCTTGGTAATTTGTTTAACCCACGTCTCTGCCTTGATCGGATCCGGCTTTCCAATAAATTATGGTGGTCCCAACTCTATAAACTGCTTGGCCGTGACAAGCCGCGCGTTGCTATCATTTCCACCCGTATTTTGTACACGAGTCTCCCTCGTCTGGTTTTGCATGAACTGCAAAAAGCTTCTAAACATCTCATCATTCATCATTTGTTCGGTAGTGTTGTTTACAGGAGGAATATTGCCTTCCCGTTGTACGTTCCCTTGGGTGGTGATTAAAGGTGTCTCCACGGTCTCATTCACTCCACTGTTAATATTCTCAGCTGCCATTCTCAAATATTGCCATAAAACAAGGGTTAATTAAAGAAATTAACATGCCACATAATATCCTTATATTATGACCGACCAAAAAAATAAGCTTAGGTATGACACACTAGCGAATGATTACTCGTCTCTCCCCTCCTAGTTCTATTCCCCGATCTCCGCCAGAGACCATATCCCTAAGCTCTGATACCAACTGTGACACCCCCAAAATAGGTATACATCACCCATTCTGAGTTGTCAAATACATGGTACAGAAACAAATACAACTTCATTAATACAATTGTCGTATAAAATACCACAACATATATACTATGAGTTTAAATACAAATACTGTCTAATAGAGAGTATTCAAACTCAAAATAAGTCCTCATTAAAATTATTATCACACTATTTTACAAAAATAATTTGGACTGCTAAAATCACTTTCTAGAACCATCATTCCACACCCCGACTACTTCCCGCTACATTCTCGCTTCTTGACAAGAACAATGGAACAAAAAGGAAAAAGCATGAGCTCAATTAGCCCAGTAAAGAATATTATAACTAAGATAATATACAACAATTTATCATTAGTCTTCAACAAGGAAAAATCTGATAGAATATAATAGACAACAAGTTTAAGATCAATAACTGCAACAAAAACATCAACCCATTAGAAGAGTCACGTAGAGAATGAATTCTACTATCTTCTAAGATTTTAAAGTCCATCATCAATATTTTATCCCTGTAACATCAATCAATATACATCTTGAATCAAATATTCATCTTTGCACTACAGGCCAAAGATATTCATTTGTATCACTTGTTGGTCATGATCATCTCAACACCTGTACATCTTAGCACTACGGGCCAAAGATATTCATCAGGAAATCATTCATCTTTGCACTACATGCCAAAGATATTCAGTAATATCATCATTTAGGAGTGAGGATGATGAAAAATATTTTAAAGAAAATGAATCAAGTGAGACAAAAGAACAATTATTTGAGATTCGTACTTCGATTTATCCAAGTTCAAAAATACTCCATAATAACCAATTATGAAGTAGAATTCAAAATAAAGATCAAAACATGGATACAATCAAAGATAGTAACCATAATAGACGCCTTGGATAAAAAGAAGAAAATTTCATTTTTTTAGTGAATAGTGTCGTATTCATGAATAGTGTTGTATACGTGAATAGTAACCCCGACACAAAAATGTAGAAATTCTACAATAATATTCATATCAATATTTCGACATAATGATATTGAAGAAATACTATCATTTACGAAGAAAATAACATCCCTTACCTCAAAAAGACAGTACTTCTGACTGAAATACTGGATATAGTGCTGAAGGAACTTGCACCATGTAGCAACACTCAAAGTATCAAAATACTCACAAGAATACGCTAGATAATATAGAGAGAAATCTTTAGTTTTTGTTGTGATTTTCAATTCTAACCTAAGCACCCTATTTATAGAAAAATGCTTAGAACACCAAAGCAGAAAATTTAATATAATATTAATATAAATAAAAAATTTCACGCCCACCTAAGACCAACTGAATTTAGCACATTTATATCACATGTGGGGCCCACCAACATAATAAAAACATTTTTCTTAAAAATAATAATTAAAACTTCAAAAATAAATTATTTCAAAACTTCAATAATTCATAATAAATAGTCATTTTATCAGAAAAATTCGAATCTTATGTCCTTCCATAGGAAATTCAATTCTCTACAACTTTGTAAGTTTAAGTTTTTCCAAATTTCAAACAGAAATTGATAGAAATCCACATACGGACGATTTTACAGGCTATAATCAAATTTTAGTCAAGAAATGGGGTTCACGAACATGAACAACATGTTTTAAATATTTTTAGTAAAAAAAATACTCATCCTCCTCATTTACTCATATATTACACATTCATTGTAAAAATATCACCATTATTATATTATTATAATATAATAATAAATTATTTTACCTGAAAAGATAAAATATCAATTTTCAACAATTGTCACTTTTCTAAAAATTCCTCCATTTATATCCACATAAATAAATATTTTCTTTATCATATAAATCAATAATTAATTATTCATAAATATTATTACAGAATCACAATAATGATAACCAGGTCGTTCCCAAGAAAGAGAGGACTTTTCAATAAGGATTTCTCCTTACTGGCGAACAATTAGGTGACCAAACATCTCCTTAGACAGAACTTTCTAGACCTTGCCAATAACGTTATCTAGTAATATTATTAAAATAATATGAATCATTGATCTGATAATAAGAAATACTGTTTAGTGACAATTATTAAAACAACAATAATATAAAATATCAACGTAGCAATTATTGAATCAATAAAATAAAATATTAAATAGTAATTACTGTAACAATTATTGAGTAGTGCATTCTTACGTAAGAATCAATAATTGGTGAAATACCGCGTACTACTATGCAACAACGCGTATTACTGTGTTTTAACCACCTGATATTCCAACAGTGTTAACGGTAACAACTACACCGTTATTTATAAAAACTCATACTTGTCATTTTTTTCATCCAATGACAGGATGAATATTCAACGACCAAACAAATATTCTCCGACAATAATGAATATTTTATAACCACTTGCTTATTTAAAATATTTGTGAATTTTACCCATAACTAACCACATTAATCAAATCAACCCTTACTATTTCAAAATAATAAACAAAGGAAATTCAATTTTATTTATAAAAAGTTGAGGTCTTACAACAATATTACTCTAAAGTGTTTAAAAAAAAATTCATATCTGTTTGAGGGATCATAAAAACTATGAACTTTGAGGTTTATGGCATTTTTACCTGCTACCTCTTTCAATTACGAAAGTAAGGTACTCCACTTCTGAAAATATTTTATATTTGATATGGTTACAATCACAAAGAAGGTAACTACTGATGCGGGTACTTTAGATGATCAGTCTATTGTACCTTAGTAATCGAAATGACTATATGCGTTCTTAGATTGGAATATTTTATCCAATTAGTATATCCCCAGTTTTAGGGTTGTTCACCTCAAACTCATCATAAGATTCTGT
Source organism: Panax japonicus (assembly GCA_020205505.1). NCBI lineage: Eukaryota > Viridiplantae > Streptophyta > Magnoliopsida > Apiales > Araliaceae > Panax > Panax japonicus. Next base: position 55,678,393 of record CM035096.1, read on the forward strand.
ACCAAAATAATTTGGTTCGGCATAAGCATTCAAAGAATACTTTGAATTCCATAAATATTTGTCTAGCTGAATCAAATAGCTTAGACGCATATCAATAATTCAAATTTCAATCGAAACATTGCTGGCCAAATTCAGTTGGCAATAATTTACCTTTATAATTCTTAAAATCATTTTATGACGTCATGATAACGCATTGTATTTACAGTCCGTTTGAGGATTCTGTCATTCTGTGACTTTGTTATACTACATCATATTATAGTAGCTGACGATCTTTAGATCACATCCAACACTAAGTAATTCTGCATTAATAATTCCATCATTTTTATCATCTTTGCACCAGGTTGCATGATGCATTAATGATATAAAAATACATTTTGATAATTCAAATCATTTTCATCTTGCTGAATCAATTAGCATATACTCTTCTTTAAACTTTTCAAAAACCTTTTGAAAATCATCTTTGGTGTCATTATGCCACAATAGGTAACGATATGTTAGTGGCCCGAAGTCCATGCCTACACACTTGTCACCATGTGTTGAGGATAATAAAATTCATTTTTAAGGGCACATCAGTGCGAATTTAGCTTGATGTCAAAAACTTTGAAGTCTAGCATAGCTAGAAGATTTGGAATACTTATACTTCCATCATCAACTTTAATTTCTTTAATGATCCATTGATTAATAAATCTATCTATTATATCATCCTCAATTCTCCATTCACACATAACTATATCCAATTCGTCAAACTTACCAGACATTATAAGTTCAGGAACTTTCCACAATCATATGAGTTTCGGAACTTATCCTAGTCAGACCATAGGCGTCCATTCGCTGAGGGGTTCAAAACATACCATATGATTATGAGTCATGAACTTAACATAAGTATGAGTTTTAAGAACTCACAACTAACCTTATATTCTCTATATATTCGTTATACACATGAGAAAAGAATCACCTTATCAACATGCATATAGAAAATAGCGCGACATCAGGTTCCAATGATTATCAATGTAAGAAACTAAGTGGTTGTCAAACCAAACTCGGTCACTAATCAATATAGGAAGCTAAGCGGATAATTCCCCGCCCATACAAAAAATTGGTCAACCTAACCACTATATCGACCAGGAAGCTAAGTGATTCTAAAACCAAGTACAAATTCTCCGCCCATACAAGGAATCATACAACTCAGCTCCTGACATGAGTACTCAATTGAAATCCCACACCATTCATACTTTCTCTTTTCTTAATACGAATTTTCTTAATCTGCATCTTAACATTTAACACTCTTTTCTGAGTTTACATCGTACCATTTCATAGTACCTTCTCTTTATAGCGTCAAGCTATATCATTCCAATCACTTAACATATCATATGTTATTCAACGATTTAATCTGATCACATCGTGGTCTTATTTTGTAATCATTTTTCCTTATACTCACGATCGTTTTATACTACGATCTTCTTATTCTTCTCTTTAATCATATTATATTATGATTTTATTTACACTTTCCATCTTATAGAAATAGTCTATTTATTTTCACTTTTCATCTTTATTACTGGAGTTAGGTAACTCCAGATTCTTATCTTTATATCTCTTCAACATTCTTCTTTGAATCTTATTTATTTATCTTTCTCTTTACTTTACTGATGAATTCCTTAAATTCAACTCTTATCCCTTAAACTCGTTCTGAGTTTATTCCTTATCATCATCTCCGCGGTTATAGCCTAAGGTACCCCTACCTAAGGTTTATAACCTACGGCTTTGATACCACCTGTGACGCCCTCAAATCTGGGTACTTTTTACCTCAGATCTGGTACATCATTTCTATAACTATTGGAGAAGATATAAACATAAATTGTTTATACATTAAAATTTTATATATCATTCCCAAGGTCTACAACCTTAACTAAATACATACATTCAATATCTAAAAAGGTTTACAATGTTATTTTTGTCAGAAAATTTAATAGATCTAACTGCACCATAATTTAATCTTGCACTTTGTCTTTGCTTCTGTCTTTACTCGAGCTTTCATCTTAATCTGCAATTTTTTATCATGATATAGCAAGGGTGAGCAACAAAATTTGCCCAACAAGTTTTAAATACAATGAAGATATATCATGATTGAAAAGAATGAATACGCTTTCAAGTTTTCAACAATATAATAATTGTGAAATAACATGAATCAAGTTTCAATAATTGCATGACTGAATCAATAATGTTTGAAGGTCAACAATGACCCTGAACAATTTAACTGATCCTTATGGTAATGAAGGTGATCAGCCTTTCAAACCTGATAAACTTATGCAACATGCACTAAGTGCTAATCAATAATCAAAGATGTGGAATAATTGTCAATAATTAATCCACTAGCATGCTTGAAACATAATAACTCGAGTTTGAGTTAGGAGACTTGCCTATACCGCTGATTACTGTTAAGAAATCTAATTTAATCTCTTATGAAAGACCTATAATTAATAAGATCGATCTTCCGATTAGCATAATGCACTTTATATCACAATACTATTACTTAAATAATAAATTAGCTAATATTTAGCCACATAATCAAACGTTGAATAAATCTTTAACTCGTTAGTAATATTATTATCCCTTAATAGTATTACTATCACTTAACCACTATCTTAAACTATTGTCTAATATTATTAATCATTTAATAATATTTTAATCTCTTAATAATATTTAATCACTTCTTAACATTATTAATCATTTAATAGAATATTAATCATTCACAAATATTATTAATCATTTAATAATATTTTAATTATTTATCAATATTATTAACCATATAATAATATTTTAATTCTTATCAAATATTATTAATCATTTAATAATATTTTAATCATCATCTAATATTATTAATCATTTACTAATATTATTAATCACTTAATAATATTTTAATCATCTAATATTATTAATCATTTAATAATATTTTAATCGCTTATAAAGGTCTCACACATTTTAAGATGTAAATATTTTACATCTTGAATATTAAATCATTTTTATTCCATTTCAGAATTATCTTTTACATTTACTCGCAAAATTCGGAGTTTAAACAGCTAATGCATAACTTTTATAGTAAAACTCAATTTACTATATTATTTCTTTAATTTAATCAATTTTTATATTATTTTGTCTGTTCATAAGTCAACACTGACTATGGCCTCATATACAAATATTTTATCCTGCTAGCACATTTGCTTTATTTTTTGTTTTACAAATATTTGTATTTTTGCTTTATATATTAAATATATATATATATTCCGTTACGTAAATCTCTGCTCAAAAACCACATTAAGAACCCTAGAAACCTCAAAATATTATTTTTATTATTAATAAAAATTTTCAAAGGTTTTACGTTTTTCGTTGAACCACAAAATAAATTTATAGGCAACTATAGAATTATTTCGCTTAAGTATAAAATTTATATTTATTACATATTTTTATTGCTTTATTTATACCCGAAAGAAAGTTTCTCGGCATAAAATATCACTTATATTCAAATCTCGTGTCGTAGGACTTTAATAGATTTATTATGACTTATTATTTTGCCGGAACGCGATTCGAAACTTCGAACGTCAAAGTCGCTCGGCGCGCCGACGCTCAAATTTTAGTTCTGACATGCATGTTCGCTCATTTTTAATTCTCAAATCATAAGTCATATATCATTGAAATTTTGAGCATGTTATGGACCTCATGTCATAGTATTTTAGAAAAATTTCACACCGCGAAAAAGGATCACGTAAGCTCATCAAAACAGCATACGAAAAAGACGTCAAGTAGCTGTCAACACAGCCCAGGCGCGCGCGGCGCTCAGCAGGCGCTGCTGCTGCTCTACCTGTTACGCATCTTAAGGCAGCCACTTCGCGATTTTCTCACGCCTTACTCGTAACTCCGATTAATTAGAATTTTGGATATGTTATACATGTCATACCAAAGTATTTTTAAAAAATATCACCCAGCAAATTTGAACCTCTTAGGCAGCCTAAAACATGTCCCAAAAATGTTCACTCGCAACAGTTTTCATCTTTTTCCCAGATTTACCCTCTTTTTCGTTTTAAAACATTTTTGAGCGATTTTTGAGCCCACGCGAAACTAACTTCCGGGACTACAACTCTTTCCTACTGACGTTTTCTCATATTCCGAACATATTAGTCCAGAAATTCCGTTCAAGTGGACTGAACCGAAATGAGTATTCCAGTTTTGACTTGGCTACTTTAAAATGTCATAACTCTTTCCTCCGAAATCGGATTTAGTTTGTTCCGGGGTCTATGGAAAGCTTATTCAGTGCACTATAACATATCAAAAGACCAAAATCTTCCTCCATGCTGACCCAGTCACTTTCTTCTCTTTCTATTTTGCTTCTCTCATCTTCTCTCTCTCTCTCTTAATCTCTTACATATCTATTCTTTATCTTTCCAATATCTATTCTTTCTCTCTCTATCTTAAGAGATTTTATTTGATATGCAATGTGGGAAACAAATTCTATTTAGCATGTGTTAGTATTCCCTTCTTCCACTCGGCTCCTCTCTCTTTCTCTAATCTTTTAGCTTGCATGCACCTCTTAACAAAATAATGGGGCTAGAACCCTGGGGTGACACTTGGCTTGGAGTGTGAGAGTAAACTTAGATTTATTTATTTTTTATTTTTTTACCCCACATGCTTATTACTCCCTCAAATAGCTGGTGCATTCCCCCCCCCTTTACTCTCCTTTTTTATTTATCCCACATGCATACTTACACAAATAATAAACTAGCACTTTGACCAATTTTGACTTTCACCAAATTGGATTTAAATTAGGTTTTGAACTTAATATTTTGGGCTTTAAAGAAATTGTTTGGGTCATGTAAATTACTATGATCTAATGTCTTAATTTTTATCATAACCTCATGAAATCATATAATTTATATAACACAACTTTGATACATAAATTATATAAAACATAACATTTAAATTACATATTTATTTTATAATTACAAAATAAATATTCTACACATAATTTCTTATGCAAATACAATTATTTACATACCCAAGATAATATAATATCCTTACCTTATTAACATAAATTCAATTAAGAATTTATATATACTTTCCTTAAGATATTACGATAAATATAATATCTTTTCTTTATTAAATTAATTTTATATAAGAATTTATTCTAATACTCTTGGGTAAAGTATATATAAATATTATATGCTTAACCCGCCTCTTTTTGCTTTATTATGCAAATTGTTTCCAACAATTTTATTTCCTAGCATAACATATATATATAATTATATATATTCATTAACTCCCAATTACAAGATACACCAAACATGCACACATCACATATAGAAAAAATATTAATAAATATATTTTCTCACATTACATATTATTCGTATCAATTTCTTTGCATATAGCAAATATAATTTAATATATTTACCATATTACACACACACACACACACACACATATATATATATATATATAAAACAGATCAGGTCCGGACTCCCGTACGGGAGTAAAATCCGGACCTTTTTTTTTGTTTTTTTTTTGAAACAACTAAAAAAAAATAAATAAATTATGAAACTGAAATTTTTCAATAATACAGTATTTTGGGTGTGTTTTTAATACCTACACCAACCAATGTATGTACAGTCTGCCCAGACTGTACAGACATGTTTTGTTATAGGCATCCAAATCACGCCCAAAACACTGTATAATGTAAAAATTTCAATTCCATAAATTTTTTTTTTAGTTGTTTCAAAAAAAAAAGCAAAAAAAAAAAAAAAAAGTTCGGATTTTAACAAAATCCGGGAGTCCAGACCTGATCCGGACTATATATATATCCTTCATAAATTATAAAGTGATTTATATACTCATATATTAGACTAGACATTTAAGTTAATGTATATTAAACCTCTTAATACGATTTGCTACGTTTAATAGGCCTTCTTTAAATGGCCTGACATATATATTATTACATAATCTCTTCAAATTACTAAACTGTATTGATTTTTCTTAAAAAATTTAAATAAATCATCTATTTCCACTCTAGGTTTTAAAGTTTAACCTTTAATTTAATCATTTAAGATTTTATTAATCATCTAAATTCTTGGGTTGTCACACCCTCGGAGTAGTCTTTCTTAGAAAAGTACTCATCTGTCTCTGACTCCTCTAGAATCACTAATGGTACCTCCGCCACTGGCATGGGTACATGCTTTACTCTGTTCATAAGATCTTCGTTCACCGTGTGTATATCTTTATATATCAAGCTATCGATCGACATTCTACAATAACACATAACATGTTGATTAGTACATAACACATAATAGTATAAACATAATTCACATTTTATTTATTTAGGGTTACTTTCCATCTTTTAAATCTTTTGATACTGAGTTTCCTCAATACCTTATTGACTCATTGGACTTAAGTAAAGCTCGAGTTTATTTCCTTCGAACTTATACTTCCCTAATGAGGTTATTAGCCTAAGGTTCTTCCCCCTTAAGTTTTATAACCTAATGCTTTGATATCAACCTGTGACGGCCCCAAATCTGGGTCTCTTCCAACCTGACATATGGTCTACACGGTGCTACAGTTCACACAAACATTCAATTGAAATGCTTCAAAAGAACGAATATGTCTTATATATATTCCAAAACAATACAACCATTCCCTAGGTTTTTTATAAACGTTACATTTGTTCTTGTCATAATATCAAATATTATCATTACAAACCTATACTATTACATAGGTAAGCTACAAGTTCTCCTTAGCCTTCCCATTATCCTTGCCAGATCCTTCGGTCCGTTCGGTCTAAGCTACATTCATATGGTTCAAGCAAGAGTGAGCATAACAAGCTCAGCAGGTACAATAATTTCTTTTAAACAACATGCTTGAAACATAAGAATCGTATATCTTCAATAATTGGATAATAGTTACGAAGTACTATCAATAATTCAAAATAGCATTTCTTTTTCTTCAAAATATTTTACAATGACAATATTCAGTAAAACGTCAATTCTTGTCCAAGACCATGAGCGTTTCATATTTTCTTTGAAAATGACAACCTGTCACTAAGTTCGTAAGTCCGGCATAGCTTATGAGCACTTCTAGGTGATCAGCCTCTAGTACTCTATGTTGATCAACACTACATTCATTAAACTTATGTACGTTTAATTTGTGGCAACCACACGTGCCCATCGAATACTCGATGAAAATACATTTGTTTATTCATATTCAGTCTTAACTTGAATTCATACCAAACAATTGGCGTAGGATAGTGTTATCAATTCTATATAAAAAGACTTGTAAAGATATCAATCAATCTTTCAAGAATAGTCTAGCCGAGTTAAAACTGGCATCAACCCTTTCGTAAAATAATTCATGCATCTCATAACATGAATCACAAAGAACTTGGCTAACACGAAGGTTAGACAAGCATTTAAGAAAAACTTGCCTTCAGCGTCTGCTATAGTAAAATTACATTTCCTTTGAGTCTTTATGGTCTCTACAACACAGAACCACATAACATACCACATTAGGTCATGAATGAACATACATAGTTCCTTAAGAATCTTACCCTTCTTCTCAATCTAATTAGGTATTAGATTTGTTATTATTGGTTTCGGTTTGCCGTCGTTCTTACCAACTTCTTCCCTTTCTATAACTTAATTGAAATTATTTCATTAATACAACTCATTTCGGGTTAATCATCTTTCATCACGGCTTAATAACTTTATTATTAATCGAAACTTGATCGTCATTGGTTTAGTACACTTATTGTATATCGTACATGTTCAATTGCTTATATTTAACCTTTAGTGTTACACTTAAGGTTTATAACATCCTTAATGAGGTTACATTACATTTATTAAGAAATTAATTCTCTCTTCATATGCTTCTCCTTTACTTTACATTCAAAACTTTTATTCTCTATCTTTTTCCTAGTGTTGGCGCTGCGGCGTGGCCTTCTTGTTTCTAGAACTCGGTCACGACGCTGCGGTGCCATCTCCTTTACAAATAGCCGCGTTGTGGTGCCAATTAAAAGGGTATTATGTCCGATCTCGCGTTGCGGTGCGGGACATTCTTCCTTGAGTTGCGCTACGGCACAGACTCTGTGCATCAGACAAATTTGACAGATTTTTCATTTTGTGAGATTCTCGGACTCGTAACTTCTTCATTATAATTCTGAATTGGCTCGTTCAAGAGCTTAAGGTTCACAAATTACATACTCTATGTGTTCATGCAATAATTTTATCTATTTGACTTTGTTAACTAAAAATTCACCTATTAGTCTATTTTTAACGAAAACGATAAACGTTCGTGAACGTTCAACGCTCATTTCTTCGTTCTAAGTCAAAATTCGGTCATTTTCGAGTCCTCAACTCTATAATGCCAAATAAGACTTGTCTCCATTGAAAACCAATGTTTCCAAGCTCAATATCAAAATTCGACTTCCATTTTGAGAATTTTACGAATTCGACAATTATCGTCTAATCGTGTAAATTTCGGCAAAACTTTGTTACTTAAGACGTGTTCTTCATTTCAAATGTATTCATTCCGCCATACTAACATCTTAACCTACTCATTTTATTAACTTATATACATGATAAGTTCTTGATTGTTCTTTTTGAGTTTATAACTTGTAAAAGTAAAACTACTACGATTCCATTTCTCATGACTTATCATGATCTTAATCTTTTAACCACCATCCTTGCTTCTTATTATCATACCATCTTATTAAGGAAAACATATGAGAAGTTCATATAGGTTCCTCATGAGTTCATAACTTATTTAGGTTTGAATTACTTATTCATGACTTACACGGCTTAAGTCCATTGATTTATCATTTTTATCATTCCTTAGCATACAAGTTCTACCACTACCCACTTCTCTAACAATAGAAGAGAAAGAGAATCATGGTTAAAGATTGCTTACCCTTGAATATCACTTGGTTAATCTTTGGTCTTCTTCTTGCTTCTTGAAATATGAAAGACTAGCTTTCTAGCTTTTCTAGTTTAATCTCTCAAGCCAATAAGGTATAAGTTATTGGTGGAAAATCTAACAACTAACAAATGAGCTAGCAAGCTTCCTATTTATAGAAATCTCAAAGTTAGGGCAAAAGGGTCATTAATCCAACCCATCTCCTTAATCACCTCCTTACTATTTATTACTTAAGCATTAAGTTACTTGCTCATAACCTTATTTACTTTGCTATCACAACACTTAGTCATTAATTTAACTTGCTTAGCACAACTCTTATCCTTTGCTTGCTCATCATATTCCTTAGCCATTAAGTTTACTTAACTTATCCTTTGTTTAACCCTTAAGTCTACTTTCTCATCACTTAAGCACTTTGTTTGCTCACCACACTTACTCGGTCTTTAAGTTTTCTTGTTAATCACATAGCTTATCCTTTGATTAGCCACCGAGTACTTTACTTGGCCACCACTTTGGGTCATCCATGTGCTCATGGGTTTCCCCATGGATCATCCTTGCTTTGGTCTTTAGGTTTAATTAGTTAGCTTATTCTTGTGGGCTTGCATTAATTTGTTTTGGGCTTTACATGAACAAACATTTGGCTTGTACCTTAATTCTTATCGGTCTTTCATATTAAATCATATTGGACTTATACATCCCACATAATCCACAAGTTTATTCACAAATGGCTTAAAGCTTTAGGACGTATTCTATATGTATTATTATCGTATTCTAACTCGTATACTAATTCAACATATACGACATACCATCATTCATACATACTCTCAAACTGACTCGTATCATACTCGTATCCATTACCTCTTACAATACCTACGTATAATACGATCATCGCTTAATTCATTATACGCGTTTAAATTCCTTCTCGGAAGTCACTTTCCCTAAACGTTAGGTTTTAAGTTCGCAGGTGAAAAAATGTGTTTGCTATAACTAAAATATTATTGAATATTCTGTTTCACCTCGATATTCTATCGTTACGTATTTCTCGAAAGTTCAAAAATAATTCCCAAGCAGAAATACGTGAATAGTGTTTTCTGAAAAATTTCTCGGAAAGCATTTATTTTCGTCTTGGAAATTCAAAAACTTTAATTCTACAACGTAGCCAAAATACTACGACGTTCTGATATGTCTAGGTCATAGAACAACCTCCAAATAGCTTACTCCCATAAATAATCAATTAAATTCAGTTAATCCACATAATCAAATAAAAATTTAATTCTCAAAAATCCGATTTTTTTTGGGGCATTACAGTTTATGTGACATTAAGTATGTGTGGAAACATTAAAAGATGTACTCTGTCAAAGAATTTATAACTATTCCAATAAGTGAGTATAACTGGAATAATAAAGTTTTACGGGGATATTAATTACTAGTGGGTAATTAAATGGAGTCCATACATATTATAAATAAAAAATAGACTGGACTAATGTACATTAATTATATGATGTGAGTACATAAATAATCTCTTACTCTCCATTTGGTAGTAGCATTAACACATTAAAATTATATTTTGGGAACAAAGTAAGCATTATAAACATAGTTGCTGAGATTTAAAATCTGTGTCCCATATTAAGAGTCCCAAACAGTGATGCACAGTGGCCTACTCCTTCCTTGCGTAAAATCCAGCAAAACCAAAAGGCTATAATCCATGGTGATGATGGCTACGAGTTTGGGCAATTGGCCAACTTCTCTTTATCCCACATTTCCTCTCAATTTCCGTTGGATCAAACTATGGTGTAAAGTCATGGACTGGGCACTCAATTCACTATAAATGACACCATATCCTTATCTATTCTCGGTTGCTTAAAATTGTCTGTTAAGTGTGAACTGAGAGTGTGAGTTGCTGGGCTTTGTAGAGGTATAATCAGAGTAGTGAGAAAGTTTAATTCAAGCTTCAAGGAGGTAAAATTTATGTTTATGTTCTTAACCTTGAAGTTTATCAAATTCTAATAATTATTAAATTCTCTATTAATTGGTATGGATTAGCATGCCATGGTGTCATCTGAACTTATACGCATATCTAGGAGCTTGGCTGTTGTCTGGTTGCAAGTTTAGCAGTGAATGTGACAAGGCTCTACAAAAGCAGAGCCACAATTTTTGATTATGCTCGAAGTGGCGCGGCTGCGTCACTTCTATAGCTTCTTAATACCGCCCGGCCGCGCGTGGTGTTTTTCATAGATACTGCTTTAATGTTTCTGTATTGTTCTGAGCATGCTATGATAGTTAGGTTATGCATATAAATAACCCTAGCATGCGGTTAGATATTATTTTGAACATAGTACATTGTGTTAGCTTGATTTGAGTTGAGTTTTCAAGAAAACGTTAAGATTTGGAAAACTAGAAATTTTGAACTTGGGGTAATGCATATTCTGATCTTGTAAGCATGTTAGTATGGTTTTGAAATGCATGTCAGATATACTAACTTAAGTATATGGATTTCATAATGAAGCATGATCATGTTAGACTTATTAGTAAGCTTTACTAAATTAAAATATGAACTTTAAACGTGAATGTTAATATACTACCTTGGGGGTTGAAATTTGATAATTGTGAACATGTTGAATAATACTCTTAGACTCACTCATGTATAATAAATATATATCATCACGCTTAAGTATTATAATTCAGGTAAAGCTTAAACAAAGCATATTTCAAAACAAAACGATGTTAACTACACATATGTGATATGAATACTCGCAAGCATGTCTAAAATGAATTATATGACTACCTTTTATGTTTAAGAATCAAGCATGTTAGACTTTGTGGTTTCATAACCTTGAATGGCCTTAATATGTTAAGATGTCCAACATGGAACCATATTATGCAAGACGGGACCTAGATTAAACTTGAAAGATGCGAAGGTACCCTTAACATGTTAATATATGTTATGTATGTAAGGATGGGAAAGCTGGGCCAAGTAAGTGATTGCTCAGCCCTGGTTTAAACTGGGAGTCGCGCGGCTGCACGTCTCCTTAGTAAAAATCAGGCGCGGCTGCGCCATTCTGCATACTTGGAAAGTGACTTCTTTGATTTCTGAAGTATGTAGCATACTAGTATAACTTCATTATGTTTATTTCTGTTCATGACACACTGACAGGGGTAGCCTTGCATATTAACACCTATCTTAGCTTGAATTGACAAGTGTTTTAAAATAATGTCTAAACGGTAGTTTCGAGCTACGTAATAATATACTTATAAGATTTCATGATTGAGTCATGTTTGTACACTTGATCTATATATCAGGATTGTTTATCGAATATGTTTAACTAATGGGCATCATATACTTGAAATACACTATAAATAGGATTCGAAAGTATTGATTTCTTAACGAGGATAATCCACGCTTGAGGCAAGTATTTGAATTATCCTTTACATTGTGCAAGTATTCTAACTCTTGCATTACTTTATTCAACGAATATCGTAAGCTTATCTCATTGAATGCAAGTTATCCTACTTATTTGTTCAATTAATCTAGTATGTTAAACTCTTGATAAAACTATTATTCATGTTGAACTTAGTATGGTTTTTGAATATTATGAAAGTGTCTATGCCATTTGATTCGGCTAGACTATATGCATGTTTATAAAACTGTCCAAACCAATTGATTGGTGCGGAAATCTTGAAAGCTGAGTTGAACAACCCTTATGGTAAGGGGAGTGTATGTTGTTGGAAACCCCAACACATGAATGGTTTATTACTATGGTGTTATGCATAACATGAAGTATTGTAGATTGATCATCTAGAGTACTTGATTTTTGGGTTATCATTTTAATATTGGTAATTCTAGTAGATGTTTAATAGTCCTTAGTGACTGCTCAGTATAAATTATTTATCCAGTTGGATACATTGATAGTCTTTGAATTCATATATATCTATTGATTTATATTAAATTATCGTTCTTATTCCAAGAATTGTTGATATTCATCGTTCCAGATATTATTCTGAAACTCTGAACTATCTTAGAGATGATACTTCAATATTTCATACTCATGTTATAAAACTCTTTACCCTTGTTGAATATTACTTGCTGGGCAATTTGTGCTCATTCTTGCTTATTTATAACCTTTCGGTTAAGGTGAAACGGAGAGGTGTCTCTGGGAAAGACAAGGGAAAGGGCAAGGCTACTGACTAGCTTGTTCCTTTATGTTTAAGTCTATTATGTTGTATTAAGACTATTTTCAGACTATGTTTAAGCTTAAGTAGGATTATGTAATAAGTCTTTATTCGATATTATTATATAATCTATTAAGCACTGTAGGTAGCGAGACTTGGGGGAATAATAATAATAATAAATCATTGTATATTATTCCAAATTAGATCTTTTGTTGTGAATGTGTGATTTTAGTTATTATGGAAATACTTTGAGTACGTGACGAACCGAATTCGAGTGACCAAGTGGCAGTACGAATTTGGGGGGCATCACAGGTTGGTATCATAGCTATAGTTATAAACCTTAGGAATGAGAGTCCTTAGATTATAACTTCAGAAAACTTAGAAGTTAGAAGGGGGATAAAACTCATGTAGAGTTTTCCTTGAGAGACTTAGTGTGTTATGAAATGTAACTTCATTCTAATACGATGAACTTATGTTTATTTCACATTCTGATGCAGTTGTTGTTTGTCTTATCTTATGTTGGTGATTGTAGGACGACTGACATGGGAGGACCTAGCTGAGTAGTAGAGGAGGAGCCGTGTGATATCAACGTGGTATATGAGGCACCGTTGATAGCAGAACCCATATCAGTAGTGGCCCCTATTGATGACGATGATGAGGAGGAGGAGATGGATCCTCTACCTGAGGAGTCTGATCTGGAATAGGAGCATATGGAGAAAGAGCCCGAGCCTATGGAGGACTTTGACGAGTCTACTTTTGAGGATCGGATGTTGGGAAAGTACGAAGAAAAGATTTTGGAATTAGGATGTAGAGTCGAGGAGCTAGAGATTGAGACTCTTAAGAGGCAGTTAGTGATGAAGGAAATGGAGGTGGAAATTTCTCATCGTAAGCAGGCAGGAATTCAGATGGGCACCTTATTTAACCGATCGGTAGCAAGGAATGTTTAACTGGCAAGGAAGCTGAAAGAAATGGAGCAGAAGGTTTTAAGTGAAAGGCCGGAGAAAGAGGCTCTCCGAACTCAGTTAGAGATGGAGGTTATGGATAAAATTCACTTCGAGGAGAAGTGGGAGGAAGCCAATGACAGGTTGGATGATCTAGAGGATGAGGTACGGTGCAAAAGAAGGAAGATGAACAAGATGGGCTATGCTCTACACACGGCCATGGAGAGGTTGATTGATGGGGTAATTCACTACCCAACTGAGCAAGGACAGACCCGACATACCATAAGTCGGGATATCGTGGTGCACATTACGCAGAAGGAATATCAGAGCGTCATGGAGCGTGGGATGTTAGATTAAGTCTAGAGGGAAAAGCTCAGAAGTGTAATATTTTTATTTATGTTTTGTTAAGATGTTATCGTAATCTCAGTCTTTGTGTAAGATGTGAGATGATGGTAACCCCAACTTTTGAAAAATGTTAGAGCGGTATCTAGTGTTGTCCTCGTCTTTTGTGATATTAGGGGATTTGTGTTATCATTTATAGCAGTATGCTAGAAAAAAACATGTATTGTAACCATTTGGCATATGAATATAAATGATCTTATTTCAGAAACGTGTTATAAACTTTTAGTTCTTTTCATTTGAGAAATGTCTAAATATGATAATTAGATAATAAGAAGATAAATTTTGTGACGCAGAAAAAGCCGCCCAGACGTAGAATAACTGTCCCAGAAGAGTCAATTAATGATTAGAGAGGACCAGTAGATCCGAAACAAAGACTTGTAGATTTATTGGGAGAAACGCTGAGGGGAAGAAACAAACGCATACCACCTATTCCCCAAGCTGTCCCAGTAACAACCTTCAAAGATTTTAAGAGTGTAGGACCCCCAGCGTTAACGGGAACTACTGACCCGATAGTTGCACAAACCTGGATCAAGGAGATCGAGAAGGCCTTGACTATAGCTCGCGTGGGTGAAGACCAGAAGACATTATTTGCCATATACATGATGAGGGGCGAAATGAACTATTGGTGGGAAACTAATCAGCAGAGAGCGGGGGAAGGAATGATAACATGGGAGAGGTTTAAAATGCTATTTTTCAAGAACAATTTCCCGAAGAGTATAAAGAGTAGGATGGAAGTAAAGTTCCTAGAGTTAAAATATAAGGTGATATGACGGTGGCGCAATACGCTACTAAGTTTAATAAACTAACGCAATTTTCCGAGCACCAAGTTGGGGATGAGGAAAGAAAGGTGAGACGCTTCGAGCAAGGGTTGAAGTCGTGGTTGTATAATAAGGTATCAGTCTTCCAGATTGATTCCTTTACGGCCTTGTTAGAGAAGGAAGTCATTGCGGAAGGTGGTAGTGAGGCCTTAAGTGAAAGTAGTATGCACACAAGCCAATCATGTTTGATGATAAAGCATATACCTTTGTAACAATCTTATTCATTTATTAATAAAAAATATTAATTTATTAAAGGATTTTAATTATCTACATGATGTTGTTTTATAATATGTGATAAACCCATAGTTTTAAGCAATGCTTTTAGAATAATGATGATGATCATTTTAATGAGATCTAAATTCTTAGAAAGCTTAAAACTAAAATAGTTCCAAATCGTTGGATTACTAAATTGGGGATTAGTGAATCCAGATAGATTGGTACATACGTTGCTTGCTCATTGGATGAGGATGATTGATCTCATGATCATTTGTTTAGAGATACTAAAGCAAGTATGTAGGTGCTTATTAGAGAATAAATTCACTGAACATGGCTCGCTAAGGAATATCTAATGAAGTTTTACTTGTCTGTCAATAAGAATTCATGTTGTGATAGTAGTACAAGTGATCCTTTGACTTGAGATCATTATAGTATCTTGTGTTTGATGAATTATATTTTGACTTATTCCTTAAAACCCTTAGGGTATATCAAAGGGTATGCTTGGGTATAATAAGTTGTACATGGAGATAATGTATGATCAATAAACAATCTACCACTTCTAGTAAAAGAAGAGAAATGTCCAATGTGATTCGATAAATGACAACCCAGTAGTCCTTGGCCAATGCAGAATGAAATTAGAAAGAAGTTTCTAATTTGCATTATTTGGAGTTGTGCATTTAAGAGTCAAAATACATATAATTAAATAAAATAAGACTTGACAGTAATTCCATGTCTTGTATTTAATTGGGACATTATATGGTAGAAGGATTGAATTGTACGGTAACTATTTACTCAAAGGTTTTTTTATGATTAATGTTAAAATCTATATTATTTGAAAAGTCATTGATCACTAGGGAGGCTTATCACTATTGTAGAATAAATATTATTTATTTAAATAAATTAATTATTTAATTTATTTATTTAAATAAGATTAGAATTGTTCTAATTGATTTATTTACAACCGATTTAATATGGAGAACCTAAAGGGTCACACCATAAAAGGAAGAATAATTATTTAAGAAGCTAATGACATAATCGTAATAATAAGTTAAGTATATTTAATTTAATCTATGGTGATAGAATAAATTAAATAGATTAATATTTATTATTTAATATTTTGGAAATATTAAATATAAATTAATAAGAGGAGTCTTATTATTATTATTACTATTATTATTATTTAATTCCTAAAGGAGTTTGGGAATTAATTAATAAAAGTACTCTCATATAATTCTAATAATATTAGGAGGTTAAATTAATTAAAAGAGTTTAATAAATTATCCCTAATAATATTAGGGAGCTTAATTAATTAAATGAATTTAATTAATTAAATAATACCCTATATTCTAATTAGATTAGAAGGGTTAACTGATATCTTTATAAGAGGAGTCTTATATCAGATATCAATATACATAATTCCGATTATTGGAGAGTACGCTCATTTTCTATAGAGATAGAAAACTAGGGTTTAGCCAACCACACTTCTTCTTGAATATTTCTTCTTCTTTGGTGGATTACCTCTAGAGGCCAAACATTTGGGTGGCTAACGTTGATCAAAGGAATGAATCAAACCCGGTAGATTCAAGTTCAACGCGAAAAAGATTGGAGGTGAACTTGTACCTGAGGAAGCTCGAATCTTCAAATGTATAATTTTGTTCTTCATATTTTCGTTAAATTAATAATTGTGCATAAATGGTGATCCGGGTATATGATTTATAAAAATTTAAAACTCCGAGTTTTACACGTTTCCGCTTATTTGTGCAATTTAATTGTGTTCATGATTATTAAAACCTAACAGTAGTATCAGAGCCAAACTTTTATGATAATATTAATTATTTTAATTTGATATGTATATTGATATGTGTTTAGAACAATTTAATTGGGCATAATTTGTTGTATAAAATTTAAATAAAAAAAATCTCGAAATTGCAATACTGTGTTTTTTTAATAACAAGCTGTTGATTCGTGAGTTATCATGGGGTGGTGCCCATGTGCTTCAGTATTACTTTTAACGTGAATCCTATCTTCAAGGTAACATGATATTTCAGGATGATTTGATATTATGGCATTCAATTGTATATATATGCTACCGTGTATTTATAAAAATGTCATCGCATCTCTCCAAAATGACGTAATTTTAATAAAAGAATGTTATTTAAGGAGAAATACTATTTAAGGAGAATGCTCTTAATCCTTACCGTATATATATATATATATATATATATATATCATGATTTTTAACAGGATGATTCACGTCACTTTTAGATTCATGTATTGCATTATTATATATTTATATAATATAATCATGTTAACATGTTTCTTCTTCAAAGGGGATGAATTTCTTAACAAAATCATGAATCTGGATGTCATCACTTATACCGTAATATATATTATGTATTTATAATATATATATTTTAATTATTTTATAATTAAAATAAATTTTTTATTTTAATATTAAAATAAAATGTTTATTTTATAATTAAAATAAAAAGTTTATTTCAATTTTAAAATTGAATTTCATGCTAACTAATTAGAGTTGGAATTGGATTCCATGATAACTAATTTGAGTTGAAATTGATTCTATGTTTTCTTAAATAAAGGAGTTTATTTAGATATGAAATAAAATTTCATATTATTCAAAATAATGGAATTTATTTGTGAATAGGAAAGAGAATCCGTATTTCCTTAAATAAATGAGTTTATTTAGATATGAAATAAGATTTCATATAATTCAAAATAAAAGATTTTATTTGCGAGTAGGAAAGAGAATCTGTATTTCTTTTAATAAAGGAATTTTTTTTACTTGGAATTGGATTTCATAATTAATTAAAATAAAGGAGTTTATTTTGATTAAAGATTTTGATTACAATAAAATAGTTTATTTTATTCAAAATTGGATAAATTAAAATAAAAGAAGTTTATATTGATTTAAATTTTTATTAAAATAAAGGAGTTTATTTTGATTCAAAATTAGATTTTATAATAACTAAATTTGCCCATTAAATGATATTAATATATATATTGAATGCTTATTATTCATGAGATGAATGTTAGTTATTGATGCATATAATGATGTGTATGATAATAAATGAGATTGATTATGGACTATTGACTAGTGCGATTGGATTTTATTTTAGTTGGATGCATGAATGTATGAGTTTTATTAAAATGGGGTCAGCGTACCTCGTCTTCTCTAATTTTTTCTTAATGTAAATTATATCTTACTCCTATGTACTTCCCTTGACTGCTGATCAAGGTTTCTATTTATTTTAAATAGTTTTGAAATAAGAATAGTTAGAATTACTTTTGAAGAATTGGAGATCAAGGAGCAAGGAGCGTTTGAAGACCTGTTTATAATGGAGCTCAGGTTTAAATGTAATAGTTATATTTAAATAATAATTCTTGCACCCCTAGGGTTTGACTTTTTAGTTCACTTGGTGGCTCTAGTAAACTAAACTAGAATAAAAGTCCATAATCAATCCGGGTAGAATATAGTATTCTGTATGCGCATGCTTATACTATATATATATATATAATGCGAACTTGTTTCGCATGTTAATTAATATGACACGTATTTTATATATATATGTGCATGCGCGCTAAACAAGATGAGACAAATTAATAACAAACTCCTCAAATATTTTTATATTAAGTTGTAACATTCAAATATATTTAGAATATCGAACGTCGACTTCTAGCATGATAGAAACAATAGAGTATTGAATATTTAATATGAGTTTGTTGTGTACACACAAGACAAGTATTAAATATTTAAGATATTGTTTTTAATACATATGATGTTTATAAGGAATTGAATATTACTGCTTTGTTGTGCACACACAAGGGCTGTAGTTTTCTCTTCACTTATATGGAAATGCTGGGTCTGACTTAACTTAAATAATTTTAGTTCAGATGTGCACACATTTGACCATTATGATTTAAGAGGTAAAATACAAGGAGTAACATAGTTAATGTAATTGACAAGAGTTGTCTACCTATTTATTTATATATAGTTTGTTGTGCACACACAAGGCTATATACATTTGAAATGGGATCCTTATTCTCACTAGCATATCTTTAATTAGATATCACCGAACTATATAGATTGAGGGTAATATAGTTTGAAGAAAATAGTGGGAGATACCAATTTAAAACAAGACCTAATTTATTTTGGTAATTAATAAAAGAATATATGCTAAAATTTTGTTAATTACAAATTCATTTACAGAATTTTACAATGTCTAAATTATTATCATTGCGTAGCATATTAGATGTTAAATTAATCGGACCGAATTAAACGGATTGGTTAAGGAAATTGAGAATAGTTCTCATGGCTGAAAAGTTATCTTATGTCTTTAATACGCATATCCCTACAATTATTGTAGACAATGCCTCTGAGAAAGAGATTTCTACTTTTAGAAAGTGACAAGATGATGCACAGTTGGCTCAATGCATCATTCTCGCATCCATGGGTAATAAGCTTCAGCGTCAGCATGAAACTATGGATGCTCTTACTATATTCCTACACATCAAGTAGTTGATGGTGAGGAAAGTAGGACTAATAGATATCAGATATCTAAGGAGCTCTTCCGATCTAGAATGACCAATGACACTACAATACAGATAAAAGTCCTTAACATAATCAATTTGATTGATCAATTAGGACAACGAGTTTTGTCATGGATGGAGAGTTGAGCGAAGATTTGATCTCACACTCACTCACAAACTTCTTTCACAATTGTTGTGAATTTTTCATATGAACAAGCTAGATATCAGGCTCACTGATTTGCTTAACATGTTGAAAAATGTTAAGAGTTACTTTCCAACTAAGAAAGACCAAGTCTTACTGGTAGGGGCCAAGTGATCTTCTAAAAGAAGAACGATTCAAAGAAGGTAAAATAGAAAGGAAAAAACAAAGGATAATAAGAATAAAACAGATACGAATAACAAAGGAGTTTGCTTCCACTGCAATAAGCCTGGACACTGGAAAAGAAACTACGAGAAGTATCTTGTAAAGGCTAACCATAAAAAGCTTAGTGAAGCTTCGGTTACAATACAATTTTGTTCATGATTTAAAATAAATTTTTCTGTAAGTTAAGGTTCTACTTGGGTATTGGATACCGACTTTGGTTATCATAAATATAGATTTATGAAGGGACCATGCAAAAGTAGAAAGCTAAAAAAATATAAGTAATCATATGTGTGGGAAATGAAGCAACGGTTGCCACATTAGCCATAGAAACTTATAGTTTAGCAATGCCTACGGGCAAATCTATTAAGTCAATAAGTTGTTATTGTATTCTAGTTCTTGTTAGAAACATTATTTCCATTTTGTTGTTGGATAATAAAATCTTTTGTATTATATTTAAGAACAATTGTTATTCTATTTATAATAATAATGTTTTGTATAGAACTGGAATATTACTTAATGGATTTTGTATACTTGACATAAATGAAAATAATTTTGCAAATTGAATAAACTAGTATAAGAAAAAGGAGATGATCATTCAAAGAGTTGAATATTTGTATTAACTGAAATACAAGTGTGAATTATTTGAATGGTTCAAAGAATTCAGAAGTGAAACAAATTGAAAAAGTATTAAGATTCTTTGATTAGATCAAGGAATAAATACTTGTGCAATAAGTTTCTAGATCATCTTAAATGGTTTTCTCATAATGGACTCCTCCTGATTCGCAATAATTGATTGATGTATCTAAAAGGAAAAATCGTACCCTGTTGGACATGGTATGGTCCATAATAATTTTACCGCTATTCGAATATCCTTCTGGGGTAATGTCCTAGAAATGGCTTCATATTAAAGAAAAAGGTAACCTCAAAATCCGGCCCCAAGACTCCAT
The DNA here is from genome assembly GCA_020205505.1 of Panax japonicus. NCBI lineage: Eukaryota > Viridiplantae > Streptophyta > Magnoliopsida > Apiales > Araliaceae > Panax > Panax japonicus. Next base: position 55,699,742 of record CM035096.1, read on the forward strand.
AAAAGTTATGGATATGGAGGATTCCTAATCTTAAGTATGTTAAGATAAGGGGTTGTCCAACTTGTGTGAAAATGTTTCAAAGGATAAGATTAGGACAAAATTTGACAAGTGTCGATTTGTGGGACATTCTAAAGTAAGTTTAGGGTATTTGTTGCAAAAGATATTTGGGACATGATACTTTTCATTATTGGGCTAGACTTAATGGGCTCCTCCCTTGGATTATGTTGTATTTGTTCTATTGGGCCGAATGGTTTGAACCTAGTTATTTGACTATTCTATTGGGTCAGTCCGGTCAGATGGGACATCTTTATTGCATTGGGCCAAGTCATTGGATTGATCCATTACATAAATTGTCTCTTATCTCATCTTTGACCGGTAATCATCACAAAAGATAATAGTTGACTGTTATCTGCCACCTTTCTGCATGGCATTAATGAGGATGAGACTCAGATGACCGGCTGTAGTAAACAGTGGCAGCAGATAGTGGGTGAGCTGCACACTTTCAGCTGAAAGGACTAACGTGGGAGATGGCTGTGTCAGGCAGGAGTGGATGGCACGGTAAACCGGGTTTGGAGTACATATGGAAACGATCACACAAGGGATAGAGGTAACTAAACTAATCACTTATCTAAACTATTATTCTCTCTCAATACACTAGAGATACTATTTTCCTCCATTGTTAACCTTGTGATCACCGATACTGACTCTCACGCCGAAGCTATCCCTCGACGGTCAAGCCGTCAAGCTTTTGGTGTTGACCTGTTGAACTGTGCAGGATATCAGACGCGTCTTACGTGATTGGGACGCGAGGAAAGATCTTGGCGTTAACATTGGCGCTAGAAGGAGGGTTGTCTTTTAGTGTTCTTGAAGTTTTTAATCATAAATTGTAGTTGCTCTACGTCGGAATCCATGGTGAAGAAGAGTAGAACAATTACTTCTAAAGGATAGCTTATGGCTATGACTTCGTCTACATAATGAGTATCTGTCAAGGATTGATTGGGTCCTTCAAAGAGTGCTCATGCTGGTACTGCTTCCAAGCAAGTTTATGAGGGTTCTCGTTCGAGAGCCCAAGGTTATGCTAGAAGAAGATTGATTTTTCCTGCCGAGAGAAGACCTGACCATGGTTGGAAAAGGGTAGAAGGCATACTGCTTAGAATCCTATACCAAAGTGGTCAGATTGTCAGACCGATCAAGTTAGAAAGAAGTCTACACTTTAAAGACATGTCTCGAGGCCGTCCATGGGGATCAAAACAGCCATTTTCCTGATTGATCGAAGAAGGGTATTCCACCCTATTGGTCTTCGGGATTATGGTCGAAGCAGAGTAGATGAAGACCCAACATCCATTTTCCTGATTGATCAAAGAAGGGTATTCTGCCATATTGGTCTTCGGGATTATGGTCGAAGTAGAGTAGATGAAGACCCAACAACCATTTTCCTGATTGACTGGAGAAGGGTATTTCGCCCTATTGGTCTTCGGGATTATGGTCGAAGTAGAATAGATAAAGACCCAACAGCCATTTTCCTAATTGATCGAAGAAGGGTATTCTGCCCTATTGGTCTTCGGGATTATGGTCTAAGCAGAGTAAATAAAGACCCAACAACCATTTTCTTGGTTGATCGAAGAAGGGTACTCCGCCCTATTGGTCTTCGAGATTATGGTCGAAGCAGATCCAGAAGCCGTACTCCTGAGAATCCACCGAGGGCACACTGCCCTGTCGATACTCGTCTTCAGAGATGCCCATCTAAAGCTGTAGGTTCGAATGGAAAACACCAGACTGTTCATAAGAAAACTTTGATGAGATTTAAAGTCAAAATCGGCAGAAAGATGTTTGCCAATCTTTGGTACGTAGAAAGGGCTGAAGAATGCTAAGACCCTCCAGTGGACTTCGGGATGTGAAGACGCCTTCCAAGGAATAACGACCTATCTTTCTTCGGTGCCTTTGTTGGTTAAGCCCGCTCTTGCTGAGCTATTGTATTTGTATCTGGCAGCTAGTTTGTTCATGGGGAGCAGTTTTGGTGCGAGAAGTTGGGGGTAAGCAGCACCTGGTTTACTATGTAAGCCGTGTCCTTAGGGATAAAGAAATAAGACGACAATAGTTATGGAGACGCTGAAGAGTCTGACAAAACTGTTGCAGTGCTTCGGCAGAATCAGGATTTGTGGGCATTGTTTGCAAACAGGTATTTTACTTTGGACTCATCTCTAACTATTGAGGAATTTTGGGTGCCGTCCGAAGCTGCAGATGTTCTTCGGAGGGTTCATGTGGGTATTTGTGTCAGCTAAATAGTTCGATCCCACATCAGCCACCAAAAGGCTATATTCGATTTTATCTCCTATACCTCTTGCTGTCTGGGGGTAGTCGTATTGGATCTATTGCCTAAGGATCAGGTTAAAAGACGCCAGCTCATGGAATCGAAGTTTGAAACATTCATAAGGGACTTCGGTAGCTCATCCATAGTCTGACAGGCACATCAAATGCCACCTCGATGTTAGGAGGTTCGGGAGGACTCGCTGACTATTTGATGGTAGCCTCTTCGGTAGGTGGTCCTTTAGACTTTGTCAGACCTTCGTGGTAGGCAAATGTCATCCTTTAGACTTTGTCAGGCCCTTCGTGGTAGGCAAATATCATTCCTTATGAGTTTTTTAGGCCCTTCGTGGTAGGCAAATGTCATCCTTTAGACTTTGTCAGGCCCTTCGTGGTAGGCAAATGTCATCCCTTATGACTTTATTAGGCCCTTCGTGGTAGGCAAATGACATCCTTTAGACTTTGTCAGACCCTTCATGGTAGGCAAATGTCATCCCTTATGAGTTCGTTAGGCCCTTCGTGGTAGGCAAATGTCATCCCTTATAAGTTTGTCAGGCCCTTTGTGGTAGGAAAATGTCATCCTTTAGACTTTGTCAGGCCCTTCGTGGTAGACAAATGTCATCCTATGGGTTTGTTAGGCCCTTTGTGGTAAATAAATTCCTATGCCTCACATTCGGTAACAAATAAGTATTGCATTACTTTATTACCTAATGTCTAAGTGTTGAGTTCGGATTGCTTCGTAACTTAACTTGATCTTATTTGTTATATGACATGTTTAGTTATTGACTAACAGTTTAAGATTATACATTTTTCACATTGATTGATGATGAATTATTGACAAGAAATGGTCAAAGGTGTAATAAGGATAAAAATTTGTTAATCATTTCATTGATATCTAACTGTTTACAAAGGTGAAATGTCTTTTCAGGGAGTCCTAAAGCTTCAGATGATATCTTTAAGCTTCTTTATTATCCTCGCTGTTCGAAGAGTCGAGGAGAGCCGGGTTTACTTTGTTTACTACAAGTTTACCTTTGTATTTACTTCGGCAGTCCTCGTATCCTTCAGAGTACATGTGGACAACTTCATTATTCAGCTCGGTGGACTTCCTGTAATTTGCTTCAATCTCCTTGCGAAGCTGATCAGTTAATGGTGGGCCCAAATCCCTAAGAATCCGGAGTTCTTCAAGTTCCTCTTCAAGCTTTTGACGATGGGCCATTTGCTCTGCATCTTTAGCTTGGATATTGTTATTTTGCTTCGACATAACTGAGTTGGATTGGGCCAGATCTTCGATTCTCTTTGTCAAAATTTCATTTTTCTTCAGAAAATCGATATTTATATCACTGATGACTTGATGAGTAGCTCGGGATGTCTTCAAATCTTCTTTGGTTTGGGCAAGGTCTTTCTGAAGGCACTCATTGTAGTGGAGATAAACTTTGAGACTACTTTTATCTTTTGCCAAAGCAGACTTAAGCAGGGTATTCTCTCTTCGAGCGGTTTTCTCTTCGGTTTCGTCCTCTTGGTATTTGGGACGGAGGCGTCCGAAGACAGTGTTTGCCTACGGATGATCAGTGTTAGTCTATCAGTTCAAAATTAATGGGCCGACATGTAAATGGATAAGTTAAGCTTACTCTAGCTTGGTACTTCATTCCCTCGTTGATCAGGTCCATGATAGAGCTGTTGCCGAATCGGTGGTCGTCGGTATTACGGACAAAGGAGTTGTAGAACTCAAATGGGAAATTCTCTTCGGGTTCTGGCCAGAGAGTGGGGGATCCCATGGCTTCGGGCCTATATTCCAAAGAGTTTGGTTTTCTTTTGCGATCATGTTTTGGTGTTCGCTCTACTTGTTCTTCGAGCTCTTCGTCGGAATTAACGATTTCAACTAGGGTGGTTGGCGGAGGATCGGTTTCTGTTGGAGGTACTTTTGGTTCTTCAGAGGTCGGAGAATTTTCTTGGGTTTTCCTCTTTTTGGCGCGAAGGATTCGGGTCCATTTATCAGAGGGCATATCGAGGAGGCACTCAGTGTGAGTTTGTGTGGGGGTGTGTTTGGGTTTTCGGCCAGCTTTCTTTCTTCGGTGAGGTTGGCTTGAAGCTCTTCAGTTGGTACATCGGCAGAGGTAGGCGAAGATGTACCTAAAAGAAATCTGTCTAGATCCCTTTGGTCGATTGATGTTGGTTTGATCAGATACACTGCAACAGTTGAGGAACAATTGTTTACGATAACTACTGATGGAAATTGGGAGTTAAACAATAAAGTGGGTTTGAGACTTACAGTTATGGTCGTACAACCATGCTTGTTTACTCAGAAGTCTGAAGCTCCATTCCTTAATATGAATCTTCTCTAGAAGGCTCGCCATTTCTCTCACTCGTTCCGTTGAAATATTTCTGAAGTTTGCAGAGATACGATCGGAAGTGGTCCAGTCAGGTATGGAGGAGACTTCAGGTCCTTTGACAAAAAAACCACTCCTTATGCCATCCTTGGTTGCTCGAAGGAGTGTCCATTAGTGGTCGCTTCTCGAACTTGGCATTAGGTTTGGGAGATTGTTTGCTCAGCATCTTGAAGCCTCGTTCTCGAGATTTACCGGCTATGAACAGGGTAAAGAAGAAGTCGACAACAGGTGGAATTCCTTGTTCGTGGCATAAGGCGATAAATGCTAGGATGTGGATGTAAGAGTTCGGCACTAATTGGGTGAATCCCACACCTACGAACCCTAGTAGAATGATGACGAAGGCATGGAGAGGTAGGCGAACTCCCTTTTTGAGAAGGGTCACCGACATGGCAGTCCAGCCTTTGGGTCGCTGGTACATTCGTTCATGGGGGAGTTGGAGCCCTTACCATATGGGTATCCGAAATCTGGTAGCGGGTCCGAAAGTTACCCAACTCAATCTCAGTGACGGTGGAAGGAGTGTTGGCATGGGGGAAGTATTCTTCACTCTTGAAGAATTTTGAAGGATTGGGAATAGTTTTTAGTGGTTGATTCTGACTGTGAGTATCAACAGATTTGGGATTTGAACTCGGAGCCTCTTTGTTGCTAGGGCTCGGATTGGGAAGAACAATGGTAATGGGGGTTATGCAAAGTGGGGAACTTTGATTAGTATTCTGAGAAGTCATGGTTAATTAGTTGCAGAGAGAAATTTGGAGAAGAAGAGGAGCAATGAATATCCGAATTTCAAATTGAGTTGGTAAAACTGTCAGATTTTAGGAGAAAGCAGCTTTTATACTAGAGTTCTCTTCAACTTTTCACGAGGTTCAAGGGCGGCTAATTTAATGCCAGCAGTGATTGTGAATTTGAAGAGGTAGCGTGCGGTTTTAGCCTTCATTGTTAACCGGAGTGGGCTTCTCTATTGGGCTTCCGATTTCTATTTGAATTGTTGTTTGAGATTTACCTATTGGGTCTCGGTAAGTTGTATCTTGGGCCTTTGTTGATCTCATTATAATTCCTTTTATTCTGGACTGTTTCCATTTATACGCTTTCATTAAACCTCATGTTTAATAAAAGACTGGGGAAAATGTTGGGCCATAATACTTTAGACATGTTGAGGTGGGTCTTGAAAGTATTGGGCCGGTTCATTGGGCCATCCCATTGGGTGGATATTATCTTTATTTGGGGCCTATGAAGTATTGGGTTGTGACAGTGGGCCGAATTATTAGATGAGTATGGTTCCACTTGGGCTTTGACCGGTGTAGATTGGGGATAGAACTTTGACTGCCATCTCTGCATTGTACTTAATGAGGATTGGACAAAGCTTAGTCGGCTGAAAGCTATGGGCCTGAAAATTCAGTTGCTTACAGGAAAAATAAGATTTAGGAATATATGAGGCAAGGATCATACAAAGGTAGGGAACTAATTAATTATTGCTCTCAAGTAACTAGATATTTATTCCTCCATTGTTAATCTTGTGATCGCCTGTACTGACTTTCACGCCGGAGCTATCCCCCGACGGTCCAAGCCGTCAAGCTTTTGGTGTTGACTTGGTTTATTGTGCAGGATCAGAACGTCTTACGTGATTGGGACGTGACATAAGATTTTGGCGTTAACAATTTTATATTATGGCATTCACGTGTATATATATTAATATATACGGTCAGTATCAAGAGCATTCTCCTTAAATAGCATTCTTTTATTAAAACTACGTCATTTTGGAGGGACGCGGTGGCATTTTTGTAAATACAATACCACCGCGTATTTACAAAAATACCACCGCGTCCCTCCAGAATGATGTAGTTTTAATAAAAGAATGTTATTTAAGACGAAATGCTATTTAAGGAGAATACTCTTGATCTTGACCGTATATATATATATATATATATATATATATATATATATATATATATATATATATATATATATATATAGAGAGAGAGAGTCCGGATCAGGTCCGGACTCCCGGATTTTATCAAATCCGGACCTCTTTTTTTTTTTTTTTGTTTTTTTTTTGAAACAACTAAAAAAAAAAAAAATTATGGAACTGAAATTTTTCCATAATACAGTGTTTTGGGCGTGATTTGGATGCCTATAACGAAATATGTCTGTACAGTCTGGGCAGACTGTACATACATTGGTTGGGGTAGGTGTTAAAAACACGCCCAAAACACTTTATTATGGAAAAATTTCTGTTCCATAAATTTTTTTTTTTTTTAGTTGTTTCAAAAAAAAAAAAGCAAAAAAAAAAAAAATTTTGGGGTCCGTATTTTAAGTCCAGTCCGGGAGACCGGACTGGATCCGTGGTGTATATATATATATATATATATCATGATTTTTAACAGGATGATTCACGTCACTTTTAGATTCATGTATTACATTATTATATATTTATATAATATAATCATGTTAACATGTTTCTTCTTCAAAGGGGATGAATTTCTTAACAAAATCATGAATCTGGATGTCATCACTTATACCGTAATATATATTATGTATTTATAATATATATTTTTAATTATTTTATAATTAAAATAAACTTTTTATTTTAATCTTAAAATAAAATGTTTATTTTATAATTAAAATAAAAAGTTTATTTTAATTTTAAAATTGAATTTCATGCTAACTAATTAGAGTTGGAATTGGATTCCATGATAACTAATTCGAGTTGAAATTGGATTCTATGTTTCCTTAAATAAAGGAGTTTATTTAGATATGAAATAAAATTTCATATTATTCAAAATAAAGGAATTTATTTGTGAATAGGAAAGAGAATCTGTATTTCCTTAAATAAAGGAGTTTATTTAGATATGAAATAAGATTTCATATAATTCAAAATAAAAGAGTTTATTTGTGAATAAGAAAGAGAATCCGTATTTCTTTTAATAAAGGAATTTTTTTTACTTGGAATTGGATTTCATAATTAATTAAAATAAAGGAGTTTATTTTGATTAAAATAAAATAGTTTATTTTATTCAAAATTGGATAAATTAAAATAAAAGAAGTTTATTTTGATTTAAATTTGGATTAAAATAAAGGAGTTTATTTTGATTCAAAATTAGATTTTATACTAACTAAATTTATCCATTAAATGATATCAATATATATATTGAATGCTTATTATTCATGAGATGAATATTATTTATTGATGCATATGATGATGTGTATGATAATAAATGGGATTGATTATGGACTATTGACCAATGCGATTGTATTTTATTTTAGTTGGATGCATGAGTGTATGAGTTTTATTAAAATGGAGTCTGCGTACCTCGTCTTCTTTAATTTTTTCTTAATGTAAATTATATCTTACTCCTATGTACTTCCCTTGACTGCTGATCAAGGTTTCTATTTATTTTAAATAGTTTTGTAATAAGAATAGTTAGAATTAATTTTGAAGAATTGGAGATCAAGGAGCAAGGAGCGCTTGAAGACCCGTTTGTAATGGAGTTCGGGTTTAAATGTAATAGTTATATTTAAATATTAATTCTTGCACTCCTAGGGTTTTACCTTTTGGTTCACTTGGTGGCTCTAGTGAACCAAACTAGAATAAAATTTCATAATCAATCCGGGTAGAATATAGTATTCTATATGCGCATGCTTATACTATATATATATTATGAAAACATGTTTCGCATGTTAATTAATATGACGCATATTATATATATATATATATATATATATATATATATATATATATATATATATATATATATGTGTGTGTGTGTGTGTGCATGCGCACTAAACAAGATGAGACAAATTAATAACAAACTCCTTAAATATTTTATATTAAGTTGTAACGTTCAAATATATTTAGAATATCGAACGTCGCCTTCTAGCATGATAGAAACAATAAAGTATTGAATATTTAATATGAGTTTGTTGTGCACATGTCGACGTCGGGATTTTTGGGTGTCCCTTTTCGTTACTTGTTCTTTGGTGTTCTCATTTTAGGTGAGATTTGTTTGAAAAAACAAGTGAAAAAGGTCCGACGTGTATGATGTCGACGATGGGACTGTTAAGAGTCGCAAGTTGGTTTTTTAAATGGTTGTACCAACACAACCGAGAAAAGGTTTGCACATTGACCCAATGATGTGACACTGATATACGGGTCGGTGAAACTGAGATTCGTTTAGGGTCCGGGGACTTGGTTATGCGGGGGGAGGTGTTAGGCACCCCCCGACATCTGTGTTACCACGGTGACCGCCTCTTTTCAAGAAACTATTATCTGAGTGTGTGTGTGTGTGTGTGGGCCAATGTGCTGTTATATGAAAGTTGTGCGAGGCCTCATTCGAACCTATTTACACAGGATTTAAATTTATGTAAAAATTCAGTTTTTAACAAGATATGGCAGTAATGTTTTATAAAAAAGGTTTTTCAAACCCTGATGCTCAATAGGAATTGAGACCTTTTACACTCCCATTTTTATTAAGTGAGCGGCTGAATTGATTTTATTTGACGGATGCGAGGCATCCGTACGAAAATAATATACAAAAATAATGTCGACTTCCTCGTGAGTATAGAAACCATCTAAGGAAATTTAGACACCAAGAATAATTTACAAGCTGCTTACAGCTGAAAAATATCCATCACGGGAACCGAATCTAGATTCAATGGGATGAATCTGTGATCACATGATTCCTAGGCGCACAGAATGCTGTAATTTGTATGAAAGCAGTAAGCATGTATATATAAAAGCTGTAAATATATATATATAAAGACATGATCACCACCCACGAAGCATCTCCATGGGGGATCAAAAATGTAAATAAAGCTGTTAAAAGCTATCAACCGCCACGGAGGAAACTCAAGGCGAGACGAAATGTAAATAAAGTTGTAAAGCGATCAACTGCCACGACTAAAACTCCAGGCATGACGAATATATATATATATATATAAGCAATAAATGCACCGGATGTAAAATCTAGGCTCATCAAACAGAGTTCGACCACAGTTCATATATATAAGTATATATATATATATATATACATTTATATATATTATATATATTTTATATCTGGTGCGTTTACTTGATTTTATATATATATATATATATATATATATATATATATATATATATATATATATATATATATATATATATATATATAGAAAAGCAAGTAAACGCTCCAGATCAAAGTCTAGGCTCAATTAAGGCATAACTCGATAATGTCAGTCAATATATATATATATATATATATATATATATATATATATGTGTGTGTGTATATATATATATATACTGGAATGAAACCACGAACCGAAGTCTGGACAAAAGCAAGCAACACGACTCTCAACGTGTAAAAGGGTGTGTGTAAAGATGAAGAGAAAGACTCTAAGGTGTTTGAGAAGGATTACAGCTAAATGATAAAAAAGGCTTCTATATCTTTAGAGTGGGTAAACACTGGCTTTTATAGGTACAAAAGAGGCTATATGTGAGCTCACATGTGTTTTAAAGTGGGAAATACACTATATGGGCGAGTGCAGAGCGCATTGTCCAGGGTTTGCCCATCTTTTTTCTCTTAAAAATCATCACCCCAAGCCCTCTATTTATAGGCGGCTGAGCCGCAGGTGTACTAGAGGCAACCTGGTTTGGCCCAGGTTTGTCGGGTCGGGTCGGGTCGGGTCGTCTCGAAGTACATGCACTCAGGCAATGTAATGTCCACTTGGATTTTGAGAAGTGCAATCTGGGCATCCGTTTTGAGGTATACAGAACCTATTTCAGACCGTCGTTGTCGAGAGTTGTACGATGGCATGGGATTAGAGTTTGTACGAAGTCATTGAAGATGGAATGATGCCCTCCGGTCTTCAAGCTTCAACTTTCCTCCGTTACCTCTCACAATAGTCACTCGAGATTGGTTAGCCTTGTGGGACATCGTTGCGTAGATACGTGACGTGGCATTGTGTTTGACGAGATGACGATGTTGCCCCTCACCGGTGCTATCGCCGGATTGGGCTGATAAAGCAGACGTTGCTCAGACTTCACTGAGATTGGACTGTCGTAATTGTTGAAGGTCCTCATTGTCATCTTTGAGGCGTGTCTGTCTTCTCGATGTTATTACCGGGTTGGTGCAGTGTATCTCATTGTGAGCGCCGAGACTGAAGCTGGTTGCATTTAAAATAAGCATTTCTAGGGTTATCGCCGAAACTGCATTCCTTGGGGTTATCACCAAGGTTGGTGGCTATTCCCATGGTCGGGACTGAGACTGGATACCTCAGGGTTATCTCCGAGATTAATCGATCTTCTCCGGTGTGTGTTCTGGTATTGTATCTGCAGGTCTCAGGGTTATCTCCGAGGTTAGATTTGGTTACTCCCAGACTGCGATCCGGAGTTTGATGCTAAATTTTCGGTAGTGGCCGGTATGGATTTGGATTGTCTTTCAGGGTTCCCTCTTAAAAGACGAATCTGTCCTCCTGCAATGTTAGTAACAGTAGTATAGAAAATTTTGAGTGTCTACAGATGCCCCTCTTTCTCATACTCATGCATGGCGATTCATGGGTAGGATAAAGAATCCTAGACACTTGAAACGCAACGAGATAAACATGGTACTATGGATAGCAACATGATGTAAATGTATTATGCATGTGTACGGGGTTGTAGCCCAACATGCTGGGGATGATTGTTGGCTATTTATTGCTTTAACTGAGGATTGGAAATACTGACCAGATCTGATGTGTAAGCCGAATCTGTTAGTATGTTGATGTTGGAGTTATCACCAAATTCATGTGTACTTGATAACGACTTGATTATGAAGATGTACCTCTTACGTGTAAGAGATCTGTGGGCATAAAGCTTGATCTGTTTGAGGATGTGTATAACATATTCCATCATCTATCCTCTTTGATAACATTGACCTCTTCTGGTTGGTATAGCCAGAACATGTCCCGAATTTGTTGGATTTACTACCAACAGCAAATGCTGTCAGGGATGCCTAACCTTCGTCGACGTGTGAATCAACGGCTGAAACATCCTGTGGGATATATTTTTAAGGCTGCTTAACCTTCGCTAATGTGTGAATCAATGGCTGAGATTCTATAGATTGTCAAGGCTGCTTGACCTTCGCTGACATGTGAATCAACGACTGAGATTCTGTAGATTGTCAAGGCTGCTTGACCTTCTCTGTCGTGTAGATCATTGGAGCATTGCGTTGTAACCCCCCACCAGGGATCCGCTGGGGAATATGAGCAGTTGGGTATGAGAACCTCGAATAGCTCTATAGCTTTGATAGGTTTAAATGCTATCGGCTGAAATGACATCAAGGTTGCTTGACCTTCGTTGATATGTGTGTCAACTGTCTAAGCATACATTGCTACTCCCGTCACAGATATACGTGGTAACCTCCGTCGGGGATCTACTGGGGATGCATGAGTACGTACGCAACTATCGAACAGTTCTCAATGCTTCGATGGGTTACTTGCCATCGGCTGAAATAACGTCAAGGTTGCTTGACCTTCGTTGATAGAAATGTCAACGGATGAACGTGTGACAACCCCCACCGGGGATCTACATTGTAACCCCCGTCGGGGACCCACGTTGTAACCCCCGTCGGGGACCTATTTAGGGTAACGACCCGGAGTTGGCGACATCGGACCTGTACGAGGTATTGCCGGATGTTATTTATGACAAATGAGATCATTGGCAGGGTATACCTTGTGTTCGAGTGACTACCAATGGGTGATGTACCGATTCAAAGTCTCATCCGAGAAAACCAGGATTGTATGCTATTTTGCTTAATTGCGCGACATTTTTATTCTCGATTTGACCTTTCTAGTCCGTGAGAACTCCGTTTCAACTTGAACTGGACCGAGCCGCAGTGGTGGGACCCACATAGAGGAGCCGCATGTGCATCTGCTGCAGCCACAGGTGAGCCTGCTGGCAAGGCGTGGATGATAAATCCTGCAGCCTACCTTCGCAAGTTCATTTCTAACTCACTTTGCTTAGAAAAATCCACGAACCTTCTTCAGATCTGCTGAGTTCGGGCTACTTTCTACAAATTCTGTAACCGTACAAGTGTTCTACACTATCCTGGTAACGTATGCATGTATTTTTTTCCAATTTCTGTCCGTTGGATTGTGAGTTATCGCACAAAATGCATCTAAACACATAGTAGTGATTATGTATGCACAAATGACTTGATAAAAAATATTCAACATAGTAAATGTTAGTATTAAACCATGCTGAACATAATGATGTGAAAAAATTTAACTTTTGAGATAGTCAAATTGGCACCTTTTTCTACTATTTTTTGTTCTATTTGAGGTCCAATGAGCAAAAGGTAGAAAGGCAAAGTACTCCTAGCATTGAGGTTGGCCTTATGCATGATATTTTTAATTTTTAATGCATATATCATGTATATGACTTTGGGGCAGATGTGCTACTGAATGGCCACCTAGACATGCCTATGTGCATGTGGATAGTCCTATTTTCAAAGGGTACTATGACAAAATTTTTCCAAATGTAGGCATTGGGTAATCATGCATTTTAACTCTATTATATGTTATAGTAAAGGCATGCATGCATATAGTCATAAATGCATTTAAAAAGCTCTAGGTGAGGAAATACCACACCCTTTCTGAGGTGATTTGGAGACTTGTTGGCCAGATATAGATGGATCCGGATCAGCCGAGTAGTTTTTACAGGACCGCTTCTGGCGTACGGAGGAGGGCTTCTGAAGTGCCTTGTCCTCGTTCTGTCAAACAGCCTCGTCGGTTGGTGGAGGCTGTGATACGTCCTGTCCAGGTAGATGTTCCAGACGTCGAGGACGAGGAGGCGGATATTGAGGATCCCGCTCCTGCTGCACATATCTCTGGCAAGGAACTTCCGAGCATTCAGGTGGTGAACCTAGAGTTGCTGGGTGATTTGGGTAGACATCCATCGATGTACTTGCATGCTAACGAGGTATGGCGTTAGACTTTATCTTCCTTCTTTCCTATTGATGAGGATTAAAGGGTTCTGATGTTGATGTGCATTTAATGCAGGTTCCAGGCTTTTCACAGCCTTAGGGGAACTGGTTTAGCATCCACTTCATGCACCAGGCGCTTCATCCTGACTATAGAGCAGTAGTGCATGAGTGGGGATTTGGGACATTTTTCTCCATCCTTCCCCGTCGTTGTCCCTGGGGTTACCTCAGGGCATTGTCTGAGCGATGGTTTCATCAGACTCAGTCACTCCACCTACTGGATTGCGAGGTGATGATGACGCCTATGGATTGGCGATTTATCACAGGTATGGAGTTTGGAGGGGAGCCAGTGCCTTGTATGGCGAATATTAGCCCTACTGCCGTCAGATCCTTATTAGGAGTTCTGGCGGAGGTGCTCAAAGGTAGGACTGTCCATTCAGATGTTATGAGCGGGCTATTGAGTGAGCCCATGCCTGATGATGTCAGGATCAGGGATCGCGTTCTGCAACGATTGTTCTTGATGATCATTCGAGGCTGCTTCATAGAAGATAACTCTTCCACGGTATCTTTCAGCTCTGGTCAATGCCACACGCGATGTGGACCGTATATGAGAGTATGACTGGGGCTCTTACACCTTTGCCTATTTCCTCCGGGGCATGCATCTGCGCTCACAATGTTTGACCGAGGCTTAGCTAGGATTTTACCCGTTTCTGCTGGTGAGTATTTCTCTTGTCTTTTCCCATTCATAGGTTTAGAGTGTTTACTGATAGCAGATATTTTGCCATTGTGTTGGCAATTTTGGGCCTATGAGAGGCTCCCATGTTTGCGTCCCATGAGTGTGTTAAGCTTAGATACCTATCCACGAGGACAACGATGGCACCATTCTACTTTGCCAGAGGTCCCTGTATCTGAGAGCTTCGCTCACTACCGTATGCAGCTGGAGTTGCTGACGGCTGACGCCATCACATGGCTTCCCTACTCAGGGGATCATTTGACCATCGGTTTTGAGGATGGAAACCCTACTGGAGTAGAGTATTTGATTTCCACCCGAAGATTTCCTCTCTTCACAGATAGAGGCTGTGAGCTCTATTTAGGAGAGCGTGCTATTAGGAGCCCTACAGGGGAGATTCGTATACCGATCTTGCCTCCTACCAAGCGTCATTGGCCTGTATCACAGTCACCCGTCACTGATATTCCATTGTTGGGAGTTGACGGTTTTGATTTATCCGAGGGTCCATGTACCTAGGAGATATTCCAGCGTTGGTGGCTCCCTCGTACTATTGGGGCCCAGTCCCGTGCCACACAGTTTATGGGGGACATGGTTCTAGGATCTTTGATGATGACGGATTGGGTGGCTTGTGTCTGAGCTCTGACTTATCTAACCCAGATTGATAGTTTGACCCGACAGTTTGACCAGACACATGTATTTATTCGGCATTTGGGCAGAGATCCAGCAAAGGCGGAGTCATTTGTTCCTTCCAGCTCAGGTTCTGGTCCTTCAGACAACCCATTTGGTTTTTTCAGCGCAGATCCTTCTCTTTATAGGCTTGACAACCCTGTTGATAGAGATCCAGTGACTTAGGAGGAGTTACATCAGGTGGACAGGATTGAGGATGTGGACATCGAGACCGTGGTCTTCTTCTGATGTATATTCTCGTTATATCTTTTGATAGGCCTCTGTTAGATATTGGGTGGCTGTTCCCCATTCTCGCTATATCTTTTGATAGGCCTCTGTTAGTAGTAGGGCGTCTGTGCCCCATTTTCATGTATTTGTAGCTGTACAGAGCTGATGTATTAGATGATGATATATTTAGGAATGTATGCACCATTTTTTCATTCCCTATATCATATTGCCATACATTATCTGTTATGCATGTATCATGTTATGCATATGTATGTATGTCTAGAGATATTTGGCATTGACCCCTGGATGGTCTTATGACATAGCCCGCACAGATGTCCTCTTCGACAGTTAGCCATATAGATCATACCCCACCGTCAGTGGTGGCATTGGGTATGCGATCGTGGTACGATAGCATGTCACCACCAGACAGGTTAACTGTAGATCTGTTGCTGCAGCATACCATGATCCTTTTGGCATTTCAGGTTCCTGCAGGATTTGTAGGCGGGATGCTAGAGCATTGGCTACCGAATAGGCAGGTATTCCATTTTGGCACCCATGAGTTGACTCCTACTCTATAGGAGTATGCACGTTTAACGATGCTGCCCCTAGACAGAACTTGCGTGCACATGGCTTTAGGAGACATGAGTAGATGATTCATGACTCTCATAGGATTGAGGCGCAGAGTAGTACAGGATGAGCTGACATCTGGCTACGCGATCTCTCAGCATTTTCTGTATGATAGATTTGGCGCGGAGGATAGCCACTCATGACATTCTGGGGATTTCACCGTGTTGGAGGATCATTAGCGTTTAGCCAGAGTTGACGTACTGATGCTATGTGTACTATCTTACGTGTATATGTCGCGGTATATGGATGATATAGATATAGGAGTTATCATGGTCGTGAGAGCTCTCAAGGAGGGTCGTACCATTATACCTATGATCGTGGTAGAGACCCTACGATTAGCATCCTACTGCAGTACTTACACATCAGGAGTGTTCACTAGGTAGTTCGGTCAGTATTTGTGGTTTATGTCACACTTGCGATCGGTTGGTACCCTTAGACGGCATAGGTATTATTTTTCCCATGATGTGGCTATGTCATACTCCTTTCAGCCATTGGAGTGTACAGATGCTCAGTCCTGGTCTGTATTTTTGGCAGATATCAGAGATCCATTTAGCATATTTCTATGCTCGGGGCTTTGCTCACCATACAGCTTCATTACTTATGCTCCGGGCATGGATTTCCTCCCTCTGTCTGGCTGGAGGGGTGTGACTACTTATCATCCATTGGTCGTGATGTTGCAGTTTGACCAGTTCCAGGATTTTCATCCTTTCGAGGGGGCGATAGGTCAGTGTTCAGCTTATCGATACCTCTCAGTAGATGACCGATCTCGTGTATACGCTTGCTGGGATCAGCGTGAGCTAGATGCTTTTCCTGTCAGTCGTCCCAGTTATTCCACAGAGTACTCTGTATAGATGGAGAAGAAGGTTTTATCAATTGTAGTAGTATTTGCAGTACTGGAGAGCGAGTTATACGATGTAGAGCCTATGGAGGACATTGATGCCTACATCGAGGAGGAGCCCGCTGCTGGGTTTCCAGCATTTCTTTCGGATTCTCCTAGTACTAGTACTTTTTTGATTCAGCACTCGGCACAGTACTTAGAGTAGAGTCTTTATCTGATGACCTTTGAGAGAGATCAGATTCGATCTATGATGTCGACTGCTCTTGATGTGAGGGACGCCGCCCTATTAGAGAGAGACGAGGCATTGGCTCGTAGAGATGCCACCGTCACTGAGCGTGATGATGCCAGGTTAGCCATAGACGCAGCGGTAGTTGAGCGGGATATCGCCATATCTGCCCGGGATGTGGATGTCACAGATAGTACTGCAGTGAGGTCCTTTACCACTTGTATGATTGCAGAGATGAGCGCTTATATTGATGAGCATATGGTCATCATACAGATGGCTACAGATCTATTGGGTCGTGTGGATATTCTCACCCAAGAGACTACAACTTTACCTCCTTCATCTAAAGAGGGACGCCATGTTGGTCTTGTTAGCTCGCATGTACCCTGACTCATAGATGAGCTTTATATTCACCTGCACAGACTAGCTTATCCATTTTGTCCTGTATAGCTTACATTGTATATATCAAACAACATTATATATGACAGAGAAATATACTTTTGGATCACTTCCCTTTTAGACATGCCTTGCTATTTGCTTGATATTTTGCCTGCTGCTTAAGGGCTTGTGATCTTGATGTATTCTGAATTCCTCCTGGGTGGATGGACATTGAGTTGTCTCTAGATAGTTCAGAATGGATCATCGATCCATGTATCCCTACCATCTATTGTGTCTTGGGACTTATTTCTGGATGGAAATGTGGAGAGGAGTGTGGCTTTCCTCTCTGAGATTGACCGCCCCACAGATGGTCGCCAATACTTCTATTTAGGAGAAGCCTAGTTAATTCCACCTCTTATGGTTTGGTGTTGCTCTTCGAGGTATGATCGCAGCTTAGATGGTCGCCGAATCTCCTATTTTGGAGGAGTTCAGGTAATTCCATCCCTTTGGTCTGAAGTCAAATGAAATGTAGTGGATTGAAGGATGATCCCAGTACCAGTTGACAATGGTTTATGTTTTGGTAAGGGGTGAGACCGCACCATGAATGGCTGCCTACGTACTCCTATTGAAGAGGAGATCAGGTCTGCGTAGTTCGAACCTGGTGTAAGAGGTTCAATGCTGTATATGGCTGACTTGGTGTAGGAATGTTTTTGGTTGTTTTTGTGAGGAGAAGAGGGTAGAAATGTTTTTGTTATTTTTGTTTTATTGCAACCGGGCCATATGAAATGGTTGCCTACGTACTCCTATTGAAGAGGAGATCAGGTCGACGTAGTTCACCCCTCAGGGCAAGACGAAAAACATAATCCCATATGCAGGTTAAAGTGCGGGGAGGAGAATGTTTAATCCTAGGTTGAGGATAAACTGTAGGTATGAGAGGATTGATCCCAGGTATGGGTAGCCAAACTGTAAACGGAAGAGGTTGAATCCGCGGTGGGATGACCTGAATTGTATGAGCGCAAAGGAGAAAGCCAGACTGCTTGCTTGAAGAGTACGTTTCCCTGAGGGGAAAAGTGTAGATAAGTTGTATGTGGTAAAGGGGGGGGTTTAAAGAACCGGAATGACTGGTGACCTGATGATTATGCACCAGGGTGTTTGCTGGTTAGTTCAGACATAATACCGTTTCACGGTGTCTGATTTGATGAGTTGTGGAAATTCATCGCCGTCCATTTCTTGCAATCTGAGAGCGCCCCCTGTCAATACTTCCTTGACAACAAACGGGCCTTCCCAGTTAGGAGCGAATTTTCCTTTAGCCTGATCTTGGTTGTCAAGGATCTTTTTCAAAACCAAGTCATGTTGTTTAAACTGCCGTAGCCGGACTTTTTTGTTGTAGGATCTGGCGATCCTTTGTTGATATAACTGACCATGGAAGATAGTCACGGTTCGCCTTTCGTCTATTAGAGACAATTGGTGATACCTGCCTTGTACCCATTGCTCTTCACCTAGCTGAGCGTTGATCAACACTCTGAGAGATTCCATCTCAACTTCTATAGGGAGTACTACTTCCATCCCATAGGTTAAAGCGTAGGGGGTTGCCCCAGTGGGAGTACGCATTGAAGTTCTATAGGCTAACAGAGTAAGAGGCAATAGGTCAGGCCAATCTTTATGGTTGGCGGACATCTTTTGCATAATCTTCTTGATGTTTTTGTTAGCAGCTTCAACAGCGCCGTTCATTTTCGGACTATAGATGACAGAGTTAAGATGTTTGATGTGCAATTTACTACATAATTCCTCCATCATTTTGTTGTTGAGGTTCTTGGCATTGTCTGACACAATCACCTCTGGTTTTCCATATCAAAAAATGACATTGTTTCTGATGAAAGCAATGAAGACTTGTTTAGTGACCCTGGGGAAGGAGACTGCTTCTACCCACTTGGTGAAGTAGTTGATCATGGTGAAGATAAATCGGTGACCATTACTGGCTTTAGGCTCGATGGGCCTGATAACGTCCATTCCCCAAATTGAGAAGGGCCAAGGCGAACTCATATTGTGGAGTTCCCGTGGAATGGTGTCTATAGCATTCCCATGAATCTGGCACTGATAGCATCTTTTGACGTGGTCGTTCCAATCAGCCTTGAGAGATAGTCAATAATGTCCCGTCCTGAGGACTTTCTTGACAAGGAGGGGGCCACTAATGTTGGGGCCACAGACTCCGCCATGGATTTCATCCATAAGCCTTTGGGCTTGATCTTTATCTAGACACCTGAGGAGACCTAGTCATGTATCTCTTTTGTAGAGCGCATCTCCACTCAGGTAGAACTTCATAGCAAGTCGATGGATCCGCCTTTTCTCAGTCGGGCTCGTCTCAATGGGTGTAGATCCATCTCGCAGATATTCCTTGATATGCTAATACCAAGGAGGTTGGATGGGAGGTAGCTCATCCGATACTTCTCCAACGTAATTCCCATAGGCTGGGGCCTTGTTCAGGGAAACTGTGACGCTGGGTAAGTGTTCCTTATCTGATATGCGAATCAAGGAGGTCAAAGTTGCTAATGCATCCGCGAAATAATTCCTATTACGAGGAACATGTAGAAAGGAGATTTCTTCGAACTCCGAACCCATCTTCAAAACCTGCCAATGGTAAGGCCACAAATGTAGTTCCTTGGTTTGATAGATTCTGGTGGATTATCTGATTACCAACTCTGAATCTCCAAGGAAAGTTAACCGTCTGATGCCCATTGAACGGGCAAGTTTTAGCCCTATGAGACAGCCTTCATACTCAGCCGTATTGTTGGTGCTGACAAACTGTAATTTGACGGTAACAGGATACTGCTCCCCCGTACCAGATACTATGACTGCTCCAGCTCCAGAGCCTTCCATATTAATAGCTCCAACAAAATACATCTTCCATGACTGGCGCGTATCGTACTGATGGTGTCGCTGCACTGTCATTACTCCTTCATCAGGGAAATATGTTTCCAAGGGTTTGAAATCCCCTGAAGGTGCGACGGCCAGTTGATCGACAATTCCTTGACCTTTGATGGACTTTTGAGTCACATATACGATGTCAAATTGTCGTAGGATCAACTTCCATCTGGTCAGACGGCAATTTAACATAGGTTTGTTGAACACATATTTGAGAGGATCCACGCGGGATATAAGATGGGTTGTGTGACCATGGAGGTAATGCTGTAACCTCATGGAAGCCCATGCTAAAGCGGAACACATCTTTTCGATCAGCGTGTACTTATGTTCACTGATGCTGAACCTTTTACTGAGGTAATAGATAGTTCATTCTTGGCCTCTATCGTCTTTCTGTCCCAGCTTGAAGCCCATGGCATTGTCACTTACGGACAGATACATGAACAGGGGAATATCGTCCCTGGGTGGTACCAGACAGGAGCTTTGACTAGCTGTTTCTTGATTGTAAGGAAGGCATTCTGGCACTCATCATTCCATTTCATGGAGGAGTTCTTCCTTAATAGCTTGAAGATTGGCTCACAGGTTACTGTGAGTTGAGAGATAAACCTGCTGATGAAGTTGATTCTTCCCAAAAATCCCCGTATTTCCTTCTTTTTCTGAGGAATGGGCATTTCAGTGATGGCTTGGATTTTGGTAGGATCCAGCTCTATCCCTTTGTGGCTGACTAGAAATGCTAGCAACTTGCCTGATTTGAAGCCAAAGGAGCACTTAGTTGGGTTCAACTTCAAGTTATACTTACGCAACCTGTTGAACAACTTTCTGAGATGGTCTATATGATCATCCTCCTTTCGGGACTTGACAATGATGTCATCCACGTAGATCTCAATCTCTTTATGCATTAAGTCGTGGAAAAGAGCCATCATAGCTCGTTGATAGGTAGGTCCGGCATTGATAAGGCCGAATGACAACTGTCTATAGCAAAAAGTTCCCCAAGGAGTGATGAAAGCAGTCTTCTCACGATCTTCCTCGGCAACCATGATCTGATGGTACCCCACAAAGCAATCAGCAAAGGAGTACATGTCGTATTGCGCAGTATTGTTAATGAGAATGTGGATAAATGGCACGGGAAAGCTGTCTTTTAAGAAAGCTTTGTTCAAGTCCCGGTAATCCACGCAAACTCGTACCTTCCCTCTAGGTTTAGGCACGGGCACAATATTGGATATCCACTCAGGATATGTAGACACCATGATGATGCCAACTTGAAATTGTTTCGCCTGAGTTTTTGTGACACCCCCAAATCCCGGTACTTCATTACCTCAAGATTTGGTGTTCACGTAATCAAAATATTCATTTTTAACTACCCAATCATAATAGAATTGAATAATAAAAGAAAACCTGTCCATACAGGATTAAACTTAAATAAAAATCTCCCAGGTTATCAACCTTTAACAACAATCATTCAAATGCGGAAAATTAAATAACTTCATTACAATCTTTAAATCAAATTCTGAAAGTAAACTATCAAAACTATTACAAGTCTTCAGTATTTATTCATCTTTCCTTTTCCCTTACTGGTACTAGGTACGTCACCCGTTTCAACTTTAGCTATAAGAAATTTTACAGGCAAGAGTGAGCAAACAAGGCCCACTTGAAATAACAATAAGTAAATCTTTAAACTTTTACATCAATTTTCAATATTAGGCTCAATATAACTGAACAATATATTCCATTAACTTTCTGAAAATTATAACATTCACTGAGGGTCTAATGACGACGAATCATGTCCACAGTTATAAGTAATCTTTCAACTTTAACTTTAACCGTTATAAGACTATAAGGATTCCACGTACTTAGGGGATCAACCCTTCGTACAATGTATTGTGCACAACCATTTCAACGCTAATCGTAAACCTCTATTAAAAGAGTTGATCATCTCAGTATTTAGAATACAAGTTCGCACCAAAGTAAGTTTGGTTTGGATAAGCTTTCAAGGAAATTTGGAATTCAATGAACATCAACTAAGGAGTAGTTGAATAAAACCAATAACACTATACTATAGAATAATCGTGATTGAATCAATCATAGTAAACAAAAGTCATGCTTTAGGAATAATCTAATAGCATACCATTTAAATAACTATAGCATACCTTGCTTGAACAATACTAAGCCAAGGTTAATTAGAATTGAATATTAAGCATGCATAGTAACTTGAACGATAGAAATGTTCGACATTAGTATATATATATATATAGTTGTGCATGCTAAACAACAAGTTAAATACAAGAATAACTTGCTCCAGAATAACTTACATTATTATATTATAATCGAATTGAAAACAGTACTTGAATTAACAAGATAATATATTAGAAAACTTGCTTAAAGATAGCTGCACAATTATAAAAGTAGAGTTAGAGAACCTGCCTCGTGCGTAGGTTAAACAATTACTATTCACGTTCACCCCAAGTCCTACACATACCATATGTATTGACAATACACATTAGTTACACTAACATTACCTTTATGAGTTACTTTATTACTCTTAGTATAGCTACTAACTAAGTTTAAGTTTAAACAACATCACATCTTTTCATGAACATTACTTTTTAGCTTTATTACAACTACTTAAGTGATCATGTCATTGCACCACATGCACATTAATAACTTGATACAACATGTTATAATTAAGTTATACTAATACACAAAGGGTTGCACTTGCATTCGTGCATCCCGACGCCCTCTGATTGGCTCCAAATACACAATAGTCCTAACGATGGCCATTTTGACTACAGTTACATACCTTAAATTAAAAAACTGAAAGCATGAAAGTTGTAAGCCAATTCGTCCTCGTTCCAGATTATCTTGAATCAACTCAATCGAAGTTTGTATGAGAAAGTTATGGTCGTTTTCTACAGGAGGTCAAAACTGCCCAACTCAGACAACTTTTTCGGCGCTGGGGCGCAGATAAGTGGTGCCGGGGCGCGAGTACCAATGCTGGGGTACGAGTTCCAGCACTGGGGCGCGAGCTACTAGCCCATTTTTGGCACTGGTGCGCGAAATTTGGCGCTGGGGCGCCGAAACTCAGAGAACCCAACGACGAAGAACAAAACAACTAAATTTTGTACTAAATGATACTGCTAACATCTAAATTTACATGAACAACTAACATAATTTACCCATAATCATAACCAATTATTCAGATACTAATTAACAATGACTAAACCAAGATTTTAAAAACATAAATTTTGAAAACACGGTTTAAAAAAAAACTAAAACTCCATAGTTGATAACACAGTAAACACTTTGAATTCATTAGTAGACCAAAATACTCTATTCAAACTAAGTTCCATTCGTATCTCAATGAAATACCATAAACAAACTTCAATTTACAGTTTCACATCCAAATTGGCCATTCAAATTGGTACTTACATGATTACATATGGAAACATACTAAGAATACATATATTGACAAATTTTCTTCCTACTGTAGACGAAATTTGCATGCGATTATTGTTTAAACACCATATCCAATCACTATAAACATTTATAACCCCCATATCTTAGTTACATAACAACAATTCGGAAGAAAAACTAGAACTCACAGAGCATAGAAGAAATATAATTCATAGAGTATAACAAAGCTTCACCGAAATACTCGTAAATAATATCAAAGTGGTAGAACATACCTTCAATTAGCTTATACAATCTTTGTTAGTTGAAGACCAATCTCCCTCAATCTCTCAAACTCTTTTCTCAATTCTCTCTGCTATTCTCTGAACTCTCTCAAAACCCAGCAACTAGTATGCGTAATATAAAAAAAACAAAACTGATATGGCCTTAATAGCCATCATCAGTTACCCAAAATAACGTATACATTATATTTATTATTTAGTTTATTTTATTTATTTTATAAATTAAAAATATCAAAAGCCATAAGGCTTGTTTGGCAAACCATTTAAATTTTAAAGAATTTATATCCTTAAGCATTGTTTGGGTAAAACTAGATTTAAGAGACAGTTTAAATAAATAACTCAGGGTAGTTCTTCATCATATCAGCTTCGAGTTCCCACGTAGCCTCTTCGACATTGTGGTTCCTCCATATCACATTCACAGAAGGTATCACTTTATTCCTGAGCACTTGTTCCTTCCCGTCGACTATCTGGATAGGAATATCTTCATAGGACAAGTCTTTCTCAAATTGCAATGGTTCGTACTCAATTACGTGCTTGTAATCAGATTTATACGGTCGTAACACCGACATGTGAAAAACATTATGAATGTTTTGCAATTCTGGAGGTAGAGCTACCTCGTAATCTACCTCTCCAACTTTCTTCAGCACTTCAAAGGGTCCAATAAACCTCGGACTTAGTTTCCCATTTTTACCAAATCGAATTTTCCCCTTCCAAGGAGAAACTTTTAGGAATACGTAATTTCCTATGTTAAATGCACGATCTTGTCTGTGTTGATCAGCATATTTCTTTTGTCTGTCTTGAGCAGCTATCAATCTTGTTCTGATGAGTTGGACAACCTCAGCAGTTTGTTATACTAGTTCTGGTCCTAACAGTTGACGTTCACCGGCTTTGTCCCAGCACAGTGGAGTTCTGCACTTCCTGCCATATAATTCTTCGTAAGGCGGCATGCCGATGCTAGTATGGTAACTGTTATTGTAGGCAAATTCCACCAACGATAATTGTTCATCCCAGCTTCCTTTGAAATCCATGACGCATGATCTCAGCATATCTTCCAATGTCTGAATCGTTCATTCGCTTTGGCCATCTGTTTGCGGATGATATGCCGTACTCATTCACAACTGCATTCCCATACATTCTTGTAGTCTCTTCCAGAAGTTTGATGTGAACCTCAGATCTCTGTCTGGCACAATTGACACTGGAACCCTATGTCTTGTAACGATCTCTTTAACATATAGTTTTGCCAGCTAATCAAAATTGAATCTAATCTTTATTGGCAAAAAGTGTGCAGATTTTGTCAACCTGTCCACTATCACCCAAATCGCATCGTATCCTTTCTGAGTTGTTGGAAGACCTACTACAAAATCCATTGTGATATGCTCCCATTTCCATTTCGGTATCTCCAACGGTTGAAGTAAACCGCTTGGTCTTTGATGTTCAGCCTTGACTCTCTGACATGTTAAGCACTTTGCAACGCATTTTGCAACATCTCTTTTCATATTTGGCCACCAAAAATGTCATCGCAAATCTTGATACATCTTCGTACTTCCTGGATGAATCGAATATCTTGAGTTATGAGCTTCAGTCAATATGTCTTCTTTAATATCTGGTACTGTTGGAACCCATATTCGTCCTTCAAATCTCAGCATCCCCTCGGTATCAACTTTGTACTTCATTTCTTTTCCCCCGACCACACCTTCTCTTATTTTTCTGCATTCCTCATCCTGAAGTTGAGCATTCTTCACTTTGTCCACCAAAGTTTGACTGGCTTCATCTGGTACAATTTTTCATCAGATTCTTTTGGAAATTTGATTTCCAACTCTAACATTGACATTGCTATAATAAGCTCCTCCTTATCAGTTAACAACATCAACTTTTCCCTGCCTTTCCTACTCAAGGCATCTGCAACCACGTTTGCTTTGCCTGGATGATAAAAGATCTCACAATCATAATCTTTTATCAGTTCCATCCATCTTCTTTGACGCATGTTCAGGTCCTTCTGTGTGAAAATATACTTCAGACTTTTATGGTCTGTGTAAATCTCACATTTCTCTCCGTAGAGATAGTATCTCCATATCTTCAGAGCAAACACAACCGCCGCCAACTCTAAATCATGAGTCGGATACCATTTTTCGTAGTCTTTCAATTATCTTGATGCATACGCGATGACTTTCCCATTCTGCATAAGAACACAACCCAACCCTTTGTGTGAGGCATCACTATACACCACAAAATTTCCTGTATTGTCTGGTAATGTCAACACAGGTGCCACACTTAACTTCTTCTTCAAATCTTGAAAACTTTCTTCACCTTTCTCCGTCCACACGAATTTTATAGCTTTCCTTGTCAAATTTGTTAGCGGAGTGGCTATCTTAGAAAAATCTTGAATGAATCTTCTATAATAACCATCTAGTCCCAAGAAACTCCTCACTTTTGACGGTGTTCTTGGTTGTTCCCAATTGATTACAGCTTCCACTTTTGATGGATCCACTGAAATCCCATCCTTGTCAATAACATGACCCAAAAATTGTACACGATCGAGCCAAAATTCGTACTTAGAGAATTTCACGTATAACGTTTCCTTTCTTAGTGTCTCCAATGTCAAACGTAAGTGTTCCACGTGTTCTTCTTGAGTCTTGGAATACACTAGAATGTCGTCGATAAATACCACTACAAACTTGTCTAAGAATGGTTTAAACACCATGTTCATCAGATCCATGAACGCAGCAGGTGCATTGGTTAAACCAAAAGACATCACTAGAAACTCGTAATGTCCATACCGAGTTCTGAATGTCGTTCGTGGTATATTCTCCTTCCTCACTTTCAACTGGTGATACCCATTTCTCAAATCTATTTTCGAAAAGTATTTGGCACCCTTCAATTGGTCAAACAATTCATCTATTCTTGGCAACGGGTATTTGTTTTTAATAGTGACTTTGTTTAACTCCCTGTAATCAATGCAAAGACGCATTGATCCGTCCTTCTTCTTCACAAATAAAACTGGCGCTCCCCACGACGATACGTTTGGTTGAATATATTTCTTGTCCAGTAGCTCTTGCAACTGTACCATCAGTTCCTTCATTTCTATCGGAGCCATTCTGTACGGGGCCTTTGATATCGGTGCTGTTCCCGGCACTAAGTCGATCACGAATTCAATTTCTTTGTCAGGCGGAAGTCCTGGCAAATCCTCTGGAAACACGTCTTCAAATTCTCTCACTACCGGTATTTCTTTTAGTTTTACCCCCTTGTTCTGAGTATCAACTATGTAAGCTGAATATCCCACACAACTTTGACTCAACAATTTCTTGGCCTGCATAGTCGTCAGACATTTCATTTGTCTAGACGACTTGCTACCATAAAATACTACCTTTGACGGAGTCATAAGGTTTACACACTTCTTTTGGCAGTCAATTACCGCTCCGTATTTGAACAACCAATCCATTCCCAAAATTACATCAAATTCCCCGAGTCTAATTGGAATCAAATCTACCAACAAGATATTCTCCTTAATGTTCACCCTACAGTTCTTGTATACGAATCTAACAGGGATTACTTCCTTATTCGCAATTTCTATGTTCAAAGGAAAATTCAGTTCTTCTCTAGGTAATTCTAACCTCTTACCAAATTCATAAGATATAAACGAACAAGTAGCACTCGAATCAAATAATACATAAGAATTTATATCATTGATTGGGATAATACCTGACACCACATCTTTTGATTGCAAAGCATCCTGCACAGTCATGTTGAAGGTTCTGGCTGTGGGTTTGTTTGATGCTGTAGGTCCTGCAATGGCCCATGTACCTCCATTGTTACCTCCATTGCTTCTGGTTGTCACTCCATCCCTCTTCTTAGGACATTCACGAGCAAAGTGATCCTTGGATCCGCATGTGAAGCACGCATTCTTCTTCGGTTGAGTGCAATTTGGGGCGATGTGGCCCTCTTAGCCACAATTGTAGCAACTCGTTTCCCCATCAAGCACGCACCCATTGGAAATTTCCCGCATATCGCATATGTTTCAAACTTTTTGTTTTGCTGGTTACCCTGCTGGTGTCCAGCACCCATGTTCCCATTCCACTTCCTCTTCATGTCGTTGTTGTTGTTGTTGCTGTTATTGTTTCCACCGCTACCACTCCCATTCTTAGTCTCATTCTCATTCCTCTTCTTCTTTTGTTCCTGGTTGAACTTTGTCACTGCCTCACCTCCACCTTCAGCAAGTACTGCTTTCTCTATCACCACTGCAGACGTCTTCAACTAAAATAGGGATACCCTACTGTACAGCAAGGGCTTCAGTCCCTGTTCAAAACTTTTCGCCTTACGCTCGTCTGTGCTAACCTGATATGGCACAAACCTCGCCAATTCAATGAATTTCGCGGCATACTCAGATACCGTCATCGTTCCCTGCTTTAATTCCAGAAACTACACTTCTAGCTGACTCTTCGAACTCTTCGGGAAATAAGTCTCGAAGAACAACTCCTTGAACCTATCCCAGGTCATCACTCCTGGTCCTTCACGAGTTTTATTGGTCTACCACCAATAACTAGCTTCTGCTTTCAACATGAATGTTGCGAAAGCAGTCTTCTGGTCATCCCCTACCCTAGCGACATTGAACACCTTTTCTATCTCCATAATCCAGGTCTGTGCTTCGACTGAATTCATATACCCACGGAATTCAGGTGGTCCAACTGCCTTGAAATCCTTAAACGTTGTACCATGGTTTTGTGGTTGATTCTGCAACGCTCCTGTCAGTAGTGTCACTAGTTGTTGAACGGGGTTACTGTTAACATTATCGTTATTGGTAGTTCTCTCATTGTTTCTCTGTCGGGATGGTTCACGTCTGGGAGGCATTTTCAGTTAAAACAAAACATCTATTAGACTATTACTCAGCTTCTTTAAGTATTTTCTAATTAACTTGCCTCCATAAAAGAAATAGCCATATAACGCATAACACTTTGAATAAAGTAACAACTTTTATTTATTCAAAACCTTTTTGGAAAACATAAAACAATAGCATCACTACTATCTACATTACTTTCCTGAACTACAAAAGTTTTAGGACAACATCATAGTCATATCCCATAGGTTGCATAACACTTGGGATTTACAATTTATTTAACATTTCACTCATCGTACTACATCTACGGTCGGGGTGGTTCACGTTATTCCTCCATGACTCGAAACATTATTCTGCGATCTAACACGAATGATGGCAGCGTCTCGTACTTAATCGTATATTCCATGACCCGATCTTGAGCTCGATTAATTGTGGTGTTAAATACTTTATCCATCTCTTTCATCTTCATCCTATTTGCTTGCGTGTCTCTTACTGCTAATCTGGTTCGTTGAAAAGCTTCCTCGTAAGCATCTTCAGCTCTTGCCCTCTTAGCAGCATCTTCAGCTCTTGCCCTCTTAGCAGCTTCTTCTCTCAGCTGGCTCTTCAATTCGGCAGCCATCTCGATCAATTGTTCTTTCTCTCCTTCAGTTTGTATTAGTTTCTCCTCAACATTTGTCAGTCATTCTTCACGATCCTGGATCTCACCGTCTTTTTGTGTCATTGTAGTCTGTTGTTCAGCTACTATCTCCTGCAACTCCTCAACTGTATCTTGAAGTTCCACGTTACGGTCATGCACCTCATCGTATATACGGCCATATATCGAGTTAAGTGGAATCCTTTCCTCCTCGTCCTCGTCATCCTCATCCTCCTGTGGTAACTCAATGGGATCCTCCTCATCTGTCTCCACATCATCATCCTCATCCTCAACTACTATGACCAACGGGGCTGACTCCCGTGGCAGTAGTTGTTCCCAAACTACCTGAATGGCGCGAGGCTCCTCCTCTATAGGCATTTGAGGTCCCTCCTCCCTAGCCTGACTGGATTCTCCGACATTAGTCATCCTGACAATAAAGTTTTAAAGTTTTAATTATTAATCATTACTACTCGACACTCACGAGTACATAAATATAAACACATAAGCACATAAGTGTTTTATTACTTCTTTCTTAAAACTCGATAAGAGTTATCTCCACTATCTTTTCAAAGGTTACTTCCTAAGGCTTTTCCCCCACCTAAGGTTCATAACCTAAAGCTTTGATACCAATTGTGACACTCCCAAATCCCGGTACTTCATTACCTCAAGATTTGTTGTTCACGTAATCAAAACATTCATTTCTAACTACCCAATCATAATAGAATTGAATAATAAAAGAAAACCTGTCCATACAGGATTAAACTTAAATAAAAATCTCCCAGGTTATCTAACCTTTAACAACAATCATTCAAATGCGGAAAATTAAATAACTTCATTACAATCTTTAAATCAAATTCTGAAAGTAAACTATCAAAACTATTACAAGTCTTCGGTATTTATTCATCTTTCCTTTTCCCATACTAGTACTAGGTACGTCACCCGTTTCAACTTTAGCTGTAAGAAATTTTACAGCCAAGAGTGAGCAAACAAGGCCCACTTGAAATAACAATAAGTAAATCTTTAAACTTTTATATCAATTTTCAATATTAGGCTCAATAGAACTGAACAATATATTCTATTAACTTTCTAAAAATTATAACATTCACTGAGGGTCTAATGACCATGAATCATGTCTACAGTTATAAGTAATCTTTCAACTTTAACTTTAACAGTTATAAGACTATAAGGACTCCACGTACTTAGGGGGATCAATCCTTCGTACAATGTATTGTGCACAACCATTTCAATGCTAAGCGTAAACCTCTATTAAAAGAGTTGTTCATCTCAGTATTTAGAATACAAGTCCGCACCAAAATAAGTTTGGTTTGGATAAGCTTTTAAGGAAATTTGGAATTCAACGAACATCAACTAAGGAGTAGTTGAATAAAACCAATAACACTATACTATAGAATAATCGTGATTGAATCAATCATAGTAAACTAAACTCATGCTTTAGGAATAATCTAATAGCATACCATTTGAATAACTATAGCATACCTTGCTTGAACAATACTAATCCAAGGTTAATTAGAATTGAATACTAAGCATGCATAGTAACTTGAACGATAGAAATGTTCGACATTAGTATATATATAAATAGTTGTGCATGATAAACAACAAGTTAAATACAAGAATAACTTGCTCCAGAATAGCTTACATTATTATATTATAATCGAATTGAAAATAGTACTTGAATTAACAAGATAATATATTAGAAAACTTGCTTAAAGATAACTGCAGAATTATAAAAGTAGAGTTAGAGAACTTGCTTCGTGCGTAGGTTAAACAATCACTACTCACGTTCACCCCAAGTCCTACACATACCATATGTATTGACAATAAACATTAGTTACACTAACATTACCTTTATGAGTTACTTTATTACTCTTAGTATAGCTACTAACTAAGTTTAAGTTTAAACAACATCACATCTTTTCATGAACATTACTTTTTAGCTTTATTACAACTACTTAAGTGATCATGTCATTGCACCACATGCACATTAACAACTTGATACAACATCCTATTACATGTCCAACATGTTATCATTAAGTTATACTAATACACAAAAGGTTGCACTTGCATTCGTGCATCCCGACGCCCTCCGATTGGCTCCAAATACATAACAGTCCTAAATATGACCATTTTGACTACAGTTATAGACCCCAAATTAAATAACTTAAAGCATGAAAGTTGTAGGTCTATTCGTCCTCGTTCTAGATCATCTTGAATCAACTCAATCGGAGTTCGTATGATAAAGTTATGGCCATTTTACTACAGGAGGTCAAATCTGCCCAACTCAGACAACTTTTCCGGCGCCAGGGCGCGGATCAGTGGCGCCGGGGCGCGAGTTCCAGCGCTGGGACGTGAGCTACTGGCCCATTTATTGTGCTGGGGCCCGAACTTTGGCGTTGGGGCGCGAAATTTAGCGCTGGGGCGCCGAAACTCAGAAAACCCAACAACGAAGAACAAAACAACTAAATTTTGTACTAAATGATACTGCTAACATCTAAATTTACATGAACAACTAACATAATTTACCTATAATCATAACCAATTATTCAGATACTAATTAACAATGACTAAACCAATATTTTAAAAACATAAATTTTGAAAACATGGTTTAAAAAAAAAACTAAAACTCCATAGTTGATAACACAGTAAACACTGTGAATTCATTAGTAGACCAAAATACTCTATTCAAACTACGTTCCGTTCGTATCTCAATGAAATACCATAAACAAACTTCAATTTATAGTTTCACAACCAAATTGGCCATTAAAATTGGTACTTACATGATTACATATGGAAACATACCAAGAATACATATACTGACAAATTTTCTTCCTACTGTAGACGAAATTTGTATGCGATTATTATTTAAACAACATATCTAATCACTATAAACATTTATAACCCCCATAACTTAGTTACATAACAAAATTTCGGAAGAAAAACTAGAACTCACAGAGCATAGAAGAAATAGAATTCACAGAATATAACAAAGCTTCACCGAAATACTCGTAAATAATATCAAAGTGGTAGAACATAACTTCAATTAGCTTATACAATCTTTGTTAGTTGAAGACCAATCTCCCTCAATCTCTCAAACTCTTTTCTCAAATCTCTCTGCTATTCTCTGAACTCTCTCAAAACTCAGCAACTAGTATACGTAATATAAAAAAAAATAAAACTGGTATGGCCTTAATAGCCATCATCGGTTACCCAAAATAACGTATACATTATATTTATTATTTATTTTATTTTATTTATTTTATAAATTAGAAATATCAAAAGCCATAAGGCTTATTTGGCAAACCATTTAAATTTTAAAGAATTTATATCCTTAAGCATTGTTTGGGTAAAACTAGATTAAAACTATTTTAATTTATTTTTAATAACTCCTTATACTATAGTTATTTGTCACACTTTATTTAATCATGCTTTCAAATTTAATTTAATTAATTGAAATAACCATTAATTAAATAATTCATTTAATCACATAACTCAATACAAATAATTAACCATCAACTTGAACTATAATTATAATAATAATTTTCTTAACTCATTAATTATTTATTTACAACATAAATAATTAATCAATTCAAATTAAACAAATATTTATTTAGCAATAAATGCACCAATTAAATATTTATATAATTCAATAAATATTTAAAATTACAATTTAAATTTTCGGATTGTTACAGTTTCTGCTTGACTGGCTTAAATCCCTCTTTGATGGGAAGGCGATGAAGGACAATGTCAGTGGACAAACCCATCATGTCTTTATGAGACCATGCAAACACATCCTGTAATTGGGTTAATAGCGTAACCTTATCATTCTGTTGGTTTGGGGTAAGGTCTGAACCAATCTGGATTAACTTAGGGCTTTCTAAGGTTCCGAGATTGAAAGAAGTGGTTTGATCAAGGTTGGGTTTGGGTTTGTCTTTGACCCATTCTTGAATTTCTGGAGGCACCTCAATGTCATCCTGGATATCCATCAAGGCTGAATTCATCTCTACATCAAAGGTACAATCCTTGTGTAGGAGAGGCATCGTATCCGCAAGTACATGCACATCTAAATTCAGAGTCCTGAAACAAAATATGCTTTCACTTAGTATATATGAAATGCGTTGATCATACACAGTGTTAGCAATACTGGCAAAATAAACTGCTAATATAGTACAGAAAAGTAAGAAGTTATTATATCAACAGGGCAGAAAGAGTTTCTGCCCGCTTTACCCTTGACGACCAATGCAAGGAATGCTGTCCCAATTGGCAAGGGCAAAGTCCGGATGGACCGCAGTGATGGAAGGATTGTCATCATCCTACCTGTCCCGAATGATGGCCATTACGTCTGGGCAATCATCGTCTGGGGTGTATCTGTTAGTATGTTCATCATGAACGATGATGCGTATACCGGACATCATTCGTATGACATCTTGTTTGATTCTTCGTTCCTCTTCTTCCATTGCGGGATTTGGAACAACGATTTCTTTCTCCTTCATCGGTACCGGCTTGGGAAATAACATAGCCATTACATTGGTTGGCACCTTTATTGGAGGTTGTGCGGACTCAGAGTTTGAAGGTTCAGATAAACGCCACGTGGTTGAAGCTACAGGAATCTGCTGATGCTTATGAGGGTTTCTGTGATTAGAGCTGGCAGAATAGTCTAGTCCAGCTGTTCCAACCTGCTTGGTTAAACGAATAGGGTACTTGATACCCTGGCAATCTTTACCCAACCCTTGTCCCGGCTTATGACCCAACGACATTATTTCTTGAGTAGCCGACATTACCTCGGCAGAAATTTTGGGTTCGGGCAATGGTGTTCCAATAGCATCGTATTGGGTATTGCTTATTTCCAAAGCATGAAAACTGTGACAACCCGAAAATTTGGGCAATTTATGAAAATCTCAAATGATTGATTTAAGGTCAAATAATAGACATAGACAGAAAATAAGTGTATGCGTTTGAGGTTATTGGGATTGAATTTTGAAAATTTAAAAATTCTGTAAAGGAAATAGGTGAATTATTCAGGATTAATGGTTTATGTGATTATGTTCTGTGTTTATGGTTAATGATGTGTTCAGAATATGGTTAAGGGTTATGGGTTGATCAGATAAATTACCTCTGTGACAAACCCTAAGAATATATTAAGAACGACAATGTTCGGTTAGAAAATCTTAGCGTTTAGCAAGATACCCTAGAAATCGGTTTTGAAAACCCTAGTTTCAGTTCCGGAAAATCCGAAACCCTAATTCGGTGTATGAAACCCTAAATTGGGAACTTAATGGCATAAGTGTAAATAATAATGCTTATGAGGTATTGATTAAGTACTAATTAGGGTAAAGGTTAATTAATTTACAAACCCTAATTTCAATTTTTGGAACCCTAATTGTTCCGTCAGAAACCCTAATTGTTCAGTGGTGGAATTTAATTGCTAAAATTAACAATGTTTATTAGGAAACCCTAATCCTAATTATTTCAATTTTTATGTAATTAGAAAACCCTAATCTAATTACGAATATTTAATTTCTAAATTAGAAAATTATTTTTTTCTATTAGAAACCCTAATTCAAGGGTTTTAAACCCTAATAACCATTTAGAACACTAATTTTTGCAGTGTTGGATTTAATTGCTTAATTAGCAATGTTAATTTGGAGATATAAATCCTAAATGTCAAGTTATTAGAAACCCTAATCGGATTAAGAAATCTAATTTCTAAGATTGAACTATTATTTTTCTATTTAAAACCCTAATATGTGGTTTTGATACATAATGTGCAATTGTGGGCCAAAGTGCTAAATTAGCGATTTTAATTAGGAAAAATTAGTCCTAATTAACAAGATTGTTATGTGATTAGGAAATTATGATATAATTAGGAAGCCCTAATTATAATTTAGAAATCAAAATTTTCTATTTTTAAATTAGAAAATTTTGATAATCCAAGTTGCTAAAATTTGAGGATTTAAAACTTAAACCCTAAATTTGTTCAAACCCTAAACCCTAAGGGTTTCATGAATTACAAAATCTAGAAGAAAATGGAAATGACCATAATGCCCTTTTAGTGCATTATTTTAAGTAGCTTGCAATCTTGGCAAAATCCATGGTTGTTCACCAACCCTAGACCTAAATATAGCATAGCCATGTGACTAAATTTCAGCAAATTCATGAATGCCAGCCGAAAATGATCAGATCCAAGCAACATAAGAGATTATATATAAGATTTAGAGAGAGAAAGTACATAAAGTTAGTCATTTTGCAACCAAACTCTCAACAACTCTCTCTCTCTCTCACTAAACCCACGAATTATACAAGTGAATCAGTCCCAAAATCCAGCCCTACATTGATCATAACAACATAAAAGGGTAGAAATCAAAAATCGGAAGCAAAAAGAGGTATAAAATCTTTAATTTTTGAAATCCTTCAATTCATGGTTAATTGTTGCAATTGATTGTTGAAAGTAGTGTTAATAAGTGTCAATTGATGTTCTGGGTTGCTAAATCATGAACCCATAACATCAAAGTGCACGGATTTAAAGTTTTTCAAAATCTGGAAATCTGGAAATTTGCGTTTTTCAGCCGAATGTCGAGGCTTATAGATCCGTGTGTGTGACGTGTTTTTGATGTCTAAAACTTGTAACATGTAGCCTGATATATTTTCTTTAAGTTGCAAAAAGAATCAGACCTAAACCTAATATAGATCGCAAGATATTCGCGGTCAAAACTCGTTGACCGAACTACTATAAGTCGCGAACCCAGAATTTGAGAAGCAGTGGTCCGTGTCCTAGTTTGACCGGCCATATCTTGTTCATGCTTTGATGTTTTTGTGTTATTTTGCTTTATAGTTGTAGTACTACATGTTATCTACAACCTGTAATTGATAGATCGCATAAAGGTTGCACGATCACCAAGTTATTAAGCGTCAAAGTAGGTACCTAAGGCTGTTCTTCAAATCTGGAAAACCCAGAATTTGAAGAACAGGCCTGACATCAGTTTTGGAAGCTTAGATCTTGCTATTTTGTTGTTTTTTGGCCATGAACTTGATTTCATGTTGTAGTATTGCAAAAGTACTACAATCTGAGAGTTTTATCAAGCCAGAAAAACGTAAGGAACACTGTTTTAAGTCCGGTCAAAGTACCAACCTAGCCACTGCCGGAAAATCTGGGCAGCCATCAAGAACACCTATAGCGACAGAAAGTGTCGCTATAGACCTTTAGCGACGGTTTATTTATTTATTTTCCAGAAATTAAATTAAAATTAGAAAAAAATAGTTTTTAATTATTAAAAATACATAATAAATTATGAAAAATTATTTTAAAGTCTGAAAAATAGTTTTTAACTATTTTGAGTATATTTTGAAAATATTTAATATTTTTGGAATATAAATGGTATTTATTTATCTAATTATAATATTAAATAAATTATTTAAAAATAGTTTTTAATTCATGAAAAATCATGAAAAATAATATTATGATAAAAGAAAATATTTTAAGTTATTTTCCATAACTTTTGATATTTTGTGATGAAATTCATTAATATTTTAATATTAATGGTAATTAATTTATTTAATTAATATATTAAATAAATTAAGGAAAATTAGAAATAATGCTTTATAAAACATATAAAAATGATTTAAGTGTTATAAAAAATATTTTAAGTTATAAAATATAACTTTTGATATTTTGGCATGGAAATATTAATATTTTAATATTAATAGCAATTATCGGATAATGGAATTAAGTGTTTAAACATCATATAATTATGATTTTAAAGTATTAAAAATACTTTGTGACATTATAATTATATTATAATATTACGTAAGGATTTACATTAATATTTTATATTAAATAAATATTAATGATTAAGGAATTATGTAGTATTTAATTCATTTAAATACGGTTTTAATGATTGGAAAATGTTGATAAATGATAATAATTATCCGAAAATTATTACGAGCCTAGGAAAAATGTTTTGTCTAATTAGAAGTTATCTGTGATATTGTTAAGTATTAAGTCAGAGTTTAATTGAACTTAAACTCGATAAAAGTCCGACTAGACCGTCGGGATGATAGAATGGTGTCGATTTCAACTCAGACTTAAATAGTCTGACTTAATATTAGGTCTTATGTGTTGTATAGACTGATAGGTTTAAGTGGTAATGTGTTTAGGTTATTTTATGGATATAAATATAACAGTATTAAACTGTGATGATATTATTCTAATATTGGAGATCTATATTATTAATATTAGGTCTTCGGGTTAAAGCGTTATTAATTGAGTTGCGGTAATCAACGGTTCAGGCAAGTTTTCTTATACTTAACTCTAATAAGAGTAGTTTCTTCAAGCTTATGGTTAATCATTGCTGATTGCCACGAAAAATTGTATTCTGTACATCTTGCATGTATATGTCAGGTATGAAAGGCTGATCACCTTCATTACCAGTTGGTTCAGAAATGTTTGTTCATGTATAATACTTGTTCAGTCAAAAATTTGTTCGTGCTAGTTCTCAATTATATTGATGAATTATAGCAAGCCCTTTATTCATACTCTTCAATCATGATATATCGTTATATTGTTGTATATAAACTTGCTGGGCAACTTTCATGCTCACCCTTGCTATATCATGATAAAGCATTGCAGGTAAAGCAAATGCGTCGTATACAGGAAAAGGTTAAGCCAAGTTCAGTTTGGGGGCAATATATGCGGCTATCTAGTAATAGAATAGTTTGATAAATATGGTTGTGTAATAGATATTTTATGAAATGTGTAATAAGTTAAAGTTACTCGATTTTGGGTAATAGTGTGTAATGTATTGTATAAACAACTTATGTTTATATCTTCCGCAAATAGTGATAGAAATAGTGTACCGGATCCGAGGTGATTTGGGGCCCGAATTCGGGGCTACTACATTTGGTATCAGAGCTGTTGGTTATGAAGCTTAGGTAGGAATACCTGAGACCAATAACCGCAGTGATTAGGATAAGACTAACTCAAATAGAGTTAGTTGGTCAGTAAGATTCAAAGATGAATCTCGGCAAGTGTAAAGACACAGAGTTCCCTAACTCTGGTTATAGTGGTGAACAGTAGTGGTGAACAGAAGTGCTGGGATAGGAGATCGTAAAACAAAACGTTCATAGTGAATGGAAATAAATCGTAATATATACGATAAGATCACCCCGTGATCTAATAAGGTTATGATATGGAAAAAAGAAGCAATCTTATGATTGAAAAGTTTACAGCAAGATGTTGTGTGAAAGTTGTACTATGAAATGGTACTATGAAAACTCATAAATGAGTTATGGATTATGGATACGGATTAAATGAAATTCGTATGAAAAAGGGGGTTAAGGTTAGGTGGGGATTTCAATGAGGACTCGTGGCAGTAACTAAGTTGTATGATTCCTTGTATGGGAGGGGAATTGTATTACTTAGTTGGTGGCATTGGTAATAGTTGAAATGTTGTGTCACGCTAGTTATTATATATAGATAAATAGGTCATAGGTAGAGAATATAGGATTAAGTACGAGTTCTTAGAACTCATACTTATGTGACATTCTTGACGCATAGTTATATGAAATGTTTATGAGCCCCTCAGCGAACTGTCGCTAAAAGGTCAGGGTAAGTTTGTAAACTCATATAATTGTGGCCAAGTTATGAAATCATAAGTGTGGTTTTATGAACTGGGTATAGTTATGTGTGAATGGAGTATTGAGGATAATAGGAACAGATAGAATGTTTAAGCAAATGATCATTAGTGGAGAATTAGGTTTTCCTAAACCCCTATCTATGCTAGATTTTAAAATTTTGACATCAGCTAAATACGCACTATGTGCCTTTTTAAAATAAAAATTGTTTTTATTTATCACTTATGTACCATGTGACCTGGTGCAGAGATGATAAAAAATGATGGAGTCATCAATGCAGTATTACTTAGTGTGAATTTGACTTAAAGTCACTATTCCACTATGGTATGATGTAGCATGATAAAATCACCAAATGACGAAATCCTCAACGGACTGTTATATACAGTGCGACATCATGACGTCATTCTCGAAAATGTTTTCAAAAACTCCAAGTGTTTATTGAAAGAAATTTTCTGAACCAAAATTATTTTGCTGCGGAATCAAATAAGACTGAGGTATGAAATTTTGTGCGCCTAAGGCGGATAAGAGGAACAAATTGTTTCGACCAACAGTACTTGGCCAGTACAGGGCATATCGGGCTGATCACCCTTGTGTCCGTAATTTATGACGGTTTGCGGATGAATTTCCATAAAACCTTTGCGAAAATGAAAAACAACCAGTCTATACGATTTCTCAGCACAGTTTTAAAATTTTTTTTACCCTTGTGAGTGGTGTATTGGATAGCATATGAAATATGTGTGAATGGTGTAAAGTACACGGTGTAAGGTGTAAGGGGTAAGGTGAATTTCGGGGACGAAATTCTTATAAGGAGGGGTGAATGTGACAACCCGAAAATTTGGGCAATTTGTGAAAATCTCAAATGATTGATTTAAGGTCAAATAATAGACATAGACAGAAAATAAGTGTATGCGTTTGAGGTTATTGGGATTGAATTTTGAGAATTTCAAAATTCTGTAAAGGAAATAGGTGAATTATTCAGGATTAATGATTTATGTGATTATGTTCTGTGTTTATGGTTAATGATGTGTTCAGAATATGGTTAAGGGTCATGGGTTGATCAGATAAATTACATCTGTGACAAACCCTAAGAATATATTAAGAATGACAATGTTCGGTAAGAAAATCTTAGCGTTTAGCAAGAAACCCTAGAAATCAGTTCTGGAAACCCTAGTTTCAGTTCCAGGAAATCCGAAACCCTAATTCGGTGTATGAAACCCTAAATTAGGAACTTAATGGCATAAGTGTAAATAATAATGCTTATGAGGTATTGATTAAGTACTAATTAGGGTAAAAGTTAATTAATTTACAAACCCTAATTTCAATTTTTGGAACCCTAATTGTTCCGCCAGAAACCCTAATTGTTCATTGGTGGAATTTAATTGCTAAAATTAGCAATGTTAATTAGGAAACCCTAATCCTAATTATTTCGATTTTT
This sequence comes from Panax japonicus, assembly GCA_020205505.1. Lineage (NCBI taxonomy): Eukaryota > Viridiplantae > Streptophyta > Magnoliopsida > Apiales > Araliaceae > Panax > Panax japonicus. The sequence goes on from CM035096.1 coordinate 55,740,209, forward strand.
TTGTAATTAGAAAACCCTAATCTAATTACGAATATTTAATTTCTAAATTAGAAAATTAATTTTTTCTATTAGGAACCCTAATTCAAGGGTTTTAAACCCTAATAACCATTTTGAACCCTAATTTTTGCAGTGTTGGATTTGATTGCTTAATTAACAATGTTAATTTGGAGATATAAATCCTAAATGTCAAGTTATTAGAAACCCTAATCGGATTAAGAAATCTAATTTCTAAGATTGAACTATTATTTTTCTATTTAAAACCCTAATATTTGGTTTTGAAACATAATGTGCAATTGTGGGCCTAAGTGCTAAATTAGCGATTTTAATTAGGATAAATTAGTCCTAATTAACAAGATTGTTATGTGATTAAGAAATTATGATATAATTAGGAAGCCCTAATTATAATTTAGAAATCAAAATTTTCTATTTTTAAATTAGAAAATTTTTATAATCCAAGTTGCTAAAATTTGTGGATTTAAAACCTAAACCTTAAATTTGTTCAAACCCTAAACCCTAAGGGTTTCATGAATTACAAAATCTAGAAGAAAATGGAAATGACCATAATGCCCTTTTAGTGCATTATTTTAAGTAGCTTGCAATCTTGGCAAAATCCATGGTTGTTCACCAACCCTAGACCTAAATATAGCATAGCCATGTGACTAAATCTCATGCAAATTCATGAATGCCAGCCGAAAATGATCAGATCCAAGCAACATAAGAGATTATATATAAGATTTAGAGAGAGAAAGTACATAAAGTTAGTCATTTTGCAACCAAACTCTCACCAACTCTGTCTTTCACTAAACCCACGAATTATACAAGTGAATCAGTCCCAAAATCCAGCCCTACATTGATCATAACAACATCAAAGGGCAGAAATCAAAAATCGGAAGCAAAAAGAGGTATAAAATCTCTAATTTTTGAAATCCTTCAATTCATGGTTAATTGTTGCAATTAATTGTTGAAAGTAGTGTTAATAGGTGTCAATTGATGTTCTGGGTTGCTAAATCATGAACCCATAACATCAAAGTGCACGGATTTAAAGTTTTTCAAAATCTGGAAATCTGGAAATTTGCGTTTTTCAGTCGAATGTCGAGGCTTATAGATCCGTGTGTGTGACGTGTTTTTGATGTCTAAAACTTGTAACATGTAGCCTGATATGTTTTCTTTAAGTTGCAAAAAGAATCAGACCTAAACCTAATATAGATCGCAAGATATTCGCGGTCAAAACTCGTTGACCAAACTGCTATAAGTCGCGAACCCAGAATTTGAGAAGCAGTGGTCCGTGTCCTAGTTTGAACGGCCATATCTTGTTCATGCTTTGATGTTTTTGTGTTATTTTGCTTTATAGTTGTAGTACTACATGTTATCTACAACCTGTAATTGATAGATCGCATAAAGGTTGCACGATCACCAAGTTATTAAGCGTCAAAGTAGGTACCTAAGGCTGTTCTTCAAATCTGGAAAACCCAGAATTTGAAGAACAGGCCTGGCATCAGTTTTGGAAGCTTAGATCTTGCTATTTTGTTGTTGTTTGGCCATGAACTTGGTTTCATGTTGTAGTATTGCAAAAGTACTACAATCTGAGAGTTTTATCAAGCCAGAAAAACGTAAGGAACACTGTTTTAAGTCCGGTCAAAGTACCAACCTAGCCACTGCCGGAAAATCTTGGCAGCCATCAAGAACACCTATAGCGACAGAAAGTGTCGCTATAGACCTTTAGCGATGGTTTATTTATTTATTTTCCGGAAATTAAATTAAAATTAGAAAAAAATAGTTTTTAATTATTAAAAATACATAATAAATTATGAAAAATTATTTTAAAGTCTGAAAAATAGTTTTTAACTATTTTGAGTATATTTTGAAAATATTTAATATTTTTGGAATATAAATGGTATTTATTTATCTAATTATAATATTAAATAAATTATTTAAAAATTGTTTTTAATTTATGAAAAATCATGAAAAATAATATTATGATAAAAGAAAATATTTAAAGTTATTTTCCATAACTTTTGATATTTTGTGATGAAATTCATTAATATTTTAATATTAATGGTAATTAATTTATTTAATTAATATATTAAATAAATTAAGGAAAATTAGAAATAATGCTTTATAAAACATATAAAAATGATTTAAGTGTTATAAAAAATATTTTAAGTTATAAAATATAACTTTTGATATTTTGGCATGGAAATATTAATATTTTAATATTAATAGCAATTATCGGATAATGGAATTAAGTGTTTAAACATCATATAATTATGATTTTAAAGTATTAAAAATACTTTGTGACAATATAATTATATTATAATATTACGTAAGGATTTACATTAATATTTTATATTAAATAAATATTAATGATTAAGGAATTATGTAGTATTTAATTCATTTAAATACGGTTTTAATGATTGGAAAATGTTGATAAATGGTAATAATTATCCGAAAATTATTACGAGCCTAAGAAAAATGTTTTGTCTGATTAGAAGTTATCTGTGATATTGTTAAGTATTAAGTCAGAGTTTAATTAAACTTAAACTCGATAAAAGTCCGACTAGACCGTCGGGATGATAGAATGGTGTCGATTTCAACTCAGACTTAAATAGTCTGACTTAATATTAGGTCTTATGTGTTGTATAGACTGATAGGTTTAAGTGGTAATGTGTTTAGGTTATTTTGTGGATATAAATATAACAGTATTAAACTGTGATGATATTATTCTAATATTGGAGATCTATATTATTAATATTAGGTCTTCGGGTTAAAGCGTTATTAATTGCGTTGCGGTAATCAACGGTTCAGGCAAGTTTTCTTATACTTAACTCTAATAAGAATAGTTTCTTCAAGCTTATGGTTAATCATTACCGATTGCCACGAAAAATTGTGTCCTGTACATCTTGCATGTATAAGTCAGGTATGAAAGGCTGATCACCTTCATTACCAGTTGGTTCAGAAATGTTTGTTCATGTATAATACTTGTTCAGTCAACAATTTGTTCGTGCTAGTTCTCAATTATATTGATGAATTATAGCAAGCCCTTTATTCATACTCTTCAATCATGATATATCGTTATATTATTGTATATAAACTTGTTGGGAAACTTTCATGCTCACCCTTGCTATATCATGATAAAACATTGCAGGTAAAGCAAATGCATCGTATACAAGAAAAAGTTAAGCCAAGTTCAGTTTGGGGGCAATATATGCGGCTATCTAGTAATAGAATAGTTTGATAAATATGGTTGTGTAATAGATATTTTATGAAATGTGTAATAAGTTAAGGTTACTCGATTTTGGGTAATAGTGTGTAATGTATTGTATAAACAACTTATGTTTATATCTTCCGCAAATAGTGATAGAAATAGTGTACCGGATCCGAGGTGATTTGGGGCCCGGATTCGGGGCTACTACAAAAACTAACTAATTCAACTTCTGCATTGGCATTGATGAACGACACGTCCCCGTGTTGAGGAATCTCTAGTTCAGCGTTGACCGTGACCAGGCTATTATTGATGATGTATTTCAACTGTTGGTGAAGAGTGGAGGGGACTTCCCTAGCCATATGAATCCATGGTCGTCCCAATAGCAGGTTGTATCCCGAATCTATTTTGAGCACATGGAAGGATACGCAGAATGTATGAGGGTCAATTTCGATTGGCAGCTCAATTACTCCAATCGAGTTATGGCGGGCTCTATCAAAAGCTTTTATGATAGTATGGCTACTCCAAATTCTGTTGAGATTGATATTCATCTTCACCAAGGTAGCGTATGGGCAGATATTCAGAGAGGAACCTCCATCTATTAAGACTCCTGCTACCAAATATCCGAAGGACAAGACCACAATGTGTAACGGTTTGCAATGACCGGTCCCTTCAGGCGGTATGTCATCATTAGTGAAGGATATCACATTGTTGTTGAAAATGTGATAAATCATATGTTGAAATTTTTTTATATCCACTGATGTCTGGAGATAGGCTTCTTCCAAAACCTTTAACATGACCTTCCGGTGATTCTCAGAAGTTATGACCAAGTCCAAAATTGATATTTGTTATGTAGTTTCTTTCAAGCTTAAAACCACCGCAGCTTTGTTATGACCCACAGCGCGGAGGAACTTCTCAATCTTCTCCATGGGTATTTTCCCCTTTGATTTGGTGGTGGGCTTCATCACCCGATGGGGGAGATATAGTGGATTTTCCTTCGACACTGCAGCAGTTGTATGTGAGGTAGATTCTTCACCTTCTCCATAATTCCACGGAACCTTGCGCGAGCTAACAATAGGATATTGTGCTCTGCATGACAAGTTGATTGGCTCGAGAGCGGCAATTTTCAACTGATCGTTTCCTCCCTTGAGCTGAATTATCGGCGTTTTGAGTAATATATTAATCCCCTTAGATTCAGTGGATATGACTGCTACCACACTTTTCCACTTAGAAGGGCCTCCATTATCACTTGCACGCAATACAGTGTCGTTATCTGCCAAGCGCAGTACACTATTTTCTATTAGATTTTAAATAAGGTGGCGAAGTGCCCAGCATTCTTCTGTGCTGTGACCACGAGACTGGGAGTGATATTTACATACTCCATCAGAGTTGTACCATCCCGGACGGGGGTTGATTGGAGGTAGAAGCGAACTGATCCTTCCTTCATTGATTAACATATGAAGAATTTCCTCCATGGGTTAGCCCAAATAGGTGAATTCCCTTTTGTTGGCGAAATCTCGACGGGATTTGGCATTTGCTCTCTTCATCACTTTGACTTCTAGCATTTCATTTTCTGAAAGTGACGAGGGAATATTCATGACAATAGGTAGGAGACTGGCATGATCCTGGCTGATTAACTGCCTAGACACTTGATGCTGATAAGTCACCAGTTCCACCAATTGCTCAATTTGTTTGCCGAGAGCTTTGATCTTTCGTTCCATTGTGAATTGGAACATGGCATAATCCCATTTATCATCACCGTCTTTGAGGGCCTGGGAAGATTCATAGCTGAAGTTGGAACTCTGTCCATTGCTTCAATTGATTATGTTGACCTCTTTTTCTTTGTGTTGAGGAAGAGGGTTGTCTTGAATATGAGGCTGATTGGGTTTGGTGACTACGATCTCCCCATTGTCTATCAGGCCCTGGATCTTATGTTTCAAGGCCCAACAATCCCGAGAATCATGTCCAGGTGCCCCGACATGATAAGAACATTTCCTAGCAGCATTGAAACCCCGTCCATTAGGGCTGACTGGTGGAAAAAGATGCGTGATTTTCTTCTGGGTTGTCAGAAGATTTAAAATGTTCTCGAGGGTATCCCCTAAGGGTGTAAACACTCGAGGGCATTAGACTTCTCCACCTCTTGGTACTGGAGGGTTTATAGACTGTGCTGGAAAGGGAGTGTAGTTTCTCCTTTGAATGGGCATATTTTGATTGCCTTTTTGCCCCTGTAGTATCAAGGAAACATCTTCTTCTTTATTTTTATGGACCCTCCAGGGGTTGTTCCCATAATTTCCAGATTGGATGTGATCTGCAACAGCTTTGAGTGCAGCTAGGTCTTGAATCTTTCCTGACTTCAGTCCCATCTCAGCCATCTCCCCATGTTTAACCATTTCAAAAAATGGTTTGTCGATGCCGGCTAAAACTCTCACATAGAAGGGAGTTTCTTGTATGTCTATGAATTTCATGACCATTTCTGATTCCGTCATGGCAGGACTAACTTGGGCAGCCAGGCGTCTCCACCTCTGAGCATACTCTCTGAAAGACTCGTTAGACTGTTTCTTGATCTTGGTAATTTGATACTTATCAGGAGCCATCTGAGTTTGAAAACTGTATTGAGTGAGGAAGGCATGTGCTAACTCATCGCAGCTGTGGATTTTGGAGTTGTCTAATCTTGTGTACCATGAACGGGCTTCTCCCGTTAGACTCTTTTGGAACAATTGCATTCTGGGCTTTTCATCCTCTGCATAGGATACAAGTTCTCCAATAAATACTTTTAAATGTGTATAAGGATCTCCTAATGTAAGGCCCCAACTTTTATAGATGTCAAACCAATTATTGTTTCACATTACAGATGTCAAACCACTTTTCTTTTCACATCACCAGTGGTCAAGCCACTTTCCTTTTCACATTTCAAGTGCTAAGCTAGAAATCTTCTATAAATAGAGGCCTAATGCTTCATTATTTTTCACAAATTCATTCAAGCTATAGAGAGAGAAAGTATAGAGAGAATAAGAGAGAAAGAAGAAGAATATTCTGTTACTACACTACTGCAGTATTCAATCTACTACTAATGTAAGTGGTGTTATTCTTTCTTATTCATGAAGAGAACTGTTGTTATTCCATTGCTTATTATTCTATTGGAATAACCTGTATACGCGGTTTACCCTATACTTGGTGACATTCTTCTATTATTCTATTGCAACATCCTGTCTGTTTGTTTTACACCGGACCTGGTTCCGTCTTTATTATTATTCTGTTGGAACATCCTATCTGTGTGTTTTACACCAGACCTGGTTCCGTCTTTATAATTATTCTGTTGGAACATCATGTCTGTGTGTTTTACACCGGACCTGGTTCCGTCTTTATTTATTATTCTGTTGGAACATCCTGTTGGTACAAATTTTGCCTGACCTGGTTTCGTTATTAATATTCTGTTGGAATAACCTGTCTGTGCGAAGTACCGCATGCATGGTGATTTCTTATTCCATTCTTTATTATACTCAGTTGGTTAAAATTTTGACTTCTATACTACATGAAATTAGTAGAATATCCTTGATATTAATGCTTCATCCTGTATCTTTTCATGGAAATATTCATCTGATCATTCTTGAATTTTACTCTACAAAGTAGTATCATGTTGACAATTTGGACATTATTAGTTCCTAGATAAATTAATTCTTGAACTTGTTTTATTGAATTCTTATATCATTGTCATCATCCTCATGTTTATATTATGTTGAAAGTCATCTGTGGCCTGTAGTGCATAAATGGACTTGGTATGATTATGACCAATGATTATTCGGTGTAATCATGACCGTAATGTTACAAATGATGTGGTAAAAGTTATCATTGGCATGTAGTGAATTGATGGACAGTTGTTGGCATGATCATGACCATTAATGAATACATGAATGTCTTTGGCTGTAGTGCATGGATAAATTGTGGTCGTGATACTAAAGAATATCCTTGGCCGTAGTGCAGGGGTGATTCGATGATGTGGATTATTTATTAAGCTGAGTCCCAACGATAAAAGTCATGAAAAACCTTTTAAATCATAAAATATAGTAGATTTTATTCTCTACTCGACTCTTTTAATGGATTTCTTGTTCCGCTACAGTTAAACTTGATGTTGTTATATTTTATCAGTTTAACACTGTTGAAGGCTAACGATAATTTATTCTGCATTATCTTAGTCATAATATTTCTTACTGGGCTAGTTGAGCTCACCCTTTCTTTCACTGTTCTCTTCAGGAAATGAGAACATAACAGTGACTAGTCAGGGAACGGAGTTACGGTCCAGAGGATAGAATTAGTAGTCCTCACTATTCTATGAAATAGTGTCTTAATAATTGTAATGAAGACTCCTTTTGAGTTTGTATAATCTCTAGTAGACAATAATTGTATTCAAACTCGAAGTTATGTTTTGTCATATTGTACACGACAGTTGTATTAGTAAGTTATATTTGAATTTTGTACCATGTATTTGACGACCCAAGATGGGTGATGTATACCTAATTTTGGGGGCGTCACAGTTGGTATCAAAGCTTAGGGATATGATCCCTGGCTAAGATGTGAGAATAGTACTAGGAGGGGAGAGACGGGGAATTCCTTCGCTAGTATGACCTACCTAAGTTTATGTGGTATTTAATTGGTCGGTCAAAATTTAAGGGATAATATGTTACATGTTAATTAACCTTTGTTTTGTGGCAATATCTGAAAATAACTTCCGAGAATGTTTAGAATAGAAATGGAGCACAGGCGACCGTTGATTCACCACATATCAATAATCAGGATAATGTGCATCAGAAGGCGATAATCCTCATGCAAACAACAACAATGACCAAATAATGAATGATCAAATGTTCAGGGGCTTTATGCAATTCATGCAACAGCAGGCGAGAGCGGCTCCTGTCCAAAATGTAGGTGGAAACACTGGAAACTCTTGGGCGGTCACCGCTAAACAGTTCAAGAAGCTGGGACCACCGGAGTTTAAGGGAGAGCCAAAACCACTTATAGCGGAAGCATGGATAAAGTAGATAACCAAGATATTTGATGTCTTGGGATACTCCGAGGAGAAAAAGGTTCCCTTTGACACCTTTATGTTGCGCGGAGAGGCAGATTACTGGTGGGAATCGGTAAAACGTACTCAACCTGCCGTACTGAAGATATCTTGGGAGAATTTCCAGGAGCTGTCCAACGACAAATACTTTCCCAAAAGTATTCGTCACATGAAGGAGGTGGAGTTTATCAATTGGAACAAAACAATATGACCGTGTCGTAATACGAGGCAAAATATGCCGAGTTATCCCGGTTTGCGTCCCACTTGGTGGATAATGAAGAGAGAATGGCGCGAATGTTTTTAAGAGGTTTGAAGCCGGAGATACGTCAACATCTTATTTCTCATAAACTGTATTTATATTCAGATGTTGTAAATAGGGCTCAGTTAGTGGAGCGCGATAATGAGTTAACGCAACTAAAAGAGAGCAGTCGACAAAATGATAATACCAGCGAGAGCAGTTATCGAAGCGGTGACAACAAGCGTGGAGGGAATCACCGGGCTAGATATGGTAACCACTTCGGTTGTAATCAGGGCCAAAACAATAAGAATGGACATTTTAAGAAGAGGAAATGCAACAATGAAGGAAAGACGTCAGCACCAGCACCTGTCGTTAAGGAAGGAGAACGACCACCTATCACATGTTTCAAATGCGGAGGGGAGGGGCACATCAGTCCAAACTGCGCGATGCCGTCCAAAGTATGTTATAATTATGGAAGAGAAGGTCACTTAGCCCAATTTTGTCGTTCACCGAAGACAAATTCAGCTAGGATGGAGGCTCCAAAGGCCGTCCCAGAAAAGTCAAAATCGGTAGTGCAAGGGAGAGCGTTTGTTGTGACCTCCCAGAAAGCAAGGAACCTGAATGAGGTCTTCACGGGTAAGCTTATCGTAAACTCTAACGAAATCTATACTTTATTTGATACTGGTTCTACCCATTCTTTTATTTCTCCTACTTGCAGTCATCGATTAAATTTGACTCCGGAGAAATTAGACTTGGACTTATCTGTGGAAACTCCGTTGGGAGAAACCTTCATTACATCCACTGTTTATAAGTCTTGTTTGGTTTAAATCGGTACCCTCACATTACCTGTAGATCTTATTTCATTGAAAATACTTGCATTTGACGTGATTCTAGGGATTGATTGGTTAACTACTCATCATGCAAAAATTGATTATTTCCGTAAGGTTGTTAGCTTTCATATTCCTAATCAACCTATTATGCGAATTCAAGCGACCAAACCATTAAAATCAATCACGGCATCTCAAGCCATAAAGCTATTCGTTTATTAAAAAATGGATGTCAAGCTTTCTTAGCTCATGTCACAGATTTAAACAAAAATACGTCAGTTTTGAACGATATTTCTATTGTTAATAAATTTCCTGATGTATTCCCCGAAGAACTTCCTGGCCTACCCCCTGAGCGTGAAATTGAATTTTGTATCGATCTTGAACCCAGTAAAAAAACTGTGACGCCCCCAAATCCGGGTCTCTTCCAACCTGACAAATGGTGATACACGGTACTACCATTCATTCACACATTTCCTCAAATAGTCACAAGAGGACTAATATAACTCCATATATATCAAAGTAATATTACATTACCCAGGTTCTTTGTTACCGTTTCATTTGTTCTTGTCATAATATCAATATATTACAGACATTCTTCCTATACTATTACATAAGTATGCTACGGTTTTGTCTTCGCCTTGCCTTTATCCTTGTCGGATCCTTCAGTCCGCTCGATCTTAGCTGTGTTCATATGGTTCAAGCAAGAGTGAGCACGGCTAGCTCAGCAAGTACTATAATTCTAATAAACAACATGCTTGAAACATAGAACTAATATATCTCCAGTAACTGAACAATAGTTACGAAGTACTATCGGTGATTCAAAATAGCACTTCATTTCCTTCAAAACGTTTTTCCATCAACATTACGTAGAATAACAATTATGGCTCAAGATTATGAGCATACATAAGTTCTTTTGAAAAGGACATCCCAGCACTAAGTCCGTAAGTCCGGCATAGCTTACGAGCACTTCTGAGTGATCAGCTCATAGTACTCTATGTTGATCAACACTACATTCTTTAAACGTGTATACGTTTAATTGTGGCAACCTCACGTGCCTGTCGTTAAACGACAAAAACATTTGAACATGCGTGGTCTTCTATTGAAAACCGTACCAATATAACTCGGTAATTTACAAATCCTGCTTGACAAAATCATAATATAAGTCTAGCCGGAAGAATTGGCTTAAGACTTCATCATTCTAGATTTCATGTGAAAGAGAACATGAATTACAAAGCTTGTCCAGACTGAACTGGAACAAGGGTTAGAATACTTGCCTTGGGCGTCTGCTTACTGGTTAATACTCGTACACTTTAAGTCTCTATGATTCTACAATTCATAATCATACAACGTACCATATTAGTTCATAATTAACCAAGTATGCTTTCTATTATACCTTACCCTTCATCTCAATGTAATTCTAACTTAGTTTCATTATTAAGGGTTTCGGCTTTCATTACGTCATTCATATCTCGCTCGTCTTTGATTGATTATAAACATGCATTAGTGTATTACAAGCACCTTACAATGTCTTAATTATGTTGTGATTACATCACAATTCATTACTATTAATCCCTCTTTCATTCTATACTTGGAACCCTTCTTCTCTATCTTCTTCTTTGTTCTGGCGCCGCGGCGCCACTAATTGGTCTGTAACTCGCGCTGCGGCGCGAGTTAGCAGTGTGCCATCATCCGGCCTCGCGCTGCGGCGCGGCCAAGAAGGCTTAGAGTCGCGCTGCAGCGCGGACTCTGGTCCTCAGAAAATTTTGCAGTTTTTGAAAATTTTGCTAACTTCCCGGACGCATAACTTCTTCGTTTTAACTCCAAATTGGTCCGTTCAAAAGCCTACGGTTCACAAATTTCATAATCTATTCGTTCATGCAAGAATTTTATCTATTTGACTTCATTTGCTAAAATTTGACCTATTAGTCCATTTTAACGAAAACGATAAACGTTTGTGAACGTTCAACGCTCATTTCTTCGTTCTAAGTCGGAATCCGGTCATTTTCGAGTCCGCAACTCTATAATGACTGCAATGACTTGTCTCCATCAAAAACCAACGTTTTCGACTTTCAACACAAAATATGTCTTCTATTCCGAGAATTTCACGAATTCGACGTTAATCGTCTAATCGTGCGAAGTTCGTCAAATCAACCATACTAAGCGTTCTAAGTGGATTTTAACCAACATATCATCATTTCAAGTTATTTACTACACCAACTTATAATCAAAGTAGGTTTTGACTTATTTCCATAAGTCATTGACTTTCTCAACTTATGAATTAGAAATCTTCATACTCATGACTTACCAATAATTTAAGTCCTTCAATCAATGTTCTCATGTTATAAACAACATACTACCATCATATGACAAGTCCTTCATGATCCTAACAACTTATTAGGGTTCAAGTTGCTTATTCAACTTATTCGGCTTAAGTTCATTCCTTATAACTTATTATATGATATCCTCAAGCAATCCCCCTTCTCTATCAATCCTAACATAGAAAAGATATAGATAAAAGAAAATGAGTCTTACCCTTGAAGACTTCTATTTGCTTTGGAAACTATCAAAGGTTGAAGTGGCTTATAAGTGCTTAAGTGACTTATTCTCTCTACCAAATAAGTAGCTTATATGCTTGAGAGGAAAGTGTTGGATGATAACAAAACAACCAACAAAAAAAATGAAATGAACTTGGTATTTATAGGCCACCAAAGCTTGGGGCAAAATGGACAATAATCAATCCCATCTCCTCATTCCACCTCCTCATTCCACCTCCTTACTATTCACAACTTAACCTTCAAGTCTTCTTGCTAGCCACTTCTTTTACTTGCTCACCACAACACTTGGTCATCACACTTAATCCTTGCCCATCAAGACTACCCACTTCCTCACTTGGTTTGACCCATGAGTCAAGGCTTTACCTTGGGCTTGGTTAATTAATCCAACTACTTTCCTATTGGGCTTGAGTTACAATAGATTAGACTTGTGATAATCAGACACTTGGGCTTCTATCAATAAACTAGAAATCCCACAAGTCCATTACCTTAATTCAATAACCTAATATACATATCCTACGTATAATTCTCATATGCTATCTCGTATATTAATTCGAAATATACGTTTATCGCATTCTTCGTACATAATAATACAATACGTCATATTATACCCACCTTCCTTACTCCATATAATGTTTACACATTATATGATCACAACTTCCTTCTTTTAACGCTTAATAACCTAACTATCTCAAATTACGTACGCATGCGAAATATTTCATTTTCCATACTTAGATTATTATTACATAATCGATATCATCTTGATATTATAACATTACGTATTTCTCGGAAGTTCAAAAATAATTCCCGAGTAGAAATTGATGAATAGTGTTTTTCAGAAAATTTCTCAGAAAACTTTTATTTTCGTTTTAGAAATTCAAACACTTTAATTCTCCCACGTAGTTAAAATACTACGACTTTACGACGTTTCTAGGTTATAGAACGACATCCATCTTCTCAACACACAATAATAATAAATAATATTATTTTATTCATTATTAAAAGAAATTACAAAATGTTCAATTTTCTGGGGCGTTACACTCTCTCCCCCTTATAAGGATTCTGTCCCCAGAATCTCGCTATATAAAAAAAATTACACAAATAAATTCGGGTAATTCTTTTTCATCATTTCTTCTAACTCCCACGTTGCTTCTTCTACATCGTGGTTCTTCCATATCACCTTTACTGAAACTATACTTTTGTTCCGCAGAACTTGTTCTTTCCTATCGACAATTTGAATTGGCGTTTCCTCGTACGTTAAGTCCTTCTCGACATGAATAGGCTCATATTCTATCACGTGCTTATAATCCGGCTTATAAGGACGCAATACCGAAACGTGAAATACATTATGTATTCGTTCTAGGTCTGGAGGTAACGCTACCATGTAAGCTACCTCACCTACCCGTTTTAAAACCTCAAAAGGTCCTATAAATCTCGGACTTAACTTTTCTTTCTTCCCAAAACGTATCATTCCTTTCCAGGGAGATACTTTTAGGAATACGTATGAACCCACTTCAAACTCTCGATTCTCTCTATGCAGATCTGTAAACTTCTTCTGTCTGTCTTGAGCTGCTAAGAGACGCATCTGAATCTTTTTAACAATATCCGCTGTCTGTTGCACCAATTCTGGTCCCAACATTCGGCGTTCTCCTACCTCATCCCAATACAGTGGCGTTCTGCATTTCCTACCATACAAAGCTTCGTAAGGCGGCATACCTATGCTTGCATGATAACTATTGTTATACGCAAACTCCACTAATGGTAGATGATCATCCCAACTACCCTTGAAATCCATAACGCAAGTTCTTAGCATATCTTCTAATGTCTGAATTATCCTCTCGCTTTGTCCATCCGTTTGTGGATGATACGCCGTACTTAGCTTCAACTGCGTTCCCAACTGCTCTTGCAGACTTCTCCAAAAGTTCGACGTGAATCGTAGATCACGATCTGACACAATCGATACTGGCACTCCATGTCTAGAGATTATTTCCTTAATATAAAGTCTAGCTAACTGGTCTAAGTTATACTTAACCCTAATTGGAAAAAAGTGAGCTGATTTCGTCAATCGGTCCACTATTACCCAAATCGCATCATACCCCTTCTGAGTAGTCGGAAGTCCCACAACAAAATCCATTGTGATATTCTCCCATTTCCACTCCGGAATCTCTAATGACTGTAACAAGCCACTAGGTCGTTGATGTTCAGCCTTAACTCTCTAACAAGTTAAGCACTTACTAACGTACTCAGCAATCTCTCTCTTCATGTTCGGCCACCAGAAACTCTGTCGAAGGTCTTGATACATCTTAGTGCTACCAGGATGAATCGAAAATCTTGAACTATGAGCCTCTTGTAGAACCTGCTCCTTTAATTCCGTCTCATCCGGAACCCAAATTCTTCCGTCAAATCTCAACAATCCCTCGTTATCAAGACTATATTTAGTATCTTTTTCGTTGGTCAGCCGTTCCTTCATCCGGTCACACTCATCAGTTTTGAATTGCACCTCCTTAACTCTCTCTACGATGGTTGGTTTCATCTCTATTGCAAACAACATTGGTCCTTCTTCTTCACTGGGCAGCTTCACCTCTAACTTCATCCTAGCCATCTCTGCTATTAACTCAGTTTGAGCCGTTAACAAAGACAACTTTTCCCGACCCTTTCTACTTAAGGCATCGGCAACTACATTGGCTTTTCCAGGGTGATACAGGATTTCACAGTCGTAATCCTTTATCAACTCCAGCCATCTTCTCTGCTTCATATTCAACTCCTTCTGTGTGAAGATATATTTTAGACTTTTATGGTCCGTGTATATCTCACATTTTTCTCCATAAAGATAATGTCTCCATATCTTTAGAGCAAAAACTACTGCGGCTAATTCTAGATCATGAGTAGGGTAAACTTTCTCATAATCCTTCAACTGCCTAGATGCATACGCAATGACCTTGCCAGGCTGCATGAGAACGCAACCAAGTCCTCTATGCGAAGCATCACTATAAACTACAAAATTTCCCGTGTCATCGGGTAATGACAACACAGGTGCTTCACTCAACCTCTTCTTTAGTTCTTGGAAACTGTTCTCACACTTGTCAGTCCAAGCGTATTTCACCGTCTTCCTCGTCAAATTAGTCAACGGAGTAGCTATCTTTGAAAAATCCAGGATAAATCTCCGATAGTAACCCGCTAACCCTAGGAAACTCCGCACCTCCGTCGGCAGTTTTCGGTTGTTCCCAATTCATCACGGCTTCTACCTTCGCTGGATCCACTGAAATCCCCTCATGGTCAATGACATGACCTAAAAATTGCACCTTCTCTAACCAAAATTCACACTTTGTGAATTTCGCATACAACTTCTCCTTCCTTAATGTCTCCAACACTATTCTAAGGTGTTCAGCATGATCTTCTGGCGTCTTAGAGTAGACTAGAATATCATCTATAAACACCACGACGAACTTGTCCAAATATTGTTTGAACACTCTGTTCATCATATCCATGAATGCAGCTGGTGCATTTGTCAACCCAAATGACATCACTAAAAACTCGTAATGACCATAATGAGTCCTGAATGCTGTCTTTGGCACGTCCTCCTTCCTAACCTTCAACTGATGATACCCCGTTCGTAAATCTATTTTAGAAAAATAATTAGCCCCTTTCAGCTGATCAAAGAGATCATCGATCCTGGGCAATGGGTATTTATTCTTTATCGTTAACTTGTTCAACTCTCTGCAGTCGATACAAAGTCTTAACGATCCGTCCTTCTTCTTGACAAACAGTACCGGTGCTCCCCACGGTGACACACTCGGCTGAATGTACTTCCTATCCAACAGTTCTTGTAACTGCACCATCAACTCCTTCATCTCTACTGGCGCCATACGGTACGGTGCCCTAGAAACTGGTGCCGCTCCTGGCACAATGTCTATCACAAATTCTGTCTCCCTATCCGGCGGAAGACCAGGTAATTCACTCGGAAATACATCGGCGAATTCCCTCACTATAGGTATTTGTTCCATGGTTGCTACCACTCTTTCGGTATCAACAACATGGCATAGATATCCTACGCATCCCTTCCTCAGTAATTTTCTAGTTTGTGTCATGGTTAGACAACACGAACGTCCCAGCGATCTATTCCCATAAAATACTACCCGAGGTTGTTCTAACGTCTTAATGTTCACACACTTCTTTTGACAATCTATTATTTCCCCATGGTTTACTAACCAATCCATTCCAAGAATTACATCGAATTCTTCTAACTTTATTGGTAATAAATCTACCGATAATTTACAACCCCGTATATCTACACAACAACTCCTATGAACATCTTCAATAGGAATTATATCTTCGTTTGCTACCTTAATATTTACAGGTATAGGTAACTTTTCGGGAAGTAGTCCTAATCGTCTAGCAAAACTGCATGCTATAAATGAACAGGTAGCACCCGAATCAAACAGCACGTACGCATTGATATCGTTGATCGGGATAATACCTGCACCGACGTCCCCTGATGCAACCGCATCCTGGACTGTCATGTTAAAGGTACGACCCATCGGCCTACCCTGCTGAGCTGGACCCCCAATAGTTAACTTACCGCTATTAGTGCCCCGATTCCCATCCGTCCCCTTCTTCGGGCAGTTCTTTGCCATGTAGGCTGTTGACCCACACACAAAGCATCCATGATTATTTTTCAGACTCGGACAATTTGGCGCAATGTGCCCCTCCTGTCCGCAGTTGTAACAGACGGCCTTCCCCTTGAGACAGACTCCTAAATGAGTCTTTCCACAGGTCTTGCAGGCCTCCATTCTTCTCTTTGGGTCTCCTTGCTTCACTCCGGTATTCCCAGAGTTAATTACCTTCCTCTTTTGACCCTCGCCACTCCCACTGGCTCCCTCAATCTTGACTCTCCCGTCAACCTTCCCCTTATTCCTCTTTTCCTTGTGGTATTGGCTCAACGCCTCACTACCACCTTCGGCGATTATTGCCTTCTCTAAAACGATCCCAAAAGAAGTACTTTGGAATACTGATATACGGTTATAGAGCCAGGGTTTCAAGCCCTGCTCGAACCGTCTCGCCTTCCTCACCTCGGTATCCACTTGGTGTGGAGCGAACCTAGCCAGTTCATTGAACTTGGCAGCGTATTGGGGAACCGTCATTTCCCCTTGTTTCAGCTCTAAAAACCGCATCTCCATCCTTCCCTGCATGCTCGTGGGAAAATAGTTCTCGAAGAATATCTCCTTGAATCTATCACACGTTAAAGTCGTTATCCCGACCCTAGCCTGATTGGCTTCCCACCAAAAATTGGCCTCTCCCTTCATCATATAGGTTGCAAAGGCAACCTTCTGAGCCTCATCAACATTTCCAATTAAGAATGCCTTCTCTATCTCCTTAACCCACGTTTGGGCTTCGATTGGGTCCGTAGTTCCTTTGAACTCCGGTGGACCTACACTCTTAAAATCCTTAAAGGTAGTAGCTCGTGCTACTCCTGGATTTATCGGGGATATTAGCCCCTGTTCTATTAAAGGCGGCTGTTAATAAATTAACAAACTCCTGTATCGCGTTAACCGGACCTCCCTCCGGTTGAATTACGTTCGTATCTTGATTACGTTGCACTCTTCTCGGCGGCATTTTGCCTGATACAATAAACACATTACGTTATTATTCCTTTCTTTATTAGCTATCATTAATATAAAACAATAACTCCAAACATTCATAACTCATTGCTTTCCATAAAACGATCTTTATATACATTCTTTGTAGTATAATACTACACCGGTTACATACTCAGCCTAAGCTGATTACATTACTTTTCCGCTATCACTTTCCAAAAATTGGGATTTACAAAAGACTACCCTTTACTATACAAAAAGGGTTTTACATCACTACTACTTACAAAAATATCTACAAACTACTCTAACCACCACTAAACTACATCTGCCTCAAGGCATTATTGAAATCTGCCTTGGCCAGACCGGCAATGATATCACGGCTAATAGTATGCCGCGTTTGCCCCACCTCCACCGGATATCCAGCTACCTGCTGCTGAAAATCCGTGTGAGAACTCCTATAGATATAGGACATCCTCCCTATTTTTATGCACTTTTGTCTTGAGCTCCTCCTTAAGCTCCAAGACCTCGTGCTTTAAATCATGGACTCACATCAGTCTTGTCCTCTATAAGCATTTAAAGCTCTGCCTTCAGCTCCTTAACCTCCTGACAGTAATGGATATTTCTATCCAACACTGACATAAACAGAGACATCATCGACCCCCCAGGAGCTATCTCTGCTGCTATAGCCACTGGGTTAAAGGAGACTGTCTCTACCTCCTCCTCTATCATCCCGTCAAATACTGACATGTAGTCAGCTTCTTCTGAGTCTTCAGACTCAATGATTACTACTTCTGGCTCTGCTGCTATAGGGTTCGGTACAACCTCTACTTGGTTCACCGACTCTTCACTTATGGTCTGTTCATAAACAAACATCCCGTTTACTCCTGACATCTACATAAAACAAATAAGTTGATTAGTACACGTCAGTAGAATAATAAACATACATATCATAATCATAATGCATTTTTATAAGGTTATTTTCTTCTTGTATTTCTTTGATTCTTCGTAAGGTTATGGCTTAAGGTTTTAATTCCCCCCTTAAGTTTTATAACCTCTTGCTTTGATACCAACCTGTGACGCCCCCAAATCCGGGTCTCTTCCAACCCGACAAATGGTGCTACACGGTACTACCATTCATTCACACATTTCCTCAAATAGTCACAAGAGGACTAATATAACTCCATATATATCAAAGTAATATTACATTACCCAGGTTCTTTGTTACCGTTTCATTTGTTCTTGTCATACTATCAATATATTACAGACATTCTTCCTATACTATTACATAAGTATGCTACGGTTTCGTCTTCGCCTTGCCTTTATCCTTGCCGGATCCTTCAGTCCGCTCGATCTTAGCTGTGTTCATATGGTTCAAGCAAGAGTGAGCATGGCTAGCTCAGCAAGTACTATAATTCTAATAAACAACATGCTTGAAACATAGAACTAATATATCTCCAGTAACTGAACAATAGTTACGAAGTACTATCGGTGATTCAAAATAGCACTTCATTTCCTTCAAAACGTTTTTCCATCAACATTACGTAGAATAACAATTATGGCTCAAGATTATGAGCATACATAAGTTCTTTTGAAAAGGACATCCCGGCACTAAGTCGGTAAGTCCGGCATAGCTTACGAGCACTTCTGAGTGATCAGCTCATAGTACTCTATGTTGATCAACACTACATTCTTTAAACGTGTATACGTTTAATTGTGGCAACCTCACGTGCCTGTCGTTAAACGACAAAAACATTTGAACATGCGTGGTCTTCGATTGAAAACCGTACCAATATAACTCGGTAATTTACAAATCCTGCTTGACAAAATCATAATATAAGTCTAGCCGGAAGAATTGGCTTAAGACTTCATCATTCTAGATTTCATGTGAAAGAGAACATGAATTACAAAGCTTGTCCAGACTGAACTGGAACAAGGGTTAGAATACTTGCCTTTGGCGTCTGCTTACTGGTTAATACTCGTACACTTTAAGTCTCTATGATTCTACAATTCATAATCATACAACGTACCATATTAGTTCATAATTAACCAAGTATGCTTTCTATTATACCTTACCCTTCATCTCAATGTAATTCTAACTTAGTTTCATTATTAAGGGTTTCGGCTTTCATTACGTCATTCATATCCCGCTCGTCTTTAATTGATTATAAACATGCATTAGTGTATTACAAGCACCTTATAATGTCTTAATTATGTTGTGATTACATCACAATTCATTACTATTAATCCCTTTTTCATTCTATACTTGGAACCCTTCCTCTCTATCTTCTTCCTTGTTCTGGCGCCGCGGCGCCACTAATTGGTCTGTAACTCGCGCTGCGGCGCGAGTTAGCAGTGTGCCATCATCCGGCCTCGCGCTGCGGCGCGGCCAAGAAGGCTTAGAGTCGCGCCGCGGCGCGGACTCTGGTCCTCAGAAAATTTTGCAGTTTTTGAAAATTTTGCTAACTTCCCGGACGCATAACTTCTTCGTTTTAACTCCGAATTGGTCCGTTCAAAAGCCCACGGTTCACAAATTTCATAATCTATTCGTTCATGCAAGAATTTTATCTATTTGACTTCATTTGCTAAAATTTGACCTATTAGTCCATTTTAACGAAAACGATAAACGTTCGTGAACGTTCAACGCTCATTTCTTCGTTCTAAGTCGGAATCCGGTCATTTTCGAGTCCGCAACTCTATAATGACTACAATGACTTGTCTCCATCAAAAACCAACGTTTTCGACTTCCAACAGAAAATATGTCTTCTATTCCGAGAATTTCACGAATTCGACGTTAATCGTCTAATCGTGCGAAGTTCGTCAAATCAACCATACTAAGCGTTCTAAGTGGATTTTAACCAACATATCATCATTTCAAGTTATTTACTACACCAACTTATAATCAAAGTAGGTTTTGACTTATTTCCATAAGTCATTGACTTTCTCAAGTTAGGAATTAGAAATCTTCATACTCATGACTTACCAATAATTTAAATCCTTCAATCAATGTTCTCATGTTATAAACAACATACTACCATCATATGACAAGTCCTTCATGATCCTAACAACTTATTAGGGTTCAAGTTGCTTATTCAACTTATTCGGCTTAAGTTCATTCCTTATAACTTATTATATGATATCCTCAAGCAATCCCCCTTCTCTATCAATCCTAACATAGAAAAATTATAGATAAAAGAAAATGAGTCTTACCCTTGAAGACTTCTATTTGCTTTGGAAACTATCAAAGGTTGAAGTGGCTTATAAGTGCTTAAGTGACTTATTCTCTCTACCAAATAAGTAGCTTATATGCTTGAGAGGAAAGTGTTGGATGATAACAAAACAACCAACAAAAAAAATGAAATGAACTTGGTATTTATAGGCCACCAAAGCTTGGGGCAAAATGGACAATAATCAATCCCACCTCCTCATTCCACCTCCTTACTATTCACAACTTAACCTTCAAGTCTTCTTGCTAGCCACTTCTTTTACTTGCTCACCACAACACTTGGTCATCACACTTAATACTTGCCCATCAAGACTACCCACTTCCTCACTTGGTTTGACCCATGAGTCAAGGCTTCACCTTGGGCTTGGTTAATTAATCCAACTACTTTCCTATTGGGCTTGAGTTACAATAGATTAGACTTGTGATAATCATACACTTGGGCTTCTATCAATAAACTAGAAATCCCACAAGTCCATTACCTTAATTCAATAACCTAACATACATATCCTACGTATAATTCTCATATGCTATCTCGTATATTAATTCGAAATATACGTTTATCTCATTCTTCGTACATAATAATACAATACGTCATATTATACCCACCTTCCTTACTCCATATAATGTTTACACATTATATGATCACAACTTCCTTCTTTTAACGCTTAATAACCTAACTATCTCAAATTAGGTACGCATGCGAAATATTTCATTTTCCATACTTAGATTATTATTACATAATCGATATCATCTTGATATTATAACATTACGTATTTCTCGGAAGTTCAAAAATAATTCCCGAGTAGAAATTGATGAATAGTGTTTTTCGGAAAATTTCTCAGAAAACTTTTATTTTTGTTTTAGAAATTCAAACACTTTAATTATCCTACGTAGTTAAAATACTACGACTTTACGACGTTTTTAGGTTATAGAACGACATCCATCTTCTCAACACACAATAATAATAAATAATATTATTTTATTCATTATTAAAAGAAATTACAAAATGTTCAATTTTCTGGGGCGTTACAAAAACCCATTTCCAAAGCCCCATATCGAATGGCTCTTATTGAACTTCAAGAGTTAAAGACCCAACTACAGGAATTGTTGGACATTGGCTTTATTCGTCCCAGTACTTCTCCTTGGGGTGCTCCTGTTCTATTCGTGAAGAAGAAAGATGGGAGTATGCGACTTTGTATTGATTATCGGGAGTTGAATCATGTCACCATCAAAAATAGGTATCCATTACCACGTATTGATGACCTATTTGACCAGTTGCAAGGAGCCAAATTATTTTCAAAGATTGATCTACATTCCGGATATCACCAATTGAAGATTAAAACTGATGACATTCCAAAGATGGCTTTCAGAACTCGGTACGGGCATTATGAATTCCTAGTCATGTCCTTTGGATTGACTAATGCTCCTGCTGCCTTCATGGATATGATGAACCAAGTATTCAAGGAATATTTGGATCACTTTGTGGTCGTCTTTATTGATGACATCCTTTTTTATTCAAAAAGACGTGAAGATCATGAGCAACACTTGAGTCTGACACTCCAAAAGCTTCGTGAATACAAGCTTTATGCCAAGTTGAAGAAATGCAAATTCTGGCTTGAGGAAGTAGCATTCCTTGGGCACGTAGTATCAAGTCATGGAATATCTGTTGACCCAGCAAAGATTGAAGCAATTCAAAGCTGGGAGCAACCTAAATCAGTGACCGAAGTACGTAGCTTTCTCTGTTTAGCTGGTTATTATCAGAGATTCGTGGAAGGATTTTCTCGAATCGCTACTCCATTGACTCAGCTAACTCAGAAAGATACAAAGTTTGGTTGGAGCGAAGAATGTGAGAATAATTTTCAAGAACTCAAGAGGAGACTCATTTCGGCACCTGTTCTGACAATACCATCTGGCTCAGAGGGATTTTTCATCTACAATGATGCTTCGGGCAAAGGGTTGGGATGTGTAATCATGCAACATGGAAAAGTCATAGCCTATGCCTCAAGACAACTCAAAGAATATGAGAGGAATTATCCTACTCATGATCTAGAATTGGCAGCTGTTGTCTTCGCACTAAAGATTTGGAGGCATTACTTGTATGGGGAGAAGGTGGAGATCTTTACGGATCATAAAAGCCTCAAATATTTCTTTACTCAAAAGGAACTCAACATGCAACAATGACGTTGGCTTGAACTATTGAAAGATTATGATCATACCATCCAATACCATCCTGGAAAAGATAACATGGTAGCTGACACATTGAGTAGAAGATCATATGCAAGTATGAGTGCGATATTGTCAAAGCAAAGGCCCATTTTGTGTGACTTAAAAAGGATGGAGATAGAGTTAAAGACTCCAGGGACCCATGTGATGATGGCAAATATACGAGTAGAACCGACTTTAATCGATAAAGTTAAAGCTGCTCAAGTTACAGACCTGGAGCTGATGCGTATGAGGAAGAAAGTGCAAGAAGGTGCTATGCCAGAATCAGGAATCGATGAAGAAGGAATACTTTGAGTCAACTCCAGACTTTGTGTTCCTAACAACCCTGATTTAAAGTATAAAATCATGATGGAGGCGCACAACACACCATTTGCAATCCATCCTGGGAGTACCAAAATGTATCATGATATTTGTCATACATTTTGGTGGAGCAATATGAAGAGAGAGATAGCGTTGTTTATCTCAAGGTGTCTAACTTGTCAACGAGTTAAAGCGGAGCATCAAGTACCAAAAGGTCCATTGCAACCACTTGAAATTCCAGAATGGAAGTGGGAGCACATTACCATGGATTTCGTTACCGGCCTTCCTAAGGTTTCTCGAGGTATAGATACAATTTGGGTCATTGTTGATAGATTGACCAAGTCTGCTCATTTCTTACCGATACGAGAAACTTATACACTTGAACGTCTTTCTCATATGTACATAAACGAGATTATAAGACTGCATGGTATGCCCGTATCCATAGTTTCTGCTCGACACCCAAGATTCACTTCACGATTTTGGGTTAGTTTGCAAAAAGCTATGGGCATAGACTTACGATTTAGCTCGGCATATCATCCTCAGACGGACGGACAGTCAGAGAGGACTATTCAAACTCTTGAAGATCTATTAAGACTCTGTGTCCTTGATTTCAAGGGAAGTTGGGACAAGTTCTTACCTTTGGTGGAGTTTTCCTACAACAACAGTTATCAAGCAAGGATTGGCATGGCTCCATTCAAAGCATTGTATAGAAGAAAGTGTCGTTCTCCAGTATGCTAGAATGAGGTGGGTGAAGCAACGTTGTTGGGACCGGAGTTGGTACGTATGACTACGAAAAAGATTCAAACGATCCGACAACGTATAAAAACCTCACAAGATCGACAAAAGAGTTATGTTGATCTTCATCGAAAGGACGTGGAATTTGATATAGGAGATCATGTGATGTTGCGTATTGCTCCATGGAAAGGAGTTACGAGATTTGGAAAGAGAGGAAAACTCAATCCTTGATTCATCGGCCCATTTTTAATCCTCGATCGAGTAGGAATTGTGGCCTATAGACTCGTTTTACCGCCAAGTATATCTCGTGTTCATAACGTTTTTCACATATCCATGTTACGTAAATATGTGAAACACCCGAACCACATTATTGAGTTAGAACCGGACGAAATAGCGGAAAATTTGACGTATGAAGAGGTTCCTATTCAAATCTTGGATAAGAAGGAACATATTCTACGCTCCAAGGTTATACCTCAAGTCAAAGTTTTGTGGAGAAACCACAATGTTGAGGAAATGACTTAAGAGTTAGAATCTGAAATGAAATCAAGGTATCCTTACCTCTTCGACATACAAGGTACGTACCCTAATTTCGAGGGTGAAATTTCATAAGAAGGGGAGGTTGTAAGGCCCCAACTTTTATAAATAAAAATGAATTTTCTATAAATATTACTTTTGAATATTATGGAGTAAATTTGATATAATGTTATAGTTGTGGGTAATATTTATGAATTTTGCAAAGTAATCAAGTTGTTATAAAATATTCGTTTGGTCGGGGAATATTCTTTTTGTTGGGGAATATTCGTATGACGAAACAATCATTGGTGGACCCACAACGGAATTAATGTCGGATTGAGAAAATGACAAAAATACTTTATAAAAATAACAGCGGAGGTGTTACCGTTAAAACTGTTGAACTACCCGGTAGTAAAAGTACAGTAATACGCGTGGTTGCATAGTAGCACACGGTATTGATTATTGATGCTTATGTGAGAAGTCACTCAGCTATACACAATTATTGCTATAGTAATTGCTGCATCATATCTCTTATATTATTGATTCAATTATTGTCATAGTATCATCTGTATAATATGTTATATTATTAAAGCAATAATTGAGACGACAAGTTATAAATGATTAATAATTGTTGAAAGATTAAATATGTGTTGATTAAAAATAAAATGCTTTATGGTAATATTTATTCAATCCTTGATGTATATAAAGAGTCTATTATGAGACGTTTGTGATAAGTTTGGTTATTTTATGGGGGGCCCATATATCATCATCTAAGAGTCTCTTCGTCAATAGTAATTACCTTCGTCAATAGTAATTACCTTTACCAGTCGTCAAACCACTTGCCGTTTCATATTACAGGCGTCAAACCAATTGTCGTTTCACATTACAAACGTCAAACCACTTTTCTTTTCACATCACCAGTCGTCAAGCCACTTGCTTTTTCACATTTCAAGTGCTAAGCTAGATATCTTCTATAAATAGAGGCCTGGTGCTTCATTATTTTTCACGAATTCATTCAAGCTATAGAGAGAGAAAGTATAGAGAGAATAAGAGAGAAACAAGAAGAGTATTCTGTTACTACACTACTGCAGTATTCAATCTACTACTAATGTAAGGGGTGTTATTCTTTCTTATTCATGAAGAGAACTGTTGTTATTCCATTGCTTATTATTCTGTTGGAATAACCTGTATACGCAGTTTACCTTATACTTGGTGACATTCTTCTATTATTCTATTGGAACATCCTATCTGTATGTTTTACACTGGACCTAGTTCTGTCTTTATTATTATTCTGTTGGAAC
The DNA here is from genome assembly GCA_020205505.1 of Panax japonicus. NCBI lineage: Eukaryota > Viridiplantae > Streptophyta > Magnoliopsida > Apiales > Araliaceae > Panax > Panax japonicus. The sequence goes on from CM035096.1 coordinate 55,765,976, forward strand.
ATCTTGTCTGTGTGTTTTACACCGGAACTGGTTCCGTCTTTATTATTATTCTGTTGGAACATCATGTCTGTGTGTTTTACACCGGACCTGGTTCCGTCTTTATTTATTATTCTGTTGGAACTTCCTGTCAGTGCAAATTTTGCCTGACCTAGTTCCTTTATTATTATTCTGTTGGAATAACCTATCTATGCGAAGTACCGCAAGCATGGTGATTTCTTATTCCATTCTATATTATATTCAGTTGGTTAAAGTTTTAACTTCTATACTCCAGGAAATTAGTAGAATATCCTTGATATTTACGCTTCATCCCGTATCTTTTCATGGAAATATTCTTCTGATCATTCTTGAATTTTACTCTACAAAGCAGTATCATGTTGACAATTTGGACATTATTAGTTCCTGGATAAATTAATTCTTGAACTTGTTTTATTGAATTCTTATATCATTTTCATCATCCTCATGTTTATATTATGTTGAAAGTCATCTGTGGCCTGTAGTGCATAGATGGACTTGGTATGATTATGACCAGGGATTATTCGATGTAATCATGACCGTAATATTACAAATGATGTGGTAAAAGTTATCATTGGCATGCAGTGTATTGATGTACAGTTGTTGGCATGATCATGACCATTAATGAATACAAGAATGTCCTTGGCTATAGTGCATGGATAAATTGTGGTCGTGATACTAAAGAATATCCTTGGTCGTAGTGCAGGGGTGATTCGATGATGTGGATTATTTATTAAGCTGAGTCCCAGTGATAAAAGTCATGAAAAACCTTTTAAATCATAAAAGATAGTAGATTTTATTCTCTACTTGACTCTTTTAATGGATTGCTTGTTCCGCTACAGTTAAACTTGATGTTGTTATATTTTATCAGTTTAACACTGTTGAAGGCTAACGATAATTTATTCTGCATTATCTTAGTCATAATATTTCTTACTGGGCTAGTTGAGCTCACCCTTTCTTTCACTGTTCTCTTCAGGAAATGAGAACATAGCAGGGACTAGTCGGGGAATGGAGTGACGGTCCAGAGGATAGCATTAGTAGTCCTCACTATTCTATGAAATAGTGTGTTAATAATTGTAATGAGGACTCCTTTTGAGTTTGTATAATCTCTAGTAGACAATAATTGTATTCAAACTCGCAGTTATGTTTTAGTCGTATTGTACACGACAGTTGTATTAGTAAGTTGTATTTGAATTTTGTACCATGTATCTGACGACCAAAGATGGGTGATGTATACCTAATTTTGGGGGCGTCACACCTAACCCGTCATATTTTTCAAAGTCAGGAGTTTTAAATTTTTCTGGGTAATGAACACCAGAAAAAATACACAGATCAACATATGAAACACTCCCGTGTGTTCCAATTCCTTTGATAGCGTGAAGGGTCTCTTCCATTTGGAGGACCTTCTTTTTAATGTCCCAGCGTCTGGATCTCCAATGGGATGAGTAGCATCATGAATTTTGTTGGTTGTATCCAACTGTAGTTCAGGTATGGTAATGACCGGGATTCCTCCTTGTGTGGAGGATTCAGTATGTACAAGTATTTTCTGACCCTGTGTAGACTGGTGTAATTCTTTTAATAGAACAACCAAATTTGTAATCTGCTTGCTTAATCCGTCGAATTCTTTGCGAGACACTGGATTAAGTTCGGTATGGTTGGATGACGACATGATTGACTGTGGGCCTGTTGCCTTTTTGGACTTTGACCGGGTGATAAGTCTGATTGATTCCCTGCGAAAGACTTGCATGGTTTAGTCTTTTAGGGGAGGAGTATAATAACATGTTATGTGATGTGTTCGTTTAAGGAATTTTATCCTGCAAAACGGGTGTCAGCTATTTGTAACATGTATGTGGACACACTACTTCATATTTCTCGTTACATGGAGATATATATGGAATGAATTTACAAGTAATTGAAATGAGAGCATGAAGAGACTTTCCTCCGTCTTGGGTTTATCAGAGGCTGACCTATCTTAGGTTACTCTCACGATTTTTTTGGCATGAAGGTTCCCAAATCATCGCAATCTACTTGACGGGAAGTTAATCCGGTCTTTCAACTGGAGCGAATTTAAGTGGTGCCTTTCTTGAGCCTCGGAGAATTAGTCTTCTCACGAGTCCAGTAATCAAACACCGACGGGATAGCCTCCTGTTGGAGGGACCACACAACATACATTCACATACATTGCGTCTCACGCAGATATGATCACATACATCTGCTTGTGTGTGGATGTTGCATTTACATTGGATGAATGTGTACGAATGTAAATGCATATTAGTGTAAATGCATTCGTACACATTCATCCAATGTAAATGCAACATCCACACACAAGCAGATAACAGTTTTTGAAAAGATTGTAGTAGCGGCTTAAGTCCTCTTACTGGAGTCCCTAGCAGAGTCGCCACCTGTCGACGTTGAGATTTTTGGGTGTCCCTTTCCGTTACTTATTCTTTGGTGTTCTCATTTTAGGTGAGATTTATTTGGAAAAATAAGTGAAAAAGGTTCGACATGTATGATGTCGACGATGGGACTGTTAAGAGTCGCCAGTTGGTTTTTTAAATGGTTGTACCAACACAACCGAGAATAGGTTTTAACATTGACCCAGTGATGTGACACTGATATACGGGTCGGTGAAATCGAGATTCGTTTAGGGTCCGGGGACTTGGTTATGCGGGGGGAAGGTGTTAGGCACCCTCCGACATCCGTGTTACCACGGTGACCGCCTCTTTTCAAGAAACTATTATCTGAGTGTGTGTGTGTGTGTCTGGGCCAATGTGTTGTTATATGGAACTTGTGCGAGGCCTCGTTCGAACCTATATACACAGGGTTTGAATTTATGTAAAAATTCAGTTTTTAACAAGATATGGCAGTGATGTTTTATAGAAGAGGGTTTTCAAACCCTGATTCTCAATAGGATTTGAGACCTTTTACACTCCCATTTTTGTTAAGTGAGCGGCTGAATTGATTTTACTTGATGGATGCGAGGCATCTGTACGAAAATAATATACAAAAATAATGCCGACTTCCTCATGGGTATGGAAACCATCTGACGAAATTCAGACACCGTAGAATAATTTACAAGCTGCTTACAGTTGAAAAATGTCCATCACGGGAACCGAATCTAGATTCAATGGGATGAATCTATGATCACATGATTCCTAGGCGCACAGAATGCTGCAATTTGTATGAAAGTGGTAAGCATGTATATATATAAAAGCTGTAAATTTATATATATATATATAGACATGATCACCAACCATGAAGCATCTCCATGGGGGATCAGAAATATAAATAAAGTTGTTAAAAGCTATCAACCGCCACGGAGGAAACTCCAGGCGGGACGAAACGTAAATAAAGCTGTAAAGCGATCAATTGCCACGAAGAAAACTCCAGGCAGAACAAAAAAAGAAATATATACATACATATATATATATATATATATATATATATATATATATATATATATATATATATATATATATTTATAGAACACGGATCAGGTCCGGGAGTCCGGACTTGATCAAAATACGGACCCAATCTTTCTTTTTTTTTTTGTAGAACAACTAAAAAAAATTATGGAACTAAATTTTTTTTATAATACAGTGTTTTGGGTGTGCTTTTAATACCTACACCAACCAATGTATGTACAGTCTGCCCAGACTGTACAGACATATTTTGTTATATGTATCCAAATCACACCCAAAACACTGTATTATGTAAAAATTCAAGTTCCACAATTTTTTTTTAGTTGTTCAACAAAAAAAACAAACTAAACAAGGTCCGGATTTTGTTAAAATCAGGGAGTCCGGACCTGATCCGGACTCTATATTTATATATATGAAATGTTTTTCGAACTTTATTCGATGAGCGTAGAATTCGGTCTAGAGCATTTATTGCTTTAATATATATATATATATAGAAAAACAAGTAAACGCTCCAGACCGAAGTCTAGGCTCAATCGAGGCATAACTCGATAATGTTAGTAATATATATATATATATATATATATATATATACAGACTGGAATGAAACCACGGACCGAAGTTCGGGCAAAAGCAAGCAACACAACTCTCAACATGTAGAAGGGTGTGTGCAAAGATGAAGAGAAAGATTCTAAAGTGTGTTAGACGGCTTACAGCTATCTGATAAAAAAGGCTTCTATATCTTTAGAGTGGATAAACACTGGCTTTTGTGGGTACAAAAGAGGCTATATGTGAGCTCACAGGTATTTGAAAGTGGGAAATACACTGTATGGGCGAGTGTAGAGCAAATTGTGCAGGATTTCCCCGTCTTTTTTTTCTTAAAAGTCAGCACCCCAAGCCCTCTTTTTATAGGTATATGAGCCGCAGGTGTACCTGCGGCTGAGCCGCAGGTGTAACAGAGGCAATCCGGGTTGGTCCGGGTTTGTCGGGTCGGGTCGTCTCGAAGTATGTGCATTCAGGCAATGTAATGTCCACTCGAATTTTGAAAAGTGCAATCCAAGCATCCGTTTTGAGGTATACAGGACCTATTTCGGACCGCCATTGTCAAGAGTTGTACGATGGCATGAAATTAGAGTTTGTACGAAGTCATTGAAGATGGGACGAAGCCCTCTGGTCTTTAAGCTTCAACTTTCCTTCGTTACCCCGCACAATAGCCACTCGGGATTGGTTAGCCTTGTGGGACATCGTTGCGTAGAGACGTGACGTGGCATTGTGTTTGACGAGATGACGATGTTGCCCCTCACCGGTGTTATTGCCGGATTGGGCTGATAAAGAAGACGTTACTCAGACTTCGCTGAGATTGGACTGTCGTAAATGTTGAACGTCCTCATTGTCATCTTTGAGGCGTGCCTGTCTTCCCGATGTTATTGCCGGGTTGGTGCAATGTATCTCGTTGTGAGCACCGAGACTGAAGCTAGTTGCATTTGAAACAAGCATTTCCGGGGTTATCGCCGAAACTGCATTCCTTGGGTTTATCACCAATGTTGGTGGCTATTCCCATGGTCGGGACTGAGACTAGATACCTCGGGGTTATCTCTGAGATTAATCAGTCTTTTCCGGTGTGTGTTCCGGTATTGTATCTGCAGGTCTCGGGGTTATCTCCGAGGTTGGATTTGGTTACTCCCAGACTGCGATCTGGGGTTTGATGCTGAACTTCCGGTAGTGTCCAGTATGGATTTGGATTATCTTTCAGGGTTTTCTCTTAAAAGACGAATCTGTCCTCCTGCAATGTTAGTAACAGTAGTACATAAAATTTGGAGTGTCTACAGTACACACAAGGCAAGTATTAAATATTTAAGATGTTATTTTTATTATATATGATGTTTATAAGGAATTGAATATTACTGCTTTGTTGTGCACACACAAGGGCTATAGTTTTCTCTTCACTTATATGGAAATGCTGGGTCTGACTTAACTTAAATCATTTTAGTTCAGATGTGCACACACTTGACCTTTATGATTTAAGAGGCAAAATACAAGGAGTTACATAGTGGATGTAATTGACAAGAGTTGTCTACCTATTTATTTATATATAGTTTGTTGTGCACACACAAGGCTATATACATTTGAAATGGGATCCTTATTCTCACTAGAATATCTTTAATTAGATATCGTCGAACTATATAGATTGATGGTAATATAGTTTGAAGAAAATAGTGGGAGATACCAATTTAAAACAAGACCTAATTTATTTTGGTAAATAATAAAAGAATGTATGCTAAAATTTTGTTAATTACAAATTCATTTACAGAATTTTACAATGTCTAAATTACTATCGCTGCGTAGCATATTAGATGCTAAATTAACCGGACCGAATTAAACAGATTGGTTAAGGAAATTGAGAATAGTTCCCATGGCTGAAAAGCTATCTTATGTCCTTAATACGCATATCCCTGCAATGGTTGCAGACAATGCCTCTGAGGAAGAGATTGCTACTTTTAGAAAGTGACAAGATGATGAACAGTTAGCTCAATGCATCATTCTCGCATCCATGAGTAATAAGCTTTAGCGTCACCATGAAACTATGGATGCTCTTACTATATTCCTGCACATCAAGTAGTTGATGGTGAGGAAAGTAGGACTAATAGATATCAGATATCTAAGGAGCTCTTCTGATCTAGAATGACCATTTACACTACAGTACAGATAAAATTCCTTAATATAATCAATTTGATTGATCAATTAGGACAACGAGTTTTATCATGGATGGAGAGTTGAGCCAAGATTTGATCTTGCACTCACTCCCAAACTTCTTTCACAATTATTGTGAATTTTTCATATGAACAAGCTAGATATCAGCCTCGCCAATTTGCTTAACATGTTGAAAAATGTTGAGAGTTACTTTCCAACCAAGAAAGACCAAGTCTTACTGGTAGGGGCCAAATGATCTTCTAAAAGAAGAACGATTCAAAGAAGGTAAATAGAAAGGCAAAAACAAAGGATAATAAGAACAAAACTGATACGGATAACAAAGGAGTTTGTTTCTACTGCAATAAGCCTTGACACTGGAAAAGAAACTATGAGAAGTATCTTGTAGAGGCTAACCAGAAGAAGCTTAATGAAGCTTCGGTTACAATAAAAATTTGTTCATGATTTAAAATAAATTTTTCTTTAAGTTAAGGTTCTACTTGGGTATTGGATACCGACTTTGGTTATCATGAATATAGATTTATGAAGGGACCATGCAAAAGTAGAAAGCTAAAAAAATATAAGTAATCCTATGTGTGGGAAATGAAGCAAAGATTGCCACATTAGCCATAGAAACATATAGTTTAGCAATGCCTACGGGAAAATCTATTAAGTAAATAAGTTGTTATTGTATTCTAGTTCTTGTTAGAAACATTATTTCCATTTTGTTGTTGGAAAATGAAATCTTTGGTATTATATTTAAGAACAATTGTTGTTCTATTTATAATAATAATGTTTTATTTAGAACTGGAATATTACTTAATGGATTTTGTATACTTGACTTACGTGAAAATAATTTTGCAAATTAAACAAACTAGTATAAGAAAAAGGAGATGATCATTCAAAAAGTTGAATGTTTGTATTAACTGAAATACAAGTGTGAATTATTTGAAAGGTTCAAAGAATTTATAAGTGAAACAAATTGACAAAGTATTAAGATTCTTTGATTAGATCAAGGAAAAAATACTTGTGCAATAAGTTTCTAGATCATCTTAAATGGTTTTCTCATAATGGACGCCTCCTGATACGCAATAATTGATTGATGTATCTAAAAGGAAAAATCGTACCTTGTTGGACATGGTACGGTCCATAATAATTTTACCGGTATTCCAGTATCCTTTCTAGAGTAATGTGCTAGAAATGGCTGCATATCTACGAAAAAGATAACCTCAAAATTTGACCCCAAGACTCTATAAAAGTTATGGATAGGGAGGATTCCTAATCTTAAGTATGTTAAGATAAGGGGTTGTCCAACTTATGTGAAAATGTTTCAAAGGATAAGATGGGGACAAAATTTGACAAGTGTCGATTTTTGGGACATTCTAAAGTAAGTTTAGGGTATATGTTCTATAATCCTACTTAGCAAAAGGTATTTGTTGCGAAATATGTTGCCTTCTAAGATAAAGGTGTTTATCATTGAAGGGGCTAGTGGGAGGATAATTGATCTTGAAGAGTTCAAGAACCACAAAATACTATAAGTCAAATAAGAGGAACCTGTAGATAGACCTATTGTACCACAACCGAATTGTAAATCTAGAATAGTACTGAAGATACCTAGGAGGTATGGATTCATCATAGATGATGATGATGAGGTACACATCATAGAAGTTGATGATCCAGTTAAATACGATGAGGTAAGAGTTGTAGACACTCAGAGAAATGGATTGAAGCAAGCTTCTCAAAATGGAACATTCGTTTTGATAAGACAATCAAAAGAGTTTGAATTTATCAAAAACAAGAATGAACCTAGTGTGTACAAAAGGGTCAGTGGGAGCGTTGCGACATTCCTAATATTATATGTTGATATACTATGGATAAGAAATAACATACTAATGCTACAATCAGTAAAGATAAAGTTGTCTAAACATTCCTCTATGAATGATTTGGGACGACTATCTTAATTGGGGATAAAATCTATATAGATAGATTCAAAAGGATGCTCGAATTAACCCAAGGAACGTATATTCATTTGATGCTAAAGTTGTTTAGCATGACAAACTCCAAGATATGTCTCATGTTGATGAGCCAATGAGTGTATCTCTCTTAATAGTCCCCACGGACTCCTGAAAAGAGAGATCACATGAGATAATCATGTATGCAATGAAATATACGAGACCTGATGATGATCAGTCATATTTTGGAGAAGTTCACTAGTGAGCCAGTGAAAAAAACATCTTAAATTACTTTACCGGCACTAAGGATGTGATCATATTTATGGTGATTCTGAATTAAAACTAGAGGGCTTAACATACCTAGGGCTTTTTCAGACACACCAAAATGACAAAAAATCCACTTTAAGGTAAATCGTTACCTTGAACGATGGTGCAGTGAAATTGGAAAGGTATCAAACAGTAAAAAGTTGCTGGTTTAGTGATAAAGACAAAGTATATAGCTATAAATGAAGTTGCAAGTTGATTGTTTGGATAAAAGTTCATTACAGAACTAGGAATACTTCTATCTTTGATCTAAACATGTGTTGTGGCACTTTCATTTGATTATAAGAATCATTGAAAGATGGGAAATCATTATATAGATAGTGAACTCTCAAGAACAACATTACATATCCATTAACTAAAGCTTATCCAATAACAGGATACTCGTCACTTAGAGAAGAAGGGTATAAGATACCATGACGATTGGCTTTAGTGCAAGTGGGAGATTGAAAGTAGTATGCACACAAGACAATCATGTTTGATGATAAAGCATATACTTTTGTAACAATCTTATTCATTTATTAATAAAAAGTATTAATTTATTAAAGGCTTTTAATTATCTACATGATGTTGTTTTATAATATGTGATAAACCCATAGTTTTAAGTAATGTTTTTAGAATAATGATGATCAACATTTTAATGAGATCTAAATTCTTAGAAAGCTTAAAACTAAAATAGTTCCCAATCGTTGGATTACTAAATTGGGGATTAGTGAATCCAGATAGATTGGTACATGCGTTGCTTGCTCATTGGATGAGGATGATTGATCTCATGATCATTTGTGTGGAGACACTAAAGCAAGTATGTAGGTGCTTATTAGAGAATAAGTTCAGTGAACGTGGCTCACTAAGGAATACCTAATAGAGTTTTACTTGCATGTATAAGTGATCCTTGGACTTGAGAATAAGTGATCCTTGGATTTGAGATCATCATAGTATCTTGTGTATGATGAATTATACTTTGACTTATTCCTTAAGACCTTTAGGGTATATCAAAGGGTATGCTTGGGTATAATAAGTTGTACATGGAGATAATGTATGATCAATAAAGAATCTACCACTTCTAGTAAAGGAAGAGAATTGTCCAATTTGATTCGATAAATGACAACCCAGTAGTCTTTGGCCAAGGCAGAATAAAATTAGAAAGGAGTTTCTAATTTGCATTATTTGGAGTTGTGCATTTAAGAGTCGAAATATATATAATTAAATAAAATAAGACTTGACAGTAATTTCATGTCTTATATTTAATTGGGACATTATATGGTTAAAGGATTGAATTATACGGTAACTATTTACTCAAAGGTTCTTTTATGATTAATGTTGAAATCTATATTATCTGGAAAGTCGTTGATCGCTAGGGAGGCTTATCCCTATTGTAGAATAAATATTATTTATTTAAATAAATAAATTATTTAATTTTTTTATTTAAATAAGATTAGAATTGTTCTAATAGATTTATCCACAACCGGTTTAATATGAAAAAACTAAAGGGTCACACTATAAAAGGAAGAATAATTATTTAAGAAGCTAATGGCATAATCGTAATAATAAGTTATGTATATTTAATTTAATCTATGGTGATAGAATAAATTAAATAGCTTAATATTTATTATTTAATATTTTGGAAATATTAAATATAAATTAATAAGAGGAGTCTTATTATTATTATTTAATTCCTGAAGGAGTTTGGGAATTAATTAATAAAAGTACTCTCATATAATCCTAATAATATTATGAGGTTAAATTAATTAAAAGAGTTTAATTAATTATCTCTAATAAGATTAGGGAGCTTAATTAATTAAATGAATTTAATTAATTAAATAATACCCTATTTTCTAATTAGATTAGAATGGTTAACTGATATCTTTATAAGAGGAGTCTTATATCAGATATCAATATACGTGATTCTAATTGTTGGAAAGTATGCTCATTTTCTATAGAGATAGAAAACTAGGGTTTAGCCAACCACCCTTCGTCTTGAATATTTCTTCTTCCTTAGTGGATCACCTCTAGAGGCCAAACACTTGGGTGGCTAACGTTGATCAAAGGAAGGAACCAAACCAGGTGGATTCAAGTTGAACGCAAAAAAGATTGGTGGTGAACTTGTACCTGAGAAAGCTCGAATCTTCAAGGGTATAATTCTTGTTCTTCATATTTTCGTTTAATTAATAATTATGCATAAATGGTGATCCGGGTATATGGTTTGTAAAAATTTAAAAATCTAAGTTTTACATGTTTCCGCTTATTTGTACAATTTGATTGCGTTCATGATTATTACAAACCTAACATTAAGTTTATATCATAATAAAAAGAAGAACAAGAACACTGGTAGTGAGCATCGTGGAGGAAGCAGCAGCGGTGGGAGTAATTCTTGAAACAGGAAGTGGGAAAATAACAACAACAACAACAACAACAGAAACAATAATCAAGGTGGAAGTCATCAGGTAAACTTCAAGAAAAGAGCTGAAACTTGTAACAAGTGTGGAATAAGTGCTGGAAGGGAAAGAACACTTGCTATAACTGCGGCCAAGAGGGGCACATATCGCCAAATTGCCCAAAGCCAAAGAAGATCAGAGGATGTTTTGCTTGTGGATCGACAGAGCACCAGATAAAGGATTGACCGAAGAAAGGAAGCGGTGGAGATGGCGGAAGCCAAGGAGGAGGAAGAAAGTTAATAATTGGTGGACCTGCACAACCCAACTGATTGACCACCCGAACCTTTAACATGACCGTCCAGGACGCAGTTTCTGCAAAGGACGTAGTGTCAGGTATAATCCCAATAAATAATATAAATGCTTATGTATTATTTGATTCGGGTGCCACCTGTTCTTTTGTATCTGAAGAATTTGCTAGTAAACTTAGTACACCCCAAGAACGTTTAGAAGATTCCTTGAACGTAGAAGTTGCGAATAAGGAAATAATTCATGTAGAATACGTTTATCAAAATTATCGCGCAAATATTAGAGAACATGAGCTGAGCGTATACTTGATTCCTATTAGACTGGGAGAATTTGACGTAATACTGGGAATGGATTGGTTATAAAACCATGCAGCAGTAATTGACTATTAGGACAAGTGTGTGAACCTTCAGACTCTGAGTAAGTCTAAATTAATGTTTCATGATAGCTCATCACTTAAGCAATCGTGTTGCGTTACGATGATGTGAGCCAAGAAATTGTTAACGAACCGGTGTTTAGGTTATTTAGCTTACATCATAGATATATACTCGGAAAAAGGGAGTAGAGATTAAAGATATACCCGTAGTGAATGAATCTCAAGATGTGTTTCCGGACGATCTGCATGGTCTTCCGCCAGACAGAGAAATCAAATTCGTAATAGACTTAGCACCGGGAACGACACTGATTTCGAAAGCTCCATATCATATGGCGCCAGTAGAAATGAAGGAATTGATGATACAACTTCAAGAGTTATTTGATAAAGGTTACATTCGACCAAATGTCTCCTTGGGGAGCACCAGTGTTATTCGTTAAGAAAAAGGACGGATCGATGAGGCTCTGTATCGATTATCGAGAATTGAAAAGAGTAATGATCAAGAATAGATATCCGATGCCGAGGGTAGATGACTTGTTTGATCAACTGAAAGGAGCAAAATGTTTCTCAAAGATTGACCTACGGACATGATATCACCAACTGAGAGTGCGAGATGAGGACATACCAAAGACTGCGTTTCAAACCCATTATGGACATTACGAGTTTTTGGTAATATCATTTGGTTTGACTAATGCTCCGGTAGCATTAATGGACTTGATGAATCGAGTTTTTAAGCCATACTTGGATAAGTTCATAGTAGTTTTCATCGACGACTTTTTGATCTACTCGAACACAGAGGAAGAACACACTAAACATCTGGAGATTGTTTTGGAGGCACTACGAAAGGAGAAGATGTATGTGAAATTTTCAAAGTGTGAATTTTGGATGAAGAAGGTTCAATTCTTAGGCCACGTGGTGGATGGGAATGGAATCTCAGTAGACCCTGAAAAGGACAAATTGGTAAGTAGTTGGGAACAACTGAGAACACCGACGGAGGTAAGAAGTTTCTTAGGGTTAGTCGGGTACTATCGAAGATTTATCCAGAATTTTTCTAAGATAGCAACCCCGTTGACTAATCTGATGAGGAAAACGGTAAAAATTGTATGGACCGACAAATGCGAGGTGAGTTTTCAAGAGTTGAAGAAAAGATTAAGCGAGGCGCCTGTATTATCATTACCGGATGATACGGGAGGATTTCTGGTGTATAGTGATGCATCTCATAGAGGATTGAGATGTGTGCTGATGTAGTATGGCAAAATCATTGCGTATGCATCACGACAATTTAAGGATTACAAAAAATGATACCCTACTCATGACTTAGAGTTAGCGGCAGTAGTTTTTGCGTTAAAAATATGGAGACATTATTTGTACGGAGAGAAATGTGAGATATACACGAACCACAAAAGTCTAAAATATATCTTCACGCAGAAGGAGTTGAATATGCGTCAGAGAATGTGGTTAGAATTGATCAAAGATTGCGATTGTGATATTCTTTATCACCCGGGGAAGGCAAACGTAGTTGTCGGCGCTCTAAGTAGGAAAGGGAGGGAGAAATTGTTTCAATTGACAACTCAGAAGGAGTTAATAACAGATATGGAGAAGTTAGAAATAGAAGTGAAGGGACCCGAGATGTCTGAAGAGAAATTATTTGTAATGGAAGCTTGTCCGACATTGTTGGATAGAGTGAAAGAAGCACAAGAGAAAGAGGGAGAATGTGAGAGAATTAGGAAAAGGATCACGGGAAATGAGGAAGAAAATTTTCGATTAGATAAAGACGGTATCTTAAGATTCGAAGGGAGAGTGTGGGTACCGGCGGTAACCGAGTTAAGAGAAGAGATTTTGCACGAGGCACACAATATTCATATTCCGTTCATCCGGGAGGCATTAAGATATACCGAGACTTGAGGCAACATTTTTGGTGGCCCAATTTGAAACGGGAAGTCGCAGAGTGTGTTAGTAGATGTTTGACTGGTCAACGCGTAAAGACAGAGCATCAGTGGCCTAGTGGGTTGCTACAACCGTTGGAAATACCGGAGTGGAAATGGGAGCATATTATGATGGATTTCATGGTAGGACTTCCGTCACGCATAAAGGTTTGGATGCCATTTGGGTTATCGTGGACTGACTTACAAAGAGTGCACATTTTCTACCGATCAAGATCCGCTACAGTTTGAATCAGTTAGCAAGTCTATACATAAAGGAAATTATTTCACGACATGGAGTGCCGGTATCGATTGTTTCTAACAGAGACCCATGTTTCACGTCAAAATTTTGGAAAAGTTTGCAAGAGAGGATGGGGACACAGTTAAGGTTAAGTACTGCTTATCATCCTTAGACAGACGGACAGAGTGAGCGAACAATACAAACGCTAGAGGACATGCTTAGAACTTGTGTGATGTACTTCAAAGGAAATTGGGATAACCACTTACCCTTAGTCGAATTTGCATATAATAATAGTTACCATGCGAGTATCGGCATGCCACCATACGAAGCTCTTTACGGAAAGAAGTGTAGGACGCCATTATGTTGGGACGAAGTTGGAGAGTGACGAATACTCGGACAAGAGTTAGTACAACAAATCGCGGACGCAGTGATAGTAATAAGGGCTAGACTAGTGGCAGCTTAAGATCGCCAGAAAAAATATGTGGATTTGCATCGGCAAGACCGAGGTTTTGAAGTCGGCAGTATTGTATTCCTGAAGGTATCTCCATGGAAGGGAAAGATTCATTTCGGCAAGAAAGGAAAATTGAGTCCAAGATTCATAGGACCGTTCGAGATACTAAATAAAGTGGGTGAAGTAGAATACAAAGTTGCACTACTACCTGAGTTGGAGCACATCCATTACGTGTTTCACATATCTGTGTTGTGTCTGTAAAAGCGTGACTACAAGCACCTGATTTCTTATGAACACATTCAAGTGGAGAAGAATTTAGCGTATGGAGAAATTTATATCCAAATTCTAGATAAGAAGGAGCAAAATTTAAGAAATAAAGTTATTTCCTCTGTAAAAGTACTTTAGCTTAACCAAGATGTCGAGGAGGCTAAGTGGGAGTTAGAAGATAGGATGATGAGGGATTATCCCAATCTATTTATGTAACCTTGTAGCAATTCTGTAGCATCCCCGAATCCGGGCCCCGAATCGTCGCGGACTCGGTACACTAATTCTTTTACTAATTGCGGAAGATATAAACATAAATTGTTTATACAATACATTACACACTATTCCCCAAGGTCGAGTAACCTTAACTTAAACACCATTCATATAATATCTATTATACAACAATATTTATCAAAATATATCATTATAAACAAGCCGCACTTTATATCCCAAGTTAAACTTGGCTTTAATCGTTTTCCTGTATCCGAAAGCATTCGCCTTATCGGCAATGTTTATCATGATATAGCAAGGGTGAGCATGAAAGTTGCCCAACAAGTTTATTTACAACAATATAACGATATATCGTGATTGAAGAGTATGAATAATAAGTTGGCTATAATTCATCAAGATAATTGAGAACTAGCACGAACAAACGTTTGACTGAACAAGTTTTATACATGAACAACATTTCTGAACCAACTGGTAATGAAGGTGATCAGCCTTTCATACCTGACTTATACATGCAAGATGTACAGAGTACAATTTTCATGGCAATCAGCAATGATTAACCATAAGCTTGAAGAAACTACTCTTATTAGAGTTTAGTAAAAGAAAACTTGCCTGAACCGTTGATTACCGCACGTAATCTATAACGCTTTACCCGAAGACCTGATATTAATAATATAGATCTCCAATATTAGAATAATATCATCATAGTATAATACTGTTATATTTATATCCACAGAATAACCTAAACACATTACCACATAAGCCTATCAGTCTATAATTCACATAAGACTTAGCATCAAGTCAAACTATTTCAGTCTGACTTGAAATCGACACAATTCTATTATCCCGACGGTCTAGTCGGACAAAATCGAGTTTAAGTTCAATTAAACTATGTCTAACCACTTAACCATTATCACAGATAATTTCTTATCAGACAAAATATTTTTCCTAGGCTCGTAATAATTTTCGGATAATTATTATCATTTATCAACATTTTTCAATCCTTAAAACCGTATTTAAATAAATTAAATACCACATAATACCTTAATCATTAATATTTATTTATTAAAAATATTAATGAAAATCATTACATAATATTATAATATAATTATAATATATCGAAGTATTTTTAATACTTTAAAATCATAATTATATGATTTTTAAACCATTAAATCCATTATCCGATAATTGCTATTAATATTTAGAATATTAATATTTTCATGCCAAAATATCAAAAGTTATATTTTATAACTTAAAATATTTTTATAACACTTAAATCATTTTTATATGATTTATAAAACATTAATTCCATTTTTCCTTAATTATTTAATATATCTATTAAATAAACTAATTATCATTAATATTTATTAATTAATGAATTTCATCACAAAATATTAAAAGTCATCAAAAATAACTTAAAATATTTTCTTATACCATAATTTTTTTTTATGATTTTTCATGAATTAAAATCATTTTTAAATAATTTATTTAATATTATAATTAAATAAATAAATACCATTTATATTCCAAAAATATTAAATTTTTTCAAAATATATTCAAAATAGTTAAAAACTATTTTTCAGACTTTAAAATAATTTTTCAGAATTTATTTTGTATTTTTAATAATTAAAAACAATTTTTTTTCTAATTTTTATTCATTTTCCGAAAAATAAATAAACTGTCGTTATAGGCCTTTAGCGACACTTGTCTGTCGCCATTGGTGTTCTTCACTCAAGAACACTGACAAATCAGTGTGCGAGTGGGCTGGTTTGATCGACTATAGATCTTGGATCATGAAGCATATGAGTTCGATTAGGTGTTCCAATTATAGTATTGATGCAATACTACAATCCTAAACAAACAACATGACAGTTATATATCAAAACAGAAAGATCTAGGCTTCCAAAAGTTCTGACAGACGTGTTCTTCATTTTCTGGGTTACCCAGAAAATGAAGAACAGTCAAGGTACCTCCTTTGGATCCATATAGCTTCGATTCTAAGATTTGTTTGTGTGATATAAAGGCTCAAGTGTGTAATATGTTTGTCAGTGTAGTTTTCTATAACAACCGATCAACATAACAACAAAATTTCAATGAGATCTAAACGGTCAAAGTTCTGACGGAAGTCATGTTCTTGAACAATCTGGGTTTTCCAGATTGTTCATCCGGCTGGTGGTCAACGGTCGTTTGACTGGCTACAACTTTGAGTCTACGCAAGATCTGGTTAATCTAATGGTTTGAGTATGTAGAATACATGTCCAACTACAACATCCAACCAACAACATGACATAAACAATAACAGACCGTGAGATCTAGCGCCTGAAAAACCTTGTCAGACAACATAGAGATTTCTGGGTTACCCAGAATTCATATTTTGTGATCGGTCAACTAGGTTTGACCGTTCATAACTTCTGATCTAGACAAGATCTGGACTTGATTCAAGTTGCAGAATAAAGAATACATAGCATACTATAGATCCATAACATAAAACACACATAACACTTAACACACAACCCAGATCTAGACAAGCCCTGACATTTGAATGTCAGATGACTTTTTTCCAATTTTTCCAGATTTTATAAAGTACTAGATTCGAGCATCTAGGTGTTATGGATCCATGATCCAACAACCCAGATCTCTAATTGACACCTTATAGCACATCTTTAACCAACAACTAACATCAAACAACATCAAATCACAGATTTCGAAATTTTAGGGTTTTTATACCTTTTATGCTTTCATTCTTGAATCTGATTCTTTGATCTGTTTCTGGTACACGTGGGGCTTGAATTTTGGGACTGATTTTCTTGCTATTTTCGGAGGTTTGGTGAGAGATGGAGTTGGTGAGAGCAAAAATGATTTTGGTAAAGTTTTGTGCATTTTCTCTCTCCAAAACCTTATATAAAGCTTTGATTCATTGCATGTTGCTGAATTGCTGAGATTGCTGGACATAAAAGTCGCATGCTAGTGCTAGGGTTAGACTAGGGTTGGTGAACAACCATTATCTTGCCATGATTTGCAAGTAACTTAAAATAATACTAAAAAGGGGCATTTTTGTCATTTCCTTAAATTTCTAGATTTCTCAATTATTGCAACCCTTAGGGTTTAGGGTTTGGAGCATTTTAGGGTTTAAGTTTTAACCCTTAACTTTGCAAATTTAATTTCTACATTTTCGAATTTCGGATATAAAATAGAAAATTAACAATGTTAACTTATAATTAGAATTTTCTAATTATATAAAAATTTCTTAATCATAAATTCATTTTTGCTAATTAGGATTAATAATTCCTAATTAAAATTGCTAATTACGTAATTAGGGTTAAAATGATCATTAGGGTTTATAAACCACTAATTAGGGTTTTTAATAAATTTTCTAATTTTAGAAATTTAATCTTGTAATTAGATTAAAGTTTTCTAATTACTCATAAATTAAAATAATTAGGATTAGGGTTTCATAATTAACATTGTTAATTTTAGCAATTAAATCCACAATTGAGCATTAGGGTTTCTGACAAATCAATTAGGGTTCCAAAAAATTAGAAATTAGGGTTTTTTTAATTAATTAACCTTTACCCTAACTAATACTTAATTAATAGCAATAAAGCGTTAAAATTCTCCGTTATATTCCCAGATTAGGGTTTTATTTTATCAGAATCTGAAATTAGGGTTTTCAAATAATCAATTCGGGTTTTAGATAATTCATTAGGATTTTCCCTAATTAATTTAATATTAATGACGTTTAACCTTGTACATACATTGCATTCCCAATCTAGGGTTTTCAATATCCGATTTAGGAATTTCGGATTTCCCGGAACTGAAACTAGGGTTTCCAGAACCGATTTCTAGGATTTGTTATTAATCGCTAGGGTTTTCTATCCGAACGTTAAAGTTCTTAATATATAATTAGGGTTTGTTACAGATATCGTTTATCTGGTCAACCCTTCACCCTTAACCACATTCTGTACACATAATCACATAAATCCTTAATCCTGAATAATTCACCTATATCCTTTACAAAATTTTGAAACCCTCAAAATTCCTTCCCAATAACATCATACGCATACACTTATTTTCTGTCTAGGTCTATTATTTAACCTTAAATCAATCATTTAAGATTTTAATAAATTGCCCAAATTCTCGGGTTGTCACAAATTCTGGGACGAAATTTTTATAAGGGGGGAGGATGTAATACCTGAGAATTTCTACGTCTTATTAAATGAATATATTAATGAAAATAAATATTTATTTGAATTAAAATGATTTTTATGTTATATGATGAGTTAACTCAATTATATTGAATAATTGAATAATTGAGAATATATGGAAATTGTGGTGAACTCATTGAAAGCCTTGTGTGGCACGGTGATTGGAATTATTAATGAATATATTAATTAACAAAAGAATTGTTAAGCGAACAATTAATCTATATTAATTGTTATTTTGTTATTAAAGAATTTTGGATAAATATTAATAATAACATTAATCGACGAAGGAATTATCAAGTGAACAATTAATTAATATTAATTGTTAATTATTATTGTAGAATATTAATTAGTTATTAATGATGAGTGATTAATGATACATGATTATTAATTGTTATTGTGAGTAAAGTAAATTTCATGATTAGAATTGTATTATTCATTTAATTTATGTGTGCAAGGCATGTGATGTTATATAGTTCTTACATTAAAAAGAAAATGTGGTGTGACACATTAATATATATAAACTATATAAAAAGTGTAAGGAATTATAAGTTACAAAAATAATTGTTTATATGACATTAAGTATGTGTGAAAACATTAAAAGATGTACTCTGCCAAAGATTTATAAACTATTCTAATAAGTGAGTATAACTGGAATAATAAAGTTTTACGGGGATATTAATTACTAGTGGGTAATTAAATGGAGTCCATACATATTATAAATAAAAATTAGACTGGACTTATGTACATTAATTATATGATGTGAGTACATAAATAATCTCTAACTCTCCATTTGGTAGTAGCATTAACACATTAAAATTACATTTTGGGAACAAAGTAAGCATTATAAACATAGTAGCTGAGATTTAAAATCCGTGTCCCATATTGAGAGTCCCAAACAGTGATGCACAATTGCCTACTCCTTCCTTGCGTAAAATCCAGCAAAACCAAAAGGCTATAATCCATGGTTATGATGGCTACGAGTTTGGGCAATTAGCCAACTTCTCTTTATCCCACATTTCCTCTCAATTTCTGTTGGATCAAACCATGGTGTAATTCCATGGACTGGGCACTCAATTCTTTATAAATGACACTCTCTCCTTCTCCATTCTCGGTTGCTTGAAATTGTCTGTTAAGTGTGAACTGAGAGTGTGAGTTGCAGAGATTTGTAGAGGTATAATCAGAGTAGTCAGAGAATTTAATTCAAGCTTCAAGGATTTATAATTTATGTTTATGTTCTTAACCTTGAAGTTTGTCAAATTCTAGTAATTGTTGAATTCTCTGTTAATTGGTATGGATTAGCATGCCATGGTGTTATCTGAACTTATATGCATATCTAGGAGCTTGGTTGTTGTTTGGTTGCAAGTTTAACAGTGAATATGATATGGCTCTGCAAAAGCAGAGCCATAATTTTTTATTCTGCTCGAAGTGGCGCGGCCGCGCCACTTCTATATCTTAATACCGCGCGGTCACGCGTGGTGTTTTTCCCAGATACTGCTTTAATGTTTCTGTATTGTTCTGAGCAATCTATGATAGTTAGGTTATGCATATAAATAACCCTAGCATGTGGTTAGATATTGTTTTGAACATAGTACATTGTGTTAGCTTGATTTGAGTTTAGTTTTCAAGAAAACGTTAAGATTTGGAAAACTAGAAATTTTGAACTTGGGGTAATGCATATTCTGATCTTGCAAGCATGTTAGTATGGTTTTGAAATGCATGTCGGATATACTAACTTAAGTATATGGATTTCATAATGAAGCATGATCATGTTATACTTATTAGTAATCTTTACTAAATGAAAATTTGAACTTTAAACGTCGATGTTAATATACTGCCTTGAGGGTTGAAATCTGATAATTGTGAACATGTTGGATAATACTCTTAGACTCACTCATGTATAATAAATATATATATCATCATGCTTAAGTATTGTAATTCAGGTAAAGCATAAACGTAAGACCCCAACTTTTATGAATAAAGAATAATTTTTTCGAATTATATTTTTGAATATTATGGTGTGGATTTGATATAATGTTATAATTGTGGGTAATATTTATAAATTTTGCAAAGTAAACAAGTGGTTATATAATATTCGATTGGTCGGGGAATATTCGTTTTAATAGGGAATATTCGAATGGCGGCATAATCTTTGGTGGACCCCACAACGGAAGTATTGTCGTAGTTAGAAAACGACATAATTATCTTTTTATAAAAATAACGACGAAAGTGTTATCGTTAAAACTGTTGAACTACCCGGTAGTAAAAGTACAGTAATATTCGTGGTTGCATAGTAGCGCATGGTATTGATTATTGATGATTACGTGAGAAGTCACTCAGTTATACTCAATTATTGCTACAGTAATTGCTGCATCATATCTATCATATTATTGATTCAATTATAAACACAATATCATCTGCATAATATTTATTATTATTAAGTCAATAATTGAGACGACAAAGTTATTCATATTATTATTTGCAATATTGACAATGTCTAGAAGTTCTGTCTAGGAGAGGTTTAGTAACCTAATTGCGCGCCAATAAGAGGAAATCCTTATCAAAAAACCCCCTCTTTCTTGGGGACGACCTGGTTGTTAAATATTGTGAGTTATAATATTAATGATGAATAAGTTGTGTTGATTAAAGATGAAATTGATAGTTCCATTGTGTTGGGATTATTAGTGTTAGTGGAAATCGACATTTATTTTGATAATAGTTGATGTCTGGAGGTTATATTGACCAATCGAGTAATTAATCGGATAAATGAGCAATTAATTGCTATTATTTCACATGCTTATAACTATTTGTTTTCATGTGTGTAATATTGATTCACATTCATGTACTATTAGGAGAGGTGGTGTAAAATTGATAATACTTAATGTCTAAATTAAAAATAGAGGTATAGTTGAAGGTACTATACTGTAATTAGTTTTTTCACATGATTATACTATTGAGTCACATGAATGAACTATTAATTCACATTATTTACTATTAGGGGAGGTGGTGCAAGTTTGATAATATTTGCATGACTAAATTAAAAATGAAGAAAAAGAGGAATATATTATAATGTAATATTTTGGGCCCCAAAACGTGCAATTATCAAAACTATATTTTCCTATAAATAGAATCTCATTCGTCCTTCATTTCTCACCAATTCACAAAAGCTTTAGAGCAATTATTATAGAGAGAAATTATAGAGAGAAAGAAGAAGAGAAGTCTGCTACCTCAATATTCCAATATCCAGTTTTTCTAAGGTAAGGGGTATTATTCTTTCGTATTCATGAAGAGAGTTATTTTCTTTCAATACTCGTAAAGGTTGTTATTCCATTCTTTATTATTATGTTGGAATAACCTGTCTATGCGAAGTACCGCATACATGGTGAAATTCTTATGTTATTCTATTTTTTATTATTCTGTTGGAATAACCTGTATGTGCGGTCTATCACATGCATGGTGAATCATGTTGTTATTCCATTTTTTTTATTAATCTGTTGGAACATCCTGTTTGTGCGGATTACGCATGACTTGGTTCCATTCTTAATTATTCTGTTGGAACATCCTGTCTGTGCGGATTACGCATGACATAGTTCCATTCTTTATTATTTTGTTGGAATAACCTATCTGTACGGATTACGCACGCCTGGTGAATTCTTCTGTTATTACATTCTTTATTATTCTGTTGGAATAATCTGTCTACGTGGATTACCGCATGACGGCAAAAATTCATTTGCGGTTTCATATATTATATTATACTCAGTTGATTAAAGTTTTGGCTTCTATACTTCATGAAATTAATGGAATATCCTTGATATTTGCTCTTCATCCAGTATCTTTTCATGGAAATATTCTTCTAAGCATTCTTGAATTTTACTCCACAAAGCAGTATCATGTTGACAATTTGGACGTTATTGATTTCTGGATAAATTAAATTATAAATCTTTACAAATTTTTCCTTGAACTTGTTTTATTGAATTCTTATATCATTGTAATCATCCTCATGTTTATAATATGTTGAAAGTCGTCTATGGCCTGTAGTGGATAGATGGACTTGGTATGATTGTGAACAGGGATTATTCGGTATAATTATGACCATAATGTTACAAATGATATAGTAAAAGTCTTCATTGGCCGTAGTGCATTGATGGACAGTTGTTGGCATGATCATGACCATTGATGAATACACGAATATCCTTGGCCCGTATTGCATGGATAATTTGTGGTCGTGATACTAATGAATATCCTTGGCCGTAGTGCAGGGATGTTGTGGTTTATTTATTAAGCTGAGTCTCAGCGATAAAAGTGATGAAAAACTTTTTAAATCATAGAAGATAGTAAATTTTATTCTCTACTTGACTCTTCTACTGGATTGCTTGTTCCGCTGCAATTAAACTTGATGTTTATTATATTTTATCAGTTTAACACTGTTGAAGGCTAATGATAATTTATTATATATTATCTTAGTCATAATTGTTGGGAGAATGCATATTATGATTTGATGTTTAAATGTATATGCTCATGATTATTTGTAAAGTCCTTCAAGTAAGATATGTACAAGGACGTACTGATAAGATCAAATGTGTTAGGTTGATCTAATCTTTTAACATGTATCATTCTTCTGAAGAATGTATAGATAGAAAGATCAAAGCTGTTAGGTTGATCTTGAGATGTAATAAATAGTCTTCAAAGAAATCGGAGTGTATAAATCTGATCAACATTACAGAAGTCAAGGCAGAAATGTAGAGCTTTGAAGATCATAGTGTGCCTTCCTTGAAGGGCCTCTTCAGAAATCATAGAGTGGTCCCAACGTTTGCCGAGCCAACTCAACGATCGTAGTATGTTAAAGGAAATGTAGAGTTTACAACTCAAGCAAGTAAAAATCATAGTGTTCAAGGACTTCAGAGAAATCGTAGTGCTCTCGGCTGATAGCATTAGACCAGGCACCAAGGCGACAAGTCACCATGATCTGAATCGTAGAGTATCATATGTCTTGTGTCAGAAAATGTTGAGCCTCATAATTTGTGTGGAGATAGGTTCCAACAAAAGAGAAATGGATTCTAAACGCTGCAGTACTCACCAGTCCCAAAGGCATAAGAAATATCCTTAGTATGCATCAAAGAAGCGTATTGAAGAAGCTAAGGAAAGTACCATTGGTAAGGGGGAAAACACCTTTTCAGGTGTTAGGTGAGAAAGCAGTCTGCAGTGTCAGTGGGCCAGAATGCAGTTCAGAAGATGTGCAGAAATATCTCCATCAGAAATAAGAAAAGTCAAATGCATTTAATGCCTCGATGGATGGATCCAACGGATAGTTTTCAAGATCACATATATGCAAATCAAGCAGATGAGATAGGGACAAGCAAGCATTGAACAAACAACGTGAACATCTCTCAAAGCTCAACTCTACGATCTGAGAAATTAGAAAAGCTTGCTCAGCTACTCAGTTCTTTCGAACAAGTGCTTAAACAGCTACGATCTGAGAAATTAGCAAAGCTTGCTCAGCTACTCAGTTCTTTCGAACAAGTGCTTAAACAGCAACTGAGTAGCAACCATCAAGAACTCAACATCTATCAATCAACTGAAGAAGAGTACTAAGTCTACTGGACTTGAAGAGTTCTAAGTGAACTGTAAGCGAGCCAAGTCTGTTGGACTTGAAGAGTTCAAGAGTGAACTAAGAAGTTCCTAGACTGCTGATCTAGAAGGAATCTATGTGATTCAGAAGTTGTAAAAGACATCCTTATTGGATATCATACTCGTTGAGTAGAAGAGTGGACTAGTCGCTTTAAGTGCTCTGAACCACTTTAAATTACTAGTGTCTTTTACATTCATAACTATAACTGCTATATCTGCCATAACTGCTATAACTGTCTCACTCTCATAACTCCACTGCTTTGTAAAGAAGATTAAAACAGACATCATTTTCGCTAAGTTTTAATCATCATCAAAGAACAAGTTTAAAACGAAAAGATTTTTTATATTCTATTCAACCCCACCCCCACCCCTCTAGATAACTATTATGCCAACTAGGAACTAACAAGTGGTATCAAAGAAGGTTCTATTACACAGCTTAAACGCTTTAGTAGATCCAATGGCACACGTACCAAACGAATCTAGAACTGGAGGAGGTAGCAAGCCACCAATGTGCAACAAGGATAAATTTGCAAACTGGAAAGTCAGGATGCAAGCATACATGGACTCAATAGATGAAGATCTATTTGAGACCGTTCAAAATGGGCCCTATATTCCAACGAAGCTTGCACCAACCACTGACGATCCAAACAAAATACAAATCAAGGTTAAAGAAGAGTGGACAGACAACGAGAAGAGAGCTGTCCAACTTGACAAAAAGGCCAATAACATCATGTTCCAATCCTTAGAGGACGATTTGTTCGAAAACGTTGTCAATAGCAAAATAGTCAAGGAGGTTTAGGAAGCATTGTTGATCATGCACGAAGGAACTGAAAAAGTCAGAGAAAACAAACAATCTCTCCTGACACAGTAGTATGAGATGTTTGCTCATGTTCAAGAAGAAAACGTGACTGCCACCTATGAGAGATTCAACGTGCTGCTCAACTCTCTGCGAGCATATGGGAAGATCTATCCTAACAAAGATCTGATCATAAAATTCATGAGAGCCCTACCGAGTAAGTGGGATGCCAAAACCACTAGGATAAGAGAGTCAAAGAATCTTCACGAGATGACAGTTCAAAAACTATATGGCAATCTCCTGACATACGAACTGGAGCTGACTAAACGAGCTGAAACCCTATCAGAAGGAAGAAGGAAGGATAAGGGTGTTTCTCTAAAGGCAACCGAAAGTGCATCACAAGTCAACACTAAGATTAACTCTGATTATGATGAAGACGATGATGAAGACCTTGCTATGCTGGTAAAAAGACTGAGAAGGTTCATGCGTCAAGGAAAAACCAGTAAGCCAAAGAAGGTCTGCAACTACGGCAGCCAGGGGAAAATAAATGATCTATGCTATAACTACAAGAAGCCTGGCCACTTCATTTCCAACTGCAACAAACCTCTAAGAGAAGAACTAAAGAAGAAACAGCATGCAAAGAAGGAATACAAAGGAAACAAAAGGCCTAAGAAGAGAGACAAAGTCCTGGTAGCTGGAGGATCATGGAGCGATTCAGACAATGACTCCAATCCTGACTCCGGAGATGATGAAGAACCACGAATGGCTAAGTTGTGCTTAATGGTCAAACATGCAAAGGACAAACAAAACCTCAACATTCATGATGTAAGTCTCGATGAGGTATTTGACTTCAACTCACCTGATGTAGACATAAATGATTTAAGAATTGCCCTGCATGGCATAACCACTGATCTACATCAATACATGAAGTGGTTCAGAGTTTTGTCTAAGGATCATTCACTTCATCAAGAGGAGAAGAAGAAAGTTCAAGAAGAGCTTGAAACAACCCTTCTAAGTACTAACCTCTTCTCCAAGCTTGAGGCTGAGAATGAGATCTTAAAACAGACAAACTCACTTAATGCACAAAGAGAGTCTAATCTAACCTCTAAAATTGAGGAACTAGAAAAGACTATTTCTGCATGGAACAAATCCTCATCATCCATGGACTCAATGCTCTCTAGTCAGAGAAGTACATTCGATAGAACAGGCTTAGGCTTTGGGGAATCCATCTTAGAGCCATGTGTGGAGAAGACAAAGGAAACTAGCACTAGTAATGCCTCCAGTTTCAGTAGAAGCATTACCTTTGTGAAATCCTCACAGAAGGAAGAACAAGTTCAACCTTGTTCTACTGTCTCCATTCATACTCAAAGGAGTAAGGATCTCACGCTGGCCTGGGATTCATAAAAGAGAAGAGTTACCTAGCCTCTACTCACCAACCTCGAAGAATCGTAGAGTCAAGCAAGACCAACTCTACGAATCAACCGGGAAGGTACAGTAGAGGTAAGGCACACTCATCACTATTTATGAAATCCAGGGACACGTGGAAGAATGAGAATCAGTTTAACAGAGGGACAACCAAAGAACCACACAAGTCCAAATGGAGGATGAATCCTCATATACACACAAGCATGCACCATACTAGATGTTTTATATGCAATAAATATGGTCACAAGGTTGCCAAGAGTTATTATAGTTCCATGCATGTAAGACCCAAGATTAAACATATTTGGGTCCCCAAAGGCACTAACAAAGAAGGACCCATGCAAATATAGGTACCAAAATGAAGGTTCAATGTTTTGACAGGAAAAGAGCTCCACGATCACTACATGGTATCTGGACAGTGGATGCTCAAGGCACATGACCAGGAACAAAGCTCTTCTATCTAACTACATAGAGAAGGAGGGTTCCTCAGTCATCTTTGGAGACAACGACTCAGGAAAGATAAGAGGATATGGCTCTGCTGGCAATGGTGCAGTATCTTTCAGCAAAGTAGCATATGTGGAAGGTCTATAACACAACCTTCTAAGCATCAGCCAACTCTGCGACAAGGGTCATCAAGTGAAATTCCTCAACAACCAATGTCAAGTTAGAGATTTGAAGAAATCTGCTGTAAAGCTAACCGGGACAATAGAAGGAAATTTCTACACAGTAGATCTTGGTCACCTAAGCTCAGATGAAACAATATGTTTTTTTTTGCAAAAACATCTGAAGAAATGAGCTGGCTATGGTATAGACGGTTATCTCACTTAAACTTCAAAAGCATGTCCAAACTGGCATCAAAAGATCTCGTAGCTGGCCTACCTAAGTTCAACTTCATAAAAGAAAGGTCATGCAATTCCTGTCAGCTTGGAAAGCAAACCAGAAGCTCATTCAAAAACAAAACTGCCAACTCTATCGACAAGCCCCTACAGTTTCTTCACATGGATCTATTTGGGCCAATTCCAACAATTAGTCTTGGAGGAAAAAGATACTCTCTAGTTATAGTCGACGACTACACCAGATTCACATGGGTATTCTTCCTAACTTCAAAGGATGAAAGGAGATCCCAATTAATCAAGATGTTCAGACTGGTGATGAACGAGAAAGGAGAGAAAATCAAGGTCATAAGGAGTGATCATGGCAGAGAATTTGACTTCTCAGAAATGGACCAATTTTGCACAGACAATGGGATCAGTCATAACTTCTCAGCTCCACGAACTCCTCAACAAAATGGAGTAGCTGAAAGAAAGAATAGAACCTTGATAGAGGCTGGAAGAACTCTACTTGCAGCAGCTCATCTGCCTGAATACTTCTGGGCAGAAGCTTTCAACACTGCATGTTACACGCAGAACAGATCACTGATACACTCTACGATCAAGAAGACGCCCTACGAACTATGGAAAAGAAGAAAGCCAAGTGTCAGCTACTTTCATATTTTTGGCTGTGCATGCTACATTCTCAACAATGGAAAGCAGTACCTAACAAAATTTCAGCCCAAGTCAGACGAAGGAATATTTCTTGGATATGCCACAGATAATAAGGCTTACAGAGTGTTCAGAAAAAAGACACTAAGTTTTGAAGTCTCAATTCATATCAGCTTCGATGAAACAGACTCAGACAACACGGTGCTTCAAGACACTACGATCGATAGTGCAGACACTACGAATGAAATCATCGAAGCCCAACAATACGATCGTAGTGCCAGATAGTGAAATCGTTGAGCAACAAAATGAGATCGTACAGAGGTTTATGCAAGACAATGAACCTCCACACCAAGAAGAAGAAATAGATCATGAAGACTTAAGACAAGAAGGCATCAGGACAGATGTCCCAATCGGTAACAGATGGGCCAGAGATCACAGTCAAGATCTAATCATTGGAGATCCGAGTGCTAGAGTTAAAACAAGAGCTGTTACTCAAAATAAATGCTTTTATCTAAGCTTCATATCGCAAATAAAACCAAAGAAGATAGAGGATGCTATGGAAGACTCCAGTTGGATAAAAGCTATGCGAAAAAACTCAACCAATTTGAACGAAGTAAAGTATGGAGATTGGTACCAAGTCCAAAGAGTCATCCTGTCATTGGAACCAAGTGCGTCTTCCGAAACAAAATGGACGAAGATGAAGTTATTACGAGGAACAAGGAAAGATTAGTGGCAAAGGGCTACTCTCAAGAAGAAGGCATTGACTACGATGATACATTTGCACCTGTTGCCAGATTAGAAGGCATCAGAATCTATCTTGCCTTTGCTGCTCACATGAAGTTCAAAGTCTTTCAGATGGATGTCAAAAGTGCATTCCTAAATGAAGAACTCCAAGAAGAAGTCTATGTAGAGAAACCTCCAGGTTTCATCAATCCATCTCTTTCCAATTATGTTTATAGATTAGACAAAGCCTTATATAGTCTTTAACAAACACTTAGAGCATGGTATGAAACACTAACTAACTTCTTATTTGAAAATAGGTTCACTAGAGGTAGAGTAGATACCACACTGTTTCTTAGAAAGCATAAAGACAAAGTCTTATTAGTTCAAATATATGTTGATGATATTATTTTTGGTTCTACCGACGAAAAGTTATGTAAGAGATTCTCTAAGCTGATGCAAAGCAAGTTTGAAATGAGCATGATGGGTGTGCTGAATTTCTTCCTTGGACTGCAAGTAAAGCAGCCTGATGAATGAATTTTCATAAACCAAGCAAAGTACATCAAAGACTTACTCAAGAAGTATGGCATGGAATCAGCCTCTCCCATGAAAACACTAATTGCTCCTGCAACCAAGCTTGACAAAGATGAAAAGGGTAAAAGTATTGATATAACTCAATACAGAGGTATGATAGGCTCTCTTTTATATCTAACTGCAAGTAGACCAGACATAATGTTTGCAACATGCATATGTGCTAGATTTCAGGCTAACCCTAAAGAGACACATTTGTCAGCTGTAAAGAGGATCTTCAGATATCTCAAGGGTACACCTTACTTGAGGCTTTGGTACCCCAAGGAATCCTCATTTGAACTAACAGGATTCACAGATGCTGATTTTGAAGGGTGCAAAATTGATAGAAAGAGTACCAGTGGCACCTGTCAATTGTTAGGAAACAGACTTGTGTCCTGGTTTATCAAAAATCAAAACTTAGTATCTACTTCAACTGCAGAAGCTGAATACATTGTTGCTGGCAGCTGCTGTACTCAGATCCTATGGATGGGAAATCAGCTAGCTGACTATGGGTTTTATTTCAAATCTATTCCCATTCACTGTGATAACACAAGTGCCATAGCAATAACTCATAATCCTGTTATGTATTCTAGGACTAAGCATTTAGAAATAAGGTATCACTTCATTAGGGATCATGTGCAAATCGAAACTATATCCTTACAATATATCCCTATTGAAAATCAACTTGTTGATGTTTTTATAAAACCCCTAGATGAATCCAGATTTCATAAGTTAATAAGTGAGCTAGGCATGCTAAATCTACAACCTTAAAATATATGCTCTAGATATGTGTTAACCATACAGATACAAAATGCTAAGCTCGAAATCATAGACATGATCAAGGGAAGTCCACGACCGTAGAGCTGAAAAGATAACTACATCAACGATCGTAGCAAAGACTCAACCATCGTAGTGCAGACTCAACGATGACAAAAGCCCCATCAACAAAGCAAGAATGCACCCTATGATTATAAACTTCAAAACAAAGCAATTCCTCTGATAAGCGCCTCAGGAACAAACCTAACCCTTGACTCACTCCAAGAGGATGTCCCTTCCTGAGTTACCTTAAAAGAATGCTTTATCAAAAACTCATTACAAGGATCCAGACAGACTCAACGATCGTAGATCAGACACGATGAATGCTGAACAGACTCGACGATCGTAGCTCAGACACGACGAACGCTGGACAGACTCGACGATCGTAGATCAGACTCGATAAATGTAAAGCACTCAACGATCACTAAACTACCTCAACGATCGTAGTACTCCCTAAGTACACCTCAGCTCTGTAGGAGCTAAGGGCAAATCAGTACAATCCTTATCAGTCAAAATTGTAGAGCCAAGAAAAAGTCGACACCTGTCCCACTACACAAAAAGGAGAGAGGGAAGTTACAAGTATAAAATGAAATCGTATTTTTGAAATCAGAAGTTCAAAAGATTATCTCTCTCATCCTCTCTCAAAGCAGAAGCCCTAAATCAGAACAAAGTTCATTCATATCTCTCTTCCAACAACAAAATCAAAGGCGGTATCTAGTGTTATCGCAGGCTACAGACTCTATTTTGACAAGTTCAAAACATCTCAACCCAAGTTCCACAAGACTCTGGCCTTACTGAAGAAGGCAGGTCTCGAAGAAGTCTTAAGCACAGATACTTTAATTTACCACATGTTAGTGAAAGAGTTCTATAGAAATAGAGTATTTCAAGACAAAATCATCACTACGAGAGTAAGGGATGTGGTAATCAGACTGAAGGCTGAAGACATCAACCTCGCCCTAGGTCTCAAAAATGTAGGGCAACCATTCATAGACAGCGTAGACTTCCAAGAGGGACTCAGAAGAATGCATCATAAGAAACTCTCCTCTGTGAAAGGGTACAAGAAGAAGGAGTTCCCATAGAGGTATGAATTTCTAGCCGATATAGTTGGGAAATGTATATGCAGCAAGAGCTCAGGTCACAACTCTGTGAATGAAGTTCAACTTAGGCTCATGACTGCCATGAGTTATGGAATACAACTCAACTATGGAGCCCTATTGCTCGATTGGATTCGTAAATGGCTCGTCAACTAAAAGAAGACAAAAATCCCTCAGAAGATGCTTTAAGGGAGATTTATTAGTATTATTCTACAATCATCCCTAGGTGACAAAATTGGGGATGAATAAGGAGAAACTATTAACCCAAATAGACGAATGGCTCAGAAATTGTTTGAAAATTGGAAGAGAAACCCAGTTGAGTATGTTCGAATGATGACAGAATCCAATGGAAGAACTGGGGATCTGAAGGACTCAGGCCTTCCAAGAAACATGTATGTGGTTAGGGAGATCGAAGAAGAAGAAGAAACCAACAAAGTAGAACCCTCTGTCCTTACCAGAAAGAGAAAGGGCAAGAGGAAGCTGAAGGCTAGACTGGTAGAAGAGCCTCAAGGATCTACCACTGATATACATATAGGGTCCTCTGATATAGAGACTCTGAGGATACTAAGAAGAAAGCAGCAACAAGATGAAGCAGATGAAGATCAGGCTACCATATCTTAGATCCTGAAGAAGAACAAAGTTGGTTATAAGTCCAAAAAGCTATAAGTCACCTCAATAGTAGAGTCTCTTCTGTTTGTAGAGACCAAACCAAGCATGGAAGGCAAGGAAGTTGCTGCTTCAAGCATAGTGGTTATTGAACAGGACAAAACTGAAAATCAAGAAAGTCCTGAAGTTGTGGCTAAGCCTAGCAAATCTAGGAGAAAGCTGGTTAAGAAGTACATTCTTGAGAATGAAAAAGTCCTCAAGAAGGAAGCAAAGAGTATGGTTTCCAAGAAGGAACTGTCCAGAGCAAGTCAAGAGGACAGTGCTCCAGCTGAGGGGGAGATCCCTGAAATTCTCATGATAGAGAATACACCAGCTGAGGGGGAGATGAGTGAAACTCAAGAAGATGCTCCACTTGAGGGGGAGTTTTTGAGCTTAGAAGAAGATGATCAAGTTGAGGGGGAGCCTCAGGATATCTCTATGACAGAAGGAGAGGTCCCTTCCATAAATGAAGAAGAACCAGTGCCAGATCATCAAGAGCCCATTGAGATAATTGAGTCCTCCAACGAAGACAGAGAAGAGGAAGAAGATGCTGATGACTTTCAGATCACTGGTGTGGGCAGAGATGGGTATAGAAGCTATCTCTACAATTAGATGTTCTCATACCTACCCATGATGCCATATCATCAAGCCTAAATCCTAAACTGTTGGGATCACATGTTCTGGAGCTTCAAAGAGTATCCATCCATCTCAGTATTGGCTCGTGGATTTCCAGGGAGTTTCAATTTTGCCAAGAAATTTCTTACCAACAACTCTTCCTCAAATGATAAACTTTAGGTAATATATATCCCAAACCTCTTCAGAGTTAATCACTTACCATCATCCTCATTTAGCTATTTTTATGAATTCCCACGATGGTTGAAAGTGATCCTTCACCCACTAAATCAATTTCCAGTTGCAGAATCCCAAAATTCTGTAATTGAGGAACCAAATGCAGTCAACTTTATTTTGCTCCCACAAACCATCAACTCTACGATCCCTAACTCTAGTCCCATTGTAGAGTCCCAAATAGAAATTGTAGAGCCAT
The DNA here is from genome assembly GCA_020205505.1 of Panax japonicus. NCBI lineage: Eukaryota > Viridiplantae > Streptophyta > Magnoliopsida > Apiales > Araliaceae > Panax > Panax japonicus. The sequence continues at coordinate 55,798,944 of CM035096.1, forward strand.
ATATTCCAAACACAGAAACTCAGGCCCCTCCATTAGACATACCATCCTCCTCCTCCAATGACTATTTTAGTCCTGATCTTGTTCTCTACTCCCTGCAAGATCAATCCCAGAAAAGATCCCCTCCATTCAACAATCCTCAAACCAAAGATACTCTTTCAAATCTGCCCACAAAAGATGACTTGAATGAAGTGTCCAAGAACATGGTCAAGAACATTGAAGAAAGCCTGGACACTCACTCATACCTCATTCATCTCCGGCTGAATCAAATGATCACTGCTGCAAATAATATCCCTGGCACTCTAAATGCTGAGCTTACAAAGAAGCTGAGGGAAATTATCCAAGAAATTCTTCAAAGCATGAAGTACAGAGATGAGATTCATTTCCAGATAGCCACCAAGCAAAGAGAGGTTGTTCTTGAAATGCAGAGAAATCAAGAAGTCCAAAATAAACTCATGCTAGAGAACATCATAAACTTGAAAGTCTCAGTCCAAGAATTCTAGAAATCTTATGTCAATCAGGAACGATAAATTGACATTATTCTAACTGCCCTCTGAAACAAAGAAGCCAGATCTAAAAAACAGATCAAGGAAAATAGAGAGGACATTGCTTAGACACAAAGCTAACTGAACGAGCTTGTCCAAGGAGTGAATCGACTTTCTGCAGACATTCAAACCCTTGATGCTGACATAAAGGGGAGAATAAAGGGAAAGGAATTCAAGGAGCATAGGGAGATCAGGGCAGAGGCAGAGGAGGTCAAGGAAACCAAGAAAGGGGAAGAGGACAATTTTCACGAAGCCCTCCTGCAAGACAGTTCCACCAACAGACTGCACGATCAAGAAATCAGACTCAACGATCTGATCAGCAGGAAGTCTTGATGGCTCAGCCTTTAAGAAATCAAGGGCCAACTATCTTCTCACCAAATGTGACCACCACATGCCTAAGAATGCAAATTGGAGATCCAACATTCATGAATAGGCATGATCACAACTCGATAGTAAGTCCGAGTGAGCTGGAAGAGTTAGCCAGAAGAGATGAAGCTAGCAAAAAAAGAAGGGCTGAGGAGTATGCCAATCCTCCAAGGAAAAGGTCAAAGAAATAGAGATAAGTTGAAACTTTAAATTCTTATTGATGTAAAGCTAAACTGTAATATTTCTTGAACATCAATAAATTCATGCTTATTCTCTAGAAATTTCAGCTACTCACTGAAATACTAAGTCATGTTTAAATTTCCTGCAAATGCATCTAGACAATAATAATCATGACAACAAATCTCCTTGGTTATGTCAACATCAAATAGGGGGAGATTGTTGGGAGAATGCATATTATGATTTGATGTTTTAATGTATATGCTCATTATTATTTGTAAAGTCCTTCAAGTAAGATATGTACAAGGACTTAGTGATAAGATCAAATTTGTTAGGTTGATCTAAGCTCTTAACATGTATCATTCTTCTGAAGAATGTATAGAAAGAAAGATCAAAGCTGTTAGGTTGATCTTGAGATGTAATAGATAGTCTTCGAAGAAATTGGAGTGTATAAATCTGATCAACATTGTAGAAGTCAAGGCAGAAATATAGAGCTTCAAAGATCGTAGTGTGCCTGCCTTGAAGGGCCTCTTCAGAAATCGTAGAGTGATCCCAACGTTTGCCGAGCCAACTCAACGATCGTAGTATGCTGAAGGAAACATAGAGTTTGCAAGTCAACGATTGTAGAGTGCTCTCGAAAACGTAGAGTTTATAACTCAAGTAAACAAAGATCGTAGTGTGCAAGGACTTCAGAGAAATCGTAGTGCTCTCGGCTGATAGCATCAGACCAAGCACAATGGCGACAAGTCACCATGATCTGAATCGTAGAGTATCATCTGTCTTGTGTCAGAAAACATCGAGCCTCATAATTTGTGTGGAGATAGGTTCCAACAAAAGAGGAATGGATACTAAATGCTGCAGTACTCACCAGTCCCAAATGCATAAGAAATATCCTTAGTATGCATCAAAGAAGCGTATTGAAGAAGCTAAGGAAAGTACCATTGGTAAGGGGGAAAACACCTTTTCAGGTGTTAGGTGAGAAAGCAGTCTGCAGTGTCAGTGGTCCAGAATATAGTTCAGAAGATGTGCAGAAATGTCTCCATCAGAAATCAGAAAAGTCAAATGCATTTAATGCCTCAATGGATGGATCCAACGGATAGTTTTCAAGATCACATATATGCAAATCAAGCAGATGAGAGAGGCACAAGCAAGCATTGAACAAACAACGTGAACATCTCTCAAAGCTCAACTCTATGATCTGAGAAATTAGCAAAGCTTGCTCAGCTACTCAGTTCTTTCGAACAAGTGCTTAAACAACAACTGAGTAGCAACTATCAAGAACTCAACATCTATCAATCAACTTAAGAAGAGTACCAAGTCTGCTGGACTTGAAGAGTTCTATGTGAACTGTAAGAGAGCCAAGTCTACTGGACTTGACGAGTTCAAGAGTGAACTAAGAAGTTCCTAGACTACTGGTCTATAAGGAATATGTGTGATTCAGAAGTTGTAAAAGACATCCTTAACCCTACTCGTTGAGTAGAAGAGTGGACTAGGAGCTTTAAGTTCTCTGAACCACTTAAAACGACTGTGTCTTTTACATTCATATCTATAACTACTATATCTGCCATAACTGCTATAACTGTCTCACTCTCATAACTCCACTACTTTGTAAAGAAGATTAAAACAAACATCATTCCCACTAAGTTTTAATCATCATCAAAGAACAAGTTTAAAATGAAAAGATTTTTTAATATCTATTCAACCCCCCCCCCTTCTAGATAACTATTGTGCCAACTAGGAACTAAGAATAATATTTCTTACTGGGCTAGTTGAGCTCACCCTTTCTTTCACTGTTCTATTCAGGAAATGAGAACGTAGTTGGGACTAGTCGGGGAACGGAGTGACGGTCCAGATGATAGCATTAGTAGTCCTCACTATTCTGTTAAATAGTGTGACAATAAATGTAATGAGGACTCCATTGAGTGTGGATATTGTCTAGATGACAATATTCTTATTAAAACTCTTAGATTATGTTTTGTCGTATTTTACACGACTGTTGTATAATTAAGTTGTATTTGAATTTTGTACCATGTATTTGGCGACTCAAGATGGGTGATGTGTACCTATTTTGGGGGCGTCATAGTTGGTATCAAAGCTTAGGGATATGATCCCTGGCTAAGATATAAGACTTGAACTAGGAGGGGAGAGATGGGGAATTCCTTCGCTAGTATAATCTACCTAAGTTTATTTGCTATTTAATTGGTCGGTCAGAGTATAAGGATAATATGTTGCATGTCAATTAACCCTTATTTTGTGGTAGTATTTGAAAATGAAATCCGAGAATGTTGAGAATAGTAATGGAGCACAGGAGACCGTTGAGTCACCACAGATCAACACCCAGGATAATGTGCATCAGGAAGGCAATAATCCTCAGGTGAACAACAACACTGACCAAATGGCGAATGACGTAATGTTTAGGAGCTTTCTGCAATTCGTACAACATCAGGCAAGAGAGACTCCTATCCAAAATGTAGGTGGAAACACTGGCAACTGTCGAACGGTCACTGCTAAACAGTTCAAGGAGTTGGGACCACCGGAGTTTATTGGAGAGCCAAAACCACTTAAGGCGAAGACGTGAATAAAGCAGATCACCAAGATATTTGATGTCTTGGTATGCTTCGAGGAGCAAAAGGTTCCTTTTGCCACCTTTATGTTAAGAGGAGAGGCAGATTACTGATGGGAATCGGTAAAGCGTACTCAACCTGCCGCACTGAAGATGTCTTGGGAGAAGTTCTAAGAACTATTCAATGATAAGTACTTTCCCGAAAGTATTCGTCACATGAAAGAGGTAGAGTTCATCAAGTTGGAGCAGAACAATATGACTATGTTGCAATACGAAGCTAAGTTTGCCGAGTAGTCCCGGTTTGCGTCTCACTTGGTTGACAATGAGGAGAGAATGACGCAGGATGTTTCTAAGAGGTTTGAAACCTGAGATATGTCAATATCTAATTTCTCATAAACTGTGTTTGTATTCAGATGTTGTAAATAGGGCTCAGTTATTAGAGCGCGATAACGAGTCAACTCAACCAAGACAAAGCAGTCGGTAAAATGATAATACCAGTGGTAGCAGTCATCGAAGCGATAAAAACAAACGTGGAGGGAATCAACATGCCAGAAATGGTAACCACTTAGGTGGTAATCATGGCCAAGACAATAAGAATGGACATTTCAAGAAGAGGAGATTCAACAATGATGGAAAGACGTAAGCATTAGCACCCGTGGTTAAGGAAGGAAAACGACCACCTATCATATGCTTCAAATGTGGAGGGGAGGGACATATCAGTCCAAACTGCGCGATGCCATCCAAAGCGTGTTATAATTATGGAAAAAAGGTCACCAAGCCCAAATTTTGTCATGTACCAATGACAAGTCCAGTTGGAACGGTGACACAAAATACCGTCCCAAACAAGTCAAAACCAGTAGTTTAAGGGAGAGCGTTTGTTGTGACCTCCCAGAAAGCAAGGAACCCGAACAAGGTCATCACGGGTAAGCTTATCATAGACTCTAGCGAAGTCCATACCTTATTTGATACCGATTCTACCCATTCTTTTATTTCTCCTACTTGCGCTACACGATTAAATTTGACTCTGGAGAAATTAGACTTTGACATATCTGTGGAAACTCTGTTGGGAGAAACCTTCATTACATCCACTGTTTATAAGTCTTGTTTAGTTCAAATTGGTACCCTCACATTACCTGTTGATCTTATTTTATTGAAAATACTTGCATTTGATGTGATTCTAGGGATTGATTGGTTAACTACTAATCATGCAAAAATTGATTATTTTCGTAAGGTTGTTAGCTTTCATATTCCTAACCAACCTATTATGCGAATTCAAGCAACCAAACCATTAAAATCAATCACTGTCATCTCAAGCCATAAAGTTATTCGTTTATTAAAAAATGGATGTCAAGCTTTCTTAGCTCATGTCACAGATTTAAACAAAAATACGTCAGATTTGAATGATATTTCTATTGTTAATAATTTTCCTAACGTATTCCCCGAAGAACCCATTTTCAAAGCCCCATATCGAATGGCTCCTATTGAACTTCAGGAGTTAAAATTCCAACTACAGGAATTGTTAGACATCAGTTTCATTCGACCTAGTACATCTCCTTGGGGTGCTCATGATCTATTCGTGAAGAAGAAAGATGGAAGTATGCTACTTTGTATTGATTATCGAGAGTTGAATCATGTCACCATCAAAAATAGGTACTCGTTGCCTCGCATTAATGACCTGTTTGACCAGTTGCATGGCGCGAAATTCTTTTCAAAGATTGATCTTCGTTCCGGATATCATCAGTTGAAGATTAAAACTGATGACATTCCAAAGACTGCTTTCAGAACTCGGTATGTGCATTATGAATTCTTAGTCATGTCTTTTGGATTGACTAATGCTCCTGCTGACTTCATGGATATGATGAACCGAGTATTCAAGGAATATTTGGATCACTTTGTGGTCGTCTTTATTGATGACATCCTCATATATTCCAAAACCCGTGAAGACCATGAGCAACACTTGAGGCTGATACTCCAAAAGCTTCGTGAAAACAAGTTATATGCCAAGTTAAAGAAATACAAGTTCTGGCTTGAGGAAGTTGAATTCCTTGGGCACGTGATATCAAATCATGGGATATCTGTTGACCCAGCAAAGATTGAAGCAATTCAAAGCTGGGAGCAACCTAAATCAGTGAACGAAGTACGTATCTTTCTTGGCTTAGCTAGTTATTATTGGAGATTCGTAGAAGGGTTTTCTCGAATCGCTACTCAATTAACTTAGCTGACTCAAAAAGATACAAAATTCAATTGGAGCGAGGAATGTGAGAAGAGTTTTTAAGAACTCAAGAGGAGATTCATTTCAGCACATGTTCTGACAATACCATCTGGCTCGGAGGGATTTGTCATCTACAGTAATGCTTCAGGTAAAGGGTTAGGATGTATTCTCATGCAACATGGAAAAGTCATAGCCTATGCCTCACGACTACTCAAAAAATATGAGAGGAATTATCCTACTCATGATCTAGAGTTGGCTGCAGTCATTTTTGCACTTAAGATTTGGAGGCATTACCTGTATGGAGAGAAGGTGGAGATCTATACGGATCATAAAAGCCTAAAATATTTCTTCACTCAAAAGGAACTCAACATGCGGCAACGATGATGGCTTGAGTTGTTGAAAGATTACGATCATACCATTCAATACCATCTTGGAAAAATGAACGTTGTAGCTGATGCATTTAGTAGAAGATCATATGCGGGTACGAGTGCATTATTGTCAATTCAAAGGCCAATTTTATATGACTTACAAAGGATGGAGATAGAGTTAAAGACTCCAGGGACCCATGTGATGATGGCGAATATACGAGTAGAACCGACTTTAATCGATAAAGTTAAAACTACTCAAGCTACAGACCTGGAGCTGATGCGTATGAGGAAGAAAGTGCAAGAAGGTGCTATGCCGGAAGCAAGAATCGATGAAGAAGGAATACTTTGAGTTAACTCCAGACTTTGTGTTCCTAACAACCTTGATTTAAAGTATAAAATCATGATGGAGGCGTACAACACACCGTTTGCAATCCATCCTGGGAGTACCAAAATGTATCGTGATCTTCGACATACATTTTGGTGGAGCAATATGAAGAGAGAGATAGCGGAGTTTATCTCAAGGTGTTTAACTTGTCAACGAGTCAAGGCGGAGCATCAAGTACCAAAATGTCCATTACAACCACTTGAAATTCCAGAATGGAAGTGGGAGCACATTACCATGGATTTCGTTACTAGTCTTCCCAAGGTTTCTCAAGGCATAGATGCAATTTGGGTCATTGTTGATAGATTGACCAAGTCTGCTCATTTTCTACCTATACGAGAAACTTATACACTTGAACGTCTTGCTCGTATGTACATAAACGATATTGCAAGACTGCATGGTATACCGGTATCCATAGTTTCTGATCGAGACCCAAGATTCACTTCAAGATTTTGGGTTAGTTTGCAAAAATCTATGGGCACAGATTTGCGATTTAGCTCGGCATATCATCCTCAGACGGACGGGTAGTCAGAGAGGACTATTCAAATTTTTGAAGATTTATTAAGACTCTGTGTCCTTAACTTCAAAGGAAGTTGGGACAAGTTCTTATCATTGGTGGAGTTTTCCTACAATAACAGTTATCAAGCAAGTGTTCGCATGACTCTATTTGAGGCATTGTATGGAAGAAAGTGTCGTTGTCCAGTATGTTGGGATAAGGTCGGTGAAGCAACGTTTTTGGGACCAGAGTTTGTACGTATGACTATGGGAAAGATTCAAATGATCCGACAACTTATAAAAACCTCACAAGATCGACAAAAGAGTTATGTTGATCTTCATCGAAAGGACGTGGAATTCGATATTGGAGATCATGTGTTGTTACGTGTTGCTCCATGGAAGGGAGTTACGAGATTTGGAAAGAGAGGAGAGCTCAAACCTCGATTCATTGGCCCATTTTTAATCCTCGATCGAGTAGGAACTGTGGCCTATAGACTCGCCTTACCGCCAAGTATGTCTCGTGTTCATAACATTTTTCACATATCTATGTTACGTAAATATGTGAAAGACCCGAACCACATTATTGAATTAGAACCAGATACGATAGAGGAAGATTTAACGTATGAAGAGTTACGTGTTAAAATCTTTGATAAGAAGGATCATATTCTACGCTCTAAAGTTATACCTCAAGTCAAAGTTTTGTGGAGAAACCACGATGTTGAGGAAATGACCTGGGAGTTAGAATCTGAAATAAAATCAAGGTATCCTCACCTCTTTGATATACCAGGTACGTACCCTAATTTCGAGGATAAAATTTCATAAGAAGGGGAGGTAGTAAGACCCCAACTTTTATGAATAAATAATAATTTTCTCGAATTATATTTTTGAATATTATGGTGTGGATTTGATATAATGTTATAGTTCTGGGTAATATTTACAAATTTTGCAAAGTAAGCAAGTGGTTATATAATATTCGATTGGTCGGGGAATATTCGTTTTAACAGGGAATATTCGTAAGACGGCATAATTATTGGTAGACCCCACAACGGAAGTATTGTCGTAGTTAGAAAACGACAGAATTATCTTTTTTTAAAAATAACGGCGAAAGTGTTACCATTAAAACGGTTGAACTACCCGATAGTAAAAGTACAGTAATACGTGTGGTTGCATAGTAGCACACGGTATTAATTATTGATGCTTACGTGAGAAGTCACTCAGTTATACTCAATTATTGCTACAGTAATTGCTGCATCATATCTCACATATTATTGATTCAATTGTTATCACAGTATCATCTGCATAATATTTATTATTATTAAATCAATAATTGAGACGACAAAGTTATTCATATTATTATTTGCAATATTGACAATGTCTAGAAGTTCTGTAAAGAGAGGTTTGACCACCTAATTGCGCGCCAATAAGGAGAAATCCTTATCGGAAAGCCTCTTCTTTCCTGGGAACGACCTTGTTGTTAAATATTGGGAGTTATAATATTAATGATGAATAAGTTGTGTTGATTAAAGATGAAATTGATACTTCCATTGTGTTGGGATTATTAGTGTTAGTGGAAATTGACATTTATTTCGATAATAATTGATGTCTGGAGGTTATACTGACCAATCGGGTAATTAATCAGATAAATGAGCAATTAATTGCTATTATTTCACATGCTTATAAATATTTGTTCACATGTGTGTACTATTGATTTACATTCATGTACTATTAGGAGAGGTGGTGCAAGATTAATAATACTTGCATGACTAAATTAAAAATAGAGGTATAGTTGAAGGTACTATATTGTAATTAGTTTTTTCACATGATTATACTATTGAGTCACATGAGTGAACTATTAATTCACATTATTTACTATTAGGGGAGGTGGTGCAAGTTTGATAATACTTGCAGGACTAAATTAAAAATAAAGAAAAAGAGGAAGGTAATATACTGTAATATTTCGAGCCCCAAAACGTGCAATTATCGAAACTATATTTTCTTATAAATAGAAGCTCATTATTCCTTCATTTCTCACCAATTCACAAAAGCTTTAGAGCAATTATTATAGAGAGAAATTATAGAAAGAAAGAAGAAGAGAAGTTTGCTACCTCACTATTCCAATATCCAGTTTTTCTAAGGTAAGAGATATTATTCTTTCGTATTCATGAAGAGAGGTATTTTCTTTCAATAATCGTAAGGGTTGTTATTCCATTCTTTATTATTATGTTGGAATAACATGTCTATGCGAAGTACCGCATACATGGTTAAATTCTTCTGTTATTCCATTCTTTATTATTCTGTTTGAATAACCTGTCTGTGTGGTCTATCGCATGCCTGGTGAATTCTGTTGTTATTCTATTTTTTATTATTCTGTTGGAACATCTTGTCTGTGCGGATTACGGATGACCTGGTTCCATTCTTTATTATTCTGTTGAAACATCATGTCTGTGCGGATTACGCATGAACTGGTTCCATTCTTTATTATTCTGTTGGAATAACCTGTCTGTGCGGATTACGAACGCCAAATGAATTCTTCTGTTATTCCATTCTTTATTATTCTATTGGAATAATCTGTCTACGTGGATTACTGCATATTGGCAAAAATCCATTTGTAATTTCATATATTCTATTATACTCAGTTGATTAAAGTTTTGGCTTCTATACTTCATGAAATTAGTGGAATATCCTTGATATTTGCGCTTCATCCAGTATCTTTTCATGGAAATATTCTTCTGAGCATTCTTGAATTTTACTCCACAAAGCAATATCATGTTGACAATTTGGACGTTATTGATTTCTGGATAAATTAAATTATACATCTTTACAAATTTATCCTTGAACTTGTTTTATTGAATTCTTATATCATTGTCATCATCCTCGTGTTTATAATATGTTGAAAGTTATTTATGGCCTGTAGTGCATAGATGGACTTGGTATGATTATGACCAGGGATTATTCGGTATAATCATGACCGTAATGTTACAAATGATGTGGTAAAAGTCCTCATAGGCCGTAGTGCATTGATGGACAGTTGTTGGCATGATCATAACCATTGATGAATACACGAATATCCTTGGCCCGTAGTGCATGGATAATTTGTGGTCGTGATACTAATGAATATCCTTGGCCGTAGTGCAGGGATGATGTGGTTTATTTATTAAGCTGAGTCTCAGCGATAAAAGTGATGAAAAACTTTCTAAATCATAGAAGATAGTAGATTTTATTCTCTACTTGACTATTCTAATGGATTGTTTGTTCAGCTGCAGTTCAACTTGATGTTTATTATATTTTATCAGTTTAACACTGTTGAAGGCTAATGATAATTTATTCTACATTATCTTAGTCATAATATTTTTTACTGGGCTAGTTGAGCTCACCCTTTCTTTTATTGTTCTCTTCAGGAAATGAAAACGTAGCCAGGACTAGTCGGGAAACGGAGTGACAGTCCAGATGATAGCATTAGTAGTCCTCACTATTCTGTTAAATAGTGTGACAATAAATGTAATGACTCCATCGAGTGTGGATATTGTCTAGATGACAATATTCTTATTAAAACTCTTAGATTATGTTTTGTCGTATTTTATACGACTGTTGTATAATTAAGTTGCATTTGAATTTTGTACCATGTATTTGGCGACTCAAGATGGGTGATGTATACCTATTTTGGGGGCGTCACAGTTGGTATCAAAGCTTAGGGATATGATCCCTGGCTAAGATGTGAGACTAGAACTAGGTGGGGAGAGACGGGGAATTCCTTCGCTAGTATGACCTACCTAAGTTTATTTGTATTTAATTGGTCGGTCAGAGTATAAGGACAATATGTTGCATGTCAATTAACCCTGATTTAAACTGGGAGTCACGCGGCTGCGCATCTCCTTAGTACAAATCAGGCGCATCCGCGCCATTCTGCATACTTGGAAAGTGACTTCTTTGATTTCTGAAGTATGTAGCATACTAGTATAACTTCATTATGTTTATTTTTGTTCATGACACACTGACAAAGGTAGCCTTGAATGTTAACACCTATCTTAGCTTGAATTGACAAGTGTTTTAAAATAATGTCTAAACGGTAGTTCCGAGCTACGTAATAACATACTTATAAGATTTCATGATTGAGTCATGTGTGTACACTTGATCTATATATCAGGATTGTTTATCGAATACGTTTAACTAATGGGCATCCTATACTTGTAATACACTATAAATAGGATTCGAAAGTATTGATTTCTTAACGAAGATAATCCACGCTTGAGACAAGTATTTGAATTATCATTTACATTGTGCAAGTATTCTAATTCATGCATTACTTTATTCAACGAATATCATAAGCTTATCTCATTGAATGCAAGTTATCTTACTTATTCGTTCAATTGAGCTAGTATGTTAAACTCTTAATAAAACTATTATTCATGTTGAACTTAATATGGTTTTTGAATATTGTGAAAGTGTCTATGCCATTTGATTCAGCTAGACTATATGCATGTTTATAAAACTGTCCAAACCAATTGATTGGTACGGAAATCTTGAAAGCTGAGTTGAACAACCCTTATGGTAAGGGGAGTGTATGTAACAACCCCAAAATTCATACAATTTAATATTAACTTCGGTCATTAATAACACATCTACCTTCTGATTTTACATCATTATTCGATGTTAAACTTTATATAATGCGAAATAAATTAAACTTTTATGTCTTCTTACTTTAATTCCCTAAATCAAAACCTTTATCATCTACATGTCTTTGAATCAATCTTGTTTTATGATCCGCTTTATCACTGTTATTATATAAAATTTTACATTTCAATCCGATAACCTTACATATCAGATAACTCTAACATTAGCTTTACAACTCAACATAAAACTATATATCATAAAACATTTAGTACATCTCATGAATCTTAATCATGGTATAAAGATATAACAACTTTAGCTAAAATATTAATCTTCGTGTATTATTTCTGATCCACGTCACTCAAGTAGCACATAGTGTTACCTTCAATCCTTAACCTGCAAAAATGGTTATTTACAAGGTTGAGCTCGACAGCCCAACAATATCTAATAGTTTTCATGCATCACGTAACACATAATAACATGCTCAACATATATCTCGTAAACATTGGACTAATATAACATACATGTTATAGTTCATATAGCAAGTATAAAGATTGAGTTCCTTACTCAATCATCATGTTTTACTCAATTAACATAGTCATAAGTTGACTTTAACATTTCATACATTCAACTTATATATAACACATCATGTTCTTTGCAATAAAGATTTAAAACAATCAAATTCATATAGCAAATAGGAACTGAAAGACTTGCCTTGATCGTTATTTACCAATAACAATTTAACAGCTTACAGTTATATGCACTTCACGTGCCCTACACAATTATAAAATTATACACATCAACTATTAGTCACATAGAAATGCATAGTAGTTGTAATGTAAACTTTACTCTATGTCTCATAACCCTTCCTATTGTGATAACCCGGAATTTCGAATAATTAAAATTTTACGAATAATTTTTTTTTTATTATTATTTAATATTGACATTGATTGTTAATATTGTACTGAGAATTAGTGAGACAAGTCTCGAGAATCAGTCAATATGTGTTCTAACTGAGAAAATAGAGTAGAGTTGTGCTTAAAAACTTTAAAAACCCCTAACCCTAATTTTCCGATAGGGATTCGATAGAAAATACAATTAAAATAATTATATTGTTGATTATGTGTTTGTACTGTATGTTGTTATGTGGATCAATAATTGATCGGATAAGGTTTAATATTAATAAACCTTAATAAGGGATTTAAAACCCAAATCTCAAATTTAGAAAATAAATTGTACAATTAAAACCCTAATTGTACGCCGAGAAACCCTAATTTAAAATCTGGGATTTTCTAAACCCTAATTAGGCAACCCTAATTTTTATTAGCATGCCTAAAGTGTTTGATAAACTTAAATATGATTAGAAAGCACTAATTATATTTTTGTAAGTTAAGTTTCTATTTTAGAAACCCTAATTTTTATTTTAGAAAATTTATTAAACCCTAAATTGGAAAATTTTGGAAACTAGAAATTTTTGATACCTTAAAGGATCAAATCTTAAACCCTAATCCAAACCCTAAACCCTAAGGCTTTGAGAATTGGACAAGTATGCCATAAAAATTAATTTACAAATGACCATAATACCCTTTTTACATTTAAATGAGTTAACTTGCAAAAATGGCCAATGCCTTTAGTAGGTAACCAACTCTCTTGACTTTGGGACTTAAAATGTCAGCAATTCAGCCAGCTAATTCGTTCATTGCATCAGCCATAGCAACATATCACAATATATATAAGATTTAGAGAGAGAAAGTTCTTAATAAGTTAGCCATTTTACATTTTGCTCTCACCAACTCCCTCTCTATCCAAAACCTCCGAATTTGCTTAGTAGATCAGTCCTATAAACACCTCTTAGATCAACCATAAACAATTGGAGAGCATAGATCAAGAAATAAAAGCTAGAAAGGTATAACCCTATTTTAATTTTTGATCCATGTTGCTAAGACAAAGTTTGTGTTTATGTGTTTAGATTAATGCTAGAAGGTGTTTTAAGTTGTGATATGATGATCCATGATGGATCCATAACATTAAAATGAGTAAAAATTACGTTTTTCGAAAACTGTTCTTGAGCAGTTTCTGTACTCTGACAAGTAATGTCAGGAGCTACAGATCTTTGCTCGTTTGTTGTTTTTGTTGTTTTAAACTTGATATTGGTAGCCTGGTAGTAGGTCTTTAATCTGTAGTTGGTATTACTGCTAAATGATGTCTGGATCGGGAGTTATTAACGGTCAAACCCCGTTGACCGGGATTGACCGAGTGAATTTCTGGGCAGCCCAGAACGTAGAAATCAGGGTCTGACAATGTTTTTCAAGGTCTGTATTTGTCAGATGTTGTGTTGTTTGATGTTTTGTTTGTGACCAAGTTGTAGTCTGCTAGATCTACTACAATAATATGTCCTTAAATCGTTTAAACCATCATCATAGCGATTTGAGTGGTTAGTCAAACTAGCTTACTCGTCATGATTATCTGTTTTCTGGAATTTCCAGAAAACGCATGAACACGATTTCTGTCAGAGTTTGACCGGATTGTATCTTGTAGATCTGTTGTTGTTAAACTGATGTGTTGTTTTGTGAGTGTTCTATGACATACGGTCTATAATGGTAAACCTTTAAATCACATAAAACACGATCAGAACATGGATTAAAATGAAGTTGAAAGTAGCAACTCGGTACTGATTAAGCCCAGAAAAACCCAGAATGGGTCTGACAGCTTCTTTGAAGCTCTAGATCTTGTCGTGTTGTTGTTGTTTGATCTAAGTGTGAGTTGCATGTTGTAGTGTTACATTTTGGCTACACGATCACACTTCAAACAAGTCCAGAAACAATTTGAGCCGAGAATTATGGCCGGCCAAATAAGGCAGGTTGAGCTGCCGGCTGTCAGTGTTCTTGAGCTCAAGAACACCTACAGCGACGCTTTGTGTCGCTAAAGGCCTATAGCGACGGTTTTAATTAATTTAATTTTCAGAATTTCCGAAAATTATTAAAAAATAGAAATAAATTCTAAAATTACCAAAAATGGTTTTAAAAATTATTTTAAATTATGAAAAATAATTTTTGACCAATTGGAATATTTTTCTTTAATATTCATAATTATTTAAATATTAAAGGTATTTAATTTATTTAATTAGTGTATTAAATAAATTAGAGAAAAATGATTTAATATTATAAAAAATCATTTTTAATAAGAATAATGTATTTAAAAATATTTTGAGTTATAAAATGTAACTTTTTTGGAGAATTTTCATTAATAATTTAATATTAATGAAACTAGATTTATTTGATTATTAAATTAAATAAATAAGTGAAAAATAATTTTAATGATTTAAAAATCATTTTAATTGAGAATAAAGTGTTAGAAAATATTTTAAATTATAAAATATAATTTTCAATATTTTTGGAGAATTTTCATTAATAAATTAATATTAATGATATTTGATTTATTTAATTATTATATTAAATAAATGAATTAAAAATGATTTTATTGATTTAAAAATCATTTAAAAATGAGAAAATGGTTTAAAAATATTTTAAGTTATAATTAATGACTTTTAATATTTGGATAATAATTTTATTAATATTTATATATTAATGGTAATGATTTAAAATTGATTTTAATTACTTTAAAGATCATTTAAGTAGAATATTGATGATTTAAAAATATTTTAAGTTATTGATGATAACTTTAATATTTTGGAATGTATGTTATTATTAAATATTAATAATGATAAGATTATTTGTTAATTAAATCATTTAAAAATGATTTAAGTGTTTGAAAAATTATTATAAATTATAATAATTGTTTGATAATTATTAAAAGCTTCCGAAAAATATTATTAATGATAATTGACTTATCTAAATTAATATTAAAGCTTAGAAACCGAATTTAATTGACAATCAATGTGTTAATTGTCGAATAGGGTGACCAGAACATCGAGAATGGACCGAAGTCCAACCAGACTGAATTAGTTTGACTTGTTAAGTGTTTATATAGGTTATAAACACTAATTTGACTATGTGCTAATATGTTTAGGATAATTTTGACTGTGAACACAATGCTGTGTGATATAAATGTTTGTGCTAATTGTGAGACCTACATTATTGGTTATAGGTCTTTCGAAATCAGATAAGTATATTGTGTAGCTGTAATCAGCGGAAGAGGCAAGTTCCCTAACTCAACCTTAAGTTATTTCATTCAAATATTATTGGTGGTTAATTATTGTTGATTAAGCCACGTCCAGGGATTTATTGTTGAAATTAAATTTTCGAATTAGAAAATATATATTCGTAGAATTACTGTTGTTGGATATTCATATCTGTAGAAGTTAGAATTGACAGTACAGATAATTCCTGTTTATTGTCGAATTATGTTGAGAAATGTCTTAGCCAATTATTCTGGTTAGACAAACATTTGTAAAAACTTGTTAGGTTTGAGAAGAGAAGAAAATAGAACTTGAAATCACAGTATTTCGTTGTAGAATCAAACTTTTGATTCCAAGACTGAGAAGAACAACCTTTTTATATAAAGGGAATATTTTGTTGGTCGTGAATTCGACCTTAGCGCGCGTTTTGAGTATTATGCATAATATAGGGTACAAAGAGTTGGCCAGCTCTGAGTACTTGCAGAGGGGTATGATTTAATCTTTATGGTTATCTGATACACCTGAGTATTTATCAAAGTAAATCTTTGATATCTACCCGAGAAAATAAAGTTCAAGATCTTGTGTGATCACTCAGTATAAATATGGAGAAATATTTCATTCGTAGAATAGATTCTAGATTATTCACTAGAATACTGTAGAAACTTTGAAAGCGTTGTACTCTTTCATTAGTGAATTATTATGTTGTATAGAATACGAGAAAACTTGTTATTGAATAACGATTTGTTCAGCTATTTCAAAGTTCCCCGAACTTTGGTTTCATTCTATCAAAATAGATAGTCTGTTGTTTTGAATCCTTATACATTTATTGTATGTATTAACTTGTGGGGAAAATTAGTTGCTCACCCTTGCTAAATAAAATTTTTCAGCTAGGGGCGAAGTTGCAGGAGGTGGTGTGAAGCAGGACAAGGGAAAAAGCGTAGTTATAAATTAATTGTGTTGAATATATTTATTATGTTATATTGTAAACCCTTTTTGTATATCTAAAGGGTATGTTTGTAAAGTTAAGGTTAGAGAACCTGGGTAATATATTGAGAAACTCTGATAAAAAATTTATGTAAGATATTATCTATATATATATTATGGGTAGTTAAATGTTATTTATATTGTGGATCGTGAACACCAAACTCGGGAGTCAGGTAACCCGGATTTGGGGGTGTCACAGGTTGGTATCAGAGCTGTAGTGACCAAGGTGTCACCAGCTGGTAGAAGAGCTGTAGGTTATAAACCTTAAGTGGGGTGGGGGAAAACCCTAGGATTATAACCATAAGCGAGATAGAGAATACTCATTTAGAGTACTAAGTGAGAGATTGCAGAAGCGTATCGATAGTGAGAAATGTGGACACATAGTGTGAGAATGTTGTACTAGTAAAGTACTTATCAAGTTGTTTAAACTGCTTGTAGGATGTCTGAAGAAGGTGAAAAGAGTGCGGAGATGCTAGCGGCTGTTGCACCAGTGCCAGTAGCCGGGGTGCCAGCGCAAAGCGAATCGGTTGAGAAGTTGGGAGAAGATGAACCAATGGTTAATCTTGGGAGTGATCATGACGATTATCCCGAGATGTATCTGAGTGGTGATGAGGAGGCAGAGTCTGAGATAGTTAAGGTGGAACTGAAGAATAAGATCAAGGTTGGTGAACAAGATCAGCTATCTGTGGAAGTTCAGGAACTCCGAAGCAAGGTATTTCTCTTGGAGGAGTTATGGAAGACGGAGCGGGCATTGCGTGAAATGACTGAAGAACGGAACGAGCTGAAGGCGCAGATGGAGAAGATGAAGGCTGAAGGTGGTGGATCATCTGAGGGAATCAGTAAGAAGGACAAGAAAAAGAGGAAGAGGGACAACGACAGCCCTAATTCCGAGAAGACAAGCCCAAAGAAGAAGAAAGCTTGTATAAAGTGTGGAAAGACTCATGCTGGAGAATGCATGATGTGGAAGAATGTATGCTTCAACTGCAAGCAGGAAGGACATATCTCTTTGCATTGTCCTAAGCCAAATTTGAGGAAGTGTTTTTCATGTGGGCAGACGGGTCACGGATTCAACAAGTGTCCCAGCAAGAAGAAGACTGGTGAAGGAAGTGGTCGGTAGACAATTAGATATATGTAATAGTATCTTTTGGTAAAAGTTTCTGATATTAAGATATGTAATATCAAGAACGATGTTTAAACATATTTAAATATATGTTTGTATGAATGAAATCTTTATTTTCTATATGAATATAAGATTGAAATGAAATTGTTTGTTCTTAAAACTCATTCTTATGTGACATTCTTGACTTATAGTTATATAAAATGTTTATGAACCCCTCAGCGAACGGACGCCAAAGGTCAGACTAGAGTAAGTTCGTAAACTCATATAATCGTGGCCAGGTTATGAACTCATAAGTATGGTTTTATGAAACGGAAATAGTAATGTGAAATTGGAGAATGTCAACTTTTTGTGTAAAGTTGGGGAATTGCAACTTTTGTAAAGTTGTGTGTGTTAACCCTAGTATTATTTTAAAGGGATAGTTATGTGTGTTAAGTACTATAGGTACTATGTGCTATTTGAATAAATATGCGATTACTTGAAAACTTTGTGTTGAATTCTTATTGTGTTAAGAATTTGTATAGAAAAGTGTATTAATATAAGATTTTCATTTAAATCAGATCATGCCGCCTAGACGATAGAATCGAAACAAAAGAGAAGAACAATCAGTAAATAACGAAGGAGGTCAAGTGGACCCGATGCAGAATTTTGTGGATATGCTGGCCCAAGCTATGGAAAATAGGGCTTCAGCCAGGGGAAGACCAAGGAATCAGCTAGCCGACGAATTGGCTAATTTTAAGGATTTTAAAGTGGTAGGACCGCCGGAATTTAAGGGGACTACGGATCCGATCGAAGCCCAAACTTGGGTGAAGGAGATAGAGAAAGCTTTCGTGATTGCGCGAGTTGCGGAAGAACAAAAGACAGCGTTCGCAACATATCTAATGAAGGGAGAAGCCAATTATTGGTGGGAGACGAACCAAGCAAGAGTTGGTACAGCAGTGGTGACGTGGGCACGATTTAAAGAATTATTCTTTGAGAACTACTTCTCACCAAGTATGCAAGCTCGGATGGAAGTTAAGTTCTTGGAACTTAAGCAGGAGAATTTGTCTGTTTCGGAGTATGCTGCTAAATTCAACGAATTGGCGCGATTTGCACCACATCAGGTGGATGCAGAAGCTAGAAAAGCAAGAAGATTCGAAAACGGATTGAAGCCGGGGATTTACAACAAAGTAGCGGTGCTACAAATCAACACTTTTGCGGCTCTACTGGAGAAAGCTTTAATTGCTGAAGGAGGAAACGAGGCTGCATCTCGTTTTCATCAGGAGAAGAAGAAGAATACCAATGAAGGTGGAAGTAGTGGTGGTAGTAACCCAAACAAGAGGAAGTGGAGTGAGAATACCCAATCGGGTAATAAAACTGAAGGAAATAAGAAAGGAGGAGGGCCATGTGCAAATTGTGGGATGAACCATGCTGGAGTGTGTCTGAAGAAGAAACGAGTTTGTTACAACTGTGGTCAAGAGGGGCACATGTCACCTAATTGTCCCAACCCAAAGAAGATACAAGGTTGTTTTGCCTGTGGATCAACTGATCATCTGGCGCGAAATTGTCCGAAGAAGAATACGGAAAAAGAAAGTGCCAACAAGGGACCTGGTGGTGGAACCTTGGCGATTCGAGGACCTGCACAGCCAGGAAGACCAACAGCCCGTACATTCAACATGACGGTGCTAGACGCAGTGGCTACTCAGGAGGTAGTAGCAGGTAACGATTTCGTTTAGAAATAAAATTACGCGAGTACTATGATTTAGATAATTCTGTGAACTGTTATCTTTTGTAGATTTAAGTCACAGGTTATAATTTGAAACACAAATTAATATTGTGTTGATAACAACGAATTGATGAAACAACTTTAAAAGATTGTAGAGAATAAGAAAGCGGTGATTTCGAGGATGGAATCCTTTTAAGGAGGGGTGAATGTGATAACCCGGAATTTCGAATAATTAAAATTTTACGAATAAATTTTTTTTATTATTATTATTTAATATTGACATTGACTGTTAATACTGTACTGAGAATTAGTGAGACAAGTCTCGAGAATCAGTCAATATGTGTTCTGCCTGAGAAAATAGAGTAGAGTTGTGCTTAACAACTTTAGAAAACCCTAACCCTAATTTTCGGATAGGGATTCGATAGAAAATACAATTAAAATAATTGTATTGTTGATTATGTGTTTGTACTGTATGTTGTTATGTGGATCAATAATTGATCGGATAAGGTTTAATATTAATAAACCTTAATAAGGGATTTAAAACCCAAATCTCAAATTTAGAAAATAAATTGTACAATTAAAACCCTAATTGTACGCCGAGAAACCCTAATTTAAAATCTGGGATTTTCTAAACCCTAATTAGGCAACCCTAATTTTTATTAGCATGCCTAAAGTGTTTGATAAACTTAAATATGATTAGAAAGCACTAAATATATTTTTGTAAGTTAAGTTTCTATTTTAGAAACCCTAATTTTTATTTTAGAAAATTTATTAAACCCTGAATTGGACAATTTTGGAAACTAGAAATTTTTGATACCTTAAAGGATCAAATCTTAAACCCTAATCCAAACCCTAAACCCTAAGGGTTTGAGAATTGGACCAGTATGCCATAAAAATTAATTTACAAATGACCATAATACCATTTTTACATTTAAATGAGTTAACTTGCAAAAATGGCCAATGCCTTTAAAAGGTAACCAACTCTCTTGACTTTGGGACTTAAAATGTCAGCAATTCAGCCAGCTAATTCGTTCATTGCATCAGCCATAGCAACATATCACAATATATATAAGATTTAGAGAGAGAACGTTCTTAATAAGTTAGCCATTTTGCATTTTGCTCTCACCAACTCCCTCTCTATCCAAAACCTCCGAATTTGCTTAGTAGATCAGTCCTATAAACACCTCTTAGATCAACCATAAACAATTGGAGAGCATAGATCAAGAAATAAAAGCTAGAAAGGTATAACCCTATTTTAATTTTTGATCCATGTTGCTAAGACAAAGTTTGTGTTTATGTGTTTAGATTAATGCTAGAAGGTGTTTTAAGTTGTGATATGATGATCCATGATGGATCCATAGCATTAAAATGAGTAAAAATTATGTTTTTCGAAAACTGTTCTTGAGCAGTTTCTGTACTCTGACAAGTAATGTCAGGAGCTACAGATCTTTGCTCGTTTGTTGTTTTTGTTGTTTTAAACTTGATATTGGTAGCCTGGTAGTAGGTCTTTAATCTGTAGTTGGTATTACTGCTAAATGATGTCTGGATCGGGAGTTATTAACGGTCAAACCCCGTTGACCGGGATTTACCGAGTGAATTTCTGGGCAGCCCAGAACGTTGAAATCAGGGTCTGACAATGTTTTTCAAGGTCTGTATTTGTCAGATGTTGTGTTGTTTGATGTTTTGTTTGTGACCAAGTTGTAGTCTGCTAGATCTACTACAATAATATGTCCTTAAATCGTTTAAACCATCATCGTAGCAATTTGAGTGGTTAGTCAAACTAGCTTACTCGTCATGATTATCTGTTTTCTGGAATTTCCAGAAAACGCATGAACACGGTTTCTGTCAGAGTTTGACCGGATTGTATCTTGTAGATCTCTTGTTGTTAAACTGATGTGTTGTTTTGTGAGTGTTCTATGACATACGGTCTATAATGGTAAACCTTTAAATCACATAAAACACGATCAGAACATGGATTAAAATGAAGTTGAAAGTAGCAACTCGGTACTGATTAAGCCCAGAAAAACCCAGAATGGGTCTGACAACTTCTTTGAAGCTCTAGATCTTGTCGTGTTGTTGTTGTTTGATCTTAGTGTGAGTTGCATGTTGTAGTGTTACATTTTGGCTACACGATCACACATCAAACAAGTCCAGAAACAATTTGAGCCGAGAATTATGGCCGGCCAAACAAGGCAGGTTGAGCTGCCGGCTGTCAGTGTTCTTGAGCTCAAGAACACCTACAGCGACGCTTTGTGTCGCTAAAGGCCTATAGCGACGGTTTTAATTAATTTAATTTTTAGAATTTCCGGAAATTATTAAAAAATAGAAATAAATTCTAAAAATCACCAAAAATGGTTTTAAAAATTATTTTAAATTATGAAAAATAATTTTTGACCAATTGGAATATTTTTCTTTAATATTCATAATTATTTAAATATTAAAGGTATTTAATTTATTTAATTAGTGTATTAAATAAATTAGAGAAAAATGATTTAATATTATAAAAAATCATTTTTAATAAGAATAATGTATTTAAAAATATTTTGAGTTATAAAATGTAACTTTTTTGGAGAATTTTCATTAATAATTTAATATTAATGAAACTAGATTTATTTGATTATTAAATTAAATAAATAAGTGAAAAATAATTTTAATGATTTAAAAATCATTTTAATTGAGAATAAAGTGTTAGAAAATATTTTAAATTATAAAATATAATTTTCAATATTTTTGGAGAATTTTTATTAATAAATTAATATTAATGATATTTGATTTATTTAATTATTATATTAAATAAATGAATTAAAAATGATTTTATTGATTAAAAAATTATTTAAAAATGAGAAAATGGTTTAAAAATATTTTAAGTTATAATTAATGACTTTTAATATTTGGATAATAATTTTATTAATATTTATATATTAACGGTAATGATTTAAAATTGATTTTAATTACTTTAAAAATCATTTAAGTAGAATATTGATGATTTAAAAATATTTTAAGTTATTGATGATAACTTTAATATTTTGGAATGTATGTTATTATTAAATATTAATAATGATAAGATTATTTGATAATTAAATCATTTAAAAATGATTTAAGTGTTTGAAAAATTATTATAAATTATAATAATTGTTTGATAATTATTAAAAGCTTCCGAAAAATATTATTAATGATAATTGACTTATCTAAATTAATATTAAAGCTTAGAAACCGAATTTAATTGACAATCAAAGTGTTAATTATCGAATAGGGTGACCAGAACACCGAGAATGGACCGAAGTCCAACCAGACTGAATTAGTTTGACTTGTTAAGTTTTTATATATGTTATAAACACTAATGTGACTATGTGGTAATGTGTTTAGGAGAATTTTGACTGTGAACACAATGTTGTGTGATATAAATGTTTGTGCTAATTGTGAGACCTACATTATTGGTTATAGGTCTTTCGAAATCAGATAAGTATATTGTGTAGCTGTAATCAGCGGAAGAGGCAAGTTCCCTAACTCAACCTTGAGTTATTTCATTCAAATATTATTGGTGGTTAATTATTGTTGATTAAGCCACGTCCAGGGATTTATTGTTGAAATTAAATTTTTGAATTAGAAAATATATATTCGTAGAATTACTGTTGTTGGATATTCATATCTATAGAAGTTAGAATTGACAGTACAGATAATTCATGTTTATTGTCGAATTATGTTGAGAAATGTCTTAGCCAATTATTCTGGTTAGACAAACATTTGTAAAAACTTGTTAGGTTTGAGAAGAGAAGCAAATAGAATTTGAAATCACAGTATTTCGTTGTAAAATCAAACTTTTGATTCCAAGACTGAGAAGAACAACCTTTTTATATAAAGGGAATATTTTGTTGGTCGTGAATTCGACCTTTGCGCGCGTTTTGAGTATTATGCATAATATAGGGTACAAAGAGTTGGCCGGCTCTGAGTACTTGCAGAGGGGTATGATTTAATCTTTATAGTTATCTGATACACCTGAGTATTTATCAAAGTAAATCTTTGATATCTACCCGAGAAAATAAAGTTCAAGATCTTGTGTGATCACTCAGTATAAATTTGGAGAAATATTTCATTCGTAGAATTGATTCTAGATTATTCACTAGAATACTGTAGAAACTTTGAAAGCGTTGTACTCTTTCATTAGTGAATTATTATGTTGTATAGAATACGAGAAAACTTGTTATTGAATAACGATTTGTTCAGCTATTTCAAAGTTCCCCGAACTTTGGTTTCATTCTATCAAAATAGATAGTCTGTTGTTTTGAATCCTTATACATTTATTGTATGTATTAACTTGCGGGGCAAATTAGTTGCTCACCCTTGCTAAATAAAATTTTTCAGCTAGGGGAGAAGTTGCAGGAGGTGCTGTGAAGCAGGACAAGGGAAAAAGCGTAGTTATAAATTAATTGTGTTGAATATATTTATTATGTTATATTGTAAACCCTTTTTATATATCTAAAGGGTATGTTTGTAAAGTTAAGGTTAGAGAATCTGGGTAATGTATTGAGAAACTCTGATAAAAATTTATGTAAGATACTATCTATATATATATTATGGGTAGTTAAATGTTATTTATATTGTGGATCGTGAACACCAAACTCGGGAGTCAGGTAACCCGGATTTGGGGGTGTCACACCTATCATAAATACACAATATTTAATTTAATTGTGTTAACTTTCGACTTATATCTCATTAAATTTCATATTTGAAGTTCATTCAAGTGTTTAACTTTTGCTAGGAGTACTTATTAGTTTTATATTAACACTATTTAATATCTTATAATATTCATTTCATTTGATTTAAAACACTTTTTACGTTCATTATTATTTATCATGGCGTTTTGACGTTTATTCGTTACACGCCAAATTTGTCTCTCTTGTGTGTGCTTAGTATGCATATACAACTTATCTAATATATCATTTATTAATGGTAAGCATCATTATACTTCATAATATTCATGTTCTATAACTTAGAACAACATCTTTTATCTTCAAGAACACTACACTTGCATACGTGCATGCCCGACGCCCTCCGATTGCCTCCGAAAACACAATAGTCCTAAAGATAACCATTTTGACCCATGTTCCAGACCTCAAATTAAACAACTTAAAGAATAAAAGGTGTAGGTCTATTCGTCCTCGTTCCGGATCATCTTGAATTGCCTTAATCGGAGTTCGTATGACAACGTTATGCCTATTTTACTAAAACAGGTCAAAATAGTCACACCTGACATAGTTTGGGTGCAGCTGCGCCCTATTAAGCCTTGGGCACAGCGTAGCTGTACCCGTTAACAGAAACCTGACCTGAAGCTACTGTTCTCGCAATTTTTGACCCTTTTTCTCCTACTAATCTTCATAACTTGAGTTATACACATCCAAATTAGTCCGTTTTCGATTCTATGGATTCGTAATTCATAGAACTACAACATACATGAATTCTTACAATTTATAAAAACATTAACCAACCTAAAATTTGATCTAAAACACATGTTCATACTCTTTTTTATGTTTTAAACACATTTTGCGAATTCGATCGTCATGGCTTCGTTTCTTAACCAAATAACACGATTTAAACTACGTCGCTTTCGTTTCTTAACATACTAACATAATTCAACATCAATTTACAGATTATTACAAGTATTGACAACGAAAGTTTGTACTTTCTAAAGCCAATTTTCATGTAAAAATACTATTATATACTTTTCTTCCTACAAATCAAATTACATAAATTTTTATCATCAAACAACACTCACATGTGATAATTAATAGAGTATAAACCCTTCATACATATATATGTATCAATTCAACACAATTATCAATAGATATTTAAAAAACAAGGGTTAACATTAGAGTAGGTTATACCTTGTTCCTTTGATTGTTTGCTAGCAAAGAGATGATGATTAGGTTTAGAAATTCTCCTTCAATCACAGTGATTCCTCTCTTGCTCTCTCTCCAAACTCTTTGTGTTTCACTATGTTCCTCTCTTCTAAACTCTCTGACTATAGCCTTAGGAAGAAAAGAACGCGTAAAAATAAACTGAAGCTACCCACGTACTTCGGTTATAAAATACTTCATTAGTTAAATTAGACCAAAGGCCACAAGGCCTTGTTTGGCCATGCACCAACTCCCCTAAACTAGATTATTTTAATAATATTATATTATATAGTTTCATGTGTCACACCTTTAGTTAATTTAAATAACACATAATAATAGTAATTAATAATAATTATAATCTCATTGTAATTATACTTATAATTAATAAATAATTACATATAACTAATTTAATTAATAAATTAGATTTAAACATTACTTTATTTAATTTATTTATTTTCTTTAATATTAAACAATTCATTTAATTTAATTAATTAATTAAATTAAATCTTCAAAGAATAAAATTTACCTTTGCTTTAATTTAATTATCATACACACATAACTAAATTATTATACCACACTTTCATAAATTATTTATTTTTCTTAATAAATAATTTATTTAAAATATTTATTTAATTCAATAAATATTTAAAATAAACTACAAAATTTATTTAATTTCTTCAATAGTTAACTTAACTATTAAACCTCACTTTCCCAATATATGATTATATATTTCTCTTCATACCAGATCACATATTTCAACATATATATAGCACGTATATATACATACTCAAACTCAAAACATCTCATAATAAGAATTTTAATTATTAAATTCCTATTTTAATAACTTATAAAAATTCGGGTTGTCATATCTTTCCCTCCTTATAAGGATTCCGTCCTAGAAATCACCGAAACCCTACATCCCTAAGGTTTTCACAAAAACTCTTTCACAATTATCATTGAATAACTTCAACACGATAACTTAGCAAAATATTTTACATATATATATATATATATATATATTCTTATTTATCTGCTTCCGCCCCCAAATTGTGTAATCTATATGCACATCTGCTCATTATTCTTATTATCTGCTTCCGCCCCCAAATGGTATTCCGCCCCCAAATGGTATCATGCACATCTGCTCATTATTCTTATTTATCTGCTTCCGCCCCCAAATGGTATTCCGCCCCCAAATGGTATCAGAGCCAAGTTGTTTGTTCTAGTTGCCAGTAAGATTTTAGTAATCTATTATTCATACTATTTTCAAAACTTCTTCTTTATTCTGCATCTGAAATCACCTAACTTACTGTAGTCCACCCTTTGTCGTGTCTACCCCTGTAAGTCTCTTGGGTGAGCAGTGTCGGGTATTTGGTTTAAGGTATGAGTCTACTCAAGGTAAGAGGGTATGAATGGAAGATAAAAAGTGAAACTTCGTTTTGAAACCAGTATAATGAATAGGTTATTTAGATCTAACTCTTCAACTAGTCGCAGGTCAACTTTACCTTCGGTTCCAGACATAGTTAACCAGGAAACTCATAGTTATGAAGATATCAGTAAAACCTTACATAATTGGAATATACCTAGGGTTTCTCCAAAAGAAATTTACCAGTCAACATTTTTAGATAATTTCAAAACTGATTATAATGTTAAAACAGTTGAAAAAGTTTATGCCATTAACAAAGAATATGAAAATTGTAGTCTCCATGACCCAGATGTTATTAAAAAACATAAGAAATAGGGTTACAATTTTATTCATATTGGTTTGGTTCAAGTTGCAGTAAAACCATTAAACATTAAGGGAATTAATTCATGCATCTATCTTTATCTTAGAGATGCTAGATTCTTGAATTATCAAGTTTGCATAATGGACCTGTCCATTTTAATTGCTTTCCTGATTTCACCTTGAGCCTTAGTGATCAGCATTTACTAAAAGCTTTAACATTAAATATTAAAACTTCAGGCGAAATCACTCACATGATTGAGGGTTCTCAGCCTATTGCATTAATCTACAGAATTTATTATAAAACTATGAAAACAAATTTGAATGTACATGCGTTAAATAAAAGTCCTAAAGATTTAACCGTATTAATTCAAAGTTCTACTGCTGATGCTAATATTCAAGTTCTAAGAACAATTCTCTAGAAGGATATTACGCTTCCCAGTCAGTGGATTCTACCTAATGAAATACCTCAACAGCCTATAATTAATAATTTATTAAATATAGAAAACGTTAGACAATTCTCCGATGGAACGGTCAAAATAAGTTTTGAACGGACCAGACGGCCTGTCATCATTGAAGATTTCACTAACTCTTCAGCACCTTCGTCTTATGCTCGAAGAGATACCGAAGTGCTCAGTGATCCTTCAATTAAAGATATTAAACTAAAAGGAATTCTTAATCAAGGTCAAACTAGTCATCCTTGTTAAGCTCACAAAGATTTTGTAGAAGAAACAGGTTCTTCTTCTCCCACTTCTTCTGTGATGCCCACTCAGTCAGATTTTGATATTCCTATTCACAATCAACTGAGAGTCATTAAAAAAGAATTCGTATTAGATTGGGACAACCTAGTAAAGGATTTTAATTCTAAATCTAATAAAGAAAAAAGACATTTATTTAGATTTAATCACCCAACTGAAAAAGAGCGTGATAGGATAATTAATAGATGGAAAAGATTTATTAAAAATGAAAGTATGAATATTACGTTTTATGATTGGTATGAACAATTTCAAAGTAAGTGTAATGTAATCACCAAAACTCAATGGACGAAAGAAGATAAGTCAAAAGTTTCTTCTAGTCATCCTCCTTTAGAAACAGTTCTAATCCCGGTAAAAAATACTTTAGTTACAGCTAGTCCATTTAAAATTCCCGATGCCAATAACAATGATAAAAAAAATAATAGAACAATTAAACTTTAGCGATCAATATCTAGCAACTGTTGGAAAACAGCTTGATAGAATTGAAGAAAAATTCGAAGAGTCTATTATAAAAAATCCCAACTTAAAAAACGAACAACCTCTAATAAAATTACCTGAAAATAGATATAAATTAGGATTACCATCTGATGATGATAAACTGGTCAAATCAATTGATAAGTTATTTAAAAAACTAAAAAATGAACCTGGTACAAGTGGTACAATTGCCACTATTGATCAAGCTGAAACTGATAATGAAAGCAGTAGTCAATCTGATGATTCTGATTCATTACCAGACTTCAATGATCAACTAAACAAGTTAACAGTTAAAAACACCAGTATAACTAGGAATTGGTACTCTAGACCTACTCCTCCAGATTTACAATTTGAAGAGAGAAATCTAGATAAAAAATTCTCAGTCTCATCTAATAAAATTTATAAATAGAATATTGATGGGTTCAGTGAACAAGAAATTTTAAATAAACTTAATCATATGTCCATGGTAGCAAATAGTTACATCACCAAATTCAATAATCTATCTCAACCAGATATTGTTGAATTGATAGTTAGTGGATTCACTGGTATCCTCAGGTCTTGGTGGGAAAAACATCTCACTGAAGATGCTAGAATATCAATAATCCACGATGTCCAGTTAGATGATGATGGCAACCCTATCTTCAATGAAGAACTTGGCGTAGGACCGCCAGATGGGGTTAATACACTTATATTTACCATAATAAAACACTTTATTGGCACTCCCAGTAATTTTACCGAAAGAATTCACGATCAATTAAGCAATCTTACTTGTCCCACCCTAAGTGATTTTAGGTGGTACAAAGATGTCTTTACATCTAGAGTTATTTTACGCAATGACAATAATAAACCTTTTTGGAAAGAAAAATTCATAAACGGTTTACCTTCTTTATTTGCCCATAAGGTTCGTGAAGAACTAGGTAAAAATCTAGGGTACATTGATTATGATAATTTAACCTATGGTGATATAATAAGTCATATTCAAAAAATAGGATTAAAAATGTGTATAGATTTTAAATTAGCTAAACAAGCTAGTAAAGACAAGAAAAAAGCTAAATATGAATTAGACACTTTTTGTGAACAATATGGCTTACCTCCTGTTGCTCCCTCTAGAAGAAAGCATAGGAATAAACATATTGAATCTCACAAAAACACTAAACACCATAGAAGAAAACGGAGTTACCACAAAGATAGAAATCAAGACAATTATTATAATAAGCCTAAAACCACCACAAATAAAAGACATATTAAAAAATCTAAGTCCAAAAAATACGATAAGAGTAACATTATTTGCCACAATTGCGGGCAAAAGGGTCACTATAAAAATGAGTGTAAAATCAAACGGAAATTAAATCAGCTAAATATCTCTAGTGAAGACAGTGAACATATATTGGAACTTATGAGAATTGAGAACGACATCAGTAATGGTGATGGTTTAATTTCCTCCCATTCTTCCAATACTATCAGTAATAATGCATCAAGCAGTAATGAAGAGGTCACCATTTGTGCAGATAACTGCAATGACAAATGTTGCACTAAAAACATTAATGTACTTAACAAAGATGATGAAGAAAGCTCTTTGTTAATAGAATTAATTAGTAAAATTACTGATCCAAAGCTAAAAGCCCAGTACACTAAACAGTTAAAAGATTTATTAACAAAAGATAATAATGAAAAATTTATTAAAGCTAAAGAAAAACCAATTTTTAGCCTCAATAAAACATTAGAAAGATTTAAGTCTCCTATTAAAGAAATCACTCTTCCAGAATTAAATCTAGAAGTTAATAAATTAAAAAAGGAAATTACAAATTTAAAATTAGAAGTTTCCTATTTAAAAAAGGAATTTAATGATAAAAGATCCGATCTTCAAATTAATGATTCTACATCTAGTGATGAAAATCCTGATGTACCAGAATCATCTAATGTTAAAGAAGAATCAGATCAAGTTATACAAGGACTTACACTTAAAAGAATTAAGGACATTACCATTCAGAAATGGTATATTTCAGTTAAACTGGTTGTTGATAAAAGTTTCTCTATACGGTTTTCTGCTCGTGTAGATACGGGTGCAGATCTAAACTGTATACAAGAAGGTCTTATCCCAACCAAGTATTTTAAGAAAACCAGTGAAAGATTAAACTCAGCTAATGATAGCCAAATGAAAATTAAATATAAATTACCTAAAGTTCATATCTGTCAAGATGATATGTGTTTCAAAACATCGTTTGTTTTGATTCGAAATCTTATAGATAAAGTCATCTTAGGATTACCATTTATATATTTACTCTATCCATTTACTACTAGTAATGAAGGTCTAAGCTGTAGACACTTAGGAAAGAAAATAACCTTTAAATTTCTTATTAAACCCAAAGAAAGAGATTTAAAATTCATTCAAGAAGAATTTATCTCTAACTCATTAAATTTACTTAACTGCAAATCAACACATTTGAAATTTTTGAAAGAAGAAATTAATTATAAACGAATTGAAGAACAGCTTTTAAGTAAAAGGGTTCAACAACAGATTGAAGAATTAAAAATCTATTTAAAGGATAATCTTTGTTCTGATTCTCCCAATGCTTTTTGGTATAGGAAGAAGCATATGGTTAGGCTCCCTTATGCTAAGGAAGTTTAAGAGCATTTAATTCCTACTAAGGCCAGGCCTATTCAAATGAATCATGAACAGATGGAGCTATGTAAAAAGGAAATCAATGATCTCCTAAATAAAGGGCTAATTAAACCTAGTAAATCCCCTTGGTCTCGCCCTGCTTTCTATGTCAATAATGAAGCAAAAAAGGAAAGAGGATTACCTCGGTTAGTCATCAATTATAAACCATTGAATAAGGTCTTAGAGTGGATTAGGTATCCCCTTTCCTAATAAAGACGATCTTGTCAACAGATTGAGTCATGCAACAATATTCAGTAAATTTGATCTTAAATTCGGTTTCTGGCAAATTGCCCTTTATCCAGATGATAGTTACAAAACAGCATTCACCACTCCATTCGGTCATTATGAATGGAATGTTCAGACATTTGGTCTGAAAAATGTTCCCAGTGAATTTCAAAATATCCTAAATGACATATTAAACCCCTTCAGTTATTTTATTTTTGTTTATATTGATAATATCCTTGTTTTTTCAATGACCATTGAAGAACACGTTAAACACTTGAAATCATTCTTCAAGACAGTTAAAGACAATGGTCTAGTTTTTTCACCTTCCAAATGCAGCCTGTTTCAGGTCAGAATAAGGTTTCTTGGTCTTAATATCTTTAGAGGACAAGTTCAGCCCATTGAACGAGCTATTCAATTCGCTGACAAGTTTCCCGATAAGATAACCAATAAAACCCAACTGCAGAGATTTCTTGGCTCGCTTAATTATATAGGCAAGTTTTACAAGAATCTCAGGAAGATCTGCAAACCTCTTTTTCAGCGTTTGCAAGACAACCCTCCACCACGGACTGACAATCATACTGCTGTCGTCCAACAAGTTAAAAAATATGTCAAGGCATTGCCCTGTCTTGGCATTTCCAATGACTCCGCATTTAAAATTATTGAAACTGACGCCTCAGATATTGGATTCGGAGGCATTCTAAAACAAAAGTTAACACCTAGTTCCCCTGAACAGATTGTTCGATTTCATTCCGGTGCATGGAATACTACACAATTAAATTACAGTACTATTAAAAAAGAAATACTTTCTTTAGTTTTATGTATTACTAAATTTCAAAGTAATTTATTAAATCAAAAATTCTTAGTTCGCATTGATTGCAAATCAGCAAAATATATATTAGAAAAAGACGTCCAAAATCTAGCCTCTAAGCATTCTTTTGCTAGATGGCAAGCTTTATTAAGTATTTTTGACTTTGAAATTGAATATATCAAAGGAAGTAACAATTTAGTTCCTGATTTTCTCACTCGAGAATTTATCAATACAGGTACCATTCAATGAGCACCAGAGGGGCATCATCCTCAAGAGGACCGGGTCGCCCTTCTGGCCCTATTAACCAACCCAGAGGAGCTATGATTCCTCATCCAGTTAACCCAACTGTTCAAACTAGTAATAAATTCACTGTTCTTGGCACCATGCCTAAGCCTTACAGTTCGGCTTTGGCCAGTCAACCTGTTCCCATTGATCCTTTCAGTAATCCTGCCAAGGCTTCGTCCTCAGCTCCTAGTCATCCTCCTGCTGAGTATATGCTCATATGGGAAAGTTATTTATTTCATATTGAGCCCAGTATGAAACCCAAAAATGATCCCAATAAACTTGTTGCCCAGTTGTTTCCCCCTGGATGGCATTTCCAACCTCTAGCTCCTTATAAGTCCCTTGTGTACTATAAGGATATCCTTCTGGAAACAGAGTCAGTAAACATCAAGCCCATTTATGCACAAAATGATAAATCAAAAATTCTCTATCATTCTATGTATATTAAACAATTTATTCAAATCTCTGATTGGGGAAAGCATCCCTCTGATCTCTTGAATCTCTCCAATCAAGACCACCAGTTTTGTTATTATGACTACATTGAAGCCTGGTATAAGGTTCTCCTTCACCAGAATGAATTACTCAGTCACTCATGGTTCATACAATTCGACCATAAATTCAAGAGTCCATTTCCTTATTGGTTCGTCCTTTGGTGGTATAGGTTAGGATCTTGTTATGATCTTCTTCCTGATCCTTTGAAGGTCCAGTTAAATCACTTCAACAATCACTATAAACCTACCCAATTGAATGAAGGAGTTCCACCCACTCTTTTGTTCGTCAGTAAATACAAAATTCATTGGATTCTCAAATGGGAGTATTCACTCTCACCCCCCGGTACTCCAGTCAATAGTATTCCCAATGATCCACTTCCTCGAGTATCTCGCCTCTTTTATATCAAGTGGTGGGATAAATTTAATGTCGATCGAATAGTTAGTCAAGTTCAACAAGAATTTCCTGTTGTTCCTATCCCAGCCATTCCAGTCAAGGCTTGTTCCATAGCCAAAATTGAAAAAGAGTCAAAATCAGTCTCAAAAAAGTCAATATCCAGAGTCAGTCCTACTGGATCATCATGTTCCCGTAGTATTTAAGATTTTAAGGATTGTACCAGTAAAGAGCTGTTAAAAATTTCTCAAGTTCTCAATAAAAGAATTGATGAAGCTTTACATGAAGAGGCTTCTACTCATTCCTCACAGAGTGATTCAGTCAGCCAATTCGCCGATGATGATGGCGATTATGATCCTTACGGCACAGTCAACCTCAAGGATGCTCAGGATCTATTCGTCTGAAATCCACAGTAAATCCAGCACCTGCTTGGGCAGCCATTCATTTAGAAGAATCTACTTTTCCACCGAAAGTAGCCTCAGTCACATGCACTTGCCCCTGCGGTCAAACAGTCCAGAAGATGCTCTTCCTTTTCCACCGAAAGCATCTGCTAAAGTCAAAAGCTGTCGGCCTCTTCGTCAAAAGCTGCCGAAAGCGTCCATGAATAGTAAAAAAGTCAGTACTGTAGCACTATTCATCAATAGTAAAAGTTTTCTGTAATCAATCACTTTTCTTTTGCTTTTACTTTTACTTAAGTAACATGTTTTTACTTTACCTCAGTGGTTGTAATAGTTATTACCCCAGTTAAATGTAATAGTTCTCCTTCCTTATTCTATAAAAGGACGCAGAACTCATTTGGTTTTTCAGATTTTCGAAACTTAGAAAGACTCTGAGCTCTCTCTCTCAGAAGAATCTTTAGTTTCTACCTCTGATTAGCCTACTCAAACCCTCTTCTCTACTTCTCTAGTTAAATGTTCTAAATTGTAAGTTAATTTTATATTTCTGTATGTACATAGTTTCAATAATCAATAAAGTTTTTTAATTTAGTAATTGTATTGTGTAATCTATATGCACATCTGCTCATTATTCTTATTTATCTGCTTCCGCCCCCAAATTGTGTAATCTATATGCACATCTGCTCATTATTCTTATTTATCTGCTTTCGCCCCCAAATGGTATATATATATATATAATTCATTCTTTTCTTCAATAACTTTTAGGTTTTATTACATAACCTTCAATTAAACACAGTCATATATATATATATATATATATATATATATATATATATATATATATATATATATATATATATATATATATCAAATATTATATATTATTTAACCCATTCATTTCCTTTTCTAAGGATCATTATCATAAACACTCGGGATATTACATTCACCCTTTCTTCTAAGGATTTCATCCTCGAAATTTTATTTATTAATCTTTATTCATTCAATCTATCAAAATAGATTTTACGTTAATACTTTATTCATTCATTAGGTTTCATAACCAATTCTTTCTCTAAGGATCTTTCTAAGATCATCATATTCCTCACCTCTTCCTCTTCTAAGAGTTTTACATTTCTCTTCTTTCTGGTTTTAAATTTATTTTTTTAAAAAAAATTATTATGTTTTGCTTAATTTTCTCATCCTTTCCACTTTCACCTTTCAAAATAATAAGAATCTTCCACAACTGCTCAATAATTGGGAAGCGATATGAATAACTGGAATTTAAAAGATTCCAAATCATAGTGAGGGTCATAAGACCTTGAACTACGTCCACGGTTATAAGTACTCTTTCAACTTAAACCTTAACAGTCATTAGACTATAGGGACTCCCGTACTTAGGGTGTTAAGCCCTTCGTACAATGTATTGTGCACTCTGTCCATGGTTATAAGTACTCTTTCAACTTAAACCTTAACAGTCATTAGACTATAGGGACTCTCGTACTTAGGGTGATCAACCCTTCGTACCATGTATTGTGCACAAACATCTAAACGCTTTCGCGTAATCCCCTATAAAAGGGTTGTTCATTTCAGCTTTTCAACATCTGAATCTGCACCAAAAAAATTTGGTTTGGCATAACTTCTCAAGAAACACCTGAATTTTATGAACATATTTCAATATTCATCTAGCTGAATCAAACAGCACAGACTTTTATAATAATACGGACATCAATCAAAATATACATATATATATTCTCATATCTTAAAGAAATCTCAAAAATCTTTTTATGATGTCATGATACCGCACTGTATTTACAGTCCATTTGAGGATTCCGTCATTTGGTAATTTTATCATACTACATCATACCATAGTGGGCTGACGATCCTTAGATCACATCTAACACTAAGTAATACTGGATTGATGACTCCATCATTTTTATCATCTCCGCACCAGGGTCCATGATGCATTGATGATAAAAAAATACTTTTTTGATATATTTCAAATCATTTTTGTCTAGCCGAAGCAATTAGCATAGACATACGAATAATGGTATTATTTTTAAAACTCATTGGTTTCATCATTTGATCCAATGTTTTTCAAGAAAATAGAAGTGCAAACATCAGCACGAAATAAATAAATTTCGAAAGTCTAGCATAGCTAGTAGATTTAGAATATCTAATTTTCTCCATCAATTTCAATCTTTATACTAAATATTCTTGTATTTCAACTTACCATCCTCCTATACCCCCAGTATAGTTCATCAAACTTACCGCACATTGGAAGTTCAGGAACTTGCTACGATAATATGAGTTTAAGAACCTATCCTAGTCAAACCATAGGCGTCCATTCGTTGAGGGGTTCAAAACATACCATATTATTATGAGTCACGAACTTACCATATGCATTAGTTTTAAGAACCGCACCTAATCCTAATAATATTTGACTAATTTTAATAGTTTCTAACTATCAAATATACACATGAGAAAAGAATCACCTTTTCACCACATATACATTGATAGCGCGACACCAACATTCCAATGATTATCAATATGATAAACTGAGTGCAAGCACAAAACCCTAGCCCATACAAAGATTTGTACAACTCAACCATCACATGAGTCCTCAATTGAAATCCCACCTAACTCTATCTTGCTTATAACTTGCTCTTTGCTCGATACGAATTCCTCGTATCACATCATCTATAACTCCTCGTGAGTTATCTCGTATTATTTCATAGTACATCATCTTCATAGCATCAAGCTATAATTATTCAAACATTACAGACCATCTTTCCTTTATAACTTAAACAGATCACGTCGTGATCTTATTCTATAATCATCTCCCTTAAAATTCTTTTCTTAACTCGTGATCGTTTTGTTTTACGATCCTCTTTCTATCCTTTTTCATCATTTATGACATTATTCATTATCTTGGCTATTGGAGTTAGGTAACTCCCATTTCTTATCTTTATATCTCTTCAAGATTATTCTTTGAATTTCCTTGTTTATATACCAATTCTTTCTTTAAGAATTTCTAACTTCTTTAACATTACTCAACATTTCATTCAAGTTCGACATTTTCACCATACATATCCATTTTCTATACTTGGTACACATCGAGTCTCTAATAGTTTCAATATGGTACGCTGAGTGGTTTCCCACAAACAACTACCAAACTAGGTTCCGAGTTGCTAGTTCGTATATACCTCCGCTCTATGAAGGAATCGTTTAGCCCAGATACCATACATCAACTATTAAAGAGTACGATTGTACCATACTTAGATAAAACTTTTTATTATTAACTTCTTTATAATTTTCTTTTTATAGACATTGTCTATTTATTATCACCTTACATCCTTATTATTGGAGTTGGGTAACCCCACATTCATACTCCTTATAACTCTACGAGATTCTTCTTTGAATCCTCTCATGCATGTTTTAATCCCTTCTTTATAAATTTCTTAAATTACTTCTTATTATACAAACTCTATCTGAGCTTATTCTTTCAGTATCTTCATCTTCCTTCTCTAAGGTTATAGCCTACGGTACTCCTACCTAAGGTTTATAACCTATCAGCTTTGATACCAACTATAACGACCCCAAAATTCATACAATTTAATTAGTAACTTCGGTCGTTAATAACACATCAACCTTCTGATTTTGCATCATTATTCGATGTTAAACTTTATATAATGCAGAATAATTTAAACTTTTATGTCTTCTTACTTTAATTCCCTGAATCAAAACCTTTATCATCTACATGTCTTTGAATCAATCTTATTTTATGATCCGCTTTATCACTGTTATCACTTATCACGGTGTTTCGACGATTATTCGTTACATGCCCAATTTGTCTCTCTTGTGTGTGCTTAGTATGCGTATACAACTTATATAATATATCATTTATTAATGTTAAGCATCATTATACTTCATAATATTCATTTTCTATAACTTAGAACAACATATTTTCTCTTCAAGAGCACCACGCTTGAATATGTGCATGCCCGACGCCCTCCGATTACCTCCAAAAACACAATAGTCCGAAAGATGACCATTTTTACTTCTGTTCCAGACCTCAAATTGAACAACTTAAAGAATAAAAGTTGTAGGTCTATTCGTCCTCGTTCCGGATTATCTTGAATCGTAGTAATCGAAGTTCGTATAAAAACGTTATGCCTATTTTACTAAAATAAGTTAAAACAGTCACACCTGACATAGTGTGGGCGCAGCTGCGCCCAATTAAGCCTTGGGCACAGCGCAACTACGCCCGTTAGCAGAAACGGGACCTGAAGCTATTGTTCTCGCGATTTTTGACCCTTTTTCTCCTACAAATCTTCATAACTTGAATTATACACATCAAAATTAGTCCATTTTCGATTCTATGGATTCGTAATTCATAGAACTACAACATACTAGAATTCTAACAATTTATAAAAACATTAACTAACCTAAAATTTGACCCAAAACACATGTTCATACTCTATTTTTATGTTTTAAACACATTTTGCGAATTCAATCGCCACGGCTTCGTTTCTTAACCAATTAACACGATTTAAACTACGCCGCTTTCATTTCTTAACATACTAACATAATCCAACACCAATTTACAGATTATAACAAGTATTGACAACGAAAGTTTGTACTTTCTAAAGTCAATTTTCATGTAAAAACACTATTATATACTTTTCTTCCTACAAACTAAATTACATGAATTTTTATCATCAAACAACACTCACATGTGATCATTAATAGAGTATAAACCCTTCATACATATATATGTATCAATTCAACACAATTATCAATAGAAATTTCAAAAACAAGGGTTAACATTAGAGTAGGTTATACCTTGCTCCTTTGATTGTTTGCTAGCAAAGAGATGATGATTAGGTTTAGAAATTCCCCTTCAATCACAGTGATTCCTCTCATGCTCTCTCTCCAAACTCTTTGTGTTTCACTATGTTCCTCTCTTCTAAACTCTCTGACTATAGCCTTAGGAAGAAAAGAACGCGTAAAAATAAACTGAAGCTACCCACGTACTTCGGTTATAAAATACTTCATTAGTTAAATTAGACTAAAGGCCACAAGGCCTTGTTTGGCCACGCACCAACTCCCCTAAACTAGATTATTTTAATAATATTATATTATATAGTTTCATGTGTCACACCTTTAGTTAATTTAAATAACACATAATAATAGTAATTAATAATAATTATAATCTCATTGTAATTATACTTATAATTAATAAAACATTACATATATCTAATTTAAATAATAAATTAGATTTAAACATTACTTTATTTAATTTATTTATTTCCTTTAATATTAAACAATTCATTTAATTTAATTAATTCATTAAATTAAATCTTCAAAGAATAGAATTTACCTTTGCTTTAATTTAATTATCATACACACGTAACTAAATTATTATACCACACTTTCATAAATTATTTATTTTTCTTAATAAATAATTTATTTAAAATATTTATTTAATTCAATAAATATTTAAAATAAACTACAAAATTCATTTAATTTCTTCAATAGTTAACTTAATTATTAAACCTTACTTTCCCAATATATGATTATATATTTCTCTTCATACCAGATCACATATTTCAAATATATATATATATATATATAGCACATATATATACATACTCAAACTCAAAATATCTCATAATAAGAATTTTAATTATTAAATTTCTATTTTAATAACTTATAAAAATTCGTGTTGTCACAGTGTATGTTGTTGGAAACCCCAACACATGAATGGTTTATTACTATGGTGTTATGCATAACATAAAGTATTGTAGATTGATCATCTAGAGTACTTGATTTTTGGGTTATCATTTTAATATTGGTAATTCTAGTAGATGTTTAATAGTCCTTAGTGACTGCTCAGTATATATTGTTTATCCAGTCGGATACATTGATAGTCTTTGAATTCATATATATCTGTTGATTTATATTGAATTATAGTTCTTATTCCAAGAATTGTTGATATTCATCGTTCCTGATATTATTCTGAAACTCTGAACTATCTTAGATATGATACTTCAATATTTCATACTCGTGTTATAAAACTCTTTACCCTTGTTGAATATTACTTGCTAGGCAATTTGTGCTCATTCTTGCTTATTTATAACCTTTCAGTTAAGGCGGAACAGGGAGGTGTCTTTGGGAAAGACAAGGGCAAGGGCAAGGCTACTGACTAGCTTGTTCCTTTATGTTTAAGTCTATTATGTTGTATTAAGACTATTTTCAGACTGTATTTAAGCTTA
The DNA here is from genome assembly GCA_020205505.1 of Panax japonicus. NCBI lineage: Eukaryota > Viridiplantae > Streptophyta > Magnoliopsida > Apiales > Araliaceae > Panax > Panax japonicus. The sequence goes on from CM035096.1 coordinate 55,838,970, forward strand.
AGTAGGATTATGTAATAAGTATTTATTCAATATTATTATGTAATCTATTAAGCATTGTAGGTTGCGAGACTTGGGGGAATAATTATAATAAATCATTGTATATTATTCTAAATTAGATCTTTCATTGTGAATGTGTGATGTTATTATGGAAATAATTTGAGTACGTGACGAACCGAATTCTAGTGACCAAGTGGTAGTCCAAATTTGGGGGGCGCCACATAATCTTCCAACTTTAACATAAACAGTTATACTTTAGGGACTTCACATACTTAGGGGGATCAACCATTCGTACCATGTATTGTGCACAAACATCTAAACGCATCGCGTACCCCTATAATAGAGTTGTTCTTCTCAGTTTTAGAGTACAAGTCTGCACCAAAGAAAGTTTGGTTTGGATAAACTTCAAAGGTAATTTAGAATTTCATGAACATCAATTAAAGGATTAGTTGAATCAACAAAATTTGATAACAGTACGATTGATCAATAACAACATGATATAGAACAATTGAGAATCATAAGTGAATCGACTATATATTAAACTCATGCTTGGAAATAACTAGAAAGCATAAGTATTGAATAAAATGATAAACCTTTGCTTGAACAATAATAAGCTAAGCCTATGATCTTGTCAAATTAAAAATTGAATTACTAAACATACATTAACCGATAGCAAGGTGAACGATGAAAACTTGCTCAACATGATAATAACTTGTGCAAAATAATTTAAAATAAGACAGCTCAATATTAGAGACTAGAGTTCAAGAAGTTGCATTCATTATAAAGGAATGAAACTTAAGAAACTTGTTTAACTATAAACAAGTTAGAGTAGATCAACAATAATTAGAATTCAAAACTTGTTCGAATAAAGTTAGGGTTATAGCTTGCTCATATAAAGTTTATGAATAAAGAACTTGTCAATCAAAGTTTGAGAGTAAGAAACTTGCCTCGTGCGTAAGCTATAAATTTACAACTCACGTTCACCTACACATAGTATTAGAATCACAATATCTATTAGATATGCTAACATCCATTTTCTAAAATAACACTCACTTTTAATTAAACTTGTTATTTTAGTACAAGTCCTACTTTACCATACACATTTCAGAATCACAAGTGTTAATTTCACAACACTTATTCATTATTCATTAAGTTTCTTAAATCATAACATATCATTTTCACAACTTAATAATTTTAAACTTTAGAATTACTAACCACATGATACGATTCTGTTTTAACCTTTTCATTACATGTTTCTCACATTAATATAACATTAGACCAAGTTACAATAGGTGTCCAAAGTCTGCAGAAGTAGCAGACTTCACTGGGTCTGACTGACTATTGGTACGGCCGCTCCATATTTACCTTAGAGTCCGGCGCGCCCGCGCCTAGAGGCAGCGCGCTCGGCACCAGTACAAGTTTTTGCAGAACGCGAGTTTTAACTCTGTTCTAAGCTAACTAACACGAATTTCATCCACAAAACAATAAATTAAGCATACCCAATTGACATAGAACTCATACAAACATGATTTCTCACATATACACTAACTTAGAACAATTAAACAACAACTAATTTAAATCCTTTAAATTCTATGTTTTATACAAAAACACCATTTTTGACATCCTTTACAAAAATTATCAATGTGATCACAATTCTTGTCCAAATTAACTCATTCAAACTACATTATCTTTGTTTCTTAATGAACTAACATATTCAAGGCTCAATTTACAGATTAGTTTACAAATTAACCACAAAATTTGGTACTTTCATAAGCCATATATAAAAATATTTACTGTAAATACTTTTCTTCCTTCCTAAACGTAATTAGCATACAATTTCTTATTTAATTACAAACTCAAACATCACAAACACGTATAATCACAAATTATCAGTTGTATATCAACAATTAAAAAAATTGAATTCACGGAACTTGAAAATTTTATGTCGTAAACATACATATACATATATAATATCAAAGTTTTGCAAAATACCTTTTCTTACTTTGAACAATCCTTGCTAACCACTGAAATCTCTCAAACTCTCTCAACCTCTCTATGTATTTTATTCCTTCTTTCTTCTTAGGCTTACCAACTAACTCTTATGCGTAAAACAAAACTGATAGCCAAGCCAACTAACAGTATGCGTAAAATAAAATTGATAGGCCATAATACACATACTTAATATAACAGTTACAAAATATAAACGTATAGGTTATAAATATATTTTATTTATTATTTTCATTTATTTTATTTATTTTATTTATTATAACAAAAATTCAAAATTCAAAAGTCATAAGGCTTTGTTTGGCAAAAACTCTTTAAAATAAAGACTTAATATTTTAAGCCTCGTTTGGTAACCAATTTAAAACTCCTTTAATTTATTTTAATAAACAATTTAGTTTATAACTTATAATCACATATTATTTATTTAGATTTCCATAACAAATCTTAGTTACATAAACTAAGTACAACACACTAAATAAATTTACCACTAAATCCAAATATCACAAAATTATAATCTCGTTATAATTTTTATTTAATAAATTAATATGTAATTTTTGATTATTAAATTAAAATATCAATATAGCATTTCATATCATCTTACAACTTTCCAACTATTAAATTAAATTAAATTAGAATGTTATCTAATAAATTTAATTCACAAATATGTTATCTAATAAATTTAATTCACAAATATTTACTAACAATAACCATATCAATAAAATATTTATTTAATTTAATAAATATTTTAAATTACAAATAATAAAATCTTGAATTGTTACATCATTCCCTCCTTACAAGGATTATGTTCCCAGAATCACAACTCAAATAATTTATTCGTCACATTCTTCCCTCCTTACAAAGATTCTGTGCCCAGAATTGAAGACACAAATTAAACAAATAACTCAGGGTAGTTCTTCATCATTTCATCTTCGAGTTCCCACGTGGCCTCTTCGACATAATGGTTTCTCCAAATCACCTACACAGAAGGTATCACCTTATTCCTGAGCACTTGTTCTTTCCTATCGACTATCTGGATAGGAACCTCTTCATAAGACAAATCTTTATTGAACTGTATCGGTTCATACTCGGTCACATGTTTGTAATCGGGTTTATACGCTCGCAACACCGACACATGAAAAACGTTGTGCATATGTTCTAATTTTGGAGGTAAAGCTACCTCGTAAGCCACTTCTCCCACTCTTCGTAGTATCTCGAAAGGTCCAATAAACCTTGGTCTTAGCTTTCCTTTCTTGCCAAAACAAATTTTTACCTTCCAAGGAGAAACTTTTAGGAAAACAAAATTTCCTACGTCGAATTTACGATCTTGTATATATTGATCAGCGTACTTCTTATGTCTATCTTGAGAAGCTACAAGTCTTGCTCTAAAGAGTTTGATAACTTTCATAATTTGTTGTACCAGTTCTGGTCCTATTAGTTGACGTTCACCAATTTCATCCCAGCATAGTTGAGTTCTGCATTTTCTGTCGTATAATGCCTCGTATAGCGGCATGTCAATGCTTGCGTGGTAACTGTTATTGTATCCAAATTCTACCAACGGTAGATGATCATCCCAGTTTCCTTTGAAATTCATGATGCACGCTCTAAGCATATCTTCTAACGTCTGGATTGTTCGTTCTCTTTGACCATCAGTTTGCGGATGGTATGTTATACTCATCTTCAATTGTGTTCCCATTATTTCGTGTAGTTTCTTCAAGAAGTTTGATGTGAACCTCGAATCTCTATCTGATACAATTGATATTGGAACTCCATGACTTGAGATGATCTCCTTGACGTACTATTTTGCCAGGTGATCGAGATTAAATCTAATCTTTATTGGCAAAAAGTGTGTTGATTTCGTTAATCTATCCACTATCACCCATATTGCATCATATCCTTTCTGAGTCATTGGAAGACCTACCACAAAATCCATTGTGATATGTTCCCACTTTCATTCCGGTATTTCCAACAGTTGAAGTAATCCACTTAGCCTCTGATGTTCTGCCTTTACTCTCTGACACATCAAGCATTTCGCAACACATTCTGCAACATCTCTTTTTATATTCGGCCACCAAAAATGTCGCAACAAATCTTGATACATTTTTCGTACTTCCCGGATGAATCGAATATCTTGAATTATGAGCCTCTGTTAAGATTTCTTCTTTAATATCTGGTATTATTGGAACCCAAATTCGTCCCTCGAATCTTAGCAGTCCTTCGGTATCAACCTTGTACTTTACCTCACTACCCTCGACCATACTTTCCTTTATTTTTCTGCATTCTTCATCTTGTAGTTGAACATTCTTTAGCTTGTCCACCAAAGTTGGACTAGTTTCTAATTAGAATAGTCGTTCATCGGATTCTTTTGGAAATTTTATTTCCAGCTCTAATCTTGTCATAGCTGAAATGAGCTCCCCCTGGTTGGTTAACAACATCAACTTCTTACGACCCTTCCTACTCAAGGCATCTGCAACCATGTTTGCTTTGCCCGGATGATAAAAGATCTCGCAATCATAATCTTTTATTAATTTCATCCATCTCCTTTGACTCATGTTCAGGTCCTTCTGTGTGAAAATATACTTCAGACTCTTATGGTCTGTGTATATCTCACTCCATTGAGATAGTGTCTCCATATCTTTAGAGCAAACACCACTACAGCTAACTCTAAATCATGAGTCGGATACCCTTTCTCGTAGTCCTTCAATTGCATTGATGCATGCGCAATGACTTTAGCGTTCTGCATAAGGACACAACATAATCTTATATGTGAGGACATCACTATACACCACAAAGTTTCCTGTATTATCGGGTAATGAAAACACAGGTGCCACACTGAGCTTCTTCTTCAATTCTTTAAAACTTTCTTCGTACTTTTTCGTCTAAACAAATTGTACAGCTTTTCTCATCAAATTTGTCAACGGAGTGGCAATCTTGGAAAAATCCTGAATAAACCGTCTGTAATAACCTGCCAATCCCAAGAAACTTCTTACTTCTGATGGAGTTCTTGGTTGTTCCCAATTTATTTTATTTATTATAACAAAAATTCAAATTCAAAAGCCATAAGTCTTTGTTTGGCAAAAATTCTTTAAAATAAAGATTTAATATTTTAAGCCTTGTTTGGTAACCAATTTAAAACTCCTTTAATTTATTTTAATAAACAATTTAGTTTATAATTTATAATCACATATTATTTATTTAGATTTTCATAACAAATCTTAGTGACATAAACTAAGTACAACATACTAAATAAATTTCCCACTAAATCCAAATATCACAAAATTATAATCTCATTATAATTTTTATTTAATAAATTAATATGCCATTTTCGATTATTAAATTAAAATAGCAATATAGCATTTTATATCATCTTACAACTTTCCAACTATTAAATTAAATTAAATTAGTATATTATCTAATAAATTTAATTCACAAATATATGTTATCTAATAAATTTAATTCACAAATATTTACTAACAATGACCACATCAATAAAATATTTATTTAATTAAAGAAATATTTTAAATTATAAATAATAAAATCTTGGATTGTTACATTATCAGTATACACCGAATTGGTGTTACCAACTCCGAAACCGGCCAATATATCTCTACAATTGGCGGATAGATCAGTCACGTACCCAAGACGCATTTTGGAGGATTTTGGTCAAAGTGGACAAATTCATATTTTCAGCGGACTTCATAATTCTTGATTTTGAGGAAGATAAAAATATCTCAATCATCCTAGGGAGACCGTTTTTGGCTACGGGTAGGACTCTCATCGATGTGGCAAAAAGGAAAATTAACCATGAGGGTCCAAGATTAGGAAGTCAAGTTCAACGTGTTCAAAGCTATGAAGTTCCCTACGGATGAAGAAGAGTGTTTTCGGGTGGATGTCATTAATGAGATTGTCAATGAAGACATGGTTAAAAGTTTGGCTAATGACCCATTAGAAACTACACTACTGGGGGATGAAGATTTAGATGATCCAGAGTTCATGGATTATTTGTATTTGCATATGTTGGATTACTTGCCATGAGTTAGTAGATTTAAGGCACCATTTGAGCCATTACACACGGAGGAAAAAGCCACGGCAAGGATGAAACCTTCATTGGAGGAGCCTCCTACACTTTAGCTAAAGTCACTTCCTAAATACCTCAGGTATGCATATTTAGGCAATTCAAATACTTTACTTGTTATTATTGCTTCTTCGCTTAACGAAATGCATGAAAATAAGTTGTTAAGAGTGCTTAGAGAATATAAATCGGCTATAGGATTGACAATTGCAGATATCAAGGGAATCAGTCCATCCTTCTGCATGCACAAAATTCTTATGGAAGAGGATGCAAAGCCAACAGTGGAACAACAGAGATGGCTAAACCCGATCATGAAAGAAGTGGTGAAGAAATAGTTTCTGAAGTGGTTGGATGCGGGAATCATCTACCCAATTTCAGACAGTGCTTGGGACAGTCCCGTTCAATGTGTTCTGAAAAGGGGAGGAATGACCGTAGTAAAGAATGATGACAATGAAATAATTACGATAAGGACAGTGACCGGTTGGAGGGTTTGCATGGATTACAGGGAGCTGAATAAGACAAGCTGCAAAGACCACTTTCCTCTGCCTTTTATCGATCATATGTTGGATAGGTTGGCGGGGCACGAATTTTACTGCTTATTGGATGGTTATTCGGGTTATAATCAAATAGACATTGCTCTTGAAGACCAAGAGAACACCACTTTCACATGCCCATACGGCACCTTTGCAATCAGGAGAATGTCTTTTGGCTTGTGTAATGCACCTGCAAATTTCCAAAGATGCATGATGGCTATCTTCTCAGACATGGTGGAAAAAGAGGTAGAAGTTTTCATGGATGACTTTTCAGTCTATGGAAACACTTTTGATAAGTGTTTGGAAAATTTGGTCATGGTGTTAAAGCGATGAGTAGATACGAATTTGGAACTCAACTGGGAGAAGTGTTATTTTATGGTCGAAGAAGGAATAATCTTGGGGCACAAGGTCTCTGTGAAGGGATTAGAGGTTGATAGAGTAAAGTTGGAGACAATTGAAAATCTACCACCACCAACTACAGTCAAGGGAATCCGCAGTTTTTTGGGATATGCGGGATTCTACCGAAGGCTCATTAAAGATTTCTCTAAGATCACAAAACCATTATGCAGTCTCTTAGAGAAAGATTATGTTTTCAAGTTTGATGAAGATTGTAAGTCATCTTTTGAGCAGTTGAAGAAAAAATTGACTACAACTCTAGTGATAGTCGCACCGGAATGGAATATTCCCTTTGAGTTAATGTGCGATGCGAGCGACTATGTGGTAGGGGCTGTTTTGGGATAACACCGAGATAAAATATTTCACGTATATACTATGCAAGCTAAAACTCTTACGGATGCACAATTGAATTATACAACTACAGAGAAGGAGTTACTTACAGTTGTATATGCCTTTGATAAATTTAGGGCATATTTGATTGGAACAAAGGTTGTTGTTTACACAAATAACTCGATAATTCGCTACTTAATCTCGAAGAAGGATGTTAAGCCTAGAATTATTAGATGGACCCTTCTCCTTCAGGAAATTTATTTAGAAATAAAGGATAAGAAGGGGACAGAAAATCAAGTAGCAGACCATCTATCAAGGCTGGAAAATCCGGATAAGATGAAGAGGATAAGTGTGTGATCAATGAATCGTTCCCAGATGAACAACTATTTGGAGTTAATTTAGAATTTCCATGGTATGCTGATTTTGCTAACTATTTGGTGAGCAATATTCTTCCCCCTGATTTGACGCGCCAACAGAAAACGAAATTCCTACATGATGTCAAGTGGTACATGTGGGATGAGCCATATTTGTTCAAACAGTGCGCCTAAATTGTGGATTTAAGTTAATATGGTATTAGTGCATCGAGAGGTGGCTAGTTCTACTTGAGTGTTCTTTATTAATAAACTAGGATAGTGCATTAAACTGGAATAGGGTGTAATAATTGAAGTGATACCTAAAGTGAAGTCGTAAGCCTAATTCTCCACCATTTGCTTGAAATTTCAATTTTTGGATTTGTTGATTTCTTAGTATTTTTATGTTCTTAGTTTTTAATTGTTATAATCATTGAATTGGATAGTTTAATAAAATTTGGATTAATCTAAAGATAGTAATTGTTAGGATTAATTTCATATTTAGTCTCTGTTGGAACGATACTTAACTTATCATTATATTACTTGTTGACCACGTACACTTGCATGTGAGCGTATATAGATTTTACCCAACAATGACATATGAGAGAGATAAGGCTAGGGCCTTGATATTGACAGCTCTTTCTGATAGAGATGTTGCTCTAGTTGAGAGAGATGATACTTTAGCTCATAGAGATACTGATGTTGCTGAGCGGTAAGAGGCTAGATCATCTAGAGATGTAGTTGTTACTGATGAGCGGGATGGTGCTATATCTGCCTAAGATGTCGCTATTACAGATAGTACTACATTGAGGTCCCATACTGCTGATATCATTGCAGAGATGAGCATGTTCATTGATGAGCATAGTGTCACGATGCAGATGGATGTGAATCTCTTGGCTCGCGTTGATACCATAGGGCAGGAGCTCACAGAGTTACCCCCTTCTTCTGAGAGGGATGCCATGTTGGATTTGATAGCCTGCTTATCCATTAGTTTGTAGATTAGCATAGATTTTGTTGCACAAACTAGCTTAGCCACTTTTGTCATATACAGGACACATTGTATATATCAAACAGTATTATATGGCACGGAAATATATTTTGATTCACTTCTTTTTTTAGTTATGTCTTGTTACTTACTTGATATTTGCATGTTCTCCAGGTTTTGTGATATTGATGTATTCTAAACTCCTCCTTGATGGATGGGCATTGAGATGTCTTAGGATCTTTCAAAATGGATCGTTGATCTATGTATTCCCTACCCTTTGGTGTCTCGGGACTGGTTTATGTATGTAGTTATGAAGTGGATTGTGGCTTTCCTCTCTAGCTTTACTGTCCCAGAGATGGTCGTCGTTAGTCCTTTTTTATTGGGGAGCCCAGGTAGTTCCATCTCTTATGGATTGGTGTTTCTCTTTGAGGACTCAACCGTGGCTTAGATGGTCATCGTCTCTCCCATCGGTGTGGGGAGACCAGGTAATTCCATCTCTTTTGTCTAAGTCGATGATGTGTTGTTCAAAGGTTTGAAGAATGATCCCAGTACCATTGACAAGTTTTTATGTTTTGGTAGGGGTGAGACCGCACCGTGAATGGTTGCCTACGTACTCTCATTGGTGAAGGGAGATCAGGTCTGCGTAGTTCGAACCTAGTGTGAAAAGGTTCAAAGTTGTAGGTGGTTAAAAGGTTGTAGAAATGTGTTTTTTTTCTGTATTTAGACCAGACCATAAAAATGGATGCCTACGTACTCCCGTGTATTGGGGAGATCAGGTCTGCGTAGTTCGCCCCTAGTGAGATAGACTGCAGATATGAAAAGTTTTATCCCTAGTGGGACAAACTGAAGGTGTGAAACGTTTAATCCCTTGTGGGACAAACTGAAGGTGTGAGATGTTTGATCCCAAGTGGGACAAACTAAAGTGGTGGGGATTGTATGTAGTGAGAAAGGTTCTGAACACCTTAAATGGAAGGATGGAACTAATGATCCAGAACCAGGTTGCTGGTTGGAAAGTATGTTTGTCCATGATGGAGCAAACTAATGTAATGAAAAGTTATATGTAGTGAAAGGTTTTGAAAACCTGAATTGACTGGGGATCTGGTGATCCACGACCAGGATGTTGGTTTACAGGTAACTTCAGAAATAGTACCGTTCCACGGTGTCCGAGTTGATGAGTTGGGGAAATTCCTCGCCATCAATCTCTTATAATCTGAGGGCACCTCCAGTCAATACCTCCTTAACAACAAATGGGTCTTCCCAGTTTGGGGCAAAATTTCCTTTAGATCGATCTTGGTTGTCAAGAACCTTCTTCAAGACCAAGTCATGTTCTTTGAATTGCCATAGCCGAACTTTCTTTGTGTAGGATCTAGCAATCCTCTGTTAGTATAACTGACTATGGAAGATGGATGCGGCCCGCCTTTCATCTATTAGAGACAATTGGTGGTATCGATCTTGTAACCATTGGTCTTCATCCAGCTGAGCGTGTAATAACCCGATATTTCTATATAAATAAATAAGAAATTTTGCATATAATTTTTTTTAATGATGGGAATATGTGCCAGGTAATGTGTATGTATATATGTTATAAATAAAATTTATTTATTACATGAATAATTTCAAATAATTTTATTTTAGAATTATTAATCATTATAAAGTATATTCTTATAATAATTAATTTATAGTAGAATTTTTTTTTATTATTTATTTTTTATGAAAATATGATTATTATATTATTTAAATAATATAAGAAATGATTATTGGAATTATTATAATTACTATTTTATTATATGAATTTTAGTTCAGATTATTAAGTTAATTATTTTAACTTAATTAGTAATGTTATATATGAAAGATAAATCAGATATGGAATCCAAACCCTAATTCTGGATTTTGATCAATGAATGAGAATAATAATATAATATTAATTATATTTCATTGCTACAAATGTGTACGGTATGTGTGTAGACTGATAATTAGTCAATTATAGTGTGACAGTAGAAAATTCTTATATTATTGTGCTAAACCCTAATTTGAAACTCAAATTAGAGTACAAGTGTGACGCCCCAAAAATTAGGTATACATCACCCATCTTAAGTCGCCAGATACATGGTACAGAATTCAAATACAACTTAATAATACAATTGTCGTGTACAATACGACAAAACATAAACTGTGAGTTTGGAATACAAATATTGTCTACTAGAGAGTATACAAACTCAAAAGGAGTCCTCATTACAATTATTATCACACTATATCACAGAATAGTGAGGACTACTAATGCACCATTTAGGACCATCACTCCGTTCCACGACTCGTCCCAGCTATATTCTCATTTTCTGAAGAGAACAATGAAAGAAAGAGTGAGCTCAACTAGCCCAGTAAGAAATATTATGACTAAGATAATGCAGAATAAATTATCATTAGCCTTAAACAGTGTTAAACTGATACAATATAACAAACATCAAGTTTAACTGCAGCGGAACAAGTAATCCATTAAAAGAGTCATGTAGATAATAAAATCTACTATCTTTTATGATTTAAAAGGTTTTTCATCACTTTTATCGCTGGGACTCAGCTTAATAAATAATCCACATGATCGAATCACCCCTGCACTACGGCCAAGGATATTCTTTAGTATCACGACCACAATTATCCATACACTACGGGCCAAGAATATTTGTGTATTCATTAATGGTCATGATCATGCCAACAACTGTCCATCAATGCACTACGGGCCAATGAGGACTTTTACCACATCATTTGTAACATTACGGTCATGATTACACCGGATAATCCCTGGTCATAATCAAACCAAGTCCATCTATATGCACTACAGGCCACAGATAACTTTCAATAAAATATAGACATGAGGATGATGACAATGATATAAGAATTCAATAAAACAAGTTCAAGAATTAATTTATCCAGGAACCAATAACGTCCAAACTGTCAACATGATACTGCTTTGTAGAGTAAAATTCAAGAATGCTCAGAAGAATATTTTTATGAAAAGATACTAGATGAAGCGTAAATATCAAGGATATTCCACTTATTTCATGGAGTATAGAAGTCAGAGTTTTAACCAACTAAGTCTAATAAAAAATTGAATAACAAAAAAATCACCATGCATGCGATAGACCGCACAGGCAGGTTATTCCAACAGAATAATAAATAACGGAACCAGGTCCGGCGTAAAACGTACAGATAGGATTTTCCAACAGAATAATAAAGAATGGAACAAGGTCCAGCGTAAAATGCACAGACAGGATATTCCAACAGAATAATAAAGACTGGAACCAGGTCCAGCGTAAAACACACAGACAGGATATTCCAACAGAATAATAAAGACTGGAATAACAGAAGAATTTCACCAAGTATAGGGTAGCCCGCGTATACAGGTTATTCCAACAAAATAATAAATAATGGAATAACAGAAGTTCTCTTCATGAATACAAAATAAATAACACCCCTTACATTAGTAGGAGATTGAATACTGCAGCAGTGTAGTAACAGAATACTCTTCTTTTTTCTCTCTTATTCTCTCTATACTTTCTCTCTCTATAGATTGAATGAATTCATGAAAAATAATGAAGAACTAGGCCTCTATTTATACAAGATTTCTAGCTTAGCACTTGCAATGTGAAAAGGCAAGCGGCTTGACGACTGGTGATGTGAAAAAAAAAAGTGGTTTGACGCCTGTATTGTGAAACACCAAGTGGTTTGACGCCTGTAATGTGAAACGATAATTGGTTCGACGCATGTAACGTGAAATGACAATTGGTTCGACGCCTGTAATATGAAACGGCAAGTGGTTTGACATCTTGTAAAGGTAATTACTATTGGCAAAAGACTCTTAGATGATGACATATGGGCCCCCATAGAATAACCAAATTTATCATAAACGTCTCATAATAGACTCTTTATATACATTAAGGATTGAATAAATATTACCACAAATCATTTTATTTTTAATCAACACATATTTAATCTTTCAACAATTATTAATCATTAATATTATAACTTGTCTTCTCAATTATTGATTTAATAATATAACATATTATACAGATGATACTGTGATAATAATTGAATCAATAATATAAGATATATGATGCAGCAATTACTGTAGCAATAATTGAGTATAACTGAGTGACTTCTCATGTAAGCATCAATAATCAATACCATGTGCTACTATGCAACCACGCGTATTACTGTACTTTTACTACCGGGTAGTTCAACAGTTTTAATGGTAATACCTTCGCCGTTATTTTTATAGAAAGATAATTTTGTCATTTTCTAATTACGACAATACTTCCGTTGGGGGTCCACCAATGATTGTGTCGTCGTACGAATATTCCATGACAAAAAGAATATTCCTCGACCAATCGAAAATTATATAACCGCTTGCTTACTTTGTAAAATTTGTAAATATTATCCACAACTATAACATTATATCAAATCAACACCATAATATTCAAAAATATAATTCGAGAAAATTATTCTTTATTCATAAAAGTTGGGGTCTTACAACCTCCCCTTCTTATGAAATTTCATCCTCGAAATTAGGCTACATACCTGGTGTGTCGAAGAGATGAGGATACCTTGACTTCATCTCAGATTCTAACTCCCAAGTCATTTCCTCCACATCGTGGTTTCTCCACAAAACATTGACTTGAGGTATAACCTTGGAGCGTAGAACATGATCCTTCTTATCCAAGATTTTAACAGGTAACTCTTCATATGTTAAATCTTCCTCTATCTCGTCTAGTTCTAACTCAATAATGTGGTTCGGGTCTTTCACATATTTCCGCAACATAGATATGTGAAAAACATTATGAACACGAGACATACTTGGCGGTAAGGCGAGTCTATAGGCCACAGTTCCTACTCGATCGAGAATTAAAAATGGTTCGATAAATCGAGGATTGAGCTTTCCTCTCTTTCCAAATCTCGTAACTCCTTTCCATGGAGAAAAATATAACAACACATGATCTCCTATATCAAATTCCATATCCTTTCGATGAAGATCAACATAACTCTTTTGTCGATCTTGTGAGGTTTTTATACGTTGCCGGATCGTTTGAATCTTTTCCGTAGTCATACGTACCAACTCCGGTCCCAACAACGTTGCTTCACCCACCTCATCCCAGCATACTGGAGAACGACACTTTCTTCCATACAACTCTTCGAATGGAGCTATGCCAATACTTGTTTGATAACTGTTGTTGTAGGAAAACTCCACCAATGGTAAGAACTTGTCCTAACTTCCCTTGAAATCAAGGACATAGAGTCTTAATAGATCTTCAAGAGTTTGAATAGTCCTCTCCGACTGTCCATCTGTCTGAGGATGATATGCCAAGCTAAATCGTAAGTCTGTGCCCAGGTGGAGTAATATGAAGAGAGAGATAGCGTTGTTTATCTCAAGGTGTCTAACTTGTCAACGAGTTAAAGCGGAGCATCAAGTACCAAAAGGTCCATTGCAACCACTTGAAATTCCAGAATGGAAGTGGGAGCACATTACCATGGATTTCGTTACCGGTCTTCCTAAAGTTTCTCAAGGCATAGATGCGATTTGGGTCATTGTTGATAGATTGACCAAGTCTGATCATTTCTTACCGATACGAGAAACTTATACACTTGAAAGTCTTGCTCGTATGTACATAAATGAGATTGTAAGACTGCATGGTATGCCTCCAAATTTTAAGTGCAAAGACAACAGTTGCCAACTCTAGATCATGAGTAGGATAATTCCTCTCATATTCTTTGAGTTGTCGCGAGGCATAGGCTATGACTTTCCCATGTTACATGAGAACACATCCCAACCCTTTGCCCGAAGAATCACTGTAGATGACAAATCCCCCCGAGCCAGATGATATTGTCAAAACAGGTGCCGAAATGAGTCTCCTCTTAAGTTCTTGAAAACTCTTCTCACATTCTTCGCTCCAACTGAACTTTGTATCTTTTCGAGTTAGCTGAGTTAATAGTGTAGCAATTCAAGAAAATCCTTCCATGAATCTCCGATAATAACCAGCTAAACCGAGAAAGCTACGTACTTCGGTCACTGATTTAGGTTGCTCCCAGCTTTGAATAGCTTCAATCTTTGCCGGATCAACAAATATTTTATGGCTTGATACTACGTGCCCAAGGAATGCTACTTCCTCAAGCCAGAACTCGCATTTCTTCAACTTGGCATAAAGCTTGTATTCACGAAGCTTTTGGAGTGTCAGCCTCTAGTGTTGCTCATGATCTTCACGGCTTTTGGAATAAATAAGGATGTCATCAATAAAGACAACCACAAAGTGATCCAAATATTCCTTGAATACTCAGTTCATTATATCTATGAAGGCAGCAGGAGCATTAGTCAATCCAAAGGACATGACTAGGAATTCATAATGCCCGTACCGAGTTCTGAAAGCCGTCTTTGGAATGTCATCGGTTCTAATCTTCAATTGGTGATATCCGGAACGAAGATCAATCTTTGAAAAGAATTTGGCTCCTTGCAACTGGTCAAACAGGTCATCAATACGTGGCAATGGGTACCTATTTTTTATGGTGACATGATTCAACTCCCGATAATCAATACAAAGTAGCATACTCCCATCTTTCTTCTTCACGAATAAAACAGGAGCACCCCAAGGAGACGTACTAGGACGAATAAAGCCAATGTCTAACAATTCCTGCATTTGGGTCTTTAACTTCTGAAGTTCAATAGGAGCCATTCGATATGGGGCTTTGAAAATGGGTTTGGTACCAGGTTCAAGGTCGATACAAAATTCAATTTCACGCTCTGGGGGTAGGCCAGGAAGTTCTTCAGGGAATACGTCAAGAAATTTATTAACAATAGAAATATCGTTAAAAACTAACGTATTTTTGTTTAAATATGTGACATGAGCTAAAAAAGCTTGACATCTGTTTTTCAATAAACGAATAGCTTTATGGCTTGAAATGACCGTGATTGATTTTAATGGTTTGGTCACTTGAATTCGCATAATAGGTTGGTTAGGAATATGAAAGCTAACAACCTTACGAAAATAATCAATTTTTGCATAAACCAATCAATCCCTAGAATCACCTCAAATGTAAGTATTTTCAATGAAATAAGATCGACAGGTAATTTGAGGGTACCAATTTGAACCAAACAAGACTTATAAACAGTGGATGCAATGAAGGTTTCTCCCAACGGAGTTTCCATAAATAAGTCAAAGTCTAATTTCTCCGAAGTCAAATTTAATCGTTGAGCGCAAGTAGGAGAAATAAAAGAATGGGTAGAACCGGTATCAAATAAAGTATAGACTTCGCTAGAGTTTATGATAAGCTTACCCGTGATGACCTCATTCGGGTTCCTTGCTTTTTGGGAGGTCACAACAAACGTTCTCCCTTGCACTACCGGTTTTGACTTTTATGGGACAGCCTTTGGTGCCTCCATCCTAGCTGAACTTGTCTTCGGTGAATGACAAAATCGGGCTAAGTGACCTTCTCTTCCACAATTATAACATGCTTTAGACGACATCGCGCTGTGACGCCCCCAAAATAGGTATACAACACCCATTCTGAGTCGTCAAAATATATGGTACAGAAACAACTACAACTTTATTAATACAACATAAAAACTGTGAGTTTAAATACAAATATTATCATCTAGACAATATCCACACTCAAATAAGTCCTCATTTCAATTATTGATACATTATTTTACAAAAATGGTGAGGACTACTAAAATAACTTCTAGAACCATCATTCCATACCCCGACTAGTACTCGCTACATTCTCGCCTCCTGGGAAGAAAAATGGAACAAAAGAAAAGGGTGAGCTCAACTAGCCCAGTAAAGAACATTATGACTAAGATAATACAGAACAAATTATCGTTAGTCTTCAACAGGAAAAAAATCTAATAGAATACAATAGACAATAAGTTTTAAATCAATATTCGCAGCGGAAATAATAATTCATTAGAAGAGTTTAGTAGAGAATGAAATCTACTATCTTCTATATATGAATATAAAAGTTCATCGTCTATCTTTTATCCCTGGAACATCAATCAATATATATCTGGAATCAATTATTCATCTTTGCAATACAGGCCAAAGATATTTATCAGTTGGTCATGTTCATCTAAACACATGTTCATCTTTGCACTACTGGCCAAAGATATTCATCAGAAATCATTCATATTTGCACTACAGGCCAAAGATATTTAGTTATATCATCATTTAGGACTAAGGATGATGAAAAATATTTTAAAGAAAACGAATCCAGTGAAACAAAAGAACAAGTATTAAGGGTTCGTACTTTAAATAACCCAAGTTCAAAAATACTTCATAAATAATCAGAGTGGAGTAAAATTCAAGAATGAAGACCAAAACATAGATCCACTCAAAGATAGGAACTATAATAGACAATCTTGAACATAGAAAAGAAAATTTAATTTTTCTATGAATAGTGTCGTATTCGTGAATAGTGTCGTATACGTGAATAGTGCCGTATACGTGAATAGTAACTCCGACACTAAAAGATAGAAATTTCACACAAAAAATTATTATGATTCATGAATAGTACTCATGAATAGTAACTCATGAATAGTAACTCGTGAATAGTAATTCGTGAATAGTCACTCCGACATGAAAAGTTCCAAATTTGATAAAAAAAATTCCTACCAATATTTCGGCATAATGATATTGAAGAAATAATATCATTTTCGAATAAAATAACATCCCTTACCTCAGAAAGAATAGTACTTCTGACTGGAATACTGGATATAGTGCTGAAAGAACTTGCACCGTATAGCAATACTCAAAGTACTAAAATACTCATAAAATACGCTCGATATTATAGAGAGAGAAAGAGAGAGAAATATTTAGTTTCTGGTATGATTTTCAATTCTAGCCTAAGCACCCTATTTATAGGAAAATGCTTAGAACACCAAAGTAGAAAATTTAATATAATATTAATATATTATATAAAACTTCTTACGCACACCAAATTAGATCCAAACATCAACTATCAATAGTCAACTAAATCAAAAAAAAACATTTTTGTTATTAAAAATAATTAAAACTTTCAAAAATCAATTATTTCGGAACTTCAAAACTTTAATAATTCATAATAAATAGCCATTTTATCAGAAAATTCGAATCTTGTGACTTTTTATAGGAAATTCAATTCTCTACAACTTTGCAGAAGAAAGTTTTTCTAAATTCTAAACAGAAATTGACCGAAATACATAAACGGGCTATTTTACAGGCTATAATCAAATTTCAGTCAAGAAATGGGCCCATAGACATGTTTAACATGTTTTAAACAACTTTTTCAACAAAAATACTCTTCCTCCTCATATACTCATATATCCCACATTTATTGTAAAAATATCATCATTATTATATTATAATAATATAATAAAATATTATTTTATCAGAAAAGATAAAATATCGATTTTCAACAATTGTCACTTAAAAAAATTTCTCCATCTATATCCACATAAAATGAATATTTTCCTCATAATATAAATCAATAAATAATTATTCACAAATAATATTACAGAATCACAATACTGACAACGAGGCAGTTCCCAGGAAAGAGGGGGTTTTCCAATAAGAATTTCTCCTTACTGGCGCGCAATTAGGTGACCAAACCTCTCCTTAGACAGAACTTTCTAGACATTGCCAATAATATTTTCTAAAAATATTATTCAGATAATATGAATTATTGCTTCAATAATAGAAAATACTGTGTAGTGACAATTATTGAAACAACAGTAATATAGAATATCAATGCAACAATTATTAAATCAATTAAATAAAATACTGAACAATAATTACTGTAACAATTATTGAGTAGTGCCTTCTTACGTAAGAATCAATAATTGGTGCAATACCGTGTGCTACTGTGTAACAACGCGTATTACTGTGTTTTAACCACCGGGTATTCCACCAGTATTAACGGTAACAACTGCGTCATTATTTATAAACAACTTATACTTATCGTTTTCTTCATCCAATCGCTTTCCGTTATGGGGCCCAAACAAGGCTGAGCCGTCATACGAATATTCTCCGACAGCAAGAATATTCCACGACCAAACGAATATTCTCCGACAACAATGAATATTTTATAGCCACATGCTTATTTTAAAATATTTGCGCATTTTACCCATAACTAACCACATTAATCAATTAACCCTTACTATTTCAAAATAATAAATAAAGGAAATTGAATTTTATTTATAATAAGTTGGGGTCTTACAACCTCCCCTCCTTATTAAATTTCATCCTCGAAATTAACGTACGTACCTGGTGTTTCAAAAAGATGAGGATACCTTGCTTTCATTTCCGTTTCCAACTCCCAGGTCATTTACTCAAGAGCTTGGTTTCTCCACAAAACTTTAACTTGTGGTATGACCTACGTGCGTAGGACATGCTCCTTCCTATCCAAGATCTTGACAGGTATCTCCTCGTACATTAAATCTTCTGCTATCTCATTTGGTTCTAACTCAATAATGTGGTTCGTGTCTTTCACATATTTACGAAGCACGGATACGTGAAAAACATTATGAACACGAGACATACTTGGACGTAACGCGAGTCTATAGGCCACATTTCCTACTCGGTTAAGAATCTTAAATGGACCAATAAATCGTGGATTGAGCTTTTCTCTTTTCCAAAATCTTGTAACTCCCTTCCATGGAGCCACACACAACAATACATAATCCCGAATACTAAATTCCACGTCCTTTCAATGAAGATCCGCATAACTCTTTTGTCGATCCTGTGCCGTTTGTATACGTTGTCAAATCATTTGGATCTTTTCTGTAGTCATACTTACCCACTCGGGTCCCAACAATTTTGCTCCACCCACCTCATCCCAACATATTCGAGAGCGGCACTTTCGTCGATATAATGCTTCAAATGGAGCCACGCCTATACTTGCCTGATAACTGTTGTTGTAGGAGAATTCCACCAATGGTAGGTACTTATCCCAACTACCTTTGAAGTCTTGGACACAGACTCTTAATAGATCTTCAAGAGTTTAAATAGTCCTCTCTGGTTGTCCGTCCGTTTGAGGATGGTATGCTGAACTGAACTGTAAATCCGTGCCCATAGCTTTTTGCAAGCTAACCCAAAATCTTGAAGTGAATCTTGGGATACGATCTAAAACTATGGATACTGGCATGCCATGCAATCTCACAATCTCATTTACGTACATACGAGCAAGACGTTCAAGGGAATAAGTCTCCCGTATCGGAAAGAAATGGGTAGACTTTTTATAGGAAATTCAATTCTCTAAAACTTTGCAGAAGAAAGTTTTTCCAAATTCCAAACAGAAATTGACCGAAATTCATAAACGGGCGATTTTACAGGCTATAATCAAATTTCAGTCAAGAAATGGGCCTACAGACTTGTTTAACATGTTTTAAACAACTTTTGCAACAAAAATACTCTTCCTCCTCATATACTCATATATCTCACATTCATTGTAAAAATATCATCATTATTATATTATAATAATATAATAAAATATTATTTTATCAGAAAAGATAAAATATCGATTTTCAACAATTGTCACTTAAAAAAATTTCTCAATCTATATCCACATAAAATGAATATTTTCCTCATCATATAAATAAATAATTAATTATTCACAAATAATATTACAGAATCACAATACTGACAACTAGGCAGTTCCCAGGAAAGAGGGGGCTTTCCAATAAGAATTTCTCCTTACTGTCGCGCAATTAGGTGACCAAACCTATCCTTAGACAGAACTTTCTAGAAATTGCTAATAATGTTTTCTAATAATATTATTCAGATAATATGAATTATTGCTTCGATAATGGAAAATACTGTGTAGTGACAATTATTGAAATAACAGTAATATACAATATCAATGCAACAATTATTGAAATAATAAAAAAAAATACTGAACAGTAATTACTGTAACAATTATTGAGTAGTGCCTTCCTACGTAAGAATCAATAATTGGTGCAATACCGTGTGCTACTGTGCAACAACGCGTATTATTGTGTTTTAACCATCGGGTATTCTAACAGTATTAACGGTAACAATTGCGTCGTTATTTATAAACAACGTATACTTGTCGTTTTCTTCATCCAATCGCTTTCATTTATGGGGCCCACACAAGGCTGCGCCGTTGTACGAATATTCCCCGACAGCAAGAATATTCCACGACCAAACGAATATTCTCTGACAACAATGAGTATTTTATAACCACATGCTTATTTTAAAATATTTGCGCATTTTACTCATAACTAACCACATTAATCAATTAACCCTTACTATTTCAAAATAATAAATAATGGAAATTCAATTTTATTTATAATAAGTTGGGGTCTTACAACCTCCCCTCCTTATGAAATTGCATCCTCGAAATTGACGTACGTACCTGGTGTTTTAAAAAAATGAGGATACCTTGCTTTCATTTCTGTTTCCAACTCCCAGGTCATTTACTCAATAGAATGGTTTCTCCACAAAACTTTAACTTGTGGTATGACCTTCGTGCGTAGGACATGCTCCTTCCTATCCAAGATCTTGACAGGTATCTCCTCGTACGTTAAATCTTCTACTATCTCGTCTAGTTCTAACTCAATAATGTTGTTCGGGTCTTTCATATATTTACGAAGCACGAATACGTGAATAACATTATGAACACGAAACATACTTGGAGGTAACGCGAGTCTATAGGCCACATTTCCTACTCGGTCAAGAATCTTAAATTGACCAATAAATCGTGGATTGAGCTTTCCTCTCTTCCCAAATCTTGTAACTCCCTTCCATGGAGCCACACGCAACAATACATGATCCCCAATACTAAATTCCACGTCCTTTCGATGAAGATCCGCATAAATCTTTTTTCGATCATATGCCGTTTGTATACGTTGTCGAATCATTTGGATCTTTTCTGTAGTCATACGTACCCACTCGAGTCCCAACAATTTTGCTTCAACCACCTCATCCCAACATATTGGAGAGCGACACTTTCATCCATATAATGCTTCAAATGTAGCCACACCTATACTTGCCTGATAACTGTTGTTGTAGGAGAATTCAACCAATGATAGGTACTTATCCCAACTCCCTTTGAAGTTTAGGACACAGACTCTTAATAGATCTTCAAGAGTTTGAATACTCCTCTCTGATTGTTCGTTTGTTTGAGGATGATATGCTGAACCGAACCGTAAATCCGTGCCCATAGGTTTTTGCAAGCTAACCCAAAATCTTGAAGTGAATCTTGGGTTACGATTCGAAACTATGGATATTGGCATGTCGTGCAATCTCACAATCTCATTTACGTACATACGAGCAAGACATTCTAGGGAATAAGTCTCCCGTATCGGCAAAAAATGGGTAGACTTTTTATAGGAAATTCAATTCTCTACAACTTTGCAGAAGAAAGTTTTTCCAAATTCCAAACAGAAATTGATCGAAATCCATAAACGGGCGATTTTACAGGCTATAATCAAATTTCAGTCAAGAAATGGGCCTACAAACATGTTTAACATGTTTTAAACAAATTTTGCAACAAAAATACTCTTCCTCCTAATATACTCATATCCCACATTCATTATAAAAATATCATCATTATTATATTATAATAATATAATAAAATATTATTTTATCAGAAAAGATAAAATATCGATTTTCAACCATTGTCACTTAAAAAAATTTCTCAATCTATATCCACATAAAATGAATATTTTCCTCATCATATAAACAATAATTAATTATTAACAAATAATATTACAGAATCACAATACTGACAACCAGACAGTTCTCAGGAAAGAGGAGCTTTCCAATAAGAATTTTTCGTTACTGTCGCGCAACTAGGTGACCAAACCTCTCCTTAGATAGAACTTTCTATACATTGCCAATAATGTTTTCCAATAATATTATTCAGATAATATGAATTATTACTTCGATAATGGAAAATACTGTGTAGTGACAGTTATTGAAACAACAGTAATATAGAATATCAATGCAACAATTATTGAAACAATAAAACAAAATATTGCACAATAATTACTGTAACAATTATTGAGTAGTGCCTTCTTACGTAAGAATCAATAATTGGTGCAATACCGTGTGCTACTGTGCAACAACGCGTATTACTGTGTTTTAACCACCGGGTATTCCAACAGTATTAACGGTAACAACTGTGTCGTTATTTATAAACAACTTATACTTGTCGTTTTCTTTATTCAATCGCTTTCCGTTTTGGGGCCCACACAAGGCTGCGCCGTCGTACGAATATTCCCCGACAGCAAGAATATTCCACGACCAAACGAATATTCTCCGACAACAATGAGTATTTTATAACCACGTGCTTATTTTAAAATATTTGCGCATTTTACCCATAACTAACCACATTAATCAATTAACCCTTACTATTTCAAAATAATAAATAAAGAAAATTCAATTTTATTTATAATAAGTTGGGGTCTTACAACCTCCCCTTCCTTATGAAATTTCATCCTCGAAATTGACGTACGTACCTGGTGTTTAGAAAAGATGAGGATACCTTACTTTCATTTTCGTTTCCAACTCCCATGTCATTTACTCAATAACATGGTTTCTCCACAAAAATTTAACTTGTGGTATGACCTTTGTGCGTAGGACATGCTCCTTCCTATCCAAGATCTTGACAGGTATCTCTTCGTACGTTAAATCTTCTGTTATCTCGTCTAGTTCTAACTCAATAATGTTGTTCGGGACTTTCATATATTTACGAAGCACGAATACGTGAAAAATATTATGAACACGAGACATACTTGGAGGTAATGCGAGTCTATAGGCCACATTTCCTACTCGATCAAGAATCTGAAATGGACCAATAAATCGTGGATTGAGCTTTCTTCTCTTCCAAAATCTTGTAACTCCCTTCCATGGAGCCACACGCAACAATACATGAACCCCAATACTAAATTCCACGTCCTTTCGATGAAGATCCGCATAACTCTTTTGTCGATCTTGTGCCGTTTGTATACGTTGTCGAATCATTTGGATCTGTTCTGTAGTCATACGTACCAACTCGGGTCCCAACAATTTTGCTTCATCCACCTCATCCCAACATATTCGAGAGCGACACTTTCGTCCATATAATGCTTCAAATGGAGCCACACCTATACTTGCCTGATAACTGTTGTTGTAGGAGAATTCCACCAATGGTAGGTACTTATCCCAACTCCATTTGAAGTCTATGACACAAACTCTTAATAGATCTTCAAGAGTTTGAATAGTCCTCTCTGATTGTCCGTCCGTTTGAGGATGGTATGCTGAACTGAACCGTAAATCCGTGCCCATAGCTTTTTACAAGCTAACCCAAAATCTTGAAGTGAATCTTGGGTCACGATCTGAAACTATGGATACTGGCATGCCATGCAATCTCACAATCTTATTTATGTACAAACGAGCAAGACATTCAAGGGAATAAGTCGCCCGTATCGGCAAGAAATGGGCAGACTTTTTATAGGAAATTCAATTCTCTACAACTTTGCAGAAGAAAATTTTTCCAAATTCCAAACAGAAATTGACCGAAATCCATAAACGGACGATTTTACAAGCTATAATCAAATTTCAATCAAGAAATGGGCCTACAGACATGTTGAACATGTTTTAAACAACTTTTGCAACAAAAATACTCTTCCTCCTCATATACTCATATATCCCACATTCATTGTAAAAATATCATCATTATTATATTATAATAATATAATAAAATATTATTTTATCAAAAAAGATAAAATATCGATTTTCAACAATTGTCACTTAAAAAAATTTCTCAATCTATATCCACATAAAATGAATATATTCCTCATCATATAAATCAATAATTAATTATTCACAAATAATATTATAGAATCACAATACTAACAAGCAGGCAGTTCCCAGGAAAGAGGGGGCTTTCCAATAAGAATTTCTCCTTACTGTCGCGCAATTAGGTGACCAAACCTCTCCTTAGACAGAACTTTCTAGACATTGCCAATAAGGTTTTCCAATATTATTATTCAGATAATATGAATTATTGCTTCGATAATGGAAAATACTGTGTTGTGACAATTATTGAAACAACAGTAATATAGAATATCAATGCAACAATTATTGAATCAATAAAATAAAATACTGAATAGTAATTACTGTAACAATTATTGAGTAGCGCCTTCTTATGTAAGAATCAATAATTAGTACAATACTGTGTGCTACTGTGCAACAACGCGTATTACTGTGTTTTAACCACCGGGTATTCCAACAGTATTAACGATAACAACTGCATCATTATTTATAAACAACTTATACTTGTCGTTTTCTTTATCCAATCGTTTTCCGTTATGGGGCCCACACAAGGCTGCGCCGTCGTAAGAATATTCCCCGACAACAAGAATATTCTATAACCAAACGAATATTCTCCGACAACAATGAGTATTTTATAACCACCTGCTTATTTTAAAATATTTGCGCATTTTACCCATAACTAACCACATTAATCAATTAACCCTTACTATTTCAAAATAATAAATAAAGGAAATTGAATTTTATTTATAATAGTTGGGGTCTTACAACCTCCCCTCCTTATAAAACTTCGTCCTCGAAATTGACGTACGTACCTGGGGTTTAAAAAAGATGAGGATACCTTGCTTTCATTTCCGTTCCCAACTCCCAGGTCATTTCCTGAATAGCATGGTTTCTCCAAAAAACTTTAACTTGTGGTATGACCTTCGTGCGTAGGACATGCTCCTTCCTATCTAAGATCTTGACAGGTATCTCCTCGTACGTTAAATCTTCTGCTATCTCGTCTAGTTCTAACTCAATAATGTGGTTCGGGTCTTTCATATATTTACGAAGCACGAATACGTGAAAAACATTATGAACACGAGACATACTTGGAGGTAATGCGAGTCTATAGGCCACATTTCCTACTCGATCAAGAATCTGAAATGGACCAATAAATCATGGATTGAGCTTTCTTCTCTTCCCAAATCTTGTAACTCCCTTCCATGGAGCCACACACAACAATACATGAACCCCAATACTAAATTCCACGTCCTTTCGATGAAGATCCGCAAAACTCTTTTGTCGATCTTGTGCCATTTCTATACGTTGTCGAATCATTTGGATCTTTTCTGTAGTCATACGTACCAACTCGGGTCCCAACAATTTTGCTTCACCCACCTCATCCCAACATATTCGGGAGCGACACTTTCGTCCATATAATGCTTCAAATGGAGCCACACCTATACTTTCCTGATAACTGTTGTTGTAGGAGAATTCCACCAATGGTAGGTACTTATCCCAACTCCATTTGAAGTCTAGGACACAAACTCTTAATAGATCTTCAAGAGTTTTAATAGTCCTCTCTAATTGTCCTTCCGTTTGAGGATGGTATGTTGAACTGAACCGTAAATCCGTGCACATAGGTTTTTGCAAGCTAACCCAAAATCTTGAAGTGAATCTTGGGTCACGATCCGAAACTATGGATACTGGCATGCCATGCAATCTCACAATCTCATTTACGTACAAACGAGCAAGACGTTCAAGGGAATAAGTCTCCCGTATCGGCAAGAAATGGGCAGACTTTTTTTAGAAAATTCAATTCTCTACAACTTTGCAGAAGAAAATTTTTTCAAATTCCAAACAGAAATTGACCGAAATCCATAAACGGGCGATTTTACAGGCTATAATCAAATTTCAATCAAGAAATGGGCCTATAGACATGTTGAACATGTTTTAAACAACTTTTGCAACAAAAATACTCTTCCTCCTCATATACTCATATATCCCACATTCATTGTAAAAATATCATCATTATTATATTATAATAATATAATAAAATATTATTTTATCAAAAAAGATAAAATATCGATTTTCAACAATTGTCACTTAAAAAAATTTCTCAATCTATATCCACATAAAATGAATATTTTTCTCATCATATAAATCAATAATTAATTATTCACAAATAATATTATAGAATCACAATACTGACAACCAGGCAGTTCCCAGGAAAGAGGGGGCTTTCCAATAAGAATTTCTCCTTACTGTCGCGCAATTAGGTGACCAAACCTCTCCTTAGACAGAAGTTTCTAGACATTGCCAATAATGTTTTCCAATAATATTATTCAGATAATATGAATTATTTCTTCGATAATGGAAAATACTGTGTAGTGACAATTATTGAAACAACAGTAATATAGAATATCAATGCAACAATTATTAAATCAATAAAATAAAATACTGAACAGTAATTACTGTAACAATTATTGAGTAGTGCCTTCTAACGTAAGAATCAATAATTGGTGCAATACCGTGTGCTACTGTGTAACAACGCGTATTACTGTGTTTTAACCACCGGGTATTCCAACAGTATTAACGATAACAACTGCATCATTATTTATAAACAACTTATACTTGTCGTTTTTTTTATCCAATCGCTTTCCGTTATGGGGCCCACACAAGGCTGCGCCGTCGTAAGAATATTCCCCGACAGCAAGAATATTCCATAACCAAACGAATATTCTCCGACAACCATGAGTATTTTATAACCACCTGCTTATTTTAAAATATTTGCGCATTTTACCATAACTAACCACATTAATCAATTAACCCATACTATTTCAAAATAATAAATAAAGGAAATTAAATTTTATTTATAATAAGTTGGGGTCTTACAACCTCCCCTCCTTATAAAATTTCGTCCTCGAAATTGACGTACGTACCTGGGGTTTAGAAAAGATGAGGATACCTTGCTTTCATTTTCGTTTCCAACTCTCAGGACATTTCCTCAATAGCATGGTTTCTCCACAAAACTTTAACTTGTGGTATGACCTTCGTGCGTAGGACATGTTCCTTCCTATCCAAGATCTTGACAAGTATCTCCTCGTACGTTAAATCTTCTGATATCTCGTCTGGTTCTAACTCAATAATGTGGTTCGGGTCTTTCAAATATTTACGGAACACGAATACGTGAAAAAAATTATGAACACGAGACATACTTGGAGGTAACGCGAGTCTATAGGCCACATTTCCTACTCGGTCAAGAATCTTAAATTGACCAATAAATCGTGGATTGAGCTTTCCTCTCTTCCCAAATCTTGTAACTCCCTTCCATGGAGCCACACGCAATAATACATGATCCCCAATACTAAATTTCACGTCCTTTCGATGAAGATCCGCATAAATCTTTTGTCGATCCTGTGCCATTTGTAAACGTTGTCGAATCATTTGGATCTTTTTTGTAGTCCAACGTACCAACTCGGGTCCCAATAATTTTGCTTCACCCAGTTCATCCCAACATATTGAAGAGCGACACTATCGTCCATATAATGCTTCAAATGGAGCCACACCTATACTTGCCTGATAATTGTTGTTGTAGGAGAATTCCACCAACGGTAGGTACTTATCCCAACTCCCTTTGACGTCTAGGACACAGACTCTTAATATATCATCAAGAGTTTGAATAGACCTCTCTGATTTTCCGTCCGTTTGAGGATGGTATGCTGAACTGAACCGTAAATCCGTGCCCATAGCTTTTTGCAAACTAACCCAAAATCTTGAAGTGAATCTTGGGTCACGATCTGAAACTATGGATACTGGCATGCAATACAATCTCACAATCTCATTTACGTACATACGAGCAAGACGTTCAAGGGAATAAGTCTCCCTATATCGGTACGAAATGGGTAGACTTTTTATAGAAAATTCAATTCTCTACAACTTTGCAGAAGAAAGTTTTTCCAAATTCCAAACAGAAATTGACCGAAATCCATAAACGGGTGATTTTACAGGCTATAATCAAATTTCAGTCAATAAATGGGCTTACAGACATGTTTAACACGTTTTAAACAACTTTTGCAACAAAAATACTCTTCCTCCTCATATACTCATATATCCCACATTCATTGTAAAAATATCATCATTATTATATTATAATAATATAATAAAATATTATTTTATTAGAAAAGATAAAATATCGATTTTCAAAAATTGTCACTTAAAAAAATTTCTCAATTTATATCCACATATAATGAATATTTTCCTCATCATATAAATAAATAATTAATTATTCACAAATAATATTACAGAATCACAATACTAACAACCAGGCAGTTCCCAGGAAAGAGGGGGCTTTCCAATAAGAATTTCTCCTTAATGCCGCGCAATTAGGTGACCAAACCTCTCCTTAGACAGAACTTTCTAGACATTGCCAATAATATTTTCTAATAATATTATTCAGATAATATGAATTATTGCTTCGATAATGGAAAATACTGTGTAGTGACAATTATTGAAACAACAGTAATATAGAATATCAATGCAACAATTATTGAATCAATAAAATAAAATACTGAACAGTAATTACTATAACAATTATTGAGTAGTGCCTTCTTACGTAAGAATCAATAATTGGTGCAATACCGTGTGCTACTGTGCATCAACGCGTATTACTGTGTTTTAACCACCGGGTATTCCAACAGTATTAACGGTAACAACTGCGCCGTTATTTATAAACAACTTATACTTGTCATTTTCTTTATCCAATCGCTTACCGTTATGGGGCCCACACAAGGCTGCGCCGTCGTACGAATATTCCCCGACAACAAGAATATTCCTTGACCAAACGAATATTCTCCGACAACAATGACTATTTTATAACCACCTGCTTATATTAAAATATTTACGCATTTTATCCATAACTAACCACATTAATCAATTAACCCTTACTATTTCAAAATAATAAATAAAGGAAATTGAATTTTATTTATAATAAGTTGGGGTCTTACAACCTCCCCTCCTTATAAAATTTCGTCCTCGAAATCGACGTACGTACCTGGTGTTTCGAAAAGATGAGGATACCTTGCTTTTATTTCTGTTTCCAACTCCCAAGTCAT
This sequence comes from Panax japonicus, assembly GCA_020205505.1. Taxonomy (NCBI): domain Eukaryota; kingdom Viridiplantae; phylum Streptophyta; class Magnoliopsida; order Apiales; family Araliaceae; genus Panax; species Panax japonicus. The sequence continues at coordinate 55,868,521 of CM035096.1, forward strand.
TTCCTCAATAGCATGGTTTCTCCACAAAACTTTAACTTGTGGTATGACCTTCGTGCGTAGGATATGCTCCTTCCTATCTAAGATCTTGATAGGTATCTCCTCGTACGTTAAATCTTCTGATATCTCGTCTGGTTCTAACTCAATAATATGGTTCGGGTCTTTCACATATTTACGAAACACGGATACGTGAAAAATATTATAAACATGAGACATACTTGGAGGTAACACGAGTCTATAGGCCACATTTTCTACTCGGTCAAGAATCTTAAATGGACCAATAAATCGTGGATTGAGCTTTCCTCTCTTCCCAAATCTTGTAACTCCCTTCCATGGAGCCACACGCAACAATACATGATCTCCAAAACTAAATTCCACGTCCTTTCGATGAAGATCCGCATAACTCTTTTGTCGATCCTGTGCCGTTTGTATACGTTGTCGAATCATTTGGATCTTTTCTGTAGTCATACGTACAAACTCGGGTCCCAACAATTTTCCTTCACCCACCTTATCCCAACATATTGGAGAGCGACACTTTCGTCCATATAATGCTTCAAATGGAGCCACACCTATACTTGCCTGATAACTGTTGTTGTAGGAGAATTCCACCAATGGTAGGTACTTATCCCAACTCTCTTTGAAGTTTAGGACACAGACTCTTAATAGATCTTCAAGAGTTTGAATAGTCCTGTCTGATTGTCCGTCCGTTTGAGGATGGTATGCTGAACTGAATCGTAAATTCATGCCCATAGCTTTTTGCAAGCTAACCCAAAATCTTGAAGTGAATCTTGGGTCACGATCCGAAACTATAGATACTGGCATGCCATGCAATCTCACAATCTCATTTACGTACATACGAGCAAGACGTTCAAGAGAATAAGTCTCCCGTATCAGCAAGAAATGGGTAGAATTTTTATAGGAAATTCAATTCTCTACAACTTTGCAGAAGAAAGTTTTTCCAAATTCCAAACAGAAATTGACCGAAATCCATAAACGGGCGATTTTACAAGCTATAATCAAATTTCAGTCAAGAAATGAGCCTACAGACATGTTTAACATGTTTTAAACAACTTTTGCAACAAAAATACTCTTCCTCCTCATATACTCATATATCCCACATTCATTGTAAAAATATCATCATTATTATATTATAATAATATAATAAAATATTATTTTATCAAAAAAGATAAAATATCGATTTTCAACAATTGTCACTTAAAAAATTTCTCAATCTATATCCACATAAAATGAATATATTCCTCATCATATAAATCAATAATTAATTATTCACAAATAATATTATAGAATCACAATACTGACAACCAGGCAGTTCCCAGGAAAGAGGGGGCTTTCCAATAAGAATTTCTCCTTACTGTCGCGCAATTAGGTGACCAAACCTCTCCTTAGACAGAACTTTATAGACATTGCCAATAATGTTTTCCAATAATATTATTCAGATAATATGAATTATTGCTTCGATAATGGAAAATACTGTGTAGTGACAATTATTGAAACAACAGTAATATAGAATATCAATGCAACAATTATTGAATCAATAAAATAAAATACTGAACAGTAATTACTGTAACAATTATTGAGTAGTGTCTTCTTATGTAAGAATCAATAATTGGTGCAATACTGTGTGCTACTGTGCAACAACGCGTATTACTGTGTTTTAACCACCGGGTATTCCAACAGTATTAACGATAACAACTGCATCGTTATTTATAAACAACTTATACTTGTCGTTTTCTTTATCCAATCGTTTTCTGTTATGTGGCCCACACAAGGCTGCGCCGTCGTAAGAATATTCCCCGACAGCAAGAATATTCCATAACCAAACGAATATTCTCCGACAACAATGAGTATTTTATAACCACCTGCTTATTTTAAAATATTTGCGCATTTTATCCATAACTAACCACACTAATCAATTAACTCTTACTATTTCAAAATAATAAATAAAGGAAATTGAATTTTATTTATAATAAGTTGGGGTCTTACTTTTTCTCTGTTTTTTTGTGAGAAAGGCAACCATTTGTGGTTAGTACAACCTACACAGCATATCACTATAACGACGATATGCAAGCTTTGGTCTATTCCTAAAAGTCTATTTTGGAAAAATCCCTACTCAGTTCCTCCAATAAACCCTCCCTAAATATCAACATATCACTATAAGCTATTGTTTATGGCTGAGAGAAAACTAAAGTTTACGACCCAAAAAAAACCCCACAAATGCCTAATACTTCTAATTCTGTGAAGCTTGATACTTCTAATTATATGAAGCTTTATGATGAAACATTGGTGCCACAAATACCTGCAGATCCTTCTATAAAGTGTGGGGAGTGACCATGTGTCAACCCATGTACCCAACAGCTTTCACCTCCGCCGCCGCCGCCACGTTCGTCCACGCAGTATTTCACTCCAAGAGCACCACAACCACCAAGGTTGATTTACTTCAGAGGCCCGCCAAGGGGGGATTTGTATCCCACTGATAATCCGTTTAATTTGGTTGTCTATGCAGCTGCTACTAGACTAAGAGATGTTCTTGATATTGGGATGCACCTCTTGCTTTTGGCTTGGATTGGAGTTTTACAATTGTTGATCTTTTGGTAAAATTATTTTATTGTTCTATTAACTTTCTAAATCTCCAGTTTCAAAGGACGTATACTGCAGGTGTTAACTCTGTTCTTCAAATAGTTAGACATGCAATTTCACTATAATAAAATGTTGAAATTATCCTCTTTCTCTCTCTTGCATATTAGCCGCAACTATATGTGTTGTGTGGTTCCAACATGCTCCGCCAAATTATGTCGTGTTAAAAGTTGTAGGTTGGCCTATAAATATTTCTTATTACGCTGGAAATATCACTATATTTTAAAAAGTAACATAACCCTCTCAGATTTATTTGATGGTACGTAATAGAGTCATAATTCCTTAATACTTCTTTTTTTGGACATTGACCTCCCATAATATTAGCATCTCGATTTTTATTAGTTATAAAGTTGTCTTTACAGAGAGAAGAAAATAGAATGGAAGCAATATCAAAACTGGTCAACTCCCTTTTCCTATCCTTTTTATATTCAAGAGATTTTGCTATAGAAACAAGGCAACTAACTACTACTGGCAAGCGTGGTCTCTGCTCTGCTCTAGCTTCTTGATGTTACACCTAGCCCAACTGAACTCTGTGGCGAGATTATTAACTTATCATGACAACGGGTTTATCAACTTTTTATTACCCTTCTTTAATTTATTATTTTATTTTATGGATTAAAAGTAAATCTTTTGTCTCATGCTAAAGCCTTTCTTGCGCGGGCTAGACGAAAAATCCAGTGTACTATATACGTTAAAACTTTATGGGTTGAGTGGATCTTTTAGGAAATTAACATCTCCAAAACAAGTCATAGAAGTAATTAACTATTATCTATTAACATTACGTCTCTTTTCTTCTTGAGCACAATGATTATTTTGTATTTTGTGGTGATGCCTTTCTCGCAATAGAGGGTACTTGAGCACTGCGAGGACTCAAAAACACAGAGTAAGGTGATGGATGAGATTATGGGATGTGTTAGCATGTTGGCACAACAGGATCAGTATGGAAATTATGTTGTTCAGGTTTGCATTCAATTTTCTGAATTTCCAGTGTTTATGCATATGTGCTACTTCTGGCAGCTATGATATCATGATGATTTGTATATACTTCCAATTGTCTAGGCAGTTTGAGATTCAAAAATTACATTTATAGTTCAATATTTATTTTGATAATTGCAATATAACTGAGGCCAGTGTTTACAGGAACTAATAGTATTGCAAATTTGAGGGGGAAATAATAACCATACAAAAGTATTTTATTATCATTATTTTGTGATTTTTTAAATATTTTTTTACAATTTCAACTTAACGAAAAGCTAAATAAGATTTTTTTTTCTCATGAATAGGGGGACGTTCATCTCCGGAGAAAGTACAATAAAATGAAATAATAATCTCTTTAGTACTTGTAGAACAGATTTGGGATTTACTCGTATTACAAACTAAACTCGGACTCTAGAATTATGGCATGTTGGCAGATACATGGAGATTCAGTTGAAGGTAGAATATTGCATAGGAATTCACCTTCTGAGCTCATTGACTGCTTTACAGAATTAAACTATTGGGAGACCTCCAGAGCTTCCTAGTTGGATAATTTCAGGTGCTGTGGTGGGAATGCAAGGTGGTACAGATACTGTACACCGTGTTTGGGATGAACTGAAAACATATGATGTCCTTGTTTCAGCATTTTGGATACATGTAAATTTTGTTATAGAGAATCATACAAAAAGTACTTCCAATGAAAATGTTTTCCCTTCGCAACAAACATTTGGAAATTCTAATATCCTGTCACTATTAAGCATATAGATTTTCTCAAACTTTACAAGTTTTAGGATTTGAGTTTTATATTTGATTAGTAGTAGTTTTTTAATAATAATAAAAAAAACACATCCTTTTCATAATTAGGATTTAAACTTTCAACAAAGATGAGAACTTCTGCCTCTGTATCCTAATCTTCTCTTCTCCTTCTCTTTTCTGATTAATTTAATCCAGGGACAAGTAGAATCTTCATCAGATGATTCAATAAAATATTTTAAATTTATATCAAATCGATAGGTGCATGTATCAATCAAATGAATTTCATTCTTATGGGAACATTTTGGGAAAATAAAGCATAAAACTACGATTGTATTGTTGTGCAGGACTGGGTAGGCCAGAGGGAGACTGTGATCGGATCCCAACTTTGGTGGAATTGGGAAGTGGATACTACAAGGTATAGAGGATGGCAGAAACTAACTAAAGACCTCTGTGCTCAGCAGATTAAAGTGATGACATACTGCAACCCTTGTTTAGCTCTGGCAAATCTCTAGAACAATTTTAGGAGCAATTGTTAAAACTATACAACATGATACATGTGCTGTTATTTTTGAAAAAATGATAGAATTAGAATATGCGAGTATGTTTTGAAGCTCTTACTTGTAACAACAGATGGATAAAAAGACAAATATAAGGAGAAACCTCTTTGAGGAGGCAAAAAAAGTTAGACATCTTAGTGAGAGACAAGAATGGAAAAACATACATGGTTCCCAACACAACCTTCAATGTGGGAATGTTGGATTTGACACACCCACATGCAAGTAGTTGGTTCAAGCAGGTTTTATAGGAAATGGTGGATGGTGGAGTCAGGGATAGTGTAGTAAAAGATAATTGTGTAGTCATCTTTCTTGTAGTGATTTCAACTTTAGGGACCCTGATTATATTAATCATGATCTTGACAATTGATATTCCTAAATGAGATATGCTGCTGCCTCTTGTATTCATTTTTTTTATTCTTCATCTCTTAAGCTATGTTTTACAGCATGTGCTGGGGCATGGGAAACCGCATGAAGGTTCAACTATAATCCAAGAATTCGTTGGGAATATAGTTCAAATGAGCCAACAGAAGTTTTCCCCGTAAGTTGGAGTTGAGTCAAAGTAATAAATTTCAAAGTTTAGCACTCAAATATCTAGAGTAAAATTTTATTATAGTTAAATAACTTTTTGAAGCATAATTGCAGGTTTGATACTTACATGTTGATGCTGATGATGATAATGAAATAGCTACCTCCTTCAATACTGCATTACATCTTTTAAATGATGAATATTTGTGTTACGTTTACGAAAGACAAGGGACAAAATTATGAAGTGTACTCTCTTTATATATGTAGATATATACTTTGATTGAAGAACTGTGGTAGCTTTAGATGGTTAATTGTAAAGATAATGAATGATTATGTAGTGGATGATTTTATTAAGTTAATAATATTTTAGTTTTTTTTTGTCATTAGTTGCTATGGGGACATTGAGTCAGTCAGGTACACAAAAAGAATGTAAAATTTTGATTTGGCAACAATATAATTTGTTACAAAATCATTGAACAAGTTTTAATATAGCAACAATTTTTGATACATTTAGCAACAAATTTTCCTTGTTAATGGCATTAAAAATATAATATTTGGCAACCAAAAATTAACCTAATAACAACGGAGAGGATATTGTTGCTAATACTAAAATAAAAGGCAACATTTTTTATCGTTGCAAATCATATCAACTTTCGTTGCACATATAAAGAAATGGCAACATATAATGTCGTTGCTAATCGACGACTTTCGTTGCTATTGAAAAATAACCAGCAACAAACATTTTCGTTGCTGATTCAGCATAATGTCGTTGCCAAATAATATAATCAGCAACGACAATCGTTGCTAAAAAGTTTACATTCCGCAACGAAAGTAAGCTTAGGCAACAATTTTCATAATTTATTGCAACAAAAAATGTCGTTGCAAAATGATGTCAATTGCAACGAAAATGCATGGTCGTTGCAAAAAAAAAAAGTTCATTTCGTTGCCAATTAGCAGGCTTTTGCAACGAAATGGGGTTTTTAACAACGAAATTTTAATTATTCTGCAACAATACATTTTGTTGCTAAAGGATCGATGTCTCTATACGAAAGCCAAATTTCATTGCAAAATGTATTACTTTTGGCAACAAAAAAAATACGTTCGCTGATATGTTAAGGTGCTAGAGAAGATTAAGTATTGTCGCAGTAAGACAATGAAGGAAGATGGAGAATAGGATATTCCAAGTCATCTAGCTATGCTAGATTTCGAAGTTTATTGAACTCGTGCTGATATGTACATTTAGAAAAGGAAAGGATTGGTTCAACTTTTGGAACCAACGTATTTTAAAAGAGTTATTATTGATATGTCTATGTTAATTGTTTCGGCTAGACGAAAATTGATTTGAAAATATTCAAAATGAATTTTATATCATCTGTGCATTCGATTCAAGGGTGGTAAAACGATGGAGTTGTTAATACCATTGAACCTGGTGTTAGATGTGATCTTAGGATCAACAACCCGTTATGGTATGATGTATAATGAAGAAGTCACAAACTGACGAAGTTCTCAACGTACTGTAAAAAGTACGGTATCATGACGTCGTAAACCGTTTTGATGTATTGCGAAAAGAATTTAAAGAAGTAGTCGATGTCAATTTAGTTGACTAGACGAATGTTTCCAGTTGATATCCAATTTATTGGTATGGTCTAAGTTATTTGATTCGGCTAGACAAATGGTATTTCATCGAGTTTTCTTTGAGAACTTGTACCAAACCAAATTGTTTTGGTGCGGAATCTAATGATTTAGTCTGAGGAGAACATGGAAGAGGTAGTTACTTTCTTTGTGATTATAAACTGACCGTTAAAGAAGGGCTTACGGCGAAATGATGTTTAACATAGTAAGAGTTCAAGGTCTATTTGACCCCTCAACAAAAGTATGAAAAATTTTAATAGTAAATTTTATATTCCTCGTTATTCCTTCTGCTTCATGATTCTTGATATGTTATGGGGGTTAGGATTGAGGGAAAGATAAGAACTCCGTTGAAGAGAAGTTGAGAAGAAAGGTAGGCTAAAATTTTGAGGACGAAATTCTGTGAAGAAGGGGTGAATGTGATGACCCGGGTAAGGGTGTAGTTTTAAGAAATTCCAAGGACGGAATTTTTATAAGTGGGGAAGAGTGTGACGACCCGAAAATTCGAGTTGTCCAGGATTTAAGTTTAAAGAATTAGTTATTAATAAAAGGAATTTTTATTAATATTATTATGTGCTATGTGTTTATTAATCGTTCTATAACCTAGGATGATTATAAATCGGGAGTATTCTGGCTACGAGCTAGATTGAGCGAATAAGAATTTTCAAGACGAAAACGAAAGTTTTTCGGGAACAAAATATTTTTGGAAAAAAAGACGAAATAGGCACTATTCATCCGTTTATGCTCGGAGATTTATTTTGAAATTCCGAGAAGTGATAGATTACATTTAATTCCGAGACGTGATGAAATATTCAATAATATTTCAGTTATGGCAAAAATAAAGTTTTCGCCTACGGACTCAAAACCTAAGGGTTAGGAAAAGTGAGTTCTGAGAATTTTATGATCACGTATAATAATTAGGGTTATTATGCGTGAGAGATATGAGTATGATATGAAGTATTATACGAGGATAGTACGAAGATTATTACGACATATAATACGAATATCGTACGAACAATATACGAAGAGATTACGAGAATACGAGAATAGAATGCGTAGAATACAATTAGTCTTAATGGACTTTGAGTTCATGGACTTTGTAGAATCTAATTGGACTTGGATTATGTCAAGCCCAACGCTTTGTGAAATCAAGCCCAAGATAGGCCCAATAAGAATTATGGTTAAGGCCCAAACCAAGAAAAGAAACTGCGGATCGAACCGATGGGTAAACGGATGGGTAATAACCAATGGGGCAACCCATGGGGTGACCCATGGAGAAAAAGGGGCGGCCACTTGGCCACCAAGTAAACTTGGTGGCAAAGTCTTGGAGGATGTGGGAATAGTAAGGAGGTGGGGGGCGAAATGACCAAATTGCCCCTAATTGGAAAATCTATAAATAGTAAGCTCATTTCATTGTTTTATGATTTTGAAAATCCTAGACATTTGAGAGAGAGAGAGAGAGAGAGAGAGAGAGAGAACTCGGATGGGAGGGAGAAGGAAGAGCATGAGCATGAATGATCGGATCGAAAGTATTCATGAAATAGAAAAGCTTGCAAATCGCCGGCTTTGTTTAACGGAAGAAAAATAAGAAGAGGTAATCTAAAACCTAGTTTCTCTAATATTTTTCTGTAAGATTTCTATGTCAAAAACATAGCTTAATGAGATTAAGGAATAACAGAAGATTGGAATGATTTCATATGGTTGAAATCATGAGAAAAGAAGAAATAAGAACTTAAAAATTTAGTTTATAAATTTCTTAAGGAAGTATAAGATTCGTGATGAATTAGAATGATCTGAGTAAATTATATGAATGATTAGATGAAATAAGTAAGGAATAATGTTCTATAACATCAAATTCCAATAAAAAGTGAAATCGTTGTTGCCTAATTTTTTAATAGCACTTTACCACGCAAGTATACGCGTTCAATTGTAATATTCAGCAAGCAAGGATATCGTTCCCACGAGGAAATAGACTAATATTTATCAATTACTAACTCTAATGCAATTAATCCTATTTTAAACTAAGAAAATTTTGTTTGTGATTTGAAATTTAAACTTAACAAACTAATTAATTAAAATCAAAATTTCACAAGAATAACTGCAGATTTAACTGGTTAAGATTACAACTTCCCTTGGTATTTCATTTAAACTAACTTACTTCCCATTTAAAATAAATCAATTAATATGAATTGTTATCCAAGAATGCTTTATGAATATTCACGCACTTCTTCCAAAGACACGTGAACAAATCCTCCTAAATCCAATCTTTAAGACGCGGAATTATAAGGAACACCCCAGTTAATCAACTCACTATATTCCTATGTGAATCAAGTTAATCAGGGTTTACGCACAAATTCTTTCAATGGATACAAAAGACACATAGGTATATTCCTATCCTACACGCTATTAACCCTATTCATATTATATGAACAGATGTTATCATATCCAGATCTCAATCTATACTCCATCTTCCAATTTTATATAGATTATCACAGTAATTGTTGGCCAAACAATTAATCAATAAACATAAGATATAATAAACAATTCAATAAAAACCAACTTTCATTCAATGGGAAGCTTGCAATTTAAACTACATACCAAGTTCCGTTACAATCTTAATTAAAATTTAGTTCATGATAATAATAAAGAAAAACATAATCCAGATAAATAATCCAAACATCCCAGATAGTTACAAAAGATAAAACTAGAGAAGAGAAGAAGAAACTCTGAATTTGCTCCAATACTCTCTCTTAGATCTTTAGCCTTTGCAATTCTCCTTCGTGCTTTTCTTCCTTGTTCTCTCTGCAAAACCCTTGAAGAATTGATTGATTGCTTGCAAAATTCCTTTTTTTTCTTTTCTAGAGTCCTCTCCTATTTGTATTGGTCTCAGCCCTCATTCAGACTCCTATTTGGCTTCAAAAACCCACTTGACAGCTACAAAACGCACCTATTCTACGCACTAGAACGCCTAGGCGCTCATCATAGGCTAATTCCAAGCGCCTAAGCGCTTGGCCAGGACCACATATTTACAGAAATGCCACTCAGCTTAAATTTTCATGATTTTTGACCTTTTTCTTCCCCGAAATGACCAATTTGTCCCTCCAGCTCCAACCTACAACAAATAAACATAAAACACATAAAAAGATCCTAAAAAACTAATAAATATAACAATAATTAAGTTTAATAATATCAGATTCATAGGTATAAAACCTACTCATCAAATACCCCCAAACTTAACCAATTGCTTGTCCCCAAGCAACACAACACAATGCAATAGCTAAATATGCAATGCAAATGCAACTATCTAAATGCCTACATTCCAGCAGTCAAACAGAACAAAATCTATTCATCAAGCCTCAAAGAAATCACAATAAACATGATAGTACATCATATCAAAACAGATTTGTAATTTCATCATCAATCATCAAATCTTAACCTGTTATTATTGATATAGTGTATGTGTGCTTAACATCCATGCTAACTGATATGATGCTAAATACAACACATAATAAATCTCTTTAAAGGAATCATACAGTATAAACTCACAAAATTCACGAACCAGCAAAAACCAACTAAAGACAAATATCCACCAAAATTTAAGAGTCCAATCCGGGATACTTATGCTTTTTTTTTTCTTTACGGGGGCTTTTTGCTCTTTTCCCGTTTTATTGTTTTTGTTTTTTTTTCCATATATATACGTATATATATTTTTTAACCATGACTGTGCAATGTCTCATTCCATTAGGCTAACAGTGCTACCCCTTAGCGAGCTTTCGACCAACGACTCCCAGACCATATAAGACCTTAGGGCGCTAGGTTTTAAGATACCCCTACGGGCGTACTTGCTCAAGTAACAAAGACCCCGAAACAAAACTAGCCACGGTATTTTTTTTTTTTTTTTTTTAAGCTTATATATCCCAAATTTTTCCCCCAAACTTAAGTTTTTATCTAAATTTAGACATCTCCGCCTATTCATTTCTTTCATTCATTCAGACTAGCATTATCCTCTAGAAGTCCATTATGTGTCAATTTAAACTCAATCAGTCAACATGGTTGTCTTTACTGTGCTATCCTTATTATATCAGTTTCAAACAGGTAAAGATTCAAATCATGACAAGAAATCATATCAAAGTCTTAACAGACAATACCATACTTGTCTACTCAATTCCAATCTCATCACTGGCTAAAACAGACTTAAACTATCTAACAGCTGGAAACATGCAAATACTTGAATTTTTTTTTTTTTTTTTTTAGAAAAATTAAAAATGAAAACTACATGAATGCAAACTACATGAAAAACTATTAACTGAATACTATATGAATGCACTATATAAATACTACATGCATGAACTAGAGCTGGAAAATTACACCCCCAAACTTAATCGATGCAATGTCCTCATTGTATATAACAAATAAAATTTAAGAATTTAAGCACTGAGGACTTCCCTGAAAGATAGAAGCTTTATTCCTCGTCAGAATCTTCTTCCTCTTCTTCTTCTTCTTCTTCTGGGGGGTATGCAGCCAATGGTGGGAATTGGTAGGGAGCGGCACCTGGATTCATGCGGGCAAACATCTCAAGGAATGCTGTACTAAAATTCTGATACACCTCCGTTTGCCGCTGAGCTAAACTATCCTGATTTCTTTCCATTCGGTCAAAACTTCCTGAACTCGAGTGGCAACCATGTCGATTCTTCTAGTTTGATTTCTCAAATCGCGACGGATATCTTCATAAAAATTAGGTGGTTGCTCAGAACTTCCAGCTGCAGGAGGATTCTCGTGTGATTGGTGAATAGGCTCGGCTGCAGGCTCGGGAGGAGCAATGATGAATCCTAACCCTCTCGGGTGTGGTATCCCCCCACTCCATACCTTGTACTTCTTAATAAGCGAGTGGTCAATTGCAGCTAAAGGAGGCTGTATAGCTTCCTCGGCATCCCATTTCACCCCAGCTTGTTGTCATAGTCCTGTGATCAAAGATGGGTGTGGTAATCCACCTGAGGTCCCTCCTCGAATTGCTTTGTCAATGGAATCATGAATAACCTGGCCCACATCTATAATTTTTCCTGATGCAATGCAGAAAAGCAGTGTTGCCCTTTGATTTACAACATCACTTATATGCCTTAATGGCATCATCTTGGCACAAATAAATGCATGCCATGCTTTCCCATAATTGCTTAGTTTGGATGCGGGGAACAACACAGCTTCTTGTTGATCTGTTAATTTCCATGTCGTTCCAGGTACACACAAGGCTTGAATAATCTCACTGTAGTCTAGCTCGTGTTGTAGATATTGCATGTATCCATTGTTGGGTATCGTGTTCAAACCATAATAAGCATTTATTGACCCAAAACTAACCTCCACTGATTTTCCTCGAACCCAAATTACGTTACCCACATGATCTATTGCATTTGCGTAGAATTCCTTAACAATCTTAACAACAGATGCATCCGGTTGGGCTGTAAAGTTCACCCATCTTCTACTCCCAATCATCTGTAATAATTCCACATCTTCTATATCGGGCAATAATCCACGCTCGGGAATTAGTGCTTTATTAGAAAGAACATTGTAATATCTGTCCGACGCTTTAGCACTTGTAAATCTCTTTTTGTCATACTTTTGTGAAGTGCCCGAAGTCTCTCCTCTTTGTCTCTTACTAGCCATAGTCTTATGTACTAAATTCTTGCTAACCCAAATGATACTCAATGACTTAGGAGAGCCAAAATCTTCTTTGTGACAATTTATCAAACACTTTGTGTGCACAGATTTGGAACACTATTGGTATGCACTCCCCCAAACTTAATTTTCACCAATTGTTGCAATTACTAAACACACTATACATCCAAGGTAATTCAAGCAACAATTAAGAGTACCCACACCCAATTGAGCCAACACAATGATAGAAACTAGCTGCAAAGTACTAACCTAACTATTATCCAAGTGAATCCAAAGAATTTGCAATAAAATCTTGTGTACTTACTTGGGTATAGCCAAATCTTGATGTTCAATCAAAGTTGGATGAGCAATTTGAGCCTTGAACCCTTACTTTAAGTAGATGTGGCTTGAATGCAAGTGGAATCCCGAATTGGTGAAGAAGGATGATAATATGGAACTTGTTGCTTGGTTTGGGTAGAGATATAGTGTTTGATTAGGATTTGGGAGAGAAAGATTGGTTGTGTAGGCTAGATTAGATGATGGTTTAGAGTTGTGGTGGTTTAGAGATGTAGTAGGAGAGTAAGAGAGTCTTTGATTTGGAATGGGAGAGGAGTTGCCCGAATTGGGGCTTTAAATTTTTTTTTTTTTTACATTGGAGCACCTAGGCGCTTGTTGTGTGTACTGTTGGAGCGCCTAGGCGGTGGCTTGAAGAATCCCTTGGACGTGTGGAGCGCCTAGGCGCTTGGGTTGCACTAGTTTGGAGCGCCTAGGCGCTTGGTCTGGAAAACACTTTCTGACTTTGAGCGCCTAGGCGCTTGAAATGGCTTGAGGAGGAGCGCCTAGGCGCTTGGGGTGCTTTGTAGGTACTAACTTGGAGCGCCTAGGCGCTTGGTTTGTGCATCTATGGAGCGCCTAGGCGCTTGGTCCTTTTCCAACATTCTCTGTTCTGACGTCCTTTGGGAAAATGGCGATAACTTCTTCGTCCGAACTCCGATTTAGATGATTCAAGATGTTCTGGAAAGAGGAAGAGTAGATCAACAACTTTCATTCTTGAAATTTCATGAAATAATATCTTGAGCTATAGTCAAATTGGCTCTGAAGTGACTTCTTTGTACATGTCAAACCGAAAACGCGAATCTAGCCACTCCAAACGTCGATCCATGTAAATTTTGTCCCAAACCTCGTCAAATATCCCCAATCTTAAACTTGTACGTGTTTTCCTTTCCTGAAATCAATTGAATCTCTGTTAGAGAACAAGGTATGCAACAAATCCTTAACTAGCAAAGTTTAACCACTAAATAAACTAATGGTAAAGTAAATTAATAAGAGGAAAAATATCAAATAACAATAAAACTTCCTGGGTTGCCTCCCAGTTAGCGCTTGGTTTATAGTCTTCAGCCTAACTTTCTCCTCTGTTTTAATCGGCAAGGTTGACCGATGTCTTTTCACGATCAAAACAACCCCCATAGTAGTGCTTCAATCTTTGACCGTTGACTTTAAAATTACGTTTTGAATACGGGTCTTCCACTTCTACAACTCCATGAGGATAGACTTTTGAGATTATAAATGGCCCAGACCATCGAGATTTCAACTTTCCAGGAAACAGTTTAAGCCTCGAATTGTATAATAACACTGTTTGACCTGCTTCAAACTTTCTTTCCAGAATTTTCTCATCATGCCATCTCTTAATCTTTTCTTTATATAACTTCGCGTTCTCATACGATTGGAGTCTGAATTCATCCATTTGATTCAATTGTAAGAGGCGCTTCTCTCCCGCAGCAGATATATCAAGATTTAACTTCCGAATTGCCCAATAAGCACTGTGTTCGAGTTCAACTGGAAGATGGCATGCCTTCCCATAAACTAACCTGTACGGAGACATCCCTATCGGAGTTTTGTAAGCTGTACGGTATGCCCATAAAGCATCGTCCAACTTGCTAGACCAATCTTTCCGACTAGGATTCACTATCTTCTCGAGGATTCGTTTCACTTCTCGGTTAGATACCTCGGCTTGACCACTTGTTTGTGGATGGTAAGCAGTAGCTATCTTATGAGTGACTCCGTACTTAGCAAGGATAGCTGAAAACTGCTTATTACAGAAATGTGTTCCTTCATCACTAATGATTGCGCGAGGAGTGCCGAATCTAGAGAAAATGTTCTTCCGGATGAACTTAATCACAACCTTCGCGTCATTGGTGGGTGATGCTATAGCTTCTACCCACTTCGAAACGTAGTCCACCGCTAGAAGTATATAGGAGTTACAGAAAGATGGTGGAAATGGTCCCATGAAGTCAATTCCTCCAAACATCAAACAATTCGACTTCCAGGATCATATTAAGTGGCATCTCGTGTCGCTTTGATATATTACCAACTCTTTGGCATCTGTCACATTTTAATGAAAACACACGGGCATCTTTGAAGAGTGTTGGCCAGAAAAATCCACATTGAAGTACTTTAGCTGCCGTTCTTTCTCCCCCAAAATGTCCACCATAGTTAGATGCATGACATTGGTATAGAATACTCTCCATTTCAACTTCCGGGATGCACCTTCTTATTACTTGATCTCCACATTGTTTAAATAATAATGGCTCATCCCATAAATACTGTTTCACGTCATGGAGAAATTTCTTCTTTTGCTGGCTTGTCAAATTAGGCGGAAACACCTTACTGACAATGAAATTTACATAATCTGCATACCATGGTGTATCCATCCTTACCGCAAATAGCTGTTCATCCGGAAAAAATTCGTTGATCACTGTTGTGTCATTTTTCTTTAGTTCTGAATTCTCTAACCGTGATAAATGATCAGCAACCTGATTTTCTGTTCCTTTTCGGTCCCGGATCTCCAAGTCAAACTCTTGTAGCAATAATACCCATCTAATTAATCTCGGCTTCGCGTCTTTCTTTGCTATTAAGTACTTAATTGCCGAATAATCTGTAAACACAATCACCTTTGTCCCAATCAAATATGAGCGAAATTTATCAAATGCATAAACAACTGCTAATAGCTCCTTCTCGGTAGTGGTATAATTCAGTTGAGCATCTGTCAATGTTTTACTAGCGTAGTATATAGCATGAAAAATTTTATCCTTTCGTTGGCCAAGAACTGCACATTAATTCGAACGGTATAGTCCAATCTGGTGCTATGATTACAAGTGCGGTAACAAGTTTCTTCTTTAACACATCAAACGCTTCTAGGCATGCTTGATCAAAGTTGAATGAGACATCCTTCTCAAAAAGATTGCACAGTGGTTTTGTGATTTTGGAGAAGTCTTTTATAAATCGTCTATAGAAACCAGCGTGTCCCAAGAAACTTCGAATACCCTTTACAGAAATTGGTGGTGGCAGGTTCTCAATGGTTTCGATTTTTGCTCTATCAACCTCAATTCCTTTTGATGATACTCGGTGACCCAAGATTATCCCCTCTTGCACCATAAAGTGACATTTCTCCCAGTTTAAAACCAAATTCGTTTCCATACACCGTTTGAGCACGAGTGTGAGATTTTCCAAGCAATAATCAAACGAATCCCCAAAAACTGAAAAATCATCCATAAATACCTCAAGATTTTGTTCAACCATATCTGAAAAAATAGCCATCATACACCGTTGAAACGTCGCTGGCGCATTACATAACCCAAAAGACATTCTGCGAAAAGCAAAGGTGCCATATGGGCATGTGAATGTTGTTTTCTCCTGATCCTCGGGTGCAATGGCAATTTGGTTATAGCCCGAGTATCCATCCAAGAGGCAATAATACTCGTGCCCTGCAAGCCTGTCCAACATCTGATCTATGAATGGTAGAGGAAAATGGTCTTTACGAGTGGCCTTATTCAACTTCCTGTAATCCATACACACTCACCAACCAGTAACTGTTCGCGTTGGGATCAATTCATTCTGCTCATTCACAACTACTGTCATTCCCCCTTTCTTTGGCACGCATTGAACCGGACTTACCCATGAGCTATCTGAGATAGGGTAGATAATTCCAGCATCCAACCATTTAATGATTTCCTTTTTAACAACTTCCTTCATGATGGGATTGAGTCTTCGTTGTTGTTCAATAGTTGGTTTCGCTTCGTCTTCCAACAAAATCTTATGCATACAAATTGATGGGCTTATCCCCTTGATATCTGCAATAGTCCATCCAAGAGCAGTCTTGTATTGTCGAAGTACCCTTAGTAGCTTTTCTTCTTGAACCTTATCAAGTGATGCAGAAATAATGACTGGCAAGGAAGAAGAAGAACCAAGGTAGGTGTACCGGAGGTGGTTAGGCAATGGCTTAAGTTCCAAGGTAGGCGGTTCTTCTACGGATGATGTCACCTTTTCATCTAGCTTTCCCCGATAATCCAGAGGTTCAAATTTTTGTAGACATCGTGTGAACTTTGGAGTTGAATCTAGCATTTGGACCCATTCTATCACCATTGAATCATCAAATAATTTTTCACTAACCAATGCGGTTTCAAGAGGGTTTTCAATCACAGATTCACCAAATACCTCATCAGTTGCTTCTTCAATTAGATCAACTCTTAAGCACTCTTCCTCTTCCTTCGGAAATTTCATAGCCTTGAAAACATTAAAAGTTTCATCTTGAACTCTCATTGTTAACTCTCCCTTTTGTACATCAATTAATGTCCTTCCAGTGGCTAAAAACGGTCTTCCAAGGATAATGGGTATGTCTTTATCCTCTTCGTAGTCCAACACAATGAAGTCTGCTGGAAATATGAATTTGTCCACCTTCACTAATATGTCTTCCACAATGCCCCTAGGGTATGTCACTTATCTATCTGCGAGCTGTAGAGATATATTTGTTGGCTTTGGGGTTGGTAATCCCAACTGAGTGTAGATCGAAAGTGGCATCAAGTTAATACTTGCCCCCAAATCACACAAACATCTGTTAAAGAACTGGGGCCCAATCGTGCACGGTATTGTAAAGCTACCCAGATCCTTCAACTTCGGTGGTAACTTTCTTTGCAGAATTGCGCTACATTCTTCTGTCAATGCTACTGTTTCGAACTCCCCTAGCTTCATCTTTCTTGCTAAAATATCTTTCATAAATTTTGCATAACTAGGCATTTGTTCTAAAGCATCTGCGAATGGAATGTTGATTTGCAGCTTTTTGAACACTTCTAAAAATTTTGAAAATTGTCTATTTAATTTTTACTTTTGAAATCTTTGAGGAAACGGCACAGGTGGTACAACTGTTGTTTGCTTATCTTCTTGTTGTTTTGTCACAACTTTTTCCTCAGATTTACTTTCTGAACCTCCACTCTCTTGTTCACCATCCTCAGCAGAAATTACTTTCTTGTGTCCGTCCAAATCTGTAGTCAACTCTTTCCCGCTTCTGAGTGTAACTGCCTTACAGTGCTCATTTCCATCATTCCTTGGATTTTTCTCCGTATCACTAGGTAAAGAACCTGGAATTCTAGTATTCAAAGCATTAGCCATTTGCCCCATTTGATTCTCCAGATTCTTTATTGCAGCTGATTGGTTTTTCGTTGTGGTTTCCAACTGAGTTGCAAATCTTGCCAGCAATTCTTCCATTTGTGATAACTTATCAGGTTGATGAGGTTGTGGTTGTTGTTGAGTTTGTTGCTGTTGCTGAAATCCAGGTGGATATGTTTGCCTGGAGTTTGAGCATGTGACTGATTATTACTCCAAGAAAAATTCGGGTGGTTTCTCACTCCTAAGTTATAGTTGTTTGAATAACTTCCCTGCTGCCTGTTATAATTGGAAACAAAATGGACTGATTCAGGATTTATTGCACATTGATCACTTGAGTGGTTACCCGCACATATTTTACATATCGTTTCCATTTTCTGAACTGGTTGTACCCCAAGTGCATCTATCTTCTTTGTAAGAGTAGAAATCTGAGCTGTCATTTGAGTTGACAATGCTGTCATCGCATCCACTTCATACACTCCGACTGTCCTTGGCGGAGTTGTTCTTGCTGTTGGCCATTGATAATTATTAGCTGCCATGGTTTCAAGCAACTGATACCCCTCGTCACAATTCTTGGCCATAATAGTTCCTCCTGCTGCAGCATCTATACTTGATCTCACTGTGCTGAATAAATCATTATAAAAAGTTTGCACCTGAAGCCATTTAGGAATTCCATGGTGTGGACATTTTCACAATGAATCCTTGAATCTCTCCCAAGCTTCATATAGTGATTCTGAATCGTGCTGAACGAAAGAGAAGATATCGTTCCGCAACTTTGCTATTTTTGCAGGCGGGAAAAACTTTGCAAGAAATTTCTGGGCTAGATCATTCCATGTAGTGATCGAGCCTGGTGGTAGTGAATGGAGCCAACTCTTAGCCTTATCTCTGAGAGTAAATGGAAATAGCCTTAGCCTTATTGCATCCTCTGACACATTATTGTACTTGAAAGTATCGCAGATTTCTATAAAGCTGACTGTATGATCGTTCGGATCATCGTTTGGTAACCCTCCGAACTGGCATGAATTTTAAATCATCTGTATTGTCCCTGGTTTTATCTCAAAACTTGTAGCAGTAATGGCAGGTCTCGTAATACTCGACTGAATTTCAGTAACACGCAGTGTAGCATAATCCCGCAGCGCTTTTTGCTCTTCTTCAGCCATAGTATCTTCCTTATCAAATGCTTCTTTGGTTTCCTTAACCCACTTACGCAACCGCTGAAATCTTTTCTCGATGTCGTCCTCGTGAGGCAATAAATCTGGCTTCTTCGATCGCGTTTGCATAAACTAGTCAAAAGCACCTGAATAGAACAGAACAGAAAAAGTTTAAATTAAGATTAACGCTATAAAAATCAATAATGACAAAATATTAAACTAATTTCCCCGGCAACGGCGCCAAAAACTTGTTGCCTAATTTTTTAATAGCACTTTACCATGCAAGTATACGCGTTCAATTGTAATATTCAGCAAGCAAGGATATCGTTCCCACGAGGAAATAGACTAATATTTATCAATTACTAACTCTAATGCAATTAATCCTATTTTAAACTAAGAAAATTTTGTTTGTGATTTGAAATTTAAACTTAACAAACTAATTAATTAAAATCAAAATTAAACAAGAATAACTGCAGATTTAACAGGTTAAGATTACAACTTCCCTTGGTATTTCATTTAAACTAACTTACTTCCCATTTAAAATAAATCAATTAATATGAATTGTTATCCAAGAATACTTTATGAATATTCACGCACTTCTTCCAAAGACACGTGAACAAATCCTCCTAAATCCAATCTTTAAGACGCGGAATTATAAGGAACACCCCAGTTAATCAACTCACTATATTCCTATGTGAATCAAGTTAATCAGGGTTTACGCACAAATTCTTTCAATGGATACAAAAGACACATAGGTATATTTCTATCCTACACGCTAATCATATTAACCCTATTCATATTATATGAACAGATGTTATCATATCCAGATCTTAATCTATACTCCATCTTCCAATTTTATATAGATTATCACAGTAATTGTTAGCCAAACAATTAATCAATAAACATAAGATATAATAAACAATTCAATAAAAACCAACTTTCATTCAATGGGAAGCTTGCAATTTAAACTACATACCAAGTTCCGTTGCAATCTTAATTAAAATTTAGTTCATGATAATAATAAAGAAAAACATAATCCAGATAAATAATCCAAACATCCCAGTTAGTTACAAAAGATAAAACTAGAGAAGAGAAGAAGAAACTCTGAATTTGCTCCAATACTCTCTCTTAGATCTTTAGCCTTTGCAATTCTCCTTCGTGCTTTTCTTCCTTGTTCTCTCTGTAAAACCCTTGAAGAATTGATTGATTGCTTGCAAAATTCCTTTTTTTTCTTTTCTAGAGTCCTCTCCTATTTGTATTGGTTTCAGCCCTCATTCAGACTCCTATTTGGCTTCAAAAACCCACTTGACAGCTGCAAAACGCACCTTTCTACGCACTAGAGCGCCTAGGCGCTCATCATAGGCTAATTCCAAGCGCCTAGGCGCTTGGCCAGGACCACATATTTACAGAAATGCCACTCAACTTAAATTTTCATGATTTTTGACCTTTTTCTTCCCCGAAATGACCAATTTGTCCCTCCAGCTCCAACCTACAACAAATAAACATAAAACACATAAAAAGATCCTAAAAACTAATAAATATAACAATAATTAAGTTTAATAATATCAGATTCATAGGTATAAAACCTACTCATCAATCGTATTCCAAAATATCGATTAAAATGAAGAACGAACGAAGAACACGCGAAGAACACGAAGAACGTTGTTGATGGACAAATTTAAAACCATCGTAGGATAATTGTTGTTGATGGAAAAGTTTAAAACCATCGCGTATAAGTTTGATGCATATTGCTTGGTTAGGAACGATAGAAAAATTCATGAAGAACGGATTAAAACTTAGCTATAATGAAGTTATGGCGAAAATTTCGTAAAAAAAACGAACGAGAATTAGAAAGTTAGTAAATGAACCCGAACGTGTAGGGTTTCATAAGGATGTAAGAAAATATTGAAAATATGAGTCATGGAGTCAAGAATGAACGAATTTCGAGTTCGAATGAACGAATTACGGACGAACGAGCGAAGAACGTTAAAATCGTAAAAATGAACAAAGGGTGAAGATTAAGCCAATCAAATGGCACGTTAATGGATTCAAAACAAAGTTCTGTTCGAGGGTTATTGAAGTACGTAAGATAAGGAAGAGAATGGATTTGGAACAACCTCATTTCGAATTATAACAAATAAGTTATGGAAGTGAGAAGTAAGCGTCTCAAAATGATCAAAGACTTAGAACAATTTTTCAAGAATTAGGGCTTGGCGCCGCGGCACCAACCATGCCTTGTAAGGTGGCGATGCAGCGCCAAACCAGGGAGCCGGGTACTACAAGCTCGTGCCGCAGCGTCAGGAATAAAGAAAAGAGTGGCGCCGCAGCGCCGGTTTTGAGAAAAAAATCCAGAGAGGAGCTTTTAACTGCTCAGCTCTTGGGGGAAATGTAAGGGACGATAAAGAATATAATATTCAACTAATGTAACACTTAATCAAGTGATGCAAACCTTTATTAAAGGTTGAACATATAGATTAAACAAGATTAAATTACAAAGAATTTAATCACGAGATTACGTAACCGATATCCGGGGACCGTAGTCGCAATAAACGAATGTGAGGGACTTCTATGGTTGTGATTCCTTAGACGTTGAGTGACGAGGGTAATGAATAACATTTCGATGTTATGTCATGATAAGGAGAGATAAATGTGAAGCGTATAAACGCTGTGAACGCAATGTCGTTGCGATGCACGCTTGGTCTTAGCATACAATGATCGGTATGGCTTTGACACTAAGAACGAGTAATGAACATGGGGTTCATATAATGGATAACGAAAGTATTAAATAGTATATGAATTATTTAGAAAGCCGTAATGAACGATAATAAGATTAATGAAAGCCGAATGTGATTCGATAAAGAATGAATCCGGAGGGATGACATTTAGTTATTAAAAAGCCGTAAGGAATAAGAAATTGACTTAATCAAACATTATAATAGTTCGTATAAGTTAAGAGAAGTTAGGTTGTGGTACAATCGTAACCTTTGATGGTTGACATATGGGAGCTGGGCTAAACAATTCCTTCAGAGAGCGAAGGTATATACAAAACTGGGAACCGATCTAACTCACTGTGATGGCAATGTAGATGAGACGGGAACTTTTTTGTTGGTTGTTTGTGGGAAACCACTCAGAGTACCATATGGACTACTAGCAGAGACGCGATGTGTGCTGAGTCCTAGAGAAGTTATAAGAAGAAGATAAGAATATAAATCATCCAAGATGATGAACGTATGAGTAAGACATCTCCGTATGTCATAAAACCGTAAACTGGTAATGGAAGTTAGTCGCGTATACTTATATTCCAATAATGCGAACCCTAAGAAGTAAAGTTAAGTAAAACCAATGACGTAAGTTCAATATATGACTAATTGGTGTTTATGTTTTCCCCATATGTCTGTGATATAGGAATTGAAATGAGCAGATCAGCGTAAGCTGTAGCTGGGCATAAGGCAAGTTTCCTAACTTCATTCATATTGCATGAATGTTAGTTTCATAAACTTCTCAGATGTTGTACTTGAGAAGTCTTATCTATGTGCGTATGTGCGATGTATGTACAAGGTGTTAGAATGTATGAGGCTTTGAGCCACAATTTGAACACTTCGGTGTTTCTATGATATGAATTGTTCTGTGATTGAGCTGTTCAATACAAGTATGTTCTGTTTATACATGAACCGTTATTGTTAAGTCTGTGCTAATGATTTTAGCCAGACAGGATGTGTATGAAAAAGGTAGAGGGATGAAAGTATTTCAAAGTGAAAATAATTGTTGTTTTAAAATGATAGGAATCGAGACTATTCCTATTATTCAAGCTGCTTCATAACCTTTATCCGGTTTTGGAAGTTTTAGAGAAATGTTTTAATTCTGAAGTTGTTTGTTCAACTGTTATGACTTGCTGGGCAATTGAATGCTCACACTTGCTTAAATGAAAAACAATTTTCAACGAACAATGTTAGAAGAATTTAAGGATCCCGTAAAGATCAAGCTGACGGTATCCAGATGCAGTACCATTCAGAAGGTGAATGAGCGAGAAGATCAAGTGAAGACTTGTAATGTAAAAAGATAGAATTTAATTATAGACTAGTTTAATGAACTTTTATGTATCCTTGGTGACAGATAAAAGTCACTCTTGTAAGAAGAAATGAATAATGTATTTATCATTATTTGTAATAAAAGAGGTCACAAGGTTCCAGAACTTGGGATTTGAGAGTGTATGTCGTTATATTGCATTATATAATGATGTATGTTGGATGAATGATGTACTCGTGATGTACGGAATCCTGGTGTGAAGATAGACCGGATTTCGGGGCGTCACAAGTTGGTACCAGAGCTAATAGGGCTAAACCTTAGGTAGGAGTACCTAAGACTATAATCGTAGAGAGAAGGACAAAAAGATCACACGTGATCATAGTGAATCGTAGTAACGGATGAGCTGTTAAACGATGAATGATTTATAGCTTATGCTATGAATGAAGGTACTATTAAGTAGTACGAGAAGAAGAACTTAGATTGAGTTGTGAAGGATAGTATATGAATTAAAGAAAATTCATATTAAGTAGAGAGAGATTTAGAAGTTGTAAAATTTCAATTGAGGACTCATGTGATAGCTGAGTTGTATGAACCTTTGTTATGGGCAGAGGTTTGTGCTTGGTGTAAGAACTGCTAGGCTTATTACAGTGATAATCATTGGAATTGGTCGCGCTATCAAGATGTATATAGCGAGAAGGTGAATCTTTTCTCATGTATATACTTGGTAGGTAGAGAACGATAAGGTAGGTGCGAGTTCTTGAAACTCATACTTATGGTAAGTTCATGACTCATAATAATATGGTATGTTTTCGAACGTCTTAGCGAGTGGACGCCTATGGTCTGTCTGGATGTTCTCAAACTCATATTATTGTGAAAGTTCCTGAACTCATAATGTGTGGTAAGTAGATGGACTATACTAAGGTATAAGGATGTTTAGATTGAAAGCACGTTGTTTTCAGTAGGCTTAGTAGTGAAGGTGCTAGAGAAGATTAAGTATTGTCGCAGTAAGACAATGAAGGAAGATGGAGAATAGGATATTCCAAGTCATCTAGCTATGCTAGATTTCAAAGTTTATTGAACTCGTGCTGATATGTACATTTTGAAAAGGAAAGGATTGGTTCAACTTTTGGAACCAACGTATTTTAAAAGAGCTATTCTTGATATGTCTATGCTAATTGCTTCGGCTAGACAGAAATTGATTTGAAAATATTCAAAATGAATTTTATATCATCTTTGCATTAGATGCAAGGGTGGTAAAACGATGGAGTTGTTAATACCATTGAACCTGGTGTTGGATGTGATCTTAGGATCAACAACCCGCTATGGTATGATGTATAATGACGAAGTCACTAACTGACGAAGTCCTCAACGTACTGTTAAAAGTACGGTATCATGACGTCATAAACCGTTTTGATGTATTGCGAAAAGAATTTAAAGAAGTAGTCAATGTCAATTGAGTTGACTAGACGAATGTTTCCAGTTGATATCCAATTTATTGGTATGGTCTAAGTTATTTGATTCGGCTAGGAAAATGGTATGTCATCGAGTTTTCTTTGAGAACTTGTACCAAACCAAATTGTTTTGGTGTGGAATATAATGATTTAGTCTGAGGAGAACATGGAAGAGGTAGTTACTTTCTTTGTGATTGTAAATTGACCGTTAAAGAAGGGCTTACGGCGAAATGATGTTTAACCTAGTAAGAGTTCAAGGTCTATTTGACCCCTCAGCAAAAGTATGAAAAGTTTTAAGAGGAAATTTTATATTCCTCGTTATTCCTTCTGCTTCATGATTCTTGATATGTTATGGGGGTTAGGAATGAGGGAAAGATAAGAACTCCGTTGAAGAGAAGTTGAGAAGAAAGGTAGGCTAAAATTTCGAGGACGGAATTTTGTGAAGAAGGGGTGAATGTGATGACCCGGGTAAGGGTGTGGTTTTAAGAAATTCCGAGGACGGAATTTTTATAAGTGGGGAAGAGTGTGATGACCCGGAAATTTGGGTTGTCCAGTATTTAAGTCTAAAGAATTAGTTATTAATAAAAGAAATTTTTATTAATATTATTATGTGCTATGTGTTTATTAATCGTTCTATAACCTAGGATGATTATAAATCGGGAGTATTCTGCCTACGAGCTAGATTGAGTGAATAACAATTTTCAAGACGAAAACGAAAGTTTTCCGGGAACAAAATATTTTCAGGAAAAAAGACGAAATAGGCAATATTCATCCGTTTCTGCTCGGAGATTTATTTTGAAATTCCGAGAAGTGATAGATTACGTTTAATTCTGAGATGTGATGGAATATTCAATAATATTTCAGTTATGGCAAAAACAAAGTTTTCGCCTACAGACTCAAAACCTAAGGGTTAGGAAAAGTGAGTTCCGAAAATTTTATGATCACGTATAATAATTAGGGTTATTATGCGTGAGAGATATGAGTATGATATGAAGTATTATACGAGGATAGTACGAAGATTATTATGACATATAATACGAATATCGTACGAACAATATACGAAGAGATTACGAGAATACGAGAATAGAATGCGTAGAATACGATTAGTCTTAATGGACTTTGAGTTCATGGACATTGTAGAATCTAATTGGACTTGAATTATGTCAATCCCAACGCTTTGTGAAATCAAGCCCAAGATAGGCCCAATAAGAATTATGGTTAAGGCCCAAACCAAGAAAAGAAACCGCGGATCGAACCGATGGGTAAACGGATGGGTAATAACCAATGGGGCAACCCATGGGGTGATCCATGGGGCAAGAGGGGCGGCCACTTGGCCACCAAGTAAACTGGGTGGCTAAGTCTTGGAGGAGGTGGGAATAGTAAGGAGGTGGAGGGCAAAATGAACAAATTGCCCCTAATTGGAAAATCTATAAATAATAAACTCATTTCATTGTTTTGTGATTTTGAAAATCCTAGACATTTGAGACAGAGAGAGAGAACTCGGATGGGAGGGAGAAGGAAGAGCTTGAGCATGAATGATCGGATCGAAAGTGTTCGTGAAATAGAAAAGCTTGCAAATCGCCGGCTTTGTCTAGCGGAAGAAAAATAAGAGGAAGAGGTAATCTAAAACCTAGTTTCTCTAATATTTTTCTTTAAGATTTCTATGTCAAAAACATAGCTTAATGAGATTAAGGAATAAAAGAAGATTGGAATGATTTCATATGGTTGAAATCATGAGAAAAGAAGAAATAAGAACTTAGAAATTTAGTTTATAAATTTCTTAAGGAAGTATAAGATTCATGATGCATTAAAACGATCTGAGTGAATTATATGAATGATTAGATGAAATAAGTAAGTAATAATGTTCTATAACATCAAATTCCAATAAAAAGTGAAATCGTAATCCAAAATATCGATTAAAATGAAGAACGAACGAAGAACACGAAGAACGTTATTGATGGACAAATTTAAAACCATCGTAGGATAATTGTTGTTGATGGACAAGTTTAAAACCATCGCGTATAAGTTTGATGCATATTTCTTGGTTAGGAATGATAGAAATGTTCATGAAGAACGGATTAAAACTTAGCTATAACGAAGTTATGGCAAAAATTTCGTAAAAAAATGAACGAGAATTAGAAAGTTAGTAAATGAACCTAAACATGTAGGGTTTCATAATGATGTAAGAAAATATTGAAAATATGAGTCATGGACTCAAGAATGAACGAATTCCGAGTTCGGATGACCGAATTACGGACGAACGAGCGAAGAACGTTAAAAGCGTAAAAATGAACGAAGGGTGAAGATTAAGCCAATCGAATGGCACGTTAATGGATTCAGAACAAAGTTCTGTCCGAGGGGTATTGAAGTACGTAAGATAAGGAAGAGAATGGCTTTGGAACGACCTCATTCCGAGTTATAACAAATAAGTTATGGAAGTGAGAAGTAAGCGTCTCAGAATGATCAAAGACTTAGAAGAATTTTTCAAGAATTAGGGCTTGGCGCCGCGGCGCCAATCATGCCTTGTAAGGTGGCGCTATAGTGCCAGACCAGGGAGCCAGGTACTGCAAGCTCGCGCCGCGACGCGAGGAATAAAGAAGGGAGTGGCGCCGCAGCGCCGGTGTTGAGTAAAAAAATCCAGAGAGGAGCTTTTAACTGCTCAGCTCTTAGGGGAAATGTAAGGGACGATAAAGAATATAATATTCAACTAATGTAACATTTAATCAAGTGATGTAAACCTTTATTAAAGGTTGAACATATAGATTAAACAAGATTAAATGACAAAGAATTTAATCACAAGATTACGTAACCGATATCCGGGGACCGTAGTCGCAATAAACGAATGTGAGGGATTGTTATGGTTGTGATTCCTTAGACGTTGAGTGACAAGGGTAATGAATAACATTTCGATGTTATGTCATGATAAGGAGAGATAAGTGTCAAGTGTATAAACGTTGTGAACGCAACGTCGTTGCGATGGACGCTTGGTCTTAGCATACAATGATCGGTATGGCTTTGACACTAAGAACGAGTAATGAACATGGGGTTCATATAATGGATAACGAAAGTATTAAATAGTATATGAATTATTTAGAAAGCCGTAATGAACGGTAATAAGATTAATGAAAGCCGAATGTGATTCGATAAAGAATGAATCCGGAGGGATGACATTTAGTTATTAAAAAGCCGTAAGGAATAAGAAATTGACTTAATCAAACATTATAATAGTTCGTATAAGTTAAGAGAAGTTAGGTTGTGGTACAATCGTAACCTTTGATGGTTGACATATGGGAGCTGGGCTAAACAATTCCTTCAAAGAGCGAAGGTATATACAAAACTGGCAACCGATCTAACTCATTGTGATGGCAATGTAGATGAGACGGAACTTTTTTGTTGGTTGTTTGTGGGAAACCACTCAGAGTACCATATGGACTACTAGCAGAGACGCGATGTGTGCTGAGTCCTAGAGAAGTTATAAGAAGAAGATAAGAATATAAATCATCCAAGATGATGAACGTATGAGTAAGACATCTCCGTATGTCATAAAACCGTAAACTGGTAATGGAAGTTAGTCGCGTATACTTATATTCCAATAATGCGAACCCTAAGAAGTAAAGTTAAGTAAAACCAATGACGTAAGTTCAATATATGACTAATTGGTGTTTATGTTTTCTCCATATATGTGTGATATAGGAATTGAAATGAGCAGATCAGCGTAAGCTGTAGCTGGGCATAAGTCAAGTTTCCTAACTTCATTCATATTGCATGAATGTTAGTTTCTTAAACTTCTCAGATGTTGTACTTGAGAAGTCTTGTCTATGTGCGTATGTGCGATGTATGTATAAGGTGTTAGAATGTATGAGGCTTTAAGCCACAATTTGAACACTTCGGTGTTTCTATGATATGAATTATTCTGTGATTGAGCTGTTCAATACAAGTATGTTCTGTTTATACATGAACCGTTATTGTTAAGTCCGTGCTAATGATTCTAGCCAGACAGGATGTGTATGAAAAAGGTAGAGGGATGAAAGTATTTTGAAGTGAAAATAATTGTTGTTTTAAAATGATAGGAATCAAGACTATTCCTATTATTCAAGCTGCTTCATAACCTTTGTTCGGTTATGGAAGTTTTAGAGAAATGTTTTAATTCTGAAGTTGTTTGTTCAACTGTTATGACTTTCTGGGCAATTGAATGATCACACTTGCTTAAATGAAAAACAATTTTCAACGAACAATGTTAGAAGAATTTAAGGATCCCATAAAGATCAAGCTGATGGTATCTAGATGCAGTACCATTCAGAAGGTGAATGAGCGAGAAGATCAAGTGAAGACTTGTAATGTAAAAAGATTGAATTTAATTATAGACTAGTTTAATGAACTGTTATGTATCCTTGGTGGCGGATAAAAGTCACTCTTGTAAGAAGAAATGAATAATGTATTTATCATTATTTGTAATAAAAGAGGTTATAAGGTTCCAGAACCTGGGATTTGAGAGTGTATGTCGTTATATTGCATTATATAATGATGTATGTTGGATGAATGATGTACTCGTGATGTACGGAATCCGGGTGTGAAGATAGACCGGATTTCGGGGCGTCACAAGTTGGTACTAGAGCTAATAGGGCTAAACCTTAGGTAGGAGTACCTAAGACTATAATCGTAGAGAGAAGGACAAAAAGATCACACGTGATCATAGTGAATCGTAGTAACGGATGAGCTGTTAAACGATGAATGATTTATAGCTTATGCTATGAATGAAGGTACTATGAAGTAGTACGAGAAGAAGAACTTAGATTGAGTTATGAAGGATAGTATATGAATTAAAGAAAATTCATATTAAGTAGAGAGAGATTTAGAAGTTGTAAAATTTCAATTGAGGACTCATGTGATAGCTGAGTTGTATGAACCTTTGTTATGGGCAGAGGTTTGTGCTTGGTGTAACAACTGCTAGGCTTGTTACAGTGATAATCATTGGAATTGGTCGCGCTATCAAGATGTATATGTGAGAAGGTGAATCTTTTCTCATGTATATACTTGGTAGGTACAGAACGATAAGGTAAGTGCGAGTTATTGAAACTCATACTTATGGTAAGTTCGTGACTCATAATAATATGGTATGTTTTCGAACGTCTCAGCGAATGGACACCTATGGTCCGTCTGGATGTTCTTAAACTCATATTATTGTGGAAAGTTCCTGAACTCATAATGTGTGGTAAGTTGATGGACTGTACTAAGGTATAAGGATGTTTAGATTGAAAGCACGTTGTTTTCAGTAGGCTTAGTAGTGAAGGTGCTAGAGAAGATTAAGTATTGTCGCAGTAAGACAATGAAGGAAGATGGAGAATAGGATATTCCAAGTCATCTAGCTATGCTAGATTTCGAAGTTTATTGAACTCGTGCTGATATGTACATTTTGAAAAGGAAGGGATTGGTTCAACTTTTAGAACCAACGTATTTTACAAGAGCTATTCTTGATATGTCTATGCTAATTTCTTCGGCTAGACAGAAATTGATTTGAAAATATTCAAAATGAATTTTATATCATCTTTGCATTCGATGCAAGGGTGGTAAAACGATGGAGTTGTTAATACCATTGAACCTGGTGTTGGATGTGATCTTCGGATCAACAACCCGCTATGGTATGATGTATAATGACGAAGTCACAAACTGACGAAGTCCTCAATGTACTGTAAAAAGTACGGTATCGTGACGTCATAAACCGTTTTGATGTATTGCAAAAAGATTTTAAAGAAGTAGTCGATGTCAATTGAGTTGACTAGACGAATGTTTCCAGTTGATAACCAATTTATTGGTATGGTCTAAGTTATTTGATTCGGCTAGGAAAATGGTATGTCATCGAGTTTTCTTTGAGAACTTGTACCAAACCAAATTGTTTTGGTGTGGAATATAATGATTTAGTCTGAGGAGAACATGGAAGAGGTAGTTACTTTCTTTGTGATTGTAAATTGACCGTTAAAGAAGGGCTTACGGCGAAATGTTGTTTAACCTAGTAAGAGTTCAAGGTCTATTTGACCCCTCAGCAAAAGTATGAAAAAATTTTAGAGGAAATTTTATATTCCTCGTTATTCCTTCTGCTTCATGATTCTTGATATGTTATGGGGGTTAGGAATGAAGGAAAGATAAGAACTCTGTTGAAGAGAAGTTGAGAAGAAAGGTAGGCTAAAATTTCGAGGACGAAATTCTGTGAAGAAGGGGTGAATGTGATGACCCGGGTAAGGGTGTGGTTTTAAGAAATTTCGAGGACGGAATTTTTATAAGTGGGGAAGAGTGTGACGACCCAGAAATTCGGGTTGTCCAGAATTTAAGTTTAAAGAATTAGTTATTAATAAAAGGAATTTTTATTAATATTATTATGTGCTATGTGTTTATTAATCGTTCTATAACCTAGGATTATTATAAATCGGGAGTATTCTGCCTACGAGCTAGATTGAGCGAATAAGAATTTTCAAGACGAAAACGAAAGTTTTCTGGGAACAAAATATTTTCGGGGAAAAATACGAAATAGACACTATTCATCCGTTTCTGCTTGGAGATTTATTTTGAAATTCCGAGAAGTGATAGATTACGTTTAATTCTGAGACATGATGGAATATTCAATAATATTTCAGTTATGGCAAAAACAAAGTTTTCGCCTACGGACTCAAAACCTAAGGGTTAGGAAAAGTGAGTTCTGAGAATTTTATGATCACGTATAATAATTAGGGTTATTATGTGTAAGAGATATGAGTATGATATGAAGTATTATACGAGGATAGTACGAAGATTATTACGACATATAATACGAATATCGTACGAACAATATACGAAGAGATTACGAGAATACGAGAATAGAATGCGTAGAATACGATTAGTCTTAATGGACTTTGAGTTCATGGACTTTGTAGAATCTAATTGGACTTGGATTATGTCAAGCCCAACTCTTTATGAAATCAAGCCCAAGATAGGCCCAATAAGAATTATGGTTAAGGCCCAAACCAAGAAAAGAAACCGCGGATCGAACCGATGGGTAAACGGATGGGTAATAACCAATGGGGCAACCCATGGGGTGATCCATGGGGCAAGAGGGGCGGCCACTTGGCCACCAAGTAAACTTGGTGGCTAAGTCTTGGAGGAGGTGGGAATAGTAAGGAGGTGGAGGGCGAAATGAACAAATTTCCCCTAATTGGAAAATCTATAAATAATAAACTCATTTCATTGTTTTGTGATTTTGAAAATCCTAGACATTTGAGAGAGTGAGAGAGAGAGAGAGAGAACTCGGATGGGAGGGAGAAGGAAGAGCATGAGCATGAATGATCGGATCGAAAGTGTTCGTGAAATAGAAAAGCTTGCAAATCGCCGGCTTTGTCTAGCGGAAGAAAAATAAGAAGAAGAGGTCATCTAAAACCTAGTTTCTCTAATATTTTTCTTTAAGATTTCTATGTCAAAAACATAGCTTAATGAGATTAAGGAATAAAAGAAGATTGGAATGATTTCATATGGTTGAAATCATGAGAAAAGAAGAAATAAGAACTTAGAAATTTAGTTTATAAATTTCTTAAGGAAGTATAAGATTCGTGATGAATTAGAATGATCCGAGTGAATTATATGAATGATTAGATGAAATAAGTAAGGAATAATGTTCTATAACATCAAATTCCAATAAAAAGTGAAATCGTAATCCAAAATATCGATTAAAATGAAGAACGAACGAAGAACACGAAGAACACGCGAAGAACACGAAGAACGTTGTTGATGGACAAATTTAAAACCATCGTAGGATAATTGTTATTGATGGACAAGTTTAAAACCATCGCGTATAAGTTTGATGCATATTGCTTGGTTAGAAACGATAGAAACGTTCATGAAGAACGGATTAAAACTTAGCTATAACGAAGTTATGGCAAAAATTTCGTAAAAAAAATGAACGAGAATTAGAAAGTTAGTAAATGAACCCGAACGTGTAGGGTTTTATAAGGATGTAAGATAATATTGAAAATATGAGTCATGGAGTCAAGAATGAACGAATTCCGAGTTGAGATGACCGAATTACGGACGAACGAGCGAAGAACGTTAAAAGCATAAAAATGAACGAAGGGTGAAGATTAAGCCAATCTAATGGCACGTTAATGGATTCAGAACAAAGTTCTATCCAAGGGGTATTGAAGTACGTAAGATAAGGAAGAGAATGGCTTTGGAACGACCTCATTCCGAGTTATAACAAACAAGTTATGGAAGTGAGAAGTAAGCGTCTTAGAATGATCAAAGACTTAGAAGAATTTTTCAAGAATTAGGGCTTGGCGCCGCGGCGCCAAACCATGCCTTGTAAGGTGGCGCTGCAGCGCCAGACCAGGGAGCCGGGTACTGCAAGCTCGCGCCGTGACGCGAGGAATAAAGAAGGGAGTGGCGCCGCAGCGCCGGTGTTGAGAAAAAAAATCCATAGAGGAGCTTTTAACTGCTCAGCTCTTGGGGGAATGTAAGGGACGATAAAGAATATAATATTCAACTAATGTAACACTTAATCAAGTGATGTAAACCTTTATTAAAGGTTGAACATATAGATTAAACAAGATTAAATGACATAATTTAATCATGAGATTACGTAACCGATATCCGGGGACCGTAGTCGCAATAAACGAACGTGAGGGATTGTTATGGTTGGGATTCCTTAGACGTTGAGTGACGAGGGTAATGAATAACATTTCGATGTTATGTCATGATAAGGAGAGATAAGTGTGAAGCGTATAGACGCTGTGAACTCAACGTCGTTGCGATGGACGTTTGGTCTTAGCATACAATGATCGGTATGGCTTTGACACTAAGAACGAGTAATGAACATGGGGTTCATATAATGGATAACGAAAGTATTAAATAGTATATGAATTATTTAGAAAGCCGTAATGAACGGTAATAAGATTAATAAAAGCCGAATGTGATTCGATAAAGAATGAATTCGGAGGGATGACATTTAGTTATTAAAAAGCCGTAATGAATAAGAAATTGACTTAATCGAACATTATAATAGTTCGTATAAGTTAAGAGAAGTTAGGTTGTGGTGCAATCGTAACCTTTGATGGTTGACATATGGGAGCTGGGCTAAACAATTCCTTTAGAGAGCGAAGGTATATACAAAATTGGCAACCGATCTAACTAACTGTGATAGGCAGTGTAGATGAGACGGGAACTTGTTTGTTTGTTGTTTGTGGGAAACCACTCAGAGTACCATATGGACTACTAGCAGAGACGCGATGTGTGCTGAGTCCTAGAGAAGTTATAAGAAGAAGATAAGAATATAAATCATCCAAGATGATGAACGTATGAGTAAGACATCTTCGTATGTCATAAAATCGTAAACTGGTAAAGGAAGTTAGTCGCGTATACTTATATTTCAAGAACGCGAACCCTAAGAAGTAAAGTTAAGTAAAACCAATGACGTAAGTTCAATATATGACTAACTGGTGTTTATGTTTTCTCCATATGTGTGTGATATAGGAATTGAAATGAGCAGATCAGCGTAAGCTGTAGCTGGGCGTAAGGCAAGTTTCCTAACTTCATTCATATTGCATGAATGTTAGTTTCTTAAACTTCTCAGATGTTGTACTTGAGAAGTCTTGTCTATGTGCGTATGTGCGATGTATGTACAAGGTGTTAGAATATATGGGGCTTTGAGCCACAATTTGAACACTTCGGTGTTTCTATGATATGAATTGTTCTGTGATTGAGCTGTTCAATACAAGTATGTTCTGTTTATACATGAACCGTTATTGTTAAGTCTGTGGTAATGATTCTAGCCAGACAGGATGTGTATGAAAAAGGTAGAGGGATGAAAGTATTTCAAAGTGAAAATAATTGTTGTTTTAAAATGATAGGAATCGAGACTTTTCCTATTATTCAATCTGCTTAAAAACTTTGTTCGGCTATGGAAGTTTTAGAAAAATGTTTTAATTCTGAAGTTGTTTGTTCAACTGTTATGACTTGCTGGGCAATTGAATGCTCACACTTGCTTAAATGAAAAACAATTTTCAGCGAATAAGGTTAGAAGAACTTAAGGATCCCGTAAAGATCAAGCTGACGGTATCCAGATGCAGTACCATTCATAAGGTGAATGAGCGAGAAGATCAAGTGAAGACTTGTAATGTAAAAAGATAGAATGTAATTATAGACTAGTTTAATGAACTGTTATGTATCCTTGGTGGCGGATAAAAGTCACTCTTGTAAGAAGAAATGAATAATGTATTTATCATTATTTATAATAAAAGAGGTCATAAGGTTCAAGAACCTGGGATTTGAGAGTGTATGTCGTTATATTGCATTATATAATGATGTATATTGGATGAATGATGCACTCGTGATGTACGGAATCTGGGTGTGAAGATAGACCGGATTTCAGGGCGTCACAGTGCACATATTTGATGATTTATTATGTTGGTTGTAACTAATTTGTAGTCTAGTAGGTGAACTTTAGACTCATGCCTTTAAATTATTAAAACATAAAGTAGGTTGATCACAGTGGCTGGTCAAAGTAGATGAAAAGATCATGAGAGTTGTTTTCTGGGTAACCCAGAAAATGTTTGAGCCTTATCTCTGACAAGGTTTGACCGTCATGGATCTGATGATTATGTTGTTGTTAGACTAGTTTTATGTGATAGATCTATACTCTGATATGTTGTCTACACACCGAAATTACTAAATCACAAGATCATCACGCGGATTGCAAGTTGTGGAAGCCCAAATGTGCTTGCACGAACTGTTCTTTATTTCTGGGTAACCCAGAAAATGAAGAACAGCTCTGACAACTTTTGTAATGGCTTAGAACTTTCTGATTAATGATGTTTAGACTTGACCATTGTTTCAAGCATGTACTTTGTTAGTTTGTCTACAAATCCCGACGTCTAGAACACCTTTACCATGAACAGATTTCACGATATAAGGCCACCAAGGTCGTTGACCAGCCATGACTTGATTTTCTGGGCAACCCAGAAACATGATGAACAGCTCTGACAACTTGTTCAAGGTTTTGTATCTTGCTTGTGTGTTGTAATTTGACCCAGAACTTGCTTAATACTTGTAGTGTTACACTAACACTACAAGATCTGATCTATAGTTAGCCCAGAAAAACATTACACAGTGAATGATCATTGGTCAAAGTAGGTCACTCGATAACTACTTAAGCATGTTCTTGAGCCTCAAGAACACCTAAGGCGATAGATTATGTCGCTAAAGGCTATAGCGACAGGTTTATTCATTTTATTTTCCCAAAATCATTTAAAAATAGAAATTAAGTATTAAAAATTCCAAAAATAGTTTTAAAAATTATTTTAAGTTATAGAAATTAACTTTTAATAATTTGAAATATTTTCCATAAATATTAGTATTTATTAAAATAATATTGATATTTAATTTATTTAATAAATGCATTAAATAAATTAATTAAAAATCATTTTATTATATTTAAAATCATTTAAAATGATACTAAGGTATTTAATAATATTTTAATTTATAGAATATAACTTTTAATATTTTAAGATAAATTTCATTAATTATTTAATATTAATGACATTAGATTTATTTAATAATTATATTAAATAAATTAATTTAAAAATAATTTTAATATTATAAAAAATCATTTTAAATGAAAATAAATAGTTTAAAAATATTTTAAGTTATAAAATATAACTTTTAATATTTAAAGATAAATTTAATTAATAATTTAATATTAATTTATTTAATAATTATATTAAATAAATAGTTTAAAATGGTTTTATTGAATTAAAAATTATTTAAAAATGATATAAATGAATTAAAAATATTTGAAGTTATAATTAATGACTTTTAATATTTTTATAAATTGTACATTAATACTTAAATATTAATGGTAATTATTTAAAAAAGACTTTAAATATCTTAAAAATCATTTAAGGGTAATATTAATGTTTTAAAAATACTTTGAGTTATTATAAATAACTTTAATATTTTGGCAATGGTTTTATTAATAATTTAATATTAATTAAATATTAATGATAATAGAATTATTTAATATTTAAATTATTTAATAATGATTTCAGTGTTTAAAAAATAATGATAAATTATAATAATTGTTTAAAAATTATTATAAGTCATTTAAAAATAATATGATAGATATTTACATTTATTACAATACAGAATAGAGTTTTAGACTCGATAATTACCCGATAAAGCCGTCGGTACACCAAAATATTTCAAAAATTGATCTGGACTTAGATAGTTTGACTAGATACGTATTTGTTTATGATCAAATGAATGTTAAACATATGTGACAATGTGAATAGGTTATGTGCTGACTGCAAATAGCAGTACTATGTGTTATGATCTGTATTTCTAATCGATAGAATGATCTTATTAATGATAGGTCTCGATATAAAAGATAAAACTAAGTTGCGTAATTGTAATCAGCAGCTCAGGCAAGTGTCTTAACTTTGCATTTACTTTTGCAATGGATATGAGTAAGAAAGTTTTAGAATTATATTATCAGTATGCCAAATTATTAACTCTATTGTTATTGATTATATATCCAAACATTTGTATTCATACAAGTTCTTAAATTATTCGATCATTGTTTATCAACACAATATTATTGTATAATCCAGATATTTATTATATTCGTTAATTTCTAAATATGGTTAGACAAATGTCTTCACTTGGATAATCATTGTATTTAATCACATGTTTGATACATACTAGTTAGTTTCCAGTATGTATACGTTGACTTAAAAGTCATCTAGGCTATTTGATGCAGCTAGACACAAACTTCAAAATATTGTTGAACAAGATAGAACTTTATTGTATCCAACCGAATTATTTTGGTTCGGATTCCTGACTAAGTATGAACATCCCGTACATGGGAAACTTTTTTGCGCCAAAGGCAGATAAGATGAACGATAATATCGTTCTTGCATGTAGTATTGATCAATACATGGCACATTGGGATGATCACCCTCACGCCCGTAAGTTATGACAATTTGAAGATGAAGTTCTGCTAAACCTTAGCAAAAATTGAAAACAAAGTTCATAGTATGTCGACTGCTCTCCAATTATAGTCAATACGTAGTTTCAAAATTTTGATATAGAATTGATATGTTGTTATTATTGGTTCAATTTACTTAACAACAATTGATTCGTTGTAGAAGTATCATTCAAAGAAAACATTTACTTCGTTCAACTTATATTTATTGTTGCTATTACTTGATGGGCAATCAAATACTCATTCTTTCTTTAAATTTAAATGTTTTCAGCTAAGCGTGATCAACCGAAAGGTTCAGGCCAGGACAAGGGAAAACGAAAGTAAATAGAATAAACTTATGCTATATTATGTAATGTAATAGTTTGACTTTATTATTACAATGATATCTATTAATTATCATGTAATGAATGTTTAAAGGTCGCGTATGTAAGACCCCAACTTTTATGAATAAAGAATAATTTTCTCGAAATATATTTTTGAATATTATGGTGTCGATTTGATATAATATTATAGTTGTGGGTAATATTTACAAATTTTGCAAAGTAAGCAAGTGGTTATATAATATTCGATTGGTCGAAGAATATTTATTTCAACAGGGAATATTCGTACGACGGCACAATCATTGGTGGACCCCATAATGGAAGTATTATCGTAGTTAGAATACGACAAAATTATTTTTTTATAAAAATAACGGCGAAAGTGTTACCGTTAAAACTGTTGAACTACCCGGTAGTAAAAGAGCAGTAATACGCGTGGTTGCATAGTAGCATACGGTATTGATTATTGATGCTTACGTGAGAAGTCACTCAGTTATACTCAATTATTGATACAATAATTGTTGCATCATATCTCTCATATTATTGATTCAATTATTGTCACAGTATCATCTGCATAATATTTATTATTATTAAATCAATAATTGAGACGACAAAGTTATTCATATTATTATTTGCAATATTGACAATGTCTAGAAGTTCTGTCAAGGAGAGGTTTGGTAACCTAATTACGCGCCAATAAGGAGAAATCCTTATCGGAAAGCCCCCTCTTTCCTGGGAATGACCTAGTTGTTAAATATCGTGAGTTATAATACTAATGATGAATAAGTTGTGTTGATTAATTATGAAATTGATAGTTCCGTTGTGTTGGGATTATCAGTGTTAGTGAAAATCGACATTTATTTTGATAATAATTGATGTCTGGAGGTTATATTGACCAATCGGGTAATTAATCGGATAAATAAGTAATTAATTGCTATTATTGAAAGTAATATGCACACAAGCCAATCATGTTTGATGATAAAGCATATACTTTGTAACAATCTTATTCATTTATTAATAAAAAGTATTAATTTATTAAAGGCTTTTAATTATCTACATGTTGCTGTTTTATAATATGTGATAAACCCATAGTTTTAAGCAATGCTTTTAGAATAATGATGATGATCATTCTAATGAGATCTAAATTCTTAGAAAGCTTAAAACTAAAATAGTTCCCAATCGTTGGATTACTAAATTGGGGTTGCTTGCTCATTGGATGAGGATGATTGATCTCATGATCATTTGTGTGGAGACACTAAAGCAAGTATGTAGGTGCTTATTAGAGAATAAGTTCACTGAACGTGACTCGCTAAGGAATACCTAATGGAGTTTTACTTGCATGTCAATAGGAATTCCTGTAGTGATAGTAGTACAAGTGATCCTTGGACTTGAGATCATCATAATATCTTGTGTATGATGAGTTATACTTTGACTTATTCCTTAAGACCCTTAGGGTATATCAAAGGGTATGCTTGGGTATAATAAGTTGTACATGGAGATAATGTATGATCAATAAAGAATCTACCACTTCTAGTAAAAGAAGAGAAATGTCCTATATGATTCGATAAATGACAACTCAGTAGTCCTTGGCCAAGGCAGAATGAAATTAGAAAGGAGTTTCTAATTTGCATTACTTGGAGTTGTGCATTTAAGAGTCGAAATACATATAATTAAATAAAATAAGACTTGACAGAAATTCCATGTCTTATATTTAATTGGGACATTGTATGGTGGAAGGATTGAATTGTACGGTAACTATTTACTCAAAGGTTCTTTTATGATTAATGTTGAAATCTATATTATCTGGAAAGTCGTTGATCGCTAGGGAGGCTTATCCCTATTGTAGAATAAATATTATTTATTTAAATAAATTATTAGTTTAATTTATTTATTTAAATAAGATTAGAATTGTTCTAATTGATTTATTCACAACCGGTTTAATATGGAGAACCTAAAGGGTCACACCATAAAAGGAAGAATAATTATTTAAGAAGTTAATGGCATCATCGTAATAATAAGTTAAGTATATTTAATTTAATCTATGGTGATAGAATAAATTAATTAGCTTAATATTTATTATTTAATATTTTAGAAATATTAAATATAAATTAATAAGAGGAGTCTTATTATTATTATTACTATTATTATTATTTAATTTCTAAAGGAGTTTGGGAATTAATTAATAAAAGTACTCTCAAATATCCTAATAGGATTAGGAGGCAAATTAATTAAAAGAGTTTAATTAATTATCCCTAATAAGATTAGGGAGCTTAATTAATTAAAAGGTTAATTAATTATTCCTAATAAGATTAGGAGCCTAATTAATTAAAAGAGTTTAATTAATTAAAATAAAACTCAATTCTTTAATTGTTAAGGATGGGTTGCCCACATCTATAAATAAGAGGAGTCTTATTATGGGTGAGAGAGAGATTGACGTATTATTAGAATACGTAATTCCAATAGTTAGGGAGAGTACCCCTTTTTCTATAGAGATAGAAAACTAGGGTTTGAGCCAAATACCCTTCTTCTTGAATCTTTATTCTTTCTTGGTGGATCACCTCTAGAGGCCAAACACTTGGGTGGCTAACGTTGATCAAAGGAAGGAACCAAACCCGGTGGATTCAAGTTGAACGCAAAAGGATTTGGAGGTGAACTTGTACCTGAGGAAGCTCGATCTTCAAGGGTATGATTTTATTCTTTATCTTTTCGTTAAATTAATAATTATGCATAAAGGATGATCCGGGTTTATGGTTTGTAAATTTTTTTTTAAAACTCTGATTTTACATGTTTCCGCTAATTTTGTGCAATTTGATTGCGTTCATGAATATTACAAATCTAACAGTGGCATCAGAGTCAAACCTTTATGTGAATTATTAATTATTTTGATTTGATATATATGTTGATATGTGTTTAGAACAATTTAATTGGGCATAATTTGTTGTATAAAATTTATTTCATAAAAAAAAAAAAATCCATTCGCGAGGCCCGGTTTTGGAAAATGTTGTTTTAACTTCGTTGATTTAGCTGATTTGATCCTGGTGCTTCTCGTTAATATTTTATATATTATGTTTCCTGCAAGCCGTAATCAATTCGCGTTTATTTTAATCGCATGAAGTTATCAGGAGATTCCAATATATTGCAAGTCGTAAATATATATATATTATAACTAGCTGGGTCCCGTGCCTCCGGCACTATATGGATAATATGATTTAACTCAAACTTTGAACGACCAAAATAATTTATTGAGTGAGCGGGAAATTTAAAATCATTTATATTTTATTAAATTATTAGATAGATAGATGTATTTTATTAGATAGATGTATGAACGGTGAGATTTATCCCAAACTTTGGACGGCCCAGATGATTTATTGAGTGAGCGGGAAATTCAAAATCATTTGTATTTTATTAGATAGATAGATAGATATGTTGCAAATGATCTTCCTGC
The DNA here is from genome assembly GCA_020205505.1 of Panax japonicus. Lineage (NCBI taxonomy): Eukaryota > Viridiplantae > Streptophyta > Magnoliopsida > Apiales > Araliaceae > Panax > Panax japonicus. The sequence continues at coordinate 55,910,090 of CM035096.1, forward strand.
TTATTCAACTTCACGTCAATCCGTAATTTTAAAAAACTTGCCAGGAGATTCTTTTTGTTATTTAGTTAACAAGGTTTGCAACTTATATCCTTGTAAATATATATATTTTGTTCCTCACGAAAATCAGTCAAGGATTCGGTATTATATATATATATATATATATATATATATATATATATATATATATATATATATATATATATATATATATATATAATAATAACGGTTATATTATATATATATATATAATATATATTAATTTGAATTATTTTATAAATAAAAATAAAATATATTTGAATCTTAAAATAAAAAGTTTATTTTAATATTAAAATATAAAGTTTATTTTAATTATAAAATTAGATTTCATGCTAACTAATTAGAGTTGGAATTGGATTCCATGAGAACTAATTGGAGTTGAAATTGGATTCTATGTTTCCTTAAATAAAGGAGTTTATTTAGATATGAAATAAGATTTCATATTATTCAAAATAAAAGAGTTTATTTGTGAATAGAAAAGTGAATCCATCTTTCCTTAAATAAAGAAGTTTATTTAGATATGGAATAAGATTTCATATTATTCAAATAAAGGAGTTTATTTGTGAATAGGAAAAAGAATCCGTGTTTTCTTTAATAAAGGAGTTTTATTTTTTTACATGGAATTGGATTCCATAATTAATTAAAATAAAGGAGTTTATTTTGATTAAAATATAATAGTTTATTTTATTCAAAATTGGATAAATTAAAATAAAATAGTTTTATGTTGATTTAAATTTGGATTAAAATAAAGGAGTTTATTTTGATTCAAAATTAGATTTTATACTAACTAAATTTGCCCATTAAATGATATCAATATATATATTAAATGTTTATTATTCATGAGATGAATGTTATTTATTGATACATATGGTGATGTGTATGATAATAAATGTGATTGATTATGGACTATTGACCAATGTGATTGGATTTTATTTTAGTTGGATGCATGAGTGTATGGGTTTTATTAAATGGGGTCTGCGTACCTCGTCTTCTCTAATTTTTTCTTAATGTAAATTCTATCTCCCTCCTATGTACTTCCCCTTGACTGCTGATCAAGGTTTCTATTTTTTTAAATAGTTTTGTAATAGGAATAGTTAGAATTATTTTGAAGAATTAGAGATCAAGGAGTAAGGAGCGCGTGAAGACCCGTTTGTAATGGAGCCCGGGTTTAAATGTAATAGTTATATTTAAATATTAATTCTTGCACCTCTAGGGTTTGACCTTTTGGTTCACTTGGTGGCTCTAGTGAACCAAACTAGAATAAAAGTCCATAATCAATCCAGGTAGAATATAGTATTCTATATGTGCATGCTTATACTATATATATATTATATATTATGCAAACATGCTTCGCATGTTAATTAATATGACGCGTATTTTATATATATATATGTGCATGCGCGCTAAACAAGATGAGACAAATTAATAAAAAACCCCTCAAATATTTTATATTAAGTTGTAACGTTCAAAGATATTTGGAATATCGAACGTCGCCTTCAAGCATGATAGAAACAATAGAGTATTGAATATTTAATATGAGTTTGTTGTGCACACACAAGGCAAGTATTAAATATTTAAGATGTTGTTTTTATTACATATGATGTTTATAAGGAATTGAACATTACCGCTTTGTTGTGCACACACAAGGGCTGTAGTTTTCTCTTCACTTATATGGAAATGCTGGGTCTGACTTAACTTAAATCATTTTAGTTCGGATGTGCACACACTTGACCATTATGATTTAAGAGGTAAAATACAAGGAGTTATATAGTTGATGTAATTGACAAGAGTTGTCTACCTATTTATTTATATATAGTTTGTTGTGCACACACAAGGCTATATACATTTGAAATGGGATCCTTATCCTCACTAGCATATCTTTAATTAGATATTGTCGAACTATATATATTGAGGGTAATATAGTTTGAAAAAAATAGTGGGAGATACCAATTTAAAACAAGACCTAATTTATTTTGGTAATTAATAAAAGAATGTATGTTAAAATGTTGTTAATTACAAATTCATTTACAGATTTTTACAATGTCTAAATTACTATCACTGCATAACATATTAGATGTTATTTAACCGGACCGAATTAAACGGATTGGTTAAGGTAATTGAGAATAGTTCTCACGGCTGAAAAGCTATCTTATGTCCTTAATACGCCTATCCCTGCAAAGGTTGCAGACAATGCCTCTGAGGAAGATATTGATACTTTTAGAAAGTGACTAGATGATGCATAGTTGGCTCAATGCATCATGCTCGCATCCATGAGTAACGAGCTTCAGCGTCAGCATGAAACTATGGATGCTCCTATTATATTCCTGCACATCAAGTAGTTGATGGTGAGGAAAGTAGGACTGATAGATATCAGATATCTAAGGAGCTCTTCCGATCTAGAATGACCGATGACACTAGAGTACAGATAAAAATCCTTAACATAATCAATTTGATTGATCAATTAGGACAACAGGTTTTGTCATGGATGGAGAGTTGAGCCAAGATTTGATCTTGCACTCACTTCCGGACTCCTTTCACAATTGTTGTGAATTTTTCATATGAACAAGCTAGATATAAGCTTTGCTGATTTGCTTAACATGTTGAAAAATGTTGAGAGTCACTTTCCAACCAAGAAAGACCAAGTCTTACTAGTAGGGGCCAAAGGATCTTCTAAAAACAAGAACGATTCTAAGAAGGTAAATAGAAAGGCGTAAACAAAGGATAATAAGAACAAAACTGATACGGATAGCAAAGGTGTTTGCTTCCACTGCAGTAAGCATGTACACTGGAAATAAACTGCAAGAAGCATCTTGCAGAGGCTAACCAAAGAAGCTTAATGAAGTTTCAGTTACAAATACAATTTTGTTCATGATTTAAAATAAATTTTTTTTTAAGTCAAGGTTCTACTTGGATATTGGATACCGACTTTGGTTATCTTAAATATAGATTTATGAAGGGACCAAGTAGAAGTAGAAAGCTAAACAAATATAAGTAAACCTATGTGTGGGAAATGAAGCAAAGGTTGCTGCATTAGCCATAGGAACTTATAGTTTAGCATTGCCTACGGGCAAATCTATTAAGTCAATAAGTTGTTATTGTATTCCTGTTCTTGTTAGAAACATTATTTCTATTTTATTGTTGGACAATAAAATCTTTGGTATTATAATTAAGAACAATTGTTGTTCTATTTATAATAATAATATTTTGTATAGAACTGGAATATTACTTAATGAATTTTGTGTACTTGACTTACGTGAAAATAATTTTACGAATTGAACAAACTAGTATAAGAAAAGGAGATGATCATTCAAAGAGTTGAATGTGTGTATTTGTTAAAATACAAGTGTGAATTATTTGAAAGGTTCAAAGAATTCAGAAGTGAAACAAATTGACAATGTATTAAGATTCTTTGATTAGATCAAGGAATAAATACTTGTGCAATAAGTTTCTAGATCATCTTAAATGGTTTTCTTATAATGGACACCTCCTGATACGCAATAATTGATTGGTGTATCTGAAAGGAAAAATCGTACCTTGTTGGACATGGTGCGGTCCATAATGATTTTACCGACATTTCAGTATCCTTCTAGGATAATGTCCTAGAAATGGCTGCATACCTACAAAAGGTAACCTCAAAATCCGGCCCCAAGACTCCATAAAAGTTACGGACAGGGAGGATTCCTAATCTTAAGTATGTTAAGATAAGGGGTTGTCCAACTTATGTGAAACGGTTTCAAAGGATAAGCTTGGGACAAAATTTGACAAGTACAGATTTGTGGGACATCCTAAAGTAAGTTTAGGGACATATGTTCTATAATCCTACTTACCAAAAGGTGTTTGTTGCGAAACATGCTGCCTTCTAAGATAAAGGTGTTTATCATTGAAAGGGCTAGTGGGAGGATAATACATCTTGAAAAGTTCAAGAACCACAAAACACTACAAGTCAAATAAGAGGAACCTATAGATAGACCTATTGTACCACAACCGAATCGTAAATCTGGAATAGTACCGAAGATGCCTAGGAGGTATGGATTCATCATGGATGATGATGATGAGGTACGTATCATAGAAGATGATGATCCAGTTACATACGATGAGGTAAGAGTTGCAGACACTCAGAGAAATGGATTGAAGCAATCTTCTCAAAAATGAAACATTAATTTTGATATGATAATCAAAAGAGTTTAATTTTATCAAAAACAAGAATGAACCTAGTGTGTACAAAAGGGTCAGTGGGAGCGTCGTAAAATTTCTAGTATTATATGTTGATATATTACGGACAAGGAATGACATGCCAATGCTAGAGTCAGTAAAGATAAAGTTGTCTAAACATTCCTCCATGAATGATTTGGGAAGAGTATCTTAATTGGGGATGCAAATCTATATAGATAGATTTAAAAAGATGTTTGGCTTAACCCAAGGAACGTATATTCATTTGATGCTAAAGTCGTTTAGCATGGCAAACTCCATGGGATGTCTCATGTTGATGAGCCATGAAGTGTATCTCTCTTAATAGTCCCCATAGACTCCTAAAAGAGAGATCACATGAGTGACAATCATGTATGCAATGAAATATACGCGACCTGATGTTGATCAGTTATATTCTGGAGAAGTTCACTGTGAGACAGTGAAAAACATCTTAAAGTACTTAACCAGCACTAAGGATGTGATATAATTCATGGCAGGTCTGAATTAAAACTAGAGGGCTTAACAGACTCAAGTTTTTCAGACAGACCAAGACGACAGAAAATCCACTTTAAGGTAAAGGGTTACCTTGAACGGTGGTGCAGTGAATTAGAAAGGTTCCAAACAATAAAGAATTATTGGTTTAGTGATAAAGACAAAGTATATAGCTATAAATGAAGCTACAAGTTGATTGTTTGGATGAAAAGTTCATTACAGAACTAGGAATAGTTCCTAAGTCTCATCTTGGATCTAAACATGTGTTGTGGCACTTTCATTTGATTATAGGAATCATTGAAAGATGGGAAATCACTATAGAGATAGTGGACTCTCAAGAACAACATTACATATCCATTAACTAAAGCTTATCCAACAGCAGGATAATCGTCACTTAGAGAAGAAGAGCATGAGATACCATGACGATTGACTTTAGTGCAAGTGGGAGATTGAAAGTAATATGCACACAAGCCAATCATGTTTGATGATAAAGCATATACTTTGTAACAATCTTATTCATTTATTAATAAAAAGTATTAATTTATTAAAGGCTTTTAATTATCTACATGTTGCTGTTTTATAATATGTGATAAACCCATAGTTTTAAGCAATGCTTTTAGAATAATGATGATGATCATTCTAATGAGATCTAAATTCTTAGAAAGCTTAAAACTAAAATAGTTCCCAATCGTTGGATTACTAAATTGGGGATTAGTGAATCCAGATAGATTGGTATATACGTTGCTTGCTCATTGGATGAGGATGATTGATCTCATGATCATTTGTGTGGAGACACTAAAGCAAGTATGTAGGTGCTTATTAGAGAATAAGTTCACTGAACGTGACTCGCTAAGGAATACCTAATGGAGTTTTACTTGCATGTCAATAGGAATTCCTGTAGTGATAGTAGTACAAGTGATCCTTGGGCTTGAGATCATCATAATATCTTGTGTATGATGAGTTATACTTTGACTTATTCCTTAAGACCCTTAGGGTATATCAAAGGGTATGCTTGGGTATAATAAGTTGTACATGGAGATAATGTATGATCAATAAAGAATCTACCACTTCTAGTAAAAGAAGAGAAATGTCCTATGTGATTCGATAAATGACAACTCAGTAGTCCTTGGCCAAGGCAGAATGAAATTAGAAAGGAGTTTCTAATTTGCATTACTTGGAGTTGTGCATTTAAAAGTCGAAATACATATAATTAAATAAAATAAGACTTGACAGAAATTCCATGTCTTATATTTAATTGGGACATTGTATGGTGGAAGGATTGAATTGTACGGTAACTATTTACTCAAAGGTTCTTTTATGATTAATGTTGAAATCTATATTATCTAGAAAGTCGTTGATCGCTAGGGAGGCTTATCCCTATTGTAGAATAAATATTATTTATTTAAATAAATTATTAGTTTAATTTATTTATTTAAATAAGATTAGAATTGTTCTAATTGATTTATTCACAACCGGTTTAATATGGAGAACCTAAAGGGTCACACCATAAAAGGAAGAATAATTATTTAAGAAGTTAATGGCATAATCGTAATAATAAGTTAAGTATATTTAATTTAATCTATGGTGATAGAATAAATTAATTAGCTTAATATTTATTATTTAATATTTTAGAAATATTAAATATAAATTAATAAGAGGAGTCTTATTATTATTACTATTATTATTATTTAATTCCTAAAGGAGTTTGGGAATTAATTAATAAAAGTACTCTCAAATATCCTAATAGGATTAGGAGGCAAATTAATTAAAAGAGTTTAATTAATTATCCCTAATAAGATTATGGAGCTTAATTAATTAAAAGGTTAATTAATTATTCCTAATAAGATTAGGAGCCAAATTAATTAAAAGAGTTTAATTAATTAAAATAAAACTCAATTCTTTAATTGTTAAGGATGGGTTGCCCACATCTATAAATAAGAGGAGTCTTATTATGGGTGAGAGAGAGAGATTGACGTATTATTAGAATACGTAATTCCAATAGTTGGGAGAGTACCCCTTTTTCTATAGAGATAGAAAACTAGGGTTTGAGCCAAATACCCTTCTTCTTGAATCTTTATTCTTTCTTGGTGGATCACCTCTAGAGGCCAAACACTTGGGTGGCTAACGTTGATCAAAGGAAGGAATCAAACCCGGTGGATTCAAGTTGAACGCAAAAGGATTTGGAGGTGAACTTGTACCTGAGGAAGCTCGATCTTCAAGGGTATGATTTTATTCTTTATCTTTTCGTTAAATTAATAATTATGCATAAAGGATGATACGGGTTTATGGTTTGTAAATTTTTTTTTAAAACTCTGATTTTACACGTTTCCGCTAATTTTGTGCAATTTGATTGCGTTCATGAATATTACAAATCTAACAATTATTTCACATGTTTATAACTATTTGTTCACATATGTGTACTATTGATTCACATTCATGTATTATTAGGAGAGGTGGTGCAAGATTGATAATACTTGCATGACTAAATTAAAAATAGAGGTATAGTTGAAGGTACTATACTGTAATTAGTTTTTTCACATGGTTATACTATTGAGTCATATGAATGAACTATTAATTCACATTATTTACTATTAGGGGAGGTGGTGCAAGTTTGATAATACTTGCAGGACTAAATTAAAAATAAAGAAAAAGAGGAAGGTATTATACTATAATATTTCGAGTCCCAAAATGTGCAATTATCGAAACTATATTCCTATAAATAGAAGCTCATTGTTCCTTCATTTCTCACCAATTCACAAAAGCTTTAGAGCAATTATTATAGAGAGAAATTATAGAGAGAAAAAAGAAAAGAAGTTTAATACCTCATTATTCCAATATACAGTTTTTCTAAGGTAAGGGGTATTATTCTTTCATATTATCTTGGAATAACCTATCTATGCGAAGTACCGCATACATGGTGAAATTCTTCTGTTATTTCATTCTTTATTATTCTGTTGGAATAAACTGTCTGTGCGGTCTATCGCATGCCTGGTGAATTCTGTTGTTATTCCATTCTTTATTATTCTGTTGGAACATCCTGTCTGTTCAAATTACACATGACCTGGTTTCATTCTTTATTATTCTGTTGGAATAACCTGTCTGTGCGGATTACGCACACCTGGTGAATTCTTTTGTTATTTTATTCTTTATTATTCTGTTGGAATAATCTGTCTACGTGGATTACCGCATGGCGACAAAAAATCCATATGCGGTTTCATATATTCTATTATACTCAGTTGATTAAAGTTTTGACTTCTATACTCCATGAAATTAGTGGAATATCCTTGATATTTGCGTTTCATCCAGTATCTTTTCGTGGAAATATTCTTCTGAGCATTCTTGAATTTTACTCTACAAAGCAGTATCATGTTGACAATTTGGGCGTTATTGATTTCTGGATAAATTAAATTATAAATTTTTACAAATCTATCCTTGAACTTGTTTTATTGAATTCTTATATCATTGTCATTATCCTCCTATTTATAATATGTTGAAAGTCATATGTGGCCTACAGTGCATAGATGTACTTGGAATGATTATGACCAAGGATTATTCGGTATAATCATGACCGTAATGTTACAAATAATGTGGTAAAAGTCCTCATTGGCCGTAGTGCATTGATGGACAGTTGTTGGCATGATCATGACCATTGATGAATACACAAATATCCTTGGCCCGTAGTGCATGGATAATTTGTGGTCGTGATACTAATGAATATCCTTGGCCGTAGTGCAGGGATGATGTTGTTTATTTATTTAGCTGAGTCTCAACGATAAAAGTGATGAAAACCCTTTTTAAATCATAGAAGATAGTTGATTTTATTCTCTACTTGACTCTTCTAATGGATTACTTGTTCCGCTGCAGTTAAACTTGATGTTTATTATATTTTATCAGTTTACCACTGTTAAAGGCTAATGATAATTTATTCTACATTATCTTAGTCATAATATTTCTTACTGGGCTAGTTGAGCTCGCCCTTTCTTTCACTGTTCTCTTCAGGAAATGAGAACGTAGCCGGGACTAGTCGGGGAACGGAGTGACGGTCCAGATGATAGCATTAGTAGTCCTCACTATTCTGTTAAATAGTGTGACAATAAATGTAATGAGGACTCCATTGAGTGTGGATATTGTCTAGATGACAATATTCTTATTAAAACTCTTAGATTATGTTTTGTCGTATTTTACACGACTGTTGTGTAATTAAATTGTATTTAAATTTTGTACCATGTATTTGGCGACTCAAGATGGGTGATGTATACCTATTTTTGGGGTGTCACAGTTTGTATCAAAGCTTAGGGATATGATCCCTGGCTGAGATGTGAGACAAGAACTAAGAGGGGAGAGACGGGGAATTCTTTCGCTAGTATAACCTAACTAAGTTTATTTGGTATTTATTTGGTCGGTCGGAGTATAGGGATAATATGTGACATGTCAATTAACCCTTGTTTTGTGGAAGCATTTGAAAATGACATGTGACGCCCCGAAATCCAGTCTATCTTCACACCCAGATTTCGTACATCACGAGTACATCATTCATCCAACATATATCATTATATAATGCAATATAACGACATACACTCTCAAATCCTAGGTTCTAGAACCTTATGAACCTTATGACCTCTTTTACTGCAAATAATGATAAATGCATTATTCATTTCTTCTTACAAGAGTGATTTTTATTCACCACCAAGGATACATAACATTTCATTAAACTAGTCTATAATTAAATTCTATCTTATTACATTATAAGTCTTCACTTGATCTTCTCGCTCATTCACCTTCTAAATGGTACTGCATCTGGATACCGTCAGCTTGATCTTTACGGGATCTTAAGTTCTTCTAACCTTGTTCGCTGAATTTTTTTTTCCATTTAAAGCAAGTGTGAGCATTCAATTTCCCAGCAAGTCATAATAGTTGAACAAACAACTTCAGAATTAAAACATTTCTCTAGAACTTTGGTTATGAAGCAGCTTGAATAATAGGAATAGTCTCGATTCCTATCATTTTAAAACATCAATTATTTTCACTTTGAAATACTTTCATCCCTCTACCTTTTTCATACACATCATGTCTGGCTAGAATCAATAGCACAGACTTAACAATAACGATTCATGTATAAACAGAACATACTTGTATTGAACAGCTCAATCACAGAACAATTCATATTATAGAAACACCGAAGTATTCAAATTGTGGCTCAAGGCCTCATACATTCTAACACCTTGTACATACATCGCACATATGCACATAGACAAGACTTCTCAAGTACAACATCTGAGAAGTTTAAGAAACTAACATTCATGTAATATGAATGAAGTTAGGAAACTTGCCTTACGCCCAGCTACAGCTTACGCCGAACTGTTCATTTCAATTCCTATATAACACATAAGGAGAAAACATAAACACCAATTAGTCATATATTGAACTTACGCATTGGTTTACTTAACTTTACTTCTTAGGGTTCACGTTCTTGCAATATAAGGTTACGCGACTAACTTCCTTTACCAATTTACGGCTTTATGACATACAGAGATGTCTTACTCATACGTTCATCATCTTGGATGATTTATATTCTTATCTTCTTCTTATAAATTCTCTAGGACTCAGCACACATCACGTCTCTGCTAGTAGTCCATATGGTACTCTGAGTGGTTTCCCACAAACAACCAACAAACAAGTTCCCGTCTCATCTACACTGCCATCACAGTGAGTTAGATCGGTTGCCAGTTTCGTATATACCTTCGCTCTCTGAAGGAATTGTTTAGTCCAGCTCCCATATGTCAACCATCAAGGTTATGATTGTACCACAACCTAACTTCTCTTAACTTATACGAACTATTAAACTATAATGTTCGATTAAGTCAATTTCTTATTCCTTACAGCTTTCTGACAACTAAATGTCATCCCTCCGGATTCATTCTTTATCGAATTACATTCGGCTTTCATTAATCTTATTACCATTTATTACGGCTTTCTTGATAATTCATATACTATTTAATACTTTCGTTATCCATTATATGAACCCTATGTTCATTACTAGTTCTTAATGTCAAAGCCATACCGATCATTGTATGCTAAGACCAAGCGTCCATCGCAACGACGTTGTGTTCACAGTGTCTATACGCTTCACACTTATCTCTCATTATCATGATATAACATCGAAATGTTATTCATTACCCTCGTCACTCAACGTCTAAGGAATCACAACCATAGCAATTCCTCACGTTCGTTCATCCCGACTACAGTCCCTGGATATCGGTTACGTAATCCCGTGATTATATTCTTTGTCATTTAATCTTGTTTAATATATATGTTCAACCTTTAATAAAGGTTTACATCACTTGATTAAGTGTTACATTAGTTGAATATTATATTCTTTATCGTCCCTTTCATTTCCCCCAAGAGCTGAGCAGTTAAAAGCTCATCTCTGGCTTTTTCCCAACACTGGCGCTGCGGCGCCACTCTCTCTTTATCTCTCACACCGCGGCGCGCGCTTGCAGTACCCGGCTCCCTGGTCTGGCGCTGCGGCACCACCTTATAAGCCATGGTTGGCGCCGCAGCGCCAATCCCTAATTCTTGAAAAATTCTTCTAAGTCTTTGATCGTTCTAAGACGCTTACTTCCCACTTCTATAACTTATTTTTTATAACTCGGAATGAGGTCGTTCCAAATCCATTATCTTCCTTATCTTACGTACTTCAATAACCCTCGAATAGAACTTTGTTCTGAATCCATTAACGTGCCATTCGATTAGCTTAATCTTCACCCTTCGTTCATTTTTACGTTTTTAACGCTCTTCGTTTGTTCGTCCGTAATTCGATCATTCGAACTCGGAACTCGCTCGTTCTTGAGCCCATGACTCACGTTTTCTATGTTCTCTTACTTTCTTATGAAACCCTACACGTTCGGGTTCATTTACTAACTTTCTAATTCTTGTTCGTCTTTTATGAAATTTCGTCATAACTTCGTTATAGCTAAGTTTTAATCCGTTCTTCATGAATGTTTCTATTGTTCCTAACCAAACAATACACATCTAAATTATACGCGATGGTTTTAAACTTGTCCATCAACAACAATTACACTACGATGGTTTTAAATTTGTCCATCAACAACGTTCTTCGTGTTCTTCGCATGTTCTTCGTGTTCTTCGTTCGTTCTTCATTTTTAATCGATATTTTGGATTACGATTCCACTTTTTATTGGAATTTGATGTTATAGAACATTATTCCTTACTTATTACACTTACTTATTGATATAATCAACTCGGATCGCTCTAATTCATTACGAATCTTATACTTCCTTAAGAAATTTATAAACTAAATTTCTAAGTTCTTATTTCTTCTTTTCTCATAATTTCAACCATATGAAATCATTTCTAACATCATCTTCTCTCTATTCTCATTAAGCTATGTTTTAAACATATTAAACTTAAAGAAAATATTAGAAGAAACTAGGTTTTAAATTACCTCTTCTTCTTATTTTTCTCCCGCTAGACAAAGTCGGCGATTTGCAAGCTTTTCTATTTCACGAACACTTTTGATCCGATCATTCATGCCCATGTTCTTCCTTCTCCCTCTTCATCTGAACCCTCTCTCTCTCTCTCTCTCTCTCTCTAAGGTGTAGGATTTCCAAAATCCTATTTAAATGAATTAAGCTTACTATTTATAGAAAACCAAAGTTAGGGGTAGTTTAGTCATTTTACCCCCCTTAACCTTCTTACTATTCCACCTCCTTACTATACCCACCTCCTCATTAGACCTCATTACTATTCACGAGACTTCCCTTGGAAGTTTTGTGATTCTGTCTTTCGGGTTTCGTCCGACAGTTCAAAAACTGCGATTCTCGGAATTCAAATATTTTTGTATATTTCGTCTTTCCTTTACCGACTAATTTTTAAGTATTCTTCGGATCTTCAAAAACTGAAAAATACTTTTCGACGTTAAGCGTTTTCCCTTCACGTTTTGCCCTAATGATTATACGTGATCATAAAATTCTCGAAACTCACTTTTCCTAACCCTAGGTTTTGAGTCCGCAGGCGAAAACTTTGTTTTTGCCATAACTGAAATATTATTGAATATTCCATCACGTCTCAGAATTAAACGTAATCTATAACTTCTCGGAATTTCAAAATAAATATCCGAGCAGAAACGGATGAATAGTGCCTATTTCGTCTTTTTCCCTAAAAATATTTTGTTCCCGGAAAACTTTCATTTTCATCTTGAAAATTCTTATTCGTTCAATCTAGCTCGTAGCCAGAATACTCCTGACTTATAATCATCTTAGGTTATAGAACGATTAATAAACACATAACACAGAATAGTATTAATAAGAATTCATTTTATTAATAACTAATTCTTTAAACCTAAATTCTGGACAACCCGAATTTCTGGGTCGTCACATGACATCCGAGAATGTTGAGAATAGCAATGGAGCACAGGAGACCGTTGAGTCTCCACGGATCAATAATCAGGATAATATGCATCAAGAAGGTGGCAATCCTCATGCAAACAACAACACTGACCAAATGATGAACGATGGAATGTTTAGAGGTTTTATACAATTCATGCAACATCAGGCGAGAGCGGCTCCTGTCCAAAATGTAGGTGGAAACACTTGAAACTCTCGGACGATCACCGCTAAGCAGTTCAAGGAGCTGGGACCACCGGAGTTCATTGGAGAGCCAAAACCAGTTAAGGCGGAAGCGTGGATAAGGCAGATCACCAAGATATTTGATGTTTTGGGATGCTCCGAGGAGAAAAAGGTTCCCTTTGCCACCTTTATGTTGCGAGGAGAGGCAGATTACTAGTGGGAATCGGTAAAGCGTACTCAACCTGTCGCACTGAAGATGTCTTGGGAGACGTTCCAAGAACTATTCAACGACAAGTACTTTCCCAAAAGTATTAGTCACATGAAAGAGGTAGAGTTCATCAAGTTCATCAAGTCGAAGCTAAGTTTGCCGAGTTGTCCCGGTTTGCGTCTCACTTGGTTGATAATGAGGAGAGAATAACGCGGATGTTTCTAAGAGGTTTAAAACCCGAGATATGTCAATATCTAATTTCTTATAAATTGTGTTTGTATTCAGATGTTGTTAACAGGGCTCAGTTATTTGAGTGCGATAACGAGTTAACTAAACCAAGAGAAAGCAACCGGAAAAATGATAATATCAGTGGTAGCAGTCATCGAAGCGGTGACAACAAACGTGGAGGTAATCAACATGCCAGAAATGGTAACCACTTCGGTGGTAATCATGGTTAAGACAGTAAAAATGGACATTTCAAGAAAAGGAGATTCAACAATGATGAAAAGACGTTAGCACCAGCACCCGTTGTTAAGGAAGGAGAACGACCACCTATCATATGCTTCAAATGCGGAGGGGAGGGACATATCAGTCCAAACTACGCGATGCAGTCCAAAGCGTGTTATAATTATGGAAGAGAAGGTCACCTAGCCTGATTTTGTCGTGCACCAAAGACAAGTCCAGCTGGGATGGAGGCACCAAAGGCCGTCCCATAAAAGTCAAAGTCGGTAGTTCAAGGGAGAGTGTTTGTCGTAACCTCCCAGAAAGTAAGGAACCCGAACGAGGTCATCACGGATAAGCTTATCATAAACTCTAGCAAAGTCTATACCTTATTTGATACCGGTTCTACCCATTCTTTTATTTCTCTTACTTGCGCTCAACGTTTAAATTTGACTCCTGAGAAATTAGATTTTGACTTATCTGTGGAAACTCCATTGGGTGAAACCTTCATTACATCCACTGTTTATAAGTCTTGTTTGATTCAAATCGGCAACCGCACGTTACCTTTCGATCTTATTGCTTTAAAAATACTTGCATCTGATGTGACTCTAGGGATTGATTGGTTAACTACTCATCATGTTAAAATTGATTGTTTTCGTAAGGTTGTTAGCTTTCATATTCATAATCAACCTATTATGCGAATTCAAGCGACCAAACCATTAAAATCAATCACGGTCATCTCAATCCATAAAGCTATTCGTTTATTGAAAAACAGATGTCAAGCTTTCTTAGCTCATGTCACAAATTTAAACAAAAAACACGTCAGATTTGAAAGATATTTCTATTGTTAATAAATTTCCTAACGTATTCCCTAAAGAACTTCCTGGCCAACCCCCAGAGCGTGAAATTGAATTTTTTTATCGACCTTGAACCCGGTACAAAACCCATTTCCAAAGCCCCATATCGAATGGCTCCTATTGAACTTCAGGAGTTAAAGACCCAATTGCAGGAATTGTTAGACATCGGTTTCATTCATCCTGGTACGTCTCCTTGGGGTGTTCATGTTCTATTCGTGAAGAAGAAAGATGGAAGTATGTGACTTTGTATTGATTATCGGGATTTAAATCATGTCACCATCAAAAATAGGTACCCGTTGCCTCGCATTAATGACCTGTTTGACCAGTTGCAAGGCGCCAAATTCTTTTCAAAGATTGATCTTCGTTCCGGATATCATCAGTTGAAGATTAAAACTGATGACATTCTAAAGATTACTTTCAGAACTCGGTACGGGCATTATAAATTCTTAGTCATGTCTTTTGGATTGACTAATGCTCATGCTGCCTTCATGGATATGATGAACCGAGTATTCAAAAAATATTTGGATCACTTTGTGGTCGTCTTTATTGATGACATCCTCATATACTCCAAAACCCGTGAAGACCATGAGCAACACTTGAGGTTGATACTCCAAAAGCTTCGTGAAAATATGCTATATGCCAAGTTAAAGAAATATGAGTTCTTGCTTGAGAAAGTTGCATTCCTTGGGCACGTGATATCAAATCATAGAATATCTGTTGACCCGACAAAGATTGAAGCAATTCAAAGTTGGGAGCAACCTAAATCAGTGACCGAAGTACGTAGCTTTCTCGGCTTAGCTGGTTATTATCGGAGATTCGTAGAAGGGTTTTCTTGAATCGCTACTCCATTAACTCAGCTGAGTCAAAAAGATACAAAATTTGGTTGGAGCGAGGAATGTGAGAAGAGTTTTCAAGAACTCAAGAAAAGACTCATTTCAGCACCTGTTCTGACAATACCTGTAAGACCCCAACTTATTATAAATAAAATTGAATTTTCTCTATTTATTATTTTGAAATAATAAGGAATTAATTTGATATAATGCTCTAGTTCTGGGTGAAATGTGCAAATTTTGCAAAATAAGCAAGTGGTTATAAAATATTCATTGTTGTCGGGGAATATTCGTTTGGTCGTGGAATATTCTTTTTGTTGGGGAATATTCGTACGACGGTGCATCCATTTGTGGGCCCCATAACGGATAACTGTCGGATGAAGAAAACGACAAAGTTTGAGTTTTATAAATAACGGCGTAATTATTACTGTTAACACTGTTGGAATACCTGGTGGTAAAAATACAGTAATACGCGTGGTTGCACGTAGCACACGGTATTGCACAATATTATTGAATTATTGATTCTTACGTAAGAAGGCACTACTTAATAATTATTACAGTAATTACTGTTCAATATTTTATTTTATTGGTTCAATAATTGCTGCGTTGATATTTTATATTATTGTTGTTTCAATAATTGTCACAGCACAGTATTTCCCATTATCAGATCAATAATTAATATTATTTGAATAATATTATTAGATAGCATTATTGAAATGTCTAGAAAGTTCTGTCAAGGAGAGGTTTGGTCACCTAATTGCGCGCCAGTAAGGAAAAATCCTTATTAGAAAGCCCCCTCTTTCCTGGGAACGGCCTGGTTATCATAATTGTGATTCTGTAATATTATTTGTGAATATTTAATTATTGATTTATATGATAAGGAAATATTTATTTGATGTGGATATTAATGATGGATTTATTTATTTTATGTGGTTATAAATGAATGAATTAATGCTGAGGTGTTTTATTAGTATTTTGTCGAAGTGGAGGTATTAAAAATCACCCGTTTATGGATTTCAGATATTTTCTGTTTAGAATTTAGAAAAACTCAAAGCTACAAAGTTGTAGAGAATTCGATTTCGTGTGGAATTGACATAAAATTTGTATTTTTCTGATAAACGGGCTATTTTCTATGAATTATAGAAGTTTCAGAAAATAAAATGATTTTTATTAAAATTATGGGTGGGACCCACTTATGTTAAAAACATGTGGGCTACTGGGAATTTTCAGATTTGGCATGCTTGAATTTCTTTTCCAAGGTGTGCGTAGAAATTTGTTTAAAATAATAATATTTTATTATTTTAGTCTCATATGGCGTTCTAGCATTTTCCTATAAGTAGACGCTTAGGTTAGAATTGAAAATCACACCAGAAACAAATTTTCTTTCTCTCTAGATTATCGAGCGTATTTTTGTGAGTATTTTGATACTTTGAGAGTTGTTATTCAGTGCAAGTTTCTGTCAGCACTATATCCGAAATTCAGTCAGAAGTACGGTTATTTTGATGTAAGGGATGTTATTTTCTTCGTAAATAATATTATTTCTTTCAATATCATTATGCTGAAATATTGGTCTGAACTTTTTATCAAATTTAGAACTTTTTGTGTCGGGGTTACTATTCACGTATACGGCACTATTCACCGAAAAATAAAAATTTTCCTTTTTTGTCCAAGATGTTTATTATGGTTACTATCTTTGATTGTATTCATGTTTTGATCTTTATTTTTGAATTCTACTTCACAATTGGTTATTATGGAGTATTATTGTATTTGGATAAACCGAAATACGAATCTTTAATATTTGTCCTTCTAGATCTGTCTCACTGGATTCGTTCTCTAAAATGTTTTTCATCATCCTCAGTCCTTAATAGGTGATATTGGATGAATATATTTGGCCTGTAGTGCAAAAATGAATTATTATCTGATGAATATCTTTGGCCCGTAGTGCCAAGATGAATAGGTGTTGAGATGAACATGACCGACTGGTGATACAAATGAATATATTTGGCATGTAGTGCAAAGATGAATATTTGATTAAAGATGTATATTGATTGATGTTACAGGGATAAAATATTGATGATGGACTTAATTCTAAATCTTAGAAGATAATAAAATTCATTCTCTACGTGACTCTTCTAATGGATTGATGTTTCCGCTGCAGTTGTTGATCTAAAACTTGTTGTCTATTATATTTTATCAGATTTTTCCCTGTTGAAGACTAATGATAATTTGTTGTATATTATCTTTGTCATAATATTCTTTACTGGACTAGTTGAGCTCACCCTTTTCCTTTTTGTTCCATTTTTCTTCTCAGGAGGTGAGAACATGGCAGGATCTAGTCGGTGTATGGAGTGATGGTTCTAAAAAGATGTTTTAGCAGTCCTCACTATTTCTATAAAATAGTGTTTGAATAATTGTAATGAGGACTTATTTGAGTGTGGATATTGTCTAGAAGACAATATTTGTATTTAAACTCACAGTATGTGTTGTCGTATTTTGCACGACAATTGTATTATTGAAGTTGTAGTTTGCTTTCTGTACCATGTATTTGGCGACTCAGAATGGGTGCTGTATACCTATTTTGGGGGTGTCACAATACCATCTGGCTCGGAGGGATTTGTCATCTACAGTGATACTTCAGGCAAAAGGTTAGGATGTGTTCTCTTGCAACATGGGAAAGTCATAGCCTATGCCTCACGACAACTCAAAGAATATGAGATAAATTATCCTACTCATGATCTAGAGTTGGCAGCAGTCATTTTTGCGCTTAAGATTTGGAGGCATTACCTGTATGGAGAGAAGGTGGAGATCTATACGGATCATAAAAGCCTCAAATATTTCATCACTCAAAAGGAACTCAACATGCGGCAATGACAATGGCTTGAGTTGTTGAAAGATTATGATCATACCATTCAATACCATCCTAGAAAAGCGAACGTAGTAGCTGATGCATTGAGTAGAAGATTATGCGGGTACAAGTGCATTATTGTTAATGCAAAGGCCCATTTTATATGACTTACAAAGGATGGAGATAGAGTTAAAAACTCCAGGGACCCATGTTATGATGGCAAATATACGAGTAGAACCGATTTTAATTAATAAAGTTAAAGTTGCTCAAGCTACAGACCTGGAGCTGATGCGTATGAAGAAGAAAGTGCAAGAAGGTGCTATGCCGGAAGCAAGAATCGATGAAGAAGAAATACTTTGAGTCAACTCCAGAATTTGTGTTCCTAACAACCCTGATTTAAAGTATAAAAATATGATGGAGGCACACAACACACCGTTTGCAATCCATCCTAGGAGTACCAAAATGTATCGTGATCTTCGACATACATTTTGGTGGAGCAATATGAAGAGAGAGATAGCGGAGTTTATCTCAAGGTGTTTAACTTGTCAACGAGTCAATGCAGAGCATCAAGTACTAAAAGGTCCATTGCAACCACTTGAAATTCCAGAATGGAAGTGGGAGCACATTACCATGGATTTCTTTACTGGTCTTCCCAAGGTTTCTAAAGGCATAGATGCAATTTGGGTCATTATTGATAGATTGACCAAGTCTGCTCATTTCCTACCTATACGAGAAACTTATACACTTTAACGTCTTACTCGTATGCACATAAACGAGATTGTAAGACTGCATGGTATGCCGGTATCCATAGTTTCTGATCGAGACCCAATATTCACTTCAAGATTTTGGGTTAGTTTTTAAAAAGCTATGGGCACAGATTTACGATTTAGCTCAGCATATCATCCTCAGACGGACGGGCAGTCGGAGAGGACTATTCAAACTCTTGAAGATTTATTAAGACTCTGTGTCCTTGACTTCAAAGGACGTTGGGACAAGTTCTTACCATTGGTGGAGTTTTCCTACAACAACTGTTATCAAACAAGTATTGACATGGCTCCATTTGAGACGTTGTAAGGAAAAAAGTGTCATTCTCCAGTATGATGGGATGAGGTGGGTGAAGCAACGTTGTTGGGACTAGAGTTGGTACGTATGACTACGAAAAAGATTCAAACGATCTAACAACTTATAAAAACCTCATAAGATCGACAAAAGAGTTATGATGATCTTCATCGACAGGACGCGGAATTCGATATTGGAGATCATGTGTTGTTACGTGTTGCTCCATGGAAGGGAGTTACGAGATTTAGAAAGATAGGAAAGCTCAACTCTCGATTCATTGGCCCATTTTTTATCCTTGATCGAGTAGGAACTGTGGCCTATAGACTAGCCTTACCGCCAAGTATGTCTCGTGTTCATAACGTTTTTCACATATCTTTGTTACGTAAATATGTGAAAGACCCAAACCACTTTATTGAATTAGAACCAGACAAGATAGATGAAGATTTAACGTATGAAGAGTTATCTGTTATAATCTTGGATAAGAAGGATCATATTCTACGCTCTAAAGTTATACCTCAAGTCATAGTTTTGTGGAGAAACCACGATGTTGAGGAAATGACCTGGGAGTTAGAATCTGAGATGGAGTCAAGATATCATCACCTCTTCGATATACCAGGTACGTACTCTAATTTTGAGGACAAAATTTCATAAAAAGGGGAGGTTGTAAGACCCCAACTTTTATGAATAAAGAATAATTTTCTTGAAATATATTTTTGAATATTATGGTTTGGATTTGATATAATGTTATAGTTGTGGGTAATATTTACAAATTTTGTAAAGTAAGCAAGTGGTTATATAATATTCGATTAGTCAGGGAATATTCGTTTTAACAGGAAATATTCGTACGACGGCACAATTCATTGGTGGACCCCACAACAGAAGTATTGTCATAGTTAGAAAATGATAGAATTATCTTTTTATAAAAATAACGGCGAAAGTGCTACCGTTAAAACTGTTGAACTACCCGGTAGTAAAAGAACAGTAATATGCATGATTGCATAGTAGCACACAGTATTGATTATTGATGCTTACGTGAGAAGTCACTCAGTTATACTCAATTATTGCTACAGTAATTGCTACATCATATCTCTCATATTATTGATTCAATTATTGTCACAGTATCATCTGCATAATATTTATTATTATTAAATTAATAATTGAGACGATAAAGTTATTCATATTATTATTTACAATATTGACAATGTCTAGAAGTTCTGTCAAGGAGAGGTTTGGTCACCTAGTTGCGCGCCAATAAGGAGAAATCCTTATCAGAAAGTCCCCTCTTTCCTGGAAACGACCTGGTTGTTAAATATTGTGAGTTATAATATTAATGATGAATAAGTTGTGTTGATTAAAGTTGAAATTGATAGTTCCATTGTGTTGGGATTATTAGTGTTAGTGGAAATTGACATTTATTTCGATAATAATTGATATCTGGAGGTTATATTGACCAATAGGGTAATTAATCAGATAAATAAGTAATTAATTGCTATTATTTCAAATTCTTATAACTATTTGTTCACATGTTTGTACTATTGATTCACATTCATGTACTATTAGGAGAGGTGGTGCAAGATTGATAATACTTCCATGACTAAATTAAAAATGAAGGTATAGTTGAAGGTACTATACTGTAATTAGTTTTTTCACATGATTATACTATTGAGTCAAATGAATGAACTATTAATTCACATTATTTACTATTAGTGGAGGTGGTGCAAGTTTGATAATACTTGCAAGACTAAATTAAAAATTAAGAAAAAGAGAAAGGTATTATACTGTAATATTTCGAGTCCCAAAATGTGCAATTATCGAAAATTTATTTTCCTATAAATAGAAGCTCATTCTTCCTTCATTTGTCACCAATTCATAAAAGCTTTAGAGCAATTATTAATGAGAGAAATTATAGTGAGAAAGAAGAAGAGAAGTCTGCTACCTCACTATTCTAATATCCTGTTTTTCTAAGGTAAGGGGTATTATTCTTTCGTATTCATGAAGAGAGTTATTTTCTTTCAATACTCATAAGGGTTTTTATTCCATTCTTTATTATTATGTTGGATTAACCTGTCTATGCGAAGTACCGCATACATGGTAAAATTCTTCTATTATTCCATTCTTTATTATTCTGTCAGAATAACCTATCTGTGTGGTCTATCGCATGCCTGGTGAATTATGTTGTTATTCCATTCTTTATTATTCTGTTAGAACATCCTGTCTATGCGGATTACGCATGACCTGGTTCCATTCTTTATTATTCTGTTAGAACATCCTGTCTGTACGTATTACGCATGACCTGGTTCCATTCATTATTATTCTGTTGGAATAACCTGTCTTTACGGATTACGCACGCCTGGTGAATTCTTATGTTATTCCATTCTTTATTATTCTGTTGGAATAATCTGTCTACGTGGATTACCGCATGGCGGCAAAAAATCCATGTGTGGTTTCATATATTCTATTATACTTAGTTGATTAAAGTTTTAGCTTCTATACTCTATGAAATTAGAGGATTATCCTTGATATTTGTGCTTCATCCAGTATCTTTTCATGGAAATATTCTTCTGAGCATTCTTCAATTTTACTCCACAAAGCAGTATCATGTTGACAATTTGGGCATTATTGATTTATGGATAAATTAAATTATAAATTTTTACAAATTTATCCTTGAACTTATTTTATTGAATTCTTATATCGTTGTCATCATCCTCATGTTTATAATATATTGAAAGTCATCTGTGGCCTGTAGTGCATAGATGTACTTGGTATGATTATGACCAGGGATTATTCGGTATAATCATAACCGTAATGTTACAAATGATGTGGTAAAAGTCCTCATTGGCCATAGTGCATTGATGGACAATTGTTGGCATGATCATGACCATTGATGAATACACGATTATCATTGGCCCGTAGTGCATGGATAATTTGTGGTCGTGATACAAATGAATAGCATTGGTCGTAGTGCAGGGATGATGTGGTTTATTTATTAAGCTGAGTCTCAGCGATAAAAGTGATGAAAACCTTTTTTAAATAATAGAAGATAGTAGATTTTATTCTATACTTGACTCTTCTAATGGATTGCTTGTTCCGCTGATTTGATCTTTATTATATTTTATCAGTTTAACACTGTTGAAGGCTAATGATAATTTATTCTACATTATCTTAGTTATAATATTTCTTACTGGGCTAGTTGAGCTCACCCTTCTTTCACTGTTCTCTTCAGGAAATGAGAACGTAGCCGGGACTAGTCGGGAAATGGAGTGACGGTCCAGATGATAGCATTAGTAGTCCTCACTATTCTGTTAAATAGTGTGACAATAAATGTAATGAGGACTCCATTGAGTGTGGATATTGTTTAGATGACAATATTCTTATTAAAACTCTTAGATTATGTTTTGTCGTATTTTACACGACTGTTGTCTAATTAAGTTGTCTTTGAATTTTGTACCATGTATTTGGCGACTTAACATGGGTGATGTATACCTATTTTGGGGGCGTCACAGCGTACCTGGGATTAGACTCTGATATATTTAAATTAAGTTTGGTATTTATATTATTATTATTATTATTATTATATTAGTATTATTCCGCTCATAGAAATGGTATCATGAAGCACCGAGTTCGGATTTCAAGTACCTAAATTTGGGGGCGTCACAGAGCGTCTATCAACACTATAAGGGATTCCATTTCCACCTCTATGGGGAGCACTGTTTCCATGCCATAGGTTAATGAATGGGGGTTGCCCCAGTAGAAGTGCGCATTAACGTTCTGTAGGCTAATAGAGTTAGAGGCAACAAGGCAGACCATCCTTTGTGATTGACGAACATCTTTTGCATGATCTTTTTGATATTTTTATTAGCCGCTTCAACAACACAATTCATCTTTAGATGATAGATGACAGAGTTAAGGTGTTAGATGTAGAATTTACTGCATAACTCCTCCATCATTTGGTTGTTGAGGTTTTTGGCATTGTCTGATACAATCACCTTTGGTTGCCTATATCGACAAATGACATTATTTCTGATGAAACCAATGATCACCTCTTTAGTAACCCTGAGGGAAGAGGCTGCTTCTACCCACTTGGTGAAGTAGTCGATCATAGTGAAGATAAACTATAACGTCCACGAATTTGAAACTCCTTATTTAATTAAATATGTGATTTAATTTTTAATGAGTTAGCCAAATGTTGCATTTCATTTTGCAAGTGTTGAGATTTCTTTGTCCCTAAATGAGTGTTACCAAGTACATGAATAGGAGCGTGAAGCTAATTTACGTATTTTCCAAAAGCTAGCTATCCTACTCTATTTTCATCTCAAAATCAACCAACCTAGATCAATAAGTGGAGAGGGAGTGGGATTCATGAGTGGAATCACCAACTCTCACCAACCTCCTCTTATCCATATTGCATTCTTGAAATCCAATGCTTTAAATTGTGAGGTAATGACATTGTCTAGTTAACCATTCTTCTATAAATAAGACCTTCATCTTCCTTATTGCAATTGCTGAGATTTATTTGCTAAAGAGCTTGTAAGGAGTGAGAGTATTGCAACGTAATTACCTCAAAAGGTATGAAAATCCCAATTTATGTTCTTAGTTGAGTTTTGTTAAGATTTCTTGAATTAAGCATGTAACATTCTAGAATTTTAATTATAATATTAAATATTTATTGAGTTATATAAATATTTAATGGATGTGTTTATCATTGAATAAATATTTGTTTAATTAATTTGATTTTATTTGGTTAATTATTTGTTAAATAAATAATTAATGAGTTAATGAAATTTTTAATATGTTGATATTTCAAATTGATGGTTAATTATTTTTATTGAGTTATGTGATTAAATGATTTATTTAATTAATTGTTATTTGAATTAATTAAATTAAATATGAAAGCTTGATTAAATAAAGTGTGACAAATAACTATATTATATGGAGTTATTATAATAAATTAAAGTAGTTTTAATTTAGTTTTATCCAAACAAGGTTCAAGGATATTAAGTGTTTAATTTTTAAATGGTTTTTGCCAAACCAGGCCCTATGGCTTTTGAAATTCTTTTAATTTTGAATTATATAAATAAAATATAATTAAAATAATAAATATAATATATTTATATTATATACGTTTCTTTTAGTAACTAATATTAGTTATTAGGATTATTAAGGTTATCAGTTTTTTTTGTTTACGCTTAAGTTAGTTTATATTGGCTACACTGAGAAGAGAGAATAGAAGAGTCTGAGATTTGATAGAGCTTGACAGAGTGAAACTTGAGGGAGATTGAGAGGAAGCTTAAGGATTTCAAAGCCAATTCAGTGGTGTTTGCAAGAAATTATCACGCTAATTGAAGGTATTTTCCCTAATTATATACGAATATGCACATATAAGTTTTTACGGCATAAACCTTCTAAGTCTGTGAATTCAATTTACGGAATTGTTGATATGTATAACTGTTAATAGTGGTTATATGTGATATATTGCTAGAGTTTATGTTTAAACAAGAATTGCATGCTAATTTTGGTTAAATTGTAGGAAAAATTAACGACAATGTATGTTTTATGCATATTTTCTCAAATAGCTTATGTAAGTACCAAAATTAGTGATTAATTTGTATTCTAAATTGTAAATTGAAGCTTGTATATGCTAGTTCGTTAAGAAACGAGCATAACATAATTTGAATGAAGTGATTTGGCCAAGAATTGAAATCACAGTGATGATTTTTGGGATGAATATCAAAATATTGAGTTTTATATGAAAACATGGAATTTGAGAAATTAACCTAGCTTAAATTGTTGTTAAATGGTTTTAATTGGTGGAATATGTTCACAAATATGTTTGTGATAGTTCTATACCATTTTTACATGTTATTATTACTATTTGGTGGGTGAAATTCTTGTTAGTTGGCTTTAGAAAACTGTCGTAGCCATGTTCTGCAGAAATTGGAGTCTGTGCGTAGCGCGACCTCGCAATCTCTTGGCGCGGGCGCGCTGCAATCCAGTATAAAATTGGCGCGACCGCACCAGTGCCCAATTTCAGACAGTGAAGTCTGCTAATTTTGCAGACTTTGAACGTTCAATGTAACTTAGCTTAATGTTAGGTTAATATGAGAATCATATAACAACAAGGTTAAACAGAATCATGTTAGGTGGATTATAAATTCAAAGTTGTAAAAGTGATTAGTAAGTTACGAACATGTTATGCGTAACTTAGTTTATACAATGAATGTTAGATAAGTTTTGTGATGTTAACACTTGGGAATTCTGAAATATATATGGTAGCATAAGATTTGTGCTAAAATAACAAGTTTAGCTAGTAATGCGTTTTATATTGAAAAATGAATATTATTATGTCTAATAGATGTTGTGGTTTTAATATTGTGTATAGGTGAACGTGAGTTTTAATATTTTAGCTTACATTCGAGGCAAGTTTTCAAACTCTACACTTTCGTTGAGTTAGTTCTATTATTACATTGTGTAACTTCATTCTTTTTACATTGAACAAGTTTTCTAAACCTATCTTTTTACATTGAACAAGTTTTCTAAACCTATCTTTTTACATTCAGCAAGTTTCTTGTATCTAATTATTTATGATGATGCAAGTTCCAAAATCTCATCTATTACATTGAGTGTGTTTTAATTCTAAATTATTGGAATTCTAATCATTGTTGACTTACTCTAACTTGTTTAGTTAAACAAGTTTCTTTAGTTTATTCTTTTATAATAAATGTTTCTTGAACCTTAATTCCTTGTGTTGAATGGTTCAATCACTTTGTATAGTTTATTACCATGTGGAGTAAGCATTGTTTCTAGCTTGCTATCAATTAATGCTTGTTCGTTAACTAAAATTCTAATTTAACAAGATCACAGACCTAGCTTATTATTGTTCAAGACAAGGTTTATCATTTCTTTATTTTGATCAATACTTATGTTCTCTAGTTATTTCAAGCATGAGTCTAGAATATAGTCAGTTCACCTATGATTCTCAAATGTTATAAGTTATGTTGTTATTAAACAAATATTGTGTTATAAAGCTTTGTTGATTCAACTAGTTCCCTAGTTGATGATCGTTAAACTTCAAATTACCTTTGAAACTCCTTATTTAATTAAATATTTGATTTAATTTTTAATGAGTTAGTTTTGTGAGTTTATTTAAACCTTATGTGATTATGTGAATTTATGAAATGATTTAAGGGAGTCACTAATAGTTTATTTAAATTAGTGGACTAACCCTAAGAGTTTAATATCAAGGAATTGATAGGATTATTAATAATTAAATATTTAATGTATTTGAATATAGTGGCAAGATTTGAACATATTAATTAATTTCAATTATGAGTAATTAATTGATAATGTGGTAATTAATAATTATTATGAATAAATAATAATTAATGTGTAAAAGGTTAATAATTTATAAAATGATTATAAGTTTAATTGATTAATTTGTGCAATATAGTAAACCTTTATTATATGGTAGTTAGCTATATATTTTATATAGTACAAGGTGGCACATTAATATGTCTATATATTATATATATATAGACTATATAGTAAAAGTCATTTGCATTCATGTGAGTTGCATAATAATATTGTTATATGATATGAAGTGTGTGGGTAAACATTCATGTACACCCTATTGACATATAATAATATCAATTGTTCATTTAATAAAGATGCCATTAAGTTGTTATGATAATAACAGTCATGGTAATAAATAATAAGCAATGCACAATTGTATTGTAGTAATAGAAAATGTACATGAATTATATGGATGTGCACTACTTGATACCTTGTAATTAGGAAATACATTGTATGCCCTTTAAATCATTATAACCTATGTTATATGAAATGAATTGTGTGTACATAATTTATAACCAAAGTTTATATTATGTGAATATATGGTATAAGCCAAATGTTGCATTTCATTTTGTAAGTGCTGAGATTTCTTTGTCCCTAAATGAGTGTCACCAAGTACATGAATAGGAGCATAAGGCTAATTTACTTATTTTCCAAAAGCTAGCTATCCTACTCTATTTTCATCTCAAAATCAACCAACCTAGATCAATAAGTTAAGGGGGAATGGGATTCATGAGTGGAATCACCAACTCTCACAAACCTCCTCTTATCCATATTGCATTCTTGAAATCCAATGGTTTGAATTGTGAGGTAATGGCATTGTCTAGTTAACCATTCTTCTATAAAAAAGACCTTCATCTTCCTTATTACAATTTTTGAGATTTATTTGCTAAGGAGCTTGTAAGGAGTGAGAGTATTGCAACTCAATTACCTCAAAAGGTATGAAAATCCCAATTTATGTTCTTTGTTGAGTTTTGTTAAGATTTCTTGAATTAAGCATGCATTGGTTGATAGTTGGTTTGGGTTATGTCTCTTAGTGTTATACATACTTATAAATGTGTTGGGTTATGTTAGAAACAATTTTTAGAAGGATTTTGTATAGTGGGTTACTGAACTGCCGAAGAGAGCAAGCTTCTGTCTCTGATGCAGGCATGGCGCTGCTGCGCCCTAATTGTACTAGGGTGCAGCGCAGCTGCGTCAGGCCTGCACCAGACCTGATGTTTGCCGTTTCGTTTCTGATATGCTAACTTATTGGTACATTGTTAGAGCAAGCTTGTAAACTATTTTAACATACACATGTAAGCACATGCACGTAGTATGAACAAGTATATCAATGATTGACACAACACTTGTGGTTTTGAAATGAAATCATAGTTTCAAAAGTAGAATTTGTCACGAACACATAATGCGAGCATTATGACTTTATGAAGCATGTTTAAAATCAAGGAAAATATTTGATGCTCTGCAATACAGAGCAGGTTACTGCCTCTAGTGCGGGCATGGCGCAGATGCGCCCTATTTGTACTAGGGTGCAGCGCAGCTGCGCCGTACCTCAGATTCAGTTGATGGTTTCTATTGTGTATAAGTGTTGCTGATATGGTATTAAGACACATATAAACATGAAGAATAGGTATAAACATGTGTTGTAGGGTTTCCTTATGAGTTATGATGTGACTAACATGATTTTAGTATGAAATATAAAGTTTAGAAAACAAACTTTGAAGTGATATATGTTTTACAATTCTGAACTTATGAGACCATATACATGACTGATGTGGAACCTAAGTGAGCATGATATATGATGTATAGTGTCTTTATCATGGTTTAAACTTGTTAGCTTTATGTTAGAGAATGTTTTAAAGGAAAGGTTTGTTATATTAAAGTAATATACATGAATGTTACATGATGTAGGTTCTGGTGTTTAAAGATGTTAAACATAACTTAATCACACACAATATGAGTTCTAAAGTTGTCTTGTATGTGTATATTGCATCATTCGTGATAAAACGATTTCAAAGTCAACCTTAGACATATTTTCAAACATAAGTGCATATTATGTGAGTACTTAGATATTAAATTAGTAATATGTCATGTTATAGCTATATTACTCCTAAACATGATTCATATGTATTAAACTTGATGATTACATGATTTTTATGTTTTAATGACATATAAAGTGTAAGTTAAACTTGAAGTAATAAACTCAAGTATGGTCATCTTCTATGTGAAACTCTAGCATGTATGTATGTTAATATGTATGTATAGGTGTATGTTAGAGTTGGACTGAAGTCAGGAAGTGCAGAAGCTCAACCTTGGTCTGGTCAAGGGACAGCGCAGCTACACCGTCCCTAAGCCTAGACCAGGCGCAGCTGCGCCGTCCTGCAAACTTGCCAAGATGATCCGTTTTTGGTTTGAAGTAGTAAGGCATGCTTATATGATTACTTTACTTTGTAATGTATGACCAATATGTCATATAATGTGTTGAGAAGCATGCTACGTGATGACTTAATTCTTTTAAGTGTAGACTCGTACTAGTTTACACCTACTAATTGAAAAGACCTACTTGTTAATGTTAGGTCGTTTCAACGCAAGTAATTAAAGCTAGATTTTATTGTAGCTGAGCAAACAGGCAAGTTCCTTGAACCCTTCTTTTATTGAGCAAGTTCCCTAAACTTACTCCAATTATTATTGAGCAAGTTTCCTTGAACTTCACTCTTGATTGTGAAAGTTTCCTATCCTTCACATATCGTATTGAGCAGGTTATTGTTGAATTGAAAGTTATTCTTTTAAGCTTGAACTTTATTACTAAGCATGCTATTAACTGGTTTAATTACCTTACAATTATTCCACATCGATATTATTGATATTCACACTTAGTGCACTTGAGTTCATACAGTCTTGGACTTGCACTTCATTTAAAGTTCTATAATTCTTGAACTGTGTCAGATAGAGTCTGAATCTTTGTTCGGTCAGACAAGAATATGAAGTTTTATAAAAGCTATCCAAACCAATTGATGGTAAGGATTCTTAGATTGAAAGAACACCCTTTTTATGATAGGGGAGTACCCCAGGTATCAAATAATAGATACAAAGAACATATTTGAATGTTATGCATATACATGGTGTACGTGAGGCTGATCCCCTCGAGTACTTATTCTGTAGCCAGTAACCAAAGGGTCAATTAGCTATTGATTCCATTAGAGTGTTATAGTTCAAAGTCTACTTAATTAGCAGTTATTCTAGAAGCAATCATTATCTTTGCTTCTAATATTCATATTGTTGAATCCTTCAGATATTCATATTGTTGAATTCATTGTCAGATATTTTCCATTCATCATGATATATCCTTATTGTTGTATTTAAACTTGTTAAGAAAACTTGTTGCTCATCCTTGCTATATCATGAATTATATTGCAACTAAGCCCGAGACCTCGGGAAAGGACAAGGGTAAAGGAAAGATGTAGGATAGTCGCCAGGAGCATAATTTATCTTATGCTTAATTTAAATTATTGTTATGTAATATGAACCCTAAGTAATATTATAGGGTATGTTGAAAGATTGTATTAAGGTTATCGAATCTTGGGACTAGTAACACCTTTGGAATGAACGACGTACGTTTATTATTTTTCGCATTTTAGTTATCGTATGTTGTTTAGAGGTGGATGTTTGTATTTTATCGTGATGACCAAATCAGGGTCAGAGGACCCAGATTCAGGGGCGTCACATAAACTGATGACCATTGTTGGCTTTGGGATCGATGGGTCCGATCACTTTCATTCCCCACATTGAGAAGGGCCAAGGCAAACTCATATTGTGAAGCTCCCTTGGAGGGCCGTGGATAGCATTCCCATGAATTTGGCATTGGTAACATCTCTTGACATGTTCATCACAGTCGGCCTTGAGAGAGAGCCAGTAATGCCCTGTTCTTAGAATTTTCTTGACAAGTAGAGGGCCGTTCATGCGTGGGCCGCATACTCCACCATGGATTTCATCCATGAGCCTCTGAGCTTAGTCTTTGTTCAGGCATCTAAGAAGGCCTAATCCTGCATCTCTTTTGTAAAGTGCGTCTCCGATCAGGTAGAATTTCATGGCCATTCTATGGATCCTCTATCTTTCATCTTGACTCACCTCAGCGGGTGTAGATCCATCTCGTAGATATTCCGTGATATGCTAATACCAAGGGTGCTGGATGGGAGGTAGCTCATCCGATACTTCTCCAATGTAGTTCCCGTAAGCTGGTGCCTTTTGCCGGGAAAATGTGATATTTGGCATGTCTTCCTTATCAAGTATGTTGATCAAGGAGGCCAAAGTTGCTAGTGCATTCACAAAGTCATTCTTATTCCGAGGAATGTGGAGGAAGGATATTTATTCAAACTCTGAAGACATCTGGATAACTTGCCGATGGTAAGGCAGTAAATGTAGTTCTTTAGTGTGATAGATCCCAGTGGTTTGTCTGATTACCAATTTGTAATCTCCGAAGACAGTTAACTGTCTGATGCCTATGGATTAGGCTAGTTCTAACCCCATGATACAACATTCATACTCAGATGTGTTGTTGGTGCTGGCAAACAGTAATTTAACAACAACGGTATACTGCTCCCCCGAAATGGATACCAGAACTGCTCCAGCTCCAGAACCTTCCATAATTACAGCTCTATCAGAATACATCTTACATGGTTGGTGTGTACCATCTTGATGGTGTTGCTGAACTACCATTACCCCTTCATCGGGGAAGTATATTTCCAAGGGTTTAAAATCCCCTTAAGATGCGGAGGCTAGTTGATCCGCAATTCCTTGACCATTGATAGACTTTTGAGTCACATAAATGATGTCAAATTACTATAGGATCAACTACAATTTGGACAGTCAACAATTTAACATGGGTTTGTTGAATACATACTTGAGAGGATCCACGCGGGATATGAGATGGGTTGTGTGAACATGGAGATAATGTTGTAATCTCATGGAAGCCCATGCTAAAGCACAACAAGTTTTCTCAATCAGAGTGTACTTGTGTTAAATGACGTTGAATCTTTTGTTGAGGAAATAAATAGCTCTTTCTTGGCCTCGATCATCTTTCTGTCCCAGCATGCAGCCCATGGCATTGTCATTAATTGACAGGTACATAAATAGGGGAACACCATCCCTGGGAGGTACCAAAATAGGAGCTTTGATTAGCTGCTCTTTAATGAGAAGGAAGGCTTTCTGACACTCATTATTCCATTTCATGGAGGAGTTCTTCCTTAGCAACTTGAAGATAGGCTCACAGGTTTCTATGAGTTGGGAGATGATTCGACTGATGAAATTGATTCTTCCCAAAAATTCTCGTATTTCCCTCTCTGTCTGGGGTATGGGCATTTCCGTGATGGCCTAGATTTTTGCAGGATCCAGCTCAATGCCTCTGTGGCTCACTAGGAATCCTAGCAATTTTCCTGATTTAACACCAAATGCGCATTTGGCTAGGTTCAACTTCAAATTGTACTTACGCAACCGGCTGAAAAGCTTTTTGAGATGATCTAGGTGGTCTTCCTCCCTTCGGGACTTGACAATGATGTCATCCACATACATTTCTATCTCTTTGTGCATTAGATCATGGAAAAGAGCTATCATGGCTTCTTGGTAGGTAGCTCCAGCATTTATGAGGCCGAATGACAACCGTCTGTAGCAAAAGGTTCCCCAAGGAGTGATGAATCAAGTTTTCTAACGATCCTCTTCAGTAACCATGATTTGATGGTACCCTGCAAAGCAGTCAACAAAGGAGTACATGTCATACTGAGTTGTATTGTCAATGAGTATGTGGATGAATGGTATGGGAAAGCTATCTTTGAGACAAGCTTTGTTTAGATGCCTGTAATCCACGTAAACTCGCACCTTCCCTCCGGGTTTAGCCACGAAGACTATGTTGGATAGCCACTCAGGATATGTTGACACCATGATGATGTCGGCTTAAAATTGTTTCACAGTTTCTTCTTTGACTTTTAAACTCCACTCAGGTTTTAATCGCTTGAGTTTCTGCCCGATTGGCTAGAATTCTTCTTTGATGGGAAGGCGATGAATGATGATGTCAGTTGACAAACCGACCATGTCTTCATGAGACCATGCAAACACATCCTAGAATTGGGTTAATAATAACCATATCATTCCTTTGGTTTGGAGTAAGGTCCGTACCAATTTGGATTTGTTTGGAGTTTTTTGAGGTTCCAAGGTAAAAAGAGGTTGTTTGATCAAGATTTGGCATGGGTTTGTATTCGACCCATTCTTTGATCTCCTGAGGTATCTCATAATCCTCTTGTTCAATCTCCATCAAGTTAGAGTCCAACTTTACATCAAAGTTATAGTCCTTGTGAAGAATAGGCACCTCATCAGCAAGTTTAGGCACATCTAACTTTAGAGTCCTGAAACAAAATGCTTTCACTTAACATATGAAAATGTTCAATCATACAAAGTGTTAGCATGAAATGACAAGAATAACTGCTAATATTATACAACAAAAGTAAGTAGTTATTGTTATCTACAGGGCAGAGGGGGTTTTTGCCCTTTTTACCCTTGTCAGAAAATGCAAGGAGTGTTGCTCCAATTGCCAAGGGTCGAGTCCTGGTGGACAGCTGTGATGAAGGGGCTGTTATCGTCGTCCTTCTTTTGAATGATGACCATGATATCTGGATAGTCGTCATCTAAGATATCCTTGTTCATACCCTCGGTATGTGCCAGGAAGTACATCTTCAATAACCGCCACTTGATGTCTTGTTTGCGCTTTTGATTCCTTTCTTCCACCTCTGGGTCTGGAATCAAGACTTTTTTTCCTTTGAGTGGTATCGGCTTAGGAAATAACATGGCTACCACAGGGGCAGGAACCTTTAATAAAGGTCGTACATGATTATTACCTGTAGGTTTAGGCAACAGCCTTGTAGATGAAGGAATCGGTTTGTGCTTGTGAGGGTTCCTATGACTAGACCTAAAAGAGTAGCCTAATTCGGTTGTCCCTGTCTGGCTGGGAACTTGAATTGGGCATTTGATCCCTTGATGATCATTTCCTAACCCTTGTCTAGGTTGAAAATCCAAGGTTATCATCTTTTAACTTGCCGACATTACCTCGGCAAAAACTCTGGGTGTCAGAGGTGAAGCCCGAATAGGATGATAGTGAGTGTTGCTCACCTCAAGGGCTTGGAAGCTGACAGGCTCAACTTCTTTTGTGAAACTGATAAGTGGTATATCACTTTGAACAGGACATTCTGGCTCAGCATTGACAGTAACCAGACTACTGTTTATGATTTACTTGAGCTGCTGATGAAGAGTGGATGGGACGGCTCAAGCCATATGAATCTAAGGACTTCCCAATAGTAAATTATATCATGTAGTGATCTTAAGCACTTAAAAGGATACGTAGAATGTATGTGGACCGATCTCCACGGGTAATTCAATCTCTCCGATAGCATTTCGCCTAGATCCATCAAAAGCTTTGATGAATATATGGCTGCTTCGAATCCTGTTGAGATTGATGTTCATTTTTCCAATGTGGCATATGGTCAAATGTTTAGGGATGATCCTCCATCTATTAGCACTCCTCCGACCACATATTCGAAAGACATAACCGCTATGTGCAAAGGTTTGCAATGACCCATCCCTTCGGGAGGTATGTCATCATCGGTGAAGGATATCACATTGCTATTGAAGATGTGATCAACCAAATGATTGAATTTTTCAACATCCATTGTCTTTGGGAAGTGGGATTCTTCTAATACTTTTAGTAAGACCTTCCAGTGATCTTCTGAAGAGAAAACCAAGTTTAGAATAGAGATCTATTATGGAGCTTCCTTCTACTTTGAACCACCTTGGCTTCATTGTGTCCCATCTTGAGGAGGAATTCTTCAATCTTCTCCTTGGGCACTTTCCCTTTAGATCTGATGATAGGCTTCATCACTCGTTGGGGAGATACAGTTGATTTCTTTAGACACTGCAGCGGTTGTATTTGATGTAAATCATTCAGCCTCTCCATAATTTTATGGGACTTTCTTAGGGCTGAAAACAGGATACTATGGCCTGAATGGAAATATGATTGGCTTTGGTGCAGCAACTTTCAAAGGGTTTTCAACACCTTTGAGCTGAATTGGTTAAATTATAAGTGGTGTGGAAGCCAAATCTCCCTCAGAGGATATAACTACTATAATTTCCTTCCATCCCGGAGGTAATGTGTCTCCACTCTCAGATAATATAGCGTCGTTGTCTGCCATTTGCAGTTCACCACTGTCAATCATGTTTTGAATAAGATGGCGGAGTGCCCAGCATTCCTCAGTGTTGTGACAGTGAGAGTGGGAGTGGTATTGACATACTCCATTAGCATCAAACTGTTTTGAGCGTGGGTTGACTAGAGGTAGCAGTGCTATGATATTCCCCTCATTGATCAGCATCTGCAATATCTTTTCCATCGGTTGGCCTAAATAGGTGAATTCCCTTTTGTTGGCAAAGTCCCGACGGGCTTTAGCTTTTGCTCTTTTTGCAAGCTTTTCCTCCAATGTTTCACTTTCTTGAATAAGTGATGGAGTATTTATGATAAAAGAAAGGAGGCTAGCATGCTCCTAACTGAACAACTGACGTGTGACTTAGTGTTGATGAATCACCAGTTCTGCCAATTCATTGACTTGTTCGCCAAGAGACTTTAACTCTTATTCCATCATGAACTGGAACTATGAATAATCCCATCTGTCAAAATTATCCTTGCTGATTTGGGATGAATCACCCACATATTTGAGGTATTTGGAGCTCTCTCCACTGCCCTAATTGATTATGTTAACCTCCTCTTCCTTGTGTTGAGGGAGAGGGTTGTCTTGAACATGTGGTTTGTCGGGATTGGTCACCACGATCTCACCATTATCAATTAAGTCATGGATCTTATGTTTAAGGGCCCAACAATCCTGAGTGTCATGGCCTGGAGCTCCAGCATGGTAAGCACATTTCTTGCTTGCATTGAAACCCTTTCAACTTGGATTAGCTGGTGAAGGAGATGAGTGATTTCTTTCTAAGCTGTGAAAAGTTTGAGAATGTTTTTGAGTGAATCCCCTAAGGGTGTGAACACTCTGGTATGTCTGAATTCTCCACTCATTGGCAATTGAGGATTTAAAGACTATGCTTGAAAAGGGTAATAGTTTCTCCTCTGAATAGGTAAGTTTTGATTACCTTTTTGTCCTTGTAGTATAAAGGAAACATCCTCTTCTTTCTTGTTATGGACCCTCCGGGGGTTGTTCCCATAACTTCCAGATTGGATATGCTTAGCTATGGCTTTCAATGCTGAGAGGTCTTGAATCTTCCCTGATTTCAATCCCATTTCAACCATTTCTCCATGCTTAATCATTTCTGATAACGGCTTTCCTATTCCAGCTAGGACCCTCTCATAAAATGGAGCTTCTTGAATATCTATTAAGGTCATCACCATTTCAGACTCTGTCATAGATGGAATAACTTGAGCATCCAGACGCCTCCATCTTTGGGCATACTCTCTGAAAGACTCATTGACTTGTTTCTTGACCTTGGTAATTTGATACCGGTCTGGAGCCATCTGAGTTTGAAAGTTGTATTGACTGAGGAAAGCATGGGCTAGCTCCTCCCAGTTATAAATTTTGGAGTTATCTAATCTGGTGTGCCATGCTCTAGCTTCTCTAGTCAAACTTTTATGAAATAGTTGCATTTTGAGCTTTTCATTTTCAGCATAAGATCTGAGCTCCCCAATGAACACTTTTAAGTGGGGTTTAAGGATCTCCCAATCCATCATATTTCTCAAAATTGGGAGTTTTGCATTTCTCTGGATAATGAACCCCGGGGAAGATGCAAAGGTCTAAATATGAAACACTCCCGTGTGTTCCAATCCCTTTGATGGACTGAATGGTCTCTTCCATTTGTAGAACCTTCTTCTGAATATCACCGGTGTCTTGATCTTATTTAAGATGGGTGATTTCAAGGGTTTTGTTGGTCTTATCAGACTGAGACTCAGGTGTTGGAACTTCTTTGTCCGGACCCTGGATTCCTCCATATGCAGAGGATTCTGTGTGGATGGGTATTTGTGGACCCTAAGCTGATTTGTGTAGTTCTTGAGCAGAACAGCCAACTCTGTAATTTGATTGCTTAATCCTTCAAACTCATCGCGAGAGACAGGGGTAGGATTAGGCTGACCAGATGTAGCCATGTTTGGTTGTAGGCTTAGTGCCTTCTTGGACTTTGAGCGGGTAACGGGACCAATCGTTTCCCTATAAAAAGACTTACGAAGTTTAGTCTGGGGAAACGTGGTAATGTTACATGCTATATAATTTGTCTATTTTTAAGGAGTATTATCCTGCAAAATGGATGTCAGCTATTTTAATGACAGGATAGCATGTCAGGTTTTAAATATGGATGTTCACATATTGTATTAGATTTTTCATTACATTGATATTGACATAGAAATGAAATTACAAGTAATTGAAATGGGAAGGTATGAAGAGACTTCCCTCCGCATTTGGTTTATTAGAGGCTGACCTATCTTAGGTTACTCTCGCGGATTTTTGGCATGAAGGTTCCCAGATCATTGTAATTTACTCGATGGGAAGTTAATCCGATCTTTCAACTAGAGTGAATTTGGGTGGTGCCTTTCCTGAGCCTCGTGGAATTAGCCTCCCAATGAGTCCAGTAATCAAACACTAACAGGATAGCCTCCTGGTGGATGGACCACACAACATACATTCATATACATTGCGTCTCACCGTATGGAAATGATGACATGTGTGAAGCACTAATATCACATGCAGATATGGTGCGAAGCATTAAGTGCAGTAAATAAAGCATTAATACACATTCATTCAAATGTAAATGTAACATCCACACATAAGCAAATAAAAGTTTTGAAAAGTTTTAATAGCGGCTTAAGCCCTCTTACTGGAGTCCCAAGCAGAGTCGTCACCTGTCGTCGTTGGGATTTTTATTTGTCCCTTTCTGTTCTTGTCTTTTGATGTTCTCATGTTAGGTGAGGTTTTGTTTGAAAAAACAAGTTTGAAAAGGTCTGACATGTATATGTCAGCGATTTGACTATATGAGTCGCCATTTGATTTTTTTAAATGGTTGCACCAACTCAACCGAGAAAATGTTTGCACAAAGACCTAGTGATGTGACACTGTTTAACTGGTCTGTAAAACCAAAATTTATTAGGGTCCGGGGGGATTGATTAAGCGAAGGGAAGGTTTTAAGCACCCACCCCACCCCCCCCCCCCCACCCCGACTTCCGTGATAACATGGTTACTGCCACTTTTCAATTTGAACTTTTATCTGAATATGTGTGTGTGTGTGTGTATTAGGTCTATGTGCAGTTGTTTGGAAGTAGTGATATGCCTCGTTTGCACCTATATACAAAGGGTTTGAATTTTGTATAAAAGTTCAATTTTAACGAGATATGGCAGTGAGGTTTTGTAAAACAGGTTTTTCAAACCCTTGTGCTCAATAGTATTTGAGGCCTTTGATACTTTCATTTTATTATGTGTTCGGCTTGATTGCTTTTATTTTCAAGATGCAAAGCATATTTGAGAAAATAAGATACATAGCAGTGCCGAACTCCTTGTGGGCATGAGAGTCATCTAAGAAAATTCAGACACCGTGAATAATTTACAAGCTAGTTGCAGCTGAAAATGTCCATCACGTGAACCGAATCTAGATTCAGGAACTGAATCTGTGATCACATGATTCCTAGGCTCACATGATAAAGCAATATGTACAAAAGCTAAAACAAGAACTAGATTTGAATAAATCTAAACTATTTCAGCTTCATCGGTTCCAGTTTAGTCACCATGAACCGGTTAAAGTAAGAAATATCCAGATTAAGACAAATATAGCCCGTAGCAAAAGCTAGAAAACGAATTAGATTTGAGTAAATTTAAGCATTCCAGCTTCAACGGTTCCAGTTTAGCCACTATAACTGGTTAAAGTGAGAAATAGCCAGATTTAGGTAAATCTAACCCGCGGGCTAATAAATAGTTATATATATATATATATATATATATATATATATATATATATATATATATATATATATATATATATATATAAGATGTAAATATATATATATATGAACTATCAACTGCCACGAAGTAAACTCCAGGCAGGACTTGAAAATGTAAATATATATATATATATATATATATATATATATATATGCCATTTGGGGTGGAAAGGACACAAAAGAGAAGAACAAGAGGACGCAAACAAACACAATTTAAACACAATTTAAATTTACTAAAAAACTTTTATTTCTTGATAACTTGAACTATTTACAAATGCAGAAAATTAAATGACTTACAAGTTTACTAGAATAAAAACATTAGAAGAAGAGGGGGAAGAAAGGCTAAAAAGCGGTAGTGGCTAAAGATTCTTCAGAGAAGGAGCTCTGAGTCTTTCTAAGTCTGCCTTACCAAATGAATTTGATTTCCTTTTATAGAACAAGGAAATGAACTGTGTACAAGGTTACTATTACATTAACTGGAGTAAAAGTACAAGTAAAAAACATATTACATTTACTAAAGTAAAGTAAAAGTAAAAGAATCTGCTTTCGGTGGAAAAGCAGATGTCTCTTTTGACTAATGCGGCTGTGGGGCCAGATGTCTGAGTAAAAGAATCTGCTTTCGATGGAAAGGAAGACGTTTCTTTTGACTAATGCGACCGTGGGGCCAGATGTCTGTCTGATTGTTGTTTTCGGTGGAAAAGAAAAAGATGCTGATGACTAGACTGCCTGAGCAGGTGCTGCTGATGACTAAGCTGCCGGAGCAGGTGCTGCTGATGACTAAGGGGATCAGGAGAAAGGATCCTGAGCGTCTTGAAGGTTGATCGTGCCATAGGGATCACAATCATCTTCGTCTTCAAGATCTGGACTAGAATTTTCTCCTTTGAACTGAGAAGAAGCTTTGTCTGACTCTTCATGTAATTGGTCAAGTCTCATATGAATGGCGTCTGCAAGACGCCTTAACTGAGAGTTGGAGTAACTAGAAACATTAGTGACTTCAATAGGTTCTGGAGGAACAACTGATTTTTCCTTTAATTTTTCAGCTATTTTAGTGACTGTTTTACTAGAAGATGCATCGGCAGGGGCCGTAGTAACTAGAGGAGTCAATAAAGGAATAGTCGAAAATTCTTTTTGAACTTGGCCAACGATTCTATCGACACCGAATTTATCCCACCATTTAATGTAAAAACAGCGAGAGACATGAACAATAGGGGAAATGATTGTAGGAGCCGTCCGGATACCGATGGATGATGGAGGCTAAAAAACAGAGACTTCCTGAGGAGACAAAATGACATATTACCACTTAAGAATCCAAGGGATTTTATATTTACTACAGAATATAAGGAAGACTGGGATTTCCTCATATTTGGGATGATAATTACTATGAGTAGTAAAATGATTAAGATGTGCTAGGAGAGGCTCTGGAAGGATCGCATGATCCAAACCAATTCTTGCCCACCAAAGGGTGAACCACTTGGGGAATTAACTCTTAAACTTGTGGTCGAACTGCACAAACCACGAATGACTGTGATCTTCATTTTGGTGAAGAAAAATCTGGTGAAGAAAAATCTTATACTAGGCTTCCATATAATCATAATAACAGAAAGAGCTGGAATGATTAGAAAGAGACCTGAGGTCAGAAGGATGACTACCCCAATCAGAAAAATTGAGAATCTGCTTAATGTAGAACGAGTGATAAAGGAGTTTAGATTTATCATCATTGGCATAGATGGGTTTAATAAAGACTGACTCGGTTTCAATAAGGATATCCTTATAATACACAAGGGATTTAACCAGTAGGAAAATACTGAGTAGCTAATTTGACTGGGTCATCTTTGGGCTTCATTGATAACTCAATATGAAACAGATGTTGATCATATTTAGTACAATACTCAGAAGCTGTATAACTGGGTTTTGATGAGGTTGCCCTCGATTGATTAGAAAAAATGTCAAATGCTTCTGGTTGACTAACTAAAACGGATGAATAGGGTTTTGGGATTGTACCAAGTACCTGAAATTTATTATGGGTGGTTTGACTAACTGGGTGAGGAACGACAGTTCCCTTTAACTGATTTACTGGGTTGGGAGAGCGACCACGACCACGAGAAGATGAACATCCTTGTACACTCATGTTGCTGCAATAGTACCTGTGTTAATAAACTCACGTGTGAGAAAATTAGGAACTGAGTTGTTACTACCTTTAATATATTCAATATCAAAATCAAAAATACTTAAAATAGCTTGCCATCTAGAGAATGAATGCTTAGAGG
Organism: Panax japonicus; assembly: GCA_020205505.1. Lineage (NCBI taxonomy): Eukaryota > Viridiplantae > Streptophyta > Magnoliopsida > Apiales > Araliaceae > Panax > Panax japonicus. The sequence continues at coordinate 55,951,264 of CM035096.1, forward strand.
TGACGTTTTCAACGCTTTTTTCAAGAATGAATTTTACTGACTTGCAATCTATCCTAACTAGAAATTTCTGGTTTAGTAAATCTCTCTGAAATTTTTTAATACATAGGAAAAGGGATAAAATTTCTTTTTTAATAGTACTGTATTTTAACTGTGTAGGGTTCCATGCACCGGAATGGAAACGAACAATTTGTTCATATGAAGTAGGGATTAACTTTTGTTTGAGTATACCACCGAATACAACGTTAGAGGCATCAGTTTCAACTATTTTGAAAGCTGAATCATTAGAGATGCCAAGGCAAGGCAAAACCTTAACATATTTTTTAACTTGTTGGACGACAGAAGTATGAATGTCAGTCCATGGAGGAGGATTACTTTGTAAGCGTTGAAAAAGAGGCTTACAAATCTTCCTGAGATCCTTGTAAAACTTGCCAATATAATTAAGCGAGCCAAGAAATCTCTGTAGCTGAGTTTTGTTGGTAATCTTATCTGAGAACCGGTCGGCGAATTGAATAGCTCTGTCAATTGGCCGCGTGAGTTCATGATAGAGGATTAATCCGAGAAACCTGACTTTAGTCAGAAACAGACTACACTTGGAAGGAGAAAGAACAAGACCATTGGTTTTAACCGTTTTGAAGAACGAATTCAAATGCTTAATATGCTCTTCAATAGTCTTGGAGAATACAAGGATATCGTCGATATAAACAATAATAAAATGACTGAAAGGATTCAAAATATTGTCAAGAATATTCTAAAATTCACTGGGGGCATTTTTTTAGTCCAAATGACTGAACATTCCATTCGTAATGAACGAATGGAGTGGTGAATGCCGTTTTGTACCTATCATCAGGATGAATAGCAACCTGCCAGAATCCGGACTTGAGGTCAAATTTACTAAAGATGGTGGAGACAACCTACCAAGAAGATCATCCTTATTGGGCAAGGGGTATCTAATCCATTCTAGTAATTTGTTTAATGGTTTGTAATTAATGACTAGCCGAGGGACTCCTCATTCTTTCTCAGCTTCATTATTAACATAAAAGGCTGGGCAAGACCATGGTGACTTACTATGTCTTATTAATCCTTTACTAAGAAGATCATTAATTTCATTTTTACATAACTCCATCTGTTCATGACTCATTTGAATAGACCTAGCTTTGGTGGGAATTAAATGTTCTTTAAATTCCTTAGCATAGGGTAATCTAACTGTGTGATTCTTCCTATGCCAAAAAGCATTGGGAGAATCAGAACAAATTTTTTTTATTAAATAATCTTTTAATTCACTTATCTTTTCTTGAACTCTGTTACTCTTAAGTTGTTCTTCCACTTGTTGATACCTAACTTCTTCTTTGAGGAAATTTAGGGGGTAACTTTACAGTTTAACAGATTCAATGATTTAGAAATTGATTCTTATTGAATAAATTTTAAATCTCTTTCTTTTGGTTTTATTAGGAATTTGAATGTAATCTTTTTTCCTAAATGTTCGCAGCTTAATCCTTTATTACTAGTAGTAAATGGATATAATAAATATATAAATGGTAATCCTAAAATGATTTTATCAGTAAGATTGCGAATTAAAACAAATGAGATTTTAAAACACATACTGTCTTGACAAATATGTACATTAGGTAATTTATATTTTATTTCCATTTGACTGCCATTAGCTGAATTAAGTTTTTCATTAGTTTTCTTATAATACCTAGTGGGGATAAGACCTTCTTGAATACAGTTCAAGTCTGCACCAGTATCAACCAAAGCAGGGAGCTGTACAGAGAAAGTTTTATCAATGACTAATTTAATTGAAATATACCATTTCTGAATGGTAATGTCCTTAATTCTTTCAAGGGAGAGCCCTTGAATAAAAAGATCAGGTTCTTCTTTCGTATAGGAAGATTCTGGTTCATCATGACTTTCATCACTAGAAGAGGAATCTTGAACATGAAGATCTGATTTTTTATCATCAATCTCTTTTCTTAATTTAGAAATATCTAATTTTAAGTTAGAAATTTCTTTCTTGAGTTTATTAACTTCTTGATTTAACTCAGGGAGGGTTATTTCTTTAACCGGGAACTTAAACCTTTCAAGTGTTTTATTATGACTAAAAATGGGCTTTTCTTTGGCTCTAAGAACCTTATCAGTAACTTTCTTATCTTTAGTTAATAAATCTTTTAACTGATTCATATATTGAGTTTTTAATCCAGGGGTCAGTAATTTTACTAATCAAATCAATTAACAAAGAGCTTTCTTCATCATCTTTGGTAATTACATTAATTCTTTTGCAACAGTTATTACTGCAATTTTCAGTACATATGGTGACTTCATTATCACTATTTGACTCATCACTACAGGTGTTATTACTGGAAGATTCTGGGATGTCTGAAACTTGTTCATTACTATTATTATTTTCAATTCTCATTAATTCTAATAGTTTTTCAGTGTCTTCGGCTGAGATATTTAACTGAGCTAATTTTTGTTTAACCATGCACTCACTTTTAAAGTGCCCTTTCTGCTCACAATTGTGACAGACAATTTTACTCTTATCAAATTTCTTTGATTTTTTAGTTGATTTGCGTGTTGACTTAGGTTTTTTATAATAAGAATCTTGATTAGTTTTATCATTTTCCTAATTATATTTTTCTTACGACGTTTATGACTTTTATGTGACTCAATATGTTTATGCTTATGCCGGTACTTTCTTCTAGAGGGAGCAATAGGCGGTAAACCATACTGTTCACAGAAGGTGCCTAATTCGTATTTAGCTTTATTTTTATCTTTGCCAGCTTGTTTGGCTAATTTGAAGTCAATGCACATTTTTAATCCTATTTTTTGAATATAACTTATGATATCACCGTAGGTTAAATTATCATAGTCAATATATCCTAAATTTTTACTTAATTCTTCTCTGACTTTATGAGCAAACAAAGAAGTTAAACCATTGACGAATTTTTCTTTCCAAAATGGTTTATTGCTATCAGTGTGCATCATAAATCGTGAAGTAAAAACATCTTTGTACCACCTAAAATCACTTAGCGTGGGACACCTAAGGTTACTAAGTTGATCATGGATTACTAGGAGTTCCAACAAAATGTTTAATAATGGTAAAAATTAAAGTATTAACTCCATCAGGCGGACCAATACCAGCATCTTCATCAAAGATGGGATTGCCGTCATCATCTTTCTGGATAGCATGAATAATAGATACTCTAATATCTTCTGTGAGATGTTTTTCCCACCAAGATCTGAGAATACCAGTGAATCCACTAGCTATTAATTCAACAATGTCTGGTTGGGACAGGTTGTTGAATTTAGTGATATAGCTATTAGCTACCATAGACATATGATTTAATTTATTAAGAACTTCTTGTTCACTAAATCCATCAATATTCCATTCATATATTTTATTGGATGAAACAGAAAATTGTTTATCTAGATTTCTCTCTTCGAACTGTAGATCCGGAGGAGTAGGTCTAGAGTACCAATTTCTGGTAATACTTGTGTTATTTATAGTTAATTTGTTTAGCTGTTCATTTAGGTTTGAAACGGATGAGTGACAGAGGAACTGTCGTTATCATCATCAGACTCTACTTGATCGATAATAGCAATAGTTCTACTTGGACCTGCTTCAGTTTTAAGTTTTTTTAATAATTTATCAATCGACTGAACAAGTTCACTATCTTCATTAGGTAAACCTAAATTATATCTGTTTTCTGGTAACTTAATTAAAGGTTGTTCAATTCCTGAATCAGGTTTCTTAATAATATTTTCTTCAAATTTTTCTTCTATTCTATCTAGCTGTTTTCCTACAGTTACTAGATATTGATTACTAAAGTTTAATTGCTCAATTATTTTTTTATCATTATTAGTTCCATCAAGGATTTTAAAAGGACTTGCAATAACTGAGGTATTTTTAACTCGAATTAGAACTGTTTCTAAAGAAGGATGACTAGACGAAATTTTTGATTTGTCTTCTTTAATCCATTGGGTTTTATTAATAACATTACATTTACTTTGATATTGTTCATACCAGTCGTAAAAAGTAATGTTAATCTCTTCATTCTTAACAAATCTTTTCCATCTATTAATTATTTTATTTCTTTCCTTTTCAATAGGGTGATTAAATCTAAATAGATGTCTTTTTTCTTTATTAGATTTTGAATTAAAATCTTTTACTAAACTATCCCAATCTAACACAAAATCCTTTTTAATGACTCTTAATTGATTATTAAATGGGGCATTAAAATCAGATAGAGTGGGATACACAGAAGATGTCGGAGAAGAAGAACCTTCATCTTCATTAGGATCATTCTGGGTATAACACGGATGACTAACTTTTCCTTGATTAAGGATACCTTTAAGTTTGATATCTCTAACCGAAGGATTACTAAGTACTTCAGAATCTCTTCTAGTATGAATAACTGAAGGTGCTGAAGAACTGGAAATATCTTCAATAATGATTGGTTTTCTAGTGCATTCAAAACTAATTTTAACAGTTCCATCAGAAAATTGTTTGATACTTTCTAAATTTAATAAATTGTTAATTATGGGCTGTTGTGGTAATTCATTCGGTAAAGTCCATTGACTAGGTAAAGTAATATCCTTCCAGAGAATTGTTCTCGGGATCTGGATATTAGCATCACTAGTTGAACTCTGAATTAAAACTGTTTGATCTTTAGGACTTTTATTAAAAGCATGAACATTCAAGTTTGACTTCATAGTCTTATAATAAATCCTGTAAATTAAAACAATAAGTTGCGATCCTTCAATCATTTGAGTAATTTCACCTGCAGTTTTAATATTTAATGATAAAGCTTTAAATAAATTTTGATCACTAAGACTCAAGGTGAAATCAGGAAAGTAATTGAAATGGATAGGACCATTATGCAAGCTTGCTTCCATGGCACCAATAATACTAGGGTAATAATTCCTTTTCTGTTGAGTGGTTTAACTGCAACTTGAACAAGACCTATATGAATAAAATTATAACCCTTTTTTCTGTGTTTTTTAATCACTTTTGGAGATAAAAGACTACAATTTTCATATTCTTTGTTAATTGCATAAACCTTTTCAACTGTTTTAACATTATAATCCGTTTTAAAATTATCTAAAAAGGTTGACTGATAAATTTCTCTTGGAGATACCTTGGGTATGTTCCAATTATGTAACACCTGACTAATGTTTTCATAACTATGTTCTTCGTGGTTGACGATGTCAGGGATAGGAGGCAAAGCTGACCTGTTACTAACTGAAGAGCTAGATCTGAATAATCTACTCATCTTAACTGTTTCAAAATAAAATTTTACTCAAGGTTCATTCATGCATACCCCGTTTACCCTAAGTAGACTCATACCTATGTTCTATAACCCGACACTGCTCACACCCTGGAGACTTACAAAGGTTAGACACGAACTAGGTGGACTACAGGTAAATAAGGTGACTTCAGAACTTTGAGGAAGAAGATGATTTTGAAAAAGAAAGAGAAGTTTGATTAAAGAGATCTTACTATGCAGTTACTAACAACAACTTGGTTCTGATACCATTTGGGGCGGAGAAATATTTTGAGGTGGAAATGTATGGAGGTGGTGACTCATCTATGAAGATGATCAACAGCGCCATCCGGCGAATGCACCTACCGGAGCAGAGACGGACCAGTCAACGAAGAAGACGCCAGAGGCATCTTCTAGTCATAGACAGGTGATGGCCCAGCCATCATCTCAGCTTTTGCTTTTCGTAAAGCAAAAGTCTTCTACTTTAGTTAAAATATAAAAGTAAAAGTAAAAGAATATAACTTTTGCTTTTACTTAAGTTAAATGTTTTTAACTTTTACCAATGTAAAATTAAATGTAAAATGTTTCTTACGTTTTACTTTTACTTTAGTAAATTACTTTTACTTCAGTTAATGTAATAGTGAATCCTACGTGATTCAATAGTAATTTACTTTTCAGTTTTCTATTTAAACAACTCGAAGTGTTCAGAGTTGTTTAGGCTTAATTCAGTGTAGCCTCAGAGCTTCTCTCTCTAGAAAGCTCTTCCGAGGTCCTCTCTCCCTTCTCTCTAGAGTTAACGAAGATGAAGCTTTCAGCTTCTCTTCTTCTAGTTAGATGAAGACGAAGTCCTTCGTACTTCGATCTTCCCTCAAACATTTAGTCTAGGTTAAAGATTTAATCCCTTCCCAAATGTTTATAAATAAAAGAAAGAGATTGCTTTACCGATTCACTGGTCATTTTCTTAATCTTAAGTTTTTCTTTAAAAAACTTAATCGCCGCTGTTATATGGTATCAGAGCCACACGGTTGGTTCTTGACGCTGTCGGTGGTTTCGATTAAAAATTGTTTGATTTGTTTTTAAAAGTTTCTTCAAAATTTTATTTCTTTGGCTCCTGGATCATTCGCCTCTCTTGTCGTAAACCACCTAAGATCTCCATAAGACACGTTACGCCGTTGTAAGACTCCAGGTGGGAGAAGTTTAGGCTAAGGGTTTCGTTAGATATACAGGTATGTGTTCACTAATGGCAAGAACGGTTTGAGTTTAACAAGAATGATCAAAGAAAGAATTTTTGTTTGAACAGTTAACAAAGAAGTCTTCTGTTTACATCAATTTTACTGATAGATCAGGACAAATCGAGTGATCCCTTGTATCAGATTCAGTCTGATTTGTTTTTAAACAAAAATTTTTTACAAAATCTAAGAAATTTTGAAGATTTTGACCAATTTTCGGTGAAAATTTTTTTCCCTTCTTCTATATAAACCAAATTTTTGGGGCTGAAAGGGTTATTTCTTGGATAAAAATTTTGAGGAGGAAATGTATGGAGGTGGTCACTTATCTGTGAAGATGATCAACAGCGCCATCCGACGACTGCACCTACCGGAGCAAAGACGGACCAGTCAACGAAGAAGACGCCAGAGGCATCTTCTAGTCACCGACAGGTGATGGCCCCAACCATCATCTCAGCTTTTCCTTTCCGTAAAGCAAAAGACTTTTACTTTAGTTAAAATGTAAAAGTAAAAGTAAAAGAATATAACTTTTGCTTTTACTCAAGTTAAATGTTTTTAACTTTTACAAATGTAAAAGTAAATGTAAAATATTTCTTACTTTTTACTTTTACTTTAGTAAATTACTTTTACTTCAGTTAATGTAATAGTGAATCCTGCGTGATTCAATAGTAATTTACTTTTCAATTTTCTATTTAAACAACTCGAAGTGTTCAGAGTTGTTTAGGCTTAATTCAGTGTAGCCTCAGAGCTTCTCTCTCTAGAAAGCTCTTCCGAGGTCCTCTTTCCCTTCTCTCTAAAGTTAGCGAAGATGAAGCTTTCAGCTTCTCTTCTTCTAGTTAGATGAAGACGAAGTCCTTAGTACTTCGATCTTACTTCAAACATTTAGTCTAGGTTAAAGATGTAATCCCTTCCCAAATGTTTATAAATAAAAGAAAGAGATTGCTTTACCGATTCACCGGTCATTTTCTTAATCTTTTCTTTTCTGTTTAAGTTTTTCTTTTTTAAAACTTAATCGCCGCTGTTATATGGTATCAGAGGCACACGGTTGGTTCTTAACGCTGTCGGTGGTTTCGATTAAAAACATTTTGATTTGTTTTTAAAAGTTTCTTCAAACTTTTATTTCCTTGGCTCCTAGATCATTCGCCTCTCTTGTCATAAACCACCTAAGATCACCATAAGACCCGTTACGCCGTTGTAAGACTCCAGGTGGGAGCAGTTTAGGCTAAGGGTATCGTTAGATCTAAAGGTATGTGTTTACACATGGCAAGAACGGTTTGAGTTTAACAGGAATGATCAAAAAAAGAATTTTTATTTAAACAGTTAACAAAGAAGTCTTCTGTTTAGATCGATTTTACTGATAGATCAGGACTAGTCGAGTGAACCCTTGTATCAAATTCAGTCTGATTTGTTTTTAAACAAAAAATTTTTACAAAATCTAAGAAATTTTGAAGATTTTGACCAATTTTTCGATGAAAAAAGTTTTTCCTCCTTTATAAACCAAATTTTTGGGGCTGAAAGGGTTATTTCCTTGATAAAAATTTTGAGGTGGAAATGTTTGGAGGTGGTGACTCATCTGTGAAGATGATCAATAGCGCCATCTGACGACTGCACCTACCGGAGCAAAGACGGACCAGTCAACGAAGAAGACGCCAGAGGCATCTTATAGTCACCGACAGGTGATGGCCTAGCCATCATCTTAGCTTTTGCTTTCCGTAAAGCAAAAGTCTTTTACTTTAGTTAAAATGTAAAAGTAAAAGTAAAAGAATAACTTTTGCTTTTACTCAAGTTAATTGTTTTTAACTTTTACCAATGTAAAAGTAAATGTAAAATGTTTCTTACGTTTTATTTTTACTTTAGTAAATTACTTTTACTTCAGTTAATGTAATAGTGAATCCTGCGTGATTCAATAGTAATTTACTTTTCAGTTTTCTATTGAAATAAATCAAGTGTTAGAGTTACTTAGGCTTAATTCAGTGTAGCCTCAGAGCTTCTCTCTCTAGAAAGCTCTTCCGAGGTCCTCTCTCCCTTCTCTCTAGAGTTAGCGAAGATGAAGCTTTCAGCTTCTCTTCTTCTAGTTAGATGAAGACGAAGTCCTTCATACTTCGATCTTCCCTCAAACATTTAATCTAGGTTAAAGATGTAATCCATTCCCAAATGTTTATAAATAAAAGAAAGAGATTGCTTTACCGATTCACCGGTCATCTTCTTAATCTTTTCTTTTCTGTTTAAGTTTTTCTTTTTTAAAACTTAATCGCCGCTGTTATATGGTATCAGAGCCACACGGTTGGTTCTTGACGCTGTCGGTGGTTTTGATTAAAAATAGTTTGATTTGTTTTTAAAAGTTTCTTCAAACTTTTAGTTCTTTGGCTCCTGGATCATTCGCCTCTCTTGTCGTAAACCACCTAAGATCGCCATAAGACCCGTTATGCCGTTGTAAGACTCCAGGTGGGAGCAGTTTAGGCTAAGGGTCTAAAGGTATGTGTTTACACATGGCAAGAACGGTTTGAGTTTAACAGGAATGATCAAAGAAATAATTTTTGTTTAAACCGTTAACAAAGAAGTCTTCTGTTTAGATCGATTTTACTGATAGATCAGGACCAATCGAGTGATCCCTTGTATCAGATTCAGTCTAATTTGTTTTTAAATAAAACATTTTTACAAAATCTAAGAAATTTTGAAGATTTTGACCAATTTTTCGGTGAAATTTTTTTTTCTTTCCTCCTTCTTTATAAACCAAATTTTTGGGGCTGAAAGGGTTAGTTCCTGGATAAAAATTTTGAGGTGGAAATGTATGGAGGTGGTGACTTATCTGTGAAGATGATCAACAGCGCCATCCGATGACTGCACCTACCGGAGCAGAGACGGACCAATCAACGAAGAAGACACCAAAGGCATCTTCTAGTCACCGACAGGTGATGGCCCCAGCCATCGTCTCAGCTTTTGCTTTCCGTAAAGCAAAAGTCTTTTACTTTAGTTAAAATGTAAAACTAAAAGTAAAAGAATATAACTTTTGTTTTTACTCAAGTTAAATGTTTTTAACTTTTACCAATGTAAAATAAATGTAAAATGTTTCTTACGTTTTACTTTTACTTTAGTAAATTACTTTTACTTTAGTTAATGTAATAGTGAATCCTGCGTGATTCAATAGTAATTTACTTTTCAATTTTCTATTTAAACAACTCGAAGTGTCCAGAGTTGTTTAGGCTTAATTCAGTGTAGCCTCAGAGCTTCTCTCTCTAGAGAGCTCTTCCAAGGTCCTCTCTCCCTTCTCTCTAGAGTTAGCGAAGATGAAGCATTCAGCTTCTCTTCTTCTAGTTAGATGAAGACGAAGTCCTTCGTACTTCGATCTTCCCTCAAACATTTAGTCTAGGTTAAAGATGTAATCCCTTCCCAAATGTTTATAAATAAAAGAAAGAGATTGTTTTACCAATTCACCGGTCATCTTCTTAATCTTTTCTTTTCTGTTTAAGTTTTTCTTTTTTAAAACTTAATCGCCGATGTTATATGGGTTATCAATGAAGCCCAAAGATGACCCAGTCAAATTAGCTGGTCAGTATTTTCCTACTGGATGGCATTTCCTCCCCATGGCTCCTTATAAATACCTTGTGTATTATAAGGATATCCTTATTGAAACCGAGTCATTCTTTATTAAACCCATCTATGCCAACGATGATAAATCCAAACTCCTTTATCACTCATTCTACATTAAGCAGATTCTCAATTTTCCGATTGGGGTAGTCATCCTTCTGACCTCAGGTCTCTTTCTAATCATTCCAGCTCTTTCTATTATATGGAGGTGGTGACTCATCTGTGAAGATGATCAACAGCGCCATCCGGCGACTGCACCTTTCGGAACAGAGACGGACCAGTCAACGAAGAAGACGCCAGAGGCATCTTCTAGTCACCGACAGGTGATGGCCCCAGCCATTATCTCAGCTTTTTCTTTTGAGGTGGAAATGTATGGAGGTGGTGACTCATCTCTGAAGATGATCAACAGCACCATCCGGCGACTGCATCTACCAGAGCAGAGACGGACCAGTCAACGAAGAAGACGCCAGAGGCATCTTCTAGTCACCGACAGGTGATGGCCCCAGCCATCATCTCAGCTTTTGCTTTCCGTAAAGCAAAAGTCTTTTACTTTAGTTAAAATGTAAAAGTAAAAGAATATAACTTTTAACTTTAGTGTATGGAGGTGGTGACTCATCTGTGAAGATGATCAACAGCGCCATCCGGCGACTGCACCTACCGGAGCATAGACGGACCAGTCAACGAAGAAGACGCCAGAGGCATCTTCTAGTCACCGACAGGTGATGGCCCCAGCCATCATCTCAGCTTTTGTTTTCCGTAAAACAAAAGTCTTTTACTTTAGTAAAAATGTAAAAGTAAAAGTAAAAGAATAACTTTTGCTTTTACTCAAGTTAAATATTTTTAACTTTTACCAATGTAAAAGTAAATTCGGTGAATTTTTTTTTCCTCCTTTATAAACCAAATTTTTGGGGCTGAAAGGGTTATTTCCTGGATAAAAATTTTGAGGTGAAAATTTATGGAGGTGGTGACTCATCTGTGAAGATGATCAATAGCGCCATCCGGCGACTGCACCTACCGGAGTAGAGACGAACCAATCAACGAAGAAGACGCCAGAGGCATCTTTTAGTCACTTACAGGTGATGGCCCCGGCCATCATCTCAACTTTTTCTTTCCGTAAAGCAAAAGTCTTTTACTTTAGTAAAAATATAAAAGTAAAAGTAAAAGATTAACTTTTAATTTTACTCAAGTTAAATGTTTTTAACTTTTACTAATGTAAAAGTAAATGTAAAATATTTCTTACGTTTTACTTTTACTTTAGTAAATTACTTTTACTTCAATTAATGTAATAGTGAATCCTGCGTGATTTAATAGTAATTTACTTTTCAGTTTTCTATTTAAACAACTCGAAGTGTTCAGAGAAGATGAAGCTTTCAGCTTCTCTTCTTCTAGTTAGATGAAGACGAAGTCCTTCGTACTTCGATCTTACTTCAAACATTTAGTCTAGGTTAAAGATGTAATCCCTTCCCAAATGTTTATAAATAAAAGAAAGAGATTGCTTTACCGATTCACCGGTCATTTTCTTAATCTTTTCTTTTCTGTTTAAGTTTTTCTTTTTTAAAACTTAATCGCCGCTGTTATATGGTATCAGAGGCACACGGTTGGTTCTTAACGCTGTCGGTGGTTTCGATTAAAAACATTTTGATTTGTTTTTAAAAGTTTCTTCAAACTTTTATTTCCTTGGCTCCTAGATCATTCGCCTCTCCTGTCGTAAACCACCTAAGATCACCATAAGACCCGTTACGCCGTTGTAAGACTCCAGGTGGGAGCAGTTTAGGCTAAGGGTATCGTTAGATCTAAAGGTATGTGTTTACACATGGTAAGAACGGTTTGAGTTTAACAGGAATGATCAAAAAAAGAATTTTTGTTTAAACAGTTAACAAAGAAGTCTTCTGTTTAGATCGATTTTACTGATAGATCAGGACTAGTCGAGTGAACCCTTGTATCAAATTCAGTCTGATTTTTTTTAAACAAAAATTTTTTACAAAATCTAAGAAATTTTGAAGATTTTGACCAATTTTTCGATGAAAAAAGTTTTTCCTCCTTTATAAACCAAATTTTTGGGGCTGAAAGGGTTATTTCCTTGATAAAAATTTTGAGGTGGAAATGTATGGAGGTGGTGACTCATCTGTGAAGATGATCAATAGCGCCATCTGACGACTGCACCTACCGGAGCAAAGACGGACCAGTCAACGAAGAAGACGCCAGAGGCATCTTCTAGTCACCGACAGGTGATGGCCTAGCCATCATCTCAGCTTTTGCTTTCCGTAAAGCAAAAGTCTTTTACTTTAGTTAAAATGTAAAAGTAAAAGTAAAAGAATAACTTTTGCTTTTACTCAAGTTAATTGTTTTTAACTTTTACCAATGTAAAAGTAAATGTAAAATGTTTCTTACGTTTTATTTTTACTTTAGTAAATTACTTTTACTTCAGTTAATGTAATAGTGAATCCTGCGTGATTCAATAGTAATTTACTTTTCAGTTTTCTATTGAAATAAATCAAGTGTTAGAGTTACTTAGGCTTAATTCAGTGTAGCCTCAGAGCTTCTCTCTCTAGAAAGCTCTTCCGAGGTCCTCTCTCCCTTCTCTCTAGAGTTAGCGAAGATGAAGCTTTCAGCTTCTCTTCTTCTAGTTAGATGAAGACGAAGTCCTTCGTACTTCGATCTTCCCTCAAACATTTAATCTAGGTTAAAGATGTAATCCATTCCCAAATGTTTATAAATAAAAGAAAGAGATTGCTTTACCGATTCACCGGTCATCTTCTTAATCTTTTCTTTTCTGTTTAAGTTTTTCTTTTTTAAAACTTAATCGCCGTTGTTATATGGTATCAGAGCCACACGGTTGGTTCTTGAAGCTGTCGGTGGTTTCGATTAAAAATAGTTTGATTTGTTTTTAAAAGTTTCTTCAAACTTTTATTTCTTTGGCTCCTGGATCATTCGCCTCTCTTGTCGTAAACCACCTAAGATCGCCATAAGACCCGTTATGCCGTTGTAAGACTCCAGGTGGGAGCAGTTTAGGCTAAGGGTCTAAAGGTATGTGTTTACACATGGCAAGAACGGTTTGAGTTTAACAGGAATGATCAAAGAAATAATTTTTGTTTAAACCGTTAACAAAGAAGTCTTCTGTTTAGATCGATTTTACTGATAGATCAGGACCAATCGAGTGATCCCTTGTATCAGATTCAGTCTAATTTGTTTTTAAATAAAACATTTTTACAAAATCTAAGAAATTTTGAAGATTTTGACCAATTTTTTGGTGAAATTTTTTTTTCTTTCCTCCTTCTTTATAAACCAAATTTTTGGGGCTGAAAGGGTTAGTTCCTGGATAAAAATTTTGAGGTGGAAATGTATGGAGGTGGTGACTTATCTGTGAAGATGATCAACAGCGCCATACGATGACTGCACCTACCGGAGCAGAGACGGACCAGTCAACGAAGAAGACACCAAAGGCATCTTCTAGTCACCGACAGGTGATGGCCCCAGCCATCATCTCAGCTTTTGCTTTCCGTAAAGCAAAAGTCTTTTACTTTAGTTAAAATGTAAAACTAAAAGTAAAAGAATATAACTTTTGTTTTTACTCAAGTTAAATGTTTTTAACTTTTACCAATGTAAAATAAATGTAAAATGTTTCTTACGTTTTACTTTTACTTTAGTAAATTACTTTTACTTTAGTTAATGTAATAGTGAATCCTGCGTGATTCAATAGTAATTTACTTTTCAGTTTTCTATTTAAACAACTCGAAGTGTCCAGAGTTGTTTAGGCTTAATTCAGTGTAGCCTCAGAGCTTCTCTTTCTAGAGAGCTCTTCCAAGGTCCTCTCTCCCTTCTCTCTAGAGTTAGCGAAGATGAAGCATTCAGCTTCTCTTCTTCTAGTTAGATGAAGACGAAGTCCTTCGTACTTCGATCTTCCCTCAAACATTTAGTCTAGGTTAAAGATGTAATCCCTTCCCAAATGTTTATAAATAAAAGAAAGAGATTGTTTTACCAATTCACCGGTCATCTTCTTAATCTTTTCTTTTCTGTTTAAGTTTTTCTTTTTTAAAACTTAATCGCCGATGTTATATGGGTTATCAATGAAGCCCAAAGATGACCCAGTCAAATTAGCTGGTCAGTATTTTCCTACTGGATGGCATTTCCTCCCCATGGCTCCTTATAAATACCTTGTGTATTATAAGGATATCCTTATTGAAACCGAGTCATTCTTTATTAAACCCATCTATGCCAACGATGATAAATCCAAACTCCTTTATCACTCATTCTACATTAAGCAGATTCTCAATTTTTCCGATTGGGGTAGTCATCCTTCTGACCTCAGGTCTCTTTCTAATCATTCCAGATCTTTCTATTATATGGAGGTGGTGACTCATCTGTGAAGATGATCAACAGCGCCATCCGGCGACTGCACCTTTCGGAACAGAGACGGACCAGTCAACGAAGAAGACGCCAGAGGCATCTTCTAGTCACCGACAGGTGATGGCCCCAGCCATTATCTCAGCTTTTTCTTTTGAGGTGGAAATGTATGGAGGTGGTGACTCATCTCTGAAGATGATCAACAGCACCATCCGGCGACTGCATCTACCAGAGCAGAGACGGACCAGTCAACGAAGAAGACGCCAGAGGCATCTTCTAGTCACCGACAGGTGATGGCCCCAGCCATCATCTCAACTTTTGCTTTCCGTAAAGCAAAAGTCTTTTACTTTAGTTAAAATGTAAAAGTAAAAGAATATAACTTTTAACTTTAGTGTATGGAGGTGGTGACTCATCTGTGAAGATGATCAACAGCGCCATCCGGCGACTGCACCTACCGGAGCAGAGACGGACCAGTCAACGAAGAAGACGCCAGAGGCATCTTCTAGTCACCGACAGGTGATGGCCCCAGCCATCATCTCAGCTTTTGTTTTCCGTAAAACAAAAGTCTTTTACTTTAGTAAAAATGTAAAAGTAAAAGTAAAAGAATAACTTTTGCTTTTACTCAAGTTAAATATTTTTAACTTTTACCAATGTAAAAGTAAATTCGGTGAATTTTTTTTTTCCTCCTTTATAAACCAAATTTTTGGGGCTGAAAGGGTTATTTCCTGGATAAAAATTTTGAGGTGAAAATTTATGGAGGTGGTGACTCATCTGTGAAGATGATCAACAGCGCCATCCGGCGACTGCACCTACCGGAGTAGAGACGAACCAATCAACGAAGAAGACGCCAGAGGCATCTTTTAGTCACTTACAGGTGATGGCCCCGGCCATCATCTCAGCTTTTGCTTTCCGTAAAGCAAAAGTCTTTTACTTTAGTAAAAATATAAAAGTAAAAGTAAAAGATTAACTTTTAATTTTACTCAAGTTAAATGTTTTTAACTTTTACTAATGTAAAAGTAAATGTAAAATATTTCTTACGTTTTACTTTTACTTTAGTAAATTACTTTTACTTCAATTAATGTAATAGTGAATCCTGCGTGATTCAATAGTAATTTACTTTTCAGTTTTCTATTTAAACAACTCGAAGTGTTCAGAGTTGTTTATGCTTAATTCAGTGTAGACTCAGAGCTTCCCTTTCTAGAAAGCTCTTCCGAGGTCCTCTCTCCCTTCTCTCTAGAGTTAGCGAAGATGAAGCTTTCAGCTTCTCTTCTTCTAGTTAGATGAAAACGAAGTCCTTCGTACTTCGATCTTCCCTCAAACATTTAGTCTAGGTTAAAGATGTAATCCCTTCCCAAATGTTTATAAATAAAAGAAAGAGATTGTTTTACCGATTCACCGGTCATCTTCTTAATCTTTTCTTTTTCTGTTTAAGTTATATAGGTCGGATCATGTCCGGACTCCCGGACCGACCAAAATTCGGACCTTTTTTTTTTACTTTTTTTTAAAAACAACTAAAAATAAATAAATAAAAAATTATGGAACTTGAATTTTTACATAATACAGTGTTTTGGGTGTGATTTGGATACATATAACAAAATATGTATGTACAGTCTGTACAGACTGTACATACATTTTTTGGTATAGGTATCCAAATCAGACCCAAAATATTGTATTATGAAAAAATTTCAGTTCCATAAATATTAAATATTTTTTTTAGTTATTTTAAAAAAAAAATTGGTCCGTTTTTTATCAGGTCCGGACTCCCAGACCTGATCAGTTATGTATATATATATATTTATATATATATATATATGTGTGTGTGTGTGTGTGTGTTTGTGGGTGTGTATATATATATAGATATATAAAAGTAGTAAAAGGCCACGAAGTGAACTCCAGGCCAGACAGAGGAACTGTACTACACATACCTGATTAAGCTAGGGATTTGGCTCTGTTTGCGTCCGGTTTGGAGAGAAGAGAGAACACAGAAGCTAGGGCTTGTGATTTGGGAACTCACAATCGCGATTCTCAGCCAACCTTGCCTAAATCGCGAATCTCTGTGGAAGGAAGGCAGGGGAGAGACTCGATTTGGAGAGAAGAGCTCAAGTAGGAGCTGATTTCGGTTTAGAGAGAGGAGCTCAGTTTGCCTAAATCGTGAATTTGGAGAGAGAGGAGAGACGCGAGATTTGGGTTTTTTTTTAAAAAGACGCGTAAGAAAGGCTTTTAAATAATTCTGTTATTTAAGGATTTTATGTTGTTTAAATATTCTGTTCCTAACTTTTCTATATATATATATATATATATATATATATATATATATATATATATATATATATAAGTAGTAAACGCTCCGAATATTATATTCGAACTCAATCGAAGCATAGTTCCATAATATATATATATATATATATAAGCCACGGATCGACGATCCGGACATACCCACACGACGCGACTCTCAACGTGAGTAGATATGTATGTATAGAAGTGAGAAAAAGCTTGAAAATCTGAAATATCTTACAATAGGCTGCCAAGAAGACTTCAGATATATTTTGATGCCTGAAAACTCAGTTTCCACCGGTTAAATTTTAGTATGTAGCAAAACATGAACTTACAAGTGTTTAGAAAGAAGAATCACTCAGTTTAGAGCAATCTAGATGTGTTTATGAACTGAAATGGACAGAGTTCTCTCGCTCTTCTTTTTTTCAAATGGCCAACCCAAGGCCTTTATTTATAGACCAGATGGCCGCAGGTCTACGCGCGGCAGCCGCGGATCAACCTACAGCTGCTTGGGTTGCCCCGGGCCATGTGGATCCTGTCGTCTCGAAGTACGTGCACTCGTACAACACATTGTCCGCTTGAACCTTTATAACTTTCAATCCGGGCATCCGATTGAGGTGTGCTATACCTTTTCATAATGTTTTTGTCGAGAGCTACACAATGACATGGGATAAGAGGTTGTACAAAGCTGGGAAGATGGGTCCATGACCAGATCTTCAAGTCTTCAAATTCTATCCGATGTGCTGTCTTGTGTAGTAGTCACTCAGGATTTGAGCTATGGTTCTTGTGGGACACTTAGGTATGAAATGTGGGGTTGAAATGATGTTGAGACGACGTGAATGTAGTATCGAGGTGGCAAAATCACAAAATGATGATTTTACCCCTCACCAGGGTTATCTCCAGTTCTGTGCTGATGTAGCAATCATTGCTCAGGGTTATCTCTGAGATTGGGCTGTTGTGAATGATGAATGTCCTCAGTGTCATATCTGAGTTGTCTTGATCTCCCGAGGTTTTTTCATGGGTTGGAATTGAGTGTCCCGGGGCTGTCTCCGGGGTTGAAACTGACTTCTCCGGGATTATCTCTAGAATTGGAAATGCATCCCTTGGGGTTATCTCTGAGGTTAGAATTGAATCTCACGGGGTTGTCTTCGGGATTGCAACTGAGTATCTTGGGGTTGTCTTCAAGATTGAAAACTGAGTATCTCGGGGCTGTCTTTGGGATTGAATTTTTTTGACTTCCAGGGTTATCTCTGCAAGGTTAATAACAAGAATGCAAAATTTCGAGTGTCTACATGTGTTTCCTTATGTTATATATAGGGATTTGAAGAGTTATATAGCGTAAACTATAGTTGTATGCAGCACTTAAGGCAAGTTTCCTAACTTCATTCATATTTGAAATGAATGCCAGTTTCTTAAACTCTCTCAGATGTTGAACTTGAGAAGTTTTACCTATGTGCAAATGCGTGATATTTGTACAAGGTGTTAGTATGCCTGAGGCCATGTGCCAAGTTTTTAACACTTCGGTGTTTATGTGACATGAACTATTTTGTGATTGAACTATTTATGTGAAAGAGTTCTGTTTATTTATCAACTATTAATGTTAAGTATGTTCTAAAGATTCTAGCCAGATAGAATGTATATAAAAGAGTAGAAGCATGAAAGTATGCCAAAGTGAATGTGACCAATGTTTTAAAATGATAGGAATCAGAGTTTATTCCTGTTATTCGAGATGCTTCATAACCTTTGTTCGGTTATTAAAGATTTAAAAGAATACTTAAATTCTTGATGTTATTTATTCAACTGCTATGACTTGCTGAGCAATTGAATGCTCACACTTGCTTTAAATGAAAAACATTTTCACCGTACGAGTAGAAGAATTAAAGGATCCTATGGAGATAAATGCAAGCGATGTCCTGAAGAAGAATGTTTTTCATTATATGAATAAGCGTGAAGACCTAACGAAGACTTGTAGAATAGTTATGTAAAACTATTATGAATCCTTGGTGACGGATGAAAGTCACTCTTGTAAGAAGTGAGGAAATAATGTAATTACCATTATTTGTATGAAAGAAATATTTTAAGGTAATAGAATCTGGGATTTGAGAATGTATGTTGTTATATTTAGTTATATAATGATGTATGTTTGGAATGAGATGTAATCATGATTTACGGAATCAGGGTGTGAAAATAGACCAGATTTTGAGGTGTCACAATAAATAACTTCATAGTCTCTATCCTCTTCTTTTATTCCATCCTACGGCTATATAAGACCCAAAATTAAACTTTCTCTCAGCCAGAATTCATAATTAATGAACTCCACACATAACTTCTCTTTTCCAAGTGTTTCCACACTATCCTTACATGTTCAACATGATCCTCCTACATCTTAAAATAGACTAGAATATCATCCATGAATGCCATTACAACCTATCAACTATTGGTTCACATAATCGTTTTATATGATCATTAACTACATTTAATATATATATCCATTAAACTTCATCATCAAAACTCGTAATAATCAACACAAGTCCTGAATAATGTCTCCAAACATTTCCTCATTTCACATTTACCAGTAATACCCAGTTCTCTAATCGATCTTCAAAAATATTAAAATATTTTCCATCCTTCAACTAATCAAAAAGAAAATCGATCATAACAATTTATACTTAACTTTACATTACTTTGTTCAACTACTTATAGTCGATACAAAATATCCACACTCCATTCTTCTCCTTCTTCTTTACAAACAACATTGATGCTTCCTTTGGAAACACACTCGGTTAAGTACACTTTATACCTAATAATTCTCCCATTTATATTATCAATTTCTTCATTTCATTTATACTATCTTATATAGTATCTTCAAAATTAGTACCTTTTTTCACAACTTCTTCTTCATCTAGCAAAAAAACCTAACAATTTGTCCTGAACTACATCCACTAACTTCCTTACTGCGAGTATATAACATATCTCTTAATCTTACTCATTGGGTATCTATAACATAAGTTAAATAACCAATACTCCTCAAATTCTTATTAGCCTTCATGCCCTTATTACCTTCAAATCACCAAAAATATCTTGGCGAATTCTTACCTCAAAAACATTACCTTAGACTATCTTAAATTTCAAGGCTTACAATTATCTTCTGGCATTTAATTGTTGCCCTCTGGTTAAACAACCAATCCTTCACACATTTACCTTAACTGCTTATATTTTAATAGAAATTAAATCTATCAACGTCTTACATCTTCCAAATTTAACACATCAATTCCTACGATCAATCCTATAGAAATTTCTTCTTTTTTCTTCTTCTCTTTAACATATAGGTTTACCCCACCTCTTCATTTGGCTATTATAGCATTCCTCAAAATTTCTTTAAATAACTCCTTCCAAAGTATCACCATTCCATTGTAGAGCTAAGGTTTCCACCCATGCTCAAATCTTATTATTCATTCTCTCCTCTTTAACCACTTAATGTGGAATAAACTTAGCCAAATCATTGAATTTGGTGATGTACTGGGGATCTAATATGTCCCTCTACATCTCTTTCAACACTCGCATTCTCATGTGATAACTATTACTGCAATTCCTTACTTATGTTGGCATTATTAGATGCCTCCTCTCTTGCTCAATCTCTGATTGAACCTTTAACAACTAAGTAGTCTCCTTAAATTTTAGGAGGTCCCACACTTTTGAAAATCCTTTTAAACCTGCTACTTGCACAGATAGAGGATTTACATTCACTCTAGTGGAATTTCTATTACTTGCCTCCATTAGGAGGTCTCTAATTTACTACTTTAGGTTCTCTTGACCCTTATACTCATTTATTACGATGAGTTTCTTCTTCTTACATTCTTTACATTACATAACTTCTTCTTGTCTAAATTCCTTCTTAATGAAATATTTTATTATTATTTCATTTCTTAGCTCAAGGCATTATTATTTAATGCTAACACATACTCATTACAAAGAACATATAATAAATACATTATATTAATATGCTTTTTACAATCCATACTTCTTACATCATTATAGCTTCTGTTATTTTCAATTTTATAGTAATTTCTGATATTTACACTTTTATAGCAGTTACTACTATTTACAAACAACTTTCCACTATTGCATACAAAAGATAAGAGTTACATAGTTATTCCTCAACTTATATTAAAGTTGGAACTTACAAAAGATATCACGCTATTAATACAAAAGCTAGGAATTCACATCATTACACACACACACACACATATATATATATATACCTATACATCGTCTATAATACTATGATACACTTCTTTATTAACATTAACACATCCTTCCTCGGTAACGACAATCATACAATCTCGATTACTAGTATGACGATTTGTCCTAACCCTTCAGGGTAGGACCATACCATATCCTGAACTTGCTCCTTCAACATTGTAAGAGCATATTTCATCCTATTGTTCTTCCTTTCCTTCCCTTACTCCACGTGTCCTCTCATCGAAAAACTTTTAACTAAGTGATCTAATGATCCACACATATAACACACTCCTTCCCTCGGGTTGGGACAATGAGGAGAAATATGTCCCTCTTTCCCATAATTATAACATATAATCTTTCATTTCCTACATACACTTACATGGTTCTTCCCATAGTTCTTACATAACTTATTCCACTTCTTAATGTTTCCCTACTTACTATCACCTTTGTAAATCCATTTACGTTTTCTCTTCTTATCTGAAGCCTCACATAATCCATTACATTCAGCTCTCATTCTATCCACTTACGCTTTTAATTCATCACGCTTGATGAGTGGGTTTCATACCTACGAATTGGATTCATTTTTCGGACTTAAATGGTTGCTAATCCGTATGTTTTAGTATTGTTTTATATGTGTGTGTTGTGTTTGTGTGCAGGTTTAGTTTGTGTTGGATAAGGCAAGGTTTGATTGGCAAGGCAGTGAAAGCAGCAGAAAAGCAGCAAAAATAGTGATAGTGCAAAGCATACGCCTGTCGGGCGGGGATTACCAAGTGGAAAAGGCCCACCGGGGCGGGGGTGCGCAACAAGTTGGCAGTCTTCTGTTGTAATTATACTTCTGGTGTTGCGAAGCTTGTGGACTTGGTACGTGATTGGGATGAGATAAAAAAGCTATTTGTAGTTGCAGAGGAGGATTATCAGTGTGCACAATCATCATTGAAGATCCCAATTAACAAACCTTAGTTTTTGATCAAGATTTTGGAGGAATTGACGCAAGGAGGTTGGAGCACAAAGATTAAAGAGGAATTGAATAAAAGCGATGGTTCTTTTTACTGTTTTCATTCTTCAAATTCATTGTTGTAATTCAGGATGCTTGATTCTTTGACCTTTTCAATTTTTAATTCATTAGCTATGAACTAAATTATCTTATTAAGCCTATGTTGGATCTTTTTGCCAAATAAGGATTGTCATGCTTCGAATTTAATTTAATGATGCTATTTTCAGTTCATCTATTATGGTTTGTGCTTAATTTATGAGTTACTTGATCATCAATTCTTTGTGAACCTATATGAACTTGAGAGATGAAGTATGAGTTTAGACCTAATCATAATAGCATGTGATTGTGATTTTTGAATTTATTGGGATTCATAATTTATGTCTAGGATAGAGATATACCTATACATCGCATGTAATCTTATGAGAACTTGTGATTAAACCTTCTTTAATTGTAATTCACATAGAGATATAGACTTAATTACGTAATACGTTTCCCCTCGGACAGAATATTTTTTTGCATCCGCTAATAAGCCTTTTAATCGGCACAAATTTCCTTAAGTCATTTATTTTACTTTTTAAAAGTTTTTCATTCGTTTGTTTCTAATTTACTCATCCGATACCCGAATGAGTTCTTTCTTGAGTTCATGGCTCACATTTTTCATGTTCTTTAACATTCTTATGAAACCCTAATTATTCAAAATCATTATCTAAGATTACATATTCCTCTATAAATCATAGTAAACTATGATTGCAACGGTTAACGTCTTTTACAAAAAAAAATTGTCATAACTTCGTTATAGCATATTTTTGGTATGTTCCAATTGGAAAATTTCCACAACTTATTCACAACTAACATCCCTTAACCAGATATAATCATCTAAGATATATATGATGGTTTTAAAATTGTCCATCAACAACAAGCTCTAAAATTTTCATACGTTCTTCGTTCAGTTCATTATCAACGGTTACGATTTCACTTAGCATACGATTATTATTGTTTTAAGTCCACTAATCCTTCCTTATTCCACCAGAAAATAATATAATTTTAATGAATCCTTCAACAAACACCAATAAAACACTTCCTAACAATCTACAAAATTTGAAAGAGATGAAGATTATGATTTCTTAGTTATTACATCTTGAGTTCTTGATTGGTTTGATGAATTAGCTAGTTCTTCTTCCTTCTTTCCTCCTTGAATCCGAATTTCTCTTCTCACTCTCACTTATGAGCTTTCTCTTTGTGTTTGTTAACATGGTAGATACATGAGAAATGTATTAGCTTTTAAAGAAAAGTAAGACTTAGGGCTTTAAGGTCATTTGGACAACTTTGTTAACCCTTATGAATTGGTCACTTTAGTTTGGGTCTTGTATGGTCAACACCCTTAAGTTTACATAACTTAACCATCACCATTTAACCATGGTTGAGTTAACATGATGACATTTTGACTCTGTGGCAAATTAGCATTAACTCCCACCTCCTTTGCTAGATCTTTTTCCCAAGCTTCTCCAAGAAGCTTGGTGGTCAACTATGTGGTGTTGGGTGGGTCCCACATGGGTTTCCCCAACCCACTTAACCCACCCTTGACCCACAAGTTAACCCATCTTTGTTAGATCTTGGTTCGAATTCAATTTGGGTTATTCTTTGGGCTTGAATTAACTTTCATTTGGGCCTTGATTTAATTTATCATTGAGCCTCCTAACACTTCCCATTGGACTTCACAAAGTCAAAGCCCAATAACATTATAGTACATGTTGACTTTTGTTGACCAAGACTTTGGTTGACTTTGACTTTCCATATTTCTACCGCATATTCGTATAATTTTCGTATTATACATCGTATTAATCTTCGTATTATACGTCATATTAATCTTCGTATTATTCTCATATTCTTCTCGTATAATAATTCGTATTATACTTATATTCATTTCTTTTACTTCCTGAAATTCATTACATAGTCTGAAAAGTGCATTTTTCGTTCTCAAATTTTATTTGACATTTCGTCTTTTCTTATCATTCTAACGTTTACGCGTTCTTCGAAAAATCGAAAAATACGCAAAAGCATTTTCGAGTGAATAATGTTTTTACATATTTTTCTCGAAAAAATTTTATTTTCCTATACATTCTCAGATTCGTAAACCCTAACCTTCAACTGCATTCCAAGTCTTCGAATTGACCTTTAAACACATAACACAGAATAAAATCCATATAATATTATTTTCTTCAATAATATTCTACAAAGCATAATATAAGCTAGGTAAAATTTCTCAGTCGTTACATAAGCCACTCAAACTCTAGGCTTATATGGCTTGGTTACTTCCAAACATAGTTTTGTTTCTAGTTTCTTTCTAGTTAACTTTTCTAACTTTTTCGATTAGTCAAAATATTAACTATCAAGTTTAATAATTTTAATTACGCTTTTCATCCCCATTTCCTGAATAAACGCTATGTCGTAATTCAAAAAATCAAAAAAGGCGTTTTTAGCGTGAATAGTGTTTGTCTTTTATCGAAAACTTTTATTTTCTTCATACGAACCTCAAACACACATATCCACTTACATAACACATATCTAGGTATATAACCTTAAAACACAATATTATCCATAAAATTTCATTTTATTAGATAATTGATGTTATAATCCTATTTACAAAGATCTTCGATCTTTGTGATCATTACATACATGCACAAGGTGTGTGAATAAAATTGAATCATTAGCAAATTATAGTTACAATAAAAAGGATCGGGCGAATGTGGGTAAAGGTTAAGATATAATATATCTAGACTTCGACATAATAACACATTACAGCTTCCAGCCTTCGACTATTAGACTTCAGGTCTTAACAAAGTGTCAACCTGCGTGGTCATCCATGTTAGCATGATATAAATTGTTGGGTCCTCTATCTAACAACTTAAACTTTTAAATGAGTTGGTTATTTAACATGGTATCAGAGTTATGGGTGTGCAAGGTATATTCAGGGGAAGTGTTAGCGTTATATACATTGGTGTGCCCTCCATCTAACAGTTTAAGCTTTTAGATGAGTTGGTTACGTAACAATCCAATCACCTACATAACATTTAAAGTAAAGCATCATAACACTTGGCTATGTTAGAAATAGCTGATGAGTGAGTTTTATACCTACGAATTGGATATCATTTAGGCTTAATTCTTTGTTAACTTTAAGTATTTTTAGTGTCATTTTACTTGTTTTGTGTTTGTGTCGTAGGAAAGGGCTCTGGAGGGCCAAAACATGAAAAATAGAGCTTAATGATATTTTTGTAATTTCGGGTACTGTTTATACACTGGGGCTAAGTTTTTTAGTGTAAAATCTGCGTCGGGGCTAAGTTATTGAGAAGAAAGAGTGTTTTTCAGAAGTTGAGTCCAAGAAGGATTGGCTTTAGGGTTGATTGTTGGAAAGACTTTAAGGAGGACTAAAAGACACATGAAGAGGCATATAAAAGGAGGAGTATTCACAAGGATTAAATGGGATTCCATTACAGTAGATTAGATTAGATTAGATTAGAGTAGGACAAAACCATAGTTGGGCTTGGATTAGAGATTAAAGAAACTTGGAGACCATTGAAGATCAAGAGTAGGAGCAAGAATGGAGCATCAGGTCTGCACACAACAGATTCTATCTTCTTTTTTACTACTATCTTTGTCTTTTAATGTGTATTCAATTGTGGATTCTTGGTTTTAATTCAATGATAATAAACTAAATCTCTTGTTTAAGATTACAACAGAGCTTTTTACGTAGCTTATTTTAGTATGCTTCTTTATTAATTACTACGATCTAATCATGGGATTGTCTATTATGGTTTGTGTTGAATTGATTAATTGTCTAGCTAGAAATTACTGTGATAATCTATATAAACTCGAGAGATGAATTATAGATTTAGATCTGATCATAATAGCATGTGATTGTGTTTTCTGCATGGCATTGGAATTCATAATTTATGTCTAGGATAGAGATATATCTATACATCGCCTGTAATCTGATAGAGAACTTGAACTTTAAATCCTCTTTAATTGTAATTCACATAGAGATATATTGAATTAGTTAATTAGGATGTTCTTCTTAATTCTATCATTTGTGGATTTAAGTTGATTTGTTTATGTTGCATCAAAAGATGGTCATAGATATTGATGTGTTATTGATTTACAATTCAGAATAGTGAGCATAATTAATGAGAAGTGTATTAGTCTAAGTGAAGCAATAAGTGAAGTTGTGATCTTAAATCTTCATAATCTGATTTATAACTAGTGGTAATTAGAATTAGTTTAATTAAATAATTTAATTCACAAAACCTGAAATCAATTGTTTAAATAAAATTAGTTTGGTTAAAAGTTAGTATTTAGTAATTTTTATTAATAATTCCTCGTGGAACGATTCTCTACTTTCACTTTATTACTTATTGACCGTGTATACTTGCACACACATATATTGATCGTGAAAACGACCAACAATAGCTGACTATGGAAGAGGCCGGTGAAGGTTCCCTCGCCAACCACTATAGAGGAAGCAACACACAACAAGAAGCCTATGGTCTTGTCCCGTGACTTCAACATCCACTCTCCCTAATAAATAGAATTCTTTGCACAAGTAGAAGGTGCCCTCTTAATATCTCTCTAACTCTTGGAATCTACATTGTTAACATACCATTACCTGTGCAAGTTCTTATTCTTACATCGAAGACGTTTTTCCGATGACAACGTTAAGTCGGTGTGTTCACTTGTGCAAGTCCAAAGTCCTGATGATAAGCCCAAAGTCCGATAATGAAAATGAACATTAATGCTACGTTTGGATTGGAGTAATGAAGGTGAAAATGGAATGACTCATTCCTATAGAATGAAAAAAATGTGTTTCGTTGCTATTGACATGGATTAAACCATTTTTATTCCTCCCAGATTTATGAATTTTATTCGTTGGGGGATGAAGAGTATGGAATAACTCCAACTAGAACAGAATGAATTATTCCACTTTCTATTTCATTCCTTCAATCCAAACGTAACATAACAGTAAGAGAATAACTTTTAAGTAGTAATTATTTATTAACTTCACATATCTATATATAATGCCACCATGGTTGAGGCTTTGTACCAAAATGGGATTTCCAAAAATCCCCCCAAACTTAGAAAATCTCTCTATTTTGAAATGTAAATGAATTTCTAATAAATATCTCCAATTTTTCATCAATTTCTTCTTTCACCAACTAAATTTAAATATATTTCTAATTTGTCATCCATAGTAAAAAAAATAATTTTTTAAAATTAATAATCTTAACATAAATAACATACAAAACGCATGTGCCACATAAGTTAGTAGTATCTAATAGGTAAAAAGATAAGTTAAAATTCTTTTATCATAAAAAAATGTGAAAACATCTACACCAAAACCAAGTAACTGTTTACAAAGTTTCAACATTATATAATAGAAATTTTCTTTCTCAATCTCTCCCCTTTTTCCATTCATTCTCCTTCATATACACTATAATATTATTTCCACAACAAAAGTGTCACTATAGATCCTATAGCGACGGTTTTCACCATCGATATACATCTACAGCGATATTATTATTATGGAAATAACAAAAAGTTGTGGATTTAACAATTCCCTTCTTTTTTGTTGTAAAGTACTATTTAATGTGTTTGTTTAGCGAAACTGTGTAGTGGGATGATGTATTTTCAAATTTAAGTTTTTAGATAGAAGTTTCTTTTATAACACATTGAAATAGTATTTAATTTAATTACACAATTATAAAAGTTTTTTTAAATAGTATTGAATAATTTAAAATAATTGTGTGGTATGAGATTCCCCCAAAAATTCGAGAATAATTTTGTATAACCTTTTTAAAAAGTACTCTATTTAAAAATACAAAATTTGTATATATTACTATTTAAAATTACTTTTCGAGAATTATAAAACCCAAAATATCCCTATTAATTAATAAAGCAACTCCTGTTATAAAATTATATATGTCTAGATTCATAATATTATGGATGTCTAGATACATGTAACTCCCATGTTCATTGAGTTTTGAAACTCATGACTCTTGAGTTTTGTAACTTCCTAGTAGTATTGATGTTCTTATCTTCTATAAATAAGACCATTGTAAAATGATCAAGTGAATATACCAAATACAAATAGAATACTCTCTTTTCTCTAATCTTCTTTGTTCTTGTTTTTAGTAATATTTTATAACACATTATCAGCACGATTGCTTCTCAATTTTGTCTTGAAGATATTTGATTTGAAGAATAAGGTATATATATATATATATATATATATATATATATATATATATATATATATATATATATATATATATATATATATATTATCTATATGCAGTACTTACTTATATGTTCATTTTTTTAAGTGTACATGTACTATCCATGCTTCTGGTCTCTGCATGTAGTAGCATGTTTTTTTCAATAAGCCATAGACATTCCACCTGAATAACAACCACATGCCCTTGGAATATAGACAAATTGGGTTGTTGGTTTTTCCATACAAAATCATGTCACTGCGTACTTGCATGATGATTGAGTGGAATATAGAAAATCTAATCACTGCATGGAAATTGTGTATACTATTTGCCTTTTTATTTTCATGTTCTACTGCAGTGTGGACATTACTTATTATTTACGGACTGCATGTAAATACAATGGCAGTAGTGATTTAGTTTAAAGTTGTAGTTCTCTTTATGGTTTTTGACATACAAGTACAGTACACTTATGAGCATACTAATTTAAAAGAAAAACATACATCTACATACTGAAAACTATTGCATACAATATACACGAGTTTAATAAATTTAGAAACAAATATATATATATATATTTTAGTCCCTGTATGTTGTGGTGTTCGGTTTCTGTGTGGCTTCCTGCAAATCATAGTTACCGTCCATGCATGTATAGATGAAAATATAAGTTATTTTCATATGACATTTAAATGATACTAATAGTATTACTTGGTTTAAATGTAAGTTATTATAATGAAAAATATTTGAGAAAAAGGTAGAAGATTTTTCATAGTCAAACTTAAATAAATATATATTGTATGTTTATCTAATTTTTATAACCAAATATTTATGCACATGTGGATAGTTAACTAAATTTCTAATGATTTTTGATATTTTTTGTATGAAGTTACAATGACAAACCTTGCCAAACTTGCGTTCGTGGAACTTGATATTACGGGTATGAATTATTTATCATGGATCCTTGATGCCGAAATTCATCTTGATGCCATGGGTCTTGGAGACACCATTAAAGATGGTAATGAAACACCTAGTCAAAACAAGGCAAAGGCCATGATATTCTTACGCCATCACCTCCAAGAGGAGTTAGAATTAGAGTATCTCACAATAAAAGATCCTCTTATTCTTTGGAAAAATTTGAAAAAAAGATATGACCATCAAAAGAAAGTTATTCTCCCAAAAGCTCGTTATGGTTGGATACATTTACGATTGCAGGATTTTAAATCAGCGAGGGAATATAATTCTACAATGTTTAAAATCAGTTCTAAATTGAAATTATGTAGAGATAATATCATTGATGGAGATATGTTAGAAAAAACATTCTCTACTTTTCATGCCTCGAATGTGCTCATGCAGCATCAATATAGAGAACGAGGTTTTAAGAAATATTCTGAACTGATTTCATGTCTCCTCGTGGCTGAACAAAATAATGAGCTTTTAATGAAAAATCATGAATCACGACCAACTGGTTCAGCTCCATTCCTTGAAGTGAATGTTACAAGATATAATAATAATTATGGTCGTGGTCGTGGTCATAATAGAGGTCGTGGTCGTGGTCGTGGCCACGGGCGAGGAAGTTTTAATTACCGCAACCATGATACCAAATTTTCAAAGAATGAGGAGAAACAAGAAAAAGGGAAGAATATAAATAACAAAGATACCAAGAAGGAAGAAAATATTTGTTATCGGTGTGGAATGAAAGGACATTGATCTTGTACATGTCGTACAGCCAAACATCTTGTTGATTTATATCAGTTCTCATTGAAAGGAAATGAGAAGAACATAGAAATAATTTTTTCTCATCCACATCAAGATAACGATGATATCTATTTTGATCCTATGGATATGACACACCTTGACGTTCCAGATTTCTTTACTAATGAGCAAGTTAATATTCCTTGTAATGAAAATAATTAGTTCAGAATTATGTTGGTCCTTTTAAGTGTGTTTATTTTATGCTAATGTATTTTCTTTCATGTTGACTTATTTAATGTATTTTGTTTTATTTGTTTCGTAAAAAATTGTGTTATTAAATATATATATATATATATATATATATATATAATATTATGTTTATTATGAACTTATTATATATTTATTCCTTTTATGAAGAAAATATGGATATGCATCATGCTATACATGAGCCTAATACCAATGGTGGAGATATATGATTAGCAGATAGTGCAACGACACATACCATTCTCAGACATAAGTAATATTTTTCAAATCTAAGAATGATGAAAGAAAAAGTGAATACAATATTAGGTTCAGCAGACTTGATTGAAGGCTCTGAAAGAGCCAATATAATGCTTCCTAGTGGAACAAAATTTATCATTGATAATGCTTTATTTTCCACTAAATCAAGAAAGAATCTGCTAAGTTTTAAAGATATACAACTTAACGAGTACCATATTGAGACAACCAGTGAAAACGGTATAGAATATCTTTACATCATATCAAATGTCTCTACTCGAAAACAAATATTGGAAAAATTACCCGTTTTTTCTTCAGGTTTGTACCATACAAGTATTAGTACAATTGAAGTCAATGCAATAATGAACCAGAAGTTCAATGAACCAAATAATTTTATTATTTGACATGACCGGTTGGGTCATCCTGGATTAATAATGATGCGAAGAATTATTGAGAATTCACATGGCCATCCATTAAAGAACCAGAAGATTCATCAATTTAAGGAATTCTCATGTGCTGCTTGTTCTCAAAGCAAATTGGTCATTAGACCATCACCAGCTAAAATTGGGACTGAATCCCCAAGGTTTCTAGAACGTATTCAAGGAGATATTTGTGGGCCTATTCACCCACTAAATGGACCATTTAGATATTTTATGGTTTTAATCGATGCATCTACAAGATGGTCACATGTGTGCTTATTATCAACTCGCACCCTGGCGTTTGCAAGATTACTTGCTCAAATTATTAGATTACAAGCACAATTTCTAGATCATACAATCAAGACTATTCATCTTGATAATGCTGGTGAATTCACATCCCAAACATTTAATGATTATTGTATGTCTCTTGGGATAAATAATGAACATCATGTTGCCCATGTTCATACTAAGAATGGTCTTGCTGAATCATTTATTAAACACCTTCAGTTAATTGCAAGACCATTGCTCAAGAGAACAAAACTTTCTGTCTCTGTTTGGGGGCACGCTATTTTACATGCAGCATCACTTATTCGCATTAGGCCAACATCATATCATAAATTCTCCCCATTACAATTGGTTTTTGGTCATGAGCCAGATATTTCCCATCTAAGAATATTTGGTTGTGCAGTATATGTTCCAATTTATCCTCCACAATGCACAAAGATGGGTTCTCAAAGGAGGCTGGGAATATATATTGGGTTTGAGTCCCCATCAATAATTAAATATCTTGAACCTTTAACATGTGATTTATTTACGACACGATTTGTCGACTGTCATTTTGATGAGAATATGTTCCCAGCATTAGGGGGAGAAATTAAACAGCTGG
This sequence comes from Panax japonicus, assembly GCA_020205505.1. Taxonomy (NCBI): domain Eukaryota; kingdom Viridiplantae; phylum Streptophyta; class Magnoliopsida; order Apiales; family Araliaceae; genus Panax; species Panax japonicus. Next base: position 55,982,948 of record CM035096.1, read on the forward strand.
ATAAAGATATAACTTGGAATGCATTGTCATTATTGAATTTTGATCCTCGTACAAAACAATGTGAACAAGAAGTTCAAAAGATACTTCGTTTGCAAGATATAGCAAATCAGCTACCAAATGCATTCACTGACTCAAAAGGAGTAACCAAATCTCATATACCAGCTGTAAATGCTTCAGCTCGGATTGAAGTCCCAATAGGACAATCTGTAAAAATAGCAGCAAATGAGTCTAAGGCACGCCAGAAGCGTGGTAGACCAATCGTTTCAAAAGACAAAAATCCTCGGAAAAGAAAAGAAGTAGATAAACAAGTTGGCATTATTAAGGAGGAAAATATTCACGAGGATATAGACATAGCTAATCATAAAACCCCAGAAGAGGTTCAGGTACCTGAAAACAATAAAAATGATGAGATCTCGATAAGTTATGTCTCTACAAAGAAAAGATGGAACCGAAGTGAGATAGTTGTTGACAACAGTTTTTCATATAATATATCGCTTGATATAATTAATGAAAACGAGGATTCTGAACCTAATTCTGTCGAAGAATGTAGACGCAAAAATGATTGGCCAGAATGGAAAGAATCAATATAGGCAGAATTAAATTCACTTGCAAAACGTGAAGTTTTTGGACTTATAGTCCAAACACCCGAAGAACTAAAGCCATTTGGATACAAATGGGTCTTTGTGCAAAAAAAGAAATGAGAAAAATGAAATCGTACGATATAGGGCACGACTTGTGGCACAAGAGTTTTCACAAAGACCTGACATTGATTACAATGAAACATATTCTCCTGTGGTAGATGCAATTACATTGCGATATCTTATTAGCCTGGCCACTCATGAAAAACTAGATATGTGTCTAATGGATGTTGTCACAGCCTATTTATATGGGTCAATTGATAATGATGTTTATATGAAAATCCCTGAAGGATTTAAAATGCCCGAAGCATATAATTCAAATCCCCGGGGAAGTTTACTCAATCAAGTTGCAAAGGTCCCTATATGGGTTAAAGCAATCAGGACGCATGTGGTACAATCGTCTTAGTGAATATTTATTGAAAGAAGGGTATACTAATAACCCTATACGCCCATGTGTTTTTATAAAAAAAAGTCAGAATCTGGTTTTGCTATTATTGTTGTGTATGTTGATGATTTAAATATTATTGGAACTTATGGAGAGATTCCAAAGACAATGAATTATTTAAAGAAAGAATTTGAGATTAAAGATTTAGGAAAAACAAAAATTTGTCTCAGCCTGCAGATCGAGCATTTAGAAGATGGAATTCTCATTCATCAGTCAACTTACACAGAGAAGGTCTTTAAAAGATTTTATATGGATAAAGCTCATCCATTGAGTACCCCAATGGTTGTTAGATCACTTGATGTGAAAAAGGACCCTTTTAGACCTCGTGAGGATAATGAAGAATTACTTGGTCCTGAAGTACCATACCTCAATGCAATTGGTGCATTAATGTATCTTGCTAATAATACACGACCTAATATAGCATTCTTAGTGAATTTGTTAGCAAGATATAGCTCTTCTCTTACCTGGAGACATTGGAATGGGGTTAAACATATTTTTCATTACCTACGAGGAACTATGGATATAGGCTTATTTTATTCAAATAATGATAATCATAAATTAGTTGGATATGCTGATGTAGGATATCTATCTGATCCACATAAAGGTCGATCTCAAACATGTTATCTCTTTATGTGTGGTGATACTGCTATATCATGGAGATCTACAAAGCAAACATTAGTTGCCACTTCATCTAATCATGCTGAAATACTTGCAATCCATGAAGCAAGTCGAGAATGTGTGTGGTTGAGATCAATGACTCAACATATTCATGAAACATGCGGTTTATCCTCCAGCAAATGAACTCCAACCATTTTGTATGAAGACAATGCTGCGTGTATAGCTCAATTACAAAGAGGATACATCAAAGGATATAGAACAAATCACATCTCACCGAATTTTTTTTCACTCATGACCTTGACAAGTGTTGTGATATTGATGTTCAACAAATTCCATCAAATGATAATCTAGCAGATTTATTCACCAAAGCATTACCAACTGCAACGTTTGAAGGATTGCGTCGCAGTATTAGAATGTGACAACTGAAGGACTTACGGATATATTCATGAGGCTAATACGCGCTGCACTTTTTTTTCCTTAACCAAGGTTTTTTTCCATTGGGTTTTTTCCTGGTAAGGTTTTTAATGAGGCAGCTTTCAACGCGTATAGCTATACAATAGACATCCAAGGGGGAGTGTTATAAAATTATATATGTCTAGATTCATAATATTATGGATGTCTAGATACATGTAACTCTCATGTCCATTGAGTTTTGAAACTCACGACTCTTGAGTTTTGTAACTTCCTAGTAGTGTTGATGTTCTTATCTTCTATAAATAAGACCATTGTAAAATGATCAAGTGAATATACCAAATACAAATAGAATACTCTCTTTTCTCTAATCTACATTGTTCTTGTTTTTAGTAATATTTTATAACAACTCCATGAGTTGTTGATGTCTCAAAATTTATCTATCTTTTTATCCCTACAAATTTATTGGTATTATTATTTTGTCATTTTTAATTTAAAAACTTATATATATATATATATATATATATATATATATATATATATATATATAGTCCGGATTTTAAGCTCACTCCTTATCCAACTCACCCGAGCTCACCCTCTTTTAGCGATGGACCCGACGACGGTTCGGTCATACAACCGTCGTCTATACTTTTAGCGACGGACAAGAGATGAGTTTAAGATTTGGACCGTATATATACATATTCTTATTTAATCCTCCAAGTTTATAAATTTTTTATTTTATCCGTTGTTATTTACACTTACAATACTAAATTTTCTTTAATTAATTGAGAAGTCCTAATAAATTCTAATCCGCTAAAAGCTCCCCAAACGGGTTCTCTCTCTCTCTCTCTCTCTCTCTCTCTCTCTCGAGTAGTCTCAATAAATCTCTATACATGTTTACTTATGCATATAAGCATTTTGTGTAAACTACAAACACTTTGTGCCTAGTAGTAATCTACTCTGTCTTCGCTTTCTAATTCCTTGTAATTTCCCTGTTTCTGTTCTGGGTTGGTGTCATTTTGAAGAAATTATTAAAAATGGCGTGGTCTCCCGAGTCAGTTGTTGCTCCGGTAAAACTTCACTTGTATCTGTAGCAGCAGTAGTAGTATCATATATGTATATATTTATGTATTTAATCAACTGGGATTGAATTATATTTCAGCATTCGTTTCTGTCTCTCGAATTCCTTGTAATTTTCTGGGAAAATGTGGGTTTAGTAAAGGGAATACGTAAAGGTAGATTTAAGAATTGCTGATTGAATTTGTGAAATATGTAGTTTTAATTCTTCATAAGCTCTTATCCTGCATTTTTCCTCCAAATTTAGAGACATTATTTCAGATTTGTTTTTGGTTTTGTTTTCCCTGCCTTTTTCTTATGTGGCCAAACAACAAAAGGAAAAAGGGTTTGTTGGGAATTGATTTTTCCACACGCTCGATTTGACTATTTGTCTTAATTTAACACTATTTCGGATTATTTAATCATTTGACCAAGGACTATTAATGACTATTTCCTCACAAACCTTTTGATAGCTTAAAATGGGAGAACTATTAATTCCACATTTTTTCATGAGATTATATAATCCTTATAGCCTTAGGAATGACAAAAAATTGTCCATAGGACTATTTAAAATTTAAAAGACTATTAATCCTCCAACATGGGATAAAATAATCCGAAATAGTATTAAATTAATACAAATAGTCTAGTTATAAGCATGTTTTTTGCAAACAAACATGGCCTTAAAAAATTTGATAGTTTCACAAGACTCTTTCGTCACATAAATAGTAAATGGGGCCCGCAATGATTATTCAAGACATTGTGGAAATATCATATTTCGGTTGTGGAAATAACAAAAAATTTATTGTGAGTTTCCCTTTTTCCCTTTCCCCCCATTTATGTTGTCTCTGTGTGTGAATTTTGATTTCATAGAGCATTCTAGTTATGGTTTTGGCTATGCTTAAAGCCTATTACTTATCGCCACGAGTCTGATGTTGAGTTTCATGTACTTTCACTAGATAAAAAATGGACCATTTTAATGAATCAGATGACTTGAATTTTTGAGTTTGGTCAACGCATTTTGGCAGGCTTTGAAATGTTAAATATTTTTAATATTCTATATTAGATTAAGTTCATAAAGGAATTAATGGGATCAATTTTAAATATGCACTCACTATCTGTGGTTGTTAATGTGCAGGCTTTCCTTATAATTGCTAATGAATCTTGATTACAACATTAATTGGGTCCTTAGTTTTCTTTGATCAACTTTCTGTTGGAATGTGTGAAGCAGAGATGTAATGTCTAGTTCACTTTAATTGGCTAAGATAAAAATATTTTGCCTTTTACCATAGAAACCCGTCCATCTAGTTGCTTGGCTGTTGTCTCTCTTATCTAAATGAGCATAATGACCTAAATGCATCTTACAAGTGTTCTTGTTGAATTATGTGAGAATGTAGTCCTGAAATTACTTGTAAATCATGATTCCTAGATTCTGTTTCTGTTGTTTTATTGCAAATACATGAATATGGTATAAAATGCAGGAATAACTTTTAAATTTTGTTTCAGATGACAGTTTGTGAGACATGTGGTGACAAAGGCGAAACAAAAGTTCTTATATACTGCATGATGTGTAAGGATTCTGCTGTGCACCAGTATGTTCTATCACCTAAACTCAGTCCCTATCTGTGAATGTTTGTTATCTGTTGGTGATGTTTGATATCTATTTTCATGTGATGTTTGGCATTTGATTTTATTTGATGTTTGATATCTAATTTTATGTAATGTTTGATACTTTGATATGTTTTTTTATGGTTGATTGCCCACGAAGGATTGGAGGGAGAGGGGTAGTTTACTCATATATAGACAATTAGACAAGTATACTTGATATATATATATATATTATGTGTGTATTTTGGACAGAAAATATATAGTATCCAAACCTTCTAATATTACTACAGTTTAACCCGCAAGCCCTTTTAAGTTTACCCACATTACCTGATATGACATGTTAACAAATTAGTACAGGCCCCGAATATGAAGCTAATCAGCATCAGTAGTAGCATCATTCTGGATATGTGTACAGATCTGAACTTTACGAGATAGATATTATATTTGAAGCATTCACTACACTTCCTCCAGAGTTCATCTCTCCAAGTTCTTGCATCTATTAGATTTTTCAGGACCTCTTCTACTCAAATGCATCTAATATATTCCTGCTTTTGCTGCCTTTACTATTTTGTCTTGCTTTCGTTTTAACTAAGTGTGGGTTTGCATAAGGCTCTACGCTAAGAATCTCTGGTAAGTAGTATATTTAGTGAAGGAACTCAAGGGAGTATGCTTGAGGCGTTCAAGTTTAAACAAAACTTCTTTGTTAATAGAAAGGTTATTAGGCAAAATTCTTGTAAGGTGTGTAGTCCCTTAGGTGGAGATGCGTGCACTTTTTTGAAACTGTGCATTTTTTGAAACCAAGTGTATTAGGTGATATGTTTTATTTATTTGCTGCAAACCTGCAAATTAATATTGTGCCTGGCCTTTTTCTTTTATGCTATATTTGGTTCTCATTCCTCCGCATGTATGGAATGGAATTACTTAAGGAATGGAATGAGAATGAGAATGAGAATGGAATGGTCATTCTCATTTTTATGTTTGGTTTGTCCATTCTATCTTTCAGGAATAAAATCACCATTCTACTTTAGTGTTTAGTTTATATGAATTACATCATGAATGAAATGTGAAATGATCATTTTCATTTTTTATATGCTACAAAACTTATAAAATGAATGAAAAATATTATTTTTACTAGAAAAATATATTTTTTATATTTTTATGCATTTAAAATTCAAATAAACACCTTCATGAAAAAAGAAATAAATACTACTATTTATTATAATTTTATGAAGTAGCATAAAAAAAACAACTACTACTTTTAATAACAGTAGCATAAAAAACCAACTATAATTTTATTACAACTAAAATTACTGTTGGATAATAGTTTATCCAACTATAACTTTAATCCTACGTAATTTACAGTTAATTTTATTACAACAATATTTTGAATAAAAAATAGTACTAATTTATTACAACAGTAATTTTAGTTGTAATAAATTATTACTATTACTACTATTTTGAGTAATTATAGTTGTAATTTCTACTATTACCACAGTAATTATAGTTGTACTCCCTCCGTCCCAAATTATCTGTTGTTCTAGAGTTTCACACAGATACCAATATGTATGATAAAAATACTAAAATACCCTTTGTGCTGACTTTTTTATTAATTGAAGAGAAAGAAAAAGCAGCTAATTAATTGGAGAGAGAGAGAAACATTGAAGAGAGAGAGAAAGCAGCACATTAATTGAAGAGAGAGATAGAGAGAAACAATTATTAATTGAAGAGAGAGAGAGAGAGGGGCATGAATGTGGATGTTTAAAAAAGAGGAGATGCATTAATGAGAGTAATGATTATCAACAATTAAGATAAAGGGGCAAATTTGGAAAACAAATGGAAAAAATGCATTGAAATCTTAAAAAAGTAGATATTGTGGGACAAATTTTTTTTGCTAAAACAGCAGATAATTTGGGACGGAGGGAGTAATAAATTACTGCTATTTTCATTAATTTTAGTAGAAATTACTACTACTAAAATTTTATGTACATAAAATTACAACTATAATTTTATTACAACTAAAATTACTGTAGGATAAATATAGTTTATCGAACTATAATTTTAATCCTACGTAATTTACCGTTAATTTTATTATAACAGTAATTTGAATAAAAAATGGTAGTAATTTATTACAACAGTATCATAAAATACAACTATAATTTTATTTTATATAATTGTAATAAAATTTTATGAAGTAGCATAAAAAAAGGTAGGAAAAGAAAAGAAATGATGATAAATAGCAAAGAGTAGAGGGGAATGAGGTTGACCTAGGAATGAAATAAACCTACCTATTTAGAAAGAAATGAAAAAAGCTTTCAAATTTGAAAGGGAATAACTAAAGGAATGGAATGGTCATTCCAATTGACTAACCAAACATGTTTTAAGTCATTCCATAAGGAATGGTCATTCCATTCCCAGCCCAGTCCATTCCATTCCATTCCCACCAACCAAACACAACATTACATGTTTCATTTATCATGATAAGCTATTATGTATTATTTTTGGCTAAGTTAATTATTTTTATCTAGTTTTCTGGATGTTGAAAAAGTTTGAAGGATTTACAATATTGACAAATTTTGGCTGTGAATAGAAATGTATGTAACGTATGTACCAATCTATCCGGATTCACTAATCCCCAATTTAGTATTCCAACGATTGTGAACTATTTTAGTTTTAAGCTTTCTAAGAATTTAGATCTCATTAGAATGATCATCGTTATTATTCTAAAAGCATTATTTAAAACTATGAGTTTATCACATATTATAAAGCAGCATCACATAATTAAAAAACTTTTATTAAAGTAATACTTTTTTATTAATAAATGAATAAAAATGTTACAAAGTATATGTTTTATCATCAAATATGATTGACTTGTATGTATACTACTTTCATTATGTGGCCTTTTACGATAAGGACCAAAATTATTGACAAAGAAATAAGGATCAGCCTTCAATATCTTGGGGATATGCATTATAATTAATTAAGTCTTAATAGGCTTTTGTCTAGATAGATGCTTAGGAAATCTTAGAGTTTAGTATTTAATTTTTTTTTAAAACTGAGGTTGCTTCATTTCTCTTGCATTAGTGTTGGATTGATTTGTTTTCTTTTACATTTCTATAGGCACTTCAGATTTCACAAGATCAGTTACCAATTTAGGCAAATAGAAAAAAGAATGAGGAAAAGAGACTTGTTGCATGATTAATGTAGTGATAGATGTTTTTTTTATGAAAAGCTTGTGGTTTTATGTCACAATTAATGATATACGAATGGTTTAATCCTATACTTGACTAACCTACATTTTTGTTGTTATGCTTAATAGCTATTGTATGCAAAAAAAAATTCCTGACGAGGTTGAGATTTTGTGGACATGTGAGGAATGTGCCCCAAGGGTCGATAAGATCATGAATTTCAGAAAAAGTGAAAGAATCAGCTTTAGAGAAGACCGAGCTGTTGAAGTTCAAAGAAACTGGAGGAGGCTAAACCAGTACAGTTTCTCAGCCATAGAGAGAAGACCGGCCAATATGAAGGATAGAATATCTAAAACAGCTCACGAAACAGGTGATCATTCTCTTCCAGGTGAAGAGACAAAGAGAGATCAATCAGTCGGTGAAACACTTGGAAATCAGGAACTCAAAAATCAGAGAAGAAAGTTAATTCTTGAAGATGAAGGTGAAGGTGATTCTCATCAACAGTTTGATTACGTCGACCTCAGAAAACGGAGAAGGTTAATTCTAGAAGATGAAGGTGATTGTGATGAATGGCTTGATTCCATTGAAGTTAATTCATCTCCATTGGTTCCCTCTGTTCAATCTAACACTTCGTATAGCCAGTCATCTTTGGAATCTGATAACTATAACTACTATGCCAAGCCAGTTATTGACTCGATCTGGAGGTATGAATTTTCACTTAGGCTATGTTTGTTTGCAAGGACTATTAATCTCAAATGTTTTGTTTGTTTTTAAAATTTGGAGTCCCGGGATTATAAAATAACTTAATATGGGGGACTATTTAATACCATGTTCAATCAGGTATTATAATCCCCACCATTTGGGACTACAAATTTCTAGACAAAACTAACCTCAACATTTTTTTTAAAATGACAATAGTATATAAAGTTTATAATTAATTGTTTATACAAAATTAATAATTAATATTTAAATTATTAATTATTAAATTGTTACAGCGTAGTGTTGGTAAGAGGAAAATATTTAAATTATTCCTGCCGTAATCTACAATGCTTAGGCACATGAAGAAATCATATATAAACAATGACTGTTACACATGCAAACAAGAAGAGACATATTATTAACGTAGTAAGGCCACACGCTATATGAACGGTTACAATTTATCCAGTTTATATAAAGTTTATAATTAATTGTTAATTATTTTTTGATGTATAAATAAGTTTAAATTATAATTTAAAATATATTATTATTGGTAAAAGTATAATAGTCTAAATGATATTTTTTATCCAATTCTTTAATTAATCTTGGAAAAAACAAACATAAAATTAGATTATTTTAAGTTATCCCATGAATAATTCCATAAAAAACAAATATGTGACTTGTACTATTTAATAATAGGATTAATAGTCTTTGAATTATAATCCAGGAATTATAATCCTTGCAAACAAACATGACCTTAGTTGTTATACTACATCACTCATTTGTCACTTGGCTTTACCAATTATCAGAGCTCACTAAGAGGATTTTAGTTGTCATTATTCAATTTCTCTAAAATATTGTTATTTCAATTATTGGCCGAACCCGCATTTTCTTGGAGTGAAGACTGAAGTAATGGAAGTTTTGGGACCATTTTACGACTACTGGTCTCCATCAATTTTAACTATTAAGAAAAAATGTCTGACACATAGTATAGGATTCTTAAATTCCATTGACATATTTCTGTATATAGGGGTAGCTTCTGTATTAAGAGCGGAAAGAAAGATACTCTCATCAACATGATGGCTCATTTATCAAGCAAAGCTTGCCCAAAGGTCTCTGATGCTGCAGCTGGACTACCGTCTCTGCTTGACATAAAGGTTCTGGCCAAATGTAATGCATGGCCAAAGAGCTTCCGAAGGTCGCCACCCACGGATGAAAGTATTGCTCTGTACTTCTTTCCTGCAACTGAGAGGTAGCTTTTACTCAAATTTTATTTATTTATTTATTTTTATTTTGTGTGTTGTTGATATTTGGCTCTTTTCTCCCCCCCCCCCCCCCTCCCTTCTTTTGATCATCTATATGTTATGTTAAAGGGATGAAAAATACTTTGATGCTCTATTGGATGATATAGTTGATCACGATCTCACTCTGAAGGCCATAATCAATGATGCGGAGCTCTTGATTTTTTCATCTCTTGAATTGCCACAGCAACACTGGAGTATGTGTTAATTACATTACTTGATCCAGCATTTTCTATATCTTGTGCGTCTTTTTTATAGAACCTATACTATTTCGATCTAATTCTAAGGATACATTTCAATCTTGGGGACTAGGGGAGAACCCGGGGAAGGGCCAGGAGGAGAACTAGGGGAGTCTTTTTTATAGAACCTATACTATTCTGATCTAATTCTAAGGATACATTTCAATCTTGGGGACTAGGGGAGAACCTGGGGAAAGGCCAGGAGGAGAACTAGGGGAAACTTACCTTCTATATCTTGTGTTGATTAAGCATTTCATTTACAAAATGAAGTGTATGCTAATACTAACAAATTGACTCGCAGGATTTCAGAGAAAGTATTATCTGTGGGGTGTGTTTAAGCCGAAACAGTATTCCCCTGCCCTTATACCGGAGGACAATCCTGTTCTTCAAAATAGCAGTGCTGAATGTGCTTTGTCTCCCAAGCTCACAAATCAAGCTGTAACCGGACAAACTATGAACAATCAGAGTTTCCAGATTCCGTTAAATGCTGGTAGCCACATTTTAAACCCCCTACAATCTAATATTCCCAAAGCTATAAGTTCCTCACCAGACTCTTGTTTTTCTCGCTCTTCCAAACTTCTTATGGTAGACAAGCAAATGGCACCAGACTTGAAAATGCAGCATGAAAGCCATAGAGATAAAAGAATGGAAGTATATGATGCTAACTATGTATGCAACAAAAGTACTGGTAGGATTAGCTCTCTCCCAGACAGTCCTCATTCGAGGTTTAAGGCGAGTAGGTGAGATAACACTGTAATAAGAGTTATTGTAGTACGATGATCAACCTAGCAACCCTTTACAATTTCTTTTTGGAAGGATCTACTTAGCCCTTTATCTTCAAAAATAGGTACTTGGGATAAAGGTAAAGTGGGGGAGTCAAGTCATTTTAGGCTGCTTTTGTTTTTCTTCTTTTCTTCACCCCTTTTGGCTTTTGCTAGTAGTTTGTGTTGATCTTTTGTATCTCTTCACCAAACCTAGTGTTGTATAAACATTTTGATATATGAAAGGGAAGGAAATAACATGTTTCGAGTTAAGAGTTTGCGTTTTTCCATCTATTTTAAAGTCAATTTGAGATACTTTTAATTTTAAAATTGACATGATGTATTTGAAAGTATAAAAAAAATAAATTTTATAATTAGTAATATTTTTAAATAATTTACAATACTTATTTTTGTATTGAATAGAAATTAAATGATTATATATCAGTTTTGAGTTTAAAAATGTTTCTATTTCTTTCAGATTGGTCAAGTTACATCTTTGTTTTTTTTGTAGGATTGACCTAAAATACTGTAAAAATAATGAAATCACTAAACAGGCGTGAAGACTAAAGGTTAAATTTAGGAAAATAAGAAATCTAGTAAATAATTTGATTATTTTATCCCTCTATATTGTTTCGGAATATATTAGAATACGAAGTCGAGTTTGGACCAGGCTTGAAACTTATTTTGACTAGGCCTGATTTGTCCAGACTAGGCCCAATCTTGAAGCTTGGACAAACCATGTCAATCTTTAGCTTTCAAAACTTGGACTAAAGCAAACCAGCAATGAGAGCCCTAGGCTTTGGCCCGGGCTTCAGGCTTTTCGGTCTTTTCCTCTTCTTTTTTTGGGTTCTTTACAATACTATACAACATTTAGCAAGTAATTACAATAATAGTGCACTCATAAAATATTTACACAATTAATATACTTTTCATATTTATTTATAATATTAGTGCAATTAGAATTCCTTAATTTAGGGAATTAGTATATGATTCAATTCATAATAATAAGGAAACCTAAAATCAAGGATAAATAACTGCCATAATTAATAATTCAAATTCAAATATCTTGGATCTAATAACAAAAATAAATTCAAAAATAATTGCATACTAATTCCTAGCAAGAACAGAGTTACCAAACAAATCGAAATAAACAAAGAGAAAATCGCGAACAACAAAAAAAAGCGAAAAAGAAAAAGTCAGAGTTACCAAACCAGCAAGAACTGATCCAAAACGAATTCGGAGTAGCCGAACAAAGAGGAAATCACGAACAACCAAAACAAAACAAATCGAAGAAGAAGAAGAAGTCGGAGTTACCAAAATAAATCAAAGAAGAAGAAGTCAGAGTTACCAAACCAGCAAGAACAGATCCAAAACGAATTCGGAGTAGCCGAACAAAGAGGAAATCACAAACAAATTTTTTTAATCAATATTTGGTTACCCACAAAAACTAAAATGGTTACCTTTGTATGAATGTTTGGCTACCAACTGCACCATATTCAAAATAATTTTATTTTTAAAAGGTTATTTATAAGTAACTAACAACTACATAAATGAAAACTTAGACATGGCATTTCAGATACCATCTGCACGTAACACTTGGAAACTGTTCTTAAATTTTTTTATAATTAATTGGTAACCCAATAGAACTGAATTGGTTACCTTTTTATGAATGTTTGGCTACCAACTTATAAATAACATTTTAAAAATAAAATTATTATGAATATGGTGCAATTGGTAGCCAAACCTTCGTACAAAGGTAACAAATTTAATTTTTGTGGGTTACCAAATATTCATAAAAAATAAACCGCGCCTCTGCCACAAAATTGTTTCCTGCGCAAGCCTCTCACCAACTCGTTTGTTGTGTGCCTCCCACCAACTCGTTCGCTCGTTGCGCGCCTCCGTCCAAATCGTTCTCTGCGCTTCTGAGCAAATCTTTATGACATCCATTCTTCTGTAAACTAAATCGTTGTTGGGTGACAACCAAATAGCTCTGACCTCCGTCTTCTGTCATAATATCTTAGGTTCATGCCAAATCCATTATGTTGCAATAGTGATGTGTGTATGATAATTTTGAGTAAACTTGAAAAAGTGTATTGAACAGGAACCAAATCCATATCCCTAGAAGATGCAGTAGTTTATGTTGATGACATAAACAAGACAGACAATGAACAACTACCTCCAACTCATCAAAAAACTGCTATTTTCTGTAAAGGTAGTAGGTTTTCACATCTTGTTTTTTTTTATTACTATCGACTGTTTATTCACATCTTGTTTTTTATTACTATCGACTGTTTATATATATATATATATATATATATATATATATATAGAAAGAATATGTTGAATGAAGAAAAAGAGTGATGACTAACTAATACAGTTGTTCTAGATGAAGAGAGAGAGAGAAGAAGCCATGAGGATAACTAATCCCTAAATTAAGAAATCTTAATTGCATACTAATTCCCTAAATTAAGGAATCCTAATTTCACTATTATTGTAAATAAATATATATGAAATTGTATTAATTGTGTAAATATTTTATGACTACACTATTGTTGTAATTATTTTCAAAAAATGTAATAAAATATGTAATTCATCCTTTTTTTTCTCCCTTTCTTTAGTACTCTTGATAAATTTATATTCTTATTTTACTTCTAAAAATAAAATTTAACATAGAATATTAAAAATACAACTTTAAAAAATATACCATTACATAAGTTAAATATGTTACAACAATGAACTCATGTAATATAACAAAGAAAATCTCTTATTCCATTTAATATCCATCAGATCCATACATAACATTATATGTTATATATTTATACATCAATATTCAACATATCTTGCAAGTTACCTAAGTTCTCTCTAATTACAGAAATGCCTAAACTAACTGCCACTTAAGCTTACATAGCTATGACACATGCTTATCAGCCTTGCTTGTCATGTGTTGTTGGCTTACTGTTATGAGTTGGTTATTGATGCACATGTTGCATATGCTCCATGCTTGTGCATGTGTTTTAACTGGAGACTATATCCTTAACATCCTCCTTCAAATTGGGAGGTAGGAAGAAGTTACATACACCCAACTTCCTAAGTAAATCATGTAAGTGAAAAGAAGCTAATGCCTTAGTAAAAAGATCAGTTGGTTGAGCATGAGTAGATAAATGAGTAGGATAAATAAAACCTTGAACAAGAGTTTGTCCTTGACCAAATGACAGTCAACTTTAATGTGTTTAGTCCTCTCATGAAACACAAGGTTCGAAGCAATATGTAGAGCTGTTTGGCTATCACAATGAAGAGGAATACGGGAGGGGAACAATTGTATGAAGATCTTTGAGAATGGCAATGAGCCAAGCTAATTCACATCAGACATTGGCCATGGCCCTATACTCAGACTCAACGGAAGACTTAGACATTGTATGTTGTTTCTTGCACTTCCAAGAAATAGCTGAAGAACCAAACACAACACAATAACTAGAATAGATCTTCTAGATGTAGGACATGAATCCCAGTCAGCATCACAATAGGCAGTAAGAAAAAGAGAAGAAGAAACATGATAAAATATGCCTTGATCTGGACTGCCTTTGAAATACTTGACCAATTTAAAAACTGCATCCAAGTGAGGTTCTCGAGGCTGAGAAAGGAATTGGCTAAGAATATGAACAGCATAACTAATGTCTGGCCTAGTAAATAGTGAGATAAACAAGTCTCCCCGCTAATCTCCTACATGGAGCTTCATCAAATAACACCTTGGTTAGAGGACAATCTATGATTTTGTTTCATATGAACTAAACTAGGCTTAACACCTTCTAAACTAGCGCCTTTGAGAATATCCAGAGCATATTTTCTTTGAGAAACATAGATACCAGACTCTGTTAATCCCATATATGTACAAAAGAGATTTAGAAGGGGGTTGAATAGATTCTTCAAATTTTCTTTTTAAAGATGAAGCAATTTAATTGATTAGATTAGTACAACGAATGTTTTAAGAAAAGCCATTTAAAGATTATAATGAAATCTATAGTTCTAAATTTAATGAGATAATGTAGAGATAATACACAAATATAAAACGTAGAGCGATAGAAACTAAAATGCAAAATTAAAGAACACGAGATTTTTAAAAAGTTCATAGTACACAAGTCTCTTAATTCTCTCTTATACTCGTAGAGTAGGTATTTTCCTCTAAGGAGGGTAATCACCGAGATTATAGTTCAGAAAGAACTTTTACACAATCATTCACAAAGAATCTTTCAAGTCACACATACTTAGTTTACAAAAGATCATATAAATCAGACTAATCACTAAGAGAAGTAATTTGTTTTAAGTTCTGGCAAGTTGCTTTAAGGTTATCTTCGAATGACTTAGCAGCGGGGTGTATTTCTTGGAATCGTAGAGTGGAACAAGTATGAACTCAAATTTTTTAGCGTTTGGACTTGATTGATCTGTTCTGTTTCGAGACTTGAATTTCCTGACTTTATATAGAGTGTTCTGTAGGTATCTTTACCTTGGAAAGTTACCGTTGCTCCATTATTGCTTGGACACTTGTCTTTTAACAATAGATTAACTTTAAATTGATGCCTATTTAGACCACATCAGGTCACTTTCTTAAGTCTTGTGAACAGTGCAATAACAACCATATGTCCTTTGACTATGCTAAAATAGATGTTAGATAGAGACTTTGTCAACTTGTCCTTATCACAAAATCATCTAAAGATAACATCAGAGAGTCGAGTGTTAAGGTTGATGAATTGTCATAACCTGTTACTGACTTGTCAAATGTCTACAATCAACCCAATCTACTATGATCTTTGTCATAGTAGTCCTCACTATTCTATGATCATAGTGCCACACTAAGATCGTACTTGTTTTATGTTGAGTTGTAAAGTTAAAGTTTGAGTTATCCGATGTATAAAAGATATCGATTTGATATGTAAATATATATATATTAACTCTGATAAAGTAAATCATGGATTATATATGATTCAAAGATATGTAGATGATAAAGGTTGTGATTCAGGGAATTAAAGTAAGAAGATAGAAAAGTTTAAATTATTCCGCATTTTATTAAGTTTAACGTCAGATAATGATGTAAAATTAGAAGTTAGACGTGTTATTAACGACCGAAGTTGATAATTGAATTATATGAATTTTGGGGTCGTTACATTTACCTATTTCCTTAGAGGGATGCGCCTACGCTTAGAGGGCATGGAGGAGGCTTGGCTAGGCTTTAACCCATTTTTGCTGGTGAGTATTTTCTCTTTATCTTTTGATTTTCCCCCCGCTCGGGTTGTTAGTTTTCATGACTGAAGATATTTGATCTTTGCATTTTCAATTTTGGGCTTATGAGAGGCTTCCCTGTCTTTGTCCCATTACTATATTAGGTCTGGAGACCTATCCACGAGGACGACGATGGCATTACTCTACTCTTGCAGAGGTTCTTGTAGCTGATGGGTTTTCCCATTCTTGTTTATAGTTGGAGTTGTTGACAGCCGATGTCATCACATGGGCTCCTTACTTCGAGGACTATTTGACGGTAGGCTTTGAGGGTGGCTTTCCGACTGGGGTCGAGTATGTATTTTCCACCCGTCAGATTCATTTCCTGACTGATGGAGGCTGGGAGCTTTATTTAGGAGAGCGTGCTATCTAGAGCATCACATGGGAGATTCGCATTCCGTTCTTTCCTCCTGCTAGGCGACATTGGCCTTTATCTCAGCCGATCACCGAGATTCCACTAATGGGTTTATATGGCTTCACTTTATCAGAGGGCCCCTTTACTATGGATGATATGGTTCCTGGGTCTGTTATGATGAAAAACTGGATTACCTACGTCCGAGAGCCCACTCATTTGGCACAGATTGACAGTTTGACCCAGAGGTTGGACCAGTCACATTTTTTCATCTGGCATTTGGGAACATTTGTGATAAGCCCGAACATAGGGCAAATGATTGTCATAAACGCAAAGACCAAAACAAGAAGTCTGCACAAGCCAATGTAACGGAAGTGGATTATTTTCTTCAAGATGTTTCTGAAATGAACCTTTGAGCGGTTGTTTATGAAGTAAACATGGTTAAGAATCTCAGGGAATATTGGGTAGATACTAGAGCAAACTGTCATGTGTGTTCTGACCGGAAGATGTTCTATACGTATCAAGAAATTGAGAATGGAGAATAATTGTACATGGGAAATTTTTCTTCATCCAAGATTGTTGGACAAGAAAATGTGGTTCTGAAAATGACGTCTGGCAAGGAACTCACCCTCAACAACGTGCTCCATATGGCTAATATTAGGAAGAATTTAGTGTCAAGATCCCTTCTTAGTCAAAAGAGATTTAAATTGGTCTTTATATCGGGCAAGTTTGTCCTAACTAAAAATGGGATGTATGTGGGGAAGGGATATATGAGCAATGGCTCTTCAAAATGAATGTAATGACAATTGTACCTTTTGTCGACGTCGGGATTTTTGGGTGTCCCTTTCCGTTACTTGTTCTTTGGTGTTCTCATTTTAGGTGAGATTTGTTTGAAAAAACAAGTGAAAAAGGTCCGACATGTATAATGTCGACGATGGGATTGTTAAGAGTCGCTAGTTGGTTTTTTAATTGGTTGTACCAACACAACCGAGAAAAGGTTTGCGCAATGACCCAGTGATGTGACACTAATATAAGGGTCGGCGAAACCAAGATTCGTTTAGGGTCCGGGGACTTGGTTATGCGGGGGAAGGTGTTAGGCACCCCTCGACATCCGTGTTACCACGGTGACCGCCTCTTTTCAAGAAACTATTATCTGAGTGTGTGTGTGTGTTTGTGTGTGGGTCAATGTGCTGTTATATGAAAGTTGTGTGAAGCCTCGTTCGAACTTATATACACACGGTTTGAATTTATGTAAAAATTCAGTTTTTAGCAAGATATGGAAATGATGTTTTATAAAAGAGGTTTTTCAAACCCTGATGCTCAATAGGAATTGAGACCTTTTACACTCCCATTTTTATTAAGTGAGCGGCTGAATTGATTTTATTTGACGGATGCGAGGCATCCGTATGAAAAATAATATATACAAAAATAATGCCGACTTCCTCGTGGGTATGGAAACCATCTGAGGAAATACAGACATCGCAGAATAATTTACAAGCTGCTTACAGATGAAAATGTCCATCACGGGAACCGAATCTAGATCTAATGGGATGAATCTGTGATCACATGATTCCTAGGCGCACAGAATATTGCAATTTGTATAAAAGCAATAAGTAGGTATATATATATAAAAGCTGTAAATATATATATATACAGACATGATCACCAACCACGAAGCACCTCCATGGGGGATCAGAAATGTAAATAAAGCTGTTAAAAGCTATAAATATGGTCAACTGCCACGAAGTAAACTCTGGGCAGGACGAAATGTAAAGAAAGCTGTAAAAGCGATCAACTTCCACGAAGGGAACTCCAGGCAGGACAATATATATATATATATATATATATATATATATATATATATATATATATATATATATATATATATATATATAAGCGAATAAACGCACCAGACCGAAGTCTTGGCTCATCGAACAAAGTCCGACAGACAGTTAATATATATAAGTATATATATATTGAAGCAGTAAACGCTCCAGACCGAAGTCTAGTCTTATTGAACAAAGTCCGACAGATAGTTAATATATAAAAGTGTGTATATATATATATATATATATATATTTAATATATATACAGATTGAAAAAAAAAACCACGGACCGAAGTCCGGGCAAAAGCAAGCAACACGACTCTCAAGGTGTAGAAGGGTGTATGCAAAGATGAAGAGAAAGACTCTAAAGTGTGTGAGAAGGCTTACAGCTGACTGATAAAAGGGCTTCTATATCTTTAGAGTGGGTAAACACTTGGGCTTTTGTAGGTACAAAAAAGGCTATATATGAGCTCACAGGTGTTTGAAAGTGGGAAAATACACTGTATAGCGAGTGCAGAGCAAATTGTGCAGGGTTTTCCCGTCTTTTTTCTCTTAAAAATCATCACCCCAAGCCCTCTATTTATAGGCAATATGTGCCGCATGTGTACTTGCAGCTGAGCCGCAGGTGTACCAGAGGCGGGTCGGGTCGGCCCGGTTCTGTCAGGTCGGGTCGTCTTAAAGTACGTGCATTCAGGCACTGTAATGTCCACTTGAATTTTGAGAAGTGCAATCCGGGCATCCGTTTTGAGGTATTCAAGACCTATTTTGGACCGCCGTTGTCGAGAGTTGTACGATGGCATATGATTAGAGTTTGTACGAAGTCTTTGAAGATGGGACGATGCCCTACGGTCTTCAAGCTTCAACTTTCATCCGTTACCCCGCACAATAGTCACTCGGGATTGGTTAGCCTTATGGGACATTGTTGCATAGAGACGAGGCGCGGCATCGTGTTGGACGAGATGGCGATGTTGCCTCTCACTGGTGTTACTGCCGGATTGGGCCGATAAACAGACGTTGCTCAGACTTCGTTGAGATTGGACTGCTGCATTTGTTGAAGGTCCTCATTGTCATCTTTGAGGTGTGCCTGTCGTTTCGATGTTATTGCCGGGTTGGTACAGTGTATCTCGTTGTGAGTGCCGAGATTGAAGCTGATGGCATTTGAAACAAGCATTTCCAGGGTTATCTCCGAAACTGCATTCCTTGGGGTTATCACCAAGGTTGGTGGCTATTCCCATGGTTGGGACTGAGACTGGATACCTCGGGGTTATCTCCGAGATTAATCGGTCTTCTCCGGTGTGTGTTCCGGTATTATATCTGCAGGTCTCGGGGTTAGATCCGAGGTTGAAACCGTTACTCCCAGATTGCAATCCGGGGTTGATGCTGCACTTCCGCTAGTATCCGGTATGGATTTGGATTGTCTTTCAGGGTTCTCTCTTAAAAGACGAATCTGTCCTCCTGCAATGTTAGTAACAGTAGTACAGTAAATTTTGAGTGTCTATAGATGCCCCCTCTTTATCATACTCATGCATGGCGATGCATGGGTAGGATAAAGAACCCTAGACACTTGAAACGCAACAAGATAAACATGGTACTATGGATAGCAACATGATGCAAATGTATGATGCATGTGTACGGGGTTGTGGCCCAACATGCTGGGGATGATTGCTGGTTCCCTGTTGGTTCAACTGGGGATTAGGCAATACCGACCAGATCTGATGTACAAGCCGAATCTGTTAGGATGTTGGTGTTGGAGTTATCACCAAATTCCCGTGTTCTTGATAACGACTTGATACTGAAGGGGTATCTCTTATGTGTAAGAGATCTGTGGGGATAAAGCTTGATCTGTTTGAGGATGTGTATAACATATTCCATCATCTATCCTCTTTGATAATGTTGATCTCTCCTGGTTAGTATCGCCAGAATATGTCATGATTCTGTTGGATTTACTGCCAATAACAAATGCTGTCAGGGATGCCTGACCTTCGTTGACATGTGAATCAACGGCTGAAACATCATGTGGGATATACTGTCAAGGTTGCTTGACCTTTGCTGACGTGTGAATCAATGGCTGAATCTCTGTGAGGAGATCATCAAGGTTGCTTGACATTCACTGACGTGTAGATCAATGGAGCGTTGCATTGTGACCCCAGCCGGGAATTCGCTGGGGAATACTTTGTAACCCCCGTCGGAGACTCACGTTGTAACCCCCGTCGGGGATTCACGTTGTAACCCCCGTCGGGGATTTTTCCAAATGTAGGCATTGGGTAGTCATGCATTCTAACTCTATTATATGTTAAAGTAAATGCATGCATGCATAAAGTCATATAATGCATTTTAGAAAGCTCCAGGTAAGGAAATACCACACCCTTTCTGAGGTGATTTGGATATTTGTTGTCTAGATATTATGGATCCGGATCAGCCGAGCAGTTCCTATAGGACCACTTTTGGCGTACGGCGGAGGGATTCTGAAGTGCCTCGTCCTCGTTCTATCAGATAGCCTCGTCGGTTGGTGGAGGCTGTGATTCATCCTGTCCAGGTAGAGGTTCCAGACGTTGAGGATGAGGAGGTGGATATTGAGGATCCCGCTCCTGCTGTATCTATCCCTCGTAGGGATCTTCCGAGCATCCAGGTGGTGAACCCAGAGTTGCTGGGTGATTTGGGTAGACACTCATAGATGTACTTGCATGCTAACGAGGTATGACGTTAGACTTTATCTTCCTTTTTTCCTATTGATGAGGATTTAAATGGTTCTGATGTTGATCTTCTTTTTATGCAGGTTCCAGGTTTTACACAGCCTTGGGGGAACTGGTTTAGTAGCCACTCCATGTACCAGGCGCTTCATCCTGATTATAGAGTAGTAGTGCATGAGTGGGGATTTAGGGCATTTTTCTCCATCCTTCCCCGTCGTTGTCCCTGGGGTTACCTCAGGGCATTGTCTGAGCGATGGTTTCGTCAGACTCAGTCACTCCACCTGCTGGATTGCGAGGTGATGATGATGCCTATGGATTGGCGATTTATCACAGGTATGGAGTTTGCAGGGGAGATAGTTCCTTGCATGACGAATATCACCCCTACTGCCGTCCGGTCCTTGTTAGGAGTTCCAGCGGGTGCACTTAAAGGTAGGACTGTCCGTTCAGGTCCTTTGAGCGTAGATGTTATGAGCGGGCTATTGAGTGAGCCCATGCCTGATGATGTCAGGATCAGGGATCGCGTTCTGCGACGATTGTTCTTGATAATCATTCGAGGCTGCTTCATAGCAGATAACTCTTCTACGGTATCTTTCGCTTTGGTCAGCGCCACACGCGATGTGGACCGTATAGGAGAGTATGACTGGGGCTCTTAAACCTTTGCCTATTTCCTCTGGGGCATGCGTCTGAGCTCACAGGGTTTGACCGAGGCTTGGCTAGGATTTTACCCGTTCCTGCTGGTGAGTATTTCTCTTGTCTTTTTCCCTTCACAGGTTAAGAGTGTTTACTGATAGTAGATGTTTTGCCATTGTGTTGGCAGTTTTGGGCCTATGAGAGGCTTCCATGTTTGCATCCTATGAGTGTGTTAGGCTTAGATACCTATCCATGAGGACGACGATGGCACCATTCTATTTTGCCAGAGGTCCCTGTATCTGAGGGCTTCGCTCATTGCCGTATACAGCTGGAGCTACTGACGGCTGATGCCATTACATGGATTCCATACTCAGGGGATCATTTGATCATCGGTTTTGAGGATGGACACCCTACTGGAGTAGAGTATTTGATTTCCACTCGGAGATTTCCTCTTTTCACCGATGGAGGCTAGGAGCTCTATTTAGGAGAGCGTGCTATTAGGAGCACCACATGGGAGATTTGTATACCGATCTTGCTTCCTGTTAGGCGTCATTGGCCTGTATCACAGTCACCCGCCATTGATATTCCATTGTTGGGAGTTGATGGTTTTGATTTATCCGAGGGTCCATGTACTCAGGAGTTATTCCAGCGCTGGTGGCTCCCTCGCACTATTGGGGCACAGTCCCGTGCCACACAGTTTATGGGGGACATGGTTCCAGGATCTTTGATGATGACAGATTGGGTGGCTTGTGTCCGAGCTCCGACTCATCTGACCCAGATTGATAGCTTGACTCGACAGTTGGATCAGGTACACATATTTATTCGGCATTTGGGCAGAGATCCAGCAAAGGCGGAGACATTTGTTCCTTCCATCTCAGGTGCTAGCCCCTCAGACGACCCATTTGCTTTTGCCGATGCAGATCCTCCCCTTTATAGGCTTGACATCCCTGTTGATAGAGATCCAGTGACTCAGGAGGAGTTACATCAGGTGGACAAGATTGAGGATGTGGACATCGAGACCCTGGTCTTCTTCTGATGTATATTCTTGTTATATCTTTTGATAGGCCTCTGTTAGATATTGGGTGGCTATTCCCCATTCTCGCTATATCTTTTGATAGGCCTCTGTTAGTAGTAGGGCATCTGTGCCCCATTTTCATATACTTGTAGCTGTATAGAGCTGATGTATTAGATGATGATATATTTAGGAATGTATGCACCGTTTTTCATTCCTTATATCATATTGCCATCCATTATCTGTTATGCATGTATCATGTTATGCCTATGTATGTATGTCCAGAGATATTCGGCATTGACCCCTGGATGGTCTTATGACACGGCCCGCACAGATGTCTTCTTCGACAGTTAGCCGTATAGATCATACCCCACCGTCAGAGGTGGCATTGGGTATGCAATCGTGGTACGATAGCATGTCACCACCAGACAGGGTGACTGTAGATCTGTTGCTGCAGCATACCATGACCCTTTTGGTATTTCAGGTTCCTGCAGGATTCATGGACGGGATGATAGAGCATTGGCTACCTGATAGGCAGGTATTCCGTTTTGGCACCCATGAGTTGACTCCTACTCTAGAAGAGTATGCCTGTTTGACGATGCTGCCCCTAGACGGACCTTGCGTACACATGGCTTTGGGAGACATGAATAGACGATTCATGCCTCTCACATGATTGAGGCGCAGAGTGGTATAAGATGAGCTGACATCTGGCCATATGATCTCTCAGCGTTTTATGTATGACAGATTTGGTGCGGAGGATAGCTACTCATGACATTCAGGGGATTTTACCGTGTCGGAGGATCATTGGCGTTTGGCTAGAGTTGATGTACTAATGCTTTGTGTACTGTCATACGTGTATATGCTGCGATATATGGATGAGATAGACATAAGAGTTATCATGGCCGTGAGAGCTCTCAGGGAGGGTCGTACCATTGTACCCATGATCGTGGTAGAGACCCTGCGATCAACATCCTACTGCAGTACTTACCCGTCAGGCGTGTTTACTGGGAGTTCGGTCATGCTGTATGTGTGGTTTATATCACACTTGCAATCGGTTGGTACCCCTAGACGACACGGGTATTGCTTCTCCCATGAGGTGACTATGTCGTATTCCTTTCAGCCATCAGAGTGTGTAGATGCTCAGTCCTGTTCCGCATTTTTGACAGATATCAGAGATCCATTTAGCATATTGCTGAGCTCGGGGCTTTCCTCACCATACAGCTTCATTACTCATGCTTCGGGCATGGATTTCCTCCCTTTGGCTGGCTTGAGGGGCATGATGACTTATCATCCCTTGGCCGTGATGTCGCAGTTTGACCAGTTCCAGGATTTTCATCCTTTCGAGGGGGCGGCAGGTCAGCGCTCAGCTTCTCGATACCTCTTAGCCGAGGACCGATCTCGTGTATACGCTTGCTGGGATCAGCGTGAGCTAGCTACTCTTCCTGCCAGTCTTCCCGGTTATTCCGCAGAGTACTCCGCATGGATGGAGACGGAGGTTTTATCGGCTGCAGCAGTATTTGCAGTACCAGTGATTGAGTTAGACGATGTAGAGCCTATAGAGGACATTGATACCTACATCGAGGAGGATACCGCTGTTGGGTTGCCAACATTTCTTCCAGATTCTCCTAGTACCAGTACTTTTGTGATCCAGCACTCGGCACAGTATTTAGAGCAGAGTCTTCATCTGATGACCTTTGAGAGAGACCAGATTCGATCTATGATGTCGACTACTCTTGATGTGAGGGACGCCACCCTATTAGAGAGAGACGAGGCATTAGCTCGTAGAGATGCCGCTGTTGTTGAGCGGGATGAGGCCAGGTCAGACAGAGACGCAGTGATAGTTGAGCGGGATAGTGCTATATCTGCCCGGGATGTGGCTGTCACAGATAGTACTGCAGTGAAGTCCCTTACCACTGGTATGATTGTAGAGATGAATGCTTATATCGATGAGCATATGGTCATCATGCAAATGGCTACAGATCTGTTGGGTTGTGTTTATATTCTTATCCAGGAGACTATAACTTTACCTCCTTGATCTAAGAGGGATGCCATGTTGGTCTTGCTAGCTCGCATGTACCCTGATTCACTAGATGAACTTGTATTTACCTGCACAGACTAGCTTAGCCATTTTGTCATGTACAGTTCACATTGTATATATATCAAATAGCATTATATATGACAGGGAAATATATTTTTGGATCACTTCCCTTTTAGATATGCCTATTTGCTGGATATTTTGCCTGCTGCTTCAGGGCTTGTGATCTTGATGAATTCTGAATTCTTCCTTGGTGGATGGACATTGAGCTGTCTCTGGATAGTTCAGAATGGATCATTGATCTATGTGTATCCCTACCATCTTTGGTGTCTTGGGACTTGTTTCTAAATGGAAATGTGGAGAGGAGTGCGACTTTTCTCTCTGAGATTGACCGCACCATAGATGGTCGCCAGTACTTCTATTTAGGAAAAGCCTAGTTAATTCCATCTCTTATGGATTGGTATTGCTCTTCGAGGTACGACCGCAACTTAGATGGTCGCCGAATCTCCTATTTGGGAGGAGTACAGGTAATTCCATCCCTTTGGTCTGAAGCCGAATGTAATGTAGTGGATTGAAAGAGAATCCCAATACCCGCTGACAATTGTTTGTGTTTTGGTAGGGGGTGAGACCTCACCATGAATGGTTGCCTACATACTCCTATTGAAGAGGAGATCAGGTCTGCGTAGTTCGAACCTAGTGTAAGAGGTACAACACTGTATATGGATGACATGGTGTAGGAATATTTTTGGTTGTTTTTGTGAGTAGAAGAGGGTAGAAATGTTTTTGTTGTTTTTGTTTTTTTGCGACCCGGCCATATGAAATGGTTGCCTACATACTCCTATTGAAGAGGAGATCAGGTCGACGTAGTTCGCACCTCAGGGAGAGAAGAAAAACGTAATACCATGTGCAGGTCAGAGTGCGGGGAGGAGAAAGTTTAATCCTAGGTTGATGATAAACTGCAGGCAGGAGAAGTTTGATCCCATGTATGGGTATCCAAACTGCGAACGCAAGAGGTCCGCGGTGGGATGACCTAAGTTGTATGAGCGCAAAGGAGAAAGCTAGGCTGCTGGCTTGAAGAGTATGTTTCCCTGAGGGGCAAAGTGTAGATAAGTTGTATGCGGTAAAGGGTTAAAGAACCGGAATGACTGGTGATCTGATGATGATGCACCAGGGTGTTTGCTGGTTACTTTAGGCGTAATACCGTTTCACGGTGTCCGAGTTGATGATTTGTGGAAATTCATCGCCGTCCATTTCTTGCAATCTGAGAGCGCCTCCTGTCAATACTTCTTTGACAATGAACGGGCCTTCATAGTTATGAGCGGATTTTCCTTTGGCCTAATCTTGGTTGTCAAGAATCTTCTTCAGAACCAAGTCATGTTGTTTAAATTGCCGTAGCCAAACTTTTTTGTTGTAGGATCTGGCGATCCTTTGCTTATATAGCTGACCATGGAAGATAGCCGCAGTTCACCTTTCGTCTATCAGAGACAATTGGTGATACCTGTCTTGTACCCATTGGTTTTCATCCAGCTGAGCGTCGATCAACACTCTGAGAGATTCCATCTCAACTTCTATGGGGAGCACTGCTTCCATCCCATAGGTTAAAGCGTAGGGGGTTTCCCCAGTTGAAGTTCGCATTGTGGTCCTGTAGGCTAACAGAGTCAGAGGCAATAGGTCAGGCCAATCTTTGTGGTTGGCTGACATCTTTTATATAATCTTCTTGATATTTTTGTTAGCCGCTTCAACAGCACCGTTCATCTTCGGACGATAGATGACAGAGTTAAGATGTTTGATGTGGAATCTACTGCATAATTCCTCCATCATTTTGTTGTTGAGGTTTTTGGCATTGTCTGACACAATCACCTCTGGTTGTCCATATCGACAAACGACATTGTTTCTGATGAAAGCAATGATGACTTCTTTAGTGACCCTGGGGAAGGAGGCTTCTTCTACCCACTTGGTGAAGTAGTCGATCATGGTGAAGATAAATCGGTGACCATTACTGGCTTTAGGCTTAATGGGCCCAATAACGTCCATTCCCCACATTGAGAAGGGCCAAGGCGAACTCATATTATGGAGCTCCCATGGAGGGACGTGTATAGCATTCCCATGAATCTGGCACTGATAGCATCTTCTGACGTGGTCATTGCAATCAGCTTTGAGAGATAACCAGTAATGTCCCGTCCTGAGGACTTTCTTGACAAGGAGGGGACCACTCATGTGGGGGCCACAGACTCCACCATGGATTTCATCCATAAGCCTCTAGGCTTGATCTTTGTCTAAACACCTGAGGAGACCCAGTCCTGCATCTCTTTTGTAGAGCGCATCTCCACTCAGGTAGAACTTCATAGCAAGTTAATGGATCCGCCTTTTCTCAGTCAGGCTCGCCTCATCGGGTGTAGATCCATCTCGCAGATATTCCTTGATATGCTGATACCAAGGAGGTTGGATGGGAGGTAGCTCATCCGATACTTCTCCAATGTAATTCCCATTGGCTGGGGCCTTGTTCAGGGAAATTGTGATGCTTGGCAAGTGTTCCTTGTCTGATATGCGAATCAAGGAGGCCAAAGTTGCTAATGCGTCCGCGAAATCATTCCTATTACGAGGAATGTGTAGAAAGGAGATTTCTTCGAACTCTAAAGCCATCTTCAAAACCTGCCGATGGTAAGGCAGTAAATGTAGTTCCTTGGTTTGATAGACTCTGGTGGATTATCTGATTACCAACTCCGAATCTCCAAGGACTAGTTAACCGCTTGATGCCCATTGAACGGGCAAGTTTTAGCCCCATGAGACAACCTTCATACTCAGCCGTATTGTTGGTGCTGACAAACTGTAATTTGACGGCAACGAGATACTGTTCCTGAAAGTAATATGCACACAAGCCAATCATGTTTGATGATAAAGCATATACTTTGTAACAATCTTATTCATTTATTAATAAAAAGTATTAATTTATTAAAGGCTTTTAATTATCTACATGATGCTATTTTATAATATGTGATAAACCCATAGTTTTAAGCAATGCTTTTAGAATAATGATGATGATCATTCTAATGAGATCTAAATTCTTAGAAAGCTTAAAACTAAAATAGTTCCCAATCATTGGATTACTAAATTGGGGATTAGTGAATCCGGATAGATTGGTACATACGTTGCTTACTCATTGGATGAGGATGATTGATCTCATGATCATTTGTGTGGAGACACTAAAGCAAGTATGTAGGTGCTTATTAGAGAATAAGTTCACTGAACGTGACTCGCTAAGGAATACCTAATGGAGTTTTACTTGCATGTCAATAGGAATTCCTGTAGTGATAGTAGTACAAGTGATCCTTGGACTTGAGATCATCATAGTATCTTGTGTATGATGAGTTATACTTTGACTTATTCCTTAAGACCCTTAGGGTATATCAAAGGGTATGCTTGGGTATAATAAGTTGTACATGGAGATAATGTATGATCAATAAAGAATCTACCACTTCTAGTAAAAGAAGAGAAATGTCCTATGTGATTCAATAAATGACAACCCAGTAGTCCTTGGCCAAGGCAGAATGAAATTAGAAAGGAGTTTCTAATTTGCATTATTTGGGGTTGTGCATTTAAGAGTCGAAATACATATAATTAAATAAAATTAGACTTGACAGTAATTCTATGTCTTATATTTAATTGGGACATTGTATGGTGGAAGGATTGAATTGTACGGTAACTATTTACTCAAAAGTTCTTTTATGATTAATGTTGAAATCTATATTATCTGGAAAGTCGTTGATCGCTAGGGAGGCTTATCCCTATTGTAGAATAAATATTATTTATTTAAATAAATTATTAGTTTAATTTATTTATTTAAATAAGATTAGAATTGTTCTAATTAATTTATTCACAACCGGTTTATTCACAACCGGTTTAATATGGAGAACCTAAAGGGTCACACCATAAAAGGAAGAATAATTATTTAAGAAGTTAATGGCATAATCGTAATAATATGTTAAGTATATTTAATTTAATCTATGGTGGTAGAATAAATTAAATAGCTTAATATTTATTATTTAATATTTTAGAAATATTAAATATAAATTAATAAGAGGAGTCTTATTAATATTATTACAATTATTATTATTTTAATTTCTAAAAGAGTTTAGGAATTAATTTAATATAAGTACTCTCATTTATTCCTAATAAGATTAGGAGGTTAATTAATTAAAAGGTTAATTAATTATTCCTAATAAGATTAAGAGCCTAATTAATTAAAGGAGTTTAATTAATTAAAATAAAACCCAATTCCTTAATTGTTAAGGAGGGTTGCCCACATCTATAAATAAGAGGAGTCTTATTATAGGTGGTAGAGGTTGTTGACGTATTCATAGAATACGTAATTCCAATAGTTGGGAGAGTACACCCCTTTCTATGAGAGATAGAAAAACTAGGGTTTAGCCAAATACTCATCTTCTTGAATCTCTATTCTTCCTTGGTGAATCACCTCTAGAGGCCAAACACTTGGATGGCTAACGTTGATTAAAGGAAGGAACCAAACCCGGTGGATTCAAGTTGAACGCGAAAGGATTTGGAGGTGAACTTGTACCTGAGGAAGCTCGATCTTCAAGGGTATGATTTTATTCTTTATCTTTTCGTTTAATTAATAATTGTGCATAAAGGGTGATCCGGGTTTATGATTTGTAAAATTTTAAAACTCTGATTTTCCACGCTTTCGCTAATTTTGTGCAATTTGATTGCGTTCATGAATATTACAAACCTAACAGTGGCATCAGAGCCAAACATTTATGAAAATTATTAATTGTTCAAAATTTGATATGTATATTGATATGTGTTTAGAATAATTTAATTGGGCATAATTTTATTGTATAAAATTTATTTTATAAAAAAAAAAACGCGAAGTCTGTATATGCGTGATTCACCTTATGACTAATCATATTGAAAAGTTACAAGTGATTTTTTTTTTAAAATGCCGAATCCTGTTATTGGAGTTTGATTTTGTAAAAGTTACAAGTGATTTTTTTTTTAAAAAATAAATAAAAAGGTACAGGAGCATTTTTTTTTAAAAAGTTGCAGGAGATTCACGTGACCCATTTTAAGATTGCAGGAGCTTACATTTTTTTTGAGACTCTTGTGTACGGAAATCAAGGAGTCTTGATTATATATATTCGGTTATA
Organism: Panax japonicus; assembly: GCA_020205505.1. Classification (NCBI taxonomy): domain Eukaryota; kingdom Viridiplantae; phylum Streptophyta; class Magnoliopsida; order Apiales; family Araliaceae; genus Panax; species Panax japonicus. The sequence continues at coordinate 56,012,884 of CM035096.1, forward strand.
TATATATATATATATATATATATATATATATATAATAGTTATATTATATATATATAACGGTATATATAATAATTTTATTATTTTATTATTAAAATAAAAGTTTATTTTAATCTTAAAATAAAAGGTTTATTTTTATTTTAAAATAAAAGATTTATTTTAATTTTAAAATTAGAATTTCATGCTAACTAATTAGAGTTGGAATTGGATTCCATGATAACTAATTGGAGTTGAAATTGGATTTTATGTTTCCTTAAATAAAGGAGTTTATTTAGATATGAAATAAGATTTCATATTATTCAAAATAAAAGAGTTTATTTGTGAATAGGAAAGTGAATTCATCTTTCCTTAAATAAAGGAGTTTATTTAGATATGAAATAAGATTTCATATTATTCAAAATAAAAGAGTTTATTTGTGAATGGGAAAGAGAATCCTAATTTTCTTAAATAAAGGAGTTTATTTAAATATGAAATAAGATTTCATATTATTCAAAATAAAGTAGTTTATTTGTGAATAGGAAAGAGAATCTGTGTTTCCTTTAAATAAAGTTTTTTTTTTACTTGGAATAGGATTCCATAATTAATTAAAATAAAGGAGTTTATTTTGATTAAAATAAAATAGTTTATTTTATTCAAAATTGGATAAATTAAAATAAAATAGTTTTATTTTGATTTAAATTTGGATTAAAATAAAAGAGTTTATTTTAATTCAAAATTAGATTTTATACTAACTAAATTTTGCCCATTAAATGATATCAATATATATATTAAATGTTTATTATTCATAAGATGAATATTATTTATTGATGCATATGGTGATGTGTATGATAATAAATGGGATTGATGCATATGGTGATGTGTATGATAATAAATGGGATTGATTATGGACTATTGACCAATGCGATTGGATTTTATTTTAGTTGGATGCATGAATGTATGGGTTTTATTAAATGGGGTCTGCGTACCTCATCTTCTCTAATTTTTCTTAATGTAAATTCTAACTCCCTGCTATGTACTTCCCCTTGACTGCTGATCAAGGTTTCTATTTAATTTAAATAATTTTGTAATAGGAATAGTTAGAATTAATTTTGAAGAATTGGAGATCAAGGATCAAGGAGCGCGTGAAGACCCGTTTGTAATGGAGCCCGAGTTTAAATGTAATAGTTATATTTAAATATTAATTCTTGCACCTCTAGGGGTTGACCTTTTGGTTCACTTGGTGGCTCTAGTGAACCAAACTAGAATAAAAGTTCATAATCAATCCAGGTAGAATATAGTATTCTATATGTGCATGCTTATACTATATATATATATATATATATATATATATTATATTATGCAAACATGCTTCACATGTTTATTAATATGACGCGTATTTTATATATATATGTGCATGCGCGCTAAACAAGATGAGACAAATTAATAGCAAACCCCTCAAATATTTTATATTAAGTTGTAACGTTCAAAGATATTTGGAATATCGAACGTCGCATTCTAGCATTATAGAAACAATAGAGTATTGAATATTTAATATGAGTTTGTTGTGCACACACAAGGCAAGTATTAAATATTTAAGATGTTGTTTTTATTACATATGATGTTTATAAGGAATTGAACATTACTGCTTTGTTGTGCACACACAAGGGCCGTAGTTTTCTCTTCACTTATATGGAAATGTTGGGTCTGACTTAACTTAAATTATTTTAGTTCGGATGTGCACACACTTGACCATTATGATTTAAGAGGCAAAATACAAGGAGTTACATAGTTGATGTAATTGACAAGAGTTGTCTACCTATTTATTTATATATAGTTTGTTGTGCACACACAAGGCTATATACATTTGAAATGGGATCCTTATTCTCACTAGCATATCTTTATTTAGATATTGCCGAACTATATATTGAGGGTAATATAGTTTGAAGAAAATAGTGGGAGATACCAATTTAAAATAAGACCTAAATTATTTTGGTAATTAATAAAAGAATGTATGTTAAAATGTTGTTAATTACAAATTCATTTACAGAATTTTACAATGTCTAAATTACTATCACTGCGTAGCATATTAGATGCTAAATTAACCAGACCGAATTAAACGGATTGGTTAAGGTAATTGAGAATATTTCTCACGGCTGAAAAGCTATCTTATGTCCTTAATACGCCTATCCCTGCAATGGTTGCAGACAATGCCTCCGAGGAAGAGATTGCTATTTTTAGAAAGTGGCAAGATGATGTATATTTGGCTCCATGCATCATGCTCGTATCCATGAGTAACAAACTTCAGCGTCAGCTTGAAACTATGGATACTCTTACTATATTCTTGCACATCAAGTAGTTGATGGTGAGGAAAGTAGGACTGATAGATATCTAATATCTAAGGAGTTCTTCCGATCTAGAATGACCGATGACACTACGGTAAAGATAAAAGTCCTTAACATAATCAATTTGATTGATCAATTAGGACAACGGGTTTTGTCATGGATGGAGAGTTGAGCCAAGATTTGATCTTGCACTCACTTCCGGACTCCTTTCACAATTGTTGTGAATTTTTCATATGAACGAGCTAGATATCAGCCTCGCTGATTTGCTTAACATGTTGAAAAATGTTGAAAGTCACTTTCCAACCAAGAAAGACCAAGTCTTACTGGTAGGGGCCAAAGGATCTTCTGAAAAGAAGAATGATTCTAAGAACGTAAATAGTAAGGGCAAAAACAAAGGATAATAAGAACAAAACTGATACGGATAGCAAAGGAGTTTGCTTCTACTGCAATAAGCCTGGACACTGGAAAGAAACTGCGAGAAGCATCTTGCAGAGGCTAACCAAAGATACTTAGTGAAGTTTCGGTTACAATACAGTTTTTGTTCATGATTGAAATAAATTTTTCTTTAAGTCAAGGTTCTACTTGGGTATTGGATACCGACTTTGGTTATCATAAATATAGATTTATGAAGGGACCAAGTAGAAGTAGAAAGCTAAACAAATATAAGTAAACCTATGTGTGGAAAATGAAGCAAAGGTTGTTTCATTAGCCATAGGAACTTATAGTTTAGCAATGCCTACGGGCAAATCTATTAAGTCAATAAGTTGTTATTATATTCCAATACTTGTTGGAAACATTATTTCCATTTTATTGTTGGACAATGAAATCTTTGGTATTATATTTAAGAACAATTGTTGTTCTATTTATAATAATAATAATGTTTTGTATAGAACTGAAATATTACTTAATGGATTTTATATACTTGACTTACGTGAAAATAATTTTGCAAATTGAACAAACTAGTATAAGAAAAGGAGATCATTCAAAGAGTTGAATGTATGTATTTGCTGAAATACAAGTATGAATTATTTGAAAGGTTCAAAGTATTCAGAAGTGAAACAAATTGACAAAGTATTAAGATTCTTTGATTAGATCAAGGAATAAATACTTGTGCAGTAAGTTTTTAGATCATCTCAAATGGTTTTCTCACAATGGACGCCTCCTGATAAGCAATAATTGATTGATGTATCTGAATGGAAAAATTGTACCTTGTTGGACATGGTGCGGTCCATAATGATTTTACCGACATTCTAGTATCCTTCTGGGGTAATGTCCTAAAAATGGCTGCATATCTACGGAAAAGGTAACCTCATAATCCGGCCCCAAGACTCCATAAAAGTTATGGATAGGGAGGATTCCTAATCTTAAGTATGTTAAGATAAGGGGTTGTCCAACTTATGTGAAACGGTTTCAAAGGATAAGCTTGGGACAAAATTTGACAAGTACAGATTTGTGGGACATCCTAAAGTAAGTTTAGGGCATATGTTCTATAATCCTACTTATGAAAAGGTGTTTGTTGCGAAACATGCTGCCTTCTAAGATAAAGGTGTTTATCATTGAAAGGGCTAGTGGGAGGATAATACATCTTGAAAAGTTCAAGAACCATAAAACACTACAAGTCAAATAAGAGGAACCTATAGATAGACCTATTGTACCACAACCGAATCGTAAATCTGGAATAGTACCGAAGATACTTGGGAGGTATGGATTCATCATGGATGATGATGATGAGGTACATATCATAGAAGATGATGATCCAGTTACATACGATGAGGTAAGAGTTGTAGATACTCAGAGAAATGGATTGAAGCAATCTTCTCAAAAATGGAACATTCATTTTGATATGATAATAAAAAGAGTTTGATTTTATCAAAAACAAGAATGAACCTAGTGTGTACAAAAGGGTCAGTGGGAGCGTCGTGACATTTCTGGTATTATATGTTGATATAATACGGATAAGGAATGACATGCCAATGCTAAAATCAATAAAGATAAAGTTGTCTAAACATTCCTCCATGAATGATTTGGGAAGAGTATCTTAATTGGGGATGCAAATCTATATGGATAGATTTAAAAGGATGCTCGGCTTAACCCAAGGAACGTATATTCATTTGATGCTAAAGTCGTTTAGCATGGCAAACTCTATGGGATGTCTCATGTTGATGAGCCATGGAGTGTATCTCTCTTAATAGTCCCCATAGACTTCTAAAAGAGAGATCGCATGAGTGACAATCATGTATGCAATGAAATATACGCGACCTGATGTTGATCAGTCATATTCTGGAGAAGTTCACTGTGAGACAGTGAAAAACATCTTAAAGTACTTAAACAGCACTAAGGATGTGATATAATTCATGGCGGGTCTGAATTAAAACTAGAGGGCTTAATAGACTCAAGTTTTTCAGACGAACCAAGACGACAGAAAATACACTTTAAGGTAAATCAATACCTTGAACGGTGGTGCAGTGAATTGGAAAGGTTCTAAACAACAAAGAGTTGTTGATTTAATGATAAAGACAAAGTATATTGCTATAAATGAAGCTACAAGTTGATTGTTTGGATGAAAAGTTCATTACAGAACTAGGAATAGTTCCTAAGTCTCATCTTAGATCTAAGCATGTGTTGTGGCACTTTCATGTGATTATAAGAATCATTGAAAGATGGGAAATCACTATAGAGATAGTGAATTCTCAAGAACAACATTACATATCCATTAACTAAAGCTTATCCAACAGCAGGATAATCGTCACTTAGAGAAGAAGGGTATGAGATACCATGGCGAATGGCTTTAGTGCAAGTGGGAGATTGAAAGTAATATGCACACAAGCCAATCATGTTTGATGATAAAGCATATACTTTGTAACAATCTTATTCATTTATTAATAAAAAGTATTAATTTATTAAAGGCTTTTAATTATCTACATGATGCTGTTTTATAATATGTGATAAACCCATAGTTTTAAGCAATGCTTTTAGAATAATGATGATGATCATTCTAATGAGATCTAAATTCTTAGAAAGCTTAAAACTAAAATAGTTCCCAATCATTGGATTACTAAATTGGGGATTAGTGAATCCGGATAGATTGGTACATACGTTGCTTGCTCATTGGATGAGGATGATTGATCTAATGATCATTTGTGTGGAGATACTAAAACAAGTATGTAGGTTCTTACTAGAGAATAAGTTCACTGAACGTGACTCGCTAAGGAATACCTAATGGAGTTTTACTTGCATGTCAATAGGAATTCCTGTAGTGATAGTAGTACAAGTGATCCTTGGACTTGAGATCATCATAGTATCTTGTGTATGATGAGTTATACTTTGACTTATTCCTTAAGACCCTTAGGGTATATCAAAGGGTATGCTTGGGTATAATAAGTTGTACATGGAGATAATGTATGATCAATAAAGAATCTACCACTTCTAGTAAAAGAAGAGAAATGTCCTATGTGATTCAATAAATGACAACCCAGTAGTCCTTGGCCAAGGCAGAATGAAATTAGAAAGGAGTTTCTAATTTGCATTATTTGGGGTTGTGCATTTAAGAGTTGAAATACATATAATTAAATAAAATAAGACTTGACAGTAATTCTATGTCTTATATTTAATTGGGACATTGTATGGTGGAAGGATTGAATTGTACGGTAACTATTTACTCAAAGGTTCTTTTATGATTAATGTTGAAATCTATATTATCTGGAAAGTCGTTGATCGCTAGGGAGGCTTATCCCTATTGTAGAATAAATATTATTTATTTAAATAAATTATTAGTTTAATTTATTTATTTAAATAAGATTAGAATTGTTCTAATTAATTTATTCACAACCGGTTTAATATGGAGAACCTAAAGGGTCACACCATAAAAGGAAGAATAATTATTTAAGAAGTTAATGGCATAATCGTAATAATATGTTAAGTATATTTAATTTAATCTATGGTGGTAGAATAAATTAAATAGCTTAATATTTATTATTTAATATTTTAGAAATATTAAATATAAATTAATAAGAGGAGTCTTATTAATATTATTACAATTATTATTATTTTAATTTCTAAAAGAGTTTAGGAATTAATTTAATATAAGTACTCTCATTTATTCCTAATAAGATTAGGAGGTTAATTAATTAAAATGTTAATTAATTATTCCTAATAAGATTAAGAGCCTAATTAATTAAAGGAGTTTAATTAATTAAAATAAAACCCAATTCCTTAATTGTTAAGGAGGGTTGCCCACATCTATAAATAAGAGGAGTCTTATTATGGGTGGTAGAGGTTGTTGACGTATTCATAGAATACGTAATTCCAATAGTTGGGAGAGTACACCCCTTTCTATGAGAGATAGAAAAACTAGGGTTTAGCCAAATACTCATCTTCTTGAATCTCTATTCTTCCTTGGTGGATCACCTCTAGAGGCCAAACACTTGGGTGGCTAACGTTGATCAAAGGAAGGAACCAAACCCGGTGGATTCAAGTTGAACGCGAAAGGATTTGGAGGTGAACTTGTACCTGAGGAAGCTCGATCTTCAAGGGTATGATTTTATTCTTTATCTTTTCGTTTAATTAATAATTGTGCATAAAGGGTGATCCGGGTTTATGGTTTGTAAAATTTTTAAAACTCTGATTTTCCACGCTTCCGCTAATTTTGTGCAATTTGATTGCGTTCATGAATATTACAAACCTAACAGTTCCCCCGTATCAGATATTAGAATTGTTCCAGTTCTAGAACCTTCCATGTTAACAGCTCTATCAAAATACATCCTCCATGATTGGCGCGTATCGTACTGATGGTGTTGCTGTACTGTCATTACTCCTTCATCGGGGAAATATGTTTCCAAGGGTTTGAAATCCCCTGAAGGTGCGGCGGCCAGTTGATTTGCGATTCCTTGACCTTTTTTGGGCTTTTGAGTCACATATACGATGTCAAATTGTTGTAGGATCAACTGCCATCTGGACAGCCGGAAATTCAACATGGGTTTGTTGAACACATACCTGAGAGGATCCACGCGGGATATGAGATGGGTTGTGTGACCATGTAGGTAATGATGTAACCTCATGGAAGCCCATGCTAAAGCACAACACGTCTTCTCGATTAGAGTGTACTTATGTTCACTGCTGCTGAACCTTTTGCTGAGGTAATAGATAGCTTGTTCTTGGCCTCTATCGTCTTTCTGTCCCAGCATACAGCCCATGGCATTGTCACTTACGGACAGATACATGAACATGGGAACATCATCCCTAGGGTGATACCAAGACAGGAGCTTTGACTAGCTGTTTCTTGATTGTAAGGAAGGCATTCTGGAACTCATCATTCCATTTCATGGAGGAGTTCTTCCTTAATAACCTGAAGATTGACTCACAGGTTGCTGTGAGTTGGGAGATAAACCTGCTGATGAAGTTGATCCTTCCCAAAAATCCCCGTATTTCCTTCTCTGTCTGAGGAATGGGCATTTTTGTGATGGCTTGGATTTTGGCAGGATCCAACTTAATCCCTTTGTGGCTGACTAGAAATCCTAGCAACTTGCCTGATTTAACGCCAAAGGCGCACTTAGCTGGATTCAACTTCAAGTTGTACTTACGCAACCTGTTGAACAACTTTCTGAGATGGTCTAGATGGTCATCCTCCTTCTGGGACTTGACAATGATATCATCCATATAGATCTCAATCTCTTTATGCATTAAGTCATGAAAAAGAGCCATCATAGCTCGTTGATAGGTAGCTCCGGCATTAATGAGGCCGAATGACAACCGTCTATAGCAAAAAGTTCCCCAAGGAGTGATGAAAGCAGTCTTCTCATGATCTTCCTCGGCAACCATGATCTGATGGTACCCCGCAAACCAATCAGCAAAGGAGTACATGTCGTACTGCGCAGTATTATCAATGAGAATGTGGATAAATGGCACGGGAAAGCTGTCTTTTAAGCAAGCTTTATTCAAGTCCCGGTAATCCACGCAAACTCGCACCTTCCCTCCAGGTTTAGGTACGGGCACGATGTTGGATATCCATTCAGGATATGTAGACACCATGACGATGCCGGCTTGAAATTGTTTCACAATTTCTTCTTTCACCTTTAAACTCCACTCAGGTTTCAATTGCCAGAGTTTCTGTTTGACTGGCTTAAATCCCTCCTTAATGGGAAGGCGATGAAGGACAATGTCAGTGGCCAAACCCACCATGTCTTCATGAGACCATGCAAACACATCCTGGAATTGGGTTAATAGCGTAACCATGTCATTCCGTTAGTTTGGGGTAATGTTTGAACCAATCTGGATTAACTTAGGACTTTCTAAGGTTCCGAGATTGAAAGAAGTGGTTTGATCAAGGTTGGGTTTGGGTTTGTCTTTAACCCATTCTTGAATTTTTAGAGGCACCTCAATGTCATCCTGGATATCCATCAAAGCCGAATTCATCTCTACATCAAAGGTACAATCCTTGTGTAGGAGATGCATCGTATCCGTAAGTACATGCACATCTAAATTTAGAGTCCTGAAACAAAATATGCTTTCACTTAGTATATATGAAATGCGTTGATCATACACAATGTTAGCATATAATAGCAAAATAAACTGCTAATACTATATAGAAAAGTAAGCAGTTATTGTATCTATAGGGCAGAAAAGAATTTCTGCCCGCTTTACCCTTGTCGACCAAAGCAAGGAATGTTGTCCCAATTGGTAAGGGTAAAGTCCGGGTGGACCGCAGTGATGGAGGGATTGTCATCATCCTCTCTGTCCCGAATGATGGCCATTACGTCATGGCAATCATCGTCTGGGGTGTATCTGTTGGTATGTTCATTATGGACGATGATGCGCATGCCCGACATTATTCGGACAACGTTTTCCTTGATTCTTCGCTCCTCTTCTTCGATTGTGGGATCTGGAATAACGATTTTCTTTTCCTCCATCGATTTTGGCTTAGGAAATAACATGGCCATGACATTGGCTGGCACCTTTACTGGAGGTTGTGCGGACTCAGAGTTTGAAGGCGAAGCCGAATGCCACATGGTTGAAGCTGAAGGAATCTGTTCATGCTTATGAGGATTCCTGTGACTAGAGCTGACAGAATAGCCTAGTCCAACTATTCCAACTTGCTTGATTAATCGAATGGGGTACTGGATACCCTGGCCATCTTTACCCAACCCTTGTCCTGGCTTATGTCCCAACGACATCATTTCTTGAGTGGCTAACATCACCTCAGTAGAAATGTGGGGTTCGGGCAATGGTGCTCCAATAGCGTGGTATTGGGTGTTGCTTATTTCCAAATCATGAAAACTGACTGTTTCTATGTCTGCATTGGCATTGATGAACGGAATGTCCCCGTGCTGAGGAATATCTAGTTCAGCGTTGACCGTGACCAGGCTATTGTTGATAATATACTTCAATTATTGGTGAAGGGTGGAGGGAACTGCCTCTGCCATGTGGATCCATGGTCTTCCCAAGAGCAGGTTGTATCCCGAATCTATCTTGAGCACATGGAAGGATACGCAGAATGTATGAGGGCCAATTTCGATTGGCAGCTCAATTACTCCAACCGAGTTACGGCGGGCTCCATCAAAAGCTTTGATGATAGTATGGCTACTCCAAATTCGGTTGAGATTGATATTCATCTTCACCAAAGTGGCATATGGGCAGATATTCAGAGAGGAACCTCCATCTATTAATACTCCAGCCACCATATATCTGGAGGATAAGATCGCAATGTGCAACGGTTTGCAATGACCGGTCCCTTCGGATGGTATGTCATTGTTGATCGATTTCGCAATCAATGAATACGTGCAAGCATACACGGTCAACAAGTAATAAAGTGAAAGTAGAGTATCGTTCCCACGAGGAATTATTTAATAAAAATCACCAAGTACTAATTCTTAACCAAATCAATTTTATTTAAACAATAGCAAATTGTGAATTTTCTAATTAAGAAAACTAAATTAACTAATTAAAACTAGGTTACTTTATAAATGAATTCAAATAAATAAAGGCTAAGACTCCAATATCCCCAATTATGAACTATAAACCAATTATCCAATTATCCCAATTATTATGTCTACTGAATTGTTAACAGGAATTCTCAAATGCCAAAAGCCCTCTCTCGAGTGATCAATTGCCTTCTATTTAACCCAGATTAATTTTGCTATATCTCTATGCAAAACAATTGAATTAAACTCGTTACAATCCCAATTCCTTATGTGTTACATGCGGCAAATAGATATTCTCATTCTATTCACAAACCTACTTATTCACTGTGCAAATAACTAAGTCACATGTAACCATGCCCAGTTCTAACCCTAGAATTCCTTTCTCAATTCCTTCTAGAGTAACAAGGTAATTACTGATCAGATAATTAATCAATAAGCATAAGGCAAGATGAACAATTCACTTCAACATAAATAATTGGAATAAATCAAATAATCAATTCATAATCATAAAAAGTTTAATTGAAATCTTAATGAAAGAGTTAGTTCATAATTAATGAATTAAAACAAAGAATCCACAATTGAATAAACATTAAAAGATAAAAGTAAGAGAAGAGAAGAGAATATAATCTGTTGTCAGCAAATTTGATGCTCCCCTCTTGCTCCTGCTTTGAATCTTCAATGGTCTCCAAGTTGCTTCAATCTCCAAAACTAATAAGAACTAGGGTTATGTTCTAATCTAAAGGAGTGTTTAATCTAGTCTAATTTATGTAATCTCCCCTTATTTTATGTCTTACATCATGTATTTATAGGTTACAAGTCCAATTTTTAGTTTAGGAACAAACCCAATCCAATTTGGAGTCAAAAAGGTGTCAAAATTTGCCCAAAACGCGTCCAGGCCATACCCAACCTCTTCCCCAGCACCCCAACGCTGGGAACGACGCTCAGACACTGCCTTATAGCGCCCCGGCTCTGGAAAATGAACTAAGAATAGTGCCCCGGCGCTGTTACAAGTTCTGACATTTTCTGCTCCGACGTCCTTTGGGAAAATGGCCATAACTTCTTCGTCCGAACTCAGATTTTGATGATTCAAGATGATCCGGAAAGAGGAAAAATAGATCTACAACTTTCATTCTTTGAGTGTTTCGAAATAATGTCCGGAGCTATAGTGAAATTGGTTCTGAAGTGGCTGTTGTGTAAATGGCAAGCCGAAACGCGAATCTAGCCACCCCGAACGTCGATCCATGTAACTTTTGTCCCAATTCCTACAAAACAACATAAAACATGCTTGAATAGACATAAAAACTTAAAAACTAATCTAAAAGACTTGAGAACAACAATAAACCGAATGTATCCAATTCATGTGTATAAAACTCACTCATCAAATACCACCAAACTTAAACCTTTGCTTGTCCTCAAGCAAAAACATAAAAGAACTAAAAATAAACAAAATAACTCAACTAAATGAATGCATATGCATAATCTACTTCCTAATATACTTACGAACAGAGTAATAAATCAGTATGATATATAGCAACAGGCCTCAAAGATACCATTGGTACTCAAACAATATATCCAATCAATTCAAAATCCATAACTCTAACCAATTAGTCAACCCAAACCTGTCATCACCCATGTTGTGTGTGTGCTTGTTAACCATTCTAACCAACCACAGTTCAAGATAATCACATAACAAACTTCTTATAAGGAAAATTTTAGTTCCAATTCAATTACTTTTGTGATCATGACAACTCCGGTTAAAACTAAGCAATTACCAAATCTAAGGGTAAATACAGGATTTATTTATACTTTTATTCAACCACGAGGGCATTTTTGCTCTTTCTCGTGTTTTTTTTTCATGACTGTGCAATGTGTCATTCCATTAGGCTAACAGTGCCACCCCTTAGCGAGCTTTCAACCAACGACTCCCAGACCATATAAGACCTTAGGGCGCTAGGTGTTAAGACACCCCTTCGGGCGTACTTTCTCAAGTAACAAAGGCCCCGAAACAAAACTAACCACGGTTTTACTCTTCTTTGTTTTCATCATCTCTTTTCTTTTTTTTCTTTTTTCTGGATTTTCTATTTTTTTTCTCTTCATCAATTTTTTAGTATATATATCCCATAGATTCCCCCAAACTCAAGCTTTTACGTCATTCCAACCTTTATCGCCAGTTCACTAATTTCCTTAAATTTTAACAAAGATTTTCCCTCAGAAACAAATTATGAAACCCTTGAACCAAGTGGATTAAAATAGTTAAACTTTAAGTGCTAACCGGTTACATAAGTTTCAGACAGGCTCAGATTATCATCATGATTAAAATTAGAACTCATCATCAATTATTAACACTGTTCAAGTTAACATGCAAAACCAATCTTATCATAGGCCGAGCTAAGACCACACCAACCTATCACACAGATTCATGCAAAAATAAGAAAAAAATGCAATTATACTACATGAACACATACTATTGCAACACATATATGAATATGCAAATAACTACCATGTATTATATGCAGCCTAAAAAAAACACAATGCTAACACATAAAAAAAATGAACTACTATGCAGATAGCTAACTATATGCAACACGACACTAAAGTACCCCGAAACTTAAACTAGACATTGTCCTCAATGGCTGAAATAGAAAAAATTAAAGCAGAGGACTTCTCTAAAAATATAGCAATCTTCCTCCTTGTCCGCTACGTTTGGAGAATAGGCTAAGCACATGGAACAAATTGGCCACCACACTTGAATTTGACTTGAATAACCTGTAAAACCATGATAGAAGCAATTTTATTAAATCCTAAATAAATGCAAATTCAAAACTACTAATATAAAACTTAATAAAAACTAAAAATAAAAATTGAACTTGGGTTGCCTCCCAATAAGCGCTTGTTTTATAGTCTTAGCCTGACTTCTTCAATTCTCTATCCAATTCTCCTACGAAAATTGAGGAACACTCCATCCATCAGAAGCAATGTTACTTTTGGGAGGTTCCCATTAGCACAAACCTTTGAATTGAAGTCACCTAGCATGCTTTTTGTAGATAGGATCCCCATTAAGAACGACAAACCACTAGGTGTTTCCTCCATTATGTCGATGATCAGATTAGGGCATTGAAGCTTAATAAACATAATGGAATCTTCCTCTATCTTCTCCTTTTAATCCCACCATGACTCCACAACTATACTAGCTCTTACGTCACCAAGAGCTTTGCCGACGACATGACTTCCAATTGAGCATGATTTTGCAAAACTACCCAGATTATTGAACTTTGGTGGAGGAGGCACATGGGATACTAATGAAATTGGTACTCAAAGTTAGATCTTTGCCGATCTCTTTTTCTTTGTCCCCAAGTCTTTCCTCTCTTTCAATATCTATATCATTTGGCACATCCAGTTGCAGATTTGGTTTGGGCTCACCATCAGTCTCAGAATTCATGTCATAGAGCCAAGTGTATTGAAGATGGAAGTTCAACGCATTTGCTATCTGCCCCAATTGATTTTCCAGATTCTTGATTGACGCATTTATGCTTTGTGTATTCAGATCTGTTTTATTTTGTTTCCTTTCGTGTTCCTCGTGTTTCTTTTCAGAAGCTGTAATAAATTTATCCAAGGCTTCTTCCCAACTTGCTTTCCGCTCTGGTTATTGTGTCTGATTTTGAAACCCAGAATTATTTTGTTGTCTTGGGGCTTGATCTTGAGCTTGATTGTTACTCCATGAAAAGCCCGGGTGATACCCCCAATCATGATGATAGTTGTTGGGATAGACATAATTATTGGGGTAATCACCACCATAGTGTACCGGCTCGAAATTGATGGCGCATTGATGACTCATATGATTTCCAGCACAATAATCACAAACCATTGCTACTTGCTGTGTGGATGGTGGACTCCATGTTTCCATTGGTCGAGTCATGTTCGTGTATGGTCATTGATACGCAAAGTCATCTTTGGTACCTAAAAAGAGAGAAATATAGGAAGAGAATTAAAAATAAAAATAAAAATGTTTAAATTAAGACTAATTTGATTGAAATTAATATTGGTAAATAATTATTAAATTAATTCCCCGACAACGGCGCCAAAAACTTGTTGATCGATTTCGCAATCAATGAATACGTGCAAGTATACACGACCAACAAGTAATAAAGTAAAATTAGAGTATCGTTCCCACGAGGAATTATTTAATAAAAATCACCAAGTACAAATTCTTAACCAAATCAATTTTATTTAAATAATAGCAAATTGTGAATTTTCTAATTAAGAAAACTAAATTAACTAATTAAAACTAGGTTACTTTATAAATGAATTCAAATAAATAAACCAATTATCCAATTATCCCAATTATTATGTCTACAGAATTGTTAACAGAAATTCTCAAATGCCAAAAGCTCTCTCTCGAGTGATCAATTGCCTTCTATTTAACCCAGATTAATTTTGTTATATCTCTATGCAAAACAATTGAATTAAACTTGTTACAATCCCTATTCCTTATGTGTTACATGCGACAAATAGATATTCTCATTCTATTCACAAACCTACTTATTCACTGTGCAAATAACTAAGTCATATGTCACCATGCCCAGTTATAACCCTAGAATTCCTTTCTCAATTCCTTCTAGAGTAACAAGGTAATTACTGATCAGATAATTAATCAATAAGCATAAGGCAAGATGAACAATTCACTTCAACATAAATAATTAGAATAAATCAAATAATCATTTCATAATCATAAAAAGTACAATTGAAATCTTAATGAAAGAGTTAGTTCATAATTAATGAATTAAAACCAAGAATCCACAATTGAATAGACATTAAAAGATAAAAGTAAGAGAAGAGAAGAGAATATAATGCGTTGTCAGCAAATTTGATGCTCCCCTCTTGCTCCTGCTTTGAATCTTCAATGGTCTCCAAGTTACTTCAATCTCCAAAACTAATAAGAACTAGGGTTATGTTCTAATCTAAAGGAGTGTTTAATCTAGTCTAATCTATGTAATCTCCCCTTATTTTATGCCTTCCATCATGTATTTATAGGTTACAAGTCCAATTTTTAGTTTAGGAACAAACCCAATCCAATTTGGAGTCAAAAAGGTGTCAAAATTCGCCCAAAACGCGTCCAGGCCGCACCCAACCTCTTCCCCAGCTCCCCAGCACTGGGAACGACGCTCAGACACTGCCTTATAGCGCCCCGGCGCTGGAAAATGAACTAAGAATAGTGCCCCGACGCTGTTACAAGTTTTGACATTTTCTGCTCCGACGTCCTTTGGAAAATGGCCATAACTTCTTCGTCCGAACTCCAATTTTGATGATTCAAGATGATCCGGAAAGAGGAAAAGTAGATATACAACTTTCATTCTTTGAGTATTTCGAAATAATATCTGGAGCTATAGTCAAATGGGCTCTGAAGTGACTGCTGTGTAAATGGCAAGTCGAACACGCGAATTTAGCCACCCCGAACGTCGATCCGTGTAACTTTTGTCCCAATTCCTACAAAACAACATAAAAAATGCTTGAATAGACATAAACACTTAAAAACTAATCTAAAAGACTTGAGAACAACAATAAATTAAGCCCGAATGTATCCAATTCATGTGTATAAAACTCACTCATCAGTTATCATCAGTGAAGGATATCACATTGTTGTTGAAAATATGATTAACCATGTGTTGAAACTTTTCTGTATCCACTGATGTCGGGAGATAGGCTTCTTCTAGAACTTTTAACAAGACCTTCTGGTGATTCTCAGAGGTTAGGACCAAGTCCAAAATTGATATTTGTGGTGGAGCTTCCTTTAAGCTTAAAACCACCGAGGCTTTGTTATGACCCACAACACGGTGGAATTTTTCAATCTTCTCCATGGGTATTTTTCCCTTTGATTTGGTGGTGGGGTTCATCACCCAATGAGGAAGATACAATGGATTTTCCTTCGACACTGCAGTAGTGGTATGTGAGGTGGATCCTTCACCTTCTCCATAATTCCACGGAACCTTGCGCAAGCTAACAATAGGATATTGTGCTCTGCATGGCAAGTTGATTGGCTCGGGAGCGGCCACTTTCAAAGGATTGTTTCCTCCTTTGAGCTGAATTATCGGTGTTGTGAGCAAAGTATTAATCCCTTCAACTTCAGTAGATATAGCTGCTACCACACTTTTCCACTTAGTAGGGCCTGCATTCTCACTTGCACGTAACACAATGTCGTTATCTGCCAAGCGCAGTACACCACTGTCGATTAGATTTTGAATAAGGTGGCAGTGTGCCCAATATTCTTCTGTGCTGTGACCGCGAGACTGGGAGTGGTATTGACATACTCCATCAGAGTTGTACCGTCCCAAACGGGGGTTGATTAGAGGTAGAAGGGACCTGATCCTTCTTTCATTGATTAACATGTGAAGGATTTCCTCCATGGGTTGGCCCAAATAGGTGAATTCTCGTTTGTTGGCGAAATCCCGACGGGCTTTGACATTTGCTCTCTTCGTCACTTTGTCTTCCAGCATTTCATTTTCTGAAAGTGACAAAGGAATATTCATGATGATTGGTAGGAGACTGGCATACTCCTGGCTGATTAATTGCTGAGTCACTTGTTGCTGATAAGTCACCAGTTCTGCCAATTGCTCAATTTGTTTGCCGAGAGCTTTAATCTTTCGTTCCATTGTGAACTAGAACTTAGCATAATCCCATCTATCATCACCGTCTTTGATGGTCTGGGGGGAATCACAGCCGAAGTTGGAACTCTGTCCACTGCTCCAATTAATCATGTTGACCTCTTCTTCTTTGTGTTGAGGAAGAGGGTTGTCTTGTACATGAGGCTGATCGGATTTGGTGACTACGATCTCTCCATTATCTATTAGGTCCTGAATCTTGTGTTTCAAGGCCCAACAATCCTGAGTATCATGTCCAGGTGCCCTGGTGTGATAAACACATTTCCTAGCAGCATTGAAACCCCGTCCATTAGGGCTGGCTGGTGGAAGAAGATGCGTAATTTTCTTCTGTGTTGTCAGAAGATTAAGAATGTTCTCGAGGGTATCCCCTAAGGATGTAAACACTCGATGGCGTTTGACTTCTCCACCTTTTGGTACTGGAGGGTTTGCAGACTGTGCTGGAAAGGGAGTGTAGTTTCTCCTTTGAATGGGCATACTTTGATTCCCTTTTTGTCCCTGTAGTATTAGGGAAACATCTTCCTCTTTCTTTTTATGGACCCTCCAGGGGTTGTTCCCATAATTTCCAGATTGGATGTGATCAGCAACAGCTTTGAGTGCGGCTAGGTATTGAATCTTTCCTGACTTTAATCCTATTTCAGTCATCTCCCCATGTTTAACGATTTCAGAAAATGGTTTGTCGATGCCTGCTAAAACTCTCTCATAGAAGGGAGCTTCTTGTATGTCTATGAATGTCATGACCATTTCTGTTTCTGACATGGCAGGACTAACTTGGGCAGCCAGGCGTCTCCACCTTTGAGCATACTCTCTGAAAGACTCGTTAGTCTGTTTCTTGATCTTGGTAATTTGATACCGATCAGGAGCCATTTGAGTTTGAAAACTGTATAGAGTGAGGAAGGCATGTGCTAGCTCTTCCCAGCTATGGATTTTGGAGTTGTCTAATCTTGTGTACCACGAACGGGCTTCTCCAGTTAGACTCTTTTGGAACAATTGCATTCTGAGTTTTTCATCCTCTGCATAGGATCCCAGTTCTCCAATAAAGACTTTTAAATGTGTATAAGGATCCCCTAACCCGTCATATTTTTCAAAGTCAGGAGTTTTAAAATTTTCTGGATAGTGAACACCAGGAAAAATACATAGATCAACATATGAAACACTCCCGTGTGTTCCAATTCGTTTGATAGCGCGAAGGGTCTCTTCCATTTGGAGGACTTTATTTTTGATGTCACCATTGTCTGGATCTCTAGTGGAATGGGTAGCATCATGAGTTTTGTTGGTCGTATCCAACTGTGGCTCTGGTATGGTAATGACCGGAATTCCTCCTTGTGTGGAGGGCTCAGTATGTACGGGTATTTTCTTACCCTGTGTAGACTGGTGTAATTCTTTTAATAGAACAGCCAAATCTGTAATATGTTTGCTTAACCCGTCGAATTCTTTGTGAGAAATTGGATTAAGTTCAGTCTGGTCGGATGACGACATGATTGACTGTAGGCCTGTTGCCTTTTTGGACTTTGACCAGGTAGTAGGTCCGATTGATTCCATGCGAAAGACTAGCATATTTTAGTCCTTAGGGAAGGTGTATAATGACATGCTATGTGATGTGTCCATTTTAGGAATTTTATCTTGCAAAACGGGTGTCAGCTGTTTGGAGCATTACATGGAGATATATATGGAATGAAATTACAAGTAAGTGTGTTTACAAGTAATTAACATGAGAGAATGAAGAGACTTTCCTTCGTTTGGGTTTATCAGAGGCTGACCTATCTTAGGTTACTCTCGCGACTTTTTGGCATGAAGGTTCCCAAATCATCGCAATCTACTAGATGGGAAGTTAATCCAGTCTTTCAACTGGAGAGAATTTGGGTGGTGCCTTTCTTGAGCCTCGGAGAATTAGTCTTCTCACGAGTCCAGTAATCAAACACCGACGGGATAGCCTCCTGGTGGAGGGACCACACAATATACATTCACATACATCGCGTCTCACCGTATGAAATGATGACATGTGCGAAGCACTAATATCATAAGCAGTTTATAGTGCGAAGCACTAACATCACACACAGATATGATGCGAAGCACTAAGATCAAACAAGACATGCTTTTGTACACATTCATCCAATGTAAATGCAACATCCACACATAAGCATATAACAATTTTGAAAAGATTGTAGTAGCGGCTTAAGTCCTCTTACTGGAGTCCCCAGCAGAGTCGCCACCTGTCAATGCCGGGATTTTTGGGTGTCCCTTTCCGTTACTTGTTCTTTGGTGTTCTCATTTTAGGTGAGATTTGTTTGAAAAAATAAGTAAAAAAGGTCCGACATGTATAATGTCGACGATGGGACTATTAAGAGTCACTAGTTAGTTTTTTAAATGGTTGTACCAACACAATCGAGAAAAGGTTTGCACAATGACCCAGTGATGTGACACTGATATACGGGTCGGCAAAACCGAGATTCGTTTAGGGTCCAGGGACTTGGTTATGCGGGGGAAAGGTGTTAGGCACCCCCCGACATCCGTGTTACCACGGTGACCACCTCTTTTCAAGAAACTATTATCTCTGTGTGTGTGTGTGTGTTTGTGTGTGGGTCAATGTGCTGTTATATGAAAGTTGTACGAGGCCTCATTCGAACCTATATACACAGGGTTTGAATTTATGTAAAAATTCAGTTTTTAGCAAGATATGGCAATGATGTTTTATAAAAGAGGTTTTTCAAACCCTGATGCTCAATAGGAATTTAGACCTTTTACACTCTCATTTTTATTAAGTGAGCAGCTGAATTGATTTTGTTTGACGGATGAGAGGCATCCGTATGAAAAATAATATATCCAAAAATAATGCCGACTTCCTCGTGGGTATGGAAACCATCTCAGGAAATACAGACATTGCAGAATAATTTACAAGCTGCTTACAGATGAAATTGTCCATCACGGGAACCGAATCTAGATCCAATGGGATGAATCTGTGATCACATGATTCCTAGGCGCACAGAATATTGCAATTTGTATAAAAGCAATAAGCAGGTATACATATAAAAGCGGTATATATATATATATATATATATATATATATATATATATATATATATATATATATATATATACATATATATATAAGCAATAAACGCACTAGATGTAAAATCTAGGCTCATCGAACATAGTTCGACCACAGTTCATATATATATATACAAGATGGATCAGGTCCGGACTCCCGGACGGGAGAAAATCCGGACCTGATATTTTTTTTTTGTAGAACAACTAAAAAAAAAAAAAAAATTTATGGAACTGAAATTTTTCAATAATACAGTGTTTTGGGGGTGTTTTTAATACCTACACCAACCAATGTATGTAAAGTCTGCCCAGACTGTACAGACATGTTTCGTTATAGGCATCCAAATCACACCCAAAACACTGTATAATGTAAAAATTTCAATTCCATAAATTTTTTTTTTTTTTAGTTGTTTCAAAAAAAAAAAGCAAAAAAAAAAAAAAAAGGTCCGGATTTTAAACCTGTCCGGGAGTTCGGACAGGATCCGGCCTCTATATATATATATATATATATATATATATATATATATATATATATATATATATATATATATATATATATTAAAGCAGTAAACGCTCCAGACCGAAGTCTAGGCTCAATCGAGGCATAACTCGATAATGTTAGTCAATATATATATATATATATATAATATACAGACTGGAATGAAACCACGGACCGAAGTTCGGGCAAAAGCAACCAACACGACTCTTAACGTGTAGAAGGGTGTGTGCAAAGATGAAGAGAAAGACTCTAAAGTGTGTGAGAAGGCTTACAACTGACTGATAAAAGGGCTTCTATATCTTTAGAGTGGGTAAACACTGGGCTTTTGTGGGAATAAAAAAGGCTATATATGAGCTCACATGTGTTTAAAAATGGGAAAATACACTGTATAGTGAGTGCAGAGTAAATTGTGCAGGGTTTCCCCGTCTTTTTTCTCTTAAAAATCAGCACCCCAAGCCCTCTATTTATAGGCAATGTGTGTCGCAGGTGTACCTGCGGCTGAGCCGCAGGTGTACCAGAGGCGGGTCGGGTCGGCCCGGTTCTGTCGGGTCGGGTCGTCTCGAAGTACGTGCATTCAAGCACTGTAATGTCCACTCAAATTTTGAGAAGTGCAATCTGGGCATCCGTTTTGAGGTATTCAAGACCTATTTCGGACCGCCGTTGTCGAGAGTTGTACGATGGCATGGGATTAGAGTTTGTACGAAGTTTTTGAAGATGGGACGATGCCCTCCGGTCTTCAAGCTTCAACTTTCATCCGTTACCCCGCACAATAGTCACTCGGGATTGGTTAGCCTTGTGGGACATTGTTGCGTAGAGACGAGACGTGGCATCGTGTTGGACGAGATGGCGATGTTGCCCCTCACAGGTGTTACTGCCGGATTGGGCCGATAAGCAGACGTTGCTCAGACTTCGCTGAGATTGGACTGCTGCATTTGTTGAAGGTCCTCATTGTCATCTTTAAGGTGTGCTTGTCTTTCTGATGTTATTGCCGGGTTGGTACAGTCTATCTCGTTGTGAATGCTGAGATGGAAGCTGATGGCATTTGAAACAAGCATTTTCGGGGTTATCTCCGAAACTACATTCCTTGGGGTTATCACCAAGGTTGGTGGCTATTCCCATGGTTGGGACTGAGACTGGATACCTCGGGGTTATCTTCGAGATTAATCGGTCTTCTCCGGTGTGTGTTCCGGTATTGTATCTGCAGATCTTGGGGTTAGATCCGAGGTTGAAACTGTTACTCCCAGATTGCGATCCGGGGTTGATGCTGCACTTTCGGTAGTATCCGGTATTGATTTGGATTGTCTTTCAGGGTTCTCTCTTAAAAGACGAATCTGTCCTCTTGCAATGTTAGTAACAGTAGTACAGAAAATTTCGAGTGTCTACACCTTTCAATATTAATAAAATTATATCTTCTGCTTATATGATGGAGTCATCTAATTTATGGCTTGGTATGTTAATTCCTAGAGGCACAATAGTTATCTAGAAGGGGGAGGGGGTTTAATAGATATTATAAAAACTTTTCCCCTTTCAAAATACTTATCACATTTGTTAATAAATGAACCACAGTGGAATATGTGATTTATTTGTTCCCTTTTAAGATAAACTGAGATTATATATGATAAGCAGGTATGACAGATATAGCAGTTATAGCAAATATATCAAACACACTAATTTTAAGTTGTTTAGAGCACTTAAGGCTCCTAGTCCAGTCTTCTACTCCACGAGTAGGAAATCTACTAAGGATATCTTTACAATCTTTGAATCACTTAGATTCCTTCAAGACCAGTAGTCTTGGAACTTCTTAGTTCACTTAGAACTCTTCAAGTCTAGCAGAATTGGAATACACTTGATGAGAGTTGAGTTCTTGAGTTGTGCCACTCAGTTGTAGTTAAGCATACGTTTGAAAGAATTGAGTAACTGTGCAAGCTTTTCTTTCTTGATCGTAGAGTTTGAAAGTTGAGAGTTCTTTTGCTTTTTCGCTTTTTGCTTGCTTACTTTTAATCTCTGTCTGATTTTCTTATAAGGAGCTTTTGAAATGTTTCCGTTGAAGGCATCCGTTGTAGCATTTAATGCTTCAGGCATTTCTGAGCACTGATGTTGACTTCCTGGAAATCTGTTGTTCAATCCTTTCCTTAGCTTCTTCTATACGCTTCTTCAATACATACTAAGGATGAGTGTTGGATCATTGGGATTCCCAAAATGTTAACGTCTATAAGCCATTCTTCATTTGTTATACTCCCTCCTTCATTAAATATACAAAACTTGGTGCTTCTGTTGCTGACTGGGGAGACACCACGATTATTGTCTTTGTACTATAATCGCTGTGTCTTGTTATGTTCGTGCTTGATTCAGTCTTGATCGAAAAGAACACTACAATTTCTCTTAAGCTCTAATAGACTACGATCTCTACTTGCTCATTTTCCAGACTCCACATTTTCGAGCGCTGACTACGATTCTTGACTTGACTCGGCAGGCACGCGGACCATTTCCACGAATCTGAGTGCGGCTTCCAAGACACACTACGATTCTGAAGTAACTTTCTTGATACTCCACGATTTTGCCTTGACTTCTATAACCTCTCAGCTGGCTCGTCAGACTACGATTCTGTTGAAGCCTATCTATTACATCTTCAAAATAGATCAACCTAACAACTTTGATCTTTCTTCTATACATTCATTTACAGATTGATAAACATTAAGCATTGATCAACCTAACAATTTTTTTGATCTAACTTCAAAGTCCTTGTACATATGTTCTATGAAGGACTTTACACACAATCACATTTATTTACTTTCAACATCAAATTTGAATATGCAATACCCAACATAGTAGATTAGGACATGTTAATTATAATACTATGCGTATATTAATTAATATGGAATGTTTACCAAAATGTGAGATTAACTCTAATCATAAATGTCAAGTTTGCGTTGAGGCAAAACTTCAAAAATCTTCTTTTAAATCAATTGGAAGAAGTACAGATCCTCTTGAATTGATACATATTGATATTTATGATTTAAATTATATACAAACAAGAGGAGGTAAGAAATATTTTATTACTTTTATAAATGATTGTACAAGATATTGTTATGTTTAATTATTGAGAAGTAAAGATGAGGCTTTGAAAATGTTTATACATTACAAAAATGAGGTTGAGAACGAACTTGATAAAAAGATAATGATAGTTAGAAGTGATAGAGATGTGGAATATGAATTTCTTTTTGTTAAAATTTGTTCACAACATGATATAATACACCAAACAACTGCACCTTATTCACCACAACAAAATGGTGTTGCAGAAAGAAAGAATATAACTTCAAAAGAAATGATGAATGAATTATTATTAAGTTCCGGGCTACGTCAAAATTTGTGGGGGGGGGGGGAAGAAATTCTTTTAACAAATTATATTCTCAACCTAATACCTCAAAAGAAGTCTAATGCTTCACCCTATGAATTATGGAAAGGACGTAATATAAACACTTAAAAGTGTGGGGGTGTTTAGCAAAAGTAATGGTTCCTCCACCCAAAAAGGTAAAAATAGGACTGAAAATAATAGATTGTATATTCATTTGGTTATGCTAATAATAGTAGTGCATATAGATTTTTGGTTAATAAATCAAAAATAGAGGAAATATATAAAAATAGTATTATTGAGTCAAAAGATGTTGAATTCTTTGAAACAATATTTTCTAATAAAAAGGAACAAGAGTCAAGTTATAATGAACAAGAAACAAGTTCAAACAAAAGAACTTACGACATTTTTAGTGATAGTGATCATGGAATAGAAGATATTGATGAGCCTAGACGTAGTAAACGTGCTAAATTATCAAAATCTTATGGTCCGGATTTTTTAACTTATTTGTTAGAAAATGAGCCTCACACTTATAGAGAAGCGGTGTCAAGTCCCGAAGCTCCATATTGGAAAGAGGCTATACATAGTGAATTAGAATCCATTCTTCATAATCATACGTAGGAATTACTAAATCTCCCACCAGGCTCTAAACCTCTTGGATACAAGTGGATATTCAAGAAGAAAATGAAAGAAGATGGATCCATAGACAAATATAAAGCAAGACTTGTAATCAAAGGATACATGCAAAAAGAGGGTTTTGATTATTTTGATACTTATTCTACTGTGACAAGAATATCCTCAATTAGGATGTTAATAGTCATTGAAGCTATATATAATTTAGAGTTACATCAAATGGATGTGAAAATAACTTTCTTAAATAGAGATTTAGAAGAAGAAATCTGTTAGTTCCTAGTTGGCACAATAGTTATCTAGAAGGGGGGGGGGGTTTAATAGATATTTAAAAATCTTTTCATTTTAAACTTGTTCTTTGATAATGATTAAAACTTAGCGGAATAAATGTTTGTTTTAATCTTCTTTACCAAGCAATGAAGTAATGAGGGTGAGGCAGTTATGATAGTTATAACAGATATAGCAGTTATGATATGAATGTAAATGACACAGTCGTTTTTAAGTGGTTCAGAGCACTTAAAGCTCCTAGTTCACTCTTCTACTCAACGAGTAGGATATCCACTAAGGATGTCTGTTACAACTTCTGAATCACACAGATTCCTTCTAGACCAGCAGTCTAGGAACTTCTTAGTTCACTCTTGAACTCTTTAAGTCCAGCAGACTTGGCTTCCTTACAGTTCACTACGAACTCTTCAAGTCCAGCAGACTTGGTACTCTTCTTCAATTGGTTGATAATGTTGTGTTCTTGATGGTTGCTGCTCAGTTGCTGTGTAAGCACTTCTTCTAAAGAACTGAGTAGCTGAGCAAGCTTTGCAATATCTCAGATCGTAGAGTTGAGCTTGAGAGAGATGTTCACATTGTTTGTTCAATGCTTGCTTAGTTCTCTCTCATCTGTCTGATATGCATATTATGTGATCTTGAAAACTATCCGTTGGATTCATCCGTTGAGGCATTAAATGTATTTGACTTTTCTAATCTTTGATGGAGACATTTCTGCACATCTTCTGAAACTGCATTCTAGCCCACTGACACAGCAGACTACTTTCTCACCTAACACCTGAAAAGGTGTTTTGTCCCTCTTACCCATGGTACTATCCTTAGCTTCTTCAATACGCTTCTTTGTTGCATACTAAGGATATTTCATATACTCTGGGACTGATGAGTACTGCAGCGTCTAGAATCCATTCCTCATATATTGAAATCTACCTTTACACAAATCATGAGGCTCGACGTTTTCTGACATAAGACAGATGCTCTACGATTCAGATCATGATACTCTACGATTCAGATCGTAGTGACTTGTTTCCTTGGTGCTTGATCTGATGCTATCATTAGAGAGCACTACGATTTCTCTTAAACCCTTGCACACAACGATCTTTACTTGCTCGTGTTGTTGACTCTACGTTCCCAAGATCACACTACGATTGTTGACTTGTACACTCCATGTTTCCTTCAGCACACTACGATCGTGGAGTTGGCTCGGCAAACGTTGGGACCACTCTACGATTTCCGAAGAGTCCCTTTAAGGCAGACACATTACGATCTTCGAAGCTCTACGTTTTTGCCTTGACTTCTGCAGTGTTGATCAGATGATACACTACGATTTTTTCAAAGCCTATCTATTACATCTCAAGATCAATCTAATAGCTTTGATCTTTCTATCTATACATTCCATTACAGAATGATACACGTTAAGATCTTAGATCAACCTAACAACTTTGATCTATCTCTAAGTCCTTGTACATATATTCATTGAAGGACTTTACAAATAATCATGAATATATACATTAAAACATCAAATCATAATATGCATTCTCCCAACAATCTCCCCCTATTTGATGTTGACATAACCAAGGATATTTGTTGTCAGATTATTAGTGACTAGATGCATTTGCAGGAAATTTAAACATGACTTAGTATTTCAGTGAGCAGCTGAAATTTCTAGAGAATAAGCTTGAATTTATTGATGATCAGGAGATATTTTAGTTTGTCATTACATCAATAGGAAATTAAAGTTTCAACTTATCTCTGTTTCTTTGACCTCTTTAGTGGAGGTGGGTTGACATATTTTCTTTTTCTACAAGCTTCCTCGTTTCTGACTAACTCTTCTAGCTCGCTTGGACTTAGTCTTGGATTTTCCTCATGTCTGTACATGAATGCAGGATCTCCAGTTGACATTCTTATGCGTACAGTAGACACATCTTGTGAGCTGGGAGTTGACTCCTAACGACTTAAAGGTATAGTCGTTAAAATCCCCTGCTGATCAGATCGTTAAGTCTGATGGTGGAATTACCTTGCAGGAGGGCTTCGTGATGCTTGAGTATGAAATTTTCCTCTTCCCCTTTCTTGAGTTCTATGACCTCCTCTGCCTCTGCCTTGATCTCCCTGTCCTCCCCTTTCCCTTTATTCTCCACCTTTATGTCAGCATCAAGGGTTCGAATATCTGCAGACAGTCGATTAACACCTTGGACAAGCTCGTTCAATTGGCTTTGTGTTTGAGCAGTGTCCTCTCTACTTTCCTTGATCTGTTTGTCACATCTTGCTTCTTTATTTCGGTGGGCTGTTAAAACCATGTCATTCTGTTTTTCTTGATTGACATAAGATTTTTGGAAGTTGTAGACAGAAGCTTTCAAGTTGATGATATCTCCATCATAAGTTTATGTTGAGTGTCTTGATGTTTCTGCATTTCAAGAACATCCTCTCTTTGCTCGGCAGCTATCTAGAAGTGAATCTCATCTCTGTCCTTCATACTCTTAAGAATTTCTTAGATAATTTCCCTCAGCTTCTTTGTAAGCTCAGTGTTCATAGTGCCAGGAAAATTATTTGTTGCTGTAATCATTTGATTCAGCCGGATATGGATGAGATCAGAATGAGATTCTAGACTGTCTTCTATATGCTTGACCATGTCCTTGGTTGCTTCCTTCAAGTCATCCTTGGTGGGCAGGTTTGGGAGAGTATCATTGGTTTGAGGATTTTTGGTTGGAGGGGTTGTTTGTTGGGACTGATCTTGCAAGTTGTAAAAAGCAAGATCAAGACTAAAGTAGTCATTTGATGAGGAGGATGGTATATCAGATGGAGGGGCCTGAGGTTCAGTGTTTAGACTATAGGGCTCTATGATATCTATTTGGGACTCTACGACTCGGCTAGAGTCAGGGATCGTAGAGATGGTTGTTTGTGGGAGCAAAGTAAGGTTGACTTCATTTGGTTCTTCAGTCACAGAATTTTGGGATTCTATAACTGGAAATTGATTGAGTGGGTGAAGAATCACTTCCAACCACCGAGGAAATTCATAGAATTGACTGAATGAAGATGATGGCAAGTGATTAACTTTGAAGAGATCAGGGATATATAGTACCTCAAGTTTATCCTTGGATAAAGAATGGCCAATAAGCAACTTCTAGGCAAAGTTAACTTTCCCTGGGAATCCACGAGCCAGAACTGAGATGGCTGGATACTCTTTGAAGCTCCAGAACATGAGATCCCATGAGTTCAGGATTTGAGCTTGATGGTATGCCATCATGGGTAGGTAAGAAAACATTTGATTGTACAGATAGCTTCTATATCCACCTTTACCTATATCAGTGATTTCGAGCTCATCATCATCATCATCATCATCATCATCTTGTTCTTCTTATTTGTTCTCTTCTGAGGATTCCATTATCTCAATGGTCTCTGGATGGTCTTGCACTAGTTCATCTTTATTTTGTGCAGGGACCTCTTCTTTTGCCATGTGGATATCATGAGGCTCCCCCTCAGCATGATTATCTTCTTGAGAGTTCATAAACTCCCCCTCAGCTGGAACATCTTCTTGAGCTGTAGACATCTCCCCTTTAGCCGGTGTATTCTCTATCATGAGAATTTCAGGGTTCTCCCCCTCAGCTGGACCACTGTCCTCTTGATTTGCTTTGGATAGTTCTTCTTTTGCATCCATACTCTTTGTTTCCTTCTTCAGCACCTTTTCATTTTCAAGAATGTACTTCTTGACCAGCTTTCTTCTTGATTTGCTGGATTTGGTCAAAACTTCAGGACTCTCTTGAATCTCAGCTTTGTCCTGTTCAATAGCCATTAGACTTGAAACAGCTACTTCCTTGCCTACCATTCTTGGTATGGTCTCTTCAAATAGTAGAGACTCTACAATTGACGTGACTGATGGCTTTTTGGACTTATGACCAACTTTGTTCTTCTTCAGGATCTGAGAGATGGTAGTCTGATCCTCATCTGCGTCATCTTGCTGCTGCTTCCTTCTTAGCATCCTCAGAGTTTCTATATCAGAGGACTCTACAGGAATATCAGTAGTAGATCCTTGAGGCTCTTCCACCTGTCTAGCTCTTAGCTTTCTTTTGCCCTTGATTTTTTCTTGTAAGAACGGAGGGCTCTTCTTTGTTGATTTCTTCTTCTTTTTCTTTTTCCCTGACAACAGACATGTTTCCTGGAAAGCCTGAGTTCTTCAGATCCCCAGTTCTTCCACTGGACTCAGTCATCATTCGCACATGCTCAGCGGGGTTTCTTTTTCGGTTTTCAAATAACTTCTGGGTCATTCTTCGATTTGGTTTGATGGCTTCTCCCTCTTCATCGCTAATTTTGTCGCCCAGTGCAGATTGCAGAATGATACTTAAGAAACGCCCATATAGCATCTTCTGAGGGCTTTTTGATTTCTTTGAGTTTACTATCCACTTCCTAATCCACTCGAGTAATATAGCTCCATAGTTGAGCTTCATTCACTGAGTCATGCCCTGAGCTCTTACAACAGATACATTTCCCAATAATGTCAGCCAAAAATTCATACCTTTGTGGGAACTCCTTCTTTTTGTACCCTTTTATAGAGGGGTTTTTTTTGTGATGCATTTTTCTTAGTCCCTCTTGGAAGTCTATGATGTCTAAGAATGGGTGCCCTTCATTCTTAAAACCTAGGGCCAGATTGAAGTCTTCTACCTTTAGTCTAATTTCTACTTCCCTTACTCTTGTAGTGATGGTGTCATTTTCAAACACACCATTTTTGTAGAACTCTTTTACTAACTTGGGATAGATAAGGGTATCTGTGCTTAGAGCCTACTCGAGACCCGCCTTCTTCAGCAGCGCTAGGGTCTTGTGAAATTTTGGTGGAGCTTTTTTGAACTCGTCAAAACAGAGTCTGTAGCCGGATACCACATTTGAAGCAGCCATTGATTCTATAGTTGGAGGTGAGATATGTCTGAGCTTTCTGTTGATTTAGGGGTTTTACTTTGAGAGAGAGAGAGAGAATGAGAGAGAGATATAATATTTTGGACTTCAGATTTCAAAAATGTGATTTCAACTTGTACTTGTAACTTCCCTTTCCTCTTTTTTGCTTAGTGGGACAGGTGTCGATTTTTGCTTGGCTCTACGATTTTGACTGTGCAGGAATGCACTGAATTGTCCTTGGCTTCTTCAGAGCTGAGGTGTCCTTAGGAAGACTACGATCATTGAGGTAATCTTATGTTCGTTGAGTCTGTCCTGCGATCGTCGAGTCTGATCAGCATTCGTTGAGTCTGTCCTACGATCATCGAGTCTGATCATCATTCGTTGAGTCTGTCCTACGATCGTCGAGTCTGTCCGAATCCTTGTGATGAGTTTTTGATAAAGCATTCTTTTAAGGCAGCTTAGGAAGGGCCAACCTCTTGGAGAGATTCAAGGGTTAGATTTGTTCCCGAGGCACCTCTTAGAGAGATTGCTATGTTATGAAGCTTGTCATCACATGATACATTTTTGCTTTGTGGATGGGGCTTGTGTCATCGTTGAGTCTGCACTACGATAGTTAAGTCTTTGCTATGATCGTTGAGGTAGTTTTCTTTTCAGCTCTACGATCATTAGCTTTCCTTGATCATGTCTACGATTTTGAGTTCAGCCTTTGTATTTGTCATGGTTAGCACAATATAGAGCATATATTTCATGGTTGTAGATTTAACATACCTAGCTCACTTATTAACTTATTAAATCTAGATTCATCTAGTGGTTTTGTAAAAACATCAGCAAGTTGATTTTCAGTAGGGATATATTGTAAAGATATAGTTCCATTTTGCACATGATCCCTAATAAAGTGATACCTTATTTCTATATGCTTAGTCCTAGAATGCATGATAGGATTATGAGTTATTTCTATGGCACTTATGTTATAACAGTGTATGGGAATAGATTTGAAATCAAACCCATAGTCAGCTAGCTGATTTCTCATCCATAGGATCTGAGCACAGTAGCTGCCAGCAGCAATATATTCAGCTTCTGCAGTTGAAGTAGATACTGAGTTTTGCTTTTTGCTAAACTAGGACACAAGTCTGTTTCCTAGAAGTTGACAAGTGCAACTGGTACTCTTTCTATCTATTTTGCATCCTACAAAATCAGCATATGTGAATCCTGTTAGTTCAAATGAGGATTCCTTGGGGTACCAAAGCCCCAAGTAAGGTGTACCCTTGAGATACCTGAAGATCCTCTTTACATCAGACAAATGTGACTCTTTAGGGTTAGCCTGAAATCTAGCACATATGCATGTTGCAAACATTATGTCTGGTCTACTGGCAGTTAGGTATAAAAGAGAGCCTATCATACCTCTGTATTGAGTGATATCAATACTTTTACCTTTCTCATCCTTGTCAAGCTTGGTTGCAGGAGCAATTGGTGTTTTCATGGGAGAGGCTGATTCCATGCCATACTTCTTCGGTAAGTCTTTTATTTACTTGGCTTGGTTTATGAAAATTCCTTCTTCAGTCTGCTTTATTTGCAGTCCAATGAAGAAGTTCAGCTCACCCATCATGCTCATTTTAAACTTGCTCTGCATTAGCTTAGAGAATCTCTTGCATAACTTTTCATCAGTAAAACCAAAGATAATGTCATCAACATAGATTTGAACTAGTAAGACTTTGTCTTTATGCTTTCTAAGAAACAGTGTGGTATCTACTCTACCTCTAGTGAACCCATTTTTGATTAAGAAGTTAGTCAGTGTTTCATACCATGCTCTAGGTGCTTGTTTAAGACCATATAAAGCTTTATCTAATTTATAGACATAATTAGAAAGTGATGGATTGATGAAACCTGGAGGTTGTTCTGCATAGACTTCTTCTTGGAGCTCTCCATTTAGAAATGCACTCTTGACATCCATCTGGAAGACTTTGAACTACATGTGGGAAGCAAAGGCAAGAAAGATTCTGATGGCTTCCAGTCTGGCAAGAGGTGCAAATGTCTCATCGTAGTCGATACCTTCTTCTTGAGAGTAGCCCTTTGCCACTAATCTTTCTTTGTTTCTGGTTATGACCCCATCTTCATCCATTTTGTTTCTGAAGACCTACTTAGTTCCTATCACAGGATGGCTCTTTGGTCTTGGTACCAATCTCTATACTTTGCTTCGTTTAAATTGGTTGAGTTCTTCCTGCATGGCTTCTATCCAACTGGAGTCTTCCATAGCATCCTCTATCTTCTTTGGCTCTATTTGTGACAGGAAGCTTAGATAAAAAGATTCATTCTGAGTAGCAGCTCTTATTTTGACTCTAGCACTCGGATCTCCAATGATTAGATCCTGAGTGTGATCTCTTGCCCATCTGTTGCCAATTGGGACATCTGTCCTGATGCCTTCCTGTCTCAAGTCTTCAAGGTCTATCTCTTTTTCTTGGAGTGGAGGCTCGCTTTCTTGTAATGACCTCTCTACGATCACATTCTTATGCTCTACGATTTTACTGTCTGGTACTACGATCGTAGTGTTAAGCTCGACGACTTCATTCATAGTGTCTGCACTATCGATCGTAGTGTCTTGAGGCACTGTTTTTTCTAAGTTAGTTTCATCAAAGATGATGTGTATTGAGACTTCAACATTTAGTGTCTTCTTGTTGAACACTCTGTATGCCTTGCTGTTTGTGGCATATCCAAGAAAGATCCCTTCATCTGACTTGGGCAGGAATTTTGTCAGATACTGCTTTCCATTGTTGAGAATGTAGCATGCACAACCAAAGTCATGGAAGTAGCTGACACTTGGTTTTCTTCCTTTCCACAGTTCGTAGGGCGTCTTCTTGATCGTAGAGTGTATGAGTGATCTGTTCTGCGTGTAGCATGTAGTGTTGATAACTTCTGCCTAGAAGTATTCAGGCAGATGGGCTGCAGCTAGTGGAGTTTTTCCAGCCTCTATCAAGGTTCTGTTCTTTCTTTTAGCTACTCAATTTTGTTGAGGAGTTCGTGAAGCTGAGAAGTTGTGACTGATCCCATTGTCTGTCCAAAACTGATCCATTTCTGAGAAATCGAATTCTCTCCCATGATCACTCCTTATGGCCTTGATTTTCTCTGCTTTCTCGTTCATCACTAGTCTGAACATCGTGATCAATTCGGAGCTTGTTTCATCCTTTGAAGTTAGGAAGAATACCCATGTGAATCTGGTGTAGTCGTCAACTATGACTAGAGAGTATCTTTTTCCTCCAAGACTAGTTATTGGGATTGGCCCAAAGAGATCCATGTGGAGTAACTACAGGGGCTTGTCAATAGAGTTGGCAGTCTTGCTTTTGAATGAACTTCTGGTTAGTTTTCCAAGCTGACAAGCATTGCATGAGCTTTCCTTCATGAAGTTGAACTTGGGTAGGCCAGCTACTAGGTCTTTTGATGCTAGTTTGGACATGCTTTTAAAGTTTAAGTGAGACAACCGTCTATGCCATAGCCAGCTCATTTCTTCAGTTGCTTTTTCCAGAAAATATATTGTATCATCTGAGCTTAGTTGACCAAGATCCACTTTATAGACATTTCCTTCTCTTGTCCCGGTTAACTTTACAGCAGATGTCTTCAAATCTCTGACTTGACATTGGTTATTGAGAAATATCACTTGATGACCCTTGTCACAGAGTTGGTTGATACTTAGAAGGTTGTGTTGAAGACCTTCCACATAGGCTACTTTGCTGAAAGATACTACACCATTGCCAGCAGAGCGATATCCTCTTGTCTTGTCCGAGCCGTTATCTCCAAAGATGACTGAGGGACCCTCCTTTTCTATGTAGTTAGATAGTAGAGCTTTGTTCACTGTCATATGCCTCGAGCATCTACTGTCCAGATACCATGTTGAGGTTGTGGAGCTCTTTTCCTGTCAAAACATTTGAACCTTCATTTTGGTACCCATATTTGAACCTTCATTTTGGTACCCATAATTCATGTCTAATCTTGGGTCTGACATGCATGGAGTTATAATAACATTTTATAGCCCTATGACCATATTTATTGCATATGAAACATCTATTATGATGCATGCCTGTGTGTGCATGATGATTCATCTTCCACTTGGACTCGTGTGGTTCTTTAGTTAACCTTTTGTTAAACTAATTCTCTTTCTTCCACGTGACCTTAGGTTTCATAAATAGTGATGAGTGTGCCTTACCTCTACTGTACCTTCCCATTTGATTCATAGAGTTGGTCTTGCTTGACTCTACGATTCTTTGATGTTGGTGAATAGAGGTTGGGTTATTCTTCTCCTTTATGAAGCCTAGGCCATCGTGAGATCCTTTACTTCTCTGAGTATAACTAGAAACAGTAGAACAAGGTTGAACTGGCTCTCCCAACTGTGATGATTTCACAAAGGCAATGCCTCTACCAAAACTTGAGGCATTACTAGTGCTAATTTCCATTGTCTTTTCCACACAAGGCTCTGAGATGAATTCCCCAAAGCCTAGACTATTCTATCGAATGTGCTTCTCTGACTAGAGAGCAGGCAGTCCATGGACGATGAGGATTTGTTCCATGCAGAGATAGTCTTCTCTAGATCCTCAACTTTAGAGGTTAGAATAGACTCTCTTTGTGCATTGAGTGTGTTTGTCTGTTTTAAGGTCTTATTCTCAGCCTCAAGCTTGGAAAGAAGATTAGTACTTAGAAGGGCTGTTTCAAGCTCTTCTTAAACTTTCTTCTTTTCCTCTTGAAGAAGTGAATTATCTTTAGACAAGACTCTGAACCACTTCATGTATTGATAAAGATCAGTGGTTATGCCATGCAGTGCAGTTCTTAAGTCATTCATGTCTACATCAGGTGAGTTGAAATCAAATACCTCATCGAGACTTACATCATGTATGTTGAGGCTTTGTTTTTCCTTTACATGTTTGACCATTAAGCATAGATTGGCCATATGTGGTTCTTCTTCATCTCCGAAGTCAGCATTTGAGTCATTATCTGAGTCACTCCACGATCCTCCAGCTACCAGGCCTTTGTCTCTTTTCTAAGGCCTCTTGTTTCCTTTGTATTCCTTCTTTGCATGTGTTTTCTTCTTTAGTTCTTCTTTGATAGGTTTGTTGCAGTTGGCGATGAAGTGGCCAGGCTTTTTGCAGTTGTAGCATAGGTCATTCATTTGCTCCTGACTGCTGTAATTGCTGACCTTCTTTGGCTTGCTGATTCTGCCTTGTCGCATGAACCTTCTTAGTCTCTTTACCAGCATAGCAAAGTCATCATCATCGTCTTCATCATCATCAAAGTCAATCTCAGTGTTGACCTTTGATGCACTTTCAGTTGCCTTGAGAGCAACACCCTTATCCTTCCTTCTTCCTTCTGATAAGGTTTCAGCACGTTGGGTCAGCTCCAGTTCGTATGTCAGGAGATTTCCATATAGTTGTTGAACTATCATCTCGTTGATATTCTTTGACTCTCTTATTGCAGTGGTCTTGGCATCCAACCTGCTTGGTAGGGCTCTCAAGAACTTTATGGTCAGATCTTTGTTAGGATAGACCTTTCCATATGCTCGTAGAGAGTTGAGCATAACATTGAATCTTTCATAGGTGGCAGTTACATTTTCTCCTTGCACATGAACGAACATTTCATACTGCTATGTTAGAAGAGACTGTTTGTTCTCTCTAACTTCTTCAGTTCCTTCGTGCATGATCAACAGTGCTTCCCAAACTTCCTTAGCTGTTTTGCTGTTTACAACATTTTCAAATAGATCGTCCTCTAAGGATTGGAACAGGATGTTCTTAGCCTACTTATCAAGTTGGACATCTCTTTTCTCGTTGTCTGTCCACTCTTCTTTAATTTTGATCGGTATACGGTTTGGATCGTCAGTGGTTGGTGCAAGCTTGGTTGGAATGTAGGGCCCATTTTTAACGGTCTCAAATAGATCTTCATCTATTGAGTCCATGTACACTTGCATCCTGACTTTCCAGTTAGAAAATTTATCCTTGTTGCACATTGGTGGCTTGCTGCCTCCCCCGGTCCTGGATTCGCTTGGTACGAGTGCCATTGGATCTACTAAAGCTTGTAAGCTATAAAATAGAACCTGCTCTGATACCAATTTTTAGTTCCTAGTTGGCACAATAGTTATCTAGAAGGGGGGTTGAATAGATGTTTAAAAATCATTTCGTTTTAAACTTGTTCTTTGATAATGATTAAAACTTAGCGGAATAAATGTTTGTTTTAATCTTCTTTACCAAGCAATGGAGTAATGAGGGTGAGGCAGTTATGGAAATTATAACAGATATAGCAGTTATGATATGAATGTAAATGACACAGTCATTTTTAAGTGGTTCAGAGCACTTAAAGCTCCTAGTTCACTCTTCTACTCAACGAGTAGGATATCCACTAAGGATGTCTGTTACAACTTTTGAATCACACAGATTCCTTCTAGACTAGCAGTCTAGGAACTTCTTAGTTCACTCTTAAACTCTTCAAGTCCAGCAGACTTGGCTTCCTTACAGTTCACTACGAACTCTTCAAGTCTAGCAGACTTGGTACTCTTCTTCAGTTGGTTGATAATGTTGTGTTCTTGATGGTTGCTACTTAGTTGCTGTGTAAGTACTTGTTCTAAAGAACTGAGTAGCTGAGCAAGCTTTGTAATATCTCAGATCATAAAGTTGAGCTTGAGAGAGATGTTCACGTTGTTTGTTCAATGCTTGCTTAGTTCTCTCTCATATGTCTGATATGCATATATGTGATCTTGAAAACTATCCGTTGGATTCATCCGTTGAGGCATTAAATACATTTAACTTTTCTGATCTTTGATGGAGACATTTTTGCACATCTTCTGAAACTGCATTCTGGCCCACTGACACAGCAGACTGCTTTCTCACCTAACACCTGAAAAGGTGTTTTGTCCCTCTTACCTATGGTACTATCCTTAGCTTCTCCAATACGCTTCTTTGTTGCATACTAAGGATATTTCATATACTCTGGGACTGATAAGTACTGCAGTGTCTAGAATCTATTCCTCATATGTTGAAATCTATCTTTACACAAATCATGAGGCTCGACATTTTCTGACATAAGACAGATGCTCAACAATTCAGATCATGTTACTCTACGATTCAGATCGTAGTGACTTGTCGCCTTGGTGCTTGATCTGATGCTATCATTAGAGAGCACTACGATTTCTCTTAAACCCTTGCACACTACGATCTTTACTTGCTCGTGTTATTGACTCTACGTTCCCGAGAGCACACTACGATCATTGACTTGTAAACTCCATGTTTCCTTCAGCACACTACGATCATGGAGTTGGCTCGGTAAATGTTGGGACAACTCGATTTCCGAAGAGTCCCTTCAAGGCAGGCACATTACGATCTTCGAAGCTCTAAGTTTCTGCCTTAACTTCTGCAGTGTTGATCAGATGATACACTATGATTTCTTCGAAGCCTATCTATTACATCTCAAGATCAACCTAACAGCTTTGATCTTTCTATCTATACATTCCATTACAGAATGATACACGTTAAGATCTTAGATCAACCTAACAACTTTGATCTATCACTAAGTCATTGTACATATATTCATTGAAGGACTTTACAAATAATCATGAAGCATATACATTAAAACATCAAATCATAATATGCATTCTCCCAACAAAATCTACATGGAACAACAAGAAGGGTTTATTGTTCCAGGACAAGAAAAGAAAGTTTCTCAGCTTGTGAAGTCCTTTTATGGATTAAAACAAGCACCTAAACAATAACATGAAAAATTTGACAGTGCAATCTTGTCAAATGGTTTCAAGAAAAATAAGTGTGACTAATGTGTGTATGTTAAGGACACTGAGAAAGGGTATGTAATTATTTGTCTTTATATAGATGATATGCTCATTATGGGTAGTAATAATGAAATCATTAAAACTACTAAAAGAATGTTAAATAATATATTTGACATGAAAGACATAGGTGTTGCCGATGTAATATTAGGAATTAAAATTTCTAAAACATCGGATGAGTTAGTATTATCACAATCACACTATATTGAGAAAATACTCAGGAAACTCAATTAATACAATTGCTATCCTGTGGGAACACCGATAGATATAAATCTACATTTATCTCAAAATAAAGGAGAGAACCAACCATAACCTGAGTATGCACAAATAGTTGGAAACCTTATGTACGTAATGAATTGTACATGTCCTGACATAACATATGTTGTCAATAAATTGACTAGATTTATAAGCAATCCAGGATAAGATCACTGGAAAGCAATTATAAGAGTTTTAAGGTATTTAAAATACACTCAAAACTTTGGATTGCACTACTCAAGATATCCTGTAATACTTGAAGGATATTATGATGCGAACTGGATATCGGATACAAAAGACTCTAAACCCACAAGTGGTTTTGTATTTACAGTAGGAGGATGATCATTATGTTAGTTCCCAGAGGGCACAATAGATCTAGAAGGGAGAGGGGGTTGAATAGATCCTTTTTATTTCAAATACTTTTCTGGTTTATATTATATTGTTCATAATTAACATATGACAAACATAAGAATCTTTCAAGCACTGCGGAATAAGTAAAAGATCCCCTTCATTGATATATTCATAATCATACATACATTCTTTGTAGAGTGGGTTTAGTTATAAGAAGATAAAACATACATAGCAGTTAAGTACATAATGTAAATGACATAATGTAAAAGACACAAGGGGTTTTATGTGGTTCAGAGACTCAAGCTCCTAATCCACTCTTCTGATTTCAACTAGCAGGATTTCCACTAAGGAAGGGTAGCACCCTGAATCACTAAGATTCCTTCAAGGCCAGCAGCCTTGGGACTTCAGTTCACTATGAACTCTTCAAGACCAGCAGCCTTGGAACTTCGTTTAGTCCCTCCGGACAAGGACCCTTCTGGCCCTGCTTCATTTAGTCCCTCTAGATAAGGAACCCTCAGGACTTGGCTTTTTTGAGTTGTTTGTTTGTTATTGTTGGAGTCGGTTCTGAGCTGCTAAGATGTATTCATGCTCTGAACATCTTCTATACTTAGCAGCTTGGCTTGATCATCCTTGAAGTGCAGCTGAGTGTTGCATGATGCTTAGCTTCTTTGGTTACTCAACCACTTCGGATGACCCCTTGTCGAACTGCCTTGAAGATCATTCTCCTTGGTACTTGATGACTGCACATGAAAGGCTTCCAAGCTGATTGTAGGCTCTTCTATTAGGTACTTAGAAGCTTTCTCATACTTGACACCAAGATTGCTTTTGTGATCTCCCTTCTGCTACTTGATGCCTTCTCATGATGGACTTGCTAAGATGACTGTAGGCTCTTCTCTATTGTACTTAGAGTCTTCCCATGATGGACATCAAGATGTCATGATGCTTTTCTTTCTCTCAGCAGTTTTGAATACTCTTCATGTAGTAGAACTCTCACTTCTACATAGTAGAACTCACACTTCTACTTCTTTCTTTATCTGACTTCTAAGTGTTCTTGGTGGATCGTAGAGTGAGCCTTCGGACTCACTGTTTCACATGGTTTAGATCAGTCCACCTTCTCTCTAAACTTGGCAACTCTAGCAACCTTTGATCTTTGAAGCTCTTCCTTATTTATACTCCTTCCCAATCCTTCCGTTGGAAAGTAGCCGTTGAAGGCTATTCAAATCTTTTCACAGATCTCGAGTTGCTTGAGGTAGACTGCTTGATGTGACTTGTCATACTTTTTTTGACATTGCAGCCTACTATTTCATCTACCCTGTCAGATGTATCACTTTAATGTCTTGGGTAGGTCGAAGACTTTATTACCTCTTTCTGATTCCTCGATTAGAGGTTGTTATATTGCATCGATGCTCTCAATAAGCACTTGTCTGAATATTACCCTTCAGATTGAACCTTTGCCAATGCTTCAATCTTCAGTTATTCAGACTCTACGATTCTGATGCACGTCTTCAAGGACTTGATCGTAGTGTCTTGTTGAATGTTGCTCATTGACTGGTAGGGTTAACACTACGATCTTGAAGAGTGTTGATTGGATCTTCAATGTAGAACACCTCTTCTTTGTATTATGCAGTGCTTCAATACTTCTGTTTTCTTTGACTGTTCTTAGACACTGATGGCCTAATTCCTTGCTCTGGTCCCCTTCTGAATATCAAGACACTTCAGATTTATGGCGCATCCAACTTGCTTTCTCCTTGTGATCTTCTGCTCACTTATCATCAATGAACTGACCCTGCACTTAATCACTTTAGCCTTGCTCTTCAGAAGCTGACCAGTATCTCAGTTCACCTTCCATCAGTTCCTTCTCTATTTGGCAAACACTACGATCTTTGTTGTTTCCAAGATCGTTGTATTCTGTTCACTTAATAGCTACTACATAAGCTGACTTTCCTTAGTCAGCTTCTGAAGTCTTCTTTGGATCTCCTTGTGGAAGACTTCATCACGAATGGCCTTATACCTCAATCTTGATGCTGATTGGGTTGGTGTTGAGATCTTCTGTTAGCCAGCATGCCATTCGTTGAGTTCTCTTTAGTTTCCTTGGATGTAGCTTGCAGCTTGAACCTTAGGCTTCGTTCCTTTGGATATTCTGGGAGTGCTCATTTGTTGAGAACCGTATATGCTCTACGATTCATCCTTGGCATTGTGAGCACTTCTTCTTAGATCGTAGTTCTGCACTCTACGATTCTGCTTCGGCTTGTGTAGACACTACGATCCCGAGATCAGATCTTGACACTACGATTTCTGCCTTGTGCTTGTTGTCTTCATCTGATCTTACTTGACTACGATCTCTGCATGTAATCAATAGACTCTACGAACTCAGAGTGTGATCTACGATCCTTGACTTGGCTTTGACATTAGTAGACTCTACGACTCTGAGTGTAGTCTACGTTTCTGTCTTGGCTTCGGCAGATGACTGGTCAGCTCGTAGGCAGGTTGTCTCTACGATTCTGAACATGACTTCTTCAACACACTACGATCCTGAGGAAGCTCTACTCGATAAACTACGATCCTTCTTCGTTTCCCCTGGCAGTCTACGAACTCCGAGACCTACTATCTTGCATATTCCTATTCTGCCTCGATAGCTCTCGAGTTAACCTTGACTCACCTGGCAGACTACGACTTCTGGTACAGTGCTCGACGATCAGACTAGCCTATCTATTACATTATAAGATCAACCTAACATGCTTGAACTTTCTATCTTTATAGTCCTTGTACATTTTTTCTTTTTGAGGACTTTACAAAACTGTCTTTCTTATGTAGGATCAACCTAACATATTTGATCAATTCATTCTTAGTCCTTGTACACATATTTCTATTATCTATCAAGGGACTTTACAACTTTTCTTAATGCAAGCATACTTGCATATTATTCTTTCATATATATATATATATCATAATCAAATCATATATAAATAGAAATAGCATTCACATGCTTATTCCTGACACATTATCATGGAAATCTTATATACGAACATGTATTTCTTGATCAACAATAGAATTTGAGTTTATTGTATTGGATAAGGTTGGAGAAGAAGCTGAGTGGTTTCGTCACATTTTAGAAGATATTCCTATGTGGGCTAAACCTGTGCCGCCTATTTGTATCAATTATGATAGTCAATCACCAATTGGAAGGGTACAGAGTCACATGTATAATGGTAAGTCTAGACATATTCGTCGTAGACACAATAACATAACATAATTGCTCTCTAATGGCATTATGTCTATTGAGTATATAAAGTCGAAAGAAAATATAACGGATCCGTTAACTAAAGGTTTGACTAGAGAACAAGTAAAAATAACTTCAAGGGGAATGAGTTTAAAGCCTATAAACAAGGATCGTCAGAATAGAAACCCAACCTAGTTGACTGGAAATCCCAAGATCTAGGTTCAAAGGGACAACTAAATTGTGAACAATTCAACCAAATCACTATGAAGAAATTAATTTCTTCTACTCATTCCTATGATACGAGATAGTGATACCTGCAGCAGTTTCAGGATAATCTATGCTTTTAATGATTCTTAAATCTTGATAAACAAGTGGAGTATGGCAGTATAATCTTATTAAGAATCACATATGTGAGTATGAACTGGGCCAATTCTATAAGAAGAATAAGGCTATACTTCCCTAAACTACTCATAAATTCGGGATTGTTAAAGGCCGAAATGAAGAAAATCATGAGAACCAAATAATGTCTGGAAAGATTATATGTGAATTACTATTGTCTCGATTTACACAAACGGTTGGAAAATTCAAGACATTATGTTCACTGAACAACTAGTAAACCATATAGTCTTTCACAAGGAGAGGTTCAAAGCTTAAAGTCACCTTTCTCTATACAAATGATTCCCAATTCTGTCTCTCTTTGAGTATGCATAACATTTGCATGAGGATAATAGTCAATATCATTCATGTGGGGGATTGTTAGAGTTTGAGCAGAAATTAAAGTGAGTTTTATTAATTATTTAAAGTGAATCCACATATCAATCTGTTCTACTGTGACACCCCCAAATCTGAGTACTTCATTCCCACAAGATTTGGTGTTCATTGTCTAAACATTCATTTCTAACTACCTAAATATAATAAAATTTAATCAGTAACCATCCCATTAAAGGGTTACATAACTTAATCAATAAATCTCCCAGGTTATCTAACCTTAAAAAAAACAACATACATCAAGGGCAGAAAAATAAATAATTACATCACAATATTTAAAATAAAGTCTGACATCATGAAAGTCAATAAATTGTACAAGTCTTCAACACTTGTTCAATTTTCCTTTCCCTTTGCTAGTGGTTGGTTCATCAACCTTCTCAACTTTAGTTGCAATGATTATATATGCAAGAGTGAGCAAAAAAAATGCTCACTTAAAATGACAATGAATAATAACATCATAACAATTGCCAATGAATAGGCTTAATAGAACTGATTAATATTCTCTATTAATGACAATCAAGAACTGAAAATTGAATTTGAAATATATCTGAGGGTCACAGGACCATGAACTATGTCCAAGGTTATAAATATTCTTTCAACTTAAACCTAAATAGTCACACTACTAGAAAATCGGCCTATAGCGACGGTCGCCGACCGTCGCTATAGAAGACATCGGTAAAGCTTTTAGTGACGGTCTTTTGGCCTATAGTGACGATCGGTGACCCTAGCTATAGGTCATGTCAAAATCGTGTATTTTCACTTTACCAACGATCGCTGAAAGTTATTACTACAGTCATGACCATAGCTATAGATGTCTATAGCGACGCTCGGCGACCGTCGCTATAGGTCTGTGTTTTATAGAATAATATAGCTATGGTCGATGACTGTCGCTATAGCCTTTTTATATTTTAAAAAAAATTAATTAATAATGCACATTTATTCAACAAACACAAATACAATATAAAATAAAATATAAAAAATATTATATACATCATTTAAAATCATTCACATTACAACATTACAATACAAGAAGATATAATTTACAACATTATAATCTTCCACAATACAATCATTAACGCAATTTCCTATCAGAACAGTTAAAAAAAGAACTGAGTCTCAAAGCTATATGAAAGAGTTACACTGAAAGGAACACTCCTGATTGACAACAAAATTTATCCAACAAAATTTATCCACAGTATTCTTATAAGCCGAATCTTCACTCATTCCATTCTCAGTATACCTTTTAAACAAGGATGTCTCGACAATACCATGAACAACACCAAGCAAAATTCCTATACATCAAGTGGTTAAAATAAAATCATTTTCGTATAGCTTTAAACCAAAAATAAAAAGACAAAATAACATCCACAAACATGAAAAATTCAATTCAATTCACTGAGGTCAACAATATTAATCCATAACCTAAAAATGCATTGCCAAAGAAAACCACCCACAAGAGAAGAGAGACTCGTCGCAATTTTGATGAGAATAACATCAGTAGGTTTGAGAAGCCTGTTTTACTGCTGCTACCTTTTCCAGAATTTAGTGCACATCAGATGTTTGACCATTCATACATAAATACCTTGGAGACTCTAGTGTATGTGTGACAACCTGAAAATTTTTAAAATCTTGAATGATTAGAATAAAGGTTAAAGAATAAAACCTAGATGAGAATTTGAGGATTTGTTTAAATTTTTCAAGTAAAACCTATATGGTTTGATATTCGAATGAGAATAGAGAAAATATGGGTTACAAAATTCCTAAACCCTAGAAATGAATTAATATGTACTTGAAGGAATATCAAGAATAAGGTATTACGATACCTATAAATTCGATATGAACGAAATAGTCTAAGAAGTGTTATATAAGTACATATGGAAATTTAATTATTGGAGATAAGATTTCACAGGAAGAGATGATATGTGCTATATATATTTTAGCAAGAGGAATGATGAATCAAGTTAATGACATAATGATCAAGATAAAACTATGTTAGTAATTAACATAGCTTGTGTGTTGGCCTTGACTGGCAAATAAGAATTTGAATAAGTATAACATCGTTAGTTAATACGATTAGCAATAAGAAGGGAGTAATTTAAAACTCAAAATTTGAGTTAGAGATAGGATTTTTAAAGCATGGACTGCTCGGTTGTGTCCGAAACGTCGAGTTTAGTCAGAATGGACAATAAACACAAAATGTGTAAAGATTGACTTTTGGTTAAAGTCAACAGTTGACTTTTTATGGAGAAAAGTCAAAATTAGTGTGAGAAATGAAATATGTTATGATTATTTGAATTATGTGTATGATTAAATAAATATACATTATATAATGTGAATACATTTATTTTGTATATAAAAGTGAAGTAAGAATTAAGTTATGTAACCTAATATATATGTATTAGGTGTGATAATTAAATAACCTAAATGGTTATCGTTATTTAGTGGTCCTAATATTTTATTTTTATACTAGTGACCTAATTTAAGAGAATTGTGGAACATCTCACAATTTATTAAATTATTTTGTTCGAATATGTGAGTAAAGGAATATGAAGATTATGTGATGGTTTATATTTGTTTATTATATAAACAAATAAAATAAACTAGTGTAATCCTAATTATATATTAGGAATGAAGGATTTAATAACTTAAGGGTTATGAGATGAGAGAATTATGGTATTTAGAATATATACCAATTATAAGAGATTTATTTTATACATCTCAGTTAATTAATTTTATAGCCTAATTATAGCAAGTCTAATTAGGTTAAGAAATTAAATGTACTTAAGTAAGAATTTTTATTTCACTTGAGTGCATGTAAACCCTAATTTAATGATAAGGGTAGAATGAATTAGAATTAAAGTAATGGACTATAATGATATTATAGCCCAATAA
The DNA here is from genome assembly GCA_020205505.1 of Panax japonicus. NCBI lineage: Eukaryota > Viridiplantae > Streptophyta > Magnoliopsida > Apiales > Araliaceae > Panax > Panax japonicus. Next base: position 56,057,753 of record CM035096.1, read on the forward strand.
TTTATTTAGAGTCCAAGAGAAGTGGATTAAATGGATTAAAGGGGTTATATTGTTTAAACAAGCCCAATTAATATATTAAACATGGGACTTGTAGATAATATGGGTTAAGGGCGATTAATTATTAATCTAGCCCAAAATATTATGTGTGGGACAAGAATTATAATGACCCAATTAAATTTTGGGTGGAAGTTCAAGTTAGTTTGGTTAGTAAGTAAACAAGTAAAATGGCTAGCTCTATGAAATTAATTAAGGACCAAACTAAGCCTACTTGTGGGAGAATAGTAGTAATATTAAAATTATATTAAGTTAAGAGATATATTTTTATTATCTCAAGATATTAATTTTATAACTTAATTAAAACAAGTTTAGTTGGGTTATAAAATTTAATTTGCTAGAGTGATGATTTTAAATTCTAATTATTTGGAATGGGTACCCTAATTAAATATTTAGGGTGGGACAAGTTGGAAATGATTGGACTAAGTAAATATTGCATAGCCCAAAAGAATTAATGGGAAAGTCCAAAAGATTTATTAATGGCCCAACTTTAAAATTAATGAAGGAGGGGCATTGTGATCATTTGATAAAAGGAAAAATTTAAGCCAACATGTGGCAATAGAAGGCCAAAAGGGCCGGTTATCTTGCAATAAAGGAGATGAGAAGACAAGGATTGGAAAAAAAATGAGATAAGAATAAAAGAGAAAGAAAAAGATAAAGAAAAGAGAAGAGAAAAAGAAGCTCGGCAAAAAGAAAAAGAAAGAGAGAAGAGAGAAACCGGGAAGGAGAGGGAAAGAAGAAGAGAGGGGCGGCAACCCTTCATGGGGAAAAGATGGAGAAGGATCTCCATGGAAGAAAGAAGAAAGATGAAGCAAAGGTATAATCTCTCTCTAATTTTTTTTTTTTTTTAGAAATTGATGAAGGGGTTTTTGATTTGGGTGTTTAAAACCCTAAGATCTATGTGTTTTTCCTTAATTCTAGTATGGATCCACCCATGATGGGTGTTGATTTGGTGAAAACTAAAAGGAAAAGAAGAATAAATTTCTAGTTTTGAAAATCGAAATTTCTATATACTTTGAAATTTCCCCATTTTAAATCTATAGCTCCTTTTTACGATCCGTCAAAAAGTAGTGCTAGATATATGTGTTGGCTAGTAAACCCAAGTGGTAGGACTCAAAAATGTTGAGTTTTCATGGGGTAATGACTGATTATGTCAAAATAGTCACGTTTTTCTAACAAAAAATTGGGCAGATTCGTGGCAGTCTGAAACGAGGGTAATTTTGTCTAGTTTTTGTGCTTTAAAACTTCTGAGCTTTGGTATGATGTAGTACTCTGATTTATCTTTCCATAGACTCCGGAACGGACTAATTCGGACTCCGGATGAGGTAGGTATGGCGTTCGGAAGGAGAGTAATAAAACTGTTTCTCAAATCCCGAACAGCCTCCTTTATGTAATTTTTGGACTGATTTGTTCGGATTCTTGAAAAATGTCGTGAGACAAAAGTTGTAGCCCTGGAAGTTATCTTCGCGTGGGCTCAAGAATCTCTCAAAATATTTTAAAACGCGAGAGTTATGGCTGTTTTAGTGAGGCTGGGTAAGATCTAAAAATATTTCGAAAATCAAATTGTCCAAAAATAGGAAAAATGTGATTTATGATGTGAGACCCTTGAGCATTGGCTTATGCAAGTTTGTAATGAAGCTTTGGGTTGGGTTTATAGTGTTATGATGTTTATGACATTTTAGAATGTTTAAACGAGTTTATTGATTACGGAAAGGAAAAACAATTGAAATAAATTGTTTATTTATGTGATTAATGTCATAAATTATTTTTATGTAACTAATAATATTGTATTGAGATATTATTAGTAGTATTGGACTAGAATGTTATTAAAAGGTTGATAACCTTAGTGTAAAATATTATTATATATTAATAATATCCGACGTGAGATTAAAATGAAAGATTTATGTTATTTTTCTATGTAATTGTTGAAATTGATATTCAATGAAGTATATTATGTGTTTGGACAAATGATAGAAAAATAATATAGTAAATTGAGTTTTACTATAAAAGCTATGCATTAGCTGTTTAAACTCCATATTTGCGAGTAGAGATAAAAGATATTTCTGAAATGAATTTAAATGGTTTAAGTTTCAAGATGTAAAATATTTGCATCTTAAAATATGTGAGACCTTTATTATTTATGAAACAAGTAAAATATTATTACATGATTAATAATATTAGAAGGTGACTACAATATTATTAAATAATTAATAATATTAGTAAAGGATCTAAATATTATTAAATGATTAATAATATTTGTGAATGAGAAATATTTTTAAAAAAAATAATATTAGACAAAAGTTTAGGATAATGGTTAAGTGATAATAATATTATTAAGGAATAATAATATTACTAATGAGTTCAAGAATTATTCAATGTTTAATAATGTGGCTAAATGTTAGCTAATTTATTATTTGAGTAATCGTGTTGAGAGATAAAATGTATTATGCTAATTGGAGGATCGATCTTATTAATGATAGGTCTTTCATAAGAGATTAAATTAGATTGCATAGCAGTAATCAACGGTACATGCAAGTTTCCTAACTCAACTTGAGTTGTTAATTCAAAGCATGTTAGTGGTTAATTATTGTTGATTATACCACGTCAATAATTTATTGATTCGCACTTAGTGCATGTTGCATATGTTCATCAGGTATGAATGACTGATCACCTTCATTACCTTAAGGTTCAGTTAAATTGTTTATAGTCATTGTTGACATCCAATATTATTGGTTCAGTCATTCAATCATTGAAACTTGATTCATGTTATTTCACAATTATTATATTGTTGAAAACTTGAAAGCTTATTCATTCTTTTCAATCATGATATATATCTTCATTGTATGTAAAACTTGCTGGGCAAATTTGTTGCTCACCCTTGCTATATCATGATAAAATTTTCAGATTAAGGTGAAAGCTTGAATAAAGACAGAAGCGAAGTCAAAGTGCAAGGTTAAATTATGTTATAGTTAGATCTATCAAATTTTCTGATGAAAATAGCATTGTAAATCTTCTAAGATATTGAAGGTATGTATTAAGTTAAGGTTGTAGACCTTGGGAATGATATGTAAAAATTTAATGTATAAACAATGTATGTTTATATCTTCCGCAATAGTTATAGAAATAGTATACCGGATTCGCGACGATTTGGAACCCAGATTCGGGGATGCTACAGTATGTCCATAAACGGGAAGTGTGGCAAAAGCTGGTACAAAGGATAGTGCAAGCAACCACCTCCAACCAAATCTTGGCATGATGATCTATAGAATAACAAAATAATCTAAAGTCCACTCTTTTCCTTTATCTTCAAATAATAAAATAGTTAACCACTAACAGAGGAAAAGGGATAGATATAAGTACTGGAAATTTCTTTAAACAAAAAATAATGGATACTTCTATATCCAAAAACAATTATTGGATGTTTCAATTTTGGTTACATTGAAAAAAAATAATGAGTTAATTCCCTAATTTTTTTTCTTCACAGTGATTTTGACAATAACTTAGAACATTATTTTAGGAGAGGGAAAGGCTGCACTGCAGCACTAATAAGGCCCAAATTGCATTATGCAGCTAGTGAAATTCATAACCACGCCTCACAGCATGGTTATGATGTTTTCCTGCCAACTAGGCTACACCTCATTCTCTATTATGGTCCTCTTGAATAAGAAATATCATTCCAGATTCCGATTTGCATATCAACTTATTGATTTCCAAAAATGATTTACTTTTTACTAAGTCTTGGTTTTAATCGAAGGAAAGGAAAAAGGTACAAATTGTTGACAGTTGAAAATATCCAGTATAATCTCTTTAATTCCTACCAATGAATATTTAAAAGGAAAAATTGCCCTCTTGAATAGCAATAACTGAAGCTATAGACAAGACAAATAAGTAATGAGGAAGGATAAGATCCTCCACCATATCAGATGTAAGTGGAGATTCACCATTGAGGTAAATGATTTTAAAATTCAGATTAAACCAAAGAAGTCTTTCTTACCTGCTTTCTAAATGCAAACAACTCTAGATCCATGTTCCAAGCAAATGGTAGATAGGGTGAAGTCGGTGAACATAGAATTAAAGCAAAATTGCAACAACAAAGGTTACTTGGAAGATAATTAGATGTATTGAGGGAATCATGAACATACCCATCCAAGTGTAGCCTCAATTATTGTTCCAATAGTCCAGACAGTCGAAAAGATAACCATCCATGTGCCTCTATTTGGGGCAGGAACAAACTCCAGAAACCAAGATGTCTACACAGGCCCACCTCCCAGACCAATGCTAACCAAAAAATGAAGAATGACTAATAATATATAATTAGGAGAGAAAGCATGAAAAAGAGATGGAGTGAAATGAAGTCCGGCGAACACGAGATGCAGAGTGACTGAGATGGACAGTCCGAATGCTGAAGATGTTGATCGACTGACTAAGATGAACCCTCGTTATTATCTAAGCCTCCCTCGTTACCTACGCCTCCCCATATGAGATCGAGTAACTGAGATGAAGCCGAACGGAGAGATCGAATGACTGAGATGAATCCAGATGGAAAGATCGACTGATTGAGATGAACCCCTTTAACCTTCGTTATTATCTACGCCTCCCTTATGAGTTATGACCCTCGTTAAAATCCCAAAAAAAAATTTCCTATACCGACGGCCAAACTGTGACCCTCGTAATAGACTACCATCAAAGGCCTATACCGACAGTCAGACTTAGACCGTCGCTATATATGTCTATAGCGACGGTTCCATCCCAACCGTCGGTAAATCCCGTCGCTATAGATTGATTTTCTAGTAGTGTCATAAGACTGTAGGGACTTTCCGTACTTAGGGGGATCAGTTCTTTGTACCATGTATTGTGCACAAACATATAAATGCTTCACGTAAATTATCCCTATAATAGGGTTGTTCATCTCAGTTTTTAGAATAAAAGTCCACGCCAAAGTAAGTTTAGTTTGGATAAGCTTCAAGGGTAATTTAGAGTTCTACGAACATCAACTAAGGATTAGTTGAATCAAAGGTGTAATAACAATTCATGGATTTGATAAACAACGAAGTATCAAACCCTCAGAGCTAAATTTGAAGTAAGTACTGAGGCTGTGGTTAAGCCTAGGAAGACAAAAGAAAGCTTGTTAAGAAATACATTCGTGTCAATGAAGGAGTATTAAAGGAGGAAGACAAAAGAATATATGCTGAGAAAGGGCTACCCGAAGCCAGTAAGGAGAATACAACTCGAGTTGAGGGGGAGCTTCCTGAAGTTCTTACACTAGAAAATGCTCCGGCTGAGGAGGAGCTTCTTGAAGTTCAAATGAATGACCAAATTGAGGGGGAGCCTCACGAAGTTCCTATGTTAGAAAAGGCTACAGCTGAGGAGGAATTGCCAAGAGATCATCATGAACCTCCCTTAGTCTCTCAAGATATCTTAGCTTCTGAAGCTGAAGAAATGGAGAGGGTTGAAGCTGTGGAGGTGGAGAAAACAAAAGAATAAAGAAGAGAAGTGGAAATGATTGATGCAGTGGAAATGTGACACCCCCAAATCCGGGTTACCTGACTCCCGAATTTGGTGTTCACGATCCAAATATAAATAACATTTAACTACCCATAATATATATAGATATTAATTTTCATAAGATTTTTTCAGAGTTTACTAATAATACATCACCCAGGTTCACTAACCTTAACTTTACAAACATACCCTTTGGATATACAAAAAGGGTTTACAAATACAACATAATAATTATGTTTACACATAACTAATTTTTTACAACTCCTTTTCCCTTGTCCTGCTTCACAGCACCTTCTGCAACTTCGCCCCTAGCTGAAAAATTTTATTTAGCAAGGGTGAGCAACTAATTTGCCCCGCAAGTTAATACATACAATAAATGTATAAGGATTCAAAAAAACAGACTATCTATTTTGATAGAATGAAGCCAAAGTTCGGGGAACTTTGAAATAGCTGAACAAATCGTTATTCAATAACAAGACTTCTCTTCTTCTACGCAACACAATAATTCAATAATGAAAGAGTACAACGCTTTCAAGTTTCTACGGTATTCTAGTGAATAATCTAGAATCAATTCTACGAATGAAATATTTCTCCAGATTTATACTGAGTGATCACACTAGATCTTTGAACTTATTTTCTCGGGTAGATATCAAAGATTTACTTTGATAAATACTCAGGTGTATCAGATAACCATAAAGATTAAATCATACCCCTCTGCAAGTACTCAGAGCCGACCAACTCTTTGTACCCTATATTATGCATAATACTCAAAACGCGCGCAAAGGTCGAATTCACGACCAGCAAAATGTTCCCTTTATATAAAAGGTTGTTCTTCTCAGTCTTGGAATCAAAAGTTTGATTTTACAACGAAATACTGTGATTTCAAATTCTATTTGCTTCTCTTCTCAAACCTAACAAGTTTTTACAAATGTTTGTCTAACCAGAATAATTGGCTAAGACATTTCTCAACATAATTCGACAATAAAGAGGAATTATCTGTACTGTCAACTCTAACTTCTACAGACATGAATATCAAACAACAGTAATTCTACGAATATATATTTGCTAATTCGAAAATTTAATTTCAACAATAAATCCCTGGACGTGGCTTAATCAACAATAATTAACCACCAATAATATTTGAATGAAATAACTCAAGGTTGAGTTAGGGAACTTGCCTCTTCCGCTGATTACAGCTACAAAATATACTTATCTGCGTTTGAAAGACCTATAACCAATAATATCGGTCTAACAATTAGCACAATTATTGATAACACACATCACTGTATTTTACAGTCAAACTTCTCCTAGGCACATTACCACATAGCCACATTAGTGTTTATAACCTATATAAACACTTAACAAATCAAACTAGTTCAGTCTGGTTGGACTTCGGTCCATTCTCAGTGTTCTGATCACCCTATCCGACAATTAACACAATTATTGTCCATTAAACTTGGTCTCTAAGCTTCAATATTAATTTAGATAAGTCAATTATCATTAATAATATTTTTCGGAAGCTTTTAATAATTATCAAACAATTATTATAATTTATAATAATTTTTCAAACACTTAAATCATTTTTAAATGATTTAATTATCAAATAATCTTATCATTATTAATATTTAATAATAACATACATTCCAAAATATTAAAGTTATCATCAATAACTTAAAATATTTTTAAATCATCAATATTCTACTTAAATGATTTTTAAAGTAATTAAATCATTTTTAAATCATCACCATTAATATATAAATATTAATGAAATTATTATCCAAATATTAAAAGTCATTAATTATAACTTAAAATATTTTTAAACCATTTTTCTCATTTTTAAATGATTTTTAAATCAATAAAATCATTTTTAATTCATTTATTTAATATATTAATTAAATAAATCAAATATCATTAATATTAATTTATTAATGAAAATTCTCCAAAAATATTGAAAATTATATTTTATAATTTAAAATATTTTCTAACACTTTATTCTCAATTAAAATGATTTTAAATCATTAAAATTATTTTTAACTTATTTATTAAAATTTAATAATCAAATAAATATAATATCATTAATATTAAATTATTAATGAAAATTCTCCAAAAATATTAAAAGTTACATTTTATAACTCAAAATATTTTTAAATACATTATTCTTATTTAAAATGATTTTTCTTAATATTAAATCATTTTTCTCTAAGTTATTTAATACACTAATTAAATAAATTAAATACCTTTAATATTTAAATAATAATAAATATTAAAGAAAAATATTCCAATTGGTCAAAAATTATTTTTCATAATTTAAAATAATTTTTAAAACCATTTTTGGTAATTTTTAGAATTTATTTCTATTTTTTAAATAATTTTCAGAAATTCTGAAAATTAAATTAATTAAAACCGTCGCTATAGGCCTTTAGCGACACAAAGCGTCGCTGTAGGTGTTCTTGAGCTCAAGAACACTGACAGCCGGCAGCTCAACCTGCCTTGTTTGACCGGCCATAATTCTCGGCTCAAATTGTTTCTGGACTTGTTTGAAGTGTAATCGTGTAGCCAAAATGTAACACTACAACATGTAACTCGCACTTAGATCAAAAAACAACAACACGGCAAGATCTAGAGCTTCAAAGAAGCTGTCAGACCCATTCTGTTTTCTGGGCTTAATCAGTACCGAGTTGCTACTTTCAACTTCATTTTAATCCATGTTCAGGTCGTGTTTTATGTGATTTAAAGCTTTACCATTATAGACCGTATGTCATAGAACATTCACAAAGTAACACATCAGTTTAACAACAACATATCTACAAGATACAATCCGGTCAAACTCTGACAGAAACCTTGTTCAACCCGTTTTCTGGGTTTTCCAGAAACTATTCCCGTGAACGGATGGTCTAGTTTGACCATATTTTATGTTCGTTCTGCTTGTTGTTTAAGACATTTAAAAGCATGGATCTATATTACAACTAACAGGCTTCAACTTGGTTACAAAAACAACATTAATCAACAATCAAATCTGTCAGATCCGGCCTTGCAAAATCGTTGTCAGGCGCTGTTCAAGCACTTCTGGGTTACCCAGATTCGGCTCGGTCAACGCCGGTCAATGATGTTTGACCTTAAATAACTTCTGATCTAAGAATCCAATGACCCTGATACCACTTTCAGTTTAAAGAAAACATGTCCAGATACAGATCCAAACCATAAAATATCAAGAATCATAAACACACAAAGATCTAGAGCGTCTGACATTGGCTTGTCAGACGACTTTTAGTCTCAAGAACAGATTTTGAAAAACTTTAAATTCGTGCACTTTGATGTTATGGGTTCATGATTTATCAACCCAGATCATCAATTGACACCTTATTACACATATTTGAACAATCAATTGCAACAAATAACAAGAAATCGAAGGATTTCAAAATTAGGGTTTTATACCTCTTTTATGCTTGATTTTTGATTTTGGCTATCCAATCTGTTATTGATTGATCTTTGGATGTTTATAGGACTGGTCCAACACTGAGTTTTCGTGGGTTTAGAGAGAGAGAGAGTTGGTGAGAGTAAGCTAGCAAAATGGCAAATGTTCTTGATTTTCTCTCTCTAAATCTCTTATATAATGCTCCAGATTCATGCATGTTGCTTAAATTTTCGGCTGAGTTGTTGGATTTTCTAAGATTTGATGTCTTAAAGTCAATGGTTGGTAAAGAGTTGGTGACCTAATAAAGGTAATGGCCAATTTTGCAAGTTATCAAATAAAAATCCCATAAAGGGTATTATGGTCATTTCCACTTTCTTCTAGAATTTGAACTTAATGAAAACCTTAGGGTTTAGGGTTTGGACAATCTAGGGTTTAGGTTTTGTACCCTTTAGGTCTAAAAATTCTAATTCCCATAATTTACAAATTTAGGGTTTAATTAGAAAAATAAATTTTTCTAAAATAAAAATTAGGGTTTCTAAAATAGAAACTTAACTTACAAAACTATAATTAGTGCTTTCTAATCTTATTTAAGTTTATCAAACACTTTAGGCATGCTAATAAAAATTAGGGTTGCCTAATTAGGGTTTAGAAAATCTCATATTTTAAATTAGGGTTTCTCGGCGTACAATTAGGGTTTTATTTGTACAAATAATTTTCTATATTTAAGATTAGGGTTTTAAATCCCTTATTAGGGTTTAATAATATTAAACCTTATCCGATCAATTATTGATCAATATTTCCAAATCGTACAAATACATAATCAACAATACAATTATTTTAATTATAATTTCTATCGAATCCCTATCCGAAAATTAGGGTTAGGGTTTCTAAAGTTGTTAAGCACAACTCTACTCTATTTTCTCAGTCAATACACAAATTGACTAATTTTCAAAATTCGTATCACAGATACACAGTACCTTATTAACAGTCAATGTTAATAATTAAAAAAAAATTTATTCGTAAAATTTTAATTATTCGAAATCTCGGGTTATCACAGGAAACTTCAAATGAAGACAGAGAAGAAGAAGATGATGACAAAGTTGAGATTATTGCAGTGGGCTGGGATGGATATAGGAGAGCTAACTACAATCAATTGTTCTCTTATCTACCTCTGATGCCCTTTCACATAGCCTGAATCCTCAATACCTAGGATCACATGTTCTTGACCTTCAAAACTTATCCATCAATCTCTATGCTAGCTCATGAATTCCCACGCCACCTCACTTTTGCCCGAAAGCTGATCACTAATGGTCCCTTTTCAGATAATGGGCGTGAAGTAGAATCTATTCCCATCTCTTTTAGGGTTAGTCACTGTCCACCATCAACCTTCAACCAATTCTATGAATTACCAAGATGGTTGGAAGTGATACTACATCCACTAAATCAATTTCCAGTTACAGAATCCCAACATTTTGTAACTGATGAACCAAATGTGCCTAATTTTGTGTTGATCCAATCTCCTACCATCTCTCACTCTACGATTATTAATCCTAATCCAATCGTAGAGTCACCTGCTCAAATCATCGAGTCACCTCCTCTTGAGACTCAACCTCGTACACCTGCTCCTCCATCAGATATCCCTTCCTCATCAACAAATAACTATTTCGATCTTGATCTTGCTCTCAACAATATGTAAGATCAATATACTAGAGCCTCTCCTCCAAATAATCATCAACTCCTTGAGCTCATATCAGATCTTCCTACCAAAATGGAGTTGTCTAAAGCATCTCAGAAGGTGACCAAGGACATACAAGAAGATCTTGAAGTTCACTTAGACCTTGTTCATCTCAGGTTGACTCATTTGATCGATGATGCCAACACCCTCCCCATCAATCTAAGTACTGAGCTTACAAAGAAGCTTAGGGAGATCATAAATGAAATTATTCAGAGTATCAATGAAAGGGATCAAATTCACTTTCAGGCTGCCAAGAAACACAGGGAAGTAGTTCTCGTTTTGTAGAATACTCAGGAAACCCAAAATAATCTTATGATGGAAAGTCTCACAAGTCTACGAACTTCAATGAAAGAATTCCAAGTATTTTCCATGGGCCAAATGCAACAAATAGAAACTGTCTTGTCCATTCTACAAAAGAGAGAATCTCGAACTGACTCTCTACTCCAAGAAAATAGTGAAGACATTGATCACTCCAAGAATCAGCTCCACGAGCTCGTCCAAGGCATGACTCAACTATCTGAAGACATTTGAACCCTTGATGCGGACATAAAGGGGGATAATAAAGGGGAAGGAGAGAAAGGCAAAGGTAGTGGTAGAGGAAAATTCATTGCTCAATCTTCAAGGAGCCCTCCCACAAGACAACCTCGCCATCAGACTCCACGACCTGAACAATAAATTATCATAGCACAACCGCTAAGGAGTCAAGAGCCATCTCCCAGCTCACAAGGGGTAACCACTACAGGCCTAAACATGCCAATTGGAGATCCTACATTCATGAACATACACGATCATTGGGAATGGCTAAGTCAAAGCGAGCTGGAAGATATTGCATAGAGAGACGAAGCCAGCATGAGAAAGAGAGTTGCAGAGCATTTTAATCCTCGAAGGAGCATAAGGCAGAAGAAATAGAGATAAGTTGAAACTCATTGTTTATTGATGTAACTAAGCTTCATGTAATATCTGTCTTTACAAACATCAATAAACTCATGCTTATTCTCTAGAGATCTCAGTTGCTCATTGAAACACTAAGTCATATTTACTTTCTAGCAACTGCATCTAGAAATTGATAATCATGACACAAATCTCCTTGATTATGTCAACATCAAATAGGGAGAGATTGTTGTGAGATTACATATTTAAATTTGATGTTGAAAGTAAATATTCATGATTATATATAAAGTCATTCAAGGAATACATGTACAAGGACTTAGTGGTAGATCAAACTTGTTAGGTTGATCTGAGCCTTTAATGTTTATCATTCTGTAAATGAATGTATAGATGAAAATATCAAAGTTGTTAGGTTGATCTATATCTTGAGATGTAATAGATAGGCTTCAATAGAATCGTAGTCTATCGAGCAGATCAAAAGATTGCAGAAGCCAAGGCAGAATCGTAGAGCATCGAGAATCGCGGTGGGTCTGCTTTTGAGGTCTTCTCCTAAAATCGTAGAGTGGTCCAAACGTCTGTTGAGTCAAACTCAAGAATTATAAGTGCTCTCGAAATTGTAGAGTCTGCAAGTCAAGCAAGTTGAGATCATAATGTGCCAGTGCTTAAGAGAAATCGTAGTGTTCTCTTCTATCAGTATTGGATCAAGCACCAAGGTGGCAAGACACCACGATCATGATCGTAGAGTATCATCTGTCTGTATCAGAAGCATCAAGCCTTGCCCATTTGTTTAAGAATAAATCACAACAAATGTGGAATGGATTATAAATGTTGAAGTCCTTGGGAGTCTGTGATAGCCCCGAATCCGGGCCCCAAATCACCTCGGATCCGGTTCACTATCAATCTATAACTTTTTACGGAAGATATAAACATAAATTGTTTATAATCGTAGTCTATTGAGCAGATCAAAAGATTGCAGAAGCCAAGGCAGAATCGTAGAACATCGAGAATCGCGGTGGGTTTGCTTTTGAGGGCTTCTCCTAAAATCGTAGAGTGGTCCAAACGTCTGTCGAGTCAAACTCAAGAATTATAGAGTGCTCTCGAAATTGTAGAGTCTGCAAGTCAAGCAAGTTGAGATTATAGTGTGCCAGTGCTTAAGAGAAATCGTAGTGTTCTCTTCTATCAGTATTGGATCAAGCACCAAGGTGGCAAGACACCACGATCATGATCGTAGAGTATCATCTGTCTGTATCAGAAGCATCGAGCCTTGCCCATTTATTTAAGAATAAATCACAACAAATGTGGAATGGATTATAAATGTTGAAGTCCTCGGGAGTCTGTGATAGCCCCGAATCCGGGCCCCAAATCACCTCGGATCCGGTTCACTATCATTCTATAACTTTTTGCGGAAGATATAAACATAAATTATTTATACATTAAACTTTACACACTATTCCCCAAAATCGAGTAACCTTAACTTATACACAAATCATAACTTATCTAACACATAACACAATTATCAAAATATACTATTACAAACTAGCCGCACATTTTACCCCAAGCTGAACTTGGCATTAACCTTTTCCTGTATCCGAACGCATTCGCCTTATCTGCAATGTTTATTATGATATAGCAAGGGTGAACATGAAAGTTTCTCAGTAAGTTTAAATATAATTTAAGGATATATCATGATTGAAGAGTATGAATAATAAGCTGGCTCTAATTCATCAATATAATTGAGAACTAGCACAAACAAACTTTTGACTGAACAAGTTTTAAACATGAACAAACATTTCTGGACCAACCGGTAATGAAGGTGATCAGTCTTTCATACCTGACTTATACATGCAAGATGTACAGAGTACAATTTTAATGGCAATCAGCAATGATTAACCATAAGCTTGAATAAAACACTCTTAGTAGAGTTAAGTAAATACAAACTTGCCTGAACCGTTGATTACCGCAACACAATTTATAACGCTTTATCCGAAGACCTAATATTAGTAATATAGATCTCCAATATTAGAATAATATCATCACAATATAAAATAACCTAAACACATTATAACATAATCCTATCAGTCTATACAACACATAAGACTTAGTCTCATGTTAATCTATTTCAGTTCGAGTTGAAATCGACACCATTCTAACATCCCGACGGTCTAGTCGGTCAATACTCGAGTTTAAGTTCAATTAAACTCTGCTTAAACACTTCACAATTATCACAGATAATTTTCTAATCAGTCAAAATAATTTCCATAGGCTCATAAAAATTTTCGAGTAATTATTATCATTTATCATTATTTTCCAATCATTAAACTCGTATCTAAATGAATTAAATACCACATAATTCCTTAGTCATTAATATTTATTTATTGCTAAACATTAATGAATTACATGCCATAATATTATATCATATTTATAATATCTCAATACATTATTATTTCCTGTAAATGTTTTTAAAGTAATTAAAACATTAATCAATAACTGATATTAATATAAGTACCACATTATTCCTTGATCATTAATATTTATTAAATACCAAATATTAATAAAAAATCATAACATAATATTATAATATAATTATAACATCACAAAGTATTTTAATACCTTAAAATCACATTTCTATGATTTTTAAACAATCAAATCCCCTATCCGATAATTGCTATAATTATTAAAATATTAATATTTTCATACCAAAATATCAAAAGTTATATTTTATAACTCAAAATATTTTTATAACACTTAAATCATTTTTATATGATTTTTAAAGCATTAAATCTATTTTTCCCTAATTTATCTAACATATTCATTAAATAAACTAATTATCATTAATAATAAATATTAATGAAATTCATCACAAAATATCAAAAGTCATCAAGAATAACTTAAGATATCTTCTTATACCATAAAATAATTTTTTATGAATTAAAACTATTTTTAAATAATTTATCTAATATTATAATTAAATAAATAAATACCATTTATATTCCAAAAATATTAAATATTTTCGAAATATACTCCAAATAATTAAAAACTATTTTTCAGGCTTTAAAATAATTTTTTAGAATTTATTATGTATTTTTAATAATTAAAAACCATTTTATCTATTTTTAAATAATTTCTGGAAAATAGAAAATAAAACTGTCACTAAAGGGCCCTATAGCGACAGAACCGTCGCTATAGGTGTTCTTGAGCCCAAACCAAGAAAATTTGTCAGATTGCAGGGTACCTAGTTTGACCAAGTCTAAAACTTTGTGGTTTATGATTCTGGGCGGTTTGATGTGTTACACATGTAGTATCAATGTAATACTACACTAAAAACAAGTTTCAGGACCAAATAACAACACATCAAGAAGTTATTAGCCGATTAAATCGTTGTCAGAGGCCTGCTCGAAATTCTGGGTTACCTAGAATCCCAGACAGGTTCGAGTGGCCAGTTTGTGACTCGATTAAATACATGATCCGATCATGTTTCATGTGATATTAATGTTCAATACTTGAGTACTTATGTCAAGGTACAACAAAAAATCACCAGATCATCTTAACCACCATAGATGAACAAGATTCAAGTTGGTCAAAACATTGGTCAAGAACTGTTCTTGAACAAATCTGGGTTTTCCAGATTGTTCTTGAACAGTTTGGTCAATGGTTTTTTGACCACACATTTCTATGATTCTGAGCATGATATTGGTGATCTAATGATTTTAGTATGTAGATTACATACCAGGCTACAGTATCAAACCAACAAAACAATCAAAAACATAACGTACAAGCAAGATCACGACCTGCAAAGGTTGTTAGAAACCATCTGGGCAAATTTGGCTGCCCAGATTCCAGATTTTGTGATTGGTCAAAGGGTTTTGACTGCTCATAACTTTCGATCTAGACATGTTATGACTCTGATTCAAGTTACAGAGTAAAGACCACATGGCATAGAACAGATCTAAAACAACAAACACACTAAACATCTTACACACACAGATCTATGATGTCTGACATATGGCTGTCAGACAACTTTTCAAAGTTTTTCCAAAAATTTTAAAACTTCATTTTCGTGTACTTTGATGTTATGGATCCATGATCTATCAATCCAGATCAACAAGTGACACCTTATTACACATATCTAACCATATTCACAGAACATATACACATAAATCCTTAATCCTGAATAATTCACCTAAATCCTTCACAGAATTTTGAAACCCTTAAAATTCCATCCCAATAACATCAAACACATACACTTATTTTCTGTCTAGGTCTATTATTTGACCTTAAATCAATCATTTAAGATTTTAATAAATTGTCTAAATTCTCGGGTTGTCACATTCACCCCTTTTTATAAGAATTTCGTCCCCGAAATTCACCTTACACCTTACACCTTACACCGTGCACCTTACACCATTCACACATATCACATGCTACCCAATACACCACTCACAAGAGTAAACGGTTTCAAATTGTGCTGAGAGGTCATATAGACCATGAACACATAGATTTAACGGTATTTATACCGCAAAACTGTACATTACTTGGTCTGTTTACAATCACAAAGAAGGTAAACTACCATTACTAGAACTTTAGGTGATTAGCCTATCGTACTCTTACGTCATGCATAACGTATTAATCATTTGTTGCGAATATTTACGCTTCTCGATTGGATTATTTATCCATACAACATTGTTCACCTCAGTCTTATCATAGGATTTCGCACTAAAATAATTTGGTTTGGGAAAATTCTTTCAATGAACATTTAGAGTTTTCATAACATTAGTCTAGCTGAATCAAATAGCCTAGACTCATATCGATAATTCAATTCAATCGAATTATTTAAGTGTAGCTGATAAGTAGGTTTTATACCTACTTATCCGGTATCTTTTACTTGAATTAGTTGCTTTTATTCATGTGTCTTAGTTACTTTTCATGCATTTTGTATTCGTTTTGTAGGTTATACGTTTGGAAGCGGTGTGAGCGATTATTGGCAAGGAAAATGCAAGGAAAAAGCAATACGGACATCGTTTATAATTTTATGTTCATTTCATGTTCTTGGCTTGGAGCTTGGACTATATTGTAGAACATCTTCTTAGCTTTCCGGAACATCTTGAATCATTCAAATCGGAGTTCGGATGAAAGAGTTATGACATTTCTACCGACGGACGTTGAACTTCACCGTTTTGGGTGGTGATTTTCATAGCAGTCACTTCCAGTTCAATTTCGACTATCATGCGTTCGTTATTTCTCAAAGCTCAAAGAATAAAAGTTGTAGATCTCGTCGATAGCTTCGATTTGATATGTCGCGGGCCTCGTAACTCCTCTCGGTTTAGAAGTTATGGCAGTTTTAGCAGAGGAGGTTCCAGCAGAAAATCGTTTTGGCAGATTGGTACCCAGCCGGGGCTGGGCGTTTTTGTGCTTAGTACCCAGCCGGGGCTGGGTACCTGGGAGCTTTAGCAGATTGCTATCCAGCCGGGGCTGGATAGTTACAAAGGAAATACCCAGCCGGGGCTGGGTATACGCGGAAGTGAAGAGATTTTGTCCGAATTTGAGTCCGAAAAGGATTGTTTCGAGTTGTTTGATTCAAGGACTTCCAAGAGGACTTAAAGACATGTACAAAGGCTTATAAAAGGAGGGAAATAACATAGATTAATGAGATGAAGAGGAGATTATAAAGAGATTAGAGAGCATTCTATTAAATTAAATTAGAGTAAATTAGAGAAAAACACTAGTTCTAATTAGATTTGGAGATTGAAGCAACTTGGAGACCATTGAAGATTTGAAGTAGGAGCAAGGAGGGAGTGTCAAGTCTACTGACAATAGATTATTTCTTCTCATCTTCTTCTATCTTTATCTTTTAATGTGTATTCAATTGTGGATTCTTAGTTTAAATTCAATAATAATGAACTAATTCTTTGTTTGAGATTACAATGGATCTTATTGTGTAGTTTATTTTAATATGCTTCGTTATCAATTATTATTTTCTATTGTGAGGATTGTCTATTGTGATTTGGACTTAATTGTTTAATTGCTTGGCCATCAATTACCGTGATAATCTATATGAACTCGAGAGATGAAGTATAGATTTAGATCTAATCATGATAGCATGTGTTCAGGATTTTGTTAATAGCTTAAACTTGATGAGTGTTAAGGTAGAGATATGCTTGACATCGCATGTAATCTTATAGAGAACTTATTCTTCAACCTTCTTCAATTGTAATTCACATAGAGATATAGTGGGTTAGTTGGTTAAGGTGTTTAACGGATTTCTATCTTAATTGTGGATTGACGTTAATACGGTATTAGTGCATCGAGAGGTGGTTAATATTACTTTCGTGTTCTTGATTAACAATTCGGGATAGAGAATAATTGATGAGAAGTGTGTTAACTTAAATGAAGCAATAAGTGAAGTTGTGATCTTAAAAGTTTTTGGCGCCGTTGCCGGGGAATTAGTTTAATATTTTTTACCAATATTAATTTCAATCAAATTAGTCTTAATTTAAATATTTTTATTTTTATTTTTAATTCTCTTCCTATATTTCTCTCTTTTCAGGTACCATGGATGGACTTTGCGTATCAATGGCCATACACGAACATGACTCAACCAAAGGAAGCGGAGATTGACAGACTCGCGACACTCTCCGCAATGTCAGCACAAATTGAAGAACTTTCGAGGGAGTTGAACGTTATCGCAGCCCAACAGAGTCGAAGGATGGCAGTTACCTGTGGCTATTGTGCTGGCAATCATCCGAGTAATCAATGCACCATCAATCTTGGGCCGGTACAGTATGGTGGTAACGACCTCAATCAGTATTCATATGATAATTATGATCAAGTTTGGGGGTATCACCCGGATTCTTCATGGAGCTATAACTATCAAGACCAATACTCTACTCCAAATCCAACATACACACCGGAATTCTCATATCAACCTCCATTAAAAGAAGAAAAGTCAAAGTTGGAGGAATTGTTGTCCAAGTTCATAGCATCAAATGAGGAGAGGAGGATTGATCAAGAGATATCAATGCAAAATCTGCAGAACCATGTGGATCAAATACTCAAAGCCTTGAACAACTGTCCTCAAAACAATCGGTGTTATGATGAGGATTCCGAGATTGATGAAGTGCCCGAGCTAAATCTACAACTGGATGAGACACGAGATGTTGAAAAAGAGGAGACAAGTGGGGATAATGAAAATAAGGTCGGTGAAGAACTAACTATGAGTACCAACGAGGATGAGCCGATGTTATTAGTGCCCCAAGTTCCTTCTCCGCCAAAGATCAAGGGTCCAGTTAGATTTGCTAAACCGTGCCCGCTTGGTAGTCATGTCGTCGGCAAAACTTTTGTTGACATAAGAGTGAGTACAATTTTTAATCCATGGTGGGAAGAGAAAGAGAAGATAGACAAAGAGCACATTGTGTGTGACAAGCTTCCATGCCCCAAAGTGATCACATACACAATGGAGAAAACACCTAGCTGTGGGGAGTTCTTGGTTCAGATCATACCAAACCAGAGCATGCTAGGTGACTTTGATGCAATGGCTATCATAAATGGGAACCTACCAAAAGCTATATTATTTCCGATGGATGGAGGGTTCCTCAACTTTCGAAGAGGAATTGGATAGCATTGACCAGACAAAGTCAGGCTGAAAGACTATAAATCAAGCGCTGACTGGGAGGCAACCCAGGAATATTTATATTTATATGCTTCACTAGTTTATTTAGTAGATAGGAATTAATTTTCTTATTAAGCTCTCTTATAATCTAATCCATGTTGTCTCTCTTCATTGCAGGTGTTGGAGGTCCAATGGATAGCAAAATGATCGTCGCCGCCATCGCCACCATTAACTCACGCTTAGCTGATTACAGGGAAGTTCTCTTCTATTTATCGCTATATTCTTACAATGAGGACATTGTAATTGCTAAGTTTGGGGGAGTTTAGTTTAGTTCATTATTGCATGTTTAGTTTCATGTGTATGTTATGTTATTTTGCATACGTTGTTAATTTAGTTTAGGTTCATTATTAAAAAAAAAAAAATCAAAATTCAAAAATTCAAAAATTCAAAAATTCAAAAAATAATAGTTAGTTACTATGTTTATCTTGCATGAGTCCAGCTGTTTGATATTTACAGTTTGTTTTGGCCAATGATGAGATTGGGATTGAGTAGGCAAGTATAGTACTGACTATTAGAGCTTTGATGTGATTTCTTGTTATGAATTGAATTTTTTTTTCTGTTTGAAACTGGTATAATAAGGATAGCACAATAAAAACAACTTGTTGATTGATTGAGTTTAAATTGATACATAATGGGACTCTAAAGGATAATGCTAGTTTGAATGAAAGAATGAGAAGAATAAGTAGTGATGACTAAAGTTCGATAAAAAATTAAGTTCGAAAAACAAATTTGGGATATATAAGCTTCAAAAAAAAAAGAAAAGAAAAAAAAATGAAAAAAATATACCGTGGCTAGTTTTGTTTCGGGGCCTTTGTTACTTGAGCAAGTACGCTCGAAGGGGTATCTTAAAACCTAGCGCCCTAAGGTCTTAATGGTCTGGGAGTCGTTGGTCGAAAGCTCGCTAAGAGGTAGCACTGTTAGCCTAATGGAATGAGACATTGCACAGTCATGGTTAAAAAGTAAAAAAAAAAAAAGAAAAAAAAATAATAAAATGGGAAAAGAGCAAAAAGCCCCCATAATGAAAAGTAAAGCATAAGTATCCCGGATTGGACTCTTGAACTTGGTGGATGTTTGACTTTAGTTGGATCTAGCTTGTTCAGTGAATTTTTTGAGTTTACACTGTATGATGCCTTTGAAGAGACTTGTTATGTGTTAAATTTGATTTTATATCAGTTAACATTATTGTGGAGCACACACGCACTATACCAGTAATAACAGTTTAAGATTTGATGATTGACTAGGAAATTGCTGATTGGTTTTGATATGAAGTATTATCATGTTTGCTTGATTTCTCTAAGGCCGAGTGAATAGATTTGTGTTTATCAATACTGCTGGATTCGTAGGCATATAGATTAGTTGCATTCCATTTCATTGCATTGCATTATGTTGTGTTGCTTGAGGACAAGCAACGGTTTAAGTTTGGGGGTATTTGATAAGTAGGTTTTATACCTACTTATCCGGTATCTTTTACTTGAATTAGTTGCTTTTATTCATGTGTCTTAGTTACTTTTCATGCATTTTGTGTTCGTTTTGTAGGTTATACGTTTGGAAGCGGTGTGAGCGATTATTGGCAAGGAAAATGCAAGGAAAAAGCAATACGGACATCGTTTATAATTTTATGTTCATTTCATGTTCTTGGCTTGGAGCTTGGACTATATTGTAGAACATCTTCTTAGCTTTCCGGAACATCTTGAATCATTCAAATCGGAGTTCGGATGAAAGAGTTATGACATTTCTACCGACGGACGTTGAACTTCACCGTTTTGGGTGGTGATTTTCATAGCAGTCACTTCCAGTTCAATTTCGACTATCATGCGTTCGTTATTTCTCAAAGCTCAAAGAATAAAAGTTGTAGATCTCGTCGATAGCTTCGATTTGATATGTCGCGGGCCTCGTAACTCCTCTCGGTTTAGAAGTTATGGCAGTTTTAGCAGAGGAGGTTCCAGCAGAAAATCGTTTTGGCAGATTGGTACCCAGCCGGGGCTGGGCGTTTTTGTGCTTAGTACCCAGCCGGGGCTGGGTACCTGGGAGCTTTAGCAGATTGCTATCCAGCCGGGGCTGGATAGTTACAAAGGAAATACCCAGCCGGGGCTGGGTATACGCGGAAGTGAAGAGATTTTGTCCGAATTTGAGTCCGAAAAGGATTGTTTCGAGTTGTTTGATTCAAGGACTTCCAAGAGGACTTAAAGACATGTACAAAGGCTTATAAAAGGAGGGAAATAACATAGATTAATGAGATGAAGAGGAGATTATAAAGAGATTAGAGAGCATTCTATTAAATTAAATTAGAGTAAATTAGAGAAAAACACTAGTTCTAATTAGATTTGGAGATTGAAGCAACTTGGAGACCATTGAAGATTTGAAGTAGGAGCAAGGAGGGAGTGTCAAGTCTACTGACAATAGATTATTTCTTCTCATCTTCTTCTATCTTTATCTTTTAATGTGTATTCAATTGTGGATTCTTAGTTTAAATTCAATAATAATGAACTAATTCTTTGTTTGAGATTACAATGGATCTTATTGTGTAGTTTATTTTAATATGCTTCGTTATCAATTATTATTTTCTATTGTGAGGATTGTCTATTGTGATTTGGACTTAATTGTTTAATTGCTTGGCCATCAATTACCGTGATAATCTATATGAACTCGAGAGATGAAGTATAGATTTAGATCTAATCATGATAGCATGTGTTCAGGATTTTGTTAATAGCTTAAACTTGATGAGTGTTAAGGTAGAGATATGCTTGACGCCGCATGTAATCTTATAGAGAACTTGTTCTTCAAATTTCTTCAATTGTAATTCACATAGAGATATAGTGGGTTAGTTGGTTAAGGTGTTTAACGGATTTCTATCTTAATTGTGGATTGACGTTAATACGGTATTAGTGCATCGAGAGGTGGTTAATACTACTTTAGTGTTCTTGATTAACAATTCAGGATAGAGAATAATTGATGAGAAGTGTGTTAACTTAAATGAAGCAATAAGTGAAGTTGTGATCTTAAATCTCTATAGTCTTAATTTAATTAGTGGAATAGTAGTTAATTTATATAGTTTGTAATTCATTTGTTTAAATAAGATTGAGTTGGTTACGAGTTAGTACTTGGTGATTTTTATTAAATAATTCTCTGTGGGAACGATACTCAACTTATCACTTTATTACTTGTTGACCACGTATACTTGCGTGTTGTGCGTATATAGATTTTACCCAACAGTAGCCAAACCCCGTTGGCAAATTAAAATTTTTGAAAACATTTTTGAGAATGACGCCATGATGCCGTACTATATTAACAGTCCGTTTGAGGATGTCGTCATTGTATGACTTTGTCATAACACATCATACAATAGTATAACAACGACTTTAGGTCAAATTCACACTAAGTATTCCTGTATTTACAACTTCATCACATTTTTATCATCTCTGCACCAGGTTACATGGTACATGAGTGATAAGTAAAATACATTTTGATATTTCAAATCATTTGAGTCTAGCTGAAATAAGTAGCATAGACTATACTTTAAACCGTTTCAAAAATGGTTACGAGTCTACATTTTTTTTAAAAGCACATAGTGCGTATTTAGCTTGATGTCAAAAATTCGAAGTTTAACATAGCTAGGAGTTTTGGAAAACCTAAGTCTCCACTAATGATCATTTGCTTAAACATTATATCTATTCCTATTATCCTTAACACTTCATTCACACACAACTATACCCAATTCATAAAACCACACTTATGAGTTCATAACTTGACCACAATCATATGAGTTTCAGAACTTACCCTAGTTAGACCTTTGGTGTCCATTCACTGAGGGGTTCACAAACATTTCATATAACTATGAATTAAGAAAGTCACATAAGTATGAGTTTTAAGAACTCGTACTTAACCTTATATCCTCTAACTATACCCTATCTATTTGTTATACACATGAGAAAGGAATCACCCTCTTAACATGCATATAGCAAACAGCGCGACACAATTATTTCAATGATTATCAATGCCAAAAACTAAGTAGTTGTTAAACCAAACTCGGCCACTAATCAATATAGGAAGCTAAGCGGCCAATTCCCCGCCCATACAAAGAATTGATCAACCTAACCACTACATCGACCAGAAAGCTAAGTGATTCTAAAACCAAGTACAAATTCTCCGCCCATACAAGGAATCATACAACTCAGCTGCCGACATAAGTCCTCATTGAAATCCCCACCTAATCTTAACCCCCTTCTCAATACGAATTTCATTTAATCCGTATTCATAATCCATAACTCTTTCATGAGTTTTCATAATACAATTTCATAGTACAACTTACACACAACATCTTGCTGTAAACTTTTCAATCATCAGATTGATTCTTTCTGGCTGTCATAACCTTATCAGATCACGGGGTGATCTCATCATATATATTACGATTCATTTCTATATCTTGATCGTTTTGTTTTACGATCTCCTATCACTGAACCTTTAGTCTTTTAGACTTGATCTATTCACCATTACCGTTCAACCTTATTACTAGAGTTAGGGAACTCTGTGTCTTAACAACTTACCGAGATTCGTCTTTGAATCTTACCAACCAACTAACTCTATGTGAGTTAGATCTTATCTTAATCACTGCGGTTTTTGGTCTCAGGTATTCCTACCTAAGCTTCATAACCAACAGCTCTGATACCAACTGTAATTGTGACAACCCGAGAATTTGGAGAATTTATTAAAATCATAATTGATTGATATAAGGTTCAATATTAGGACCTGGAAAGGAAATAAGTGTATGGAATTTGCAGTTATGTAATGAAATTCCAAGGATTTCAAAAGTTTTGGACAAGACTTGAATTATGTGATAGACTGTAAGTGATAGTTTAGTAATAATGTATAAGATTATGGCAGATTTAAAATTCTTTTGAAGAATTATCAGGGATAAGTATCGAAGTGAATACTAGTCGGTATATTTGATTACATATATAAACCGTAATGATTTTAGATCAAGGAATGATCAGATAAATTATAACTTTAGCAAACCCTAAAGTTATGTTAATCATATGTTTATTAAGTTAGAAAAATCTAACGAACTGTTAGAAACCCTAATGGTACGGTCATATACTTTAATTTTAGTTTCGAGAATCCGAAACCCTAATTCGGATATTTAAAACCCTAATTTGGGAATTTAAAAGCTAAGTGTTAAAAGCTTAAGTGTAAATATGTGGGAGAATAATAGTATTTAATTATATACTAATTCTAAGAGTTTTATTTTATATATCTCAAATGATTAATTTTATAACCTAATTATAGCAAGTCTAATTGGGTTAAGGAAATATGTGTGCATGAGCAAGGATTTATGTTATAATTGAGGAAGTGAAAACCCTAATTAAATTATTTGGGTTGGATAAGAATTTAAGGTATTGGACTATGTATATTTTATAGCCCAAGAGTTGGCCAATGAAATTGGTTAGAGGCCCAAGCAATACATTAATTGAATGGCCTAAATATTTTTATTGTTAAGCCCAAAGATTTAAGAATGGCCCAAACCTGGAGCCCAATTGAAGGAAGGGCATGATGGAAATTTGGTATTATTAATAGTGTTGGACTATGATTGATTTACATGGCCCTAAGAGTTAAATTTAATAGTCCAAAAGAATTAAGGGAATTACCGAACTTTTAGCCCAAGTGGGAGAGGACTTTTTGGACAATTGTTAAATCAAATAAACATTTAGTAAATAAGCCAAACTTGGAGCATTCTAAGGCCAAGTGGCCGGCCATGAGAAGCTAGGAAAAGGGGGGAAGAATGTAATAATTGCTCACTTTATTAGGTGAACAACTACTAACCACTCCACTTAGGTGTCATTCTTTTGTTTAACCAACACTTATGTTCTTTCTTGCAAGCAACCTCTTGGCAATTATCTAAGAGAGAAGGAAAGAGAATGGGTGGGAGAAGAAAGGCTCATGGCCGGATGGAGTAGGAGAGAAAGAGAGAGTGGGTTTGGATAATATACACCACACTTAGAATAAAATGTGCCTCATTTTTCTTTCATCTCTTTATTTCTTCCAAGTTGCTAAGAAAACACCAAAGAGAGAGAGAGAGAGGGGAGAGGCCATTTCGGCAACTCCAAGAGAAGGGAGAGAGGAGACTTTGATTTTCATAAACCCGAAACCCATCTCAGAATCTTTGAAGGAGAAAAAGAGAAAACATCAAGCAAAGGTATAACCATTTTTGTTTATATAATTTTATTTTGATTATTCTAAAGCAAATCTTGAATCTTTGTTTCTAAACTCAAAAACCTTAGATATATGTGTTTATGAGTATTTTATATTTAGATCTACCCATATTGGGTGTTGATTTGGTTGGAATTAAAAGGAATAGAAAAATGGAAATTTTCCGGAAAAGTTAAACTTTTAAAAAGTGTTTTGATATGGTGTTTTAGATCAATTGTTGAACGTATGATTTTGAACCATATGAGGGAATATCTACATGATATTTGATATTTTATGGTTAGATCTTGCCATTTTTAGGGTTTATAAGCATGAACAAAGAAGAAGAACCAAAACAGTTTTTTTGTTTTAAATGAATTAGTGGACTGCTGCCCTAAACAGAAAATTTCGGATTTGTTAGGGTACACTAAAAATTCTGGACTTGTGATATGTTATAGTACACTCAATAATCTTTCCATAGACTCTGAAACGGACTAAATCCGACATCGGAGGAGAGAGTTATGGGATTTCTCCCAAACTACACAAAGGTAATAAAAACCGTTAGAAGGACAATTTTTACCAGCCACTTCCGGGATAAATTCCGAGAGCTTAACATGTCCAAATATGGATTGTGATAGATGAAAACTATAGATCGAAAAGATAAGAATCCAACAAAATTGACGGATCATTAATCGGAGTTATATATTTCCTTCTATTTAAGTTTTGGTAAAGGACTGCAAAACTGCCAAATGACAAAAAGTTGCTGCCCAAAATTTTCCGGGGGCTATTTCGGACATTTATTTAATGAGAAAAATTCCAGGCTTTAGGGAAATGAAAATATATAGTATTATGTAGCTCGTGTCCAAAAATGAGCTGATTCCGAGTTAAAACGACCAATTTATGACCATTACAATTTTTGTGATTTTCCAACATAAATCGCTATAGCCGGAGTTCTACAACTCCGATTGCCACGAAATTTAAAATGGAGCATCACGTTAACATATATAAGGTTATGCCAGGAGATGGGAATGTTTGGAGTTAAGCACGAGGTAACTAATTTCTTAAGCTACGCACTAGAATTAATTTTTGAAAAAATATCAAAGGAAGTTGGAAAATTATGGAAAAATAATTTTTGTGTATGAAATATATGTATATGTGTTTGACCAAAGGATAAAAAAATAATAAGTTGATTTGGAATTTTCGTGAAGAAGAATAGTGAATTCAGGGTGCTGAAATGGAATTCAGGTTGCTAAAATGATTTGGTCTGCTGAAATAGTAACTTCAGAATACTGAAATGAAACCTGATTTAATGAAATGATATTTCAATTTAATGAAAGGTTATCTTGCTTACTAAGATATCATGAAAAGGGAAAACTTATATGTATAAGTTATGAAGTGATGAAAAGATTATCAAAGTATAACAATAACATTAAGACTTAAGCGTAATGACTAATACTTAACTACATGTTTAAATGCTAGACACTTTAATATACGATCATTAAATTGTGTCGTATTCAACTCACACTTAATAGTCTAACTTGATGCTAAGTTTTATGTGTTGTATAGACTGAGAGAATTATGTGCTATGTGTTTAGGTTATTCTGTGGATATAAATATAACAGTATTATACCGTGATGATATTATTCTAATATTGGAGATCTATATTACTAATATTAGGTCTTCGGGTAAAGCGTTATAAATTGCGTTGCGGTAATCAACGGTTCAGGCAAGTTTCTTTGTACTTAACTCTAATAAGAGTGTTTTATTCAAGCTTATGGTTAATCATTGCTGGTTGCCACGAAAATTGTACTCTGTACATCTTGCATGTATAAGTTAGGTATGAAAGGCTGATCACCTTCATTACCAGTTGGTTCAGAAATGTTTGTTCATGTTTAAAACTTGTTCAGTCAAAAGTTTGTTCGTGCTAGTTCTCAATTATATTGATGAATTATAGCCATCTTATTATTCATAATCTTCAATCATGATATATCGTTATATTATTGTATTTAAATTTGCTGGGCAACTTTTATGCTCACTCTTACTATATCATGATAAAACATTGCAGATAAGGCGAATGTGTTCGGATACAGGAAACGGTTAAAGCCAAGTTTAGCTTGGGATATAAAGTGCGGCTAGTTTGTAATAGCGTATTTTGATAAATGTGTTGTATGATAGAAAGTTTATGATTTGTGTATAAGTTAAGGTTGCTCGACCTTGGGGAATAGTGTGTAATGTATTGTATAAATAATTTATGTTTATATCTTCCGCAATTAGTGAAAAAATTAGTGTACCGAATCCGCGGTGATTTGGGGCCCGGATTCGGGGCTATCACAGTAATAGCCCCGAATCCGGGCCCCAAATCACCTCGGATCTGGTTCACTATCATTTTATAACTTTTTACGGAAGATATAAACATAAGTTGTTTATACATTAAACTTTACACACTATTCCCCAAAATCGAGTAACCTTAACTTATACACAAATCATAACTTATCTAACACATAACACAATTATCAAACTATAATATTACAAACTAGCCGCACATTTTATCCCAAGCTGAACTTGGCATTAACCTTTTTCTGTATCCGAACGCATTCGCCTTATCTGCAATGTTTATCATGATATAGCAAGGGTGAGCATGAAAGTTACCCAATAAATTTAAATACAATTTAAGGATATATCATGATTGAAGAGTATGAATAATAAGCTGGCTATAATTCATCAATATAATTGAGAACTAGCACGAAAAAACTTTTGACTGAACAAGTTTTAAACATGAACAAACATTTTTGGACCAACCGGTAATGAAGGTGATCAGCCTTTCATACCTGACTTATACATGCAAGATGTACAGAGTATAATTTTAATGGCAATCAGCAATGATTAACCATAAGCTTGAATAAAACACTCTTAGTAGAGTTAAGTAAATACAAACTTGCATGAACCGTTGATTACCGCAACGCAATTTATAACGCTTTATTCGAAGACCTAATATTAGTAATATAGATCTCCAATATTAGAATAATATCATCACAATATAAAATAACCTAAACACATTATCACATAATCCTATCAGTCTATACAACACATATGACTTAGTCTCAAGTCAATCTATTTCCGTTCGAGTTGAAATCGACACCATTCTAACATCCCGGCGGTCTAGTCGGTCAATACTCGAGTTTAAGTTCAATTAAACTCTGCTTAAACACTTAACAATTATCACAGATAATTTTCTAATCAGTCAGAATAATATCCATAGGCTCATAAAATTTTTTGAGTAATTATTATCATTTATCATTATTTTCCAATCATTAAACTCGTATCTAAATAAATTAAATACCACATAATTCCTTAGTCATTAATATTTATTTATTGCTAAACATTAATGAATTACATGCCATAATATTATATCATATTTATAATATCTCAATACATTATTATTTCCTTTAAATGTTTTTAAAGTAATTAAAACATTAATCAATAACTGATATTAATATAAGAACCACATTATTCCTTGATCATTAATATTTATTAAATACCAAATATTAATGAAAATCATAACATAATATTATAATATAATTATAACATCACAAAGTATTTTAATACCTTAAAATCACATTTCTATGATTTTTAAACAATCAAATCCATTATCCGATAATTGCTATAATTATTAAAATATTAATATTTTCATGCCAAAATATCAAAAGTTATATTTTATAACTCAAAATATTTTTATAACACTTAAATCATTTTTATATGATTTTTAAAGCATTAAATCTATTTTTCCCTAATTTATCTAACATATTCATTAAATAAACTAATTATCATTAATAATAAATATTAAATGAAATTACTCACAAAATATCAAAAGTCATCAAAAATAACTTAAGATATCTTCTTATACCATAAAATAATTTTTCATGATTTTTCATGAATTAAAACTATTTTTAAATAATTTATCTAATATTAGAATTAAATAAATAAATATTATTTATATTCCAAAAATATTAAATATTTTCGAAATATACTCCAAATAATTAAAAACTATTTTTCAGGCTTTAAAATAATTTTTTAGAATTTATTATGTATTTTTAATAATTAAAAACCATTTTATCTATTTTTAAATAATTTTTGGAAAATAAAAAATAAAACTATCACTAAAGGGCCCTATAGCGACAGAACCGTCGCTATAGGTGTTCTTGAGCCCAAACCCAGAAAATTTGTCAGATTGCAGGATACCTAGTTTGACCAAGTTTAAAACTTTGTGGTTTATGATTCTGGGTGGTTTGATGTGTTACACATGTAGTATCAATGTAATACTACACTAAAAAACAAGTTTTAGGACCAAATAACAACACATCAAGAAGTTATTAGCCGATTAAAACGTTGTCAGAGGCCTGCTCGGAATTCTAGGTTACCTAGAATCCCAGACAGGTTCGAGTAGCCAGTTTGTGACTCGATTAAATACATGATCCGATCATGTTTCATGTGATATTAATGTTCAATACTTGAGTACTTATGTCAAGGTACAACAAAAAATCGCCAGATCATCTTAACCACGACAGATGAACAAGATTCAAGTCGGTCAAAACATTGGTCAAGAACTGTTCTTGAACAAATCTGGTTTTCCAGATTGTTCTTGAACAGTTTGGTCAATGGTTTTTTGACCACACATTTCTATGATTCTGAGCATGATATTGGTGATCTAATGATTGTAGTATGTAGATTACATACCAGGCTACAGTATCAAACCAACAAAACAATCAAAAACATAACGTACAAGCAAGATCACGGCCTGCAAAGGTTGTCAGAAACCATCTAGGCAAATCTGGCTTCCCAGATTCCAAATTTTGTGATCGGTCAAAGGGTTTTGACTGCTCATAACTTTCGATCTAGACATGTTATGACTCTGATTCAAGTTCCAGAGTAAAGACCACATGGCATAGAACAGATCTAAAACAACAAACACACTAAACACCTAACACACACAGATCTATGACGTCTGACATATGGCTGTTAGACAACTTTTCAAAGTTTTTCCAAAACATTTAAAACTTTATTTTCGTGTACTTTGATGTTATGGATCCATGATCTATCAACCCAGATCAACAAGTGACACCTTATTACACATATCTAACCATATTCACAGAACATATACACATAAATCCTTAATCCTGAATAATTCACCTAAATCCTTCACAAAATTTTTAAACCCTCAAAATTCCATCCCAATAACATCAAACACATACACTTATTTTCTGTCTAGGTCTATTATTTGACCTTAAATCAATCATTTAAGATTTTAATAAATTGTCTAAGTTCTCGGGTTGTCACAGAGTCCTAATGACACAGCAGTCATCCTTAGTATATAACAAAGAGACGTATTAAAGAAACCAAGGAAAGTACTATGGGTCAACAGAAAATACCTTTTCAGGTGTTAGGTGAGATAGCAGTCTGCTGTGTCAGTGGGCCAGTCTACTAATCAAAAGTTTTACAGAAACTCTCCAACGGAGCTTAGAAATGTCAAATACATTTAATGCTTCAACGAATGTCTTCAAACGGATACATTTCAAAGACATCATATATGCAAAACATAAGCAGATGAGAATATCAAGCAAGCACTGAACATAAACATTGAAGAACACTCAATGCTCAACTCTATGATCTGAAAGGAAAGCTTGCTCAGTTACTCATTTCTTTCGAACACAAGCTTAATGGCAACTTAGTAGCACCATTCAAGAACTCAACTATCATCAAGTGAAGTAAGAAGTTCCAAATCAGAAGGACTTGAAGAGTTCTAAGTGAACTGAGAAGTACCAAGTTTTCTGGACTTGAAGAGTTCAATAGTGAACTAAGAAGCTCCAATACTGCTGGTCTTTAAGGAATCTGTGAGATTCAAAGATTGTAAAGATATCCTTAGTGGATTTCCTACTATAGGAGTAGAAGAGTGGACTAGGAGCTTTGAGTGCTCTGAACCATTTAAAATCACTGTGTCTCTTATATTCTTGTCATAACTGCTATAACTGTCATAACTACTTAACTCCTATTAACTCGTTATATCTTAAAGGGAAAACAAAGAAATCTCAATTCCGTTGTGTTTAAATCATTATCATAACTAACAAGTATTTTGTAAGAGAATTTTTAAAATATCTATTCAACCCCCATTCTAGATAACTATTGTGCCTCTGGAAACTAGCATAAGTGATTAAACATCACACATCAAAATCATGCTTTAGGAATAAACTAGAAAGCATTGAAAAGTAAAATAAACCTTGCTTGAACAATGATAATACGCTAAGGTTACATTTGTTGACTATAAGGAAATAATTTAGGAACTTTGTTAAATGGTTTGTATCATATAACATAAATAAGATTCAAGAGCTTAATAAAAGATTAAGTAACTTGTAAAATCTTAAAAGTATAACATGATAGCAAAAAGTAAACTTTGTTGAATAATAAAATAACAAAGGTTAAGTAACTTGCATGAACGTAATCAAGTTAGGATACATAAGAGTAAGATTAAGAATTTGCACAATTGTAAACAAGATAGGGTAAACTCAAATAGAGATTAGAGTGTGAAAATATGCCTTGCGTGTAAGCTAAACCATATAACTTGATTCTCAATATCCTATACACATGTCATCATAACATAATTAGTTGCTACATGTTCTCAGTACATAATTAAGTATC
This sequence comes from Panax japonicus, assembly GCA_020205505.1. Lineage (NCBI taxonomy): Eukaryota > Viridiplantae > Streptophyta > Magnoliopsida > Apiales > Araliaceae > Panax > Panax japonicus. Next base: position 56,089,883 of record CM035096.1, read on the forward strand.
TATTTCATGTACGACTTGTAGCCTTAGGTTCAACTACTTGATTAAACCATAACTCTTCAATTATCACATAATTCGTTAATTGTTAATAATATTTTTCATACTTGGTACTATAACACCACAATATGACAATAATCACATTTTTATGATCATAACATCATACTATATTAACAATTACACAATTATATAATAAAAATTAGATTTTCTAGCCAAACTCCTAACTGGCACTGCAGTGCCCCAGTTTGTACTGGGAATGGCGTTGCGGCGTTGTCGCGCGAGATAAAAGCCTATAACTGGCGCTAAAGCGGTCTCGGCACTGCAACGCTCTTGTTTATTCACATAACCGGTGCCGCAGCGCCGGTATATGTCAACAGGCGCTGAGTGGCATAAAAACAAATTTAGCATACATAAAACACATAAACTATACATAAACATAAATTAATTATTCTAACATGTTTCTAATCATAAAAACAGTATAAACAACAAATTTAAAACCTCTAATTTCACTGTTCTTGCTAATACTTCACTTTTAGACATTTTTAGCGAAATAAATCACTGTAAATTCATTTTTAATCAAAACATTTACTTTAAATTGCTTTGTTTTCATTTCTTTATGTAATTTCATAATCAATGGTCAATTTATACATTATACTATGAATTGAATATCAACTTTGACTCTAAAATAAGCCATATTCATATATATTTCACTGTAATATAATTTTATCCATATATATCATATTTACTTGGATTAAATTACTCTAAATCATATACTAAACATATAAAATAGTTTGCCAACAAATTATTATATATACAAATTATATAATCACAATTAACTACCCATATAACTTTTTCAGAGAACTTTTCATACAAAAGAAAACTAGAACTTTAGAAGGTAGAATTATACCTTTGATTGCTTTTTTAAGTTAGCTAGGAGATAAGATTACCCTCTCTTTCTTCCTTGGTTCTCAAAATCACAACACCTTTCTTCTTTCTTCTCTCTCCTTCTCTCTCTTTTCTTCTTTGTTATTCCTTTCTTCTGTTATTAGGCTTAAGCCAAAACTTTTAACGTAAAATAAAATAGACGCAAAAATAAAAATGGACAAGTATCTAATACCCTACTAAATATTATATAAGTTATGTTTTATTTTAAATTTAAAAACCATAAGGCCTTGTTTGGCGAAATTAATTATAAATAATGACTTAATCATTCCTTAAGCTTTATTTGTCAAAAACAAGATTAAAATAAGAATTTCAAAAGCTCTAAGGTCTTGTTTGATAAAACCAAATTAAAACTCCTTTAACTTATTTTAATAACTTATTTATAATATAGTTTTTTGTCACACTTTATTTAATTAAATTCTCATATTAAAATTTAATTAAATCAAAGCTAATAACAACTTATTAAATCAATTTGCCACAAAATTATAATTTCCTTATAATTTTATTTAATAATTTAGTACATTACTTTCACTACAAGAAAAAGCTTTAATTCCGACAGAATTAAGGTCGACTGAATAATATAAGACCGATTGAATATTCGGTCGACATTAAGTCAGTCGGTGTTAATTAATCCTCGACATACATCAGTCGGATTTAAGCCCTCCTCCTTGGAGCGAAGGTTTCCCACGAGTGCGAATATAAAGTCGACAGAATATGTGTTATCCTCGACTGAATAATCCGTCGACATTAGCTTATGGTCGGCCGAGATAACCTCAACGCAATTCCGTCGAGAATAAACCATAAAAACCTAATCAGATTATTTTCTCCAGCGCCTCCCTCGTCACTCACTCTCTCATTCTCTCTCTCAGTTCAGCTCTCTCACTCACTCTCTCTCACTAAAAGTCCCTCATTTCAGTCCACCCCACCACCTCGTCGGATTCCAACCACTGCCTTCGACGACCACGCCTCCGACGACCACACCTCCGACCACCATCTCCGGCCACCAGATTCTTACTATGACGACTACTTCGACGACCTCGCCTCTGACTCTCTCTTTCCGGTCCCTTTTCTCCTCTTGTAATTAAAGGTATATACTGAAATTACTAATTTTTTTAGCTAGGGTTAATATTTATTCTAGTGATTTTGACTGGAATTGGTTTAATAAGTTACAATTGCATTTGATTTGGAGTCATGTGTTAATATATCATAATCTGGAGTTATAGGGTTTAATAAGTTATAATTACATGTATCTAATTTTGTAAGTTTGGTAGTATAATTTTTGGGGTCAGTAGTACATGCAATTGCATCTGATTTGGTTCTAATTTGGGGTCAGCAGTCTAATTTGTATCTAATTTGGTTCTGGTTGGCTAGTGAATTTGATGTATCTGAATTTGGTTCAATTTTTATGCCTTTTGTTGCCATATGAAGTGAAATGCAGTGTGATAAACTTATAATTTGCAGTGTTCTAATTTCTTCCTTTTCCAGCATTGTGAATTTTAATTTGTGAATCAATTGAAGACTTCTCTTATTTTTGTTTTGAATATTAATTCCGACGGAATTTCTGACTGAATTCTGTGGAAGTTATAGATGATAATAAATAAATATTTAATTAACTATATAAAAGACAATTAGGTAGTAATATTAGAAAACTTAAATAAATTAATAAAATAATACAAAAAAATACTAGGAGATTTAAATAACTTTAATAAATTATATAATATAATAAACTTTAAAATAAAAATAAGTTTAATAACATAAAATAAATTTAATAAAATAAAATAAATTTACTTTATTATTTAATATAACATAATTAAAAATAAAATAAAATAAATTTAATTTAATACAATAAAATAAATTTACTTTATTATTTAATATAATATTATACAAAATAAATAAATAAATAAATAAATAAATCTAAATAAATAAATAAATTTAATTTAATTTAACTAAATTAAATTAAATTAAAGTAAAACATATAAAATAAAATAAAATAATACAAAAACTAAGTACCACTTACTTAGTTTATCATTGGCAAAATAAACTAAGTAGCATTTTTTTAGTTTGCCACAATTTTCAATAAACTCAATAATACTCTCCCTTTAATCTTCAATACACTTAACGATAAAACACGATACTTTGCAACTTAGAAACCCGTTCGACATTCACTCATTAGGACTGAATGTCGAATAGTCCCCAGTTTGGGACTGTTACTGGATGTTATGTCTCTCACTTAGGTCGGTGCCAATACACATGGTGCGTTTTTATAAATTTTGAGGAACTTTCAGATGGTGTCTCTACATGTTCTCTGAGTGCATACCTAGACTAAGTTTTCTTGGTCTATTTCGTGTACTTGGAGACCATGGGGAGGTGCTGCTGAAATATTTTGAAAATAGTAGAAACGTGCTTAAGATTGGCACTAGTGAGGAGACGCATCCAGGAACGGGATAGAAGCCTAACCCCTGTAGAGTGGAGATATAAACTAGGTAAACTAAATTCATGCTTAGACCATATTCATGATTATTCTTGATCTAATTGGGTATTTTCTTCAATTAAGGATGGATGCCGACCGGAGTTAGATGTACCGTAGGATAAAGATTGATGAGAGGGGATTAGTTCAACCTTATTACCAGAGTTAGGGAACTCTGTGTCTTAACAACTTACCGAGATTCGTCTTTGAATCTTACCGACCAACTAACTCTATGTGAGTTAGATCTTATCTTAATCACTGCGGTTATTGGTCTCAGGTATTCCTACCTAAGCTTCATAACCAACAGCTCTGATACCAACTGTAATTGTGACAACCCGAGAATTTGGAGAATTTATTAAAATCATAATTGATTGATTTAAGGTTCAATATTAGGACCTGGACAGGAAATAAGTGTATGGAATTGGCAGTTATGTAATGAAATTCCAAGGATTTCAAAAGTTTTGGACAAGACTTGAATTATGTGATAGACTGTAAGTGATAGTTTAGTAATAATGTATAAGATTATGGCAGATTTAAAATTCTTTTGAAGAATTATCAGGGATAAGTATCGAAGTGAATACTAGTCGGTATATTTGATTACATATGTAAACCGTAATGATTTTAGATCAAGGAATGATCAGATAAATTATAACTTTAGCAAACCCTAAAGTTATGTTAATCATATGTTTATTAAGTTAGAAAAATCTAACGAACTGTTAGAAACCCTAATGGTACGGTCATATACTTTAATTTTAGTTTCGAGAATCCGAAACCCTAATTCGGATATTTAAAACCCTAATTTGGGAATTTAAAAGCTAAGTGTTAAAAGCTTAAGTGTAAATATGTGGGAGAATAATAGTATTTAATTATATACTAATTCTAAGAGTTTTATTTTATATATCTCAAATGATTAATTTTATAACCTAATTATAGCAAGTCTAATTGGGTTAAGGAAATATGTGTGTATGAGCAAGGATTTATGTTATAATTGAGGAAGTGAAAACCCTAATTAAATTATTTGGGTTGGATAAGAATTTAAGGTATTGGACTATGTATATTTTATAGCCCAAGAGTTAGCCAATGAAATTGGTTAGAGGCCCAAGCAATACATTAATTGAATGACCTAAATATTTTTATTGTTAAGCCCAAAGATTTAAGAATGGCCCAAACCTGGAGCCCAATTGAAGGAAGGGCATGATGGAAATTTGGTATTATTAATAGTGTTGGACTATGATTGATTTACATGGCCCTAAGAGTTAAATTTAATAGTCCAAAAGAATTAAGGGAATTGCCGAACTTTTAGCCCAAGTGGAAGAGGACTTTTTGGACAATTGTTAAATCAAATAAACATTTAGTAAATAAGCCAAACTTGGAGCATTCTAAGGCCAAGTGGCCGGCCATGAGAAGCTAGGAAAAGGGGGGAAGAATGTAATAATTGCTCACTTTATTAGGTGAACAACTACTAACCACTCCACTTAGGTGTCATTCTTTTGTTTAACCAACACTTATGTTCTTTCTTGCAAGCAATCTCTTGGCAATTATCTAAGAGAGAAGGAAATAGAATGGGTGGGAGAAGAAAGGCTCATGGCCGGATGGAGTAGGAGAGAAAGAGAGAGTGGGTTTGGATAATATACACCACACTTAGATAAAAATGTACCTCATTTTTCTTTCATCTCTTTATTTCTTCCAAGTTGCTAAGAAAACACCAAAGAGAGAGAGAGAGGGGAGAGGCCATTTCGGCAACTCCAAGAGAAGGGAGAGAGGAGACTTTGATTTTCATAAACCCAAAACCCATCTCAGAATCTTTGAAGGAGAAAAAGAGAAAACATCAAGCAAAGGTATAACCATTTTTGTTTATATAATTTTATTTTGATTATTCTAAAGTAAATCTTGAATCTTTGTTTCTAAACTCAAAAACCTTAGATATATGTGTTTATGAGTATTTTATATTTAGATCTACCCATATTGGGTGTTGATTTGGTTGGAATTAAAAGGAATAGAAAAATGGAAATTTTCCAGAAAAGTTAAACTTTTAAAAAGTGTTTTGATATGGTGTTTTAGATCAATTGTTGAACGTATTATTTTGAACCATATGAGGGAATATCTACATGATATTTGATATTTTATGGTTAGATCTTGCCATTTTTAGGGTTTATAAGCATGAACAAAGAAGAAGAACCAAAACAGTTTTTTTGTTTTAAATGAATTAGTGGACTGCTGCCCTAAACAGAAAATTTCGGATTTGTTAGGGTACTCTAAAAATTCTGGACTTGTGATATGTTATAGTTCACTCAATAATCTTTCCATAGACTCTGAAACGGACTAAATCCGACATCGGAGGAGAGAGTTATGGGATTTCTCCCAAACTACACAAAGGTAATAAAAACCGTTAGAAGGACAATTTTTACCAGCCACTTCCGGGATAAATTCCGAGAGCTTAACATGTCCAAATATGGATTGTGATAGATGAAAAATATAGATCGAAAAGATAAGAATCCAACAAAATTGACGGATCATTAATCGGAGTTATATATTTCCTTCTATTTAAGTTTTGGTAACGGACTGCAAAACTGCCAAATGACAAAAAGTTGCTGCCCAAAATTTTCCTGGGGCTATTTCGGACATTTATTTAATGAGAAAAATTCCAGGCTTTAGGGAAATGAAAATATATGGTATTATGTAGCTCGTGTCCAAAAATGAGCTGATTCTGAGTTAAAACGACCAAGTTATGACCATTACAATTTTTGTGATTTTCCAACATAAATCGCTATAGCCGGAGTTCTACAACTCCGATTGCCACGAAATTTAAAATGGAGCATCACGTTAACATATATAAGGTTATGCCAGGAGATGGGAATGTTTGGAGTTAAGCACGAGGTAACTAATTTCTTAAGTTACGCACTAGAATTAATTTTTGAAAAAATATCAAAGGAAGTTGGAAAATTATGGAAAAATAATTTTTGTGTATGAAATATATGTATATGTGTTTGACCAAAGGATAAAAAAATAATAAGTTGATTTGGAATTTTCGTGAAGAAGAATAGTGAATTCAGGGTGCTGAAATGGAATTCAGGTTGCTAAAATGATTTGGTCTGCTGAAATAGTAACTTCAGAATACTGAAATGAAACCTGATTTAATGAAATGATATTTCAATTTAATGAAAGGTTATCTTGCTTACTAAGATATCATGAAAAGGGAAAACTTATATGTATAAGTTATGAAGTGATGAAAAGATTATCAAAGTATAACAATAACATTAAGACTTAAGCGTAATGACTAATACTTAACTACATGTTTAAATGCTAGACACTTTAATATACGATCATAAAATTGTGTCGTATTCAACTCACACTTAATAGTCTAACTTGATGCTAAGTTTTATGTGTTGTATAGACTGATAGAATTATGTGCTATGTGTTTAGGTTATTCTGTGGATATAAATATAACAGTATTATACCGTGATGATATTATTCTAATATTGGAGATCTATATTACTAATATTAGGTCTTCGGGTAAAGCGTTAAAAATTGTGTTGCGGTAATCAACGGTTCAGGCAAGTTTCTTTGTACTTAACTCTAATAAGAGTGTTTTATTCAAGCTTATGGTTAATCATTGCTGATTGCCACGAAAATTGTACTCTGTACATCTTGCATGTATAAATTAGGTATGAAAGGCTGATCACCTTCATTACCAGTTGGTTCAGAAATGTTTGTTCATGTTTAAAACTTGTTCAGTCAAAAGTTTGTTCGTGCTAGTTCTCAATTATATTGATGAATTATAGCCAGCTTATTATTCATAATCTTCAATCATGATATATCGTTATATTATTGTATTTAAATTTGCTGGGCAACTTTTATGCTCACTCTTGCTATATCATGATAAAACATTGCAGATAAGGCGAATGTGTTCGGATACAGGAAACGGTTAAAGCCAAGTTTAGCTTGAGATATAAAGTGCGGTTAGTTTGTAATAGCGTATTTTGATAAATGTGTTGTATGATAGAAAGTTTATGATTTGTGTATAAGTTAAGGTTGCTCGACCTTGGGGAATAGTGTGTAATGTATTGTATAAACAATTTATGTTTATATCTTCCGCAATTAGTGAAAAAATTAGTGTACCGAATCTGCGGTGATTTGGGGCCCGGATTCGGGGCTATCACAGTAATAGCCCGAATCCGGGCCCCAAATCACCTCGGATCTGGTTCACTATCATTTTATAACTTTTTACGGAAGATATAAACATAAGTTGTTTATACATTAAACTTTACACACTATTCCCCAAAATCGAGTAACCTTAACTTATACACAAATCATAACTTATCTAACACATAACACAATTATCAAACTATACTATTACAAACTAGCCGCACATTTTATCCCAAGCTGAACTTGGCATTAACCTTTTTCTGTATCCGAACGCATTCGCCTTATCTGCAATGTTTATCATGATATAGCAAGGGTGAGCATGAAAGTTGCCCAACAAATTTAAATACAATTTAAGGATATATCATGATTGAAGAGTATGAATAATAAGCTGGCTATAATTCATCAATATAATTGAGAACTAGCACGAAAAAACTTTTGACTGAACAAGTTTTAAACATGAACAAACATTTTTGGACCAACCGGTAATGAAGGTGATCAGCCTTTCATACCTGACTTATACATGCAAGATGTACATAGTACAATTTTAATGGCAATCAGCAATGATTAACCATAAGCTTGAATAAAACACTCTTAGTAGAGTTAAGTAAATACAAACTTACATGAACCGTTGATTACCGCAACGCAATTTATAACGCTTTATTTGAAGACCTAATATTAGTAATATAGATCTCCAATATTAGAATAATATCATCACAATATAAAATAACCTAAACACATTATCACATAATCCTATCAGTCTATACAACACATATGACTTAGTCTCAAGTCAATCTATTTCAGTTCGAGTTGAAATCGACACCATTCTAACATCCCGGCGGTCTAGTCGGTCAATACTCGAGTTTAAGTTCAATTAAACTCTGCTTAAACACTTAACAATTATCACAGATAATTTTCTAATCAGTCAGAATAATATTCATAGGCTCATAAAATTTTTTGAGTAATTATTATCATTTATCATTATTTTCCAATCATTAAACTCGTATCTAAATAAATTAAATACCACATAATTCCTTAGTCATTAATATTTATTTATTGCTAAACTTTAATGAATTACATGCCATAATATTATATCATATTTATAATATCTCAATACATTATTATTTCCTTTAAATGTTTTTAAAGTAATTAAAACATTAATCAATAACTGATATTAATATAAGAACCACATTATTCCTTGATCATTAATATTTATTAAATACCAAATATTAATGAAAATCATAACATAATATTATAATATAATTATAACATCACAAAGTATTTTAATACCTTAAAATCACATTTCTATGATTTTTAAACAATCAAATCCATTATCCGATAATTGCTATAATTATTAAAATATTAATATTTTCATGCCAAAATATCAAAAGTTATATTTTATAACTCAAAATATTTTTATAACACTTAAATCATTTTTATATGATTTTTAAAGCATTAAATCTATTTTCCCTAATTTATCTAACATATTCATTAAATAAACTAATTATCATTAATAATAAATATTAATGAAATTCATCACAAAATATCAAAAGTCATCAAGAATAACTTAAGATATCTTCTTATACCATAAAATAATTTTTCATGATTTTTCATGAATTAAAACTATTTTTAAATAATTTATCTAATATTAGAATTAAATAAATAAATATTATTTATATTCCAAAAATATTAAATATTTTCGAAATATACTCCAAATAATTAAAAACTATTTTTCAGGCTTTAAAATAATTTTTTAGAATTTATTATGTATTTTTAATAATTAAAAACCATTTTATCTATTTTTAAATAATTTTTGGAAAATAAAAAATAAAACTATCACTAAAGGGCCCTATAGCGACAGAACCGTCGCTATAGGTGTTCTTGAGCCCAAACCCAGAAAATTTGTCAGATTGCAGGGTACCTAGTTTGACCAAGTTTAAAACTTTGTGGTTTATGATTCTGGGTGGTTTGATGTGTTACACATGTAGTATCAATGTAATACTACACTAAAAAACAAGTTTTAGGACCAAATAACAACACATCAAGAAGTTATTAGCCGATTAAAACGTTGTCAGAGGCCTGCTCGGAATTCTAGGTTACCTAGAATCCCAGACAGGTTCGAGTGGCCAGTTTGTGACTCGATTAAATACATGATCCGATCATGTTTCATGTGATATTAATGTTCAATACTTGAGTACTTATGTCAAGGTACAACAAAAAATCGCCAGATCATCTTAACCACGACAGATGAACAAGATTCAAGTCGGTCAAAACATTGGTCAAGAACTGTTCTTGAACAAATCTGGTTTTCCAGAATGTTCTTGAACAGTTTGGTCAATGGTTTTTTGACCACACATTTCTATGATTCTGAGCATGATATTGGTGATCTAATGATTGTAGTATGTAGATTACATACCAGGCTACAGTATCAAACCAACAAAACAATCAAAAACATAACGTACAAGCAAGATCACGGCCTGCAAAGGTTGTCAGAAACCATCTAGGCAAATCTGGCTTCCCAGATTCCAAATTTTGTGATCGGTCAAAGGGTTTTGACTGCTCATAACTTTCGATCTAGACATGTTATGACTCTGATTCAAGTTCCAGAGTAAAGACCACATGGCATAGAACAGATCTAAAACAACAAACACACTAAACACCTAACACACACAGATCTATGACGTCTGACATATGGCTGTCAGACAACTTTTCAAAGTTTTTCCAAAACATTTAAAACTTCATTTTCGTGTACTTTGATGTTATGGATCCATGATCTATCAACCCAGATCAACAAGTGACACCTTATTACACATATCTAACCATATTCACAGAACATATACACATAAATCCTTAATCCTGAATAATTCACCTAAATCCTTCACAAAATTTTTAAACCCTCAAAATTCCATCCCAATAACATCAAACACATACACTTATTTTCTGTCTAGGTCTATTATTTGACCTTAAATCAATCATTTAAGATTTTAATAAATTGTCTAAGTTCTCGGGTTGTCACAGAGTCCTAATGACACAGCAGTCATCCTTAGTATATAACAAAGAGACGTATTGAAGAAACCAAGGAAAGTACTATGGGTCAACAGAAAATACCTTTTCAGGTGTTAGGTGAGATAGCAGTCTGCTGTGTCAGTGGGCCAGTCTACTAATCAAAAGTTTTACAGAAACTCTCCAACGGAGCTTAGAAATGTCAAATACATTTAATGCTTCAACGAATGTCTTCAAACGGATACATTTCAAAGACATCATATATGCAAAACATAAGCAGATGAGAATATCAAGCAAGCACTGAACATAAACATTGAAGAACACTCAATGCTCAACTCTATGATCTGAAAGGAAAGCTTGCTCAGTTACTCATTTCTTTCGAACACAAGCTTAATGGCAACTTAGTAGCACCATTCAAGAACTCAACTATCATCAAGTGAAGTAAGAAGTTCCAAATCAGAAGGACTTGAAGAGTTCTAAGTGAACTGAGAAGTACCAAGTTTTCTGGACTTGAAGAGTTCAATAGTGAACTAAGAAGCTCCAATACTGCTGGTCTTTAAGGAATATGTGAGATTCAAAGATTGTAAAGATATCCTTAGTGGATTTCCTACTATAGGAGTAGAAGAGTGGACTAGGAGCCTTGAGTGCTCTAAACCATTTAAAATCACTGTGTCTCTTATATTCTTATCATAACTGCTATAACTGTCATAACTACTTAACTCCTATTAACTCGTTATATCTTAAAGGGAAAACAAAGAAATCTCAATTCCGTTGTGTTTAAATCATTATCATAACTAACAAGTATTTTGTAAGAGAATTTTTAAAATATCTATTCAACCCCCCTTCTAGATAACTATTGTGCCTCTGGGAACTAGCATAAGTGATTAAACATCACACATCAAAATCATGCTTTAGGAATAAACTAGAAAGCATTGAAAAGTAAAATAAACCTTGCTTGAACAATGATAATACGCTAAGGTTACATTTGTTGACTATAAGGAAATAATTTAGGAACTTTGTTAAATGGTTTGTATCATATAACATAAATAAGATTCAAGAGCTTAATAAAAGATTAAGTAACTTGTAAAATCTTAAAAGTATAACATGATAGCAAAAAGTAAACTTTGTTGAATAATAAAATAACAAAGGTTAAGTAACTTGCATGAACGTAATCAAGTTAGGATACATAAGAGTAAGATTAAGAATTTGCACAATTGTAAACAAGATAGGGTAAACTCAAATAGAGATTAGAGTGTGAAAATATGCCTTGCGTGTAAGCTAAACCATATAACTTGATTCTCAATATCCTATACACATGTCATCATAACATAATTAGTTGCTACATGTTCTCAGTACATAATTAAGTATCTATTTCATGTACGACTTGTAGTCTTAGGTTCAACTACTTGATTAAACCATAACTCTTCAATTATCACATAATTCGTTAATTGTTAATAATATTTTTCATACTTGGTACTATAACACCACAATATGACAATAATCACATTTTTATGATCATAACATCATACTATATTAACAATTACACAATTATATAATAAAAATTAGATTTTCTAGCCAAACTCCTAACTGGCACTGCAGTGCCCCAGTTTGTACTGGGAATGGCGTTGCGGCGTTGTCGCGCGAGATAAAAGCCTATAACTGGCACTAAAGCGGTCTCGGCACTGCAACGCTCTTAGTTTATTCACATAACCGGTGCCGCAGCGCCGGTATATGTCAACAGGCGCTGAGTGGCATAAAAACAAATTTAGCATACATAAAACACATAAACTATACATAAACATAAATTAATTATTCTAACATGTTTCTAATCATAAAAACAGTATAAACAACAAATTTAAAACCTCTAATTTCACTGTTCTTGCTAATACTTCACTTTTAGACATTTTTAGCGAAATAAATCACTGTAAATTCATTTTTAATCAAAACATTTACTTTAAATTGCTTTGTTTTCATTTCTATATGTAATTTCATAATCAATGGTCAATTTATACATTATACTATGAATTGAATATCAACTTTGACTCTAAAATAAGACATATTCATATATATTTCACTGTAATATAATTTTATCCATATATATCATATTTACTTGGATTAAATTACTCTAAATCATATACTAAACATATAAAATAGTTTGCCAACAAATTATTATATATACAAATTATATAATCACAATTAACTACCCATATAACTTTTTCAGAGAACTTTTCATACAAAAGAAAACTAGAACTTTAGAAGGTAGAATTATACCTTTGATTGCTTTTTTAAGTTAGCTAGGAGATAAGATTACCCTCTCTTTCTTCCTTGGTTCTCAAAATCACAACACCTTTCTTCTTTCTTCTCTCTCTTTCTCTCTCTTTTCTTCTTTGTTATTCCTTTCTTCTGTTGTTAGGCTTAAGCCAAAACTTTTAACGTAAAATAAAATAGACGCAAAAATAAAAATGGACAAGTATCTAATACCCCTACTAAATATTATATAAGTTATGTTTTATTTTAAATTTAAAAACCATAAGGCCTTGTTTGGCGAAATTAATTATAAATAATGACTTAATCATTCCTTAAGCTTTATTTGTCAAAAACAAGATTAAAATAAGAATTTCAAAAGCTCTAAGGCCTTGTTTGATAAAACCAAATTAAAACTCCTTTAACTTATTTTAATAACTTATTTATAATATAGTTTTTTGTCACACTTTATTTAATTAAATTCTCATATTAAAATTTAATTAAATCAAAGCTAATAACAACTTATTAAATCAATTTGCCACAAAATTATAATTTCCTTATAATTTTATTTAATAATTTAGTACATTACTTTCACTACAAGAAAAAGCTTTAATTCCGACAGAATTAAGGTCGACTGAATAATATAAGACCAATTGAATATTCGGTCGACATTAAGTCAGTCGGTGTTAATTAATCCTCGACAGACATCAGTCGGATTTAAGCCCTCCTCCTTGGAGCGAAGGTTTCCCACGAGCAGCGAATATAAAGTCGACAGAATATGTGTTATCCTCGACTGAATAATCCGTCGACATTAGCTTATGGTCGGCCGAGATAACCTCAACGCAATTCCGTCGAGAATAAACCATAAAAACCTAATCAGATTATTTTCTCCAGCGCCTCCCTCGTCACTCACTCTCTCATTCTCTCTCTCAGTTCAGCTCTCTCACTCACTCTCTCTCACTAAAAGTCCCTCATTTCAGTCCACCCCACCACCTCGTCGGATTCCAACCACTGCCTTCGACGACCACGCCTCCGACGACCACACCTCCGACCACCATCTCCGGCCACCAAATTCTTACTATGACGACTACTTCGACGACCTCGCCTCTGACTCTCTCTTTCCGGTCCCTTTTCTCCTCTTGTAATTAAAGGTATATACTGAAATTACTAATTTTTTTAGCTAGGGTTAATATTTATTCTAGTGATTTTGACTGGAATTGGTTTAATAAGTTACAATTGCATTTGATTTGGTGTCATGTGTTAATATATCATAATCTGGAGTTATAGGGTTTAATAAGTTATAATTACATGTATCTAATTTTGTAAGTTTGGTAGTATAATTTTTGGGGTCAGTAGTACATGCAATTGCATCTGATTTGGTTCTAATTTGGGGTCAGCAGTCTAATTTGTATCTAATTTGGTTCTGGTTGGCTAGTGAATTTGATGTATCTGAATTTGGTTCAATTTTTATGCCTTTTGTTGCCATATGAAGTGAAATGCAGTGTGATAAACTTATAATTTGCAGTGTTCTAATTTCTTCCTTTTCCAGCATTGTGAATTTTAATTTGTGAATCAATTGAAGACTTCTCTTATTTTTGTTTTGAATATTAATTCCGACGGAATTTCTGACTGAATTCTGTGGAAGTTATAGATGATAATAAATAAATATTTAATTAACTATATAAAAGACAATTAGGTAGTAATATTAGAAAACTTAAATAAATTAATAAAATAATACAAAAAAATACTAGGAGATTTAAATAACTTTAATAAATTATATAATATAATAAACTTTAAAATAAAAATAAGTTTAATAACATAAAATAAATTTAATAAAATAAAATAAATTTACTTTATTATTTAATATAACATAATTAAAAATAAAATAAAATAAATTTAATTTAATACAATAAAATAAATTTACTTTATTATTTAATATAATATTATACAAAATAAATAAATAAATAAATAAATCTAAATAAATAAATAAATTTAATTTAATTTAACTAAATTAAATTAAATTAAAGTAAAACATATAAAATAAAATAAAATAATACAAAAACTAAGTACCACTTACTTAGTTTATCATTGGCAAAATAAACTAAGTAGCGTTTTTTTAGTTTGCCACAATTTTCAATAAACTCAATAATACTCTCCCTTTAATCTTCAATACACTTAACGATAAAACACGATACTTTGCAACTTAGAAACCCGTTCGACATTCACTCATTAGGACTGAATGTCGAATAGTCCCCAGTTTGGGACTGTTACTGGATGTTATGTCTCTCACTTAGGTCGGTGCCAATACACATGGTGCATTTTTATAAATTTTGAGGAACTTTCAGATGGTGTCTCTACATGTTCTCTGAGTGCATACCTAGACTAAGTTTTCTTGGTCTATTTCGTGTACTTGGAGACCATGGGGAGGTGCTGCTGAAATATTTTGAAAATAGTAGAAACGTGCTTAAGATTGGCACTAGTGAGGAGGCGCATCCAGGAACGGGATAGAAGCCTAACCCCTGTAGAGTGGAGATATAAACTAGGTAAACTAAATTCATGCTTAGACCATATTCATGATTATTCTTGATCTAATTGGGTATTTTCTTCAATTAAGGATGGATGCCGACCGGAGTTAGATGTACCGTAGGATAAAGATTGATGAGAGGGGATTAGTTGATGCGTACCGTGACGGGGTGTCTAATTTTATGAACAAAGCAATAGAACATGCTGATGATCTGAACGGAAAGATGAGATGCCTGTGCCTCAAGTGTAAGAACATGATATGGAAGACTGCCGATGAAGTGAAATTTGACTTATATTCACGTGGGTTTGTGGATGGGTATTCGGTATGGATTCATCACGGTGAATCAGTTGAGTTTAGAGAATTGTCAGACAGTACTGTAGACCAGTCAAATAACTATGATGGCATGGAGATGTTGGTAGATGCGTATGGCCCTACGAATATTGACTGGGCTAAAAATGAGCATGCATCAAGCAGTGCTGATCAACAAAAGCCAAATGATTCAGCAGCTGCCTTCTACAAGATGTTATCTGAATCAGGGATCCCATTGTATCCTGAACACGACAATCACACCAGGCTTTCTGCAGTGACGAAGCTTTTACACTACAAGAATGAGCATGACTGCAGCGAAAGATGATTCAATGATTTTCTTGCTATTTTCAGGGAGTTATTACCTAAGGATAATACCTTGCCCGCGAGTTACTATGAAGTTAAGAAGATGGTTAAGGGGTTGAATCTGGGGTATGAGAAGATCGATGCTTGTGAGCAGGACTGTATGTTATACTCTGGGGAGGACAAAGATAAGGTGCAGTGTGATATATGCAATTTGCCTCAGTACAAAATCACAAAACGTGGGGGGAAGGAGAAACATGTTCCGAAGAAGATATTACGGTACTTTCCTCTTACGCCGAGGTTGCAACGTCTATTCATGTCTTCGCATACTCCCATTAGTTTATCTCAGGACGAGGAGACAACTCTTTGGGTCACATCTCAGGATACTCCCACTAGCACTAGCGACTTGTATCGAGTGCTGGAGTTACCGATGATACCAGCCTATACACTGCCAGGAGGTATAATATTTTTAGTTTATTTCTTGTTTATGAATAAAGAAAATTTGCCATATTATTCTTGTTATATTTATTTTTGTAGGCTCTAGCAAGTGTCTGCGTCCGAGAGCCCCCCGTGGGACCATCACATACAGGCGCTAGCTTAGACGATGCTTTGTTCTAGTGTGTTATGGCTGCGGTGTCGGAGAGGTTTGAGACCGATCTGTTGTTCCATCATCAGGACCTTCCCAGTCGTTCTCGCCTCCATCAGTTTGCGCAGGACGTTGCAGTTGGTGGCACCACTGAGAGTACGGGTATCCCTCTGGAGCAGTGGGCCGCGATACGTGACTTGATTGTTCAGATGGTGGTTACCTTAGTTGAGGACGCATTTGGGCCAATGTTGAGTCAGCCCTCGACTGCTCATGTATACTATTCGTTTTAAATTCAAATATATATTCTGCATGTAATTTAATTTTCATTTAGTTATATTTAACTGAATCATATATATGGACTAATGAGTTGTATTATATTGTATCAACAGGGTGACGAGTGGAATAACGAGCGGGATGACGATTTTCATATTCCAGAGCTGCGTCGACGCCCACCCGATGATCCTCCTCACACCGGGGGCTCTACTAGCTTGACTTAGTTTACATTCTTTTGTAGTTTAGATTCTTTTGTATTAATTTTACATAACTTTTGACGTACATATTGTAGTTTAAACTTTATCATTAATTACTTTGGTTTTGTTGCGGTTTGACAGTTAGCTTAATGGGATATTTGTAATAGTTAGTTTTGATTAATGGGATCTTTTGTAATTTACCTTAGTAGTTTAATTTACTTAGATTAACTTTGGTTTATTGCGGTTATTGTTAGGTTTGTAATATTCAAGAACGCAATCAAATTGCATAAATAATGCGGAAACGTGTAAAATCAGAGTTTAAAAATTTTACAAACCATAAACCCGGATCACCCTTTATGCAAAATTATTAATTAAACGAAAAAGAAAGAACAAGAATCATACCCTTGAAGATCCAAGCTTCCTCAGGTACAAGTTCACCTCCAATCATTTTCGCGTTCAACTTGAATCCACCGGGTTTGGTTCCTTCCTTTGATCAACGTTAGCCACCCAAGTGTTTGGCCTCTAGAGGTGATCCACCAAGGAAGAAGAAGGATTCAAGAAGATGGGTATTTGGCAAAACCCTAGTTTTCTATCTCTATAGAAAAGACGTACTCTCCCAACTATTGGAATTACGTATGTTGTAAAAGTCAACAACCCCTACACCCATAATAAGACTCCTCTTATTTATAGATGTGGGCAACCCTCTTAACAATTAAGAAATTGAGTTTTATTTAATTAATTAAATTTTTTTAATTAATTAGGCTCCCTAATCTTATTAGGAATAATTAATTAAACACTTTTAATTAATTTAACCTCCTAATCTTATTAGGAATAAATGAGAGTACTTATATTAAATTAATTCCTAAACTCTTTTAGAAATTAAAATAATAATAATTGTAATAATATTAATAAGACTCCTCTTATTAATTTATATTTAATATTTCTAAAATATTAAATAATAAATATTAAGCTATTTAATTTATTCTATCACTATAGATTAAATTAAATATACTTAACATATTATTACGATTATGCCATTAACTTCTTAAATAATTATTCTTCCTTTTATGGTGTGACCCTTTAGGTTCTTCATATTAAACCGGTTGTGAATAAATCAATTAGAACAATTCTAATCTTATTTAAATAAATAAATTAAACTAATAATTTATTTAAATAAATAATATTTATTCTACAATAGGGATAAGCCTCCCTAGCGATCAACGACTTTCCAGATAATATAGATTTCAACATTAATCATAAAAGAACCTTTGAGTAAATAGTTACCGTACAATTCAATCCTTCCACCATACAAAGTCCCAATTAAATATAAGACATGGAATTACTGTCAAGTCTTATTTTATTTAATTATATGTATTTCGATCCTTAAATGCACAACTCCAAATAATGCAAATTAGAAACTCCTTTCTAATTTCATTCTGCCTTGGCCAAGGACTACTGGATTGTCATTTATCGAATCACATAGGACATATCTTCTTTTACTAGAAGCGGTAGATTCTTTATTGATCATACATTATCTCCATGTACAACTTATTATACCCAAGCATACCCTTTAATATACCCTAAGGGTCTTAAGGAATAAGTCAAAGTATAACTCATCATACACAAGAAACTATGATGATCTCAAGTCCAAGGATCACTTGTACTACTATCACTACAGGAATTCCTATTGACAGGCAAGTAAAACTCCATTAGGTATTCCTTAGCGAGTCACGTTCAGTGAACTTATTCTCTAATACGCACCTACATACTTGCTTTATGGCAGTTCCTTTTAACTCTGCATACTCAATGATGTGTCAACTGTCCATTGGTTGCACGTTGCCCAGTAATGAGCTGTAACTCCCCACAACTTTTCAGTTATTTGAAGAGTGGACATTTAATTGACGTGGCTTTGACCGTTGACCTTTTGATTCGTAGAGTGGCATGATGAGACAACTATAGACTCTACGATTTCCTTTGTTGACTCAATAATCAACTTCTAAGAGATGCTGCAGTGGATTGCTTTGTCTTTCCTCCTTACTTCGATGCAGTATAGCTCAATCACTGATGTATTCGAACTTATCTCCTCAACTTGAATGGCTTAGTAGATGCCTCATTCTTCCAGTTCCTTGTGAACTGGTGTACCCTTTGATAGGACTATGATCGTTGAGTTGTCCTATACGATCGCTGAGGTTGCACTACGATTATTTAGTACTCTTCAGACTCAAACCTAGGATCGTTGACTGACTTGGTTCTTTTGAGATAAACTAGATCAAGCATTCCTTTTGGGATAAGGTAGCTTAGGAAGGGCCAACCTCTTAGAGTGAGCTAAGGGTCATGTTTGTCCGTGAGGCGCTTTCCAGATGAAGTGCTATGGCAATGATTTGCAATAATATCTTATTAGACATTTTCTGATGGGGAGGTCTTTCTACCAGCTCTGGATATCTGCATTACCGAAATCGTGGTGTCCTTCTGCTCTTACACTACGATCATGTGTTTGATCGTAGGAACTTCACGATTATGGATTGAGTGGCTGAAGGGTTATCAGTAGTACATTTTAAGACGTTCCTACTGACTATGGATCTTCATTTGGTTCACCAGCCATAAAGTTTTGGGACTTTGTAGCCGGTACATCTCTTCCAGGTTTAATAGTGCTATTATTCCTTAACAGATCACTGCTCCCCCATTGTTGATGTTGTCTTCTCAGATAGATGTGATTCCTTCTTCATGTTCATTTGAAGGCTGCCCATCATTTTTCCTTTTGACTAGAATCATCATCGTTGCTTAGTTATCCTTGTATTGTAGAGATGAGTATTTTCAGGATTGATCACTCTATGATCATTTGATAGCACTAAGAACGTAGTCTTCTTTGACAGTCCTTTGTTTGAGAAGTTCTGCTTCGTAAAGAACTCCTTGTCTTAAGCTCAATAATCTTCTGTTGTGAGCTTCCCTTGAGGATCTTTTCCAAAAAGCATGTCTTTCTTGATATGGGCATATAGAATCCTCTTTATCTTCTGTTTCATGGCATGTTCCCATATACAGATTTGCAGCCATGTGAGCTCCATTCTGGTTAGCTCAGAGGGTCTTCAAGGATAGGCTTGGACATATAGGAACCTTATCAGACTCATCTCTGAACAGTCCTTAGCCTTCTACTGGTTGAGTCTTATTGACTGAAGTCTTCGGCTTCAACATTCCTTAGTGTGGTCAGACAGACCAAGTACCTGCAGGTTTAAGTATATTTCTACTTTTGGTCCCCATTGTTGAATGGGTCCTGCTAGGTTAGTTTTCTAAACCCCTATTCCTCTTAACTGGATAATCATCATGTTTATCACCAACAGACATATTCATGCATGCAACTATCTTGGGATAATACATTTTTGAGATGCATAATGGTGAGTGTGTGTAGGATTTGACAATTAATGACACACTCTTTATCTATGATGGTTTCATCATTTACTGGGTTATGTTCACAATGTTTAAGTGTTCACAGAGTGTGAATCAACTCTACAATTTATGAGTATCTTGTTGATTTATGGATGTGGTCAGTTTCTACAAATCAGCAAGATCCTCTTGTAGAATTGATCATTCTCTGTGTGTTTTCAAACACTTAGAACATAGGCTTGTACATACATACTAGCACATCAACAATGATTACTTAACATAAAATTCATTTGGTCTGTGATACTCTTATGATCTATTTCAGATTTTCTTCAAAATGCCATCTTCAGCCTAAAACTTGGTTAAAGTGAAAGTTTGTAGACATTTGAATTTTCCAACTTCAGACTACTTTCTCTCTTCACCTTTTTAGGTAGATTATGACTTCTTGACAGAATACTGTAATAGTTCATAAGATGGTGCAAATATGATGTATAAATTAGTAATGGTGAGGAACCGTACCTTTTTACTGTCAGTTTCTTAACAGTCATTTACCTTAGATATACCGAGTTCAGGTATTGATGTGCATAGCTTTAACTTTTACTCCTTTCGGCTTAATGCTCTTGTTGGCCTTTCATCAATCAGTCGTGGTCTTGAAGATGTAGATCAAGAGAGTCGTAGCATTAAGATCTTTGACATCTTTGAGTTTACAAAGATAACACCCAGTTGTTGGTTGGTCACTCATAAGTTTGAGAAGATCTTCTTTCTCCTCTCGATCAGTATTTCTTAGTACGCGTGACCTCTTCATCTTTCAGGCTGATGAATGATTTACTCTTTGTCACTGATGTCTCTTGCTCTCTTTCTCTCGTCTGGTCTTCAGACTACAAGATTGACTGCAGGCTAGGATTGGTCTTGTTGATATAGCAATCAAGGATATGGACCAATCTGAGCAGCTACAGGTGTATACACATTTTTACCTATACACAATATTTCCAACGTGTGAGCTCATCTGGATATAGCAAGTTACTTACTACTAAACTAAGTTTAGAACAATGTTAGTGCCTTGGATCAGACTCAAAGCGATTAGCTTTTGAATATAGCATGAGAACCTGCTCTGATACCAATTGTTAGTTCCCAGAGGGCACAATAGATCTAGAAGGGGGGGTTGAATAGATCCTTTTTATTTCAAATACTTTTCTGGTTTATGTTGTATTGTTCATATTTAAGTGTATGACAAACATAAGATTCTTTTCAAGCACAGCGGAATAAGTAAAAGATTCCCCTTCATTGATATATTCATAATCATACATATATTATTCGTTGGGTTAGCTTAGTTGTAAGCAGTTAGAACATACATAGCAGTTATAGACATAATATAAATGACATAATTTAAAAGACACAAGGGGTTTTAAGTGGTTCAGAGACTCAAGCTCCTAATCCACTCTTCTGCTTTCAACTAGCAGGATTTCCACTAAGGAAGGGCAGCACCCTAAATCTCTAAGATTCGTTCAAGGCCAATAGCCTTGGGACTTCAGTTCACTAAGAACTCTTCAAGGCTAGCAGCCTTGGGACTCCTCTAGTTCCCTAGGAACTCTTCAAGCCCAGCAGGCTTGGAACTTTATTTAGTCCCTCCGTACAAGGACCCTTTGGCCCTGCTTTGTTTAGTCCCTCTGGACAAGGACCCTTTTGCCCTGCTTTATTTAGTCCCTCTAGACAAGGACCCCTCAGGCCCTGTCTTTGTTGAGTTATTTGTTTGTTGTTGCTGGAGTCGATGCTGAGCTGCTAAGATGTCTTCATGCTCTGAACATCTTCTATCCTTAGCAGCTTTACTTGGTCATCCTTGAAGAACAGTTGAGTGTTGCATAATGCTCAACTTCTTAGGTTTCTCAACTACTCCGGATGATCCCTTGATGAACTGCCATGAAGATCATTCTTGTTGGTACTTGATGGCTGCACATGAGAGGCTTCTAAGATGACTGTAAGCTCTTTTGTAAGGTACTTTGAAGCTTTCTCATGCTTGACACCAAGATGGCTTTTGTGATCTCCCTTCTTACTACTTGATGACTTCTCATGATGGACTTGCTAAGATGACTGTAGGCTCTTCTCTATTATACTTAAAGTATTCCCATGATGACCATCCAGATGGCATGATGCTCTTCTTTCTCTCGGCAGTTTAGAACACTCTTCATATAGTAGAACTCACACTTCTACATAGTAGAACTCACACTTCTACTTCTTGCTTGCTCTGACTTCTGAGTGTTCTTGGTGGATCGTAGAGTGAGCTTTCAGACTCATTATCACTCGGTTGGATCATTCCACCTTTTCTCCAAAATGCACAACTCCAGCAACCTTTGATCTTTGAAGCTCTTTCTGATTTATACTCCTTCTCAATCCTTCAGTTGGAAAGTAACCGTTGAAGGTTATTTAAATATCTTCACAGTTCTCGAGTTGCTTGAGGTAGA
Source organism: Panax japonicus (assembly GCA_020205505.1). Classification (NCBI taxonomy): domain Eukaryota; kingdom Viridiplantae; phylum Streptophyta; class Magnoliopsida; order Apiales; family Araliaceae; genus Panax; species Panax japonicus. The sequence continues at coordinate 56,112,699 of CM035096.1, forward strand.
CTGCTTGATGTAACTAGTCATACTTTTTCTGACGCTGCAGTCTTTTGTTTCACCTGCCCTGTTAGATGTATCACTTTAATATCTTGGGCAGGTCGAAGACTTTATTACCTATTTCTGATTTCTCGATCAGAGGTTGTCCTATTGCATCGATGCTTTCAATAAGCACTTTTCCGAATATTACCCTTCAGATTGAACCTTTGTCAATGCTTCAGTTTTCAGCTATTCTAAATCTATGATTCTGATGTACGTCTTCAAGGACCTGATCGTAGTGTCTTGTTGAGTGTTGCTCATTGACTGGTAGAGTTAACACTACGATCCTGAAGAGTGTTGCTTGGATCTTCAATGCAGAACACCTCTTCCTTGTATTGTGCAGTGCTTCAATACTTCTGTTTGCTTTGACTGTTCTCAGATACTGATGGCCTAATTCCTTGCTCTGGTCCCCTTCTGAATATCAAGACACTTCAGATTTGTGGCGCGTCCAGCTTGCTTTCTCCTTGTGATCTCGCGTTCACTTATCATCAATGAACTGACCCTGCACTTAATCACTTTAGCCTTGCTCTTCAGAGGCTGACCAGTATCTCGGTTCACCTTCCATCAATTCCTTCTATGTTTAGAAAATACTACGATCTTGGTTTCTTCGAAGATCGTTGTCTTCTGTACACTTGATAGTTACTGCATAAGCTGACTTTGCTTAGTCAGCTTCTGAAGTCTTCTTTGGATCTCCTTGTGGAAGACTTCATCACGAATGGCCTTACACCTCAATCTTAATGCTGATTGGGTTTGTGCTGAGATCTTCTGTTAGCCTGCATGCCATTCGTTGAGTGCTCTCTGGTTCCCTTACTATGGAATGCATCTTTGCAGTGCCAACTAGAGGCTTCGTATCTTTGGATATTCTGGGAGTGCTCATTCGTTGAGAACTGTATCTGCTCTACGATTCTGACTTAGCATTGTGAGCACTTCTATTGGAGTCATAGTTCTGCACTCTACGATTCAGCTTCGACTGTGCAGACACTACGATCCTGAGATCAGATCCTGACACTCTACGATTTCTGCCTTGTGCTTGTTGTCTTCATCTGATCTTGCCCGACTACGATCTCTGTATGCACTCAATGGACTCTACGAACTCAGAGTGTAGTCTACGATCCTTGACTTGGCTTCGACATCACTAGGCTCTATGACTCTAAGTGTAGTCTACGTTTCAGACTTGGTTTCGGCATATGATCGTTCGGCTCATAGGCAGGTTGTCTCTACGATTCTGAACATAACTTCCTCAGCACACTACGATTCCGAGAAATCTCTACTCGACACACTACGTTCCTTCTTCGTTTCCCCTGGAAGTCTACGAACTCTGAGTTCTACTATCTTTCATACTCCTATTCTACCTCGATAGCTCCCGAGTTAACCTTGACTCTCCTGGCAGACTACGACTTCTGGTGCAGTGCTCGACGATCAGACAAGCCTATCTAATACATCATAAGATCAACCTAACAAGCTTGATCTTTTTATATTTATAGTCCTTGTACATCTTTTCTTTTTAAGGACTTTACAAAGCTGTTTTGCTTATGTAGGATCAACCTAACATATTTGATCAATTCATTCTAAGTCCTTGTACATATATTTGTATTATCTAACAAAGGACTTTACAGCTTTTCTTAATACAAGCATACTTGCATATTCATTCACATATATATCATAATCAAATCATATATTAAATAGGAATATCATTCACATGTTTATTCCTAACAAAGCTCATGTGATGGTTGCAGCATCTGCTGATAAAGAAGAATGCTCAAGCCCCATGGCTAATCCTCTAAGCAGTCACTCTATGAATGAAGAAGAGATTCAAGATGACCAAACTAAATCTCTAAGTGCAACTTACCCAATGACCCAAGATGATAGGTCAAGTAATGTTGTATATGAAGAAGAAGAAGAACTTGCCCCCTTCAATCCAGATAGCCCCCCATGATGAATCAAAAGTTGATGAGATGACAGAAGAAGAGTCTGTCCCTGCCAGTGTTGAACCTCAATGAAGTCTGTCTACTGAACCAGAGAAGTCAGAGTCTGAAGAAGAAGAAGAGTCTGACTCTCCCAAACCTGAACCTCCAAGAAGAAGGAAAAGCTACATACTGCAAGCCAAGTTTGCCTCCAAAAGGAGCAGTGGTCAATCAAATGCCATCATTGAATTGAGTGATGATGAGTCTGTAGCCCCAAAAGAAAGTACCAGAAATGAAGAAGATGAATCTGAAGAAGATCCTGCTGAAGAAGGTTATGGAGATGAAATGCAGCAAGAAGATTTATCTGCTGAAAATGATCAAGAAAGTTCAGGCTCCGAGAGATAAGAGATTGAAGAAGATTCTGGTTCTGTACCTAAGGAAGCAGACGAACAAGAAGATTATCAAGTTCTCTCTCCTATAAGATTTACCAGAAGGGTCATAATAGAAGTGTCAAATGATCTACCAGATGTTCCACCAGAGAGATGGGTAAACTATGAAAATGAGCAGCTCAAGGTAGTAAGAATGACTACCTTTGACATAGCCAAAAACTTGAACAACATGGAGCTAAAGTGCTCGACCATTCTCTAAAATCCTGATGAAATGCTAATGAGATGGTTCTTCTAGTGGATGACATGGCTCAAGGCCCACACTGAAAAAGATGGAAGCTACTTCAGTTGGTGTTACAAATAGTTTTCGAGTCTGGAGCTGGTAGCTCAAAACTTCCCAAGGGTGAAAAGTTATGCTACAAAGATGATCACAAACCAACCTCACTTCAAGGTCTATCGACATGCTTGAAATCTCCACATCCCTTACGATCGTAGAGCGGATTCTGAAGGACAAAGAATCATGATCAAGGAGATGATCGTAGATTCTGTTCACTCCACTGCTGATGATGTTCAAGCCCAAAACTAGAAGCCTCCTTATGCTCAAGCACTACTATTAGACATTCCCTCATCCTCAACCAGTGATTGGAACTCAACGATTATTCAGATTCTCCAGACTTTCGAAAATCTGTCTAAAGATGAAAATCGGAGAGTCCAAACTGATGCTCAACCAGCTGCTGCCCAACAAATGGATCAAACTACTGTGGAGCAGGAACTACAAAAGAGTTCTGATAATCTAAGCGAGAAAATATCTCTGCTCACTGAAGAATCACATAAATTGACAGTAGCAGGAGATAATTCATTTCAGCACAAGCTTCAAGCTACTGTGGCTGATGTATCTCTCAAACTCCAAGAGAGAGATAACATCTATCAGAAGGCAATGCAAGATCAAAAGACTGAAGCTCTACGAGTTCAGAAGGCAAATGAAAAGAAGATTCAAGCCCTATCTGATAAGATTGACGACCTAAAGCAGACTTTCACAGTGCAATCTTGAACTGGGCCAGCAGGAACTCAAGTTTGAAGTTGCCAACTCCTCCTACCTAATGGAGCAGCTTATGTCCAACATGGAGCAGCTCTCTCAAATGATTGATAACAAAAAGGGGGAGAAAAAGAGGCATAGAAAGAAGAGGAACAAGAGGCACTCAAGGAAGAGCAGAGGGATAAGAGAGAAGAAGTCAAAGAAGAAGACAACAACTACAGTAGAAAAAGAATCATCATCTGAAGGGGAGCCAAAAGATGATGATCACATGATCGCAGAGTCTGAGGGGGAGCATGATCAGAACGATGCTGAAGGGGAGCTAAGCAAAGACAGAAGGTCATCATCCCATGGAGAACAAGAGAAAGGAGAACAAACAGATGAATAGCTGATCAACAGACATCCTGGAAACATACATGTAGCCAAAGAGGTACATCTCTAACTAGTTAGGTATGTTCTGGATCCAGGATGTAAAGTGTCTTAATGTATAAATTGTCATATCTTTATAAATGACATTCATGATTATTTGTTTTAGAAATATAGCTGCTCACTGTATATAAGATTCATTCATAACATGCATATGCACCTACTATTTTTGTCATAATCAAATAGGGGGAGATTGTCAAGAATAAACATGTGAATGATATTCCTATTTAATATATGATTTGATTATGATATATATGTGAATGAATATGCAAGTATGCTTGCATTAAGAAAAGCTGTAAAGTCCATTGATAGATAATAGAAGTATATGTACAAGGACTTAGAATGAATTGATCAAATATGTTGGTTGATCCTACATAAGAAAAACAGCTTTGTAAAGTCCTTAAAAAGAAATGATGTACAAGGACTATAAATATAGAAAGATCAAGCTTGTTAGGTTGATCTTATGATGTAATAGATAGGCTTGTCTGATGGTCGAGCACTGCCCCCGAAGTCGTAGTCTGCCACGAGAGTCGAGGTTAACTCGAGAGCTATCGAGGCAGAATAGGAGTATACAAGATAGTAGATCTCGGAGTTCGTAGACTTTCAGGGGAAACGAAGAAGGATCGTAGTTTGCTGAGGAAGTCATGTTCAGAATCATAGAGACAGTCTGCCTACAAGCAGACCGGTCATCTATCGAAGCCAAGTCAGGATAGTAGACCACACTCTGAGTTCGTAGAGTCCAATGACTATATGCAGAGATCGCAGTCGACCAAGATCAGATGAAGACAACAAGCCCAAGGCAGAAATAGTACAATGTCAAGATCTGATATCGGGATCGTAGTGTCTGCACAAGCCAAATCTGAATCGTAGAGTGCAGAATTATGACCTTAACAAAAGTGCTCACAATGCCAAGGTTGAATCGTAGAGCATACACGATTCTCAACAAATGAGCACTCCCAGAATATCCAAAGGAACGAAGCCTCTGGTTCAAGCTGCAAGCTACATCCAAGGAAACTAGAGAGCACTCAACGAATGGCATGCAGGCTAACAGAAGATCTAAGCACCGACACAATCAGCATCAAGATTGAGTTGAAAGGCCATTCGTGATGAAGTCTTCCACAAGGAGACCCAAAGAAGACTTCAGAAGCTGACTAAGGAAAGTCAGCTAATTCAGTAGCTATCAAGTGAACAGAAGACAACGATCTTGGAAGCAACCAAGATCGTAGTGTTTGCCAAACAAAGAAGGAACGGATGGAAGGTGAACCGAGATACTGGTCAGCCTCTGAAGAGCAAGTCTAAAGTGATTAAGTGCAGGGTCAGTTCATTGATGATAAGTGAACGGGAGATCACAAGGAGAAAGCAAGCTGGACGCGCCATTATTCTGAAGTGTCTTGATATTCAGAAGGGGACTAGAGGAAAAAATTAGGCCCCCCAAACTTAACCTAATTGCTTGTCCCCAAGCAACACAACACAATGCAATAACTAAATATGCAATGCAAATGCAGCTATCTAAATGCCTACATTCCAGCAGTAAAACAGAACAAAATCTATTCATCAAGCCTCAGAGAAATCACAATAAACATGCTAGTACATCATATCAAAACAGATTAATAATTTCCTCGTCAATCATCAAATCTTAACCTGTTATTATTGATATAGTGTGTGTGTGCTTAACATCTATACTAACTGATATGATGCTAAATACAACACATAATAAATCTCTTTAAAGGAATCATACAGTGTAAACTCACAAAATTCACGAACAAGCTAAAACCAACTAAAGACAACTATTCACCAAATTTAAGAGTCCAATCCGGGATACTTATGCTTTATTGTGCTTTACGGGGGCTTTTTGCTCTTTTCCCGTTTTATTGTTTTTTTTTCATATATATATATATATATTTTTTAAACCATGACTGTGCAATGTCTCATTCCATTAGGCTAACAGTGCTACCCCTTAATGAGCTTTCGACCAACGACTCCCAGACCATATAAAACCTTTCGGCGCTAGGTTTTAAGATCCCCCTTCGGGCGTACTTGCTCAAGTAACAAAGACCCCAAAACAAAACTAGCCACGGTAATTTTTTTTTCATTTTTTTCTTCTTTTTTTTTCTTTTTTTTTAAGCTTATATATCCCAAATTTTTCCCCCAAACTTAAGTTTTTATCTAAATTCAGTCATCTTTGCCTATTCATGTCTTTCATTCATTCAAACTAGCATTATCCTCTAGAAGTCCATTATGTGTCAATTTAAACTCAATCAATCAACATAGTTGTTTTTACTGTGCTATCCTTATTATATCAGTTTCAAACAGGTAAAGATTCAAATCATGACAAGAAATCACATCAAAGTCTTAACAGACAATACTATACTTGTCTACTCAATTCCAAACTCATCAGTGGCCAAAACAGACTTAAACTATCTAACGGCTGGAAACATGCAAATACTAAACTTTTTGTTTTTTTTTTAACGATAAAAATGAAAACTACATGAATGCAACTACATGCAAAACTATTAACTGAACATACTATATGAATGCACTAGATAAATACTACATGCATGACCTGGAGCTGGACAATTACACCCCCAAACTTAAATTATGCAATGTCCTCATTGTATATAACAAACAAAAATTAAGAAATTAAGCACTGAGGACTTCCCTGAAAGAAAGAAGATTTATTCCTCGTCAGTATCCTCTTCTTCTAATTCTTCTTCATCAGCCGGGGGGTATGCAGACAATGGTGGAAATTGGTAGGGAGCGACAGCTGGATTATCGAACACTTGGTGTGCACAGATTTTGAACGCTATTGGTAGGCACTCCCCCAAACTTAAATTTCACCAAATTTGCAAATTACTAAGCACACTATACTTCCAAGGGAGTACAAGCAACAATTAAGAGTACCCACACCCACTTGAGCCAACACAATGATAGAAACTAGCTTCAAAGTACTAACATAGCTATTATCCAAGTGAATCCTAAATAATTTTCAATAAAATCTTGTGTACTTACTTGGTCATAGCCAAATATAATTTTTCAATCAAATTTGGATGAGCAATTTGAGCTTTGAACCCTTACTTTAGATAGATGTGGCTTGAATGTAAAGTGGTGCCCGATTTGGTGAAGAAGGATGACAAGATGGAGCTTGAGTGACTTAGTTTGGGTAAGAGATTTAGTGTTTGATTATGATTTTACAAGAAAAAGATGATTATTGTGGCTTGATTAGAGGAGGGTTGAGAGTTGAGTGAGTTTGAGTTGGAGTAGAAGAGCAAGAATATGTTTGATTTGGGTTTGGAAGAGTTTAGCTCGATTAGGGCTTCTTTTTTTTCTGTTGGAGCGCCTAGACGCTTGAATTTGCACTGTCTGGAGCGCCTAGACGGTTGTGCTGCATTTTTGGTACTGACTTGGAGCGCCTAGGCGCTTGATTTGGCCTTGGCTGGAGCACCTAGGCGCTTGCTCCTTTTTCCAACATTTTCTGCTCCGGCGTCCTTTGGGAAAATGGTCATAACGTCTTCGTCCGAACTCTGATTTAGATGATTCAAGATGTTCTGGAAAGAGGAAAAGTAGATCTACAACTTTCATTCTTGAAGTTTTGCGAAATAATATCCGGAACTATAGTCAAATTGGCTCTGAAGTGACTGCTGTGTAAATGGCAAGCCGAAAATGCGAATCTAGCCACCCTAAACGTCGATCCATGTAACTTTTGTCCCAAATCTCGTCAAATACCCCCAAACTTAAACCTTTGCTTGTCCTCCTTTCCTGCAATAAATTGAATATCTGTTAGAGAACGAGGGATGCAACAAATCCTAAACTATAAAAGTTTAACCACTAAATAAACTAACAGTAAAGTAAATTAATAAAAGTAAAAATAGAAAATAACAATAAAAATTCCTGGGTTGCCTCCCAGTTAGCGCTTAGTTTATAGTCTTCAGCCCGACTTTCTTCTCTTTCTCTATCCAATTCCCCTTCGAAAATTGAGGAACCCTCCATCCATTAGTAATAACGTAACTTTCGAGAGTTTGCCATCAGTAAGAGTTATTGATTCAAATTCACCTAGCTTGTTCTTTATAGGTAGATTCTCTTTTACAACCTTCAAATAACTAGGCATTTTCCGAGTTGTATCTATGAACGAAGTTTTACGTTGAAGCTTTTTTAGAACAACTGGTTCTTCATCTCTCTTCCCATTCTCTTCACACCATGGCACCAATTTTAAGCTAGCTTTCATATCATATATACCTTTATCGAAAAAATGACTACCAATTGGACACATAATTGCAAATCTAACCGGATCCTTAAACTTTGGTGGAGAAGATATATGGGGCACTATCAAAATCAGTTCATCTATGTCAGAACTCAAGGCTAGATCTTTGGCGTCCTTCTTTTCCTGCTCCCCACTTGTCTCCTCCCTTTCCACATCCTTTTCTTTTGGAACATCCGATTCCCGATTTAGCGTGGGCAATCCATCAGTCTCAGGAACCAAGTTGCTTGACACTTCACCTTAAGGGCGATTGATGATGGCGTTGAAAAGTTGTCCTGCCTGGTTCTCAAGATTTCGAATCGACATCTCCTGACTATTCGTCTGGTCCTTAATCAAAACCATGAACTTGGAAATAAGTCCTTCCAATTTTAAAATCCTTTCTTCTTCATGATTAGTGAGTTGAACTTGTAATTCAGGAGTGTATGATTGGCATGGAGCAAAGGGTTGGGCTAGATTGTCATCGCTCCATGAAAGATTTAGTGTATTCTCCCACTCATGATGTTAATTACTAGAATAATCATAATTATTGGGATAATCGCTGAAGTCACCACTATATTGTAACGACTCGAAACTGATGGTGCATTGATGACTCGGATGGTTTCCACCACAATACTCACATATCACCGCTACACTTTGAATACGTTGTGCTGATAAAGAATCAATCTTCCTTGAAAGTGTCCCAAATTGTGCTGACAATTCATCGAGTCCATAATTCTTTGCCTCCCTTGGCCGAGTCATTCTCGAATATAACCAATGATAGTCATAGTTGTTCATGGTGCCTGAAAAGGAATTAGACTAGAGACACAAAAAAAAAATAAAAAAAATAAATAAAATGTTTAAATTAAGATTAATTTCATTAAATTTAATAATGACAAAATATTAAACTAATTTCCCCGGCAACGGCGCCAAAAACTTGTTGCCTAAATTTTTAATAGCACTTTACCACGCAAGTATACGCGTTCAATTGTAATATTCAGCAAGCAAGGATATCGTTCCCACGAGGAAATAGACTAATATTTATCAATTACTAATTCTAACGCAATTAATCCTATTTTAAACTAACAAAATTTTGTTTATGATTTGAAAATTAAACTTAACAAACTAATAATTAAAAATCAAAATTTCACAAGAATAACTGCAGATTTAACAGATTAAGATTACAACTTCCCTTGGTATTTCATTTAAACTAACTTACTTCCCATTTAAAATAAATCAATTAATATGAATCATTATCCAAGAATGCTTTATGAATATTCACGCACTTCTTCCAAAGACACGTGAACAAATCCTCCTAAATCCAATCTTTAAGATGCAGAATTACAAGGAACACCCCAATTAATCAACTCACTATATTCCTATGTGAATCAAGTTAATCAGGGTTTACGCACAAATTCTTTCAATGGATACAAAAGACACATAGGTATATTCCTATCCTACATGCTAATCATATTAACCCTATTCAGATTATATGAACAGATGTTATCATATCTAGATCTCAATCTATACTCCATCTTCCAATTTCATATAGATTATCACAGTAATTGTTGGCCAAACAATTAATCAATTAACATAAGATATAATAAACAATTCAATAAAAACTAACTTTCATTCAATGGGAAGCTTGCAATTTAAACTACATACCAAGTTCCGTTGCAATCTTAATTAAAATTTAGTTCATGATAATATTAAAGAAAAACATCATCCAAATTAATAATCCAAACATCCCAGATAGTTACAAAAGATAAAACTAGAGAAGAGAAGAAGAAACTCTGAATTTGCTCTTAAACTCTCTCTTAGATCTTTAGCCTTTGCAATTCTCCTTTGTGTTTTCCTCCTTGTTCTCTCTGTAATTCTCTTGAAAAATTGATTGATTCCTTGAAAAATTCGTTCTTTTTCCCTTTTCTAGAGTCCTCTCCTATTTGTATTGGTCTCAGCCATCATTCAGACTCCTCTTTGGCTTCAAAAACCCACTTGGCAGCAACAAAACGCAACTTTCTACGCACTAGAGCGCCTAGGCGCTCATCATAGGGCATTTTCAAGCGCCTAGGCGCTTGGCTAGGACCACAGAATTACAAAAATGCCACTCAGCTTTAATTTTCATGATTTTTGACCTTTTTCTTCTCCGAAATGACCAATTTGTCCCTCCAGCTCCAACCTACAACAAATAAACACAAAACACATAAAAAAACACTAAAAACAATTAAATATAACAATAATTAAGTTTAATAATATCGGATTCATAGGTATAAAACCTACTCATCAGGCCATCAGTCTCTGAGAATAGTCGAGGCAAACAGAAGTATTGAAGCACTGCACAATACAAGGAAGAGGTGTTCTATATTGAAGATCCAATCAACACTCTTCAAGATCGTAGTGTTAACTCAACCAGTCAATGAGTGACACTCAACAAGCCACTACGATCAGGTCCTTGAAGACATGCATCAGAATCGTAGAGTTCGAATAGCTGAAGAGTGAAGCATTGGCAAAGGTTAAATCTGAAGGGTAAATATTCGGATAAGTGCTTATTGAGAGCATCGATGCAATAGGACAACCTCTGATCGAGAAATCAGAAAGAGGTAACTAAAGTCTTCGACCTGCCCAAGACATTAAAGTGATACATCTGGCAGGGTAGGTGAAACAGTAGACTGCAGCGTCAAAAAAAGTATGACATGTCACATCAAGTAATCTACCTTAAGCAACTCGAGATCTGTGAAGAGATTTGAATAGCCTTCAACGGCTACTTTTCCAACAAAAGGATTGGGAAGAAGTATAAATCTAGAAGAGATTCAAAGATCGAAGGTTGCTGGAGTTGTCGAGTTTGGAGATAAGGTGGACTGATCTAAACCATGTGAAATAGTGAATCCGAAGGCTCACTCTACGATCAACCAAGAACACTCAGAAGTCAGATAAAGAAAGAAGTAGAAGTATGAGTTCTACTATTTAGAAATGAGAGTTCTACTACATGAAGAGTGTTCTGAACTGCTGAGAGAAAGAATAGCATTATGTCATCTTGATGTCCATCATGGGAAGACTCTATGTACAATAAAGAATAGCCTACAGTCATCTTAGCAAGTCCATCATGAGAAGGCATCAAGTAGCAAGAGGGGAGATCACAAAAGCCATCTTGGTGTCAAGCATGAGAAAGCTTCTAAGTACCTTACAGAAGAGCTTACAGTCATCTTAGAAGCCTCTCATGTGCAGCCATCAAGTACCAACAAGAATGATCTTCAAGGCAGTTCATCAAGGGATCATCCGGAGTAGTTGAGCAACCTAAGAAGTTGAGCATTATGCAACACTCAACTGCTCTTCAAGGATGACCAAGTAAAGCTGCTAAGGATAGAAGATGTTCAGAGCATGAAGACATCTTAGCAGCTCAGCACCAACTCACTACTAAAAAATTGAACTATAGCTACGGTCGCCGACCATCGCTATAGGCCAAAAGACCGTCGCTATAGGCTATAGCGACAGTCGCCGACCGTCGCAGTAGAAGCCATCGCTAAAACCTATAGCGACGGTCTTTTGGCCAATAGCGACGGTCGGCGACCGTAGCTATAGGTCATGCCAAAATCGTGTTTAGATGTCTATAGCGACGCTCAACGACCGTCGCTATAGGCCTGTGCTTTATAGAACACTATAGCTACGGTCGATGACCGTCGCTATAGCCTTTTTATATTTAAAAAAAATTAATTAATAATGCAAATTTATTCAACAAAAACAAATACAATATAAAATAAAATATAAAAAATATTATATACATCATTTAAAATCTCCATGGCTTTTCACTTCATACATATAAATTAAATACTATGCTAGTAAACTTACAAATACTTAACAGCCACAACCTACTTCTATAAATGTGGTACATGGCTCTTCTCTTCATACATATAAATTATCAATCTCCATTGTTTTTATTAATGCCCAGATACACCAGTAGTCAGCAAGTCTAACAATTGATAGCCAATAATACATAATATAATAACTGCTCCGATGATGATTCATCTGAAACAACAAACACGTACGATATATTCATGGAATCCAGCTTCTTTATTAGTGATTTCAGCCTCGTTTCGGCTCTGTTCCTTGATTTTACCTCTTTTCTCAACTGCTTCTTTAATTCAATCAGCTATATGGTTAAAGTGATAGAGAGGAGATGAAACATGGAGTACATTTTCTTGAGAATTTTAAAAATACTAGAATTTGAAATCAAAATCTAATTACAGGACAAAAATAATATAAATCAGTGGAGTTGCATACAGACCTTGTTGCCCATTTGTTTTGCCTCTTCATTAGCAACCCTTGATGCCCCTCTTTCTGCAAGCAGTCTCCCTCTTAAACACTCCAAAGTCTTCAATCCATCATCTCTTTCCATTTTCTTATCACTGACACAAAAACCTTTGCAACAAGTAATGTGAAAATTAGCATTAGTAATTAGCGATACACAAAAACCCATTGCAGCAAGTAATGTGAAACAAACATAAATGCATTTGAAAGCCATTGCAAATGGGCAACAAGGCCTGTAATGCTTTCAAATGTATTCATGTATATATGTTTGATAGCCAATAATACATAACTATTGAATTACAAATATATTTTGTAGCTAGTAATGTGAAACAAACATAAATACATTTGAAAGCATTAATAATTAGCAATATTGTTGATTTAATTGAGTTCTAACTCATTACTTGTGACACCCCCAAATTCGGGTTACCTGACCCCCGAGTTTGGTGTTCACGATCCATAATATAAATAACATTTAACTACTCATAATATATATAGATAGTAACTTTCATAAGTATTTATCAGAGTTTAATAATACATCACCCAGGTTTTCTAACCTTAACTTTACAAATATACCCTTTAGATATACAAAAAGGGTTTACAATACAACATAATAAATATGCTAATCATAACTAATTTATTACAACGCCTTTGCCTTTGTCCTTTGCAGCACCTCCTGCAACTTCCTCTCTAGCTGAAAGGTTTTATTTAGCAAGGGCGAGCAACTAATTTGCCCCGCAAGTTAAGGCATACAATAAATGTATAAGAATTCAAAACAACAGTCTATCTATTTTGATAGAATGAAATCAAAGTTCGGGGAACTTTGAAATGGCTGAACAAATCTTTATTCAATAACAAGTTTTCTCGTATTCTATACAACACAATAATTCAATAATGAAAGAGTGCAACGCTTCCAAAGTTTCTACGATATTCTAATGAATAATCAAGAATCAATTCTACGAAATATCAAAGTGGAATGTTTTCCAGATTTATACTGAGCGATCACACAAGATCTTGAACTTATTATCTCGGGTAGATATCAAAGATTTACTTTGATAAATACTCAGGTGTATTAGATAACCATAAAGATTAAATCGTACCCCTCTGCAAGTACAACAAGTGATCAGCTTATTATACTCTATATTATGCATAATACTCAAAACACGCGCAAAGGTCGAATTCACGACCAACAAAATGTTCCCTTTATATAAAAGGTTGTTCTTCTCAGTCTTAGAATCAAAAGTTTGATTTTACAACGAAATACTGGGATTTCAAATTCTATTTGCTTCTCTTCTCAAACCTAACAAGTTTTTACAAATGTTTGTCTAACCAGAATAATTGGCTAAGACATTTCTCAACATAATTTGACAATAAACAGGAATTATCTGTACTGTCAATTCTAACTTCTACAGATATGAATATTCAACAACAGTAATTCTACGAATATATATTTTCTAATTCAATAATTTAATTTCAACAATAAATCCCTGGACGTGGTATAATTAGCAATAATTATCCACCAATAATAATTGAATGAAATAACTCAAGGTTGAGTTAGGGAACTTGCCTCTTTCGCTGATTACAACTACACAAAATACTTATCTGCTTCCGAAAGACCTATAACCAATAATATCGGTCTAACAATTAGCACAATAATTCACATAACACACAACACTGTAATTCATAGTCAAACTTCTCCTAGACACATTACCACATAGCTAAAACAGTGTTTATAACCTATATAAACACTTAACAGGTCAAACTAGTTCAGTCTGGTCCATTCTCGGTGTTCTGGTCACCCTATTCGACAATTAACACATTTATTGCCAAGTAAGTTCGATTTCTAAGCTTCAATAATTAAGGTTTTTAATTATACAATTTATTTTCTAAATTTAAGATTAGGGTTTTAAATCCCTTATTAAGGTTTATTAATTACAAACCTTATCCGATCAATTATTGATCAACATAATCAACATACCGTACAAACACATTCTTAACAATATAATTATTTTAATTATATTTTCTACCGAATCCCTATCCGAAAATTAGGGCTAGGATTTTCTAAAGTTGTTAAGCACAACTCTACTCTATTTTCTTAGTCAAATCACATATTAACTAATTCTCGAGACTTGTCTCACAAATTCTCAGTACAATATTAACAGTCAATGTCAATATTAAATAAAAAAAAATTTATTCGTAAAATTTTAATTATTTGAAATCCCGGGTTATCACATTACTTGATGTACAGTATGTAAACATTATGATGTGAAAAAATAGTCTTGTGTGTGTGTGTGTGAATATATATATCATTCTAGCTGAACTGGTGTAGGAATTCTCATGCATGATGATTGTGCAACTTATTGTGATAGATTTAGTCCAAGGCCATAAGCTATGAATACAATTTTTTTTTTGAAGTCCCGAGAAGTGCAATAATCTAATAATTAAATACAGATTATTAATAACCAATCAAATCTTACTAGAAGAAAAATAAGTAAACTCAATTAATTTTAATCATTAGGTTAAGACGTCAAAATCAATCATTTAACCATAGATGTTCCAAGCAAAGCATTAGTAGAATGGAATTTTCCATACCATACCAAATCAATGAATCTCTTTGCTCTGAATTAATTAGTAGAATTTGTATTGCAATGGCTTCATTGGCTATCAATTGTAGATTATGCTACTCAATATTATGTATTATTGTCTATATCTATATAACAAAATACAAATGACAATGATGTGTAAAGGATCAAATTATCATAAATCTACGAAAAAAATGCAGATTACTGCCAATTACATATAAAAATGCACTCCACAACTTGCAACTGCTGAATGCAGAAAATCTATGAGTATTCAAGATATTGCATTACATAATCAATTACTCCAATATTGTATGTCCATAAGATATTTCCATTAGAACTTAGAAGCCAACTTTAGTTCAACTTTTAGCAGGCAAGCAAAAGACAAGTTTCCGACATTTGATGACCAATGACAGTTATCATATGCATGCCAACCAGAACTCTGGAACAAGTTCAAAGAAAACTTACATGAAAACAATTCCCATTGCAACAAGGTGATGAATATCATATTTCACTCTGGTTGGTTACTCTCTAAACGTTGGATGGTTTTATTGAAATTAAGGTTGTACTACTTGCAATCTCCATAGAAACAAAACAAAACAAAAAAATCTAGATTTTGTTTTATTTAATACTAAAAGGACAAGACATAAAATACTGCTCATGGGACAAGAGCATAGGCCATCTCTTTCTATAGCTTCTGACCAAGTCATTAGGATTTAACAAATACTTGAACCTTTGTTCTTGAATCTTTAACATATATGTAAACAACATGAAGGTTTGGTATTACATTCTTTTAGTTGGAAACAGGGAAACTATATGCAAATAATACTCCATTCCAAGCGAAAGCAACAAAGGGTACAAGTTGGATTGGCTTTTGGGTCACTGTTATGGTTGTGGCTTGTGGGATGAATAACTTTATGCGGTGAGAAAGGCACGTTAGAGGGAGTATGTAATTACATATACTTAGATATACAATTTTCTTTTTTGTCACTATCAAAATTATATATATATTTATATCAAATGACATGAACTTTATCTTGAATTTTGGAAAGGAAGGGAGTAACAACCAGCTCAAATTGTGACAATCTCAATTCCAAATACTACACTCTTTTAAAATCCAAGTGACAGACCATCATTTTACCAGAAATGCAAATACTGACTTACATAAACTAGCATTCATGTTCAGTTATGGCTGCTCCAAGTTTTTAGCATCCATTTTAGAAAATAATTCCCAATTTATTAATTCAAACTCTATCCTAGAACAAAAACTTTTGTGCATAAAACATTTTTACTCAAATCATATCTTGGATTTTAACTAAATTTAATTTAGTAAGCATAATTCTTTTTCACTTCATTTAATTTATTTTTTTCCCATAAATATTTTTGTGTATATGAGATTTATTCTAGTTAGGAGACTAAAGTGACACAACACCAAACTGCCACCAATGAATGCGTGTCAGCACAACCGTATTGATTTTGCTTACTGTTTCACCTTATCAAAATTATATTCTAGTTATGGCTTACTGTTTCACCTTATCAAATGATTTGCTCGGGATCCCTATTGATTTTGGCACTAGATGTGAGGTGTTGGTATATCAATTCTCAAACAACTTCATCAAGATACTTAAAAATGTATGTTTACAAATTAATAGGAGATGCATAATCTGTCCTTACCTTATTCTTTGGGTAAACTTTCCCCTTGTACCAGGTGGGCCTGTTTTGAAGGTTTATAGGAACCAATTTGATCTTTTCTTGCAACCCCTGCATTTCCAAATTTAATGAACAATCAACTACTCCAACTCAAGTCCAATCAATCCTAATAAATTGCTGTGAAAGACAATATCAATACAATCTAAAAAATTACTAAACAAACCAAGAGTCCAGAGTTAATAGCAGGTACCGAATGATGGATTAGTTATGTTTACTAATATTCAAACCTCTAACTTGTAAACCGTTTGGAAGAAGTATCATATAGTATAATCAGTGTTTCTAGTGCAAACGAAAACAAGACAAAAGCAATATATAGTGACAGAAGAGTAAGTAAGAACACAAAATCTTCAAATTCCTGGCGATCCACACACGCTGCGCAAACGGGCATAAGTAATTAATATACAACCTTCAAGCAAATACAGCCAACAACCAAACATAATCATCATATATAATGAACGAATTACCTAGTATGAGAACAAACAAGTAAAATGTGAAAGAGTTTTGGATATTACATCGTCCAATGGAAATTCTGTGAACCATATGAACCAACTCACTCTCGCAGCTTCGCCCAGATTAACAAATCTTTAGTCCCAAACTTTAGATTGCTTTATCCATTTCAGATCTCCATTCAGCTTCTTTGGCTTTAGAAATTACGAATGAAGATAATTTGGGGGGGGGGGGGAAATTGGAGCGAAGATATTGAAATAATTTGGGGGAAAGTGGGAGGGTTTTTTTTCTTAAAAAGAACCTCTATGCCTACGGTTCCGTGTCGACTGTCGCTATAGATATTCTATAGCGACGGTTACGTGCCGACCGTCACTATAGCTCGTCGCTGTATGTCGAATTTCTAGTAGTGAATCCAATAACAACAACTTAACAAAGCCAGGGCCTGAGGGGTCCTGGTCCGAAAGGACTAAACAAAGTAGGGCCAGAAGGGTCCTTGTCTGAAGGGACTAAACAAAGTTTCAAGCCTGCTGGGCTTGAAGAGTTCCTAGGGAACTAGAGGAGTCCCAAGGCTGCTGGACTTGAAGAGTTCTTAGTGAACTGAAGTCCCAAGGCTGCTGGCCTTAAAGGAATCTTAGTGATTCAGGGTGCTGCCCTTCCTTAGTGGAAATCCTGCTAGTTGAAAGCAGAAGAGTGGATTACGAGCTTGAGTCTCTAAACCACTTAAAACCCCCCTGTGTCTTTTATATTATTTCATTTACATTATGTACTATAACTGCTATAACTGCTATGTATGTTTTAACTGCTTACAACTAAACTTACTCTACGAACAATGTATGTATGATTATGAATATATCAATGAAGGGGATCTTTTACTTATTCCGCTGTGCTTGAAAAGATTCTTATGTTTGTCATATGTTAATTATGAACAATATAATATAAACCAGAAAAGTATTTGAAATAAAAAGGATCTATTCAACCCCCCTTCTAGATCTATTGTGCCCTCTGGGAACTAACAATTGGTATCAGAGCTGGTTCTCATGCTATATTCAAAAGCTAATCGCTTTGAGTCTGATCCCAGACACTAACATTGTTCTAAACTTAGTGTAGTAGTAAGTAACTTGTTATATGCAGATGAGCTCACATGTAGGAAGTATTGTGTATAGGTTAAATGTGTATATACACTTAAAGCTGCTCAGATTGGTTCATGGTCTCTATTGGTACATCAACAAGACCAATCCTAGCCTGCAGTCAATCTTGTAGTCCTAAGACCAGACGAGAGAACTCAAGAGACATCAATGACAAAGAGTCAAGCACCCACCAGTCTGAAAGATGAAGAAGTCACACATGTTAAGAAATGCTTATCGAGAGAAGAAAGAAGATCTTCTCAAACTTATGTCTGGCCAACCAACAGCTGGGTGCAAACTCTTTCAGCTAAAGGATGTCAAAGATCTTAATGCTGAGATTCTCTTGGCCTATATCTTCAAGACCACTACTGATTGGTTAAAGGCCGACAAGAGAAATAAGTTGTCAAGAGAAAAATTAAAGTTATGCACTCCAATACCTAAACTCAGTATATCTACGATAAATGACTGTTTAGTAACTGATAGTAAAAAGGTACGGTTCCTCACTATTATAAATGTACATCATAATTGCATCTTCTTATGAACTATAACAATATTTTGTCAAGGAGTTATAATCTACCTAAAAAGGTGAAGAGAGAAAGTAACCTGGGGATGGAAACTCAAATGACTATAAACTTTCTCTCCATCCAAGTTTTTAGGTTGAAGATGACATCTTGAAGGAAATCTGAAATGGGGCATAAGAGCATCACAGGCCTAATAAACTTTTTTGTGAAGTAATCTTTGCTGGTGGGTTAGTATGTATGTACAAGCCTATGTTCTAAGTGTTTGACAACACACAGAGCATGATCAGCTTTGACAGATTTTTCAACTTGTGAGATTCCTGGACTCGTAACTTCTTCGTTATAAGTCCGAATTGGCTCGTTCAAGAGCCTACGGTTCAAAAATCACATACTCTACGTGGTCATGCAAGAATTTTATCTATTTGACTTCGTTTGCTAAAATTTCACCTATTAGTTCATTTCTAACAAAAACGGTAAACGTTCGTGAACGTTCAACGCTCGTTTCTTCGTTCTAAGTCGGAATCCGGTCATTTTCGAGTCCGCAACTCTATAATGCCAAATACGACTTGTCTCCATCGAAAACCAACGTTTCCGAGTTCAAACACAAAATATGACTTCCATTCTGAGAATTTCACGAATTCGACTATTGTCGTCCAATCGTGTGAATTCCGGCAAACTTCATTACTAATGATCTTCATCATTCAAAATGGATTCATTTCAATAACTAGACATCTCAATCTATATATTACAATAACTTATATTCAAATTAGGTTATGACTTATTCCTTATAAGTTCATAAATTAACTAGTTCTTCATTCCCAAGTGAGGAAGCATGGAAGCATTATACCAAAAAAAATTCACAGCGGAGTTTGCTACCTGAAAGAAACTAAGTCCCAATGATAAGACAGACGGCCAGATGATGGCCATGATTTCGGCAATGAAATGTGCTCACTTTACCAAGCCGCCTGAGTCTGCAGTTATCTCGGTGGTCAAGGAATTCTATGCAAATGCTAATGTTGATGGACCCGCGGTTGTGCCAGTTCGGGGTAAGTTGATCTACTTTGACAGTTGTGCTATCAATAATGTTTATGGGACTCCAAATTGCGATGGGCATGACTACCCGGAGCCTGGGCTGCGGAGTTACAACACTAATGAGATTATTGCTAAACTCTGCAAGCTTGGGACTTTATGGAAGACCAATGAATTCCACAGTGAAAAGACGTCTTTCCCCCAACAGCCCTTAAGTTGTTATGGTAAGGCGTGGTATTCTTTCATTTGCGCAAATATCATGCCAACACATCACATCAGCGACATGACCAGAGATAGGGCAGTTATGCTCTATGTTATTATCATGGGCTTAAAGGTTGATGTCGGGGTGCTTATTCAGGAGTCGATTAAGAAATCCATATGAAGCAATGCCATGTCGGGACTCCTTCACCCATCTCTAATTACACGTCTATGCAAAAGAGAGGGTGTAAAGTGGGAAAAGGAAGATGTCACATAGGCACCCATGGTCGTAATTGATCATAGCATCATTGCCCATTATGGAATTTGGGAAAGAGCATCGTCGCATCCTGGAGGCGAGGGCTTTTTTCTTGCGCCACAGCCGCCGCCGTCCACTAAATCCGCTACTGAAGTCAGCACCTCCACACAAGTGCCTGGGCCCCCATCATCTGAGGCTATTCCACCAGGAGCCCTAGCAGAGATATTGGGCAGTCTGAACTTCTTGTACTACAAGGTTGATCATATAGCTCAATGGAATAACCAATTCAATCACTACAATGCAGAATTCGTGAACACAGTGTCTAACATTTATTATGCTCAGGGAGGAGATGACACAGAGTCTCTGCCATTTCAATTTCCAGAACCTCAAATCTCCGCGCCTTATTTGCCATAATTTTCGCCTCGGGAGGAGGCCCACGAGGATGAGCATGTCAATGTAGATGATGATGCTGATGATGGTGATGACGGCGGTGATGCAAAAGATGCTTGATGCTGCAGTTTGGAGGCCATTGAGGACATTGGCCAAATTTTAAGTTTGGGGGAAGATCTCTTTTAATTTTAGTATTATATATGAACTGCTATTATGTTTAATGTTTATTTATGTTTAATCTGTGAGGGATGTGAGAATCATTTAGAATGTATAGCCTCAGACTTATGGGCTCTATAGCCTTTAACTATGTTTTAATTATGTTTATGGTTAATGGTTTAATTTTATTTTGTGAATGGTTTATTTTGGATGCATGATGTGATGCATAATAGTATGTTTATTATATATGGATGCATGCTTTTGGTTGTATATATGAATGCTCTTAGTTATATATTTATTATCATGTTGGGATTGTGTTAGTTATCTTGTGATTTTTGGGATATCTTGATTAATTCTGATATTATTTTGTTGATAGCCATATTTTTGGGTTTTACACTGATGAATTGGTATACTTGATGCCGTGTGTTATGGCTTTACCCTATTTTGGCAAGGGTAATGTATCTTTTATCGCTCCTTGCCTTTTATATTTTGATTAACCCTATCACCCGATATGTAGCTGTTCATATGTTGGGTAAGGGTGTTATAGCGTTTAATTTTTTTTTTGTAGCTAATGACAAGAGCCAAGTAGTTATATCTTTTCTCTTAGAATCGTTTCAAGCATTTGTGAACTAGGGTGTGTTATTTGGATAATTCGAGACTGTATGGATCCGTCCTTTTTAGCCAGCATTGACCAATTATTTTAACTAGTTCTGTTCCCAGATTTAGATTGTTTGCTTATTGTTTTAAAAAAAATTGCACCCAGTTAAGACTCCTTTGTTTTCAAGGTAATCAAAGATGTAGACTCTTTTACAATTTGGGATCTTTAGTTCTGGTACATTTATAGTCTTGTGGTGGGTCGAGATGGAGCGTAAAATGAACTCGCCCCATAAACGCAATGCAAAAAAAAAATTATAGCCTTGCAGTGGGTCGAGATGGAGCATAAAACGCACTCGCCCATAAACGCAAATCTATCTTAAGTCATGCGGTGGGTCGAGATGGAGCGTAAAACGCACTCGTCCATAAACGCAAACTTGCAAGATAGAGCATAAAATGCACTTGCCCAATAGGTTAGATGTTACTTCAATACTAGAACCTTTAGATCCCTTCTTGTATTTGCGTCTTATTCATAATGCTTGTGATTTTGTGAGTTGCAGAGTAAGCTAATTAGTTATCACAATTGACTGTGTGATCTTAATTTGGGCTATGATTGTGACAACCCGATATTTTCTATATAAATAAATCATAAATTTTGCGTATAATTTTTTTTTAAATAAATAGGAATGATATGTGTCATGGTAATGTGTAACTATAATTATTTGTGTGATAAATAAAATTTATTTATTACATTTAGTATTGCAAATAAATTTATTTATTTATTTTTGAAATTATTGATTATAATTTTTATACTAATTAATTACTTATTGGAAATGCTTTTATTAATTATTTTCTATGAAAGTATAGGTATATATTATTTAAATATATATGAAAGGATTTTAAAATAAATATAATGATTATTTCATCATATGAATTTTTTCAGGATATTAAGTTAATTATTTTAACTTAATTTATAAGGATAAATATGAAGAATAAATCAGATATGGAATCCAAACCCTAATTTTGGATTATTGTCAAGGTATGAGAAAAATAATATAATATTAATTATATTTTTATTTTTCAGTGCTATAAATATATGTTGAATGTACGTGTTGATGATGATTGGTCAATAATGGTGTTTAATTTTTAAACCCTAATACTAATAGAGTAAACCCTAGTTTTCTGTAGAAAACCCTAATTTCCAATAACTAGAAACCCTAATTCGGAAATCTAAACCGGGGATTTAATTAGTCAAGAATAGTGTTACTATGATTAATATCATGTATGATAGACTTTAATTACTAATAAAAGTAAACTTAATTAGTAAATTAAAACCCTAAAACCTAGAACCCTAATTTAATTGATAGAAACCCTAATTATCAAAATTCTAACCCTAATTGCTTTATTAGCAAAGTTAATTGTGATTAAGAGTAATAAACCCTAATGTCCACGTATTAGATATTTACAAACTTATTTTAATTAACAAAGATATTATTTTAAAAATTTTAGAAGCTAAAATTATTTTATTTCATTTTATAATCCTAATTGCTAAATCCTAAATTTGGAATCCTAGACTTTTGCTAAAATTGACTCAAACCTTAAACCCTAAAGGTTTCATTAAATAGCAAATTCTAGAAATATATGGAATTGTCCAAAATGCCATTAATTGATTTATCAAATGACTATTTTACCCTTTTGCACATTCTTTAATTGGATAACTTGTGTATCTAGCCAAAATGTAGTTGCTCATCAAATCCTACCAACTCTCTTGACTTTAATAATCAGCAACATGCCACAAAGCTAGCCAATACATTGCATCTTGTATTCTATAAATAGATTGAGAGAGAAAAAGTGACAATTGTTAGCCAATTTTGCACAAACTCTCTAACAAGCCCCTCTCTCTCTCTAACCAACGAAAACCTAAGGCATTTCAGTCCTATTTTGAAGCCCCACATCCTCCATAGGCAAATCACAAACAACTTGGAGAGCTAAAATCAAAAATCAAAGCATAAAGGTATAAAAACCCTAATCTTAGAAATCCTTCGATTTATTGTTAAATGTTGTAATTGATTGTTTAAAGATGTGTTATAAGGTGTCAATTGAAGTTCTGGGTTGTTAAATCTATGACCCATAACATCAAAGTTCATGATTTTGAGTTTTTAATAAATCTGGAAATAGGAAAATTTGTGTTTTACAACCAAATGTCAGATCTTATAACTCCGTGTATATTAAGTGTTTTTGATGTTTAAAACTTGTAACATGTAGTCTGTAATGTGCTCTTTAAGATGCAAAAATAATCAAGGCTAGATCAATTGTAGATCGGAAGTTATAGCCGGTCAAAACCCGTTGACCAAATCTGCCAAATTACCGAACCCAGAAAATTCAAGAGCAATGTCCGTGTCCAACTTTGACCGGCCAGATCTTGCTGATGTTTTGATATTTTGTGTTATGATACTTTGTAATGGTAGACCTGCATGTTATCTACAAACTGAAGTTGATAGATCATATAAACGTTATACGAACATCAAGTTATAAGGACTCAAAGTAGGTACCTCAAATCTGTTAAACTCTGACAAGCCGAAGAACAGCGTTGTCAGGTTTTTGGAGAGCTTAAATCTCTCTGATCTGATGTTGTTTAGCCACTAAACTTGTTATGTACTTGTAGTATTACATGAGTACTACAACATGAAATCAATTTTAAGCCCAAAATCGCATTATCCTAAGAGATATAACCGGTCAAACCACCCCTTAGCACACTGTCAAGATTTTCTGGAAATCCTCAAGAACACCTATAGCGACAGAAAGTGTCGCTATAGCCTTTTAGCGACGGTTTTAATTATAATTTCTGGAAATTAATAAAAAAAATTGATAAAAATGGTTTTTAATTATTAAAAATACATAATAAATTCTAAAAAATTATTTTAAAGTCCAAAAATTATATTTTTATTATTTTGTATATATTTCATAAATATTTAATATTTTTGGAATATTAAAAGTATTTAATTTATTTAATTACAATATTAAATAAATTATTTAAAAATGGTTTTAATTCATTAAAAATCATGAAAAAATTATATTATTGTGTTAGAAAATATTTTTGAGTTATTTTTATAACTTTTAATATTTTGTGATAATTTTCATTAATAAATCAATATTAATGATAGTTAAGTTATTGATTAAATAAATTAAATAAATGAATTAAAAAATGATTTTATTATATTAAAAATCATTTTAAATAATAATAAGGTATTTAAGAATATTTTAAGTTATAAAATATAAATTTTAATATTTAATGGTTAATTTTGTTAATTAATGATTAATAATGATATTAAAGTTATTTAATGATTATATTAAATAAATTAGTTTAAAAATAATTTTTATATTATAAAAATTATTTTAAATGAAAATAAAGTGTTTAAAGATATTTTAAGTTATAAAGTATAACTTTTAATATTTAAAGGATAATTTCATTAATGATTAAATATTAATGATATTTATTAATGACTAATGATATTAAGTTTATTTAATACTTATATTAAATAAATAGTTTAAAAATGGTTTTATTTATTTAAAAATGATATAAATGAATTAAAAATATTTTAAGTTATAATTAATGACTTTTAATATTTAGATAATAGTTCATTAATATTTAAATATTAATGATAATAATGATTTTAAATGTTTTAAAAATCATTTAAGGGTAATATTTATATGATAAGAATATTTTGAGTTATTATACATAACTTTAAGATTTTGGCAATGGTTTCATTAATAGTTTAAAAATTGATTAAATGTTAATAATAATAGAATTATTTGATGTTAAATCATTTAATAATGATTCTGATATTTCAAAAATTATGATAAATGATAATAATTATTTAAAAATTATTATAAGTCATTTAAAAATTATATGACTGATATTTACGAATGTTGAACTTTGAGATAGAGTCTTAGACTCGATTATTACCCGATAAAGCTATCAGCAGACCGCCATGGTTCAGAAATTGATCTGGACTTAGATAAATTAGTTAGTTAATTATTTATTTGTGATTCAATGGTTGTTAAGGTTATGTGACTATGTGACTAGGAATGTGCTGACTGCAATAGGCAGTGTTATGTGTTACATTATGATATACTAATCAGTAAAATGATCTGATTAATGGTAGGTCGTGATAGAAAAGATAAATCTAAGTTGCTAAATTGTAAGCAGCGCATCAGGCAAGTATCCTACCTTTGCATTTTCTTTATGCATTGGACAAGTGTAAGAATGTTTCAAAGTTATATTATTACTGTACAGATTGTTAAGCCTATATTATATACGCCCATTGATTATCAACATGTTAGTATATGATAATTTAGTTATATATTCTATTCGTTAATTTCTATAAATGATTATACAAGTGTCCCCACTTGGATAATCATTGTATTTAATCACATGTTGATACACCTTTGATATACATATATGTTGAATTATATAAGACCTTTGTTATAAAAACCCGACAGGTATGAACATCCCGATAATGGGAAAATTTTTATGCGCTACGACGGACAAAGGATGAACGATAATATCGTTCTAGCAATGTAGTATTGATCAATACATGGTACAACGGGGCTGATCACCATCCATGCCTGTAAGCAATGGCCGGTTTACAGATGAATTTATGTTTAAACCCTTTCGAAAATGAAAATAATGTTCATAGTATTTCATAGAAACCCCATGTATGGTCAATGCACGGTTTCAAACACTAAAAAGAGGCTTGTTATGTTATTATTATTGGAACAGATTACTTCACAACTACTGACTAGTTGTAGAAGAATATTATAAGGAAAACATTTGAATTCTTTCAGCTTATATATATATATATATATATAATACTTGTTGGGCACTCAAATGCTCATCCTTGCTTAATTTAAATGTTTTCAACTAAGTGTGAAGGTCCAGAAAGCTCAAGCCGTGACAAAGGAAAAGGAAAGCTAACCAAATAAAATTTGTGGTTGTATTTGTAATAGTTTTATAAGACTATGAAGACTATGATATCTATTTATTTAATATCATGTAACGAATGACTAAAGGTTACGTACTTGGGAAATAGATTCTTATGTAATTGTAAATTAAGTTTAAGTTTTATATTATTGTTATTATTATTAGTATTATTCCGCTCATAGAAATGGTATCGTGAAGTACCGAGTTCTAGTTTCAAGTATCCGGATTCGGGGGCCTCACAAGTTGGTATCAGAGCTGTAGGTTATAAACATCAGGAATGCGAAGCCTAGGATTATAACCTTAGTAGAAAACTTTTATAGAATATATTAGTTAAGGGAGGGTTTAGTGAGATCCAACAAGTATTGTTGTACTAAATAAAATATCTTTTCATTTTATCAAGGAATATATTTTATTGTGGTACTAATATTGTTGTGGATTATTTATTGTGATCGTAGGATGGCTGGCGAGGGTTCAGATAGTTACTCGGTGAACCAAGAGTCAAGGGACACTAGGAGAGAGTCCATGGATCTTATGATGATAGGGGATATGATGGCTAGAAATGTTGAGCTAGAGAACAGGGTTGAGCATGTGGAGACAAAGAACCGCACCCTCCAGATTTCGAAACAACAGTATAGGGACGCAGCCTATCAAGCACAGGCAGAATTAACTGAGTTACAAAGAATGTTGAAGTAGAAAAATCTACAGTTAGAACAGTTAAAAGTTGAGGTGGAGGTGAAAGATACAAAGATATACATCTTGAAAAAAATTTAGACAATGCCTTTGGGAAGTTTGACGCGGAGTGGATGGAGCTGCCCTCCAGTAGTGAGAGCAAGCGTTGATTTGTATTTATGTTAAATATAGTCCCACTTTTGTTTCTATTAGGGACTGTTTAGTTGTTATAGATCCTTATGCCTTGCTGTATGCATAGGATAGTAGTAGACTCCAAACTATAGTTTAGTAGAAGGGTAGGTGGTAGTGAATCCTCACTTTTGTCTATTAGAGGATAGTTGGTAGTGGGTAGTTTATGCCTTTAGTGTTTATAAGAAGTATGTTAAATGTTTAGCCAATCTGTATTAAAACCGTGGTATATGAAAATATAAATGACTCATAAAGGGATTATAAAGAAATGAATTGACTAAATTTATCGTCAAACAAAATAAAAGATAAACCAAACTATTAATGGTTATGTGTATAT
Source organism: Panax japonicus (assembly GCA_020205505.1). Classification (NCBI taxonomy): domain Eukaryota; kingdom Viridiplantae; phylum Streptophyta; class Magnoliopsida; order Apiales; family Araliaceae; genus Panax; species Panax japonicus. The sequence goes on from CM035096.1 coordinate 56,140,191, forward strand.
TTTGTATGCTAATCAGGATAAATTGTGTGTAGATGTCAGGTGAAAAAGGATTAGGATATCCACAGATTGTAAAGAAGGAGCCAATATCGAAGCCAATAGCGGAAATAGAAGCTCACAATGAAACCAACTCGGACGAGGTGGTTATCGTGGAAAACATAGTACCAGATCCAGAAATAGATGATTTGACAGATAATGATTCAGACTCTAAAGTTGAAGTTGATCAAGCATCAAGGGAGGTGCAGGAATTGAGAAACAAGGTTTCTTCTCTAGAAGAGTTGTGGAAGACAGAAAAACTGCTAACAGGAAATTGCGTCAAGCGTTAATAGAAACAATGGAAGAGCATGATAAGCTTAAAATCCAAATCAATCAGATGGGAGCCTCCAGCAACACTTCGTTTGCAGCTCCAAAAGATAAGGGAAAAAGGAAGGTAGAAGACCAAGATTTAGGAAAACCTGGGAAGAAGAAATGGAAATGAATATGTTATCTTTGCGGTTACGAAGGGCATACCACTATGTATTGTCCTGACTATAAACGGGGAGCATGTTTTGTGTGTGGAAAGGAAGATCATCAGGCGAAAAGCTGTCCAAGAAAGAAGACTTAGTAAATAGGTAGTATAGGTTATGTTGTGTAAGCGTGATTAATATAATATGTGTGATTAGTATGTATTTGTAATGTATTACTCTAAGACTTTTGTGCAAGTGGTGATGTAAATCCCAACTTTTGTAGTCACAATGGGATAACTTATGTTTAAAGCACTATGTGCTATGTTATGTAAAGTATTTTGAAATCAATGAATGAATATGAATCAAAGTTTGAGTTATGAAACAAGTTTAATAAGTTTAAACTTATATGATAAGGTTTAGAATATAAGTTAATTTATGGTTTTTACTTAATCAGATAATGCCGCCAAGACGTCAAACTCGGAATCAAAGGGCAGAAGAATCTGTTAACAACATTGAAGGACAACAACAAGCAGACCCGATGCAACATTTTGCGAATATGGTAGCTCAGGCTATGCAACAAGGAAACCAGCCGGATAATCACTTGGCGAATTTTAAAGATTTTAAGGCTGTAGGACCGCCAGAATTTAAAGGTACAACTTACCCTGTAGAAGCCCGAACTTGGGTTAAGGAAATTGAGAAGGCGTTTGTAATAGCTAGGGTAGCTGAGGGACAAAAGACCTCTTTTGCCACCTACATGATGAAGGGTGAGGCAAATTTCTGGTGGGAAGCGAATCAGGTGAGGGCAGGAACAGGTGTGGTAACATGGGATAGATTTAAGACATTATTTTTCGAAAATTATTTTTCATCTAGTGTGCAGGCTAGGATGGAAGTAAAATTTCTTGAATTAAAACAAGAAAATATGATTGTTGCGGAATATGCTGCAAAATTTAATGAATTGGCTAGGTTCGGCCCGCATCAAGTTGATACGGAGGCTAGAAAGGTGTGAAGGTTTGAGCTGGGATTAAAGCCTTGGCTCTACAACAAGGTGGCAGTGTTGCAAATCCCTACATTTGCAGCACTCATGGAGAAAGCACTTATTGCTGAGGAGGGAAGTGAGGCCATGAGCCTTTACAATAAAGAAAGGAGGAACAAGGGTAAAGTCGAGGGAACTGGGAAGGTGGAAGTAAGTACTGGGAATAGGAATGATAAGAGGAAAAGGAACAACTTTGGTGGGGTGCAGGTAAAACAAGAAGGTGTAAAGAAAAAGCCGTTGGTGCAATGTGGAAATTGCGGGAAGAACCATTTGGGGGACTGTCTGAAAGGAAAATTTGTGTGTTTCAAGTGCGGGCAGGAGGGCCATATCTCTCCCAACTGCCCCAATTCTAAGACAATTGGTGGGTGTTTTCTGTGTGGATCAAAGGAGCATAAGGTGAAAGACTGTCCAAAAAAGAAAGCGGAGACAACAAGTGTGAACATGGGGAAAAGCGACGGACCTTTAGCAATCACTAGACCGACATCATCGATCAATCCAACAAAATCAACATCGAGGGTTTTCAACATGATGGTTCAAGATACTGTGGCAGCCGAAAATACAGTCCCGGGTAATATTTGAATAACTTTTATTTTCGTATATATGATTTTCCTATTTATAGTAAATTATTTTATAAGAAATTTTGAGGGAGGAATTTGAGTTATTTTAGAAATCAAATTTCGGTTTAATCAGAAAGACAAGCTTTATGTGATTAGTTAAAAATCAGTCTGATCAAAGTGATCAAGATCTACCTGCAACAATTGTGAATGTCATGACACCCTGGTAGGTATAGGTTTTTAAGTGGTGATTCCGGGGACGGAATCTTTATAAGGGAGGGTGAATGTGACAACCCGATATTTTCTATATAAATAAATCATAAATTTTGTGTATAATTTTTTTTAAAAAAATAAATAGGAATGATATGTGTCATGGTAATGTGTAACTATAATTATTTGTGTGATAAATAAAATTTATTTATTACATTTAGTATTGCAAATAAATTTATTTATTTATTTATTTATTTTTTTATTTATTTTTATTTTTTTGAAATTATTGATTATAATTTTTATACTAATTAATTCCTTATTGAAAATGCTTTTATTAATTATTTTCTATGAAAGTATAGGTATATATTATTTAAATATATATGAAAGGATTTTAAAATAAATATAATGATTATTTCATTATATGAATTTGTTCAGGATATTAAGTTAATTATTTTAACTTAATTTATAAGGATAAATATGAAGAATAAATCAGATATGGAATCCAAACCCTATTTTTGGATTATTGTCAAGGTATGAGAAAAATAATATAATATTAATTATATTTTGATTTTTCAGTGCTATAAATATATGTGGAATGTACGTGTTGATGATGATTGGTCAATAATGGTGTTTAATTTTTAAACCCTAATACTAATAGAGTAAACCCTAGTTTTCTGTAGAAAAACCTAATTTTCAATAACTAGAAACCCTAATTCGGAAATCTAAACCGGGGGTTTAATTTGTCAAGAATAGTGTTACTATGATTAATATCATGTATGATAGACTTTAATTACTAATAAAAGTAAACTTAATTAGTAAATTAAAACCCTAAAACCTAGAACCCTAATTTAATTGATAAAAACCATAATTATCAAAATTCTAACCCTAATTGCTTTATTAGCAAAGTTAATTGTGATTAAGGGTAATAAACCCTAATTTCCACGTGTTAGATATTTACAAACTTATTTTAATTAACAAAGTTATTATTTTAAAATTTTAGAAATTAAAATTATTTTATTTCATTTTATAATCCTAATTGCTAAATCCTAAATTTGGAATCCTAGACTTTTGCTAAAATTGACTCAAACCTTAAACCCTAAGGGTTTCATTAAATGGAAAATTCGAGAAATATATGGAATTGTCCAAAATATCATTAATTGATTTATCAAATGACTATTTTACCCTTTTGCACATTCTTTAATTGGATAACTTGTGTATCTAGCCAAAATGTAGTTGCTCACCAAATCCTACCAACTCTCTTGACTTTAATAATCAGCAACATGCCACAAAGCTAGCCAATACATTGCATCTTGTATTCTATAAATAGATTGAGAGAGAAAAAGTGACAATTGTTAGCCAATTTTGCACAAACTCTTTAACAAGCCCCTCTTTCTCTCTCTAAGCAACGAAAACCTAAGGCATTTCAGTCCTATTTTGAAGCCCCACATCCTCCATAGGCAAATCACAAACAACTTGGAGAGCTAAAATCAAAAATCAAAGCATAAAGGTATAAAACCCTAATCTTAGAAATCCTTTGATTTATTGTTAAATGTTGTAATTGATTGTTTAAAGATGTGTTATAAGGTGTCAATTGAAGTTCTGGGTTGTTAGATCTATGACCCATAACATCAAAGTTCATGATTTTGAGTTTTTAATAAATCTGGAAATAGGAAAATTTGTGTTTTACAGCCAAATGTCAGATCTTATAACTCCGTGTATATTAAGTGTTTTTGATGTTTAAAACTTGTAACATGTAGTCTGTAATGTGCTCTTTAAGATGCAAAAAGAATCAAGGCCAAATCTATTATAGATCGGAAGTTATAGCCGGTCAAAACCCGTTGACCAAATCTGCCAAATTATCGAACCTAGAAAATTCAAGAGCAGTGTCCGTGTCCAACTTTGACCGGCCAGATCTTGCTGATGTTTTGATGTTTTTGTTTTATGATACTTTGTAATGGTAGACCTGCATGTTATCTATAAACTGAAGTTGATAGATCATATAAACGTTATACGAACATCAAGTTATAAGGACTCAAAGTAGGTACCTCAAATCTGTTAAACTCTGACAAGCCGAAGAACAGCGTTGTCAGGTTTTTAGAGAGCTTAAATCTCTCTGATCTGATGTTGTTTAGCCACGAAACTTGTTATGTACTTGTAGTATTACATGAGTACTACAACATGAAATCAATTTCAAGCCCAGAAACGCATTATCCTAAGAGATATAACCGATCAAACCACCCCCCTGGCACACTGTCAAGATTTTTTGGAAATCCTCAAGAACACCTATAGCGACAGAAAGTGTCATTATAGCCCTTTAACGACTGTTTTAATTATAATTTCTGGAAATTAATAAAAAAAATTGATAAAAATTGTTTTTAATTATTAAAAATACATAATAAATTCTAAAAAAAATATTTTAAAGTCCAAAAATTATATTTTTATTATTTTGGATATATTTCATAAATATTTAATATTTTTGGAATATTAAAAGTATTTAATTTATTTAATTATAATATTAAATTATTTAAAAATAGTTTTAATTCATGAAAAATCATGAAAAAAATTATATTATTGTGTTAAAAAATATTTTTGAGATATTTTTATAACTTTTAATATTTTGTGATAATTTTCATTAATAAATCAATATTAATGATAGTTAAATTATTTATTAAATAAATTAAATAAATGAATTAAAAAATGTTTTTATTATATTAAAAATCATTTTAAATAATAATAAGGTATTTAAGAATATTTTAAGTTATAAAATATAACTTTTAATATTTAATGGTTAATTTCATTAATTAATGATTAATAATGATATTAAATTTATTTAATGATTATATTAAATAAATTAGTTTAAAAATGATTTTAATATTATAAAAATCATTTTAAATAAAAATAAAGTGTTTAAAAGATATTTTAAGTTATAAAGTATAACTTTTAATATTTAAAGGATAATTTCATTAATGATTAAATATTAATGATATTTATTAATGATTAATGATATTAAGTTTATTTGATACTTATATTAAATAAATAGTTTAAAAATAGTTTTATTTATTTAAAAAGGATATAAATGAATTAAAAATATTTTAAGTTCTAATTAATGACTTTTAATATTTAGATAATAGTTCATTAATATTTAAATATTAATGATAATAATGATTTTAAATGTTTTAAAAATCATTTAAGGGTAATATTTATATGATAAGAATATTTTGAGTTATTATACATAACTTTAAGATTTTGGCAATGGTTTCATTAATAGTTTAAAAATTGATTAAATGTTAATGATAATAGAATTGTTTGATGTTAAATCATTTAATAATGATTCTGATATTTCAAAAATTATGATAAATGATAATAATTATTTAAAAATTATTATAAGTCATTTAAAAATTATATGACTGATATTTACGAATGTTGAACTTTGAGATAGAGTCTTAGACTCGATTATTACCCGATAAAGCTATCATCAGACCGCCATGGTTCAGAAATTGATCTGGACTTAGATAAATTAGTTAGTTAATTATTTATATTTGATTCAATGGTTGTTAAGGTTATGTGACTATGTGACTAGGAATGTGCTGACTGCAATAGGCAGTGTTATGTGTTACGTTATGATATACTAATCAGTAAAATGATCTGATTAATGATAGGTCGTGATAGAAAAGATAAATCTAAGGTGCTAAATTGTAAGCAGCGCATCAGGCAAGTATCCTATCTTTGCATTTTCTTTATGCATTGGACAAGTGTAAGAATGTTTTAAAGTTATATTATTACTGTACAGATTGTTAAGCCTATATTATATATGGCCTGTTTACAGATGAATTTCTGTTTAAACCCTTTCGAAAATGAAAATAATGTTCATAGTATTTCATAGAAACCCCATGTATGGTCAATGCACAGTTTCAAACACTAGAAAGAGGGTTGTTATGTTATTATTATTGGAACAGATTACTTCACAACTACTGACTAGTTGTAGAAGAATATTATAAGGAAAACATTTGAATTCTTTCGGCTTATATATATTTATATAATACTTGATGGGCACTCAAACGCTCATCCTTGCTTAATTTATATGTTTCAGCTAAGTGTGAAGGTCCAGAAAGCTCAAGCCGTGACAAAGGAAAAGGAAAGCTAACCAAATAAAATTCGTGGTTGTATTTGTAATAGTTTTATAAGACTATGAAGACTATGATATCTATTTATTTAATATCATTTAATGGATGACTAAAGGTTACGTACTTGGGAAATAGACTCTGATGTAATTGTAAATTAAGTTTAAGTTTTATATTATTGTTATTATTATTAGTATTATTCCGCTCATAGAAATGGTATCGTGAAGTACCGAGTTCAGGTTTCAAGTATCCGGATTCTGGGGCCTCACAATGATTAGATAGGACGATTGGTCCACACACACATAAAATGGATTGAGTACAGTCTCATACATACCAATTTGATATTAAACCCTCGTTCATATGCGTGTTTGTCCTATTCTCAGAGAGGGTCTATAATTTTGATTAGAAGCCAAAATATTAGTCTATAGGATTAGTTTTCATTCGTATCTTACAGTAATGTAGGTATAATTGCCTAATAGTTTGTTTGAGAACAAGTAAAAGCTTAAGTTTGGGGCTATTTGATGAGTGGGATTTATACCCGCGAATCAGATCCTTTGTGGCTTAAGATGTTGCCTGTTTTCTGTTAGTTAGTAGCTTTTATATATATTTTGTTGTTATTATGTTTAATCTCTATGATGCAGGGCTTAACAGGTCTTTTCCAGCTTTTGAGGGCAAAACAGTCAATTTTCATACACTCACGCCGCAGCGCCAAAGCCAAGCTTAAGTCTCGCATCGCAGCGCCACCCCTGCTCCATGCTGATGTCATTTCGGCGCCGCAGTGCCACAGATCCTTCTTGGTTCTATGCTGTAGTGCTGCCCTCCGATGTTTTCCACACTGACATAGAGTCGCAACGCCACTTGCTAGTTCATTGCTCGCACCATAGCGCGAGCTCCGGTGTCCAGACACTAAAGTGTCTTTAAAGACCTGGGAAAAACGAGATATGGATATACAGACAGCAGCCGCCTGCGATTCATTACATAGAGAGTTAGATAGGAGTTTATTACAGTATTAATTACATAGAGGAGAAAGAAGTTGTACTTCAAGGAGGAAGAGTTATTGCATCCGACAGTGCTCAAGAGTTATACGGAGAAGGAAGATTTGGGGAAAGAACACTTCAAATCAGGGGTTTTCTTATTCCAAATCTCCCATTTATTTGTGTATTAATGAGAATGTTTAATGTGTTAAAATGTGTATTAGTATCATGGATATGAACTAATTCCATTTCTAGGATTGATGTAACACCCCCTTCACAAAAAGGAAAGGGAGGTCACATGCAAAGCACAACGAATCTCAAAATAAGTGAACAGAGCACTAATAACTTCAAAATATTAATAATGGTTATCCATTAATAAAGTACCAAATATAATTCTCCAACTAGAGTCAAAATAATCAAAACCAAAAACTTAATCAACCTAGATGGTCAAAGGCAACACTCTCATCACACTAGCCCTGAATCATCCATGCAAACCTGCCGGAAGAAAAACACAGAATGAGCCAATTTTCCAGTACGGATACAGATATACAAAAGATATACAACTGATATACGAAAACAATTGAGACAAAATACTGAACAAAGCCTCAAGTGCAAATACGAACGAAAATATAATATCCAAAGATCTGAATGGGATATATCTGAATCAACATAATTGACGAAACCAATAAAAAGAATAAAGAAATAGTGAACTGAAGTAACTAACTCAATGACTTGAACTGAACAGAAACCAACAAAACTAATCCAATAAAATACTAGGCTGAAACAAATGGCTGGAGTTATTTCATACCGAATGAGCTCAGAAATATACGTTGCCACATAGGCAAGTCAAAATAATGCCACATAGGCAAATCAAATGATGCCACATAGGCAACCAAAATAATGCCACACTGGCACATCAAAATAATGCCACACAGGAAATCACATATTGGACCGCGACTCCAAATGTATGAAAATCGGATAGGTGTGTTTGGCACAACATCACAAATCAACAGAACAGAAAACTAGGGTTAACTCATACGCCTCCCACAACAAAACACCAAACGGCCCACTTTCTCCGAAGCCCAAAACGGAGACGCTTTGCACTAATCACACCGCCATGGAAAGTGTCATGTCTTTCGTGCCAAGACGACATGCCTGTGGTACCCCCACAGGTGGTTATAGCTCAGGTATACCCTACGATATATTCTAACAAAAATATCATGTCACAACACATGCGACAAAATACCAACAAAAGGGTTCTATATGTATATGTTGAACCAAATCAAACTATAGTCACAAGGTCTCAAAAAGAAGGTAGCAACATGTACCGCTCTACAATTATCAAAATAAATACTATACATGATAACCTGATTCAAAGAGTACAAGTATGAGTCCAATGTGTCAACTCCAAAATGAAACAAATATATCAATTTCACAAGAAACAATTATGTGAAATAATAACAGAAATTCGAAACGAGGAACAAAAAGAACAACTCAAATTTAACAAAGTATCGCTGAAAGAGTACGAAATCCGTACCTTAATACAATACCAAAATAATTCAGTGAAGCTAAATATCACCCGTAAGACTCCCTCAAATGCCAACGATATCAAATACGAAACGTTATTCACAACCTAAACATATTCACCTCAAATTAAAAATAATCCAAACTAATAATTCATAATCTATTTAATATGCCTTTAATCATCGTCTTATATCAATTATTAATACTCCAAAATTTATATTCCAAAAATAACTCTTTATATTCCTTCCGTTCAATTTAAACAATTTAATAAGATTTTAATACAATCCAATCATTAATAACAATATACTATTAAATTTATTATTAAAACTTTTATAACTATGTCAACAAAATTAATTAATTTAATTTAATATATATAACTTCAATTTGATTTCCAAATTCTTATTTGAGCTTCATGGCTAAGTACCTATTAAAAAGTAATATATATATATATATATATATATATATATATATATATATATATATATATATATATAATATACATATAATGACATCAACACTGCAGGCAACCAAACATGACACATTTAAATATAATTTAGTTACAATCCTTATTACTTGCTAGCAACTTTTCACATCATGATAACGAATTTCCTTCTTTTTCTTTTTTTTAAAGCAGCATGCCAGTTCAATAACTTCCGTCCACAAAAAGAAATCTGACAAACTTTATCTATATAAATATATATATACATATACCTGGAAAGTAAACAGTTTATATATATACTAATATATATATACCCTACTTCTATCACTGCTATTAAAACTTACCAGAAAAGATGAAAAGGTCCAGGTTCCTCTTCTCCAAATTGCAGTGTAAAAATACTTTTCTCCTCTTTTTCCTTAGCTTCGGTTGCGCCTCTTTCTTTTCTTTCAGTCGGTATAAAATATGATGAAGCAATTATGTTTTTCTTATATAATAATTAATATATCTCATTGTGTCTCCTAATTTTAATAGGATTTTAATATTACTCAAATACAAAATAGATCCAATTAGTATAAAAGCCCAAATTAATGTAATCACCTACTTATTATAAGTCACACAACTTAAATACAATTTGACCTAAACATAAGAAAAGCCCAATTAAAATATGGATTTAAATATTATTTATTTTTATTTTTTTACCGGGTATTACATCACCTACCCCTTAAAAAGGATTCCGTCCCCGAAATCAAAAGAATAAACGTACCAAATTATCAAAAGATGCGAAAACTCCGCTCGAATAGACTCCTCTATTTCCCAAGTAGCTTCCCGCTCTGAATGATTTTACAATAAGACTGTAACAAAAGGAATTATCTTCCTCAATTTTAATTTAATCAGTTATTTCATTATCTACTATAAGAATTTAATTTTCCAAACAAAACAAGGAAGAAAAAAGGGAAACAAAATCACTTACCTTTTCCAATTTAAATACAATCATATAAGATAAAATTAATTAATATTTAATTATTAAAAAAAATGGGTTATTACATTTTTAATCCCTTAAAAGTAATTCGTCCTCGGAATTCAAATAAGCTACAAAAAATAAATAAATTTAGTTACGACGTAGCGTCTCCATTGTAACGATTAACGCGTATAAGTCATCGGTCCACGTAATTATCAATGTACTAGTAAAAGATTCGTCAGCTGTCGTGTCAAGCCTTGGTAAGGTTGTTCGTGTTGCATCAAATTAGATCACATGATCCACCGTTGGTGCGGCTGTCGCTAATATCTTTGAGTTTAATTCTTGTAAACGCACTCTTCGGAACATAATTTGAAATCACAAAAATTTCTCTTCATCTAAATACGATTCGAATACCCAAAATATTTAAAATTATTTTTAATTTGTAAAGCGTTTATGTTCCACACATGACAAAGATCTAACAAATTATTTTTGTTTAATTTACATAAAATCGATCATACAAAACTCCAAGGAAAATCGGATAAACCAAACAACTCAATAAATTATATCAACTTTTTCCTAAATCTTCAAGAGCTTCAAAATATTCAAACCTCAATTTGAACTAGCTAGTTCTTAAATATTACTACACCAAAGAATATACTACTAAGATCTCTTTATCGTCATATCAAACTTTAAGTCAAATATTCTACTATCTGCATGAGCAAAATATAAATATTCAAGATCTCTCAAAATTAATTGAATTTAATCACTTACTATCTAATCATATAATAAATCAATCATCCCTTATTGCAAACCTTAATCCAATAAATTTCAATGTCTCCCCATACTATCGCAAAGAAAGTTCATAGAACATAACTCCAATATCCTACTAGAAAATAACCACAAAATTGATCATTAACTCCAAATGATTAATCTAATTACCTCGAATATTAACAACTCACATTACAAGAACTCCTCTATACTTAATAATTTTCACTTTATCATAGTATCCCATCAATACACAAATCTCAAATTATCCACAAGCTTAACATATATCAAAACCTAACTCAAATCAAATCCTCAATTCAACGATCATAATAATTGTCAGAAAAAAAATATTACTCTAACAAATAATTTTTCAAAATTAAATAATCGTCGATACAAATACTCACATCATAATCACAACTCATATAAGATCACTTCTTATCTGTACAAGGTATAACTTTATTCACCTCAATGATTAAATCACAATTCTTAACTAATATCATTACTAAATCACCTTAACAAATTATTCCATTTTCCTCAAATCAACTACAAATCGAAAAGAAATCGACAGTTGGTCAAAATAGAGACCTACCAAACAAGGAACTAAATCGAATCAAACTCCTACGTCTACCTAATGGTTTACCCATAACTCACAGGTCAAACCTAAATATGTTTTCTACAAGAAAGAACCTAAGCTCTGATACCATCTCTGTAACACCCCCTTCCCGAAAAGGAAAGGGAGGTCACGTGCAAAGCACAACGAACCTCAAAATAAGTGAACAGAGCACTAATAACTTCAAAATATTAATAATGGTGATCCATTAATAAAGTACCAAATATAATTCTCCAACTAGAGTCAAAATGATCAAAACCAAAAACTTAATCAACCTAGATGGTTAATGTGACGCCCCCAAAATAGGTCCAATCCAACCAACCTATTCTGAGTCACCAAATACATGGTACATAAACAACTACAACTTCATTAATACAATTGTCGTGCAAAATACGACAACACATAAACTGTGAGTTTAAATACAAATATTGTCTTCTAGACAATATCCACACTCAAATAAGTCCTCATTACAATTATTGATATACTATTTTACAAAATAGTGAGGACTACTAAAACAATTGTCTTGAACCATTACTCCACACCCCGACTAGTTCCCATTATATTCTCGTCTCCTGGGAAGAAAAATGGAACAAAAAGGAAAAGGGTGAGCTCAACTAGCCCAGTAAAGAATATTATGACTAAGATAATGTACAACAAATTATCCTTAGTCTTCAACAGGGAAAAATATGATAGAATACAATAGACAACAAGTTTTAGATCAACAACTGCAGCGGAAACAATAATTCATTAGAAGAGTTAAGTAGAGAATGAAATCTACTATCATCTATGAATTTAAAAGTCCATCATCGATATTTTATCCCTATAACATCAATCAATATATATCATAAGTCAAATATTCATTTTTGCACTACAGGCCAAAGATATTCACCAGTTGGTCATGTTCATCTAAACACATGTTCATCTTTGCACTACGGGCCAAAGATATTCATCAGAAATCATTCATCTAAACACCTGTTCATCTTTACACTACGGGCCAAAGATATTCATCAAAAATCATTCATCTTTGCACTACAGGCCAAATATATTCAGTTATATCATCATTCAGGACTGAGGATGATGAAAAATATTTTAAAAAAAATGAATCCATTGAAACAAAAGAACAAATATTAAGGATTCCTACTTTACACAATCCAAGTTCAAAAATACTTCATAAATAATCAGAGTGGAGTAAAATTCAAGAATGAAGACCAAAATATAGATCCAATCAAAGATAGGAATCATAACAGATAATCTTGGACATAGAAAAGAAAATTTAATTTTTCTGTGAATAGTGTCATATTCGTGAATAGTTCCGTATACGTGAATAGTAACTCCGACACCAAAACATAGAAATTTCATAAAAAAACATCATCATGCTTCGTAAATAGTACTTGTGAATAGTAACTCGTGAATAGTAATCCCGACATGAAAAGTTTCAAATTTGATAAAAATTCCAACCAATATTTCGGCATAATGATATTGAAAAAATAATATTATTTTTGAAGAAAATAACACCCCTTACCTCAAAAGGATAGTACTTCTGATTGGATATAGTGCTGAAAGAACTTGCACCGTATAGCAATACTCAAAGTACTAAGATACTCACAAAAATACGCTCAATATATCGAGAGAGAAGGAGAGAGAAAACTTCAGTTTCTGGTGTGATTTTCAATTCTAACCTAAGCACCCTATTTATAGGAAATTGCTTAGAACACCAAAACAGAAAATTTAATAAAATATTATTATAATTACAAAATATTCAAGCCCACCTCTAGATACTTGAATTCAGCCATTAACATGTGCAAGTGAGGGCCACCAAAGTACAAAAAATGTTTTTCTAACAAAAATCATTTAAACTCCAAAAATCAATTCACACCCGATATATCAAAACTTCAATAATTCACAATAAATAGTCCTTTTGTCAGAAAATTCGAATCTCGCGACTTTTTATAAGAAATTAAATTCTCTACAACTTTGCAGAAGAAAGTTTTTCCAAAATCCAAACAGAAATTGACCAAAATTCATAAATGGGCGATTTTATAGACTATAATCAAATTTCAGTCAAGAAATGGGTCCACCAACATGTTTAACATGTTTTAAACAACTTTTGCAACAAAAATACTCTTCCTCCTCATATACTCATATATCCCACATAAAATCAATATTTTTCTCATCATATAAATCAATAATTAATTATTCACAAATAATATTACAGAATCACAGTACTGGCAATCAGGCCGTTCCCAGGAAAGATGGGGCTTTCCAATAAGAATTTATCCTTACTGGAGCGCAATTAGGTGACCAAACCTCTCCTTAGACAGAACTTTCTAGACATTGCCAATAATGTTATCTAATAATATTATTCAGATAATATGAATTATTACTTCGATAATAGAAAATACTGTGTAGTGGCAATTATTGAAACAACAGTAATATAAAATATCAACGCAGCAATTATTGAATCAATAAAATAAAATACTGAACAGTAATTACTGTAATAATTATTGAGTAGTGCCTCCTTACGTAAGAATCAATAATTGGTGCAATACCGTGTGCTACTGTGCAACAACGCGTATTACTGTGTTTTAACCACCGGGTATTCCAACAGTATTAACGGTAACAACTGCGTCGTTATTTATAAACAACTTATACTTGTAATTTTCTTCATCCAATCGCTTTCCGTTATGAGCCCACACAAGGCTGCGTTGTCGTACGTGTAATGACTCAGAAAATCCTATGTAATATTCAATTATTATAATGTAAAATTTTGCGTATGAAATTTTTTTTTTGTCATTACTTTTTATTGTGACTAAACTATTATTTATTTAATAGTTTACTAAGCATCTTGATTTATGAAGGATAAAGAAATAGTGTACCATCATGAAATATTTAAGATGACATGGAATAGTCATATCAATAATATGTACTAACTATTGTTGTTAGAGAAAATAATAGATAAAAGACCATGTTCATAAATTGGGCCAACCCAAGCATATGTTTGCAAGCCTTTTATTATTTTGTATAAAGGGCTAGTACTTATCTAAAATATGTGAATTATATTTTGTTAGCCCAACAAATTTAAAAGAATCAACTCAGCCCAATCTCCTTGCCAGCCTTCCTTAAGCTTCATGTAACAGCCCAAATAGGAAGGTAGTTAACTGAGATAGTTATATTATGCAGTTGATTAGCAGCTTATGCAGATTCTACGTTAATTCTTGGTTAGCTTGATTAGTTTAGCTAGCAGACAACCAACAGACAAAGAAAACATTAGTAAGGCTTAGCAAGTGAGTAGAGTCTGCTGCTAGGGTGGCTGTGAAGGGACTGCACAAGCTAGATTAGGAATAATGACTGTGTAGGGGCCAACTAGGAGGTGATGCAATTAACAGTAAAAGAGGTTAAGTTCGGCTGTATAACTATATGTTCTAATCCTCAACTGACAGCCCAATTTGCTAGCATAGTAAGAAAGAAAAAGAGAGTCAACTGAGAGTGATATTAGCAGAGTTCGGCTAGAAGGAGGAAAGGAATTGAGCAGCTCAACCTACTTGTCATCTTCGAATTAACAAGGTAAGCTAATTCAGACCCCCAATAATCATTTTTCCAGTCGTTCATGTTCCTTTAAGTGTTAGCAATTAGACTGCTAGTGGCTAAGTAGCATAAATGACTATTTTAATTGCTATGTGAACTGCTGTGAGTAGGACTGCTAAGATTTATAAATTGCTTCTTAGTTGTTTAAGCCATACGGCTGGGGCCAGTAAGCTAGAGATCATGTAATATATACATATATAAGGACTGCACCCCAACTGCTTCATAAAATGTTTGTAAGAGGGTTGTTGGTATCAACTGTGTTAAATATGAGTACAGTCAAGCTAAATTCTATGCCAATATTCTATATTGAAATTCCAAAAGATACAATGTGATTAAAAGTTAGTTTTTCTTTAACATAAGATGATTATGACTTGCTATTCAAATACCATGCTTAGAAGGCCTAAGTGAGATTGCTGTGTATTAATGTTCTGGTCATTGGAGGAATAATGATTAACATAGCTGTCGATTTCCACCTGTTAGTATAGTATGACAGAGTATTAACCACAATGTGGAACAAAATCATTGAAATGCTAATTAAGTATGGGAAATCAAAAGCCTTACACAGTGATATCTAAGGTTAATGGTTAATTTCTGTTAGCATGATCTGTGTTACCATATGAACTGTTGCGGTGATAAGTGGACTGTTATGCTATAGTTATTAATAAGGACTGCTATTGACTACCATGGTTGTAATACTAATCTCTTTTACTTTAAATGACTGTCATAAGCCTTAAGTATGGCCATTTTATTTTTAATGTCTAAACATAACTGTGTAAGTGTTTTGTTGCTATTCTAATGAACCTAAAGCCTACTAGAGGCTGTTTTGAGTAAAATCTTAAGGTATTACACCCATATGTTTAACTATGGAAAATATAATATATAGCAAGTACTTGCACATGAAATTCAATATTTGGTGTTGTTTTGGTATAATGGTATTAAACCATGTCTATAATACTCTATATGGACTGTGTTGATCATTACTAGAAAGAATTAATAGCTGGGACAAATTAGTATGCTATATGTGTATCATATGTGTACTATATTCTTAACTAAAAGGGTTGAATACCTCAAGGTAATTTAAAAGCAAGCTATAAACCTTGTATTAAACTTTAGTACTAAAGAAATATGTGTGTGTAACTGTTATTATAATAAACTGGAATAGTTGTTGTGCTATACTACTATGAACTGCAATGGTGAGTTTTATCAAAACTATTTTGGAAGCCTATGTTTGAGTACTAGTACCTTCTATACAAGTTTTTTAAATCATGAATATATAGTATATATATCAAGTGCATGATTTTATAACCCTTGTGATTAAGAGATTGAGGGGTTGTTTTGATTGAAAACTTAAGGACCTTGCCTCTAGATGCTTTAAATCATGTATATATAGTAGATAAAATGATTTTGTTAGAAAGAGATACATATCAGTGCTTGCTACTGTTTTGGTGTGATAAACCATGCCTAAGATACTAATCTAAAACTGTTAAATGGCAAAACATCATGTGGCTGGAAAGAGAGTCCCAAAATGGTTGGTTATTTATGATGTAAAATTATATTATCATGCCCAGAACTGGTATACTTAATGGACTATGACAATATACTTGTTGTTGGGGCTGGAATGAGAATAAATGATTGCTAGAAGGACTTTAGTTGCTATACTAACTGTTATTACATTATATGAACTGTTATGTGTTGCTTTACTAACTGTTGTAGTATTAAAATTCACTATTATGCTATATTACTATGCTGGCTGACTGCTTGTATTACTTGTGTGACCTTGTTAACTGTCATGGTATTATGAGGACTGTTTTGAGGGCTTAGCACTGAACCTTGCCAAAAAGGGATGGTATAGACATGAAGACTGCTTTGTACTATTTTTGAGCTGCTATGAAAACTGCTACAGCATTTAATTGACTGTTATGCCATTGTGATAGTGTTATGTATTGAATTTAATTAGAGGAGATAGGATGGGCTGAGGAGTAATAAGGAAGACAAAATTGGCTTTCTTACACGAGCGAATTTCTATGACACAAGAAATTTAAAACTGTGCACGCCACGTGTTCGTCAAAAGTCCCCAGTGGGCTGTTTAGAGAAAAAAAAATTGAATTCTAGAAAGAATTAAGGTCTGGGGTAATTGGTATGCTATAAGAGCTTATAAACAAAGTGAATCAACATGCCAAACCAAAATGAAAACTCAATTTCAAGCCAAAGACGGTATGAAATCAGTGGTTCAGTTGCTGCCCAAGGTAGCAACAGTCTTGTGCAATAGTTGCAGCTTTTCAAGCTCTCAGTTGGCATGAGCTGGGGACTCTCTTGAGTTCTCAGTTAATGCGATTAAAGAAACTAAACCATACAGTGCTTATATTGCTAAATAGGTAAATACACTTACCTATATAAACCAGAATTGTAGCTTACTAAAATCAGTAAATGGCAAGCTAAAATTTAGAGAATTGGAGACTAAATGTGGGGATTTGCTGTTTCTCCTCGTCTGACTTCCTCCAATTGCAGTTGCAAAGATCTGGTAGCTAACATAATTGAATCATGTAGGTTATTGCAGATTTAGAACTACCCCAATAAGTTAAAAATGTTAGTTGTTTGACTTTCGAATAAAGTACTAGTAAACTAAGATTAGGAAGAATTCAAAGCAAGGAAATAATCAAGTACAACTGCTGCCTATGTGAAGCAGCAGTTGGCAAGAAGGGAGGGCTGCTGCCTATGTGCAGCAGCAGTTGATAGCAAGCAACTGCTATGGCAGTTCTGGATAGCTAGTTAGAGGGAGATAAGGAAGAACAGCAAGCTTCCGTAGAGTTGTATGAGTCATTGGTAGTATATACTATATCGAAGAATGTAGAGATGGGTCATGCACTCCATGGCTCCGCCTGCCAAAAGGAGGCTCTGAGGCAAGAAAATGTTATCCTTAGACATGAGGTGGAAGTCCTGAAGGCTGATCTAGTGATGACTGAACAACAACGAGAGAGGGTTTTAGGCAGAGCTTATGAGTTTAAGATGGAAGTTAGGGGCAAAGATGCCAAGATAGACAAAATGGACTATGCATTTGAATCGGCATTCGGACGCTGGAAGCAAAGGGTGCAGCTACACCCTATAGATGAAGGTGGAAGCGAGTTGGTGCTAACTCGAAAAAGGGTGTTAGTCATTGGAGATGAGGAGCTTTACAGCGCCAAAAGGCGGGGCATGCTTCTCTAGTAGTTGGACTAAGTTCTTATGATGTGTCTGTTTATTATAAGTATTTTAATATTATGTCTGTAGTAGGTAGATGTACCCCTCTTTTGTATACTATGGGGATAATACTTTTGAGCCCGCCTTTTGTAGATAAGGGCAGTTTAAATGTAAATCCCGACTATATATAGTCAAGAAGGGATTGAGATGTGTAGCCGTATGCAACAACATGTAATGTGTTTGGCAAAACGTTTAAAAGGCATATATATATGAATTTTTTCTGTTATTGAAAGACCTGTGTATTTAATACAATGTGCATTATTATATCGATTAAATGATAAAGATATAAAAACTTATATTGTATAGAAAATGCCACCAAGATGGAGAGGAAGAGGAAGAGGAAAACTTGGGGCACCAACCCCATCAACACAAGAAGAGTCCGTAAATAACTCGGAAGGACCTGAAAATCCTATGCAAGCAGTTAATGACTTATTAACTCAAGTATTTCAAGGGAGGAATACCGCGCCGGCCGTAAACCCAAACCCTCCTGAAGGTCGTTTGACTACCTTTAAAGATTTTAAAGCGGTAGGACCCCCAGAGTTCAAGGGAACCAACAATCCGATAGAAGCCCAAACTTGGGTAAATGAAATGGAAAAGGTCTTCGAAGTTGTCCAGGTTTCTGAGAATCAAAAGACAGCTTTCGCCACGTTCATGCTGAAAGGAGAAGCAAACTACTGGTGGGGGAGCCAATAAAAGTAGAGCTGGAGTAGGAGTCGTAACGTGGGATAGGTTTAAAGAACTATACTTTGAAGCCTACTTTACCCGTATCATGAAAAACAAGATGGAAGTTGAATTTCTTGAACTTAAACAAGGAAGTATGACGGTACCTGATTATGCTGTAAGATTTAATGAACTATCGAGGTTTGCGCCGCACCAGGTTGACACTGAAGAACGGAAGGCTCGGAGATTTGAACAAGGATTGAAGCCGGTATTGTTCAGCAAGGTTTCGATGTTTCAGATAAATACATTTTCGGGCATACTGGAAAAAGCCATAATCGCTGAAGGAGGAACTGATGCACTGGCCAAATTTCACCAAGAGAAGAAGACCAAGAAGATAGCTGGAGGATCTCAAGAAGGAAGCAGCAAGGGAAATAATTTTAACAAAAGAAAGTGGAACAACAAAAGCAACAAATTTAGCAACAAGCAAGGAGAACCAAGAAGGAAGATTGAAGCGTGTAAAAAGTGTGGGAAAAATCATCTCGAAATCTGTCTGAAGGGGAAGACAGTCTATTACAAATGCGGGCAGGAGGGACACATCTCTCCTAACTACACCAACCCGAGGAAGAGTCAAGGATGCTTTGCATGTGGAGCTGCTGATCACCAGATCAAGAATTGTCCAAAGAAAGGAAATAACGATGGGAAGCTGACAATCGGGGGACCAACCTCATCCAATCGACCAACTGCAAGGACAATCAATATGACAGTACAGGATGCAGTGGCATCAAAGGAGGTGGTGTCAGGTATCATTTCCGTCAATAACGTTAATGCCTTCATACTATTTGATTCGGGTGCTACCTGTTCCTTTATATCTGAAGAATTTTCTCAACGGTTAGAATTAACTCCTCAAAGATTAGATCGTCCTTTAAACATCGAGGTCGCAAATAAGGAAGTTATTCCCGTAACTCATGTCCATAAAAATTGTAATATGGATATACGGGGTCATAACTTTACAGTAAATCTAATCCCCATTCGATTAGGTGAATTTGACGTGATACTAGGAATGGATTGGTTATACAACCACGGGGCGGTAATTGATTGCCAAATGAAATGCATAAACCTTCAGACTCCTAGTAAATCCAAAATTATGTTTTATGGTAGTAAATCGTCGAGACAGTCATGTTGTCTGACGATGATGCAGGCCAAGAAGTTGTTAAGAAAAGGGTGTGTTGGTTATTTAGCCCATATCGTTGACACCCAGAGAATGGAGCCAGAAATAGAACAAATACCAATAGTGAGAGAATTCTTGGATGTATTTCCAAATGATTTGCCAGGGTTGCCGCCAGATCGAGAGATCGAATTCGTGATAGACTTAGTACCTGGTACAAATCCAATTTTAAAAGCTCCATACCGAATGGCTCCGGTAGAGATGAAAGAACTAATGATTCAATTACAAGAATTATTAGACAAAAAGTACATTCAACCGAGTGTGTCTCCCTGGGGAGCACCTGTGTTATTTGTTAAAAAGAAAGATGGATCGTTACGACTGTGTATCGATTATAGAGAATTGAACAAAGTCACCATCAAGAATAAGTATCCCTTACCAAGAATCGATGATCTTTTTGATCAACTGAAGGGAGCTCGTTATTTTTCCAAGATAGATTTGCGTACAGGTTATCACCAATTAAAAGTGAGGAATGAAGACGTGCCCAAGACAGCATTTAGGACTCGTTACGGCCATTATGAGTTCCTAGTGATGTCATTCGGACTGACTAATGCACCAGCAGCATTCATGGATTTAATGAACCGGGTATTCAAACCTTACTTAGATAAATTCGTGGTGGTATTCATTGACGATATCTTGATATATTCGAAGATTCGAGAGGAGCATGCTGAACATCTGAAGATGGTATTAGAGATTTTGAGAAGAGAAAAGTTGTACGCAAAGTTTTCAAAATGCGAGTTTTGGTTGGAAAAAGTGCAATTTTTGGGACACGTAATCGACCATGAAGGGATATCAGTAGATCCGACAAAAGTGGAGGCGGTAATTAACTGGGAACGACCGAAGACGCCGACTGAAATACGAAGTTTCTTAGGTCTAGTAGGTTATTACCGTAGATTCATCAAAGATTTTTCGAAATTGTCAGGACCTTTGACAAATTTGACCAAAAAAGCCGTAAAGTTCGTTTGGTCAGAAAAATGTGAAGACAGTTTCCAAGAATTAAAGAAAAGATTAAGTGAAGCACCAGTGCTATCCTTACCAGACGATACGGGTAGTTTTGTTGTTTACAGCGATGCGTCACACAAAGGGCTTGGTTGCGTTTTGATGCAGCACGGAAAGGTCATTGCTTATGCGTTTCGCCAGTTGAAAGATTACGAAAAAGGGTATCCTACGCACGACTTGGAGCTGGCAGCCGTAGTATTCGCTCTAAAGATTTGGAGACATTATCTGTATGGCAAAAAATGTGAGATATAGACAGACCATAAAAATCTGAAGTATATCTTCACTCAAAAGGAATCAAACATGAGGCAGAGAAGATGGTTAGAACTGATCAAAGACTACGATTGCGAAATTTTGTATCATCCTGGGAAAGCTAACGTAGTCGCCGATGCTCTAAGCCGAAAGGGAAGAGAAAGATTAGAGACGCTGACAAATCAAGAGGATCTCATCAAAGAAATGGAGAAAATGAAGATTGAAGTGAAATATCCAAGAGAGCCGGAAGAGAAGTTGTACAACGTGGAGATGCGTCCAGTTTTGTTGGACAGAGTAAAAGAAGCCCAGGATCAAGATGAGGAATGCAAAAAGTTGCAAAAACAGATAGAGGATGGAGAGACTACCAAGTTAAAAATCAATAAAGACGGATTATTGCGATTTGAGGGAAGAGTATGGGTACCAGCAGTACCAGACCTAAAAGAAGAAATCTTACAAGCAGCACACAGTTCAAATTTCTCAATTCACCCGGGCAGCACAAAGATGTATCAAGACCTTCGACAACACTTTTGGTGGCCCAATTTGAAAAGAGAAATGGCAGAATACGTCAGTAGGTGCCTAACCTGTCAAAGAGTGAAAGCTGAGCATCAGAGACCAAACGGATTGCTACTACCGTTAGAAATTCTGGAATGGAAATGGGAACACATAACTATGGATTTTGTTGTGGGACTTCCAACTACACAGAAAGGCCTCGACGCTATATGGGTCATCGTAGATCGATTGACAAAGTCGGCGCATTTCTTACCAATTAAGGTCAGATTTAATCTAGATCAATTGGCTAGACTATACGTTAAAGAGATTGTATCAAGACATGGCGTTCCATTATCAATCGTATCTGATCGAGATCCGTGATTTACATCCAATTTCTGGCGTAGTCTGCAAGAACGTATGGGGACACAGTTAAAATTAAGTACGGTGTATCACCCTCAAACTGACGGCCAAAGTGAAAGAATAATTCATACACTGGAAGATATGCTGAGAGCATGCGTCATGGATTTCAAGGGCAATTGGGATGATCACCTACCATTGGTCGAGTTTGCGTATAATAACAGTTATCACGCCAGTATAGGGATGCCGCCTTACGAGGCATTGTACGGAAGAAAATATAGAACCCAACTCTATTGGGATGAGGTAGGAGAATGTAAATTGCTGGGACCAGAAATGGTTCAACAAACTTCAGAAATCATCCGAGTAATACGAGCAAGATTGGTGGCAGCTCAAGACAGGCAAAAGAAGTATGCAGACTTGCACCGTCAAAAGAGAGACTTTGAAATAGGATCGTTTGTGTTTTTAAAAGTATCTCCCTGTAAGGGAAAAATCAGATTTGGAAAGAAGGGAAAACTGAGTCCAAGATTCATAGGGCCTTTCGAAGTACTGAAACAAATAGGTGAAGTGGCTTATGAAGTAGCTTTACCTCCGGAACTAGGGCACATTCATAACGTATTTCATGCATCGGTACTACGACCTTATAAACCAGATCACAAGCATGTAATCCAATATAAACCTATTCAGGTTGAAAAAGATCTAACCTATGAAGAAGTTCCTATTCAAATCACTGATAGGAAAGAGCAAGTTTTAAGAAACAAAATAATACCTTCTGTGAAAGTGATATGGAGGAACCACAGTGCTGAAGAAGCTACGTGGGAACTCGAAGAAAAGATGAAGAAAAGTTACCCCCGTCTTTTTGAGTAACCTTGTACTTATGATTCCGAGGACGGAATCCTTATAAGGAGGGGAGAATGTAATGACTCAGAAAATCCTATGTAATATTCAATTATTATAATGTAAAATTTTGCGTATAAAATTTTTTTTGTCATTACTTTTTATTGTGACTAAACTATTATTTATTTAATAGTTTATTAAGCATCTTGATTTATGAAGGATAAAGAAATAGTGTACCATCATGAAATATTTAAGATTACATGGAATAGTCATATCAATAATATGTGCTAACTATTGTTGTTAGAGAAAATAATAGATAAAAGACTATGTTCATAAATTGGGCCAATCCAAGCATATGCTTGCAAGCCTTTTATTATTTTGTATAAAGGGCTAGTACTTATCTAAAATATGTGAATTATATTTTGTTAGCCCAACAAATTTAAAAGAATCAACTCAGCCCAATCTCCTTGCCAGCCTTCCTTAAGCTTCATGTAACAGCCCAAATAGGAAGGTAGTTAACTGAGATAGTTATATTATGCAGTTGATTAGCAGCTTATGCAGATTCTACGTTAATTCTTGGTTAGCTTGATTAGTTTAGCTAGCAGACAACCAACAGACAAAGAAAACATTAGTAAGGCTTAGCAAGTGAGTAGAGTCTGCTGCTAGGGTGGCTGTGAAGGGACTGCACAAGCTAGATTAGGAATAATGACTGTGTAGGGGCCAACTAGGAGGTGATGCAATTAACAGTAAAAGAGGTTAAGTTCGGCTGTATAACTATATGTTCTAATCCTCAACTGACAGCCCAATTTGCTAGCATAGTAAGAAAGAAAAAGAGAGTCAACTGAGAGTGATATTAGCAGAGTTCGGCTAGAGGGGGGAAAGGAATTGAGCAGCTCAACCTACTTGTCACCTTCGAATTAACAAGGTAAGCCAATTCAGACCCCCAATAATTCTTTTTCCAGTCGTTCATGTTCCTTTAAGTGTTAGCAATTAGACTGCTAGTGGCTAAGTAGCATAAATGACTATTTTAATTGCTATGTGAACTGCTGTGAGTAGGACTGCTAAGATTTATAAATTGCTTCTTGTTGTTTAAGCCATATGGCTGGGGCTAGTAAGCTAGAGATCATGTAATATATACGTATATAAGGACTGCACCCCAACTGCTTTATAAAATGTTTGTAAGAGGGCTGTTGGTATCAACTGTGTTAAATATGAGTACAGTCAAGCTAAATTCTATGCCAATATTTTATATTGAAATTCCAAAAGATACAATGTGATTAAAAGTTAGTTTTTCTTTAACATAAGATGATTATGACTTGCTATTCAAATACCATGCTTAGAAGGCCTAAGTGAGATTGATGTGTATTAATGTTCTGGTAATTGGAGGAATAATGATTAACATAGATGTCGATTTCCAGCTGTTAGTATAGTATGACAGAGTATTAACCACAATGTGGAACAAAATCATTGAAATGCTAATTAAGTATGGGAAATCAAAAGCCTTACACAGTGATATCTAAGGTTAATGGTTAATTTCTGTTAGCATGATTTGTGTTACCATATGAACTGTTGCGGTGATAAGTGGACTGTTATGCTATAGTTATTAATAAGGACTGCTATTGACTACCATGGTTGTAATACTAATCTCTTTTACTATAAATGACTGTCATAAGCCTTAAGTATGGCCATTTGATTTTTAATGTCTAAACATAACTGTGTAAGTGTTTTGTTGCTATTCTAATGAACTTAAAGCCTACTAGAGACTGTTTTGAGAAAAATCTTAAGGTATTACACCCATATGTTTAACTATGGAAAATATAATATATAGCAAGTACTTGCACATGAAATTCAATATTTGGTGTTGTTTTGGTATAATGGTATTAAACCATGTCTATAATACTCTATATGGACTGTGTTGATCATTACTAGAAAGAATTAATAGCTGGGACAAATTAGTATGCTATATGTGTATCATATGTGTACTATATTCTTAACTAAAAGGGTTGAATACCTCAAGGTAATTTAAAAGCAAGCTATAAACCTTGTATTAAACTTTAGTACTAAAGAAATATGTGTGTGTAACTGTTATTATAATAAACTGGAATAGTTGTTGTGATATACTACTATGAACTGCAGTGGTGAGTTTTATCAAAACTATTTTGGAAGCCTATGTTTGAGTACTAGTACCTTGTATACAAGTTTTTTAAATCATGAATATATAGTATATATATCAAGTGCATGATTTTATAACCCTTGTGATTAAGAGATTGAGGGGCTGTTTTGATTGAAAACTTAAGGACCTTGCCTCTAGATGCTTTAAATCATGTATATATGGTAGATAAAATGTTTTTGTTAGAAAGAGATACATATCAGTGCTTGCTACTGTTTTGGTGTGATAAACCATGCCTAAGATACTAATCTAAAACTTCTAAATGGCAAAACATCATGTGGCTGGAAAGAGAGTCCCAAAATGGTTGGTTATTTATGATGTAAAATTAAATTATCATGCCCAGAACTGGTATACTTAATGGACTATGACAATATACTTGTTGTTAAGGCTAGAATGAGCATAAATGATTTCTAGAAGGACTTTAGTTGCTATACTAACTGTTATTACATTATATGAACTGTTATGTGTTGCTTTACTAACTGTTGTAGTATTAAAATTCACTATTATGCTATATTACTATGCTGGCTGACTGCTTGTATTACTTGTGTGACCTTGTTAACTGTCATGGTATTATGAGGACTGTTTTGAGGGCTTAGCGCTGAACCTTGCCAAAAAGGGATGGTATAGACATGAAGACTGCTTTGTGCTATTTTAGAGCTGCTATGAAAACTGCTACAGCATTTAATTGACTGTTATGCCATTGTGATAGTGTTATGTATTGAATTTGAGTAGAGGAGATAGGATGGGCTGAGGAGTAATAAGGAAGACAAAATTGGCTTTCTTACACGAGCGAATGTCTATGACACAAGAAATTTTAAACTGTGCATGCCACGTGTTCGTCAAAAGTCCCCAGTGGGCTGTTTAGAGAAAAAAAAATTGAATTCTAGAAAGAATTAAGGTCTGGGGTAATTGGTATGCTATAAGAGCTTATAAACAAAGTGAATCAACATGCCAAACCAAAATGAAAACTCAATTTCAAGCCAAAGACGGTATGCAATCAGTGGTTCAGTTGCTGCCCACGGTAGCAACAGTCTTGGGCAATAGTTGCAGCTTTTCAAGCTCTCAGTTGGCATGAGTTGGGGACTCTCTTGAGTTCTCAGTCAATGCGATTAAAGAAACTAACCCATACAGTGCTTATATTGCTAAATAGGTAAATACACTTACCTATATAAACCAGAATTGTAGCTTACTAAAATCAGTAAATGGCAAGCTAAAATTTAGAGAATTGGAGACTAAATGTGGGGATTTGCTGTTTCTCCTCATCTGACTTCCTACAATTGCAGTTGCAAAGATCTGGTAGCTAACATAATTGAATCATATAAGTTATTGCAGATTTAGAACTACCCCAATAAGTTAAAAATGTTAGTTGTTTGACTTTCGAATAAAGTACTAGTAAACTAAGATTAGGAAGAATTCAAAGCAAGGAAATAATCAAGTACAACTGCTGCCTATGTGCAGCAGCAGTTGGCAAGAAGGGAGGGCTGCTGCCTATGTGCAGCAGCAGTTGATAGTAAGCAACTGCTATGGCAGTTTTGGATAGCTAGTTAGTATTGAAAATAAACTGGGGAACCAATTGGTACATCTAATAAAAAGATTTAGAGTGGGACTGTTTTAACCTCAAAGGAACTGTTTTGGGTAAAGCTTTAAATCATGGGATAGACAAAAGTTAACCATGTAAAATTAGAAATACCTTTAAAAATATAAAATAAGCTACCTTGTATGCTAGAATTTCAATAAATAAGGCATGAGACACTTATGTGTTAAATCCTAATGAGATGTAAACTATTTACATATTGTGTGACACCATTAAAGAGAAAAATGGTGAAGATAAAAACGTGGATGAGATATTTGAAAAATGTATTATATATAAGAAATCTATCCATGACCACTGAAACTACGTGATATATGACTTGACTATGTGGCTAAACATATATGCTTGATTCCTATTACTTGTTGCAAGTATGTCGAACCCCATCAAAGTGAAAATGGACTAATGTGAAAACGTGGATGAGATATTTGAAAAATGTAGGAATCTAACTACAAACTTGACCAAAAAAAATTATGTGATGTGTGATCATACACAAGCTATATGGTTTAGCTAATTAGCTAATAAGTTTGAAAATGCAAATGATTGTGTAGGTTCTGTGAACGTATTAAGCTGAATCAATAGTCTACCAACGAGGCAAGTTTCTAACTCTTACTCTTTATTGAGCAATTATTCTGCAGTGGACAGGTTCTTTAATTTCTGAACTGTCTGTCCTTATTTATGAATAATATAAGGTTAAATAGCCTTTTTATTCCAATCAGCTTCAAAAGAATAGAATATCAACTTTACTATCTTGAATAAGTTTACATTGAAAGTATGTCAATACCATTACTTCGGTTAGACAAATATTGAGATATATTGATATTATTCATGAAGTTATCAGTTAATGCTTTCCAAACCATTTTGTTGTTATGGTATGGATTCTTATATAATGCTGTGAACGAACAACCCTTTTATAGGGGAATATTGTACCGGACATATGATTTCGAAGGACATGTAAAGTGTCATTAGACTGTTATGTTGTGCACAATATAGGGTACTTAGGCTGATCCCCTAAAGTACGAGTCTAGGATATAAAACAGCTTTTATAAACTGTATGTATCCATGAATTGTAGTATTATTACTGTCAATTCTAGTAAAGAGTTCACTGGTCATTTGACCTTACAGCATGCTAAAGTCTAATTTTTCAAACTCAACACTTTTAAAGAAGTATCTTGTTCAGTATTTGTTATTGAATCCTCATTAATATAATATTTCTGTTCCATTATATTTTGCTGCTTATTTCCTTGCTGAGCAAACTTGTTGCTTACCCTTGCGTTAAATATAATGTTTTCAGTTAAGAATGAAGTTGCTGGTCCATCTGGAAAAGACAAGGGAAAGAGAAAAGTTGTTGAATAGTCTTTTATTAAGCGCATGTGCTTATTTAAGTAGTAAATGTAATAAATATTATTAATACTATGTTGTGTAATGATATTAAATTCGTAAGTTATGTAAAGGTCTATAGAACCTGGGATTTAAGTTGTGTAATATAAGATAGTTTTCTTTTAATATGAATGGGTATATTAGTATCGTGAGCACCAAATCCGATTTAAAGATAACCCGGATAAGGGGGCGTCACAGTACGAATATTCCCCGACAGCAAGAATATTCCACGACCAAACGAATATTCTCCGACAACAATGAGTATTTTATAACCACTTGCTTATTTGAAATATTTTTATATTTTACCCATAATTAACCACATTAATCAAATCAAACCCTTACTATTTCAAAATGATAAATAGAGGAAATTAAATTTCATTTATTAATAATTTGGGGCCTTACAGTCAAAGGCAACACTCTCATCACACTAGCCCTGAATCACCCCTGCAAACCTGCCGAAAGAAAAATACAGCATGAGCCAATTGCCCAGTACGGATACATATATACAAAAGATATACAACTGATATACGAAAACAATTGAGACAAAATACTGAACAAAACCTCAAGTGCAAATACGAACAAAAATATAATATTCAAAGATCTGAATGGGATATATCTGAATCAACATAATTGATGAAACCAATAAAAAGAATAAAGAAATAGCGAACTTGTGATAGCCCCGAATCCGGGCCCCGAATCGCCTCGGATCCGGTATACTATTTCTATAACTGTTTGCAGAAGATATAAACATAAACTGTTTATACATTACATTACACACTATTCCCCAAGGTCGAGTAACCTTAACTTAATACACATTTCATAAAATATCTATTACATAACAATATTTATCAAATACATTATTACAAACTAGTCGCACTTTATATCCCAAGCCGAACTTGGCTTTTTTCTTTTCTATCGATGATTCATTTATTTAAGAATCATATCTATTCTCAATTCAAAATAAATCTTATTTATCTATTCAACATTTCAAACTGTACATAGCTGAAAATTACATTTGATAAAACTATCAATCATAGATCTATACCATTTCTAAATCAAGAAAATGTATTTATTTTATGCATCGCTCAATCTTCATCATCCGTATAGCAATTAATATTGTCTAACATCATTAACCTGCAAAAAGTTTATGTTTGCAAGATTGAGCTCGATAGCCCAGCAAATTTAACAATCTATCATGTTTCACATAGCACACAATTCTATATGCACTACATTTCTTTTAATATGCATATTTGCATGCAACATATATTCTTTACTATGCCTATACTACATGCATCAATAATTTCTTACAAAACATTAATTCATGCATTATACATTTCAAATTTATCGAGTTACATCATACAACATGTAATCACATAATGATTGAGTTCCATAACTCAATTAACTTAGTCATATTTTGACTTTTAACAATTCATAGAGCATAATAAGTAATTTAACACATAACACATTCCATCCACAAACATAATAGAACTGAAAAACTTGTCTGCACCGTTGATTACCGCAACGCAATTTATAACGCTTTACCCCGAAGACTTAATATTAATATATAGATCTCCAATATTAGAATAATATCATCACAGTATATTATTGTTATATTTATATCCACAGAATAACCTAAACACATTACCACATAACCCTTTCAGTCTTTACAGCACATAAGACTAGGTATCAAGTCAAACTATTGCAGTCTGAGTTGAAACCAACACAATTCTATCATCCCGACGGTCTAGTCGGACGAATATCGAGTTTAAGTTCAATTAAACTCTGACTTAACACTTAACCATATCACAGATAATTTTCTTATCAGACAAAATATTTTTTCTAGGCTCGTAATAATTTTCGGATAATTATTACAATTTATCAACATTTTTCAATCCTTAAAACCGTATTTAAATGAATTAAATACCACTTAATACCTTAATCATTAATATTTATTTAATATAAAATATTAATGAAAATCATAACATAATATTATAATATAATTATAATACATCAAAGTATTTTTAATACTTTAAAATCATAATTATATGATTTTTAAACACTTAAATCCATTATCCGCTAATTGCTATTAATATTTTCATGCCAAAATATCAAAAGTTATAATTTATAACTTCAAATATTTTTATAACACTTAAATCATTTTTATATGATTTATAAAGCATTAATTCTATTTTTCCTTAATTTATTTAATATATCTATTAAATAAATTAATTATCATTAATATTAATTAATTAATGAATTTCATCACAAAATATTAAAAGTCATCAAAAATAACTTAAAATATTTTCTAACACCATAATATTATTTTTCATGATTTTTCATGAATTAAAAAATATTTTTAAATAATTTATTTAATATTATAATTAAATAAATAAATACCATTTACATTCCAAAAATACTAAATATTATTGAAATATACTCAAAATAGTTAAAAAAAAATATTTTTCAGACTTTAAAATAATTTTTCATAATTTATTTAGTATTTTTAATAATTAAAAACCATTTTTTCTAATTTTTAATTAATTTCCAGAAAAATAAATAATAATCT
The DNA here is from genome assembly GCA_020205505.1 of Panax japonicus. NCBI lineage: Eukaryota > Viridiplantae > Streptophyta > Magnoliopsida > Apiales > Araliaceae > Panax > Panax japonicus. The sequence goes on from CM035096.1 coordinate 56,171,158, forward strand.
GTCGCTAAAGGCCTATAGCGACACTTTCTGTCGCTATAGGTGTTCTTGAGTGTTCTTGAGTGTTCTTGACAGTGTCCGGGTGGGTAGGTTTGACCACGTTTAAATCATTAATCACAAGGTTTCTGGTCAATCTAAGACATCGATTGTGTAGCTGACATGCAACACTACAATTATCTTTTTTTATATAGTTCAAACAACACCTCAACTAAGAGATCTGTGACCTTAAACTTTCTGACAACACTATTTCTTGAAAATTCTGGGTTGATCAGAGTTGAGGTACCTACTTTGGATTTTTCTAGCTTGAAATCTGTGTTAGATTTGTGTGATATAATGGTCCACACTTGTAGTAGAGATACCAAAGAGAAACTCTAATGCATCAGATCATCCTATCAACATCATATGCTCAAGATCTAACCGGTCAAACGGCCTGTCAACAACTGTTCTTCAAAAATCTGGAAATTTCCCAGATTTCGTCAAAATAGTCGGTCAAAGCAAGTTTGACCTCAATTTCCTGCTATTCCAGTTAAGTTCTAAGTGACCTAAAGGCTTTAATGTGTAGTCTACATACCAGAATACAACAAATCAACAACAAAGTGGCCAAACAATCAAATTACAGCAAGATCAAAAACTTCAAAAAGCTTGTCAGGCGATATTGGTTTCTGGGTTTTGCCCAGAATTTCATAAAACGTGAATGGTCAACGGGTTTTGACTGCTCATATCTTTCGATCTAGACATGATATGAAGTTGATTCAAGTCTCAGATTAAAGAACACTTAGCATACTATAGATCCATAACATAAAACACACATAACACTTAACACACACGGATATAGAAGCCCTGACATTAGGCTGTCAGTCAACATTTTCCAGATTTCCAGATTTCATAAATTGCTAGATTCGAGCATCTAGATGTTATGGATCCATGATCCAACAACCCAGATCTCTAATTGACACCTTATTACACATATTTGAACAACAAATAACAACATTTAATATAAGATCAAGGATTTTAAAAATTTTAGGATTTTATACCTTTTTAGCTTGATTTTTGATTCTGCCCCTTTTGATCTCGTTCTTGGAAAGCTAAGGAATGAATTCATCTTAACTTCTCACTTCTTTTCACTCTCATACCCGAAAATCTAGAAAGAGAATGGTCTTGGCCATTTTTAAAAAGTCAAGTGAGCTTTTCTCTCACTTTAATCTACTTATTTTGATGCAATGAACTTGGATTGACACAATGGCTGATTTTGAGCTAGATTTGATGGATTTGTCAAAGGCTATGCTAGGGCTAGGGCTAGGGTTGCTCAACAACCCAAGATTTTGCAAGATTTGCAAGCTACTTAAAGAAAGAAAAAAAAATGTGACATAATGCAAAATAACCATTTTCTCCACCATTTTAATTCTAGTTTGGTCATTTGTTACAAACCCTTAAGGATTAGGGTTTAGACATTTCAGAGTTTAGGTTTTAACCCTTAACTTTGCAATAAAATTTAATTTCTAGCATTTCCGAATTTCGGTTATAAAAATAGAAAATTAACATTTTTAACTTATAATTAGAATTTTCTAATTATATAAAATTTCTTAATCATAATTTCATTCTTGCTAATTAGGATTAGCAATTTCATAATTACAATCGCTAATTACGCAATTAGGGTCAAAATTACAGATTAGGGTTCAAAACCACATTTTAATTTTTCTCATTTATAAATTAAATCTCGTAATTAGATTAGGGTTTTCTAATAACTCATAAATTGAAATAATTAGAATTAGGGTTTTCTAATTAGCATTGCTAATTTTAGCAATTAATTCCACAATTTAGCATTAGGGTTTTTAACGGAACAATTAGGGTTCCATAATTTGAAAATTAGAGTTTGTAAATAAATTAACCATTACCCTAATTAATAATTAATTCATAGCACTAAAGCAATAAAATTCTCAGTTATATACCCAGATTAGGGTTTCATTTTATCAGATTCTGAAATTAGTGTTTTCAGATCTGGTATTAGGGTTTTCATATAATCAACTAAGATTTTAGATAATTCATTAGGGTTTTTCCCTAATTAATTACGTTTATTGATGTTTAACCTTGTTCATAACATTGTATTCCCAATCTAGGGTTTTCAATATCCGAATTAGGATTTCGTACACCCGGAACTGAAACTAGGGTTTCCAGAATAGGTTTCTAGGGTCTCAGATTAAAGAACACTTAGCATACTATAGATCCATAACATAAAACACACATAACACTTAACACACACGGATATAGAAGCCCTGACATTAGGCTGTCAGTCAACATTTTCCAGATTTCCAGATTTCATAAATTGCTAGATTCGAGCATCTAGATGTTATGGATCCATGATCCAACAACCCAGATCTCTAATTGACACCTTATTACACATATTTGAACAACAAATAACAACATTTAACATAAGATCAAGGATTTCAAAAATTTAGGATTTTATACCTTTTTAGCTTGATTTTTGATTCTGCCCCTTTTGATCTCGTTCTTGGAAAGCTAAGGAATGAATTCATCTTAACTTCTCACTTCTTTTCACTCTCATACCCGAAAATCTAGAAAGAGAATGGTCTTGGCCATTTTTAAAAAGTCAAGTGAGCTTTTCTCTCACTTTAATCTACTTATTTTGATGCAATGAACTTGGATTGACACAATGGCTGATTTTGAGCTAGATTTGCTGGATTTGTCAAAGGCTATGCTAGGGCTAGGGCTAGGGTTGCTCAACAACCCAAGATTTTGCAAGATTTACAAGCTACTTAAAGAAAGAAAAAAAAATGTGACATAATGCAAAATAACCATTTTCTCCACCATTTTAATTCTAGTTTGGTCATTTGTTACAAACCCTTAAGGATTAGGGTTTAGACATTTCAGGATTTAGGTTTTAACCCTTAACTTTGCAATAAAATTTAATTTCTAGCATTTCCGAATTTCGGTTATAAAAATAGAAAATTAACATTTTTAACTTATAATTAGAATTTTCTAATTATATAAAATTTCTTAATCATAATTTTATTCTTGCTAATTAGGATTAGCAATTTCATAATTACAATCGCTAATTACGCAATTAGGGTCAAAATTACAGATTAGGGTTCAAAACCACATTTTAGGGTTTTAAATAGAAAAAATAAATTTTTCTCATTTATAAATTAAATATCGTAATTAGATTAGGGTTTTCTAATTACTCATAAATTTAAATAATTAAGATTAGGGTTTCCTAATTAGCAATGCTAATTTTAGCAATTAATTCCATAATTTAGCTTTAGGGTTTTTAACAGAATAATTAGGGTTCCATAATTTGAAAATTAGGGTTTGTAAATAAATTAACCATTACCCTAATTAATAATTAATTCATAGCACTAAAGCAATAAAATTCTCCGTTATATACCCAGATTAGGGTTTCATTTTATCAGATTCTGAAATTAGGGTTTTCAGATCTGGTATTAGGGTTTTCATATAATCAACTAAGATTTTAGATAATTCATTAGGGTTTTCCCTAATTAATTACGTTTATTGATGTTTAACCTTGTTCATAACATTGTATTCCCAATCTAGGGTTTTCAATATCCGAATTAGGATTTCGTACACCCGGAACTAAAACTAGGGTTTCCAGAACCGGTTTCTAGGGTTTCTTGTTAAACGCTAGGATTTTCTAACCGAACATTGTCGTTCTTAATATATTCTTAGGGTTTGTTACAGATATAATTTATCTGGTCAACCCTTGACCCTTAACCACATTCTGTACACAGAACATAACCATATACACAGATCATAATCACATAAACACTTAATCCTGAATAATTCACTTATATCCTTCACCGAATTTTGAAATCCTCAAAATTCAATCCCAATATCAGCATATGCATAAACTTATTTTCTATCTAGGACTATTATTTGACCTTAAATCAATCATTTAAGATTTTCATAAATTGTCTAATTTCTCGGGTTGTCACTGAACAGAAGTAACTAACTCAATGACTTGAACTGAACAGAAACCAACACAACTAATCCAATAAAATACTAGGCTGAAACAAATGGCTGGAGTTATTTCATACCGAATGAGCTCAGAAATATACGTTGCCACACAAGCAAGTCAAAATAATGCCATACAGGCAAATCAAATGATGCCACATAGGCAACCAAAATAATGCCACACAGGCACATCAAAATAATGCCACACAGGAAATCACATATTGGACCGCGACTCCAAATGTATGAAAATCGGATAGGTGTATTTGACACAACATCACAAATCCACAGAACAGAAAACTAGGGTTAACCCATACGCATCCCACAACAAAACACCAAATGACCCACTTTCTCCGGAGCCCAAAACGGAGACGCTGTGGAGTAATCTCACCGCCACGGAAAGTGTCATGTCTCTCGTAGCCAAGACGACATGCCTGTGCTATCCCCACAGGTGGTTATAGCTCAGGTATACCCTACGGTATATTCTAAAAAAAATATCATGTCACAACACATGCGACAAAATACCAACAAAAGGGTTCTATATGTACATGTTGAACCAAATCAAACTATAGTCACAATGTCTCAAAAAGAAGGTAGCAACATGTACGCTCTACAATTATCAAAATAAATACTATACATGATAACCTGATTCAAAGAGTACAAATACGAGTCCAATGTTTCAACTCCAAAATGAAACAAATATATCAATTTCACAAGGAACAATTATGTGAAATAATAACAGAAGTTCAAAACGAGGAACAAAATGAACAACTCAAATTTAACAAAGCATCGTTGAAAGAGTACGAAATTCGTACCTTAATATAGTACCTTAATACTCCAAAATTTATATTCCAAAAATAACTTTTAAAATTCCTTCCGTTCAATTTAAACAATTTAATAAGATTTTAATACAATCCAATCATTAATAACAATATACTATTAAATTTATTATTAAAACTTTTATAACTATGTCGACAAAATTAATTAATTTAATTTAATATTTATAACTTCAATTTGATTTCCAAATTCTGATTTAAGCTTCATGGCTAAGTACCTATTAAAAAGTAATATATAAATATAAGTATATATATATATATATATATATATATATATATATATATATATATATATATATATATATATAACATATAGTGACATCAAAACTGCAGGCAACCAAACATGACACATTTAAACATAATTTAGTTACAATCCTTATTACTTGCCAGCAACTTTTCACATCATGATAACAAATTTCCTTTTTTTCTTTTATTTTAAAGCAGCAGGCCAGTTCAATAACTTCCGTCCACAAAAAGTAACCTGACAAACTTTATCTATATATATATATATATATATATATATATATATATATATATATATATATATATATATATATATATATATATATACATATACCTGGCAAGCAAACAGTTTATATATATACTAATATATATACCCTACTCTATTACTACTATTAAAACTTACCGAAAAAGAAGAAAAGGTTCAGGTTCTTTTTCTCCAAATTGCAGTGTAAAGGTACTTTTCTCCCCTCTTTTTCTTAGCTGCGGCTGCACCTCTTTCTTTTCTTTCAGTCGGTATAAAATATGGTGAAACAATTAGGTTTTGCCTATTTAATAATTAATATATCTCATTGTGTCTCCTAATTTTAATAGGATTTTAATATTACCCAAATACAAAATAGACCTAATTAGTATAAAAGCCCAAATTAATGTAATCACCTACTTATTATAATTCACACAACTTAAATACAATTTGACCCAAACATAAGAAAAACCTAATTAAAATATGGATTTAAATATTATTTATTTTTATTTTTTTACCGGGTATTACAATTGCAATGTAACCTATTATTTAGCTTAATTAAGTTTCTCTCCTATTTATATAATGAATCATTTTGGAATGGGTTGTTATTCTTGCTTGTTGACTGATTGCCTGACAGGGTTATTGGTATAAATATTGATGGATATTGGAAAATTGATATTAATACCTGACTCTTAAATGCAAGAACACCTGTTATGACCATGCCTATGGAATGTGTGCATAAACTGCTAATAGGATAAACATATCACTATTTACTTTGTGTAGCCTTGAGACTAAGCTTAATGACCATAGCCTAGTTATTTTTACCAATAGACATATTGTGATTCATCTAGCTAGGGATGTGCAATTGACCTTCGACAGAAGCTTTTGTGTAGTTATTGTTGTGATTCATTTCATGTTGTAGTTATCAACATGTGTTTAACTATAATGATTATCCAAGTGAGGACACTTGTATAACCATATTTTGAAATTAACGAACATAATATATATGAGTTATATAATATAATATCTTGTTCATAAACAATGATCGGATATAATATATACGATAATAAATTTAATAATATAGTACAATAATAATATAATTCTGAAACTTCTTACTAATGTCCATTGCATAAAGGAAATTTAAAGGTAAGATACTTGTCTGGTCTGCTGCTTACAGTTACGCAAATTAGTTTTTTTCTTTTTTGTCGAGACCTATCATTAATAAGATCATTCTATCGATTAGAAATACATATCGTAACACATAATACTGCTTATCGCAGTCAGAACATAACCTAATCACATTTTCACATACTTTAAACAATCATTGAATCACCAACAAACATTAATACAGTCAAAATATCTAAGTCTGGATCAATTTCTGAAATATGTCGGTTTACCGACAGCTTTATTGGGTAATTATCGAGTCTAAGACTCTATCCTATTGTTCAATATCTGTAAGTATCAGTCATATTATTTTTAAATGACTTATAATAATTTTTAAACATTTATTATAATTTATCATGAATTTTCAAACACCGAAATCATTATTAAATGAATTAAATATTAAATAATTCAATTATCATTAATATTTAATTAATATTAAACTATTAATGAAACCATTGCCAAAATATTAAAGTTATTTATAATAACTTAAAATACTTTTAAAGTACTAATATTATCTTAAATGATTTTTAAAATAATTAAAATCATTTTTAAATAATTACCATAAATATTTAATTATTAATGTATTATTCATCAACAAATAAAAAGTCCTTAATTATAACTGAAAATATTTTTAATCCATTTATTTCCTTTTTAAATTATATTTAAATCAATAAAATAATTTTTAAATTATTCATTTAATATTATTATTAAATAACTCTAATATCTTTAATAATCATTAATATTAAATTATTAATGAAATTATCCTTTAAATATTAAAAGTTATATTTTATAACTTAAATTATCTTTAAACACTTTATTTTTATTTAAAATAGTTTTTATAATATTAAAATCATTTTTAAACTAATTCATCGAGTATAATTATTAAATAAATTTAATATCATTAATAAAAATTAATTAATGAAATTTACTTTTAAATATTAAAAGTTATATTTTATAACCTAAAATATTTTTAAATACCTTATTGTTATTTAAAATGATTTTTTATATAATAAAATTATTTTTAATTTATTAATTTATTTCATTTATTAAATATCTTAATTATCATTAATATTAATTTATTAATGAAATTTATCACAAAATATTAAAAATAACTTAAAATATTTTATTATACCATAATATAATTTTAAATGATTTTTCAAGTATTTAAATAATTTTTAACTAATTTATTTAATATTATAATTAAATAAATTAAATGCTATTAATATTTCAAAAATATTAAATATTTATGAAATATACTTAAAATAATTAAAAACTAATTTTTGGACTTTAAAATAATTTATTATGTATTTTTAATAATTTAAAACTATTTTTTTCTATTTATTTTATTAAAATAATTAATTTCTGAAAATATTTGTCGCTAAAGGGTCCTATAGCGACGAAACTGTCGCTAAAGGTGTTCTTGTGCTGTTCTTGAGCATTCATATGCCCGTTTCGACTTACCTCCTTTGACTACGTGTAAATCAGTGTGTATTGTGTTTCTAGGAATGATATTGGTCATATCGTGTAGTGCTAGTGTAGGACTAAATTATCCAACAACAAACATAGTCATAACATTCATAACAAAGGCGATCTGGGTACCCAAAGTAGTTGTCAGAGGTTGTTCTTCATTTCTGGGTTGTCCAGAAATGAAGAACAGTTCGAGCATGCATCTTTGGGCTTCCACTACTTGCAATTATGTTGATGTTTTTGTGTTATAATGCTTCCAGGTTGTAGACCACATATGTGACCCCCAAAATAGGTATACATCACCTATTCTGAGTTGTCAAATATATGGTACAGAATACAAATACAACTTAATTATACAACTGTCGTGTAAAGTACGACAAAACATAAGCTGTGAGTTTTAATACAAATATTGTCGTCTAGACAATATACAAACTCAAATTCAATATTATTACATTTATTTTCTACTATTTCACTGAATAGTGAGGACTACTAATGCTATCATCTGGTCCGTCACTCCGTTCCCCGACTAGTCCCTGCTACGTTCTCATTTCTTGAAGATAACAATAAAAGTAAAAGGGTGAGCTCAACTAGCCCAGTAGGAAATATTATGACTAAGATAATGCAGATTATATTATCGTTAGCCTTCAACAGTGTTAAACTGATACAATATAACAACCATCAAGTTTAACTGCAGCGGAACAAGCAATCCATTAAAAGAGTCAAGTAGAGAATAAAATCTACTATCTTTTATGATTTAGAAGGTTTTTCATCACTTTTATCGCTGGGACTCAGCTTAATAAATAATCCACATCATCGAATCACCCTTGCACTACGGCCAATGATATTCTTTATTATTCCATCAGAATAATAAAGACGGAACCAGGTCCGGCGTAGAACGCACAGACAGGATTTTCCAACAGAATGATAAATAATGGAACCAGGTCCGGCGTAAACGCAAAGACAGGATGTTCCAACAGAATGATAAAGAATGGAATAACAGAAGAATTTCACCAAGTATAGGGTAGCCTGCGTATACAGGTTATTCCAACAGAATAAAAAAGAATGGAATAACAGAAGTTCTCTTCATGGATAAGAAAGAAATAATACTCCCTACCTTAGAAAAACTGGATACTGGAATAGTGAGGTAGCAGACTTCTCTTCTTCTTTCTATAATTTCTCTCTATAATAATCGCTCTAAAGCTTTTGTGAATTGGTGAGAAATGAAGGAAGAATGATCTTCTATTTATAGAAAAATATAGTTTCGATAATTGCACGTTTTGGGGCTCGAAAAATTACAGTACAATACCTCCAACTTTACTTTCATTTTTAATTTAGTCCTACAAGTATTAACAAACTTGCACCACCTCCCCTAATAGTAAATAATGTGAATCAATAGTATAATCATGTGAAAAATATGAATTATAGTATAGTACCTCCATCTATACCTCCATTTTTAACTTAGTCATGCAAGTATTATCAATTTTGCACCAACTCCCCTAATAGTACAAGAATGTGATTCAATAGTGCACACATGTGAACAAATAGTTATATAAGCATGTGAATTAGTAGCAATTAATTGCTCATTTATCCGATAAATTACCCGATTTATCAATATAACCCCCAGACATCAATTATCATCAGAATAGATGTCGATTTCAACTAACACTAATAATCCCAACATAATGAAACTATCAATATCATCTTTAATCAACACGAACTTATTCATCAGTAATATTATAACTCACAATATTTAACAATCAGGTTGTTCCCAGGAAAGAAGGGGCTTTCCGTTAAGGATTTCTCCTTATTGGCGCGCAATTAGGTGTCAAAACTTCTCCTTGACAGAACTTCTAGACATTGTCAATATTGCAAATAATAATATGAATAACTTTGTCGTCTCAATTATTAATTTAATAATATAAAATATTATGCAAATGATACTGTAACAATAATTGAATAAATAATATGAGAGATATGATGCAGCAATTACTTGTAGCAATAATTGAGTATAACTGAGTGACTTCTCACATAAGCATCAATAATCAATACCGTGTGCTACTATGCAACCACGCGTATAACTGTACTTTTAACACCGGGTGTTTCAATAGTTAACGGTAAACCTTCCACCGTTATTTTCATAAAGTATTTTTGTCGTTTTCTCATTCCGACAATAATTCCGTTATGGGGTCCACCAATGATTGTGTCATTGTACGAATATTCCCCGACTAATCGAATATTATATAACAACTTGCGTACTTTGCAAAACTTATAAATAATACCCACAACTATAACATTATATCAAATCCACACTATAATATTCAAAAATATATTTCGAGCAAATTTAATCTTTATTTAAAAAGTTGAGGTCTTACAACCTCCCCTTCTTATGAAATTTCGTCCTCGAAATTAGGGTGCGTACCTGGTATATCGAAGAGGTGAGGATACCTTGATTTCATTTCGGATTCTAATTCCCAAGTCATTTCCTCAACATCGTGGTTTCTCTACAAAACTTTGACTTGAGGTATAACCTTGGAGCATAAAATATGATCATTTTTGTCCAAGATTTTAATATGTAACTCTTCATACGTTAAATCTTCCTCTATCTCATCTGGCTCTAATTCAATAATGTGGTTCGGGTCTTTCACATATTTACGTAACATAGATATGTGAAAAACGTTATGAACACGAGACATACTTGGCAGTAAAGCAAGTCTATACGCCACAGTTCCTACTCGATCAAGGATTAAAAATGGGCCAATGAATCGAGGGTTGGGTTTTCCTCTCTTTTCAAATCTCGTAACTCCCCATGGAGCAACACGTAACAACACATGATCTCCAATATTGAATTCCACGTCCTTTCGATGAAGATCAGCATAACTCTTTTGTCGATCTTGTGAGGTTTTTATACGTTGTTGGATCGTTTGAATATTTTCCGTAGTCAAACGTACCAACTCAGGTCCCAAAAACATTGTTTCACCCACCTCATCCCAGCATACTGGAGAACAACACTTTCTTCCATATAACGCCGTAAATGGAGCCAAGCCAATACTTGCTTGATAACTGTTGTTGTAGGAAAACTCCACCAATGGTAAGAACTTGTCCCAACTTCCCTTGAAGTCAAGGACACAGAGTCTTAATACATCTTCAAGAGTTTGAATGGTCCTCTCTGACTGCCCGTCCGTCTGAGGATGATATGCCGAGCTAAATCATAAATCTGTGCCCATAGCTTTTTGTAAACTAACCCAAAATCTTGAAGTGAATATTGGGTCTCGATCAGAAATTATGGATACTGGCATACCATGCAGTCTTACAATCTCGTTTATGTATATACGAGCAAGACGTTCAAGTGTATAAGTTTCTCGTATAGATAGAAAATGAGCAGATTTGGTCAATCTATCAACAATGACCCAAATTGCATCTATGCCTTGAGAAACCTTGGGACGACCAGTAACGAAATCCATAGTAATATGTTCCCACTTCCATTCTAGAATTTTAAGTGGTTGCAATGGACCTTTTGGTACTTGATGCTCCGCCTTGACTCGTTGACAAGTTAAACACCTTGAGATAAACTCTGCTATCTCTCTCTTCATATTGCTCCACCAAAATGTATGTCAAAGATCACTATACATTTTGGTACTCCCAGGATGGATTGCAAATGGTGTGTTATGCGCCTCCATCATGATTTTTGCTTCCTCATCGAAGTAATCCTTCCTCATCGATTCTTGCTTCCGGCATATCACCTTCTTGCACTTTCTTCTTCATACGCATTAGCTCCAGGTCTGTAGCTTGAGCAGCTTTAACTTTATCAATTAAAGTCGGTTCTACTCGTATATTTGACATCATCATGTGGGTCCCTGGAGTCTTTATCTCTAACTCCATCCTTTGCAAGTCATACAAAATGGGCCTTTGCGTTGACAATATTGCACTCGTACCCGCATATGATCTTCTACTCAATGCGTCAGCTACCACGTTAACTTTTCCAGGATGGTATTGGATGGTATGATCATAATCTTTCAATAGTTCAAGACAACGTTATTGTCTCATTTTGAGTTCCTTTTGGGTGAAGAAATATTTGAGGCTTTTATGATCCGTGTAGATCTCCACCTTCTCTCCATACAGGTAATGCCTCCAAATCTTAAGCGCAAAAACGACAGCTGCCAACTCTAGATCATGAGTAGGGTAATTCCTCTCATATTCTTTGAGTTGTCATGAGGCATAGGCTATGACTTTCCCATATTGCATGAGAACACATCCTAACCCTTTGCCTGAAGCATCACTGTAGATGACAAATCCCTCCGAGCCAGATGGTATTGTCAGAACATGTGCTGAAATGAGTCTCCTCTTGAGTTCTTGAAAACTCTTTTCACATTCCTCACTCCAACCGAACTTTGTATCTTTACGAGTCAGCTAAGTTAATGGAGTAACGATTCGAGAAAATCCTTCCACGAATCTCCGATAATAACCAGCTAATCTGAGAAAGATACGTACTTCGGTCACTGATTTAGGTTGCACCCAGCTTTGAATAGCTTCAATCTTTGCTGGGTCAACAGATATTCCATGACTTGATATCACGTGCCCAAGGAATGCAACTTTCTCAAGCCAGAACTCGTATTTCTTCAACTTGGTATATAACTTGTTTTCACCAAGATTTTGGAGTATCAGCCTCAAGTGTTGCTTATGATCTTCACGGCTTTTGGAATATATGAGGATGTCATCAATAAAGACGACCAAAAAATGATCCTAATATTCCTTGCATACTCGGTTCATCATATCCATGAAGGCAGCAGGAGCATTAGTGAATCCAAAAGACATGACTAAGAATTCATAATGCCTGTACCGAGTTCTGAAGGCAGTCTTTGAAATATCCTAAGTTTTAAACTTCAGCCGATCATATCCAGAACGAAGATCGATCTTTGAAAAAAATTGTGCTCCTCGTAACTGATCAAACAGGTCATCAATATGTGGAAATGGGTACCTATTTTTTATGGTGATATGATTCAACTCCCGATAATCAATACAAAGTCGCATACTCCCATCTTTCTTTTTAACGAACAGAACAGGAGCACCTCAAGGAGACGTACTAGGACGAATGAAACCAATGTCTAACAATTTCTCCAATTGGGTCTTTAACTCCTGAAGTTCAATATGAGCCATTCGATATGGGGCTTTGGAAATGGGTTTTGTACCGGATTCAAGGTCGATACAAAATTCAACTTCATGCTCTGGGGGTAGTCCAGGAAGTTCTTCAGGGAATACGTCAGGAAATTTATTAACAATAGAAATATCCTTCAAATCTGACGTATTTTTATTTAAATCCGTGACATGAGCTAAGAAAGCTTGACATCCTTTTTTCAATAAACGAATAGCTTTATGGCTTGAGATGACCGTGATTGATTTTAATGGTTTGGTCGCTTGAATTCGCATAATAGGTTTATTAGGAATATGAAAGCTAACAACCTTACGAAAACAATCAATTTTAGCATGATGAGTAGTTAACCAATCAATCCCTAGAATCACGTCAAATGCAAGTATTTTTAAGGAGATAAGATCGACAGGTAACGTGCGGTTACCGATTTGAATCAAACAAGACTTATAAATAGTTGATGTAATGAAGGTTTCTCCTAATGGAGTTTTAACAGATAAGTCAAAGTCTAATTTCTCTGGAGTCAAATTTAAACGTTGAGCGCAAGTAGGAGAAATAAAAGAATGGGTAGAACCAGTATCAAATAAGGTATAGACTTCACTATAGTTTATGATAAGCTTACCCGTGATAACCTCGTTCGGGTTCCTTACTTTCTGAGAGGTCACAACAAATGCTCTTCCTTGCACTACCAGCTTTGACTTTTCTGGAACGGCCTTTGGTGCCTCCATCCTAACTGAACTTGTCTTCGATGAACGAAAAAATCGAGTTAAGTGACCTTCCCTTCCACAATTATAACATGCTTTGGACGGCATCGTGTAGTTTAGACTGATGTGTCCCTCCCCTACGCATTTGAAGCATATAATAGGTGGTCGTTCTCCTTCTGTGACGCCCCCAAATCTGGGTTACCTGACCCCCGAGTTTGGTGTTCACGATCCATAATATAATAGCATCTAACTACCCATTTTATATATGAATAGTAATATACATAAGACTTTATCAGAGTTTGATAATACATTACCCAGGTTCTCTAACCTTAACATTATAAACATATCCCTTAGATATACAAAAAGGGTTTACAATACATAACATACTAATAATGCTATTCATAACTAATTTATTACAAATCTCCTTTGCCTTTGTCCTTTGCAGCACCTCCTGCATCTTCGTCCCTAGCTGAAAAGTTTTATTTAACAAGGGTGAGCAACTAATTTGTCCCGCAAGTTAAGACATATAATAAATGTATAAGAATTCAAAATAACAGATTATCTATTTTGATAGAATGAAACCAAAGTTCGGGGAACTTTGAAATAGCTAAACAAATCGTTATTCAATAACAAATCTTCTCGTATTCTATACAACACAATAATTCAATAATGAAAGATTACAACGCTTTCAAAGTTTCTACGATATTCTAATGAATAATCAAGAATCAGTTCTATGAAATAGGAAAGTGGAATATTTTCCAGATTAATACTAAGCGATCACACTAGATCTTGAACTTATCTTCTCGGGTATCTATCAAAGATTTACTTTGATAAATACCCAGGTGTATCAGATAACCATGAAGATTAAATCATACCCCTCTGCAAGTACTCAGAGCCGGCCAACTCTTTGTACCATATATTATGCATAATACTTAAGGCGCGCGCAATGATCGAATATACGATTTAATGATATTCCCTTTTTATAAAAGGTTATTCTTCTCAGTCTCAGAATCAAGATTTTGATTTTACAACGAAATGCTAGGATTTCAAATTCTATTTACTTCTCGGTCGAGTCGAAATAATTGGCATCGATTAGTCAATAATAATTGAATTTATCTTCTCGAATTTATCAAGTTCTAACAAATGTTCGTCTAGCCAGAATATTTAGCTAAGACATTTCTTAGTATAATTTGACAATAAACATGAATTATCTGTACTGTCAATTCTAACTTCTACAGATATGAATATCCAGCAATTGTAATTCTACGAATATATATATATATATATATATATATATATATATATATATATATATATATATATATATATATATTGAATCAATAATTCAATTTGAACTATTAAGCATGCACTAACTGCGAATTATCAACAATAAATCCCTGGACGTGGCTTAATCAAAAATAATTAACCACCATAATAATTGAATGAATATAACTCAAGGTTGAGTTAGGGAACTTGCCTCTTCCGCTGATTACAGCTACACAAAATACTTATCTGCTTTCGAAAGACCTATATCCAATAATATCGGTCTAATAATTAGCACAATAATTCACATAACACACAACACTGTAATTCACAATCAAAATTCTCACAGACACATTACCACATAGCCACAACAGTGTTTATAACCTATATAAACACTTAACAAGTCAAACTAATTCAGTCTGGTTGGACTTCGGTCCATTTTCGGTGTCCTGGTCACCCTATCCGACAATTAACACAATTATTGTCAATTAAACTTGGTCTCTAAGCTTCAATATTAATTTAGATAAGTTAATTATCAATTATAATATTTTTCGGAAGCTTTTAATAATTATCAAGCAATTATTATAATTTATAATAATCTTTCAAATATCAGAATCATTTTTAAATAATTTAATTATCAATTAATCGTATCATTATTAATATTTAAAAATATCAAAATATTAATAACATACTTGTCAAAATATTAAATTTATTATTAATAACTTAAAATATTTTTAAATCAACAATATTTTCCTTAAATGATTTTATAATAATTAAAAATCATTTTTAAATCATCACCATTAATATATAAATATTAATGAAGTTATCATCTAAATATTAAAAGTCAATAATTATAACTTAAAATATTTTTAAATCATTTTTCTCATTTTTAAATGATTATTAAATCAATAAAATCATTTTTAATTCATTTATTTAATATAAAAATTAAATAATTCTAACATCATTAATATTAATTTATTAATGATAATTCTCCAAAAATATTGAAAATTATATTTTATAATTTAAAATATTTTCTAACACTTTATTCTTAATTAAAATGATTTTTAAATCATTAAAATCATTTTTATCTTATTTATTTAATTGAATAATCAAATAAATCTAATATCATTAATATTAAATTATTAATGAAAATTCTCCAAAAATATTAAAAGTTACATTTTATAACTCAAAATATTTTTAAATTCATTATTCTTATTTAAAATGATTTTTCATAATTTTAAATCATTTTTCTGTAATTTATTTAATACATTAATTAAATAAATTAAATATCATTAATATTTAAATAAATATAAACATTAATGAAAATATCCCAATTGGTCAGAAATTATTTTTCATAATTTAAAGTAATTTTTAAAATCATTTTTGGTAATTTTTATAATTTATTTCTTATTTTTAATTATTTTCCGAAAAAACAGAAAATAAAACTAATTAGACCGTCGTTAAAGGGCTTTAGCGACAAAAAGCGTCGTTGTTGGTGTTCTTGAGCTCAAGAACACTGACAAGCTCCATGATCAAGGCTGCTCGTTTGACCAGCCATTATTCTCAGTGTATTAATGTTCTAAGCCAACTTAAACCTCACTCGTGTAGTACTCATTTAACACTACAACATCCAACAAGAACTTTGATCAAACAATAACACAACAAAAAGATCTGGACTCTCAAAGTCCCTGTTAGACCATACCTGGGTTTTCTAGGCAAACCCAGAAACCTAGGCAGCTTGTGGTGTCACTTTCCTGCCCATTTTAATCTAGGTTTCGTTCACTATTTTAATGATTTTATGATTCAAACGGGTAGTATACATGACATAGAGTAATGACATGTCAAGATCTCAGTCCAAAAACATCACAGGTGCCAGATCTAACTCGGTCAAAGTATGTCAGACGGCTTGTTCTTCAAATTTCATGAAATTTCCAAAAATGTCAAAACTGAGCGATTAGCTTACTTTGACCACTTGTTCTGCTCAATCTATTACAGTTTTAAGAGATCTAAAAACTCAAATATATAATACACATAACCAGATACAAAATGGTTACAACAACAACATAAAAACATTAACACAACTGCAAGATCAAGAGACTCAAAGTTTCTGTCAGGCGCTCTTTTAAATTTCTGGGCTTGCCCAGATTTGACTCGGTCATGGCCGGTCAACGGTCTTTGACCGTTAATAACATGAAATCTAGTTATCAAATTGATATTCTACCACTTGCAGCTTAAAGCCAACCTATCAGGCAACAAACTAAAGCTTTAAAACATTACAAACCATGAACACAGTAAGATCTACGGCTACTGATATTCCTTGTCAGACACAAAATTTTTCTCAAGAACAGTTTTTGAAAAAAAATTATTTTAAGGCACTTTGATGCTATGGATTCATGATAGATCATCATAGATCTTCATATAACATCCAATAGCAATATTCTAAACACAAAAACACAAAAATGTTTCAAGCATACAAGATCAAAATTAAAAAAATTTGTTATACCTTTCTAGTTCAAATCTTGATCTTGATTCTCCTTATCTGTTTATGATTGATATAGAGGCTGATTTTATGACTATCCTACTAGAAAATTTTGAACACTAAGAGAGAGAGAGAGAGTTGGTGAGAGCAAAGTTGCAAAATTAGAAAAGTTACCTGCGGCCACCTCCTGAGTAGTCACTGCATCTAGCGCCGTCTTATTGAATGTACGGGCGGTTGATCTTCTTGGCTGTGCAAGTCCTCGAATTGTCAAGGTTCCACCACCGGGTCCCTTGTTGGTTTCTCGTCGGACAGTTTCTTACCAGATGGTCAGTCGATCCACAAGCATAACAACCTTGTATCTTCTTTGGATTGGGACAATTTGGCGACATATGCCCCTCTTGTCCGCAGTTGTAACAAACCCCCTTCTTCTTTAGACAAACACCAACATGGTTCTTCCCACAATTCGCACAAGGCTCTCCTCCTTTCCTATTCCCTTTAGTTTTACTACCCGATTGGGTATTCTCGCTCCACTTCCTCTTGTTTGGATTACTACCACCACTATTTCCACCATCATTGGTCTTCTTCTTCTTCTCTTCATGAAAACGAGATGCAGCCTCTCTTCCTCCTTTAGCAATTAATGCTTTCTCCAGTAGAGCCGCAAACGTGTTGATCTGCAATACTGCCACCTTGTTAAATATCCCTGGTTTCAGTTTGTTCTCAAATCTTCTTTCTTTCCTTGCTTCTGTATCCACTTGATGAGGTGTAAATTGCGCCAATTCATTGAATTTAGCTGCATATTCAGAAATAGACATATTTTCCTACTTCAGTTCCAAGAACTTAACTTCCATCCGAGCTTGCATACTCGGTGAGAAGTAGTTCTCAAAGAACAGTTCCTTGAATCTGGTCCGCCACTCGCGCAATGACGAATGCCTTCTCCATCTCCTTTACCCAAGTCTGGGCTTCAATCGGATCTGTGGTTCCATTGAATTCTGGCGGTCCTACCGCTTTAAAATCCTTAAAATTGGCCAATCTGTCGGCTGGCTGATTCCTTGCTCTTCCCCTGGCTGGAGCTCTATTTTCCATAGCTTCGGCTATCATATTTGCAAAAATTTGCATTGGGTCAGCTTGACCTCCTTCGTTATTCACCGATTGTTCTTCTCTTTGGTTCCGATTTTGTCGTCTAGGCGGCATGATCTGATTTTAAATAAAAAAATCTTATATTAATACTATTTCTCTATACAAATTCTTAACACAATAAGAATTCAACACATATTTATCAGGTAATCGCATATTTATTCAAATAGTAGACAGTACATTTAGTACTTAACATATACAACTATCCCTTTTTCATAGGATTAACAACTATAGTATCCCCGAATCCGGGCCCCAAATCGTCGCGGATCCGGTACACTAATTCTTTCACTAATCGCGGAAGATATAAACATAATTTGTTTATACATTACATTACACATTATTTTCCCCAAAATCGGTTAACCTTAACTGATTACACAAATCAAAAGTTATTTAACACAAAACA
Source organism: Panax japonicus (assembly GCA_020205505.1). Lineage (NCBI taxonomy): Eukaryota > Viridiplantae > Streptophyta > Magnoliopsida > Apiales > Araliaceae > Panax > Panax japonicus. The sequence goes on from CM035096.1 coordinate 56,190,216, forward strand.
TCATTATCAACTATTCTATTACAAACTAGCCGCATATATTGCCCCAAGCTGAACTTGGCATTAACCTTTTCTTGTAATCCGAACGCATTCGCTTTATCTGCAATGTTTTATCATGATATAGCAAGGGTGAACATGAAAGTTGCCCAGCAAGTTTATATACAACAATATAACGATATATCATGATTGAAGAGTATGAAAAATGAGCTTGCTATAATTCATCAATATAATTGAGAACTAGCACGAACAAATTTTTGACTGAACAAGTTTTAAACATGAACAAACATTTCTGAACCAACTGGTAATGAAGGTGATCAGCCTTTCATACCTGACTTATACATGCAAGATGTACAGAGTACAAATTTAATGGCAATCATCAATGATTAACCATAAACTTGAAGAAACTACTCTTATTAGAGTTAAGTAAAAGAAACTTGCCTGAACCGTTGATTACCGCAACGCAATTTAATTTAATCTCTCACGAAAGACCTATCAGTTAAAAGATTGATCTTTTAATCAGTATAACATGCTTTATTCCATAATACTATCTAATACTTAATCAAATATTAGATAACAGCTTATCACATCAATTTTGTTATCATCCTTTGATAATTATTCAATCACTATATCATATCCCTTATGATTTATCACTTGCTCTTTATTTCATAAGTTATTCATTAATATGTAATAAGGCAAACACTAATCTAGCACATTGGATTCTACATCTAACAACCAACTTTATAATTCAGCAACTTGGATTCCAAGTCCATCAATTTAAACCTCAATTCAGCAAACCAGATTCAACACATTTTCAATATAGCAAACTGTATTCTATATTCTTATCACGAAAATATCAAATCTGTGAATTATTCTCCTATCCTTTGGTCAAACATATATACATTTATTTTATGCATAAAAATTTTTCTACAATTTTCCAACATCCTTTGGTATTTTTCAAAAATTAATTTCTAGTGCGTAGCTTAAGAAATTAGCTACCTCGTGCTTAACTCCAGAAATTCCCATCTTTTGGCATAGCCTTATATATGTTAACTTGATGCTCCATTTTAAATTTCGTGGCAATCGGAGTTGTAGAACTCCGTTTATAGCGATTTCCGTCGGAAAATCACAAAAATTAGAACGGTCATAACTTGGTCATTTTAACTCGGAATCAGCTCATTTTTGGACACGAGCTACATATTACCATATATTTCCATTTCCCAAAAGCCTAGAATTTTTCTCATTAACTAAATGTCCAAAACAGCCCTCGGAAAATTTTTGCCAGAAACTTTTTGCACTTTGGCAGTTTTAGAGTCCTTCACCAAAACTTAAATAAAACGAAATCTGTAACTCCGATTAATGATCCGTCACTTTTGTTGAATTCCTATCTTTCTGAACTACAGTTTTCATCTATCACAATCCATATTTGGACATGTTAAGCTCCCGGAATTTAGCCCGGAAGTGGCTGTTACAAAATTGTCCATTTAACAGTTTTCTTAACTTTGTGTAATTTGGGAGAAATCCCATAACTCTCTCCTCCGATGCCGGATTTAGTCCATTTCGGAGTCTATGGAATGCTTATTGAGTGTAATACAACATATCACAAGTCCAAAATTTTGAGAGCACCCTAATAAGTCCGGAATTTTCTGTTTAGGGAAGCAGTCCACTAATTCATTTAAAACAAAGAATCTGTTTTGATTCTTCTTCTTTGATTAAACTTATCAACCCTAAAAATAGCAAGATCTAACCATAAATTATCATATATCATGTAGATCTTCCCACATATGATTCAAAATCATAAGTTCAATACTTGATCTAAAACACCATATCAAAACACTTTTTAAAAGTTTAACTTTTCCGAAAAATTTCCATTTTTCTATTCCTTTGATTCCAACCAAAATCAACACCCAATATTGATAGATCTAAACATGATACACTCATCCACATGTATATACATGGTTCTTGAGTTTAGAAACAAAGTCTCTTATTTCATCAAACAAGCCTCAAACACAATCAAAGTTAAGAAAAATTTAGGTTTTCTATCTTTTGAAAACCTATCCTCCACTTCATGCTATAGATCTAACTTTTGATCCATAAAAGAGTTGGATCTAAACATAGAACACCTTTAAACAACAAGATCTAGGGTTATAACCTCAAGATCACAACTTCAAGTTGAAAAAAAATCAAATCAAGTCAAAAAGAAAATTAGACTACATAAGTGGAAATTTTGTTATACCTTAGCTTGATCTTCTTCTCCTACTACAACATGGAATGGATCTTGGTTTCATGAGAGTCCAAATCTCCTCTCCCTCTTCTTCTCTTAGAGTGGCCGAACTTCTCTCTCTCTCCCTCTCTCTCTTGTTCTTAGCCTCTTGGAAGAATAAAGAGATGAAAGAAAGAAAAATATAAGCTAGACTTTTATGTAGTTTTTTTTTTCAAATGACCACACTCACTCTCCTTCTCCTCTTGCAAAAACCGGCCATGTGTCTTGGATTCTTGATCCCACTAATTCTCCACTCATTCACTCTCTTTTTACTCCCTTTAATTGCCAAGATGTTGCTTGAAAGAATTGCTAATGTGTTGGACAATCAAACAAATGGACACATAGGGGGACTTGTTAGTAGTTGGTCACCAACTAAAGTGAGCCATTAATACAACATTCATTCCCCCCCCCCCCTTATTCCTTCCCTTTTGGCCGGCCATGTGCCTTAATAATGCTCCCAATTTGCTTTCTATTTTATCTCTTAATTGATTTAACAAATGTCCAAAAATTCCTCTCCCACTTGGCTAAAAGTTGAGCCATTCATTTAATGTTTTGCTTGATCCTCTAATCAATTTCATTGGCCAACATTTGGGCTATACATATACATAGTCCAATTCCTTTAATTCTTATCCAACCCAAATCATTTAATTAGGGTTTTCACTTCTCCATTAAAACACCAATCCTTGCTCATAAACATTCATTTCCTTAACCCAATTAGACTTGCTATAATTAGGTTATAAAATTAATTCACCGAGATGTATAAAATAAATCTCTTAGAATTAGAAAGTATTCTAAATACCACAATTCTCTTTTTCCATAACCCTTAAGTTATTAAATCCTTCATTCCTAATATATAATTATGATTACACTAGTTTCTTTTATTTGTCTATATAATAAACAAAGATAAACCTTCACATAATGTTCATATTCCTTACACATAACTTTTTAACCCTTAGGGTTTAATACTTCGCATTAGGATTCCCAAATTAGGGTTTAAATTCTCGATACTGAAATTAGGCTTTCTGAACATATCGTTAGAGTTTTCTAACTTAATCACCATATTCATATGAAGAATTTGTAGGGTTTCGGATTCCCGGAATAGAAACTAGGGTTTCAGAACCGATTTCTATGGTTTCTCATCCATTGTTAGGGTTTTCTAATAATTCGTTAGATTTTTCTAACTTAATAAATGTATGATCAACATAACTTTAGGGTTTTCTAAAGTTATAACTTATCTGATCAATCCTTGATCTCAAATCATTACGGTTCACATATATAACCAAATATACCGACTAGTATTCGCTTCGATACTTATCCTTGATAATTCTTCAAAAGAATTTTAAATCTACCATAATCTTATACCTCATTACTAGACTATCACTTACAGTCTATCACATAATTCAAGTTTTGTTCAAAACTTTTGAAATTCTTAGAGTTTCATTACATAACTGCCACTTCCATACACTTATTTCCTGTCTAGGTCCTAATATTGAACCTTAAATCAATCAATTATGATTTTCATAAATTGTCTAATTTCTCAGGTTGTCACATTCATCCCTCCTTCTAAGAATTTCGTCCCCGAAATTCACCTTACACCTTACAGCTTATACCATTCACACATATCATCACATGCTACCCAATACACCACTCCCAAGGGTAAAAAGGTTTAAAATTATGCTGAGGGGCCATATAGACCATGAACACATAGATTTGACGGTATTCATACCGCAAAACAAAACATCACTTGGTTTGTTTACAATCACAAAGAAGGTAAACTACCATTACTAGTACTTTAGGTGATTAGCCCATCGTACAGTTACGTCATGCATAACGTAATAATTATTTTTAGCGAATATTTACGCTACTAGATTGGATTTATTTATCCAAACAACATAGTTCACCTCAGTCTTATCATAGGATTCAGCACCAAAACAATTTGGTTAAGAAAATTTCTTTCAATAAACACTTGGATTTTTTTTTTAAAACATTTTTGAGAATAACGTCATGATGCCGCACTGTATTTACAGTCCGTTGAGGATTCCGTCATTTGGTGATTTTATCATGCTACATCATACCATAGTGGAATAGTGACTTTAAGTCAAATTCACACTAAGTAATACTGCATTGATGACTCCATCATTTTTTATCATCTCTGCACCAGGTTACATGGTACATAAGTGATAAATAAAAACAATTTTTTTTTAAAAGGCACATAGTGCGTATTTAGCTTGATGTCCAAATTTTGAAATCTAGCATAGATAGGGGTTTAGGAAAACCTAAGTCTCCACTAATGATCATATGCTTAACATTTTATCTGTTCCTATTATCCTCAATACTCCATTCACACATAACTATACCCAGTTCATAAAACCACACTTATGAGTCCATAAATTGCCACAATCATATGAGTTTAAGAACTTTCCTAGACAGACCTTTGGCGTCCATTCGCTGAGGGGTTCATAAACATTTCATATAACTATGCGTCAAGAATGTCACATAAGTGTGAGTTTTAAGAACTCATACTTAACCTTATATTCTCTACCTATGACCTATCTATCTGTTATACACATGAGAAAGGAATCACCCTCTTAACACACATATAGCAAATAGCGCGACACAAATATTTCAATGATTATCTATGCCAGAAACTAAGTGGTTGTCAAACCAAACTCGGCCACTAATCAATATAGGAAGCTAAGTGAACAATTCCCCGCCCATACAAAGAATTAGTCAACCTAACCACTACATCGACCAGGAAGCTAAGTGATTCTAAAACCAAGTACAAATTCCCCGCCCATACAAGGAATCATACAACTCAGCAGCTGACACGAGTCCTCAATTGAAATCCCACATAATTCTAGCTCCACACTTACTCCATACGAATTTTATTTAATCCGTATTTACAATTCATAACTCTTTCATGAGTTTTTTTTATAGTACCATTTCATAGTACAACTTTCACACAGCATCTTGCTGTTAACTTTTCAATCATTAGATTGATTCATTTCCCATATCATAACCTTTATCAGATCACGGGGTGATCTTATCGTATATATTACGATTCAATTCCACACACTATATGATCGTTTTGTTTTACGATCTCCTATCCCTGCAATTTCAGTCTTTTAGACTCGATCTATTCACCGTTATTGTTCAACTTTATTATCAAGGTTAGGGAACTCTGTGCTTTACACTCGCCGAGATTCATCTTTGAATCTTACCGACCACTAACTCTATGTGAGTTAGATCTTATCCTAATCACTGCGGTTATTGTTCTCAGGTATTCCTACCTAAGCTTCATAACCAACAGCTCTGATACCAAATGTAGTATCCCCGAATCCAGGCCCCAAATCGCCGCGGATCCGGTACACTAATTCTTTCACTAATCGCAGGAAGATATAAACATAATTTGTTTATACATTACATTACACACTATTTTCCCCAAAATCGGTTAACCTTAACTGATTACACAAATCAAAAGTTATTTAACACAGAACATCATTATCAACTATTCTATTACAAACTAGCCGCATATATTGCCCCAAGCTGAACTTGGCATTAACCTTTTCTTGTAATCCGAACGCATTCCCTTTATCTGCAATGTTTTATCATGATATAGCAAGGGTGAGCATGAAAGTTGCCCAGCAAGTTTATATACAACAATATAACGATATATCATGATTGAAGAGTATGAAAATGAGCTTGCTATAATTCATCAATATAATTGAGAACTAGCACGAACAAATTTTTGACTGAACAAGTTTTAAACATGAACAAACATTTTTGAACCAACTGGTAATGAAGGTGATCAGCCTTTCATACCTGACTTATACATGCAAGATGTACAGAGTACAAATTTCATGGCAATCAGCAATGATTAACCATAAACTTTAAGAAACTACTCTTATTAGAGTTAAGTAAAAGAAACTTGCCTGAACCGTTGATTACCGCAACGCAATTTAATTTAATCTCTCACGAAAGACCTATCAGTTAAAAGATTGATCTTTTAATCAGTATAACATGCTTTATTCCATAATACTATCTAATACTTAATCAAATATTAGATAACAGCTTATCACATCAATTTTGTTATCATCCTTTGATAATTATTCAATCACTATATCATATCCCTTATGATTTATCACTTGCTCTTTATTTCATAAGTTATTCATTAATATGTAATAAGGCAAACACTAATCTAGAACCCTGGATTCTACATCTAACAACCAACTTTATAATTCAGCAACTTGAATTCCAAGTCCATCAATTTAAACCTCAATCCAGCAAACCAGATTCAACACATTTTCAATATAGCAAACTGTATTCTATATTCTTATCACGAAAATATCAAATCTGTGAATTATTCTCCTATCCTTTGGTCAAACATATATACATGTATTTTATTCATAAAAATTATTTTTCTACAATTTTCCAACATCCTTTGGTATTTTTCAAAAATTAATTTCTAGTGCGTAGCTTAAGAAATTAGCTACTTCGTGCTTAACTCCAGAAATTCTCATCTTTTGGCATAGCCTTATATATGTTAACGTGATGCTCCATTTTAAATTTCGTGTCAATCGGAGTTGTAGAACTCGGTTTATAACGATTTCCGTCAGAAAATCACAAAAATTAGAACGGTCATAACTTGGTCATTTTAACTCGGAATCAGCTCATTTTTGGACAAGAGCTACATATTACCATATATTTTCATTCCCCAAAAGCCTGGAATTTTTCTCATTAACTAAATGTCCAAAACAGCCCTCGGAAAATTTTGGCCAGAAACTTTTTGCACTTTGGGAGTTTTGGAGTACTTCACCAAAACTTAAGTAAAACGAAATCTGTAACTCCGATTAATGATCCGTCACTTTTTTTGGATTCCTATCTTTCTGAACTACAGTTTTCATCTATCACAATCCATATTTGGACATGTTAAGCTCCCATAATTTAGCCCGGAAGTGGCTTTTACAAAATTGTCCATTTAACAGTTTTCTTAACTTTGTGTAATTTGGAAGAAATCCCATAACTCTCTCCTCCGATGCCGGATTTAGTCCGTTTTGGAGTCTATGGAAAGATTATTGAGTGTAATACAACATATCACAAGTCCAAAATTTTGAGAGCACCCTAACAAGTCCGGAATTTTCTGTTTAGGGCAGCAGTCCACTAATTCATTTAAAACAAAGAATCTGTTTTGATTCTTCTTCTTTGATTAAACTTATCAACCCTAAAAATGGCAAGATCTAACCATAAATTATAATATATCATGTAGATCTTCCCATCATATGATTCAAAATCATAAGTTTAATACTTGATCTAAAACACCATATCAAAACACTTTTTAAAAGTTTAACTTTTCCGGAAAATTTCCATTTTTCTATTCCTTTGATTCCAACCAAAATCAACACCCAATATTGATAGATCTAAACATGATACACTCATCCACGTGTATATACATGGTTCTTGAGTTTAGAAGCAAAGTCTCTTATTTCATCAAACAAGCCTCAAACACAATCAAAGTTAAGAAAAATTTAGGTTTTCTATCTTTTGAAAACCTATCCTCCACTTCATGCTATAGATCTAACTTTTGATCCATAAAAGAGTTGGATCTAAACATAGAACACCTTTAAACACCAAGATCTAGGGTTATAACCTCAAGATCACAACTTCAAGTTGAAAAAAAATCAAATCAAATCAAAAAGAAAATTAGACTACATAAGTGGAAATTTTGTTATACTTTAGCTTGATCTTCTTCTCCTACTACAACATGGAATGGATCTTCGTTTCATGAGAGTCCAAATCTCCTCTCCCTCTTCTTCTCTTAGAGTGGCCGAACTTCTCTCTCTCTCTCCCTCTCTCTCTTGTTCTTAGCATCTTGGAAGAATAAAGAGATGAAAGAAAGAAAAATATAAGCTAGACTTTTATGTAGTTTTTTTTTTCAAATGACCACACTCACTCTCCTTCTCCTCTTGCAAAAACCGGCAATGTGCCTTGGATTCTTGATCCCACTAATTCTCCACTCATTCACTCTCTTTTTACTCCCTTTAATTGCCAAGATGTTGCTTGAAAGAATTTCTAATGTGTTGGACAATCAAACAAATTAACACATAGGGGGAGTTGTTAGTAGTTGGTGACCAACTAAAGTGAGCCATTAATACAACATTCATTCCCCCCCCCCCTTATTCCTTCCCTTTTGGCTGGCCATGTGCCTTAATAATGCTCCCAATTTGCTTTCTATTTTATCTCTTAATTGATTTAATAAATGTCCAAAAATTCCTCTCCTACTTGGCTAAAAGTTGAGCCATTCATTTAATGTTTTGCTTGATCCTCTAATCAATTTCATTGGCCAACATTTGGGCTATACATATACATAGTCCAATTCCTTTAATTCTTATCCAACCCAAATCATTTAATTAGGGTTTTCACTTCTCCATTAAAACACCAATCCTTGCTCATAAACATTCATTTCCTTAACCCAATTAGACTTGCTATAATTAGGTTATAAAATTAATCCACCGAGATGTATAAAATAAATCTCTTAGAATTAGAAAGTATTCTAAATACCACAATTCTCTTTTCCCATAACCCTTAAGTTATTAAATCCTTCATTCCTAATATATAATTATGATTACACTAGTTTCTTTTGTTTGTCTATATAATAAACAAAGATAAACCTTCACATAATGTTCATATTCCTTACACACAACTTTTTAACCCTTAGGGTTAAATACTTCGCATTAGGATTCCTAAATTAGGGTTTAAATTCTCGATACTGAAATTAGGCTTTCTGAACATATCGTTAGAGTTTTCTAACTTAATCACCATATTCATATGAAGAATTTGTAGGGTTTCGGATTCCCGGAACAAAAACTAGGGTTTTAGAACCGATTTCTATGGTTTCTCATCCATTGTTAGGGTTTTCTAACAATTCGTTAGATTTTTCTAACTTAATAAATGTATGATCAACATAACTTTAGGGTTTTCTAAAGTTATAACTTATCTGATCAATCCTTGATCTCAAATCATTACGGTTCACATATATAACCAAATATACCGACTAGTATTCGCTTCAATACTTATCCTTGATAATTCTTCAAAAGAATTTTAAATCTACCATAATCTTATACCTCATTACTAGACTATCACTTACAGTCTATCACATAATTCAAGTTTTGTTCAAAACTTTTGAAATTCTTAGAATTTCATTACATAACTGCCAATTCCATACACTTATTTCCTGTCTATGTCCTAATATTGAACCTTAAATCAATCAATTATGATTTTCATAAATTGTCTAATTTCTCGGGTTGTCACAACAACACAACTTTAAACAAAAGTTGTAATTCTTCATTCACACACAACTATTCCCAGTTCATCAAACTTACCACACTTAGGGGTTCAGGAACTTGCCACAATCATATGAGTTTATGAACTTATCCTAGTCAGACCTTAGGCGTCCATTCGCTGAGGGGTTCAAAATAGATCATATAACTATGAGTCATGAACTTACCATAAATATGAGTTTTAAGAACTCACAAATTAATCATAATCTTATATTCATATAGAAAATATAGATTTTATTCATACAAACATATATATTTACATATGTTCAAACATCGTTCTTGATATTGCTGCTGCTAATATCTCACACTATCCAAAAGATACTATTGCTTAAATTTAAGCCGTCTTCCGACCACTCCCTTCACCAGTCTTCTTCTTACTGGGACACTTGTTGAATCCTTGACACGTTCTCCCACAAGAGAAACACTTTCTCATATTCGGCTTAGGACAATGTAGGGAAATATTTCCTTCCTGCTTACAATTGAAGCACACGTTCTTCCACATCATGCATTTTCCCAAGTGAGTCTTTCCACACTTGCCATAGACTTGCTTCTTCTTCTAGTTTCATTTTTCAGAATTGTTGCTGTCGTTGTTTCTTTTTCTCTTCTTCTTGCCCTTCTTGCTGGTTCCTTCAGACGATCCACCACCTTCAGTCTTCATCCTCTCCACCTGCGCCTTCCACTCGTTCTGTTCTTCAGTCATTTCGCATAACGCCCGCTCCATTTTCCACAACTCCTACAAGAGAAACACCTTACTCCGGAGTTCCTAAACTTCTGCAGATAGCTGATCTGGTTCACCAACTTTGATCTTATTCTTTAACTCCACTTTAACTTCTTCAGACTCCGCCTCCTCATCACCACTTAGATACATCTCGGGATAATCATCATGATCACTCCAGAGATTGATCATTGGTTCATCTTTTCCTATCTCATCAACTGATTCGCTCTGTGCTGGCACCTCAGCTACTGGCACCGGTGCGACAGCCGTTGGCATCTCCGTACTCATCTTATCTTCTCCTGACATCCTACAATCAGTTTAATTAACTTGATTAGTACTACACCAGTACAAACTTCTCACACTATATGTCCACTTATCTCATTATCGATACACTTCAGTAATCCCTCACCTAGTGCTCTATATGAGTATTCTTTATCTCGCTATGGTTATAATCCTAGGGTTTTTCCCACCCCACTTAAGGTTTATAACCTACAACTCTGATACCAACCTGTGACGCCCCCAAATTCGGGTTACCTGACCCCCGAGTTTGGTGTTCACGATACACAATATAATAGCATTTAACTACCCATTTTATATATGAATAGTAATATACATAAGACTTTATCAGAGTTTGATAATACATTACCCAGGTTCTCTAACCTTAACATTACAAACATACCCCTTAGATATACAAAAAGGGTTTACAATACATAACATACTAATAATGCTATTCATAACTAATTTATTACAACTCCTTTGCATTTGTCCTTTGCAGCACCTCCTGCAACTTCGTCCCTAGCTGAAAAGTTTTATTTAACAAGTGTGAGCAACTAATTTGTCCCGCAAGTTAAGACATACAATAAATGTATATGAATTCAAAATAACAGAGTATCTATTTTGATAGAATGAAACCAAAGTTCGGGGAACTTTGAAATAGCTGAACAAATCGTTATTCAATAACAAATCTTCTCGTATTCTATACAACACAATAATTTAATAATGAAAGAGTACAACGCTTTCAAAGTTTCTACGATATTCAAATGAATAATCAAGAATCAGTTCTACGAAATAGCAAAGTGGAATGTTTTCCAGATTTATACTGAGCGATCACACTAGATCTTGAACTTATCTTCTCGGGTATCTATCAAAGATTTACTTTGATAAATACTCAGGTGTATCAGATAACCATAAAAATTAAATCATACCCCTCTGCAAGTACTCAGAGCCGGCCAACTCTTTGTACCCTATATTATTCATAATACTTAGGTCGTGCGCAATGATCGAATATACGATTTAATGATATTCCCTTTTTATAAAAGGTTGTTCTTCTCAGTCTCAGAATCAAGATTTTGATTTTACAACGAAATGCTAGGATTTCAAATTCTATTTACTTCTCGGTCGAGCCGAAATAATTGGCATCGATCAGTCAATAATAATTGAATTTATCTTCTCGAATTTATCAAGTTCTAATAAATGTTCGTCTAGCCAGAATAATTAGCTAAGACATTTCTCAGTATAATTTGACAATAAACAGGAATTATCTGTACTGTCAATTCTAACTTCTACAAATATGAATATCCAGCAATAGTAATTCTATGAATATATATATATATATATATATATATATATATATATATATATATATATATATATATATTGAAATAATAATTCAATTTGAACTATTAAGACTGCACTAACTATGAATTATCAACAATAAATCCCTGGACGTGGCTTAATCAACAATAATTAACCACCATAATAATTGAATGAATATAACTCAAGGTTGAGTTAGGGAACTTGCCTCTTCCGCTGATTACAGCTACACAAAATACTTATCTGCTTTCGAAAGATCTATAACCAATAATATCGGTCTAATAATTAGCACAATAATTCACATAACACACAACACTGTAATTCACAGTCAACCTTCTCATAGACACATTACCACATAGCCACAACAGTGTTTATAACCTATTTAAACATTTAACAAGTCAAACTAATTCTGTCTGGTTAGACTTCGGTCCATTCTCGGTGTTCTGATCACCCTATCCGATAATTAACACAGATATTGTCAATTAAACTTGGTCTCTAAGCTTCAATATTAATTTAGATAAGTCAATTATCAATTATAATATTTTTCGGAAGCTTTTAATAATTATCAAGCAATTATTATAATTTATAATAATCTTTCAAATATCAGAATCATTTTTAAATAATTTAATTATCAATTAATCGTATCATTATTAATATTTAAAAATATCAAAATATTAATAACATACTTGTCAAAATATTAAAGTTATTATTAATAACTTAAAATATTTTTAAATCAACAATATTCTCCTTAAATGATTTTATAATAATTAAAAATCATATTTAAATCATCACCATTAATATATAAATATTAATGAAGTTATCATCTAAATATTAAAAGTCATTAATTATAACTTAAAATATTTTAAAATCATTTTTCTCATTTTTAAATGATTATTAAATCAATAAAATCATTTTTATTTCATTTATTTAATATAAAAATTAAATAATTCTAGCATCATTAATATTAATTTATTAATGATAATTCTCCAAAAATATTGAAAATTATATTTTATAATTTAAAATATTTTCTAACACTTTATTCTTAATTAAAATGATTTTTAAATCATTAAAATCATTTTTATCTTATTTATTTAATTGAATAATAAAATAAATCTAATATCATTAATATTAAATTATTAATGAAAATTCTCCAAAAATATTAAAAGTTACATTTTATAACTCAAAATATTTTTAAATTCATTATTCATATTTAAAATGATTTTTCATAGTATTAAATCATTTTTCTCTAATTTATTTAATACATTAATTAAATAAATTAAATATCATTAATATTTAAATAAATATAAACATTAATGAAAAATATCCCAATTGGTCAGAAATTATTTTTCATAATTTAAAGTAATTTTTAAAATCACTTTTTGGTAATTTTTATAATTTATTTCTTATTTTTAATTATTTTTCGAAAAGATGGAAAATAAAACTAATTAAACCGTCGCTAAAGGGTTTTAGGGACAAAAAGCGTTGCTGTTGGTGTTCTTGAGCTCAAGAACACTGACAGCTCCATGATCAAGGCCGCTCGTTTGACCAGCCATTATTCTCAGTGTATTAATGTTCTAGGCCAACTTAAACCTCACTCGTGTAGTACTCATGTAACACTACAACATCCAACAAGAACTTTGATCAAATAATAACACAGCAAAAAGATCTGGACTCTCAAAGTCCCTGTTAGACCATACCTGGGTTTTCTGGGCAAACCCAGAAACCCAGGCAGCTTGTGGTGTCACTTTACAGCCCATTTTAATCTAGGTTTCGTTCACTGTTTTGATAATTTTATGATTCAAACGGGTAGTATACATGACATAGAGTAATGACATGTCAAGATCTCAGTCCAAAAACATCACAGGTACCAGATCTAACTCGGTCAAAGTATGTCAGACGGATTGTTCTTCAAATTTCTGGAAATTTCCAGAAATGTCAAAACTGAGCGAGTAGCTTACTTTGATCACTTGTTCTGCTCAATCTATTACAGTTTTAAGAGATCTAAAAACTCAAATATATAATACACATAACCAGATACAAAATGGTTACAACAACAACATAAAAACATTAACACAACTGCAAGATCAAGAGACTCAAAGATGTTGTCAGACGCTCTTTTAAATTTCTGGGCTTGCCCAGATTTGACTCGGTCATGGCCGGTCAACGGTCTTTGACCGTTAATAACATGAAATCTAGTTATCAAATTGATATTATACCACTTGCAGCTTAAATCCATCCTATCAAGCTACAAACTAAAGCTTTAAAACATTATAAACCATGAACACAGTAAGATCTACGGCTACTAATATTCCTTGTCAGACACAAAATTTTTCTCAAGAACAATTTTTGAAAAAAAATTATTTTAAGGCACTTTGATGCTATGGATTCATGATAGATCATCATAGATCTTCATATAACATCCAATAGCAATATTCTAAACACAAAAACACAAAAATGTTTCAAGCATACAAGATCAAAATTAAAAAATTTTGTTATACCTTTCTAGTTCAAATCTTGATCTTGATTCTCCTTATCTGTTTATGATTGATATAGAGGCTGATTTTATAACTATTCTACTAGAAAATTTCGAACACTAAGAGAGAGAGAGTGGTGAGAGCAAAGTTGCAAAATTAGAAAAGTTGAATAACTTTTCTCTCTCCCAATATTATATAATTTGCCTAGATTCATGTATGGCTTATATTTGCTGTCAAATGGGGCTGAATTGGCTGATATTATGAGTCACAATTGTCAATATAGTTGGTGACCAACTAAAGTTATAGCCAAAATTGCAAGCTAGCTTACTAATTTACACTAAAGGGCATTTTAGTCTTTCTCCAATTATTTTTAATGGCATTCTAGACAAATGTACAAATCCTTAGGGTTTAACCCTAAGTTCCCAACCCTTAGGTTTTAAAATACCAACTTCTAAAATTTCCAATTAAGGTTTTAATTAGAAAAATTAAATTCCTAAATTATAATTAGGGTTTATAAAATAGAAATTAATATAACTAAAATATAATTAGGGTTTTCTAATCATATTTAAGTTTATCAAACACTTTAGGCATGCCAATTAGAATTAGGGTTGCCTAATTAGGGTTTAGGAAATCCAAGATTTTAAATTAGGATTTCCCGACGTACAATTAGGATTTTTAATTGTACATTTGGTTTTCTAAATCTGAGATTAGGGTTTCTAATCCCTTATTAGGGTTTATTAATTACAAACCTTATCCGATCAATTATTGATCAACATTATCAACAAACAGTATAAACACATTATTATCAATATAATTATTTTAATTATATTTTCTACTGAATCCCTATCCAAAAATTAGGGCTAGGGTTTCTAAAGTTGTTAAGCACAACTCTACTCTATTTTCACAGTCAATATATACTTTGACCAGTTCTCGAGACTTATCTCACAAATACACAGTACAATATTAACAGACAATGTCAATATAATAATAATAAAAAAAAATTATTCGTAAAATTTTGATTATTCGAAATCCCGGGTTATCACACCTTCTTTAACAACGAGTGCTGGTGTTGACGTTTTTCCATCATTGTTGAATCTCCTTTTCTTGAAATGTCAATTTTTATTGTTTTGGCTATGATTACCACCGAAGTGGTTACCATTTCTGGCATGTTGATTCCCTCCACGCTTGTTGTCACCGTTTCGATGACTTTTACCACTTGTATTTTCATTCTTCCGACTGCTTTCTCTTGGTTGCGTTGACTCGTTATTGCGCTCCAATAACTGAGCCCTATTTACAACATCTGAATACAAACACAGTTTATGAGAAATAAGATATTGACGTATCTCCGGTTTTAAACCTCTTAAAAACATTCGCGTCATTCTTTCCTCATTATCGACCAAATGAGATGCAAAGCGGGATAACTCCATAAATTTAGCCTCGTATTACGACACGGTCATATTATTTTGCTCCAACTTGATAAACTCTACCTCTTTCATGTGACGAATACTTTCGGGAAAGTACTTGTCGTTGAATAGCTCTTGGAACTTCTCCCAAGACATCTTGAGTGCGTCAGGCTGCGTACGTTTTATAGATTCCCACCAGTAATCTGCCTCTTCACGCAACATGAAGGTGACGAAGGGAACCTTTTGCTCCTCGGAGCATCCCAAGACATCAAATATCCTGGTGATCTGCTTTATCCATTCTTCATCCTTAAGTGGTTTTAGCTCTCCAATAAACTCCGGTGGTCCCAGCTCCTTGATCTGTTTAGCGGTAACTGTCCGAGAGTTTTCAGTGTTTCCACCTACATTTTGGACAGGAGCCGCTCTCGCCTGATGTTGTATGAACTGCATAAAGCCTCTAAACATTCCATCGTTCATCGTTTGGTCAGTGTTGTTGTTTGCATGAGGATTGTAGCCTTCCTGATGCACATTATTCTGATTGTTAATCTGTGGAGACTCAACGGTCTCTTGTGCTCCATTGCTATTCTAAATATTCTCGGATGCCATTTTCAAATACTACCACAAAACAATGGTTAATTGACATGCAACATATTATCCATATACTCTGACCAACAAATTAAATACCAAATAAACTTAGGTAGGTCATACTAGCGAAGGAATTCCCCGTCTCTCCCCTCATAGTTCTAGTCTCACATCTTAGCCAGGGATCATATCCCTAAGCTTTGATACCAACTGTGACGCCCCCAAAATATGTATACATCACCTATTCTGAGTCGTCAAATACATGGTACAGAATACAAATACAACTTAATTATACAAATGTCGTGTAAAGTACCACAAAACATAAGCTGTGAGTTTTAATACAAATATTGTCGTCTAGACAATATACAAACTCAAATTCAATATTATTACATTTATTTTCCACTATTTCACTGAATAGTGAGGACTACTAATGTTATCATCTGGTCTATCACTCCGTTCCCCGACTGGTCCCTGCTACGTTCTCATTTCCTGAAGAGAACAATAAAAGTAAAAGGGTGAGCTCAAATAGCCCAGTAGGAAATATTATGACTAAGATAATGCATAATATATTATCGTTAGCCTTCAACAGTGTTAAACTGATACAATATAACAACCATCAAGTTTAACTGCAGCGGAACAAGCAATCCATTAAAAGAGTCAAGTAGAGAATAAAATCTACTATCTTTTATGATTTAGAAGGTTTTTCATCACTTTTATCGCTGGGACTCAGCTTAATAAATAATCCACATCATCGAATCACCCCTGCACTACTGCCAAGGATATTCTTTAGTATCACGACCACAATTATCCATGCACTAGGGGCCAAGAATATTTGTGTATTCATTAATGGTCATGATCATGCCAACAACTGTCCATTAATGCACTACGGGCCAATGAGAACTTTTTCCACATCATTTTTAACATTACGGTCATGATTACACCGAATAATCCCTGGTCATAATCATACCAAGTCCATGTATGCACTATAGGCCACATATGACTTTCAACAAAATATAAACATGAGGATGATGACAATGATATAAGAATTCAATAAAACAAGTTCAACAATTAATTTATCCAGGAACTAATAACGTCCAAATTGTCAACATGATACTGCTTTGTAGAGTAAAATTCAAGAATGCTCAAAAGAATATTTCCATGAAAAGACATTGGATGAAGCGCAAATATCATGGATATTCCACTAATTTCATGGAGTATAGAAGTCAAAACTTTAACCAGCTGATTATAATAAGGAATGGAATAACAAAAGAAATCACCAGGCATACGATAGACCGCACATGTAGGTTATTCCAATAGAATAATAAATAACGGAATTAGGTCCAGCGCAAAACGCACAGACAGGATACTCAAACAAAATAATAAAGACGGAATCAAGTCCAGCGTAAAACGCACATACATGATATTCCAACAGAATAATAAAGACGGAACCAGGTCCGGCGTAGAACGCACAGATATGATTTTGCAATAGAATGATAAATAATGGAACCAGGTCCGGCGTAAACGCACAGACAGGATGTTCCAACAGAATGATAAGAATAGAATAACAGAAGAATTTCACCAAGTATAGGGTAGCCCGCGTATACAGGTTATTCCAACAGAATAAAAAAGAATGGAATAACAGAAGTTCTCTTCATGGATAAGAAAGAAATAATACTCCCTACCTTAGAAAAATTGGATACTAGAATAGTGAGGTAGCAGATTTCTCTTCTTCTTTCTATAATTTCTCTCTATAATAATCGCTCTAAAGCTTTTGTGAATTGGTGAGAAATGAAGGAAGAATGAGCTTCTATTTATAGGAAAATATAGTTTCGATAATTACACGTTTTGGGGCTTGAAAAAGTACAGTACAATACCTCCAACTTTTCTTTCAGTTTTAATTTAGTCCTGCAAGTATTATCAAACTTGCACCACCTCCCCTAATAGTAAATAATGTGAATCAATAGTTCAATCATGTGAATCAATAGTATAATCATTTGAAAAATACGAATTATAGTATAGTACCTCCATCTATACCTCCATTTTTAATTTAGTCATGCAAGTATTATCAATTTTGCACCAACTCCCCTAATAGTACAATAATGTGATTCAATAGTACACACATGTGAACAAATAGTTATATAAGCATGTGAATTAGTAGCAATTAATTGCTTATTTATCCGATAAATTACCCGATTTATCAATATAACCCCAAGACATCAATTATCATCGGAATAGATGTCGATTTCCACTTAACACTAATAATCCCAACACAATGGAACTATCAATATCATCTTTAATCAACACGAACTTATTCATCATTAATATTATAACTCACAATATTTAACAACCAGGTCGTTCCCTGGAAAGAGGGGGCTTTTTGATAAGGATTTCTCCTTATTGGAGCGCAATTAGGTGACCAAACCTCTCCTTGACAAAACTTCTAGACATTGTCAATATTGCAAATAATAATATGAATAACTTTGTCGTCTCAATTATTAATTTAATAATATAAAATATTATGCAAATGATACTGTAACAATAATTGAATCAATAATATGAGAGATATGATGCAACAATTACTGTAGCAATAATTGAGTATAACTGAGTGACTTCTCACATAGGCATCAATAATCAATACCGTGTGCTACTATGCAACCACGCGTATAAATGTACTTTTAACACCTGGTGTTTCAAAAGTTAACGGTAAAACTTCCGCCGTTATTTTCATAAAGTATTTTTGTCGTTTTCTCAATCTGATAATAATTCCGTTGTGGGGTCCACCAATGATTGTGTCGTTATACGAATATTCCCTGTTAAAACGAATATTCCCCGACCAATCGAATATTATATAACAACTTGCGTACTTTGTAAAACTTGTAAATAATACCCACAACTATAACATTATATCAAATCCACACCATAATATTCAAAAATATATTTCGAGAAAATTTAATCTTTATTTAAAAAGTTGGGGTCTTACAACATACAAGTGCACAGATCTATTTTATAACATCAACATAACAACAATATATTAAGCAGATACAAGCCGGTCAACCACTGTCAGAAATAAGCTCCTATCAGTTTCTGGAAATTTCCAGAAACAGAAAGTATGACCGGATGGTCTACTTTGACCATCCACTAACTTCGACTCGTTTAATTTTAAGGCATAACCGTGTAGTACTTATACCAAACTATAACTTAGATACAAGAAAAACATCAACACATTTACAGATCTAGAGGCTTCAATAAAATGTCAGACATTGTTTCCTGATTTCTAGGTTGCCCAGAAATGGTCCGGTCAATGCCGGTCAACGACTTTTGACCGTTTATAACTTATAATCTACACATCCAATGACCCTGATTCCACTTTCAGACTAAAGAACACATACACAACTACAACTACAAACTTTCAAAACACAAAAATCTTTACAGATCACAGAGATATAAGGACTGACATTCGTTTTCAGACCACCAAACAAAATTTTTCCAGATTTTATAAAATCTCAAATCCGAGCCTCTAGATGTTATGGATCTAACATCTAGCAACCCAGATCATCATTATACACTATATATAACATGTTTAACACAAAAAAATTAACATCTAACAACAGATCAATGGTCAGATTTTAGGTTTAGGGTTTATACCTTTATGAACAAATCTTTGATTCTATGCTCATGATCTGTTAAGGGTGTTCGCGGGGCTTGATTATATGACTGATCTAGCAATGAAGTTCGGAGGTTTTAGAGAGAGAGAGAGAGTCAAGGATGAGTATTGTGAGCAAAAGAGCAAGGAAATGTCATTTCTCTTTCTTCCAATCTATTTATAGAAGTCTAGGATAATGTAATGGCTGATATTGCTTGATTTGCTAGAGATTTTGGACATATGGGGTTGTTAGTTTAGGTTACCAACTCTAACACTTGTCAAACTTTACAATTTACATATAAAGAAATATAAAAAGGCTACTTTGGTCTTTTTGCTCACAAATTTAATGGCCATTTTGTCAATTGGCAAACCCTTAGGGTTTAGCAAAAAATTGTAAAATTTCTAGGATTTTGCAATTATAGAGAAAAATAGAAATTGTAATTTCTTAAAATTATAATTAGGATTTCTTTAATTAACATAGGTTTTCTAATTCCATTATACAGGAATATTAGGGTTTAAAATTTACTAATTATAATTAACGTTGATAATTAAATAATTAGGGTTTATAATTACTAATTAGGGTTTGCACAGAAATAAAAATAATATTAGTTTCTAATTTTTGCAAATTAAGGTTTCTTAATCATGTTTAATTTTCTAATTATATTATACATGAATATTAGGATTTTAATGCCCACTAATTAGCATTTAGCTTGCAATTAACAAATAGGGTTACCAGTTTAGCAAATTAGGGGTTTTAAATTGGAAATTAGGGTTTCTAATTTACAATTAGAGTTTCCCATAATTAGGATTTCTAGTAAATTAGGATTTTACCTAATTAAGTATAATACCTATAATTATTTACATTAACACGATTACCAAACAACTTACACAATTCTTAAAGCCAAAATTGACTTTTTGAATTAGGGTTAACCAATTAATAAAATAGGGTTTTACTATGCTACACTATAATTTACCAACCATTTTCCAAACACACATACAGTACATAATTATAGCACTGAAAAATCAAAATATAATTTTATTATATTATTATTCTCATTCCTTGATAAAAATCTAAAATTAGGGTTTGGATTTCATATCTGATTTATCTTTCATATTTAACATTATTAATTAAGTTAAAATAATTAACTTAATTAATCTAGCATAAATTCATATAATAAAATAAATAATTATTATAATAATTCTAAAAATCATTTCATATATTATTTAAATAATATATAATTATAATTTCATGGAAAATAATTAATAAAACATTTCTACTATAAAATTAATTATTATAAGAATATACTTTATAATAATCAATACTTCTAAAATAAAATTATTTGTAAACATTCATGTAATAAATATATTTTTATTTATTACATAATTACATACGCTTTATCTTGTACAAATCCTCATCTTTAAAAAAAATTATACGCAAAATTTCTGATTTAATTTTTATAGAAAAAATCGGGTTGTTACAATTGTTCTCGGCTTACCATTCCTTGATTCGTTTATAATGTGGAGAGTTAGGAGATTAGGCGATGCATTAGGAGAATTGTAATCCTATCTTGACTTCCTAGTACAACAATTTATCTTAGTTTTCACTTTTAAATTCAAATAGCTTAACACACCATCTTATTTCACTTATTTAGATAAGGCAGTATAGACTTTACCTTAGTAGTTGATTATCACTTAAGACTTCGTCCTCGTGGGTACGACACAAAACTGATCATATATTACTTGTGGGTCGCGTATGCTTGCGCGCGATTTAGCGATAGCGAAATTGACCAACACCATGGCAGCGTTTTGAACTGAGTCGGATAGTCCATAGCTGCCTTATCATGCCACTCTACAAATTAGAAGGTCAACGGTCAGAGCCACGTCGTTTAAACGACTACTCTTCTAAAAGGAAACATCTAACTAAAAAGTTATGGGGAGTTACAGCTCAGTATTGGGAAACGTGCAACTAATGGACGGTTGACACATCACTGATTATGCAGAGTTAGAAGGAACTGCCTTAAAGACAATTTCAAATCTACAGACAGTTACCAAAAGCTATCAAACCTTTTTCCCTCCCATTTTCAAACCCTAGAATCCTCTCAAGAGCCAAAATCAGTTAACCCTCCAGAGCCTTACCAAATTAAACTCAGCCATCTTTTATAAACATATCTAAATTAGATACCCACACTCTTCGAACTACTCATAATGGAAAACTAGCAAGTAATCATTGGCATTTAGCTCGGAACCAAATCGTTTGAGAAATCTGAAAAGAAGTTCAGGGATATTCTTGAGCTTGTGAAGAAAGCTGGATTCTCGGAATGCCTTGAGGCAAATACTAGAGTCTACATCGACCTGGTTAAATAATTCTACTCAAACGCCTCCATCAACTCCGAAACCCTTACCACCAAGGTTAAAGGTCAGTCTCTGAAGTTAAAATCTTCTGACCTCAATCAATGCCTAGGTTTTCCTAACCAAGGGCTGAAGAACCTTGATTATATCAACATTGAACAAGCAAAGGAGGTTATGGGGTACCTAAGAAACCCTAGTTTTAAAGATATGAAGAAGGAGTTTCCTGAAGAGTATGAATTCCAAGTTGAAATAGTTGGAAAGTGCATACTGTGCAATAAAACTGCACATGACACATTGACTGACCAACAGTTGAAAATAATGTCAGCAATGGTTCTGAAGAAACAAATCGACTTTGGAGCTATCTTGTTCGATAAGATCTCCAAGTGGGTAGAAAAAGCTGAGAAGAAGAAGTCCACTGAAAAACCTCTGACTAAGGTGTTTCATGGAAGACTGCTGAGTATTGCACTAAAGAAGAAGCTAGGAGGGAAAATCAAGGATGATGAGGGAGAAACTTTGAATGTTCACAAAGTGATGTCTCCACAATTATTTGTAACTGGAAAAAGAACCCTAAGGAGAACAAAAGGCTGACAGCTGGGAGCAATAGTAGGGCTTCTGCAAAGAAGAGGAAGATAAAAGAGGCAGAGAGCTCTGAGTTTGATGACTCTATACCAGCAGAAATCACACCAGCCAGAAAGAAATCAAAAGGTGTGAAGAGAGCTGGTGATGTGAAGAAAACCAAGGCCCCATCAAAAAGTCTCTCCTCCTTGAACAAGGACAAAGAAGAAAAAGTCCAAACTGCTGAAACAACAAAGAGGAGAAGCAGCAGGTTGCTTCAAGGACCAATCAGCAATAAAGCTAAGGTGGAAGACAAACCAGCCTCAGCTTTCCAAAATAGTACATCTGCTGAAGAGAGGGACATAGAGTCAGCAGAATAAAAGGAAAATGATGTCAAGGCTCAGTCTCCACAAACAACATCCAGCAATGAAAATGAAGCTGATGTGATGGAAGAGATTGCAGAATCTGCTGATAAAGAAGAATGCTCAAGCCCCATAGCCCTCAAAGCAGTCACTCTGTGAATGAAGAAGAGATTCAAGATGACCAAACTCAATCCCCAAATGCAACTGCCTCAATGACCCAAGATGATAGGTCAAGTAATGTTGTGTCTGAAGAAGAAGAAGAAGAACTTGCCCCCTCCAATCTAGAAAGCCTCCATGATGTCTCAGAAAGTGAGGAGTCCAAGAAAGAAGGATCTGCCCCTGCCTGTGTTGAACCCCAAGGAAGTGTGTCTGCAGAACCAGAGGAGTCTGATTCTGAATAAGAAGAAGAGTCTGATTCTCCCAAACCTAAAACTCCAAGAAGAAGGAAAAGCTACAGACTGCAAGCCAAGTTTCCCTCCAAAAGAAATATTGGTCAATCAAATGCCATCATTGAATTGAGTGATGATGAGTCTGTATCCCCGGGAGAAAGTGTTGCATATGAAACCAGCAGTGAAGAGGAAGAATCTGAGGAAATCCTTGCTGAAGAAGGTTCTGGTCATGAAATGCAGCAAGAAGGATTCCCTGCTGAAGCTGATCAAAATGGTTCTGGTTCTGAGAAAGAAGAAGTAGAAAATGACTACAATTCTGAAGATTAGGAACAAGAAGAACAAGAACTCTACCCTATCCTCTCACCTGCAAGATTCATCAGTATAATAGTGGTAGAAGTTCCTAATGAACCATCAGAGGCTCCACCTGATAGATGGGTAAACTAAAGAGATGAGCAGCTCAGAGTAGTAAGAATGATTACTTTTGACTTAGCCAAGAACTGAAACAATATGGAGCTAGATTGCTCAACCATTCTCTAAAACCCTGATGATCTGCTGATGAGATGGTTCTTCCAGTGGATGCCATGGCTAAAGGCATGTACTGAAGGAGATGGAAGCTACCTCAACTGGTGCTACAAGACATTTCCAAGCATGGAGCTGGTAGCTCAAAACTTCCCAATGGGTGAAAAGTTATGCTACAAAGATGATTACAAACTAGCCTCACTTGAAGGTCTATCGACATGCTGGAAATCTTTATATCTCCTACGATCGTAGAGTGGATTTTGAAGGACAAAGAGCCATGACCAAGGAACTGGTCGTAGAGTCTTTTCACTCTACTGTTGATGATGTTCAAGATCAAAACCACAAGCCTCCTTATGCTCAAGCACTACTATCAGACATTCCCTCATCCTCAACCAGTGATTGGAACTCAACGATTGCTCAGATTCTCCAAGACTTTGAAAAACTATCCAAAGATGAAGATCGTAGAGTCCAATTCAATGCTCAACCTAAAACTGCCCAACAAAAGGATCAAACTACTTTGGATCAGGAACTACTGAAGAGTTCTGATGATCTAAGCGAGAAAATATCTCTCCTCACTGAAGAGTCACAGCAGCAGGAGATAATCCTTTCCAGCACAAGCTTCAAGCTACTTTGGCCGATGTATCTCTCAAACTCTAAGAGAGAGATAACATCTATCAGAAGGCCATACAAGATCAAAAGGCTGAAGCTCTACGAATTTAGAAGGCCAATGAAGAGCAGATTCAAGCCCTCTCTGACAAGATTGATGATATGAGGCAGACCTTCTCAGTGCAACTTGAGCTAAGCCAGCAAAAACTAAAGTTTGAAGTTTCCAACTCCTCCTACCTGATGGAGCAGCTTAATTCCAACATGGAGCAGCTCTCTCAAATGATTAATGACAAAAAGGGGGAGAAAAAGAGGCATAGAAAGAAGAGGAGCAAGAGGCACTCAAAGAAGAGCAGAGGGTTAAGGGAGAAGAAGTCAAAGAAGAAGAAAGCAACTGCAGATAAAGAGACATCATCTGAGGATGAGCCAGACGATGATGATAACAAGATTGCAAAGTCTAAGGGGGAGCATAATCAGAAAGATGCTGAAGAGGGACCAACTAAAGACAAAAGGTCATCATCCCAAGGGGAGCAAGAGCAAAAAGAACAATCAGATGAGTAGCTGATCAACAAGCATCCTGGAAACATACATGGAGCCAAAGAGGTAAATCTCTAACTAGTTAGGTATGTTCTGGATCCAGGATGTAGAATGTCTTAATGTATAAATTGTCATATCAATATAAATGACATTCATAATTAACTGTTTTAGAAATACAGCTGCTCACTGTATATAAGATTCATTCATAACATGCATATGCACTTATTGTTTTTGTCATAATCAAATAGGGGAAGATTGTCAGGAATAAGCATGTGAATGCTATTCCTATTTATATATGATTTGATTATGATATATATATATATATATATATATATATATATATGTGTGTGTGTGTGTGTGTGTGTGTGAATGAATGAATAATATGCAAGTATGCTTGCATTAAGAAAAGATGTAAAGTCCTTTGATAGATAATAGAAATATGTGTACAAGGACTTAGAATGAATTGATCAAATATGTTAGGTTGATCCTACAGAAGAAAGACAGCTTTGTAAAGTCCTTAAAAAGAAAAGATGTACAAGGACTATAAAGATAGAAAGATCAAGCTTGTTAGGTTGATCTTATGATGTAATAGATAGGCTAGTCTGATCGTTGAGCACTGCACCAGAAGTTCTAGTCTACCAGGTGAGTCAAGGTTAACTCGAGAGCTATCGAGATAGAATAGGAGTATGCAAGATAGTAGATCTCGGAGTTCATAGAATGCAAGGGGAAACGAAGAAGGATCGTAGTGTATCGAGTAGAGCTTCCTCAGGATCATAGTGTGTTGAGGAAGTCATGTTCAGAATCGTAGAGACAGCCTGACTACGAGCCGACCGGTCATCTGCCAAAGCCAAGACAGAAATATAGACTACACTCAGAGTCGTAGAGTCTACTGATGCAAAGCCAAGTCAAGGATCGTAGATCACACTCTGAGTTTGTAGAGTCTATTGATTACATGGTGAGATCGTAGTCAAGTAAGATCAGATGAAGACAACAAGCACAAGGCAGAAATCGTAGAGTGTCAAGATCTGATCTCGGGATCGTAGTGTCTGCACCAGCCGAAGATGAATCGTAGAGTGCAGAACTACAATCTCAACAGAAGTGCTCACAGTGCCAAGGCAGAATCGTAGAGCATATACGGTTCTCAACAAATGAGCACTGCCAGAATATCCAAAGGAACGAAGCCTCTGGTTCAAGATACAAGCTACATCCAAGGAAACCAGAGAGCACTCAACGAATGGCATGCAGGCTAACAGAAGATCTCAGCACCAACCCAATCAGCATCAAGATTGTGGTGTAAGGCCATTCGTGATGAAGTCTTCCATAAGGATATCCAAAGAAGACTTCAGAAGTTGACTAAGGAAAGTCAGCTTATGCAGTAGCTATCAAGTAAAAAGAAAACAACGATCTTGGAAGAAACCAAGATCGTAGTGTTTTCCAAACAGAGAAGGAACTGATGGAAGGTGAACCAAAATACTGGTCAGCTTCTGAAGAGCAAGGCTAAAGTGATTAAGTGCAGGGTCAGCTCATTGATGATAAGTGAGGGGAATATCACAAGGAGAAAGCAAGCAGGACGCGTCACAAATCTGAAGTGTCTTGATATTTAGAAGGGAACCAGAGCAAGGAATTAGGCAATTAGTATCTGAGAACAGTCGAAGCAAACAGAAGTATTGGAGCACTGCACAATACAAGGAAAAAGTGTTTTACATTAAAGATCCAATAAACACTCTTCAAGATCATAGTGTTAACCCTACCAGTAAATGAGAAACACTCAACAAGACACTACAA
The DNA here is from genome assembly GCA_020205505.1 of Panax japonicus. Classification (NCBI taxonomy): domain Eukaryota; kingdom Viridiplantae; phylum Streptophyta; class Magnoliopsida; order Apiales; family Araliaceae; genus Panax; species Panax japonicus. Next base: position 56,217,316 of record CM035096.1, read on the forward strand.
TCAAGTCCTTGAAGACGTGCATCAGAATTGTAGAGTCCAAATAACTGAAGACTGAAGCATTGGCAATGGTTCAATCTGAAGGGTAATATTTGGACAAGTGCTTATTGAGAGCATCGATGCAATAGGACAACCTCTGATCAAGAAATCAGAAAGAGGTAATAAAGTCTTCGACCTGCCCAAGACATTAAAGTGATACATCTGACAGGGTAGGTGAAACAGTAGACTGCAGTGTCAGAAAAAGTATGACAAGTCACATCAAGCAGTCTACTTCAAGCAACTCAAGATCTGTGAAGAGATTTGAATAGCCTTCAATGGCTACTTTCCAATGGAAGGATTGAGATGGAGTATAAATGAGGAAGAGCTTCAAAGATCAAAGGTTCCTGGAGTTGCCGAGTTTGGAGAGAAGGTGGACTAATCTAAACCATATGAAACAGTGAGTCAGAAGGCTCACTCTACGATCCACCAAGAACACTCAAAAGTCAGATAAAGAAAGAAGTAGAAGTGTGAGTTCTACTATGTAGAAGTGTGAGTTCTACTATATGAAGAGTGTTCAGAACTGCCGAGAGAAAGAAGAGCATCATGACATCTTGATGTCCATCATGGGAAAACTCTAATTATAATAGAGAAGAGCCTACAGTCATATTTGCAAGTCCGTCATGAGAAGGCATCAAGTAGCAGAACGGAGATCACAAAAGCGATCTTGGTGTCAAGCATGAGAAAGCTTTTAAGTACCTAATAGAAGAGCCTACAGTCAGCTAAGAAGCCTCTCATGTGCAGTCATCAAGTACCAAGGAGAATGATCTTCAAGGCAGTTCAACAAAGGGGTCATCCGAAGTGGTTGAGTAACCAAAGAAGCTGAGCATCATGCAACACTCAGATGCACTTCAAGGATGATCAAGCCAAGATGCTAAGTATAGAAGATGTTCAGAGCATAAAGACATCTTAGCGGCTCAGAACTGACTCCAACAATAATAAACAAACAACTCAACAAAGCCAGGGCCTGAGGGGTCCTTGTCCGAAGGGACTAAACAAAGCAGGGTCAGAAGGGTCCTTGTCTGGAGGGACTAAACGAAGTTCCAAGGCTGCTGGCCTTGAAGAGTTCTTAGTGAACTGAAGTCCCAAGGCTACTGGCCTTGAAGGAATCTTAGTGATTCATGGTGCTGCCCTTCCTTAGTGGAAATCCTGCTAGTTGAAAACAGAAGAGTGGATTAGGAGCTTGAGTCTCTGAACCACTTAAAACCCTTTGTGTATTTATATTACGTCTTTTACATTATGTACTATAACTGATATAACTTCTATGTATGTTTTAACTGCTTACAACTAAACTTACTCTACGAATAATGTATGTATGATTATGAATATATCAATGAAAGGGATCTTTTACTTATTCCGTTGTGCTTAAAAAGATTCTTATGTTTGTCATATGTTAATTATGAACAATATAATATAAACCATAAAAGTATTTGGAATAAAAAGGATCTATTCAACCCCCCCCTTCTAGATCTATTGTGCCCTCTGGGAACTACCAGTGTTTTATTAGTATTTTGTCAAAATGAGGAACGAAATTTAGAATTGTTCAAAAAATTAGTTTATTACTTGATTTTGTAAAATCTATAACTCTTTATGTATAATGAGTTAGAAGATGAGCCATATATCAAAAGAAAGCACTGGTAGTAAGCTAATCGTAGGAATTGGAATCAGCCAAAAATTTATTGTGGATTTTTCGTGGTGACTGTTTGAATGAAACTCGTCCGAAGGACTCATAATCTGAAAAATCAGTGTTCTTGAGATATATATTCCGTTAGTTATAATTTTTATTCCGACCGTTGGATCGTTGTGATTTTTGGATATGTTATACATATATAAGTTGAGTATATGTCTACAAATATTTAACTGTTAAAAATTAACGTATGATTTATTATGAATTTTAAGAGGTGTCTGATTCAGAAATTGTTGAAGTTTCTGAATTTATAAATAATTTTGGAAATTTCTAGAATTGGTGGGCCCCACCTTTGGTTGGTGAAAATGTGCTGAAATTCTATTTCAAAAGTGGTGGGTGGAAATAATAGCAGGTAAAGCCATCAGGTAGTAGGTCAAGTCTGCTTCGGCGTTCTAACATTTTCCTATAAATAGGGTGCTGAGTTAGAATTAAAAATCACACCAGAAATAAGTTTTCTCTCTTTCTCTCTCTATATTATCGAGCGTATTTTGTGAGTATTTAGATACTTTGTGAGTTGCTATTCAGTGCAAGTTTCTTTCAGCATCATATTCGATATTCCAGTCAGAAGTACTGCTCTTTTGAGGTAAGGGATATTTTCATTATTATGGTAAGGGATAGTAAGGGATTGTAAGGGATAATAAGGAAGGTTATTTTCTTCATAATGATGTTATTCTTTCAATATAATTATACTGAAATATTGGTATAGATTTTATTGTGAAATTTCTACCTTTTTCATGTCGGGGTTACTATTTACGTATACGACTTTATTCATGTATATGTCACTATTTACGTATACGGTACTATATACGAATACAGAGTACTATTCATGAGTTACTATTCACGAGTTACTATTCATGTGTACTATTCACGACAAACTTGGTTTCTTTTTCTAACCAAATTATCGTTGATTTATGAATCTTACTCTTGAAATTAAAATGCAGTTGTTAATCATATTGTTTTTATTATCATATATAGAATTTTTATAATCATGGTGATGAAATTTCTCATTGACTTGACTTTAAAGATGGGTAGATTATTGGTATGATCGTGACTATGGGTTCTCTTTGGCCAGTAGTGCAAAGTTGAATTATTGACTGGTATGATCATGACCATTGAATTTATAATTGAATATCTTTAGCTTAAGTGTAAAGGTGAATTGACCAACGTGGTTATAATTATCGTTTATATAAATTCTGAAATGATTATATATTTCTTTGGGATATTAATATCTTTGGCTTATAGTGCATAGATGATCTGTTGTTGAATATCTTTGGCCTGTAGCGCAAAGATAAACTGTTAATGAATATTTTTGGCCCGTAGTGCAAAGATAAATTTATTAGTATGATTATGAACAGGAACTGTGATTTGGTATAACCATGATCTTTGATGTTTCAGGTAAGGACATGTGATGAAAATTATCTTCGTATTGGATGAGAAGAGGAATTTAGAACTACAATTATGATTATGAGTTATTCACATGATTGTGGACAGAAACTATTGATCGATGTTACAGGGATAAAACATTATTGGTGGACTTTTAACATGGAGAAGATAATAGACTTTGTGGTATATTTGACTCTTCTAATGAATTGCTCGTTCCGCTGCAACTATGGTTGAAAAGTTTTATCATTTACCATATGTTCTAAATCTTTGATTTATTACTGACGAAGGCTATTGATAATTTATTTATCTTTAGTCATGATACTTTTTACTGGGCTAGTTGTGCTCACCCTTTTGCTTCACAATTTCTTTCAGATAATAAGAGTGTAGCTGGGTCGAGCGGGGGTAACAGGGGAATAGAACGGTGGTCTCTAGCTGTGGAGGTTCTCCCTAAACAGTATGGAAATAATTTTATTAAGAACTTTAGAATAGTGTGTTGTATTTTATACATCATTTAGTAGTTATATTTGGTGAATCAAATAGGATGAGGCGAACCCAACGTTGGAAGGGTGTTTTGCCACTATCATACAAGATGTCTAATGACGTGCGACTTCATTTTATCATAAGACAAGGTTGAGCACATCCACTTGCTGAGTATATCTACGAACACTACCTATATAATCTTGGTGTTTGGTTGAAGTATAATTCTCAATTAAAGACAGTGGAGATAATGATATGTCAAGATAAGACTCACCATTGAAAAAAATATGATAGCAATCTTCTCGTTTTTCTTTGGGGTCTATTGGGACAACCAAGCATAATTCTGCTGGCATATGATATCTATCATAACCTAGACTCATGGCCTCCCATATACGAAGGTTTCCTTGAGCATTTTCCAAAGATTTTAATTTCTAAAACAGTTATTGATTGTACCTTTATGTAAGGTGCCATTGTGACGTGCTATCCAAGGTTGAGATGAGAGTCACAATTGGTATATATTTGCATCAAAACTAACAACATATGTATTGTTATATTTTTCACAACAATTGTAGTTGGAAATTATATTGAGTGTATTTCGTGGCAACTCATAATAGGTTTGATGGATTAGACCTATTTTGGGGGAGTTACAGTAATTGATGCATAATATCTCTCATATTATTGATTCAATTATTGTCAAAGTATCATTTGCATAATATTTATTATTAGTAAATTAATAATTGAGACGATAAAGTTATTCAAATTATTATTTGCAATATTGACAATGTCTAGAAAGTTCTATCGAGGAGAGGTTTGGTCACCTAATTGTGCGAAAATAGGAAGAAATTCTTATCGAAAAGCCCCTCTTTCCTGGGAATGATCTGATTGTTAAATATTGTGAGTTATAATATTAATGATGAATGATTATTAATAGATTAAAAATATTTTTATTAAAGATAAGTGATTTGTGGTAAGTATTTATTTAATTTTTGATATAAATAAAGGGGTTTGTTATAAGGTATTTGTTATAAGTTTGGCTTATTATTCCATGAGGAGATGTGCTAATTTTTCAGACCGTTAGTTGAATTTATAATAGTAAATCAATATGGATCGCTGGTTTAAAGTTTTAATAGTAAATCAATATGGACCGTTGCTTTAAGTTTTAATAGTAAATCAATATGGACCGTCCATTAATCTAGGCCGTTCATGAATTAGTTTCTATTCAATCCTTTTTTCTATAAATAGAAGCTCATTCCTTCATTATTTCTTACGAATTCACTGAAACTCTAGAGAGAGAAACTATAGAGAGTAAGAAGAAAAGTATTCTGCTACTACCCTACTTCAGTATTCACTCTTCTATTAAGGTAAGAGATATTATTTGTTGTATTCGTAAGGGGTGTTATTTATGTTATATTCGTAAGGGATATTATTTGTTGTATTCGTAAGGGGTATTATTTCTTTCGTATTCATGAAGAGAGTTATTTTCTTTCAATACTCGTAAAGGTTGTTATTCCATTCTTTATTATCCTGTGAGAATAACCTGTCTACGCGGACTACCGCATGCATGGTTAAATCTTTTGTTATTCCATTCTATATTATTCTGTGGGAATAACCTGTCTACGCGGACTACCGCATGCATGGTGAAATCTTTTGTTATTCCATTCTTTATTATTCTATGGAAATGATCTTTCTACGCGGGCTATCGCATGACGGGTGAAAATCCATTTGCATTTCGTATATTATTTCTTTTCATATTCTTAAATCTAAACTTACTATGGTAAGTATTGCTTCTATAATTCCTGAAATTAGTGGAATATCTTTGAGTTTTGTGCTTCATCCAGTATCGTTTCATTGAAATATTGATCTGAACTTTCTTATTAAATATCAATATTTTCACTCGAGGTACTATTCACGGGTTACTATTCACTCAAATATTATTCACCCGAGGATTCGAGATACTTTTCATGCCGAGTTACTATTCATGGGGTACTATTCACTCGGGTACAATTCACCCGGAGTACTATTCATGACAAAAATTAATTTCTTTTCGGTCCAAATCATTTTTGATACAATATTATTCTTGAATTTTACTCCACAAAGTAGTATCATGTTGACAATTTAGACATTATTGAATTCTAGATAAATTAAATTATAAATATTTAAAGATTTATCATTTGCTTTCTTTTAATTGAATTCTTATATCATTGTCATTATCCTCATGCTTATATTGTGATAAAAGTCATATGTGGCTTACGTGCATAGATATACTATTGATTGGTATGATAATGACCATGGATTATTCGGTATAATCATGACCTTAATGTTACAAATAATGTGGTAAAAGTTCTCATTCACTACTACAAAATAGTAAATAGACAACGCGAAAAAAATTATGATTTTAGTCAGGAAAACGTCGTGGTTAAGGGTGTCATCTATTTGACACTCTTACACAACATTTTTTAAACGTTGTAGTTAAGCACATTACACAACGTTTTTAAGAAGAAAAAAAACGTTGTAAATTTATTTTCCATAAATTAGTATATGCTTAAAAACGTTGTAGAATGTATATTTCCACAACATTTTCTGGATAAAAAATGTTATAATTTAATATATCAGACAACGATTTTAACCAATTTATACAACATTTTAAAAATATTGTAGATAAAGAAAAAAAAAGGAAAAAAAAAGGTTGTGGTTCACCTATATTATCAATGCACCTGCAATATACTAATGCCATGATATATAGCTAAAAGGTCTAAATTCTCATTTAAAATTAAAGCCAAAATGTATCAACCATTCAAAATACATCCCAATAATATCATTTGTTTACAGTTTCAAATTACTACATCCACAAAATATACCAAACTATCCATAAAATTAAGTTGTGGAGCACTACCTAAACTGTGGTGCATTACCTAAGCTGTCGATCTTGGTCAAGAGCTCAGCAAACTTGACAGCATTGTGAGGTGTGGCAATCAAGAACTGGGGTAAACCATAGGCTTCCATTCAGAGGTGAGCGACCGGAGTTTCTGCTGCAAAACCGCAGACACAGAGGCACACCGATACAGGTGGTCACGCAAGATGGCAGAGCTCAATACCTCATCACTCAAGAATTTGATAAGGAAAATTCTCTGCATGAAGGACAGAAGCACCTTAGTCATACATAAGCAGGGAACAAGTGTGGCAAATCAAATTCTGTGATAATTACAGATAGAACAGACAAAAAAAAATTTCACAAGTTACTAAGGTACTACAGACATTTGCAACTGTAATAAAAATTTAACTATATAGGTTAGCAGTCACAATTGTTTACCCAAGCTCTACTCGGAAGCATACCAAATTTTATATCTTGAAGAAAACAGCTCACTGCATATTGTAACCAAATCTCATCATTGGTTTCTTTGTAAGCCTGAAACATAGATACAACACTAGACCAGATTAGATATTAAAATTCTAAAATTACAAGTAAATATATGGTTTAATAAGAAACTAGAAAATGAGTACCTTGTCACAATAATTTCCCCAGCTAATCCAGCCTTTAGGAAAGTTCTTAAAAAGGCTGATTGAGTTTGAATATGTAATATCCCCCTTCTGAATCATCAAGCTTCAACAAGGCATGAAGAAGAGTAGTTTGAAAATCAACAAGGCAGTAGGTACTGTTTGAAGATATTAAGCTAACACATTCCCTTTTATAGATTTATACATTGACACCGGTTGAGTATTCAAACAAAAGCAGTCCAGTGATTTTAGCATATAGCCGTTTGTTAATAGAGCAGGGATATCAATTAAGATTAATAACCGCTTCAATTTAGACAAATAACTGAAATGGATTTCAAGAACAACTTTAACATGTTTCACTCTGGTGCCAATTCATATCTGGTTCAGCCCAAGCCCACAACAAGAAGAGTCACATTCTCAAAACAATTAAGCTTTTTACTAATTCATAATTGGGGAAGAGCAAACAACTAATAAGCAGCAACAACCAGATTTAATATAAGATATGTCAATCAACCTAAAACTACTGGTATATAAGGTATACACAGACAAGTACTACATCAATGAAGAGGGAGGGAAATAGCAGAGCAGCTTTATCACTTTGATCTGGGTTTCACATCCCGGTACACATAAAAGGAGGTATAACTGGTCTTCATACCAAAAAATAAGCCACCTGGTCTAAAGAAAATCCCCAAGCCACGGATACACATACATCAGGTATCACAAACCACACATGAAATTGTGTTAGTTTACTTCGAACATTTTTTTAAATTTTAGACTAAGCATGTAACAAATTGGAAAAATCAAGATCAGACCTTAAAGATTAAATATTCCCTTAATGAATTGATAATATATTATTCTTTTTCTCCATCCTTCTGTTCTTTGTCCACAATTCTAAAATGCACACTTCAAATCCTTCTTCTTAATTTTGTTGTTCTCTTCAATTTTTCACCACACACACAGGTGTCATTATAGCACAAATCTTGATAGGTCTCGGCATTAGGATCACCCATGTCCATCCTAAACAACAGAAATAAGAACAAGAGATTGACACTCTCATGGAATGCACATTTTCAACAAGAGCTGTGGGAAACAAAAATTAACATACAACCATCAACAGTGACGATGACGACTCTTGGATTCAGAATTCTGTACCTTAATCTTTACTTTCGATAAGCAGAACTCCATACTTCAAGCAAACAAATACATAGAGTATTAATGAGGGAGACTGTGTTGAGATACTTTATATATTGAGGCCATTTGATGCATTTTGGGAGTGGGTATCCTTTGGGGAGTTCTTATTGTTCTCTTCATATGTGTGTGATAACAATTGTTCAAACAACAAGCAGGCAATTAAACTAGTGAATTGCAATCCATGCTCACTTTTTTGGCCTGATGACCTCACAAACTCTATATTGTTTGGAGTGTTTACATTTATTTACTGTGAGTATATTGCTATGTCTGGGTGCAGCAAAGGGGAAAATGGACATGTACCTTACAGAAATTCCAAGCTGACACGCATACTACAAAACACTCTAGGAGGTAATGCAAGAACTGCCATATTTTGCACTATGAGCCCTGCACACAGTCATGTTGAGCAGTCAAGAAATACACTGCACACTGAATGTTGTGCAACTGAACTAGTTTTACTATGGATACAAAGGACCACTAATACTACCATTTAAGAAAACAAACTTATTCTTTATAATAGAGAGAATAAACAAAAAAAATATCAGTAATTCGACAAAGTAGGCATGACAACTCTGTTATGAGACAAAGTGACACAAGTAAACTAGTACTTATTGCCTCAAACCCAAGGTTTGCTTAGCATAGCAAAAACTGTACGTGAAAGGGGTACTTCTATTCCATATTATGGTGAATGATATCTGCAATTGTCATGAATATTTGCAAACATGAAAGAAATAATAAGATATTATGGTTAATTTTAATACCACCATATTAAATCTGCAAGTACATACATATATTTTACTGGTGAAGATTCATAAATTACCTCCACACCCTAAATTCTTTAAATGTTCCAGTATCCGGCCTGCCATACTTTCCAAGTATCAAACTACAAGAAAGAAATACACAAGTTACTGTTGGGCTAAACGTTATCAAGAGTTAAGAGAGTAATTGAGGGTAATATTGAGAATTTATAAGCGAGATATTTCTCACTTATTATCGTAGAAGATACAAAAGCTACATCAAAATGATTTTCAGACTTGTGCACACTTGAGTTGAATCAAATTGGCCTTCATACTTATTTAAAAAGAATTCTCAGTTCAAATGACTTATTAGAACAAACAGCAAACGGATCATCTTCTTGACCACCCAATTGTTTTCTTTAGAGCATTATACTAATACACGCGAGCCTTTGGTGGGATTGTTTCAATCTCATTACCTATGTGTACATGTGAACAGGCCTGTAGTCAAGCCGAATCTTCCCATTCTCCCAATATCTGCAGATTACCAGTAGCTGATTTCAGAAAACATACATCATTTCCAATGCAAATATTCAGGAGAAGCAGCTGATAATGTGTGATTGAAGACTACCAGAAAAGAAAAAGGCTAGTCAATAAACATAATTCATCTGAATTGCTACAGTAATAAGCCAAAGACCTCTAGCAGTTGCCTGTTACACAGAGTTAACATATATAAGAATCTTAATTGTCATGAAGCAACTTGAAGAAATATGTAAAAGGCAATTAAACAGATCTACCTCAAAGAAGGAATTGAAGTTGAGACGTAACAGATCCACCGTTTTTGCCCTCCACCTCTCAAAACCACCGGACATTTCACTTCTCCAAAATGCCCTCCACAAACTCCAAATTTCCCATTCCAACCTCCGCTCCAGGCTCCATTTCAACGCCACCACCAACGAAATCTCCTTCGTCATCCCCGCCACCGCCCAACTCCAAATCCAACCCTTCGAACTCCAATCAACGTCTCAGATCATCCACTTCCCCTCCGATCCCAGCGTTTCTCCTTTCCAACCCATCATCGAGCACGAACTGAACAAAAACACGTGGGTCAATCCCGACCATTCAGTAACCGCCGACGTCGATGTGTTCTGTGCCAGCGTGTACACCCTGAGCGACGACGAATGGGCGGTGGAAAAACTGAGTAAATCTAGTAGAGTAAACGGACTGGAGAGGCTAGGGTTTGGAGGAAGTAAGAGCAACTCCAGCAGCTCCGGGCTGCTGGATTCGTAGACTATATTTAGTGTAGGACGAAAATCGCGCTCCAGCAGATGGAGCAAATTTACTCCGCCCTTTTTTTTTCGGCAAGCCAAACAGACTATATATGCGAACCAAATTTGATGGACTATAATTTATATTATATTTAAATAGAAGGCTAAACGGATAGAAAACTAGGAAAGTTGAAGAAGAGAGGTGAAGGAGAAGGAGACAGACGAAGGAGAAGTAGACAAAGGAGATGAAGGAGACGAAGGAGACGGATAGATCTGTTGTTCAGAACGGTAATAAAATAAAATTTAACGGATAGAAAATGAAAGTCTATAAATATGTACCATTATTTAACACATTTTACAATCTCTCAATCAATTAGTTCAACATTTAGCAATTGTAAGTATTTTGTTAATTATTGTATTTTTATTATATTTAATTTTAGTTTTTATTGATAATATCTCTTTAATTTTTTTTAGATGGAAAATAATGGTCCTCCGATGTATTATTCTTCATTATTATCTGAAGGTTTCTCACTTGATGATCCAAATTTGTTGGATGAGTTTTCAATTCAAACTGATGTACCAATTCAGACTCCTGAAAATGAGTCCAATAAAAGAACAGGGCGAAAGGGAAATTACACTATTGATGAAGATACCCTTCTTGTTTCTGCATGACTTAATGTAAGCATGGATCCAATTCAAGGAAACGATCAGAAACATAGAAGATATTGGGAAAGAGTTCACGAATACTTTCGCGAATATAAAAATTTTGAGTCTGAACGCAATTCTACTGCTTTGGACGAAACGTTGGTCAACAATTCAACTCGCGGTGAACAAATTTTGTGGATATTATGCTTCAATTGAAAGAATGCAACAAAGCGGTGTAGGCGAACAAGATAAGGTATTTTAATTTTTTCATATAAAATTTCATTAAGTTTTATTCTTATATTTTATATTTAATACTTTGAAAAAAAAATTAATAGATATGTCAAGCATTAGAGATGTTCAAAAGTATGTAAAATCAACCATTTGGATTTATGCATTGTTCGAGAATATTAAAGGATGCACCGAAATGGAGAACATATAATAGTGGAAAAAAACAGAAAAGTATTAGAAAGTCAAGTCCAGCAACATCTTCTCCATCAACAGCAGAAGAAGTCAGTTTGGCTGAAGACGATGGTATTGAAGATACAATCTCTGCAGGATTAGAGAGACCAATGGGAAGAAAGGCTTCGAAAGCATTATTTATATCCACAGAATAACCTAAACACATTATCACATAAGCCTATCAGTCTATACAGCACATAAGACTTAGTATCAGGTCAAACTATTTCATTCTGACTTGAAACTGACACAATTCTATTATCCCAACGGTCTAGTCGGACTTTTATCGAGTTTAAGTTCAATTAAACTCTGTCTAACCACTTAACCATTATCACAGATAATTTCTTATCAGACAAAACATTTTCAAAGGCTTGAAATAATTTTCGGATAATTATTACCAATTATCAACATTTTTCATTCATTAAAACCGTATTTAAATAAATTAAATACCACATAATTCCTCAATCATTAATATTCATTTATTATAAAATATTAATGAAAATCATTACATAATATTATAATATAATTATAATATCACAAAGTATTTTTAATACTTTAAAATCATAATTATATGATTTTTAAACCATTAAATCCATTATTCGATAATTAATATTAATATTAAAATATTAATATTTTCATGCCAAAATATCAAAAGTTATATTTTATAACTTCAAATATTTTTATATCACTTAAATCATTTTTATATAATTTATAAAGCATTAATTCCATTTTTCCTTAATTTATTTAATATATCTATTAAATAAACTAATTATCATTAATATTGATTAATTAATGAATTTCATCCCAAAATATTAAAAGTCATCAAAAATAACTTAAAATATTTTCTTATACCATAATATTATTTTTCATGATTTTTCATGAATTAAAATTATTTTTAAATTATTTATTTAATATTATAATTAAATAAATAAATACCATTTATATTCCAAAAATATTAATTATTTTCGAAATATACTTAAAATAATTAAAAACTATTTTTCAAGCTTTAAAATAATTTTTCATAATTTATTTGGTATTTTTAATAATTAAAATTCATTTTTTCTAATTTTTTAATCATTTTCCGGAAAATAAGAAATAAAATGTCGCTAAAGGGCCCTATAGCGACAGAACCGTCGCTATAGGTGTTCTTGGTGTTCTTGAGCCTTCATGACAGACACCGAGTATGCTAGTTTGACCATAATTTAATCCATGCTACACTTAATTTATGGTCTTCTAATGCTGATGGTTATGTAGTATAAGTGTAATACTACAATTAATGTCTGATTTGAGGACTAAACAACAATAGATCTGCGAGATTCAGACCCTACAACATCATGTCAGACCCTGTTCTTGAGTTTCTGGGTTGCCCAGAAACTCAAGCAGTAACGAGGAGGCTACTTTGAATCCTCATATCATGTGTCCTGGGTTTGTTTAGTGATATTTAATGGTTCTAGATTGTAGTCCGAATGTCCAGGTATCATAATATATCATTATATCAATATAACAACAACAATAAAGTAATATTTAAGCCGGTCAAAGTAGAGGTCAGAAGTTGTTCTTGAACTTTCTGGGTTTTCCAGAAAAGTTCATCCGGCCGATGGTCAACGGTTGTTTGACTGGCCACAGATTCAATTCTGTTATGGATCTAAGTTAAAAACTGATTGTAATATTCAGTCGACATGTCAGGCTACAAGGATCAAGCAATCACTTATCCTAAACATTAACAATCCACAAGATCTGAGGCCACAAAAAGGTTGTCAGAAAACAGCTGGGTTTCTGGGTTGCCCAGAAACCTCTTTTCGTTAATGGTCAACGCAGTTTGACTGCTTATATCTTGAAATATACACATGATCTAACTCTGTTTTCAGTTCCAGATCACAGACCACATAGCATAGAACAGATCTAAAACAACAAACACACTAAAAATATAACACACACAGATCTATGACGTCTGACATATGGATGTCAGACTACTTTTTTGAAAAATTTCCAGATTTGCAAAATTGCTAGATCCGAGCACTTTGATGTTATGGATCTGGGATTTAACAACCCAGATCACTAAAAGACACCTCATTACACAACTTTACACAATCAATTACAACATATAACATCAGATCATATAATTTCTAAAATTTAAGGTTTATACCACTTTGAGCTTTGATCCATGATTTATGACATTGATCTGATCCTTAGCTTGCTACAAGATGATCATGCTTCATCTTTTCTTTCTCTCTCACTCTAGATTTCGAATTTTAGAGAGAGAGGGTCTTGGAAGAAAATGCAAAAAAAATAAAGTGGTCCATTCTCTCTCTTAATCTATTTATTTGCTACATATTTAATGAAATGGGCTGGCAAGTGGCTGATTGTTGTGGTTTGTAGCACAAAGCTAGGGCTTGGTTAGATCTAGGGTTGGTGACCAAACCAAGATCATGGAAAGATTTGCAAGCTATCTAATAAAGAATGTGACAAAAAAATCAAAAATGACATTTAGCATACCATTTTATTTCTATATTTGTAATTTGATGAAACCCTTAGGGTTTAGGGTTTGGAGCATTTTAGGGTTTAGGTTTTAACCCTTAACTTTGCAAATTTAATTTCTAACATTTCCGAATTTCGGTTATAAAAATAGAAAATTAATATTTCTAACTTATAATTAGAATTTTCTAATTATATAAAAATTTCTTAATTATAAATTCATTCTTGCTAATTAGAATTAGCATTTCCTAATTACAATCGCTAATAAAGCAATTAGGGTCAAAATGGTCATTAGGGTTCAAAACCCTTGAATTAGGGTTTCTAATAGAAAATTTTTGATTTTCTAAATTAGAATTTATATTTCGTAATTAGATTAGAGTTTTCTAATTACTCATAAATTGAAATAATTAGGATTTAGGGTTTCCTAATTAACATTGCTAATTTTAGCAATTAAATCCACAATTGAGCATTAGGGTTTCTGACGAAACAATTAGGGTTCCAAAAATTGGAAATTAGGGTTTGTTAATTAATTAAACTTTACCCTAATTAATACTTAATTAATAGCACTAAAGCATTAAAATTCTTCGTTATATTCCTAGATTAGGGTTTAATTTTATCAGAATCTAAAATTAGGGTTTTCAGATCTGGTATTAGGGTTTTCAAATAATCAATTAGAATTTCCAGTAATTCATTAGGGTTTTCCCTAATTAATTAAAATTATTGGCGTTTAACCTTGTACATAACATTGCATTCCCAATCTAGGGTTTTCAATATCCGAATTAAGATTTCGTACTCCCGGAACTGAAACTAGGGTTTCCAGAACCGACTTCTAGGATTTCTTATCAGACGTTAGGGTTTTGTAACTGAACGTTGTCGTTCTTAATATAAACTTAGGGTTTGTCACAGATATAATTTATCTGGTCAACCCTTGACCCTTAACCACATTCTGAACACATACATAACCATAAACACAAAACATATTCACATAAATCCTTAATCCTGAATAATTCACCTATATCCTTCACAGAATTTTGAAACCCTCAAAATTCCTTCCCAATAATATCAAACGCATACACTTATTTTCTGTCTAGGTCTATTATTTGACCTTAAATCAATCATTTAAGAATTTAATAAATTGTCCAAATTCTCGGATTGTCACACATCAGCCCAAACTGCCCACAACAATCCAAGGTGTGTAATAACTGTTGAAAGGAATGTCATATAGCTAGAGATTGTCTAGTTGCGAAACCAAGTTCAACAGGGATGGTGACTCTAAAGGCTGTCCCAGACAAGTCAAAGTCGGTGGTTCCTAGAAGGGCGTTTGTCGTGACTGCACAAAACGCGAGGAACCCAAACGAGGTAATCACGAGTAAGCTTATCATAAACTCTTGCGAAGTTTATACCTTACTAGATACTGGTTCTACCCATTCTTTTATTTCTCCTGCTTGTGTTCAACATTTAAACTTGACTCTGGAGAAATTAGACCTTGACTTATCTGTTGAGACTCCGTTAGGAGAAACTTTCATTACATCTATTGTCTATAAATCTTGCTTGATTCAAGTCGGTACCATCACATTACTTGTTGATCTTATTTTGTTGAAAATTCTTGCATTTGATGTGATTTTAGGGATTGATTGGTTAACCACGCATCATGCTAAAATTGATTGTTTTCATTAAGGTTGTTAGTTTTCATATTCCTAACCAACCTATTATGCGAATTCAAACAACCAAACCATTAAAGTCAATCACTGTCATATCAAGCCATAAAGCTATTCGTTTATTGAAAAATGGATGTCAAGCTTTCTTAGCCCATGTTACAGACTTGAACAAAAACACGTCAGATTTGAATACTATTTCCGTTGTTAGTGAATTTCCTGAAGAACTTCCTGGTCTACCCCCAGAACGTGAAGTTGAATTCTTTATTGACCTTGAACCTGGTACAAAGCCCATTTCTAAAACCCCATATCGAATGGCTCCTATTGAACTTCAGGAGTTAAAGGTTCAACTACAGGAGTTGTTGGACATCGGTTTTATTTGTCCTAGTACATGTAACGCCCCGAAATCCGGTCTATCTTCACACCCGATTTCCGTACGTCAAGAGTACATCATTCATCCAACATACATCATTATATATTGAAACATAACGACATACACTCTCAAATCCCAGGTTTTGGAAACCTTATAACCTTATTCATTACAAATAATAATAAATATATTATTCATTTCATCTTACAAGAGTAACTTTATCCTCCACCAATGATACATAACAGTTCATTAAACTAGTCTATAATTCAATTTTACCTTTTTACATTACAAGTCTTCACTTGATCTTCTCGCTCCGGCATCTTCTGAATGGTACTTCATCTGGATACCATCAACTTGATCTTTACGAGATCTTTAAGTTCTTCTAACCTTATTCGTTGAAAATTATTTTTCATTTAAAGCAAGTGTGAGCATTCCATTGCCCAACAAGTCATAACAGTTGAACAAACAACTTTAGAATTAAAACATTTCATTAGGACTTCTATAAACGAACAAAGGTTATGAAGCAGCTTGAATAATAGGAATAGTCTCGATTCCTATCATCTTAAAACATCAATCGTTTTCTCTTTGAAATACTTTCATCCCTCTACCTTTTTCATACACATCCTGTCTGGCTAGAATCATTAGCACAGACTTAACAATAACAGTTCATGTATAAACAGAACATACTTGTATTGAACAGCTTAATCACAGAACAATGCATATCATAGAAACACCGAAGTGTTCAAATTGTGGCTCAAGGCCTCATACGTTCTACCACATTGTACAAATATCACACATTCTCACATAGACAGAACTTCTCAAGTACAACATCTGAGAAGTTTAAGAAACTAGCATTCATGTAATATGAATGAAGTTAGAAAACTTGTCTTACGCACAATTACAGCTTATGCTGAACAACTCATTCCAATTCCGTTCTTCTTTAATCCTCTTCCGTTATACAAAGCCGGCAATTTGTAAGCTTTTCTATTTCACGATCACTTTTGATCCGAGCATTCATGCTCACGCTATTCCTTCTCCCTCTTCATCCGAGCTCTTTCTCTCTCTCAAGTGTAGGATTTTTCAAAATCTCAAAATAATGATATTTAGTTTCCTATTTATAGAAAATCAAAGCTAGGGCAAAATAGTCATTTTGCCCCCCAAACCTCCTTACTATTCATTACTTAAGCAGTAAGTTTACTTAGCCCTTAAGTTTACTTAACCTTTAAGTTTACTTAGCCTTTAAGTTTGTTTAACCCTTAAGTCTTCTTAGCCCTTTAGTTTACTTAGCTCTTAAGTTAATCACTTTACTTAGTTATTAAGCATAAGTACTTTACTTAGTTATTAAGTTTACTTTGTCATTACTTAACTTATCCTTTATTTAGCCATTAAAACTAATCGTATTCTACGCATCTCATTCTCGTATTCTCTTCGTATATAGTTCGTACGATATTCGTATTATACGTTGTACTAATCTTCTTACTATACTCATATAATAACTAGTATTATCCTCGTATTTCTCACGCATAATAACCCTAATGATTATACGTGATCATAAATTCTCGGAACTCACTTTTCCTAACCCTTAGGTTTTGAGTCCGCAGGTGAAAACTTCGTTTTTGGAATAACTGAAATATTATTGAATATTCCATCACGTCTCAACATTTTACGTAATCAATAACTTCTCGGAATTTCAAAATAAATCTACGAGCAGAAACAAATGAATAACGCCTATTTCGTCTTTTTCCTTGAAAAATATTTTGTTCCCGAAATTTTTTTATTTTCGTCTTGAAAATTCTTATTCGATCAATCTAGCTCGTAGCCAGAATACTTGTGACAACCCGAAAATTTGGGCAATTTAGTAAAATCTTAAATGATTGATTTAAGGTCAAATATTAGACCTAGACAAAAAATAAGTGTATGCGTTTAATGTTATTGGGATTGAATTTTGAGGATTTCAAAATTCTGTAAAGGATATTGGTGAATTATTCAGGATTAAGAATTTATGTGATTATGTTCTGTGTTTATGGTTAATGATGTGTTCAGAATGTGGTTAAGGGTCATGAGTTGATCAGATAAATTATATCTGTGATAAACCCTAAGTATATATTAAGAACGATAACGTTCAGTTAGAAAACCCTAACGATTAATAAGAAACCCTAGAAATCGGTTCTGGAAACCCTAGTTTCAGTTCCGGGAATCCGAAACCCTAATTCGGTGCATGAAACCCTAAATTGGGAACTTAATGGCATAAGTGTAAATAATTAAAAGATTAATTAGGGTTAATCTTGACAATTGATTACAAAACCCTAATTCCAAATTTAAAACCCTAATGCCAGATCTGCAAACCCTAGTTTCAGATTCTGTTAAAGTTAAGCCCTAATCTGGGAAATTAATGAAGAATTATAATGCTCTACTGATATTAATTAGGTATTAATTAGGGTAAAGGTTAATTAATTAACAAACCCTAATTTTCAATTTTTGGAACCCTAATTGTTCCGTCAAAAATCCTAATGCTAAATTGTGGATTTAATTGCTAAAATTAGCAATGCTAATTAGGAAACCCTAATCCTAATTATATCAATTTATGAGTAATTAGAAACCCTAATCTAATTACGAGATTAAATTTTTAAATTAGAAAATTAATTATTCTATTAGAAATCCTAATTAGTGGTTTATAAACCCTAATGACTATTTTGACCCTAATTGCGTAATTAGCGATTTTAATTAGGAAATACTAATCCTAATTAGCAAGAATGGGATTATGATTAAGAAAATTTATATAATTAGAAATTTCTAATTATAAATTAGAAATATTAATTTCTATTTGTGGAAATCTAAATTTGGAAATTTTTAAAATCTAAATTGCTAAATATTTATGGATTAAAATCTAAACCCTAAATGGTTAAACCTTAAAATGTCCAAACCTTAATATGCCCTTTTAGTGTATTAAATTAAGTAACTTGCAATCTTGGCCAAATCTTTGGGTTGTTGAGCAACCCTAGCCCTAGCCCTAGCTAGCATTTGACAAATCTCAGCAACTCAGCCCCCAAGCAAGCCACATGCAATGAATCAAAGCATAATATAAATAGATTTAGAGAGAGAAATTGCTCAAAACTTGGCTAATCTCATTTTTTGCTCTCATTAAACTCTCTCTCTCACCAAACCCACGAAATATATAGCCAAATCAGTTATAAAATCAAGCCCCACGTTGATCAGAATCAGATCAAAGGCAGAAAATGAAAATCAAAGCAAAAAGAGGTATAAAATCTCTAATTTTTGAAATCCTTCGATTCCTTGTTAATTGTTGCAATTGATTGTGCAAATATGTGTTATAAGGTGTCAATTAGAGATCTGGGTTGTTGGATCATAGATCCATAACACCTAGAGGCTCGAATTTAATGTTTATAGAAATCTGGAAATCTGGAAAATTTGGACCTGACAGCCGAATGTCAGGGTCCATAGATCTTTGTGTGTTAATATATATCTTGTGTTTGATGTTATAGAAGTGTTCTATGTCATGAGTACTAGGATCTGGAAGTGGAATAAACCTCATACCATGAATAGATCAAAAGATATGAGCGGTCAAAGGTCGTTGACCATTCAAGAAATCTGGTTTCTGGGCAACCCAGAAACCCAGATCGTGTCTGACAACGTTTTTGCAGGTCATGAATCTTGCTGTTGTTTGTTAATTTGGTCATTTTGTTGCTTTAAAGTTGTAGTCTGGCATGAGGTCTACCGTGTAAAAGCTTTAGATCACCCAGATCTGCATCAGGATCATAAATAAATCATGGTCAAATGTAGTTGACCGAACTGCCTCAAGAACAATCTGGAAAACCCAGATTTGTTCAAGAACAGTTCTTGGTCGCCACTTTGACCGGCTTGAATCTTGTTCATCCGTTGTTGTTTAGATGATCTGATGATTGTTTATTGTACCTTGACATCAGGACTATAAACTAGAACCTTTATATCAAACTAACAATGCTTAGATTGAAAGGTACAAGGATCTAAAATAGAACCCTCGTCTGTTATTCATTTTCTGGAAAACCCAGAAAATGAAGAACAGCGATGTCAGACATTTTCAGAGCCTAGATCTCGCTCATATGATGTAGTTTGGCCATGGAACAAGTTGGTGATTGTAGTATTATATAAATACTACAACATGAAATTAATCACGAGCCCAGAAATCGATCAGAACACGGTTTTAAATCCGGTCAAACCACCTACCCTCGCGTCTGACATGAATGCTCAAGAACACCTGAAGAACACATTTAGCGACACTTCTGTCGCCAGAAACCCCTATAGCGTCGCTTAATTTCGGAAATTAATAAAAAAATTAGAGAAAAATGGTTTTTAATTATTAAAAATACAAAATAAATTATGAAAAATTATTTTAAAGTCTGAAAAATAGTTTTTAACTATTTTAAGTATATTTCAAAAATATTTAGTATTTTTGGAATATAAATGGTATTTATTTATTTATTTATAATATTAAATAAATTATTTAAAAATAGTTTTTAATTCATGAAAATCATGAAAAATAATATTATGATATAAGAAAATATTTTAAGTTATTTTTGATGACTTTTAATATTTTGGGATGAAATTCATTAATTAATCAATATTAATGATAATTAGTTTATTTAATAGATATATTAAATAAATTAGAAATAATGATTTAAAAATCATATAAAAATGATTTAAGTGTAATAAAAATATTTTAAGTTATAAAATATAACTTTTGATATTTTGGCATGAAAATATTAATATTTTAATATTAATATTAATTATCGGATAATGGATTTAATGGTTTAAAAATCATATAATTATGATTTTAAGGTAATAAAAATACTTTGATATATTATAATCATATTATAATATTATGTAATGATTTTCATTAATATTTTATATTAAATGAATATTAATGGTTAAGGAATTATGTGGTATTTAATTTATTTAAATACAGTTTTAAGGATTGAAAAATGTTGATAAATGATAATAATTATCCGAAAATTATTACGAGCCTAGGAAAAATGTTTTGTCTGATTAGAAATTATCCGTGTTAATGGTTAAGTGGTTAGACAGAGTTTAATTGAACTTAAACTCGATATTTGTCCAACTAGACCGTCGGGATGATAGAATTGTGTTGGGTTCAACTCAGAATGTAATAGTTTGACTTGATACTAAGTCTTATGTGTTGTAAAGACTAATAGGCTTATGTGGTAATGTGTTTAGGTTATTCTGTGGATATAGATATAACAGTATTATACTGTGATGATATTATTCTAATATTGGAGATCTATATTATTAATATTAGCTCTTCGGATAAAGCGTTATTAAATTGCGTGCGGTAATCAACGTTTCAGGTAAGTTTTCTCATACTTAACTCTAATAAGAGTAGTTTATTCCAGCTTATGGTTAATCATTGCTGATTGCCATGAAAATTGTACTCTGTACATCTTGCATGTATAAGTCAGATATGAAAGGCTGATCACCATCATTACCAGTTGGTTCAGAAATGTTTGTTCATGTAAAATACTTGTTCAGTCAAAATTTTGTTCCTGCTAGTTCACAATCATATTGTTGAATTATAGCCAACCAATTCTTCATACTCTTCAATCATGATATATTTTTATGTTATTGTATATAAACTTGCTGGGCAACTTTCATGCTCACCCTTGCTATATCATGATAAAACATTGCAGGTAAAGCAAATGCGTCGTATACAGGAAAAGGTTAAGCCAAGTTCAGTTTGGGGCAATATATGCGGCTATCTAGTAATAGAATAGTTTGATAAATATGGTTGTGTAATAGATATTTTATGAAATGTGTAATAAGTTAAGGTTACTCGATTTTGGGTGATAGTGTGTAATGTATTGTATAAACAACTTATGTTTATATCTTCGCAAATAGTGATAGAAATAGTGTACCGAGTCCGCGGCGATTCGGGGCTCGGATTCGGGGGTTGCTACAATACTCTCGACTTATAATCATCCTAGGTTCATGAACGATTAATAAACACATAGCACATAATAGTATTAATAAAAATTAGTTTTATTAATAACTAATTCTTTAAACCTAAATTCTGGACAATCCAAAATTCCGGGTTGTTATAGTACATCTCCTTGGGGTGCTCCTGTGTTATTCGTAAAGAAGAAAGACGGGAGTATGCGACTTTGTATCGACTACCGAGAATTGAATCATGTCACTATCAAGAATAGGTATCCGCTACCTCGCATTGATGACCTGTTTGACCAGTTGCAAGGAGCACAATTCTTTTCAAAGATCGATCTTCATTCTGGATATCATCAATTGAAGATTAAAACTGAGGATATTCCAAAGACTGGCTTCAGAACTCGGTACGGACATTATGAATTCTTAGTCATGTCTTTTGGATTGACTAATGCTCCTGCTGCTTTCATGGATATGATGAACATGGGTGGGCCCCACTTTTGGTTGGTGAAAATGTGCTGAGATTTTTATTCAAATGTGGTAGGATTGAATAATAGTAGGTAAAGCCATCAGGTAGCAGGTTAGTCTGCTATGGCGTTCTAAGCATTTTCCTATAAATAGGGTGCTTAGTTAGAATTGAAAATCACACCAGAATTCATAAGTTTTCTCTCTTTTTCTCTCTATAATATCGAGCGTATTTTGTGAGTATTTTAGTACTTTGAGTGTTGCTATACGGTGCAAGTTCCTTCAGCACTATATCTAGTATTCTAGTCAGAAGTAGTGTCTTTGCGAGGTAAGGAATGTTATTTTATTCGTAAATGATATTATTTCTTCAATATCATTATGCCGAAATATTGGTTTGAACTTTTTATCAAATTTGGAACTTTTTGTGTCGGGGTTACTATTCACGTATACGGAACCATTCACGTATACGGCACTATTCACCGAAAAATGAAATTTTCTTCTTTTTGTTCAAGTTGTCTATTATGGTTACTATCTTTGATTGTATCCATGTTTTGATCTTTATTTTTGAATTCTTCTTCAAAATAAGATATTATAGAGTATTATTGAACTTGGATAAACTGTGATACGAATCCCTAATATTTGTCCTTCTGTCTCACTGGATTCATTTTCTTTAAAATATTTTCCATCATCCTCAGTCCTAAATGATGATATTACTGAATATCTTTGGCCTGTAGTGCAAAGATGAATGATTACCTAATAAATATCTTTGGCCCATAGTACAAAGATGAACAGGTGTTGAGATGAACATGACCAACTGATAATACAAATGAATATCTTTGGCATGTAGTGCAAAGATGAATATTTGATTCAAGATGTATATTGATTGATGTTACAGGGATAAAATATTGATGATGGACTTTTAAATCTTAGAAGATAGTAGAATTCTTTCTCTACTTGACTCTTCTATTGGATTGCTATTTTCGCTGCAGTTGTTGATATAAAACTTGTTGTCTATTATATTTTATCAGATTTTCCCTGTTGAAGACTAATGATAATTTGTTGTATATTATCTTAGTCATAATATTCTTTACTGGGCTAGTTGAGCTCACCCTTTTCCTTTTTGTTCCATTGTTCTTCTCAGGAGGAGAGAATTTAGCAGGAACTAGCCGGGGTATAGAGTGATGATTCAAGATAGTTGTTTAGCAGTCCTCACTATTTTTGTAAAATAGTGTATCAATAATTGTAATGAGGACTCCTTTTGAGTTTTTATACTCTCTAGTAGACAATATTTGTATTCAAACTCACAGTACATGTGTTGTCGTATTTTGTACGACAATTGTATTACTGAAGTTGTATTTGTTTCTGTACCATGTAGTTGGCGACCCAGAATGGGTGATGTATCCTATTTTGGGGGCATCACAGATAGGTATCATTGTGAGGTGCTATCCAAGTCTTGGATGCGGGTCATAGTTGGTATCAAAGCTTAGGGATATGATCCCTAGCTGAGATGTGAGACTAGAACTAGGAGGGGAGAAACGGGAAATTCCTTCTCTAGTATGACCTACCTAAGTTTATTTGGTATTTATTTGGTCGGTCATAGTATAGGGATAATATGTGACATGTCAATTAACCTTTGTTTTGTGGCAGTATTTGAAAATGGCATTTGAAAATCAAGAGATGAACTCATATAAAGTTTTAAATGATGAATTAGGAGAATTTTATGATCGAAATATAGAACTACAAGATCGTACTCATGAGTTAGAAGAGAAGGATGAAGAACGGTAGGCGGTCGTGGAACAAAGGGATGCAACAAAGTTAATTCCAGCGGTAATGATGACACCAAAGGTTGTCCCAGACAAGTCAAAGCCGGTAGTTTAAGTAAGAGCGTTTGTCGAGGAACCCGAACGAAGTTATCACGGGTAAGTTAATCATAAACGCTTACAAAGTCTATACCTTATTCGATACGGTTCTACCCATTCTTTTATTTCTCTTACTTGCGCTTAATGTTTGAACTTGACTCTGGAGAAATTAGACCTTAACTTATCTATTGAAACTCCATTGGGAGAAACCTTCATTACATCCACTATTTATAAATCTTGTTTGATTCAAATCGTCACCCTCACGTTACTTGTCGATCTTATCTCTTTGAAAATACTTGCCTTTGATGTGATTTTAGGAATCGATTTGATGTGCTAAAATTGATTGTTTTCATAAGGTTGTTAGCCTTCCTAACCAACCTGTTATGCGAATTCAAGTAACCAAACCACTAAAGTCAATCACTGTCATATTAAGCCATAAATAAAGAACCCCGAGCCTTTCGCTGGTGATTTCTTTGTGTGGAATGCACCAAAGCCAGACTTTCCGTAGGGTAAGCCGTGAATATCGGTAGCAAGCTGATAGGTATCAATGTGAGGTGTTATCCAAGTCTTGGATGAGAGTCACAATTTTGAATGATATTTTTATCGTTAATAAATTTCCTGACGTATTCCCTGAAGAACTTCCTGGCATACCCCCAGATCGTGAAATTGAATTTTGCATTAACCTTAAACCCATTCTAAAACCCTCAAATATTTCTTCACCTAGAACGAACGTAACATGTGCCAAAGACGTTGGCTCGAGCTGTTGAAGATTACGATAATACCATTCTAGAAAAAGCGAACGTAGTAGCTGACGCGTTGAGTGGAAGATCGTATGCGAGTGCGATATTGTTAACACAAAGACCCATTTCGTACGACTTACAAAAGATGGAGATAGAGTTAAAGACTCCAAGAACCTACGTGAAGATAGCGAATATACGATTAGAATCGACTTTAATCAATAAAGTTAAAGCCGATCAAGCTACAGACTCCAAGCTGATGAATGTGAAGAAGAAGGTTCAAGAAGGCGTTATTCTAGAAGCAAGAGTCGATGAAGTTAGGAAATCTCAAACCCTCAATTTATTGGTCCATTTAAAATCCTCGATCGAGTAGGAACTGTGGCCTATAGACTCGCTTTACCGCTAAGTATGTCGCGTGTTCATAACATTTTTTTTACATATCGATGTTACATAAATATGTGGACGACCCGAACCACATCATTGAATTAGAACCGGATGAGATAATGGAAGATTCAAACGAATGAGGAGGTAGTTGTCAAGATCTTAGATAAGAAGGAGCATATTCTACGCTCAAATGTTATACCTCAAGTTAAAGTTTTGTGGAGAAACCACGATGTTGAGGAAATGACAAGGGAGTTAGAATCTAAAATAAAATCAAGGTATCCTTACCTCTTCGACATATCAGGTACGTACGTAAATTTCGAGGACAAAATTTCATAAGGAGGGGAGATTGTAAAACCCTGAATTTTATGAAAGGAAAGTATTCAATTTTCTTATAATTATTATTCTATTTAATAAATGGTTAAAGTAAAAGGTGATATTTGAAAATTTTGCAAAGTAAGCAAGTTGATATAAAATATTCGTTGTGTCGGGGAATATTCGTTTGGTCGGGGAATATTCTTTTTGTCAGGGAATATTCGTACGACGACACCATCATTGGTGCTCCACAACGGAATAACTGTCGGAGTTAATTATCTTGTTATAAACATAACGGCGAAAATTATACCATTAAACTATTGAACTACCCGGTAGTAAAAGAACAGTAATATGCGTGGTTGCATAGTAGCACACGGTAATGATTATTGATGTTTACGTGAGAAGTCACTCAATTATACTCAATTATTGCTACAGTAATTGCTGCATAATATCTCTCATATTATTGATTCAATTATTGTCACAACATCATTTGCATAATATTTATTATTAGTAAATTAATAATTGAGACGATAAAGTTATTCATATTATTATTTGCAATATTGACAATGTCTAGAAAGTTCTATCGAGGAGAGGTTTGGTCACCTAATTGCGCGCCAATAGGGAGAAATCCTTATCGAAAAGCCCCCTCTTTCTTGGGAATGATCTGGTTTTTAAATATTGTGAGTTATAATATTAATGATGAATAATTGTTAATAATTTAAAAATGTGTTTATTAAAGATAAGTGATTTGTGGTAAATATTTATTCAATTTTTGATATAAATAAAGGGGTTTGTTAGAAGGTATTTGTTATAAGTTTGACTTATTATTCTATGAGGAGATGTGCTAATTTTTCAGATAGTTGGTTGAATTTATAATAGTAAATCAATATGGATCGCTGGTTTAAAGTTTTAATAGTAAATCAATATGGATCGCTGGTTTAAAGTTTTAATAGTAAATCAGTATGGAACATTGCTTTAAGTTTTAATAGTAAATCGATATGGACTGTCCGTTTAAAAGTGAATTAATCTTGGCCGTTCATGAATTAGTTACTATTCAATCCTTTTTCCTATAAATAGAAGTTCATTCCTTCATTATTTCTTACGAATTCACTGAAACTCTAGAGAGAGAAACTATAGAGAATAAGAAGAAGAGTATTCTGCTACTACCCTACTTCAGTATTCACTCTTCTATTAAGGTAAGGGATATTATTTATTGTATTCGTAAGGGGTGTTATTTATGTTGTATTCGTAAAGGGTATTATTTCTTTCGTATTCATGAAGAGAGTTATTTTCTTTCAATATTCGTAAGGGTTGTTATTTCATTCTTTATTATTTTGTGAGAATAACTTTTCTACGCGGACTACCGCATGCATGGTGAAATCTTTTGTTATTCCATTCTTTATTATTCTGTGGGGATAACCTGTCTACGCGGACTACCACATGCATGGTGAAATCTTTTGTCATTCCATTCTTTATTATTTTGTGGAAATGATCTGTCTACGCAGGCTACCGCATGACGGGTGAAAATCCATTTGTAGTTCGTATATTATTTCTTTTCATATTCTTAAATCTAAACTTACTATGGTAAGTATTGCTTCTATAATTCCTAAAATTAGTGGAATATCTTTGAGTTTTGTGCTTTATCCAATATCATTTCATTGTAATATTGATTTGAACTTTCTTATTAAATATCAGTATTTTCACCCGGGGTACTATTTACGGGTTACTATTCACTCAGTTACTATTCACTCAAATATTATTCACCCGAGGATTCAGGTACTTTTCGTACCGAGTTACTATTCATGGGTTACTATTCACTCGAGTACTATTCACCCGGAGTACTATTCATGACAAAAATTGATTTCTTTTCGTACCGAGTTACTATTCATGGGTTACTATTCACTCGAGTACTATTCACCTATAGTACTATTCATGAAAAAAATTGATTTCTTTTCGGTCCAAATAATTTTTGATACAGTATTATTCTTGAATTTTACTCCACAAAGCAGTATCATGTTGATAATTTGGACATTATTGAATTCGGGATAAATTAAATTATAAATATTTAAAGATTTATCCTTTGCTTTCTTTTAATTGAATTCTTATATCCTTGTCATCATCCTCATGCTTATATTGTGATAAAAGTCATCTGTGGCTTACGTGCATAGATGTACTATTGATTGGTATGATTATAACCATGGATTATTTGGTAGAATCATGACCATAATAATACAAATGATGTGGTAAAAGTTATCATTGGCCCGTAGTGCATTGATGGACAGTTGTTGGTATGATCATGACCATTGATGAAAATACGAATATCCTTGACCGTAGTGCAAGAATTATTCGATGATGTGGATTAATTATTAAGTTGAGTCTCACCGATAAAATTGATGATAAACTTGTTAAATTATAGAAGACAGTAGATATCATACTCTACTTGACTCTTCTAATGGATTGCTTGTTCCGCTGCAGTTAAACTTGATGTTTATTATATGTTATCAGTTTAACGTTGTTGAAGGCTAACGATAATTTATTCTACATTATCTTAGTCATAATATTTCTTACTGGGCTAGTTGAGCTCACCCTTTGCTTTCATTGTTCTCTTCAGGAAATGAGAATATAGTTGGGACTAGTTGAAAAACGGAGTGATGATTTAGATGTTTGCATTAGTAGTCCTCACTATTCTGTGAAATAGTGTGATAATAAATGAGGACTTATTTTGAGTTTGTATACTGTCTAGAAGGTAATATTTGTATTAAAACTCACAGCTCATGTTGTATATTTAAGTTTGTATTTGTATTTTGTACCATGTATTTGACGACTCAGAATAGGTGATGTATACCTATTTTGGGGGCATCACAGTTACTTCCTAAGGTTTCCCCCCCACCTAAGGTTCATAACCTAAAGCTTTGATACCAACTTGTGATACTCCCAAATCTGAGTACTTCATTCCCACAAAATTTGGTATTCAATATCTAAACATTCATTTCTAACTACCCAAATATAATAAAATTTAAGTAGTAACCATCCCATTAAAGGGTTACATAACTTAATCAATAAATCTCCCAGGTTATCTAACCTTTAAAAAAACATACATCAAGTGCGGAAAAATAAATAATTACATCACAATATTTAAAATAAAGTCTGACATCATGAAAGTCAATAAATTTTACAAGTCTTCAACACTTGTTCAATTTTCCTTTCCCTTTGCTAGTGATTAGTTCATCAACCTTCTCAACTTTAGCTGCAATGATTATATATGCAAGAGTGAGCAAAACAAATATGTCAAGAATAAGCATGTGAATGTTGTTCCTATTTACATATGATTTGATTCTGATATATATGAATGAATATGCAAGTATGCTTCCATTAAGAAAAGCGATAAAGTTCTTTGATAGATAATAGAAACATGTGTACAAGGACTTAGAATGAATTAATCAAGTATGTTAGGTTGATCCTACATAAGCAAAATAGCTTTGTAAAGTCCTTAAAAAGAAATAATGTACAAGGACTATAAACATAAAAAGATCCAGCATGTTAGGTTGATCTTATGATGTAATAGATAGGCTTGTCTCATCGTCGAGCACTGCACCAGAAATCGTAGTGTGCCAGGAGAATCAAGGAAACTCGAGAACTATTAAGGCAGAATCGTAGTCTGCAAGATAGTAGTCTTGGAGTTCGTAGATGGCCAGGAGAGACGAGGAAGGATCATAGTGTGTCGAGTAGAACTTCCTCAGGACCGTAGTCTGCTGACGAAGTCATGTTCAGAATCGTAGAGACAGCCTACCTACGAGCCGACCGAGTATCTACCAAAGCTAAGTCAAGAATCGTAGACTACACTCAGAGTCGTCGAGTCTACTGATCATACAAGAAGCAGAGATCGTAGTCGAGCAAGATCAGATGAAGACAACAAGCACAAGGCAGAAATCGTAGAGTGTCAAGATCTAATCTTGGAGTTGTAGTGTCTGCACAGCCAAAGCTGAATCGTAGAGTGAAGAACTAAGACCTCAATAGATGTGTTCACAATGCCAAGAAAGAATCGTAGAGCAAATACGATTCTCAACAAATGAGCACTCCCAGAATATCCCAAGAAATGAAGCCTCTGGTTGGCACTGCAAAGATACATCTTATCTGAAGGAAACCAGAGAGCACTTAACGAATGACACGCAAGCTAACAGAAAGTCTAAGCACCAACCCAATCAGCATCCAGATTGAGTTATGAAGCCATTCAGGATGAAGTCTTCCATATAGAGATCAGAAGAAGATTTCAGTAATTGACTAAGGAAAGTCAGCAAGTGCAGTAGCTATCAAGCAGACAGAAGAGAACGATCTTGGAAGCTACCAGGATAGTATTTGCCAAATAAAGAAAGAACTGATGAAGTGCATACAGAGATACTGGACAGCTTCTGAAGAACAAGGCTAAAGTGATTAAGCATTGGGTCAGTCCATTGATGATAAGTGAATGGGAGATCACAAGGAGAAAGCGAGCTGGACACGCCATAAATATGAAGTGTCTTGCTAATCAGAAGGGGCCAGAACAAAGAAGTCAAGTCATCAGTATCTGAGAACTGTTGAGGCAAACAGAAGTGTTGAAGCACTGCACAAGAGAAGAAAGAGGTGTTCTACATTGAAGATTCAATCAACACTCTTCAAGATCGTAGTGTTGTCTCTACCAGTCAATAAGACACTACGATCAGGTCCATGATCACATGCATCAGAATAGTAGAGTACGAATGGCTGAAGATTGAAGCATTGGCAACGGTTCAATCTGAAGGTTAATATTTGTACAAAAGCTTATTGAGAGCATCGATGCAAAAGGACAACCTCTAATCGAGAAATCAGAAGGAGGAAATAAAGTCTTTGACCTGCCCAAGACATTAAAGTGACATCTCTGATAAGGTAGGTGAAATAAAGATTGGGAAGTAGTATAAATAAGACAGAGCTTCAACGGTCAAGAGAAGCTGATGATTGCGATGTTGCAGAATCGTTGAGTTGGTTAAAATACTAACGTTGACTCTACGAGTTCTACCTGAGCTCAAATAGAACAAGTCTCGATGACAGTGAGACTACGAAGGTGGAAGTGAAGCAACCTTGAAGATGGACTTGAACATATCAAATCTTCACTCAACAAAGATAAGAATGCCCACTGAATTGGCATCAAAGCTGAGAACCGAGAAGGACAAGAAGATAGCATTCAGAAGAGTGGCAAAGCATAAGGCAGATCCTAAGAGCCACTCTACGATTCACCATGAACTCAAAGCTGAAGCAGATCAACTGCAGAACCATGTCTGCCAACATGTTGAGAAGGGTTCAGGAAATGGTGATGGTGCACAGCTGACAATATACAAAGATGAGTAGAACGGAAGAAGATCAGCTACACCAAAGATGATGTGGTCCGGTCTCAAAGCAGAATGCAAAGAGGACCACACCAAGCTACTAAGTACAAAAGATAATCAAGCTTTAAGACATCTTAGCATCTCAGCACCAACAACAACAACTACAACAACAAGAAGCCAGGGCATGAGGGGTCCTTGTCCGAAAGGACTAAATGAAGTTCTAAGCCTGCTGGGCATGAAGAGTTCCTAGGAAACTAGAGACATTCTAAGGCTACTGGCCTTGAAGAGTTCTTAGTGAGCTAAAGTCCCAAGGCTACTGGCCTTAAAGGAATCTTAGTGATTCAGGGTGCTGCCCTTCCTTAGTGGAAATCCTACTAGTTGAAAGCAGAAGAGTGGATTAGGAGCTTGAGTCTCTGAACCACTTAAAACCCCTTGTGTCTTTTACGTTATGTCATTTACATTATGTCTATTAACTGTTATAACTGCTATGTATATTTTAACTGCTTACAACTGAATTAACTCTACGAACAATGTATGTACGATTATGAATATATCAATGAAGGGGATCTTTTACTTATTCCGCTGTGCTTGAAAAGATTCTTATGTTTGTCATATGCTAAATTATTAGCAATACAAAATAAACCAGAAAAGTATTTGAAATAAAAATGATCTATTCAACCCCCCCTTCTAGATCTATTGTGCCTACTAGGAACTAACAATTGGTATCAGAGTAGGTTCTCATGCTATATTCAAAAGCTGATCACTTTGAGTCTGATCCCAGGCACAAGCATAGTTCTAAACTTAGTTTAGTAGTAAGTCACTTGTTATATGCAGATGAGCTCACACGTTGAAAAATATTGTGTACAGGTAAATGTGTATATAAACCTGAAGCTGCTCAGATTGGTCTATGCTATCAAGAATTATATCAACAAGAACAATCCCTGCCTGCAGTCAATCTTGTAGTCTGAAGATCAATCGAGATAGCCCAAGAGACATCAACAACAAAGTGTCAAGCATCCTCCAGCCTGAAAGATGAAAAGGTCATATATGCTAAGAAATGATTATCCAGAGAAGAAATAAGATCTTCTCAAATGTGTGTCTGGCCAACCAGCAGCTGGGTGCAAACTTTGTGAACTGAAAGATGTCAAAGAACTAAAGATGCTGTGTGAGACCCCAGATTTTATGAATAAATATTTAATTTTCTCGAAATAATTTTGTGCATATTATAGTGTGGATTTGATATAATGTTATAGTTGTGGATAATATTTATAAATTTTGCAAAGTAAGCAAGTGGTTATATAATATTTGATTGGTCGGGGAATATTCGTTTTAACAGGGAATATTGTACGACGACACAATCATTGGTGGACCCCACAACGGAAGTATTGTCGTAGTTAGAAAACGACAAAATTATCTTTCTATAACAATAACGGCGGAGGTGTTACCGTTAAAACTATTGAACTACCCGGTAGTAAAAGTACAGTAATACGCGTGGTTGCATAGTAGCACATGGTATTGATTATTGGTGCTTACGTGAGAAGTCACTCAGTTATACTCAATTATTGCTACAGTAATTACTGCATCATATCTCTCATATTATTGATTCAATTATTATTACAGTATCATCTGCATAATATGTTATATTATTAAATCAATAATTGAGATGGCAAAGTTATTCATATTATTATTTATAATATTGACAATGTCTAGAAGTTCTGTCAAGGAGAGGTTTGGTCACCTAATTGCGCGCCAATAAGGAGAAATCCTTATCGAAAAGCCCCCTCTTCCCTGGGAACGACCTGGTTGTTAAATATTATGAATTATAATATTAATGATGAATAAGTTTGTGTTGTTTAAAGGTGAATTTTATAGTTCCATTGTGTTGGAATTATTTGTGTTAGTGGAAATCGACATTTGTTTCGATAATAATTGATGTCTGGAGGTTATATTGTTCAATCGGGTATTCGGGGCACTTTTCGTGTCGGATTACTATTCACGAGTTACTATTTATGAGTTACTATTCACCAATTACTATTCATGAGTTACTATTCATGGGGTAATATTCACCCGTAAAATATATTTCTTTTCGGTCTAAATCATTTTTGGGTACAATATTATTCCATGAGGAGATGTGCTAATTTTTCAGACCGTTGGTTGAAGATATAATAGTAAATCAATATGGATCTCTGTTTTAAAGTTATAATAGTAAATCAATATGGATCGCTGGTTTAAAGTTATAATAGTAAATCAATATGGATCGATGGTTTAAAGTTTAATAGTAAATCAATATGGATCGTTGCTCTAAGTTTTAATAGTAAACCAATATGGACCGTCCGTTTAAAAGTAAATCAATCTGGACCGTTCATGAATTAGTTATTATTCAGTCCATTCTCCTATAAATAGAAGCTCATTCCTTCATTATTTCTTACAAATTCATTGAAACTCTAGAGAGTGAAACTATAGAGAGAAAGAAGAAAACTATTTTGCTACTTCACTACTCCAGTATTCAGTTTTTCAAGGTAAGGGATATTATTTGTTTTACTCGTAAGGGTATTATTTCTTTCGTATTCATGAAGAAAACTTATGTTATTCCATTCTTTATTATTATGTTGGAATTACCTGTTTATGCGAAGTACCGCATACATAGTGAAATTCTTCTGTTATTCCATTCTTTATTATTTTGTTGGAATAACCTGTTTGTGCGGTCTATCGCATGCCTGGTGAATTTTGTTGTTATTCCATTCTTATTATTCTATTGGAATAACCTGTATATGTGAAGTACCGCATACATGGTGAAATTCTTCTAATATTCTATTCTTTATTATTCTGTCAGAATATCCTGTCTGTGCATTTACGTCGGGCCTGGTTCCATTATTTATTATTCTGTCGGAATATACTATTTGTGCGTTTACGTCGGACCTGGTTCCATTATTTATTATTCTGTCGGAATATCCTGTCTGTGTATTTACGCCGGACCTGGTTCCATTAGTTATTATTCTGTTGGGAATAACCTGTCTGTGCAGTCTATCGCACACATGGTGAATCCTTCTGTTATTCCATTCTTTATTATTCTGTTAGAATAACCTGTCTATATGGATTACCACATGCATGGT
The DNA here is from genome assembly GCA_020205505.1 of Panax japonicus. Taxonomy (NCBI): domain Eukaryota; kingdom Viridiplantae; phylum Streptophyta; class Magnoliopsida; order Apiales; family Araliaceae; genus Panax; species Panax japonicus. The sequence goes on from CM035096.1 coordinate 56,251,340, forward strand.
GAATGATCCTTCATATTCATTCCTTATTAAATTGTGGAAATAATCTTTCTACGTGGATTACCGCATGGCGGGCGAAAATCCATTTACAGTTTCATATAATCTATTATACTCAGTTGGTTAAAGCTTTGGCTTCTATACTCCATGAAATTAGTGGAATATCTTTGATATTTGCGCTTCATCCAGTATCTTTTCATGAAAATATTCTTCTGAGCATTCTTGAATTTTACTCTACAAAACAGTATCATGTTGACAATTTGGACGTTATTGGTTCCTGGATAAATTAATTATAAATCTTTAAAATTTATTCTTGAACTTGTTTTATTGAATTATTATGTCATTGTCATCATACTCATGCTTATATTGTGATGAAAGCCATCTTTGGCTTACGTGTATAAATGGACTTGGTATGATTATGACCAGGAATTATTCGGTATAATCATGACCGTAATGTGACGAATGATGTGGTAAAAGTCCTCATTGGCCTGCAGTTCATTGGTGGACAGTTGTTGGTATGATTATGATCAGGGATTATTCGGTATAGTTATGACCATTGATGATTACATGAATATCCTTGGCCGTGGAGCAGGGATGATTCGATTTTATTTATTAAGCTGAGTCTCAGCGATAAAGTTGAAGAAAAACTTTTTAAATCACAGAAGACAGTAGATTTTATACTTTACTTGACTCATCTAATGGATTGCTTATTCCGCTGTAGTTTTTGATCTAAAACTTGTTGTCTATTATATTCTATCAATTGTTATACTGTTGAAGGCTATTGATAATTTATTCTGCATTATCTTCGTCATAATATTTCTTACTGGGCTAGTTGAGCTCACCCTTTCTTTCACCGTTCTCTTCAGGAAATGAGAACGTAGATGGGACTAGTCGGTGAACAGAGTGATGGTCCTAGATGGTGCATTAGTAGTCCTCATTATTCTGTGAAATAGTGTGATAATAAATGTAATGAGGACTCCATTGAGTGTGGATATTGTCTAGATGACAATATTTGTATTAAAACTCACAGCCTATGTTTGGTCGTATTTTACATGACTGTTGTATATTTAAGGTTGTATTTGTATTATGTACCTTATATCTGGCGACTCAAGATAGGTGATGTATACCTGTTTTGGGGGCGTCACATGCTGAGATTCTCCTAGCATGCATCTTCAAGACCACGACTAATTGATTAAAGGCCAACAAGAGCAACAAGCTGTCAGGAGCAAATAAGAAACTATGCACATCAATGCCTAACCTCAGTATATATCTAAGTTAAATGACTGTCAAGGAACTGACAGTAAAAAGGTATGGTTCCTCACTATTATAAATGTGTACATCATGAATGCACCTCCTTATGAACTATAACAGTATTCTGTCAAGGAGTCATAATCTACCTAAAAAGGTGAAGAGAGAAAGTACCCTGAGGGTGGAAACTCAAATGCTTATAAACCTTCTCTACATCCAAGTTTTGGGTTGAAGATGACATCTTGAAGGAAATCTGAAATGGGTCATAAGAACATCACAGGCCAAATTAATTTTATGTGAAGTAATCTTTGCTGGTGGGTTAGTATGTATGTACAAACCTATGTTCTAAGTGTTTGACAACATACAGAGTATGATCAGTTCTACAAGAGGATCTTGATGATGTGTAGAAACTGATCACCTCAATGAATTAACTAGATACACCTATATTGTAGAGTTGATTCTCACTCTGGGAACACTTAAACCTTGTGAACATAACCATGAAAATGATGAAACCATCAAAGAAAAAGAGTGTGTTTTTAAAATAACGAATCTTACACACACTCACCATCATGCATCTCAAAATGTATTATCTAAAACTAGTTCCATGCATGAATATGACTGATGGTGATAAATGTGATGATTATCCAAATATGAGGAACATGGGTTTAGAAAACTAACCTAGCATGACCCATTTAATTGTGGGTACCAAAAATAGAAATGTATCTAACCTACAGGTACTTGGTCTGTCTGACCTCACTAAGGAATGTTGAAGCAGAAGACTTCAGTCAAGAAGACTCAACCAGCAGAAGGCTAAGGACTGTTCAGAAATGATTCGGATAAAATTCCCATATGTCCAAGCCTACCCTTGAAGACCCGCTGAGCTAACCTGAATGAAGCTCACATGGCTACTAATCTGTATATGGAAGCAGGCCATGCAACCAAAGAGATAGAATCGTAATCTGCAAGATAGTAGTCTTGGAGTTCGTAGGCTGCCATGAGAGACGAGGAAGGATCGTAGTGTGTCGAGTAGAACTTCCTCAGGACTATAGTCTGCTGAGGAAGTCATGTTCAGAATCGTAGAGACAGCCTGCCTACGAGCCGACCGAGTATCTACCAAAGCCAAGTAAAGAATCGTAGACTACACTCAGAGTCGTAGAGTCTACTGATCATATAAGAGGCAGAGATCGTAGTCGAGCAAGATCAGATGAAGACAACAAGTACAAGGCAGAAATCGTAGAGTTTCAAGATCTGATCTCGGAGTCGTAGTGTCTACACAGCCAAAACTGAATCGTAGAGTGCAGAACTAAGACCTCAATAGATGTTCTAACAATGCCAAGGCAAAATTGTAGAGAAAATACGATTCTCAACAAATGAGCACTCCCAGAATATCCAAAGAAATGAAGCCTCTGGTTGGCACTGCAAAGATACATCTCATCTGAAGGAAACCAGATAGCACTGTGATACCCCCAAATCCGGGTTACCTGACCCCCGAGTTTGGTGTTCACTATCCACAATATAAATAACACTTAACTACCCATATTATATGGATAGTAACATACAAGACTTTATCAGAGTTTGATAATACATTACCCAGGTTCTCTAACCTTAACTTTACAAACATACCCTTTAGATATACAAAAAGGGTTTACAATATAACATAATAAATATGCTAATCATAACTAATTTATTACAACGCCTTTGCCTTTGTCCTTTGCAACACCTCCTGCAACTTCACCCCTAGTTGAAAAGTTTTATTTAGCAAGGATGAGCAACTAATTTGGCCCACAAGTTAAGATATATAATAAATGTATAAGAATTCAAAACAACAGACTATCTATTTTGATAGAATGAAACCAAAGTTCGGGGAACTTTGAAATAGCTGAACAAATCTATATTCAATAACAAGTTTTCTCGTATTCTATACAACACAATAATTCAATAATGAAAGAGTACAACGCTTTCAAAGTTTCTACGATATTCTAATGAATAATCAAGAATCAATTCTACGAAATAGCAAAGTGGAATGTTTCCCAGATTTATACTGAGCGATCACACAAGATCTTGAACTTATTTTCTCGGGTATCTATCAAAGATTTACTTTGATACATATGTAGGAGTATCAGATAACCATAAAGATTAAATCATACCCCTCTGCAATTACTTAGAGCTGGCCAACTCCTTCTACCCTATATTATGCATAATACTTAAAACGCGCGCAAAGGTCGAATTCACGACCAATAAAATGTTCCCTTTATATAAAAGGTTGTTCTTCTCAGTCTTAGAATCAATATTTTGATTTTACAACGAAATACTGTGATTTCAAATTCTATTTGCTTCTCTTCTCAAACCTAACAAGTATTTACAAATGTTTGTCTAACCAGAATAATTGGCTAAGACATTTCTCAACATAATTTAACAATAAACAGGAATTATCTGTACTGTTAATTCTAACTTTTACAGATATGAATATCCAATAACAGTAATTCTACGAATATATATTTTCTAATTCAATAATTTAATTTCAACAATAAATCCCTGGACGTGGTATAATTAGCAATAATTATCCACCAATAATAATTTGAATGAAATAACTCAAGGTTGAGTTAGGAAACTTGCCTCTTCTGCTGATTATAGCTACACAAAATACTTATAGGCTTTCGAAAGACCTATAACCAATAATATCGGTCTAACAATTAGTACAATATTTCATAACACACAGCACTGTAATTCACAGTCAAACTTCTCCTAGACACATTACCACATAGCCATATTTGTGTTTATAACCTATATAAACACTTAACAAGTTAAACTAGTTCAGTCTGGTTGGACTTTGGTCCATTCTCGGTGTTCTGGTCACCCTATCTGATAATTAACACATTGATTGTCAATTAAACTTGGTCTATAAGCTTCAATATTATTTTAGATAAGTCAAATATCGTTTATAATATTTTCTAGAAGCTTTTAATAATTTATAAACAATTATTATATTTTATAATAATTTTTCAAATATCAGGATCATTTTTAAATGATTTAATTATCAATTAATTATTTCAGTATTAATATTTAATAATAAAAAAATATTAATATCATACTTGTCAAAATATTAAAGTTATTGTTAATAACTTTAAAATACTTTTAAATCAGGAATATTCTCCTTAATTGATTTTTAAAGTAATTAAAATCATTTTTAAATCACCACCATTAATATATAAATATTAATGAAATTATCATCTAAATATTAAAAGTCATTAATTATAACTTAAAATATTTTTAAATCATTCTTCTCATTTTTAAATGATTTTTAAATCAATAAAATCATTTTTGAATTCATTTATTTAATATAATAATTAAATAAATCAAATATCATTAATATTAATTATATTTTATAATTTAAAATATTTTCTAACACTTTATTCTCAATTAAAATGATTTTTAAATCATTTAAATCATTTTTATCTTATTTATTTAATTTAATAATCAAATAAATCTAATATCATTAATATTAAATTATTCATGAAAAATCTCCAAAAATATTAAAAATTATATTTTATAATTTAGAATATTTTTAAATACCTTATTCTTATTTAAAATGATTTTTCATAATATTAAATCATTTTTCTCTAATTTATTTAATACACTAATTAAATAAATTAAATACCTTTAATATTTAAATAATTATAAATATTAAAGAAAATTATTACAATTGGTCAGAAATTATTTTTCATAATTTAAAATAATTTTTAAAACCATTTTTGGTAATTTTTAGAATTTATTTCTATTTTTAAATTATTTCCGGAATATTCAGAAAATAAAATAAATAAAACCGTCGCTAAAGGGCTTTAGCGACACAAAGCGTCGATGTTGGTGTTCTTGAACCCAAGAACACTGACAGCCGGCAGCTTCAAGGGTGCTACTTTGACCGCTTGTAATTCTGAATCCACAAAGTTTTTGGACAAACTTGAAGTTTGATAATGTAGCCAAAATGTAATACTACAACAGACAATCAACATCTTGGTCAAAAAAAAATAACAATCTTACAAGATATAGAGCTTCAAAGAAGCTGTCAGACTCATTCTGGGTTTCTCCAGAAACCCAGAAACTCGACTAGGGCACATTTAAGCTCAATTTGATCTAGGTTCCGGTCATGTTTATTGTGATTTCTTTGTTCATACATGTATTGATCGCGTCAAGGAACAACTAGATAACAATAGATAAGTCCAACAACAATAGATTCATACTTTATGGCTCAGTCAAAGCTTGTCAGAAAAACGTGTTCTTCATTTTTCTGGAAATTCCAGAAAATGACTTTGTGTTCAGACGTGCATCTTTGACCATCTATTTCGTACAACGGATTTGTTGTTTAAGAAATATAAAGGCATGGATTTAAATTCAATCTAGCAGCCTACAACATGTAATCAACAACATCAACAAAAAATAAATATTCTGATAGATCTGGACGTCGTAAAAACCTGACAGACGCTGATTTAACAGTTCTGGGTTACCCAGATTTACAGCTGATCAACGTCGGTCAACCGACTTTGACCATTAATAACTTCTGATCTAGACATCCAATAACCCTGATACCACTTGCAGTTTAAAGACAACATACCAGGCTACAAATTAAAAACTTAAAACAACACATATCATATACTAGCAAGGATCTGTGGCGACTGGCATTACTTGTCAGACCACATTTCAAACTCAAGAACAGTTTTGAAAAACTTCGAGTTTTACCAACTTTGATGCTATGGATCTATGATAGATCAACATAGATCATTGAAAAACATTATCTAGAAAAGATTCAAACACATAAACACAAATATTTCTTAAGCTTACAAGATCAAAAATTAAAATTAGGTTTATACCTTTTCTTGAATAATTTTAGATCTTGGCTCTCCAATCTGTTATTGGTTGATCTAAGGCTGAAATTAGAACTGATATTCTTAGATATTTCGAAGCTTCTAGTTAGAGAGGGAGTTGGTGAGAGAAAAATAGCAAAATGGCTAATGTAAATGAATTTTCTCTCTCTAAATCTGTTAAATAAGTCATGACTTGTTGCTTGGCTGAGATTTTCGGCTGGAGGCTGCAGATTTGTGTCACAAAGTCAATGTAGTGGTTCAACCACTAAAGCTTTAGCCATTTCTACAAGTAATCTAATAAAAAAATACCATAAAGGGCAATTTTATCATTTGCAAATTTATTTAAATGGCATTCTTGGAATTTACCCTTGTGGTTTAGGGTTTGGGTTAGGGTTTAAGGTTTGAACCCTTTAGGGTTTATAATTTACTTTCCAAAATTTTCGAATTTCAGTTTTCAAAATAGAAAATTAATATTCCAAAATTATAATTAGGATTCAATAGTTATATTAATATTTCCTAATCATAAAATTCAATCTTGCTAATTAGGATTAATATACCTAATTAAAATTGCTTAATTTAGCAATTAGGGTCAAAATGGTCATTAGGGTTGATAACCCACGAATTAGGGTTTTAATTAGAAAAATAAGTTTCTAAATTACAATTAGGGTTTGTAAAATAGAAAATTAAGATACTAAAATATAATTAGGGTTTCTAATCATATTTAAGTTTAATTAAACACATTAGGCTTGCCAATAAGGATTAGGGTTGCCTAATTTAGGGTTTAGGGATCCCGGATATAAAATTAGGGTTTCTCGTCATACGATTAGAGTTTTTAACTATACGTTAGGGTTTCTAATCTTGAGATTAGGGTTTCTAATCTTTTATTAGGGTTTATAAAATGATTTTTCATAATATTAAATCATTTTTCTCTAATTTATTTAATACACTAATTAAATAAATTAAATACCTTTAATATTTAAATAATTATAAATATTAAAGAAAATTATTACAATTGGTCAGAAATTATTTTTCATAATTTAAAATAATTTTTAAAACCATTTTTGGTAATTTTTAGAATTTATTTCTATTTTTAATTATTTCCGGAATATTCAGAAAATAAAATAAATAAAACCGTCGCTAAAGGGCTTTAGCGACACAAAGCGTCGCTGTTGGTGTTCTTGAACCCAAGAACACTGACAGCCGGCAGCTTCAAGGGTGCTACTTTGACCGCTTGTAATTCTGAATCCACAAAGTTTTTGGACAAACTTGAAGTTTGATAATGTAGCCAAAATGTAATACTACAACAGACAATCAACATCTTGGTCAAAAAAAAATAACAATCTTACAAGATATAGAGCTTCAAAGAAGCTGTCAGACTCATTCTGGGTTTCTCCAGAAACCCAGAAACTCGACTAGGCACATTTAAGCTCAATTTGATCTAGGTTCCGGTCATGTTTATTGTGATTTCTTTGTTCATACATGTATTGATCGCGTCAAGGAACAACTAGATAACAATAGATAAGTCCAACAACAATAGATTCATACTTTATGGCTCAGTCAAAGCTTGTCAGAAAAACGTGTTCTTCATTTTTCTGGAAATTCCAGAAAATGACTTTGTGTTCAGACGTGCATCTTTGACCATCTATTTCGTACAACGGATTTGTTGTTTAAGAAATATAAAGGCATGGATTTAAATTCAATCTAGCAGCCTACAACATGTAATCAACAACATCAACAAAAAATAAATATTCTGATAGATCTGGACGTCGTAAAAACCTGACAGACGCTGATTTAACAGTTCTGGGTTACCCAGATTTACAGCTGATCAACGTCGGTCAACCGACTTTGACCATTAATAACTTCTGATCTAGACATCCAATAACCCTGATACCACTTGCAGTTTAAAGACAACATACCAGGCTACAAATTAAAAACTTAAAACAACACATATCATATACTAGCAAGGATCTGTGGCGACTGGCATTACTTGTCAGACCACATTTCAAACTCAAGAACAGTTTTGAAAAACTTCGAGTTTTACCAACTTTGATGCTATGGATCTATGATAGATCAACATAGATCATTGAAAAACATTATCTAGAAAAGATTCAAACACATAAACACAAATATTTCTTAAGCTTACAAGATCAAAAATTAAAATTAGGTTTATACCTTTTCTTGAATAATTTTAGATCTTGGCTCTCCAATCTGTTATTGGTTGATCTAAGGCTGAAATTAGAACTGATATTCTTAGATATTTCGAAGCTTCTAGTTAGAGAGGGAGTTGGTGAGAGAAAAATAGCAAAATGGCTAATGTAAATGAATTTTCTCTCTCTAAATCTGTTAAATAAGTCATGACTTGTTGCTTGGCTGAGATTTTCGGCTGGAGGCTGCAGATTTGTGTCACAAAGTCAATGTAGTGGTTCAACCACTAAAGCTTTAGCCATTTCTACAAGTAATCTAATAAAAAAATACCATAAAGGGCAATTTTATCATTTGCAAATTTATTTAAATGGCATTCTTGGAATTTACCCTTGTGGTTTAGGGTTTGGGTTAGGGTTTAAGGTTTGAACCCTTTAGGGTTTATAATTTACTTTCCAAAATTTTCGAATTTCAGTTTTCAAAATAGAAAATTAATATTCCAAAATTATAATTAGGATTCAATAGTTATATTAATATTTCCTAATCATAAAATTCAATCTTGCTAATTAGGATTAATATACCTAATTAAAATTGCTTAATTTAGCAATTAGGGTCAAAATGGTCATTAGGGTTGATAACCCACGAATTAGGGTTTTAATTAGAAAAATAAGTTTCTAAATTACAATTAGGGTTTGTAAAATAGAAAATTAAGATACTAAAATATAATTAGGGTTTCTAATCATATTTAAGTTTAATTAAACACATTAGGCTTGCCAATAAGGATTAGGGTTGCCTAATTTAGGGTTTAGGGATCCCGGATATAAAATTAGGGTTTCTCGTCATACGATTAGAGTTTTTAACTATACGTTAGGGTTTCTAATCTTGAGATTAGGGTTTCTAATCTTTTATTAGGGTTTATAAAATGATTTTTCATAATATTAAATCATTTTTCTCTAATTTATTTAATACACTAATTAAATAAATTAAATACCTTTAATATTTAAATAATTATAAATATTAAAGAAAATTATTACAATTGGTCAGAAATTATTTTTCATAATTTAAAATAATTTTTAAAACCATTTTTGGTAATTTTTAGAATTTATTTCTATTTTTAAATTATTTCCGGAATATTCAGAAAATAAAATAAATAAAACCGTCGCTAAAGGGCTTTAGCGACACAAAGCGTCGCTGTTGGTGTTCTTGAACCCAAGAACACTGACAGCCGGCAGTTTCAAGGGTGCTACTTTGACCGCTTGTAATTCTGAATCCACAAAGTTTTTGGACAAACTTGAAGTTTGATAATGTAGCCAAAATGTAATACTACAACAGACAATCAACATCTTGGTCAAAAAAAAATAACAATCTTATAAGATATAGAGCTTCAAAGAAGCTGTCAGACTCATTCTGGGTTTCTCCAGAAACCCAGAAACTCGACTAGGCACATTTAAGCTCAATTTGATCTAGGTTCCGGTCATGTTTATTGTGATTTCTTTGTTCATACATGTATTGATCGCGTCAAGGAACAACTAGATAACAATAGATAAGTCCAACAACAATAGATTCATACTTTATGGCTCAGTCAAAGCTTGTCAGAAAAACGTGTTCTTCATTTTTCTGGAAATTCCAGAAAATGACTTTGTGTTCAGACGTGCATCTTTGACCATCTATTTCGTACAACGGATTTGTTGTTTAAGAAATATAAAGGCATGGATTTAAATTCAATCTAGCAGCCTACAACATGTAATCAACAACATCAACAAAAAATAAATATTCTGATAGATCTGGACGTCGTAAAAACCTGACAGACGCTGATTTAACAGTTCTGGGTTACCCAGATTTACAGCTGATCAACGTCGGTCAACCGACTTTGACCATTAATAACTTCTGATCTAGACATCCAATAACCCTGATACCACTTGCAGTTTAAAGACAACATACCAGGCTACAAATTAAAAACTTAAAACAACACATATCATATACTAGCAAGGATCTGTGGCGACTGGCATTACTTGTCAGACCACATTTCAAACTCAAGAACAGTTTTGAAAAACTTCGAGTTTTACCAACTTTGATGCTATGGATCTATGATAGATCAACATAGATCATTGAAAAACATTATCTAGAAAAGATTCAAACACATAAACACAAATATTTCTTAAGCTTACAAGATCAAAAATTAAAATTAGGTTTATACCTTTTCTTGAATAATTTTAGATCTTGGCTCTCCAATCTGTTATTGGTTGATCTAAGGCTGAAATTAGAACTGATATTCTTAGATATTTCGAAGCTTCTAGTTAGAGAGGGAGTTGGTGAGAGAAAAATAGCAAAATGGCTAATGTAAATGAATTTTCTCTCTCTAAATCTGTTAAATAAGTCATGACTTGTTGCTTGGCTGAGATTTTCGGCTGGAGGCTGCAGATTTGTGTCACAAAGTCAATGTAGTGGTTCAACCACTAAAGCTTTAGCCATTTCTACAAGTAATCTAATAAAAAAATACCATAAAGGGCAATTTTATCATTTGCAAATTTATTTAAATGGCATTCTTGGAATTTACCCTTGTGGTTTAGGGTTTGGGTTAGGGTTTAAGGTTTGAACCCTTTAGGGTTTATAATTTACTTTCCAAAATTTTCGAATTTCAGTTTTCAAAATAGAAAATTAATATTCCAAAATTATAATTAGGATTCAATAGTTATATTAATATTTCCTAATCATAAAATTCAATCTTGCTAATTAGGATTAATATACCTAATTAAAATTGCTTAATTTAGCAATTAGGGTCAAAATGGTCATTAGGGTTGATAACCCACGAATTAGGGTTTTAATTAGAAAAATAAGTTTCTAAATTACAATTAGGGTTTGTAAAATAGAAAATTAAGATACTAAAATATAATTAGGGTTTCTAATCATATTTAAGTTTAATTAAACACATTAGGCTTGCCAATAAGGATTAGGGTTGCCTAATTTAGGGTTTAGGGATCCCGGATATAAAATTAGGGTTTCTCGTCATACGATTAGAGTTTTTAACTATACGTTAGGGTTTCTAATCTTGAGATTAGGGTTTCTAATCTTTTATTAGGGTTTATAAATTTTAAACCTTATCTGTTCAATCATTGATCAACATCACCAATATATAGTACAAACACGTATTCATTGATACAATTATTTTAATTGTATTTTCTGCTGAATCCTTATCCAAAAATTAGGGTTAGGGTTTCTTAAGCTGTTAAGCACAACTCTACTCTATTTTCTCAGTCAGAACACATATTGACTACAATATTAACAGTCAATGTTAATATTAAATAAATAAAAATTATTCGTAAAATTTTGATTATTCGAAATCCCGGGTTATCACATTCACCCTCCTTAAAAGGATTCCGTCCTCGGAATCACCGCTTTTCTATTCTCTACAATCTTTTAAAGTTGTATCATCCATTCATTTTTATCAACACAATATTACTTTGTGTTTCAAATTCCAACCTATGACTTGAATCTATAAAAGAAAACAATTCACAGCAATAACTAACCAAGATTACTCGCTTAATTAATTTTTTTAAATAAAATCATTACCTGCTACTACCTCCTGAGTAGCCACTGCATTATAAGTCGTCATGTTGAATGTACGGGCCGTTGGTCTTCCTGGCTGTGCAGGTCCTCGAATAGCCAAGGTTCCGCCACTGGGTCCCTTATTGCCACTTTCCTTTTCCGCATTATTCTTCGGACAGTTCCGAACCAAATGATCAGTCGATCCGCATCCAAAGCAACCTTGAATTTTCTTCGGACTGGGACAATTGGGCACCATGTGCCCCTCTTGTCTGCAGTTATAACAGACTCCTTTCTTCTTCAGGCAAACTCCAGCATGGTTCTTCCCACAATTTGCACACGGCACCCTTCCTTTCCCATTATCTTCAGTTTTGCTACCCATTTGGGTATTCTCGCTCCATTTCCTCTTATTTAGGTTACTACCTCCACTGCTTCCACCATCATTGGTCTTATTCTTCTTCTCCTGATGAAAACGAGATGCAGCCTCGCTTCCTCCTTCAGTAATTAATGCCTTTTCCATCAATGTCGCGAATGTGTTAATCTGCAATACCGCTACCTTGTTGAATATTCCTGGTTTAAGTCCGTTCTCGAATCTCCTTGCCTTTCTCGCCTCTGAGTCCACCTGATGAGGTGCAAATCTTGCCAGCTCGTTGAATTTAGCCGCGTATTCAGAAACAGACATGTTCTCCTATTTAAGTTCCAAGAACTTAACTTCCATCCGAGCTTGCATACTCGGTGAGAAGTAGTTCTCAAAGAACAATTCTTTAAATCTTGTCCACGTCACCACCGCTGTACCAGCTCTCGCTTGATTCGTCTCCCACCAATAATTGGCTTCTCCCTTCATTAGATATGTTGCAAACGCTGTCTTTTGCTCTTCCGCCACACGTGCAATCACGAACGCTTTCTCCATCTCCTTCACCCAAGTTTGGGCTTCGATCGGATCTGTAGTCCCCTTAAATTCTGGCGGTCCTACCGCTTTAAAATCCTTAAAATTAGCCAATCTGTCGGTTGGCTGATTCCTTGGTCTTCCTCTGGCTGGAGCCCTATTTTCCATAGCTTGGGCCAGCATATCCACAAAATTCTGCATCGGGTCCGCTTGACCTACTTCGTTATTTACTGATTGTTCTTCTCTTTGGTTTCGATTTTGTCGTCTAGGCGGCATGATCTGATTTAAAAAAAATCTTATATTAATATTCTTTCTCTATACCAATTATTAACACAATAAGAATTCAACATATAGTTCTCAAGTAATCGCATATTTATTCAAATAGCACATAGTACAAATAGTACTTAACAATATCACTATCCTTTTAAAAGTATTTTATGATTAACATACTCAACTTTATAAAAGTTGTAATTCTCTGACTTTACAAGAAAGTTGACATTCTCCATTTTCATATTACTATTACCAGTTCATCAAACTTACCACACTTAGGGGTTCAGGAACTTGCCACAATCATACGAGTTTATGAACTTATCCTAGTCAGACCTTAGTCGTCCATTCGCTGAGGGGTTCAAAACAGCTCATATAATTATGTGTCATGAACTTACCATAAGTATGAGTTTTAAGAACTCACAAATTAATCATAATCTTATATTCATATAGAAAATATAGATTTTATTCATACAAACATATATATTTACATATGTTCAAACATCGTTCTTGATATTGCTACTGCTAATATCTCACATTATCCAAAAGATACTATTGCTTAAATTTAAGCCGTCTTCCGACCACTCCCTTCACCAGTCTTCTTCTTCTTGGGATACTTGTTGAATCCGTGACCCGTTTGCCCACATGAAAAACATTTCCTCAAATTTGGCTTAGGACAATGCAGAGAAATATGTCTTTCCTGCTTGCAGTTGAAGCATACATTCTTCCACATCATGCATTCTCCAGCGTGTGTCTTTCCATACTTGGTACATTCTTGCTTCTTCTTCGGGCTTGACTTTTTAGAATTAGGGCTGTCGTTGTCCCTCTTCCTCTTTTTCTTGTCCTTCTTGCTGGTTCCTTCAGATGATCCACCACCTTCAGCCTTCATTCTGTCCACTTGCGTCTTGAGCTCGTTCCTTTCTTCAGTCATTTCATGTAATGCTCGCTCCGTCTTCCACAACTCCTCTAAAAGAAATACTTTGCTTTGGAGTTCTTGGACTTCCACATATAGCTGATCTTGTTCACCAACCTTGATCTTATTCTTTAGTTCCACCTTAGCTTCTTCAGACTCCGCCTCCTCATCACCACTTAGATACATCTCAGGATAATCATCATGATCACTCCTGAGATTGATCATTGGTACATCTTTACCTATCTCATCAACTGATTCGCTCTGTGCTGGCACCTCGGCTACTGGCACCGGTGTAACAGCCGCTATCATCTCCGCACTCATTTCATCTTCTCCAGACATCCTACAATCAGTCTAAATGACTTGATTAATACTTCTCCAGTACGAACTTCTCACACTATGCGTTCCCATATCTCACTATCGAATCCATCCCTTAGTACTCTATATGAGTATCCTAAATTTCGCTTATGGTTATAATCCTAGGGTTTTCCCCACCCCACTTAAGTTTTATAACCTACAACTCTAATACCAACCTGTGACACCCCCAAATCCGGGTTACCTGACCCCCGAGTTTGGTGTTCACGATCCACAATATAAATAGAATTTAACTACCCATATTATATATATAGTAACATACAAGACTTTATCAGAGTTTGATAATACATTTCCCAAGTTCTCTAACCTTAAGTTTACAAACATACGCTTTAGATATACAAAAAGGATTTACAATATAACATAATAAATATGCTAATCATAACTAATTTATTACAACGCCTTTGCCTTTGTCTTTTGCAGCACCTCCTGCAACTTCACCCCTAGCTGAAAAGTTTTATTTAGCAAGGGTGAGCAACTAATTTGCCTCGCAAGGTAAGATATACAATAAATGTATAAGAATTCAAAACAACAGACTATCTATTTTGATAGAATGAAACCAAAGTTCGCGGAACTTTGAAATAGCTGAACAAATCGTTATTCAATAACAAGTTTTCTCGTATTCTATACAACACAATAATTCAATAATGAAAGAGTACAACGCTTTCAAAGTTTCTACGATATTCTAATGAATAATCAAGAATCAATTCTACGAAATAGCAAAGTGGAATGTTTTCCAGATTTATACTGAGCGATCACACAAGATCTTGAACTTATTTTCTCGGGTATCTATCAAAGATTTACTTTGATACATATGTAGGAGTATCAGATAACCATAAAGATTAAATCATACCCCTCTGCAAGTACTTAGAGCCGGCCAACTCCTTGTACCCTATATTATGCATAATACTTAAAATGCGCGCAAAGGTCGAATTCACAACCAATAAAATGTTCCCTTTATATAAAAGGTTGTTCTTCTCAGTCTTAGAATCAAGATTTTGATTTTAAAATAAAATACTGTGATTTCAAATTTTATTTGCTTCTCTTCTCAAACCTAACAAGTATTTACAAATGTTTGTCTAACCAGAATAATTGGCTAAGACATTTCTCAACATAATTTGACAATAAATAGGAATTATCTATACTTTCAATTCTAACTTCTACAGATATGAATATTCAACAACAGTAATTCTACGAATATATATTTTCTAATTCAATAATTTAATTTCAACAATAAATCCCTGGACGTGGTATAATTAGCAATAATTATCCACCAATAATAATTTGAATGAAATAACTCAAGGTTGAGTTAAAAAACTTGCCTCTTCTGCTGATTATAGCTACACAAAATACTTATCGGCTTTCGAAAGACCTATAACCAATAATATCGGTCTAATAATTAGTACAATATTTCATAACACACAGCACTGTAATTCACAGTCAAACTTCTCCTAGACACATTACCACATAGCCATATTTGTGTTTATAACCTATATAAACACTTAACAAGTTAAACTAGTTCAGTCTGGTTGGACTTTGGTCCATTCTCGGTGTTCTGGTCACCCTATCTGATAATTAACACATTGATTGTCAATTAAACTTGGTCTATAAGCTTCAATATTATTTTAGATAAGTCAAATATCGTTTATAATATTTTCTAGAAGCTTTTAATAATTTATAAACAATTATTATAATTTATAATAAATTTTCAAATATCAGGATCATTTTTAAATGATTTAATTATCAATTAATCATATCAGTATTAATATTTAATAATATTAAAATATTAATATCATACTTGTCAAAATATTAAAGTTATTGTTAATAACTTTAAAATACTTTTAAATCAACAATATTCTCCTTAATTGATTTTTAAAGTAATTAAAATCATTTTTAAATCACCACCATTAATATATAAATATTAATGAAATTATCATCTAAATATTAAAAGTCATTAATTATAACTTAAAATATTTTTAAATCATTCTTCTCATTTTTAAATGATTTTTAAATCAATAAAATCATTTTTGAATTCATTTATTTAATATAATAATTAAATAAATCAAATATCATTAATATTAATTATATTTTATAATTTAAAATATTTTTTAACACTTTATTCTCAATTAAAATAATTTTTAAATCATTTAAATCATTTTTATCTTATTTATTTAATTTAATAATCAAATAAATCTAATATCATTAATATTAAATTATTAATGAAAAATCTCCAAAAATATTAAAAATTATATTTTATAATTCATAATATTTTTAAATACCTTATTCTTATTTAAAATGATTTTTCATAATATTAAATCATTTTTCTCTAATTTATTTAATACACTAATTAAATCAATTAAATACCTTTAATATTTAAATAATTATAAATATTAAAGAAAAATATTACAATTGGTCAGAAATTATTTTTCATAATTTAAAATAATTTTTAAAACCATTTTTGGTAATTTTTAGAATTTATTTCTATTTTTAAATTATTTTCGGAATATTCAGAAAATAAAATAAATAAAACCGTCGCTAAAGGGCTTTAGCGACACAAAGCGTCGCTGTTGGTGTTCTTGAGCCCAAGAACACTGACAGCCGGCAGCTTCAAGGGTGCTACTTTGACCGCTTGTAATTCTGAATCCACAAAGTTTTTGGACAAACTTGAAGTTTGATAATGTAGCCAAAATGTAATACTACAACAGACAATCAACATCTTGGTCAAAAAAAATAACAATCTTGCAAGATCTAGAGCTTCAAAGAAGCTGTCAGACTCATTCTGGGTTTCTCCAGAAATCCATAAACTCGACTAGGCACATTTGAGCTCAATTTGATCTAGGTTCCGGTCATGTTTATTGTGATTTCTTTGTTCATACATGTATTGATCGCGTCAAGGAAAAACTAGATAACAATAGATAAGTTCAACAACAACAGATTCATACTTTATGGCTCAGTCAAAGCTTGTCAGAAAAACGTGTTCTTCATTTTTCTGGAAATTCCAGAAAATGACTTTGTGTTCAGACGTGCATTTTTGACCATCTATTTCGTACAACAGATTAGTTGTTTAAGAAATATAAAGGAATGGATTTAAATTCAATCTAGCAGCCTACAACATGTAATCAAACAACATCAACAAAAAACAAATATTTTGATAGATCTGGACGTCGTAAAAACATGTCAGACGCTGATTTAACAGTTCAGGGTTACCCAGATTTACAGCTGGTCAACCTCGGTCAACCGACTTTGACCATTAATAACTTCTGATCTAGACATCCAATGACCCTGATACCACTTGCAGTTTAAAGACAACATATCAGGCTACAAATTAAAAACTTAAAACAACACATATCATATACTAGCAAGGATCTGTGGCGACTGACATTACTTTTCAGACCACATTTCAAACTCAAGAACAGTTTTGAAAAACTTCGAGTTTTACCAACTTTGATGCTATGGATCTATGATAGATCAACATAGATCATTGAAAAACATTATCTAGCAATGATTCAAACACATAAACACAAATATTTCTTAAGCATACAAGATCAAAAATTAAAATTAGGTTTATACCTTTTCTTGAATAATTTTAGATCTTGGCTCTCCAATCTGTTATTGGTTGATCTAAGGCTGAAATTAGAACTGATATTCTTAGATATTTCGAAGCTTCTAGTTAGAGAGGGAGTTGGTGAGAGAAAATAGCAAAATGGCTAATGTAAATGAATTTTCTCTCTCTAAATCTCTTAAATAAGTAGGCAGAGATTTTCGGGTGGAGGCTGCAGATTTGTGTCACAAAGTCAAGGTAGTGGTTCAACAACTAAAGTTTTAGTCATTTCTACAAGTAATCTAATAAAAAAAAATCCCATAAAGGGCAATTTTGTCATTTGTAAATTTATTTAAATGGCATTCTTTGAATTTACACAAACCCCTAGGGTTTAGGGTTTGGGTTAGGGTTTAGGGTTTAAACCCTTTAGGGTTTACAATTTACTTTTCAAATTTTTGAATTTCAGATTTCAAAATAGAAAATTAATATTCCAAAATTATAATTAGGATTCAATAATTATATTAATATTTCCTAATCATAAAATTCAATCTTGCTAATTAGGATTAATATACCTAATTAAAATTGCTTAATTTAGCAATTAGGGTCAAAATAGTCATTAGGGTTGATAACCCACGAATTAGGGTTTTAATTAGAAAAATAAATTTCTAAATTACAATTAGGGTTTGTAAAATAGAAAATTAAGATACTAAAATATAATTAGGGTTTTTAATCATATTTAAGTTTAATTAAACACATTAGGCTTGCCAATAAGGATTAGGGTTCCCTAATTTAGGGTTTAGGGATCCCGGATATAAAATTAGGGTTTCTCGTCATACGATTAGGGTTTTTAACTATGCGTTAGGGTTTCTAATCTTGAGATTAGGGTTTCTAATCTCTTATTAGGGTTTATAAATTTTAAACCTTATCTGTTCAATCATTGATCAACATTACCAATATATAGTACAAACACGTATTCATCGATACAATTATTTTAATTGAATTTTCTACTGAATCCTTATCTGAAAATTAGGGTTAGGGTTTCTTAAGTTGTTAAGAACAACTCTACTCTATTTTCTCAGTCAGAACACAAGCACTCAACGAATGGCATGCAAGCTAACAAAAGATCTAAGCACCAACCCAATCAGCATCCAGATTGAGTTGTGAAGCAATTCGGGATGAAGTCTAACACAAAGAGATCAGAAGAAGACTTCAATAACTGACTAAGGAAAGTCAACAAGTGTAGTAGCTATCAAGTAAACAGAAGACAACGATCTTGGAAGCTACTAGGATCGTAATGTTTGCCAAACAAAGAAAGAACTAATGAAGTGCATATAGAGATACTGGACAGCTTCTGAAGAACATGGCTAAAGTGATTAAGCATTGGGTCAGTCCATTGATGATAAGTGAACGTGAGATCACAAGGAGAAAGCGAGCTGGACACGCCACAAATATGAAGTGTCTTACTATTTAGAAGGGTTTAGAATAAAGAAGTCAAGTCATCAGTATCTGAGAACTGTTGAGGCAAACAGAAGTGTTAAAGCACTGCACAAGAGAAGGAAGAGGTGTTCTACATTAAAGATTCAATCAACACTTTTCAAGATCGTAGTGTTGTCTCTACCAATCAACAAGACACTACGATCAGGTCCATGAAGACATGCATCAGAATCGTAGAGTACGAATGGCTGAAGATTGAAGCAATTGCAACGGTTCAATCTGAAGGTTGATATTTGTACAAAAGCTTATTGAGAGCATTGATGCAAAAGGATAACCTCTGATCGAGAAATCAGAAGGAGGAAATAAATTCTTCGACCTGCCCAAGACATTAAAATGACATCTCTGATGGGGTAGGTGAAACAGTCAACTGTAGTGTCAGAAAAGTAATACATGTCACATCTGCAGTCTACGCCAAATAACTCGAGATCTGTGAAGCATTTAAAAGAAATTTTAACAGATACTTCTCAACGGAAAGATTGGGAAGGAGTATAAATAAGCCAGAGCTTCAACGGTCAATAGAAGCTGATGATTGCAATGTTGCAGAATCGTTGAGTTGGTTAAAATGCTAACGTTGACTCTACGAGTTCCATTTGAGCTCAAACAGAACAAGTCTCAGTGACAGTGAGACTACGAAGGTGGAAGTGAAGTAACCTTGAAGATGGACTTGAACAGATCAAAGCTTCACTCAACAAAGATAAGAATGCCCACTGAATTGGCATATAAGCTGATAGCCGAGAAGGACAAAAAGATAGCATTCAGAAGAGTGGCAAAGCATAAGGCAGATCTTAAGAGCCACTCTACGATTCACCATAAACCCAAAACTGAAGCTGAGCAAGTGCAGAACCATGTCTGCCAATATGTTGAGAAGGGTTCAAGAAATAGTGATGATGCACAGCTGAAAATATACAAAGATGAGCAGAACGGAAGAAGATTGTAACATTTTAGAATTTTAAAGTGTAATATTAAATATTTATTGATTTATATAAGTATTTAATGGATATGTTTATTGTTGAATAAATAATTAAATATTAAATATTAAATATTTATTTGCAATATTAAATATTTATTGAAGTATATTAGTATTTAATGGCAACTTGAGTGGGTGTGATTTAGTTAATTATTTGTTGAATAAATAATTAAGGAGCTAAGAAAATTAATTTTTAAGAGCTTATATACTAATTTAATTTAATAAGTAAGCTAGAGAGCTTATAGTGATTTAAATAAATTATAATATTTTAAATGAGAAATTGTAATTTAAGATATTAGTTGGTCGAATAAAATTACAATTATAAAAGAAATTATAGTTATGTGATATTAAATTATGTGCTAAAGTAATTTAATAGATTAATGTTTTAATTGATTAATTAATTAAATAAAAGTGTGACTAATAACCTTGCTATAAAGGAGTTATTAAAATAAATTAAAGGACTTTAATTTAGTTTTTGCCAAACATGTCTTATTGCATAATAAGTCTTTAATCTAATGATGTTTTAGCAAACAAGGTATAAGGATTAATCCATTTGTTTTAATTAGGTTTACCAAACAAGGTGTAAGGGTTAATGATTTATTTTATTTTGATTAGCCAAACAAGCCTTATTGCTTTTTATTTTCAAATAAAACATAACTGATATAATTATATCTATACTTATATTATATCATTAATATATATTATTACTATATACGTTATATTAATAGTACGTATGTTAAAGAAGAAGACTCAGTTGAAGTTTACAAAGAGAAAAGAAGAGAGGAAGGAAGGCTGGAGAAATTTAGAAAGGAATTGGGGGAGAAGAAGCTTGATAATCAAAAGGATAATCTAACTCTAGGATATCATCTTCTTAATCAAAGGTAGGAGCTCAATCTCTTTCTTTAAAAGTTTAGTTTTCCTCTTCCCAAAAAGTCTCTGTAAAATGTTTGTAAAAGAGGAATTGTTGATATGTATATAGTTTAATATAATAATTGTTTGTAAAAGGTTGTTTCATGAATTTGTATGTGATTATAGAGAAATTAAGTCATGTATGTATGCAATTTGTGAAGAAAACCATATTATAGTGTTTATATGAAAATATATATGAGTATGGCTTAGTTTAAAATGAAATTAAGGTTTGATTAATTGTTAATATATATAAATTGACTATTGAATTTGATAGAGTATGTATAATCACAACCATGGTATTTTGAATTAACTGTTTTGGTTGAAAAACAAAATCACAATGTTGATTTTCATTGAAAAAATCAAAAATGGAGTTTTTACCAAAAACATTAAAATTGGGTGTTGTAAATTTGATGTTTATGTTATTTTATGAGTAGAAACACATTAGAAGTTTTCACAATATGTTTATATGAAGTCTATATGTGTATTACATGTTAATCAGTCTATTAGATACGAGCTTGTAGGCCAAATTAGCCTTTTCTTGTACTGTTGCCGAAGTTGTCAGTCGATACTGAAGTTTTGCGCCGTGGCGCGGCCCAGAAATACGTTACTGGCACCGCAGCACCATCACCACGCCGCAGCGCGGCTGTTGGGTAAAATCTAATTACGCACAACACGCAAGTATACGTGGTCAACAAGTAATAAAGTGATAAGTTGAGTATCGTTCCCACAGAGAATTATTTAATAAAAATCACCAAGTACTAACCCGTAACCAACTCAATCTTATTTAAACAAATGAATTACAAACTATATAAATTAACTACTATTCCACTAATTAAATTAAGACTATGGAGATTTAAGATCACAACTTCACTTATTGCTTTATTTAAGTTAACATACTTCTCATCAATTATTCTCTATCCTGAATTGTTAATCAAGAACACTAGAGTAGTATTAACCACCTCTCGATGCACTAATACCGTATTAACGTCAATCCACAATTAAGATAGAAATTCTTTAAACACCTTAATCAACTAACCCACTATATCTCTATGTGAATTACAATTGAAGAAGGTTTAAGAGCAAGTTCTCTATAAGATTACATATGGCGTCAAGCATATCTCTACCTTAACACTCATCAAGTTTAAGCTATTAATAAAATCCTGAACACATGCTATCATGATTAGATCTAAATCTATATTTCATCTCTCGAGTTCATCTAGATTATCACGGTAATTGATGGCCAAGCAATTAAACAATTAAGTCCAAATCACAATAGACAATTCTCACAATAGAAAATATTAATTGATAACGAAGCATATTAAAATAAACTACACAATACGATCCATTGTAATCTCAAACAAAGAATTAGTTCATGATTATTGAATTTAAACTAAGAATCCACAATTGAATAATCATTAAAAGACAAAAATAGAAGAAGTAAAGAAGATAGAATCTATTGTCTGTAGATTTGACGCTCCCTCCTTGCTCCTACTTTGAATCTTCAATGGTCTCCAAGTTGCTTCAATCTCCAAATCTAATTAGAACTAGTGTTTTTCTCTAATTTACTCTAATATAATTTAATAGAATGCTCTCTAATCTCCTAATATTTTCCTCATCATCTCCTCTAATCTGTGTTATTCCCCTCCTTTTATAAGCCTTTGTACATGTCTTTAAGTCCTCTTGGAAGTCCTTGAATCAAACAACTCGAAAACAATCCTTTTCGGACTCAAATTCGGACAAAATCTAGTCATTTCCGTGCATACCCAGCCCCGGCTGGGTATTTCCCTTTGTAAAAGCCAGCCCCAGCTGGATAGCAATATGCTAACATGCCCTGACACCCAGCCCCAGCTGGGTACCAATCTGCCAACAAAGTTTTCTGCTGGAACCTCCTCTACTAAAACTGCCATAACTTCTAAACCGAGAGGAGTTACGAGTCCCGCGACCTATCAAATCGAAGCTATCGACGAGATCTACAACTTTCATTCTTTGAGCGTTGAGAAATAACGAACGTATGATGGTCGAAATTGGACTGGAAGTGACTGCTGTGAAAATCACCACCCAAAACGGTGAAGTTCAACGTCCGTTGGTAGAAATGTCATAACTCTTTCATCCGAACTCCGATTTGAATGATTCAAGATGTTCCGGAAAGCTAAGAAAACGCTCTACAATATAGTCCAAGCTCTAAGCCAAGAACATGAATTGAACATGAAAGAACAAACGATATTCGGCTTTCTTTTGTTTGCATTTTCCGTGTTTTTCCTTACCAATACTCGCTCACATCGCTTCCAAACGTATAACCTACAAAATGAACACAAAATGCATGAAAAGTAACTAAGACACATGATTTAAGCAACATGTTCAAGTAAAAGATACCGGATAAGTAGGTATAAAACCTACTTATCAAATACCCCCAAACTTAAACATTTGCTTGTCCTCAAGCAAAAACAAAACAAAAATGCAATGCAATGCAATGAAATGCAACTAATCTACATGCCTACGAATCCAGCAGTATTGATAAACACAAATCTATTCACTCGGCCTTAGAGCAATCAAGCAAACACGATAATACTTCATATCAAAACCAATCAATAATTTCCTAGTTAATCATCAAGTCTTAAACCGTTATCACTGATATAGTGCGTGTGTGCTCAACAAACATGTTAATTGATATGAAATTAAATTTAACACATAATAGATCTCTTTAAAGGCATCATACAGTGAAAACTCACAAAATTCACGAACAAGCTAGATCCAACTAAAGTCAAACATCCACCAAGTTCAAGAGTCCAATCCGGGATACTTATGCTTTACTTTTCATTATGGGGGCTTTTTGCTCTTTTCCCGTTTTATTATTTTTTTTTCTTTTTTTTTTTACTTTTTAACCATGACTGTGCAATGTCTCATTCCATTAGGCTAACAGTGCTACCCCTTAGCGAGCTTTCGACCAACGACTCTCAGACCATATAAGACCTTAAGGCGCTAGGTTTCAAGATACCCCTTCGGGCGTACTTGCTCAAGTAACAAAGGCCCCGAAACAAAACTTGCCACGGTATTTTTTATTTTTTTTTATTTCTTTTTTTTTTGAAGCTTATATATCCCAAATTTTTTTCCCAAACTTATGTTTTTGTCTAAATCCAGTCATCTCCGCCTATTCATGTCTTTCATTCATCCAAACTAGTATTATCCTTAAGAAGTCCATTATGTATCAATTTAAACTTAATCAGCTAACAAATTGTTTTTACCGTGCTATCCTTATTATACCAGTTTCCAACAGAAAAAAAATTTAATTCATAACAAGAAATCACATCAAAGCTCTAATAGTCAGTATTATACTTGTCTACTCGATTCCATTCTCATCATTGGCCAAAATAAACTGAACTATCTAACAACTGGACTCATGCAAGATGAATATAGTAACTAACTATTATTTTTGAATTTTTTGATTTTTTGATTTTTTTTATAATGAACCTAAACTAAATTAACAACATATGCAAAATAACATAACATAAACTAAACATGCGATAATGAATTAAACAAAACTCCCCCAAACTTAGCAATTACAATGTCCTCATTGTAAGAATATAGCAGTAAGTAGAAGAGAACTTCCCTGTAATCAGCTAAGCGTGAGGTGATGGTGGCGATGGCTGCGACGATCATTTTCCTATCCATTGGACCTCCAATACCTGCAATGAAGAGAGACAACATGGATTAGATTATAAGAGAACTTAATAAGCAACTTAATTTATATCTACTAAATAAACTAGTAAAGCATATAAATATAAAAAATTCTTGGGTTGCCTCCCAGTCAGCGCTTGATTTATAGTCTTTCAGCCTGACTTTGTCTGGTCAATGCTATCCAATTCCTCTTCGAAAGTTGAGAAACCCTCCATCCATCGGAAATAATATAGCTTTTGGTAGGTTCCCATTTGTGATAGCCATCAAGTTAAAGTCACCTAGCATGCTTTGTTTATATAAGATTAGATTGAAGAACGTCCAACATCTAGGCGTTTTCTCCATTGTGTCTGCGAATATATTCTGGCATTGAGGCTTGTCAGACACAACAATCTCTTCTTCTATCTTCTCCAACTCATCGCACCATGGCTTCGAAGTTGTACTTGCTTTTACGTCACATGGAGTATTGCCAATGACATGACTACCAATTGGACAAGGTTTTGCAAATCTAACCAGATTCTTGAACTGTGGAGGAGAAGTCACTTGAGGCATAAATAACATCGGCTCATCATCGTTGGTTCTCACAATTAGTTCTTCACCGACCTTGTTGTCATTATCCCTACTTGTCTCCTCTTTTTCAACATCTCGAGGCTCATCTAGTTGTAGATTTGGTTCAGGTTCTTCATCAATTTCGTCATCCATGTCATAAAACCAAGTGTTTGGAGGAAGGTTACTTACGGCTTTGGTCATTTGCTCTATCTGATCCGCAAGATTTTGAATTGACCTCGCTTGATTACTCATTCTCTCCTCATTTGATGCTATGAACTTGGACACCAATTCCTCCAACCTTGACTTTTCTTTTTCAGTATCGGAAGCCATGTATTGAGGACCATTGGTTGAGGCAGTGAGGAGTTGTTCCATTCGATTATTAAAATTTTGGGTTGATAACTCCTGACTCATTATCATCTCTTCTTTTTCTGCTATAATCCTTAACATGAATTCCTTGAAATCTGAATTGTCTTCTTGTTGCATTGGAGGTGGATTTGAGAAATTTGATGGATATGTTGGATTTGGAGCAGAGTATTGGTCTTGATAGTTGTAGCTCCATGAAGAATCTGGGTGATACCCCCAAACTTGATGGTTATTATCATATGCATACTGGTTGAGGTATACACCACCTTGTTTTCGCCGCCCAAAACTAACGGTGCATTGATGACTCGGATGGTTGCCAGCACAATAGTCACACATGATTGCCATCCTTTGACTCTGTTGGGCTGAGATAACGTCCAACTTCCTCGAAAGTTCTTTAATTTGTGCTGACATTGCGGAAAGTGTCGCGAGTCTTTCAATCTCCTTTTCTTTTGGTTGAGTCATGTTCGTGTATGGCCATTGATACGCAAAGTCATCCATGGTACCTGAAAAGAGAGAAATATAATAAGAGAATTAAAAATAAAAATAAAAATGTTTAAATTAAGACTAATTTGATTGAATTTAATATTGGTAAAAAATATTAAACTAATTCCCCGGCAACGGCGCCAAAAACTTGTTGGGTAAAATCTAATTACGCACAACACGCAAGTATACGTGGTCAACAAGTAATAAAGTGATAAGTTGAGTATCGTTCCCACAGAAAATTATTTAATAAAAATAACCAAGTACTAACCCGTAACCAACTCAATCTTATTTAAACAAATGAATTACAAACTATATAAATTAACTACTATTCCACTAATTAAATTAAGACTATGGAGATTTAAGATCACAACTTCACTTATTGCTTTATTTAAGTTAACATACTTCTCATCAATTATTCTCTATCCTGAATTGTTAATCAAGAACACTAGAGTAGCATTAACCACCTCTCGATGCACTAATACCGTATTAACGTCAATCCACAATTAAGATAGAAATTCTTTAAACACCTTAATCAACTAACCCACTATATCTCTATGTGAATTACAATTGAAGAAGGTTTAAGAGCAAGTTCTCTATAAGATTACATATGGCGTCAAGCATATCTCTACCTTAACACTCATCACGTTTAAGCTATTAACAAAATCCTGAACACATGCTATCATGATTAGATCTAAATCTATATTTCATCTCTCGAGTTCATATAGATTATCACGGTAATTGATGGCCAAGCAATTAAACAATTAAGTCCAAATCACAATAGACAATTCTCACAATAGAAAATACTAATTGATAACGAAGCATATTAAAATAAACTACACAATAAGATCCATTGTAATCTCAAACAAAGAATTAGTTCATGATTATTGAATTTAAACTAAGAATCCACAATTGAATAATCATTAAAAGACAAAAATAGAAGAAGTAAAGAAGATAGAATCTATTGTCTGTAGATTTGACGCTCCCTCCTTGCTCCTACTTTGAATCTTCAATGGTCTCCAAGTTGCTTCAATCTCCAAATCTAATTAGAACTAGTGTTTTTCTCTAATTTACTCTAATATAATTTAATAGAATGCTCTCTAATCTCCTAATATTTTCCTCATCATCTCCTCTAATCTGTGTTATTCCCCTCCTTTTATAAGCCTTTGTACATGTCTTTAAGTCCTCTTGGAAGTCCTTGAATCAAACAACTCGAAAACAATCCTTTTCGGACTCAAATTCGGACAAAATCTAGTCATTTCCGTGCATACCCAGCCCCGGCTGGGTATTTCCCTTTGTAAAAGCCAGCCCCAGCTGGATAGCAATCTGCTAACATGCCCAGACACCCAGCCCCGGCTGGGTCCTAAGGCTAAAAACGCCCAGCCCCGGCTGGGTACCAATCTGCCAACAAAGTTTTCTGCTGGAACCTCCTCTGCTAAAACTGCCATAACTTCTAAACCGAGAGGAGTTACGAGTCCCGCGACCTATCAAATCGAAGCTATCGACGAGATCTACAACTTTCATTCTTTGAGCGTTGAGAAATAACGAACGTATGATGGTCGAAATTGGACTGGAAGTGACTGCTGTGAAAATCACCACCCAAAACGGTGAAGTTCAACGTCCGTTGGTAGAAATGTCATAACTCTTTCATCCGAACTCCGATTTGAATGATTCAAGATGTTCCGGAAAGCTAAGAAAAGGCTCTACAATATAGTCCAAGCTCCAAGCCAAGAACATGAATTGAACATGAAAGCACAAACGATATCCGGCTTGCTTTTGTTTGCATTTTCTGTGCTTTTCCTTACCAATACTCGCTCACATCGCTTCCAAACGTATAACCTACAAAATGAACACAAAATGCATGAAAAGTAACTAAGACACATGATTTAAGCAACATGTTCAAGTAAAAGATACCGGATAAGTAGGTATAAAACCTACTTATCAGCGGCTTCGTAGTGTGTTCACCGCGTCGCAGCGCCATCACCACGCCGCAGCGCGACCCACAGTGTAAACTGTGGCGCCGCAGCGCGAGTTAGCAGAATGGTCTGACAGTGTACTTTTTGTACACGAAATTTTAAGAAAAACATTATGTGATGATAGTAAGACTGTAAAATATTGATTTTAGTATTTCTATAGTATGAATAATTATGTTATTAAAGATTAACTTGTGTTATAACTTGATTATGTGATTAAATAATCAAACATACATGATGTATGTAGTTAGTTAAGTTTGTAAAGTGGTAGTGACTAACTATGTCATGATGACGTATATATATATATATATATATATATATATATATATATATATATATATGTGTGTGTGTGTGTGTGTGTGTATCTAGGGTATTGTGATTCGAATTGATTCGGTTTAGCCTACGAGCAAGGCAAGTTTTCTAATCTTTTATCTTATTGAACTAATTATTGTTTTCAATTCGATTACCTTATAATGATGCAAGCTGTCTAAACTTTGGTTTGATGTTGAACAAGTTATTCTTGTATTTCACTTGTTGTTTAGCATGCATAACTAAATTTCTATGCATGTTTAGTATTTAATTCTAATTAACCTTGGCTTAGTATTCTTGGTCATTAGACCCTCAGTGAATGTTATAATTTTCAGAAAGTTAATAGAATATATTGTTCAGTTCTATTGAGCCTAAAATTGACAATTGATGTAAAAGTTTAAAGATTTACTTATTGTTATTTCAAGTGGGCCTTGTTTGCTCACTCTTGCCTGTAAAATTTTTTACAGCTAAAGTTGAAACTGGTGACGTACCTAGCACCAGTAAGGGAAAAGGAAAGATGAACAAGTATTAAAGACCTGCAATAGATTTGATAGTTTTATTATCAGACTTTGGTTTAAAGATTGTAATGAAATTTATTTCATTTCCTCATTTGAATGATTGTTGTTAAAGGTTAGATAACATGAGATATTTTTATTTGAGTTTAATCATGTATGGGCAGGTTTTTATTATTCAATTTTATTATAATTGGGTAGTTAGAAATGAATGTTTTGATTAAGTGAACACCAAATCTTGAGGAAATGAAGTACCAGGATTTGGGGGTGTCACAGGTTGGTATCAAAGCTTTAGGTTATGAACCTTAGGTGGGGGAAAAGCCTTAGGAAGTAACCTTTAAAAAGATAGTGGAGATAACTCTTATCGAGTTTTAAGAAAGAAGTAATAAAACACTTTTGTGCTTATGTGTTTATAGTTTATGTACTCGTGAGTGTCGAGTAGTAATGATTAATAACTAAAACTTTAAAACTTTGTTGTCAGGATGACTAATGTCGGAGAATCCAGTCAGGCTAGGGAGGAGGGACCTCAAATGCCTATAGAGGAGGAGTCTCGTGACATTCAGGTAGTTTGGGAACAACTACTGCCACGGGAGTCAGCCCCGTTGGTCACAGTAGTTGAGGATGAGGATGATGATGTGGAGACAGATGAGGAGGATCCCGTTGAGTTACCATAGGAGGATGAGGAGGAAAGGATTCCACTTAACTCGATAGCAGGCCGTATATACGATGAGGTGCATGACCGTAATGTGGAACTTCAGGATACAGTTGAGGAGTTGCAGGAGATAGTAGCTAAACAACAGACTGCAATGACACAAAAAGACGGCAAGATCCGGGATCGTGAAGAATGACTGACAAATGTCGAGGAGAAACTAGTACAAACTGAAGGAGAGAAAGAGCAACTGATCGAAGTGGTCGCTGAACTGAAGAACAAGCTGGGAGAAGAAGCTGCTAAAAGGGCAAGAGCTGAAGATGCTTACGAGGAATCTTTTCAACGAACCAGAATAGCAGTAAGAGACACGCAAGCAAAGAGGATGAAGATGGAAGAGATGGATAAAGTATTTAACACCGCAATTAATCGAGCTCAAGATCGGGTCATGGGATATCTGATTTAGTTCGAGACGCTGCCATCATTCATTTTAGATCACAGAACAATGTTTCGAGTCATGGAGGAAGAACGTGATAGGGCTAAGAAGTATCATAATAGAACATCATAGCTGTTGTACGATGAGTAAAAGGTTAAATAAATTGTAAATCCCAAGTGTTATGCAACCTATGAAATATGACTATGATGTTGTCCTGAAACTTTTGTAGTTCAGGAAAGTAATGTAGATAGCAGTGATGCTATTGTTTTATGTTTTCCAAAACGGTTTTGAATAAATAAAAGTTGTTACCTTATTTAAAGTGTTGTGTGTTATGTGGTTGTTTCTTTTATGGAGGCAAGTTAATTAGAAAATACTTAAAGAAGCCGAGTAATAGTCTAATAGATGTTTTGTTTCAATAGAAAATGCCTCCCAGATGTGAACCACCCCGACAGAGAAACAATGAGAGAACTACCAATAATGAAAATGTTGACGGTAACCCCGTTCAACAACTAGTGACACTACTGACAGGAGCATTGCAGAATCAACCACAAAACCATGGTACATCATTTAAGGATTTCAAGGCGGTTGGACCACCTGAATTCTGTGGGTCTATGAATCCAGTCGAAGCACAGACCTGGATTATGGAGATAGAGGTGTTCGATGTCGCTAGGGTAGGGGATGATCAGAAGACTGCTTTCGCAACATTCATGTTGAAAGCATAAGCTAGTTATTGGTGGCAGGCCAATAAAACTCGTGAAGGGCCAGGAGTGATGACCTGGGATAGGTTCAAGGAGTTGTTCTTTGAGACCTATTTCCCAGAGAGTTCGAAGAGTTAGCTGGAAGTACAGTTTCTGGAGCTAAAGCAAGGAACGATGACAGTATCTGAGTATGCCACGAAGTTCAACTAATTGGCAAGGTTTGCACCATGTCAGGTCAGCACAGAAGAGCGTAAGGCGAAGAGATTTGAACAGGAACTGAAGCCCTGGCTGTACAGTAGGGTCTCCCTGTTCCAGTTAAGACATTTGCTGCAGTGATGGAGAAAGCAGTACTCGCTGAAGGTGGAGGCGAGGCAATGACAAAGTTCAATCAAGAACAAAAGAATAAGAAAAACGAAAATGAGATTAAGAATGGAGGTGGTAACGGTGGAAACAATAACAACAACAACAACAACGGCTTGAAGAGGAAGTGGATTGGGAGCATGGGTGCTAGACACTAGCAGGTTAACCAGCAAAACAAAAAGTTTAAAGCATGTGCGACATGCGGGAAATTTCACAAGGGTTTGTGCTTAATGGGAAAGCGAGTATGCTTCAATTATGGCCAGGAGGGTTACATCGCCCCAAGTTGCACTCAACCAAAGAAGAATGCTTGCTTCACGTGCGGATCCAAGGATCACTTTGCTCGTGAATGTCCTAAGAAGAAGGATGGAGTGACAACCAGAAGCAATGGAGGTACATGGGCCATTGCAGGACCTGCAGCATCAAACAAACCCACAGCCAGAACCTTCAACATGACTGTGCAAGATGCTGTGCAATCAAAAGATGTGTTGTCAAGTATTATCCCAATCAATGATATAAATGCTAATATATTATTTGATTTGGGTGCTACTTGTTCGTTTATATCTGATGAATTTGCTAAGAGGTTAGAATTTCCTAGAGAAGAACTGAATTTTCCTTTGAACATAAAAATTGCGAATAAGGAAGTAATCCATATTAGATTCGTATACAAGAACTGTAGGGTGAACATTAGGGAGAATATCTTGTTGGTAGATTTGATTCCGATTAGACTCGGCGAATTTGATGTAATTTTGGGGATGGATTGACTGTTCAAATATGGAGCAGTAATCGATTATCACAAGAAGTGTGTAAACCTTATGACTCCGTCAAAGGTAGTATTTTATGGTAGCAAGTCGCCTAGACAAATGAAATGTCTGACGACTATGCAGGCCAAGAAATTGTTGAGTCAAGGTTGTGTGGGCTATTTAGCTTACATAGTCGATACTCAGAAGAAGGGTGTAAAACTAGAAGAAATACCAGTAGTGAGGGAATTCAAAGATGTGTTTCCAGAGGATTTGCCAGGACTTCCGCCTGACAAAGAAATAGAGTTCGTGATCGACTTGGCGCCGGGAACAACACCGATATCGAAGGCCCCGTACAGAATGACTCTGGTAGAAATGAAGGAACTGATGGTACAGTTGCAAGAGTTGCTAGACAAGAAATATATTCCACCAAGCGTATCATCGTGGGGAGCGACAATTTTATTCGTGAAGAATAAGGACAGAACAATGCGTCTTTGCATTGATTATAGAGAGTTAAACAAAGTCACTATTAAGAATAGGTATTTGTTGCCTAGAATAGATGACCTGTTTGATCAGCTGAAGGGTGCTAAATATTTCTCGAAAATAGATTTGAGAAGTGGATATCACTAATTGAAGGTAAGAAAGGAGGATATACCTAGAACGGCATTCAGAACTCTGTACGGACATTACGAGTTTCTGGTGATGTCTTTTGGTTTAACAAATGCCCCTGTTGCGTTCATGGATTTGATGTACAGGGTGTTTAAACCATTCTTAGACAAGTTTGTAGTGGTTTTTATTGATGACATTCTGGTGTATTCCAAAACTCAAGAAGAACACGTGGAACATTTACGTTTGACATTGGAAACAGTAAGAAAGGAAATGATGTACGCAAAATTCTCTAAGTGCGAATTTTGGCTCGATCGTGTACAATTTTTGGGTCATGATATTGACAAGGATGGGATTTCAGTAGATCCATCAAAAGTGGAAGCTGTAATCAATTGGGAATAACCAAGAACACCATCAGAAGTGAGGAGTTTCTTGGGACTGGCTGGTTATTATATAAGATTTATTCAAGATTTTTCTAAGATAGCCACTCCGCTAACAAATTTGATAAGGAAAGATATAAAATTCGTTTGGACGGAGAAGTGTGAAGAGAGTTTCCAAGATTTGAAGAGAAAGATAAGTATGGCACCTGTGTTGACATTACCAGATAATACAGGAAATTTTGTGGTGTATAGTGATGCCTCACACAAAGGGTTAGGTTGTGTTCTTATGCAGAACGACAAAGTTATTGTAACGCCTGAGAAATTTGGATCCTTTGTAAAAATATTTGAAAGAATTAAATAATGAATAAAATGATATTATTTGTTATTATATGTGTTAATAAGATGTATGTCATCTTATAACCTAGAAATGTCGGAAGACCGTAGTATTCGAACCACGTGAGAGAATTAAACTGTTTAAATTTCCAAGACGAAAAAAAATATTTTCCAAGAAAGTTTACTGAAAAACACTATTCACCGATTATCGCTCGGGAATTATTTTTGAACTTCCGAGAAATACGTAACGTTAGAATATCAAGACATGATGGATTATGTAATAATAATCTAAGTATGGAAAACGCAATAAATCGTATGCGGACTTAAATTGAGAATGTATGTATTAATAATCTAATGAAATGGAATGGTGGATATTGTATAAAGAGGAAGTGCAATATGTATTAGATGTAAACCTATGTGGGATTATTTTTCTAAAGCCCAAGTAGTAATAACATAAAGCCCTTGGTAGATTAATACAAGCCCATAGATAAGTTAATTGAATTAAGCTATAAATACCAAGCTTTATTTCTATAGTGCCCTCAATTTGGGTTGCCTATAAATACCAAGCTTTATTTCTTAAGTTGGTTGTTTAAATTTCATCCAACTCCTCTCAAGATAAACAACTTATTTGTTAAAGTCAATAAGCACTTTGAGCTTAACCTTTCCTTAGTAGATTTCCAAAGCAATTGAAGTAATCATCAAAGGTAAATTATCTTGTCTCTTCCATCTCTATCACAATAGGATTGATAGAGAAGTGAGAAGGTTTGATGATAGCATGTAATAAGTCATTGATGAATGAACTTAAGCCGAATAAGTTCAATAAGCAACTTGAACCTAAATAAGTTGATGAACTTATGAAGAATTTCTATTTGTTGTCATAAGCACGAGAATTGTAATTAATAAGTGAAATAAATCATTAACTTAGGAGAATAAGTCAAAACCTACCTTATATTAAGTTGGTGTAATAAGTAACTTGTAATGTCTACATGTTGATTAAAATCCACTTAGAATGATTAGTATTGAGGTTTCGCCGGAATTGCACGATTGGACGATAATCGTCGAATTCATGAAATTCTTGGAATGGAAGTCGTATTTTGTGTTTGATAATAGAAATGTGGGTTTTAGATGGAGGCAAGTCTTTTTTGGCATTATACAGTTGCAGACTCGAAAATGGCCGGATTCCGACTTAGAACGAAGAAACGAGCATTGAACGTTCACGAACGTTTATCGTTTTCGTTAAAAATAAACTAATAGGTGGAATTTTAGCAAACGAAGTCGAATAGATAAAATTCTTGAATGAATACATAGAGTACGTGATTTATGAACCGTAGGCTCTTGAACGAGCCAATTCGGACTGATAACGAAGAAGTTACGAGTTCGGGAATCTCACAAAATTTGAAGTCTGTAAAAATTTTCTGGTGCACAGAGCTGGCGCCGCGGCTCCAGCCCAAGGCCATTTCGCCCGCGCTGCACCGCCGAGCTTGGCCGAGCAAAGCCATAACCTTCTGGAGAGTAGCGCCACAGCGCGACCATTAACACTGAGACTCGCGCCGTAGCGCCGAGTCCAGGTTTTAGGCAGTAATAGGTGACGCCGCAGCGCCGCGTCCGGGTTCTAGGCAGTAATAGGCGACGCCACAGCGCGACACCAAGTGTAAAAGCTGGCGCCGTAGCGCCAGCCTCAAGACCAAGACTATAATGAATGTTTACATGTAGAGCATGGTTAGTAATTGATAAATAATTAAAGGAAGATCTTAATGAAACATTGTTAAGACATAATTAAGTCTTAAGCATAAACACTTAGAGTTAAGTTAAGTCAATTACTTATGAATGTAGGAATGACGTAACAGAAAGTTGGAACCTATAATAACAATTCTAATATGTAATTAGATTGAGAAGTAGGGTAAGATTCTTTAGGAACCATGTATGATCATTCATGACCTAATGTTCTATGTTATGCTATCATTTAATGTAGAGACCTTAAAGACGTAAAGTGCACGTGTTATAAATTGTAGCAGACGCTAAAGGCAAGTACTCTAACCCTTGTTCCAGTTCGATCTGGACAAGTCTTTGTGATTCATGTATTCTTCGCATGTGTTAGTATTTGAGGAATGTCAAAGAAAATCCTTTCGGCTAGACGAATGCTATGTTATTCTATCAAGTGTTGATAAGGATTTACCGAACTAATATTGTTGTGGTTTTCAAAATTATATGGTGTATGCTCAAATTGTTTTGTCGTCAAATGACAGGCACTTGAGGTTTCCACAACTTAAACGTATACATGTTTAATGAATGTAGTGTTGATCAACATAGAGTACTATAGGTTGATCACCTAGACGTGCTCGTAAGCTATACTGGACTTACGGACTTCGTGCCGGGATGTCCTTTTCAAAGTACTTATGAAATGCTTACAGTTTTGAACCGGAATTGATGTTTTAGTGAATATTGTTGTTGTAAAAGGTTTGAATGAAAAGAAGTGTTATTTTGAATTATCAATAGTACTTCGTAACTATTGTTCAGTTATTGAAGATATACGATTCCTATGTTTCAAGCATGCTATTTTACTAGAATTGTTGTGCTTGCTGAGCTATTTAGGCTCATTCTTGCTTGAACCATATGAATGCAGCTAAGACAGAATGGACAGATGGATCCGGCAAGGATAAAAGGAAGGTGAAAGCGAACCCGTAGATTGCATATGTAATAGTATAGATTTTGTAAGGAATAATATTGATATTATGACAAAGACAATGTATTGGTTTTAAAGAACCTGGGGAATGTAAATATTCTTTTGATATATATATAAGACACATACGTTCTTTTGAGGAATTTCAATTGAATGTTTATGTGAACTGTAGCACCGTGTAGCACCATCTGCCGGGTTGGAAGATACCCGGATTTGGGGGCGTCACAGGTTGGTATCAAAGCAATAGGTTATAAAACTTAAGGGGGAAAATAAAACCTTAAGTCATAACCTTAAGAAAAGTCAAAGAATAAAAGATGGAAGTTAAACTTATAAAAATGCATCATATATGTTATGTGTTTTATTATACTGACGTTTACTAATCAACTCTTTTTGGTGTTATAGATGTCAGGTGAAAATAGAGATGTACAGGTAGTCAGCGAAGGGTCGGTAAACCAGATAGAAATCATACCGAACCCTATAGCAGTAGATCCTGAGATAGTTGTGGCGGAGTCTGGAGACTCCGAAAGCTTAGACCTCATGTCGGTATTTGACGGCATGTTGGAAGAAGAAGTGGTGGTAGTATCCTTCAATCCAGTGGCTATAGTAGCAGAGATAACTCTAGGTGAGTCGATGATGTCACTGTTCATGTCAATGATATATAGGAATGTACATTACTGTCAGGAGGTCAAGGAGCTAAAGGAGGAGCTCCAAGCGATTATAGAGGACAAGACGGACGTGGAGTCCATGTGGTAACAGGAACATGATGAAAGAGTTTTTGCTAAGGACAAGGTCCATGAGCTAAAACAAGAGGTCTTTGAGCTTAGGAGTGAGCTAAAGACCAAGAAATAAAAGATAGGGAGAATGTCCTATATTCATAGGAGTTCTCATGAGGATTTCCAGTTGTAGGTAGCTGGGTATCCTGTAGAGACAGGGCAGATGCGGCATACTATCAGCCGTAATATTATTGCCGGTCTTGCCAAGGTAGATTTCGAGAATGCCTTAAGGCAGATATGATCGAGTAGTTGTTAGAGTAGTTAGGTATGTATATATTGTGTATATAGTAGTGACGTAAAGCCCTCTTTTGTATAATCAAGGGTAGTCTTTTGTAATTCCCAATTTTTGGAAAGTAATAGCGGGAAAGTAATGTATCCAGCTTGGGCTGTGTAACCGATGTAGTATTTACACCAATAAATTAATATAAGTTTTCATTTTCGAAAAATGTTGAGTAATGAATGTTTAAGTTATTGTTTAAATATGGAATAATAACTAACTGATAGGAATGCATAATAACGAAACATGTGTTTATTGTACCAGCAAAATGCTGCCAAGAAGAGTACCACGTACCCAAGGTGCGAACACGAATCAACCGGAGGTAGGTCCGGTTAACCCCATGCAAGAATTTTTGAACCTTTTAACCACAACATTTAACCAAACTGGGGTTAATATCCCCGTGAATCCTAGTGTAGTACGAGCTACTATATTTAAGGACTTTAAGAGTGTGGGTCCGCCGGAGTTCAAAGGAACTATGGACCTTATTGAAGCACAAACGAGGGTGAGTGAGATAGAAAAGGCATTTGTGATAGCAAATGTCGATGAGGCCCAAAAGGTTGCTTTTGTAACCTACATGATGAAAGGAGAGGCCAACTTTTGGTGGGAGGCCAATTAGGCGAGGGCCGGAATAGATGTTATAACGTGGGAGAGGTTCAAAGAAATATTCTACGAGAACTACTTTCCCATAAGCATGCAGGGAAGGATGGAGATGCGATTTCTAGATTTAAAACAAGGGGACATGATGGTTCCCCAGTATGTTGTTAAGTTTAATGAACTGGCAAGGTTCGCTCCACACCAAGTGGATACCGAAGTGAGGAAAGCTCGACGATTTGAGCAGGGATTAAAATCGTGGCTCTATAATCGTATCTCTGCGTTCCAAAGTACTTCCTTTGGAGTTGTTTTAGAGAAGGCAATAATTGTCGAAGGTGGTAGCGAGGCGTTGAGCCAATACCACAAGGATAAGAAAAGCAAGGGGAAGGTGGATGGAGGAGTGAAGGCTGAAGGTGCCAGCGGGAGTGGCGAAGGGTATAAAAGGAAGGTAGTTAGCTCGGGGAATACCGGAGTGAAACAAGGAGACCGTAAGAGGAGGATGGAGGCCTACAAGACCTGCGAGAAGACTCACCTAAGAGTCTGTCTCAAAGGAAAGGTCGTGTGTTATTATTGCGGACAGGAGGGGCATATTGCGCCAAACTGTCCAAGCCCGAAGAAGAATCATGGGTTCTTTGTATGTGGGTTTACGGACCACATTGCAAAGAACTGCCCAAAGAAGGGGACAGACGGGAATAAGGGCACCAATAGTGGTAAGTTAACTATTGGGGGTCCAGTGCAGCCGGGTAGGCCGATGGCCCGTATCTTTAATATGACCGTCTAAGACGTGATGGCCTCGGGGGACGTAGTTGCAGGTATTATTCCGAGGAATAACTTAAATGCATATGTGCTGTTTAAATCGGGTGCTACTTGTTCGTTTATCGCATATGATTTTGCTAGACGACTAGGATTACTTCCTGAAAAGTTACATATACCTTTGAACATTAAGGTAGCAAACGAAGAGATAATTCCTGTTGAAGATATTCGTAGGAGTTGTTGCGTAGATATTCGAGGTTGTAAATTATCGGTAGATCTGATACCGATAAAGTTAGGAGAATTCGATGTAATTCTCGGAATGGATTGGTTGATAGATCATGGGGAAATTATAGATTGTAAAAAGAAATGCGTTAGTATTAAAACATTAAACTAATATCATGTAATATTTTATGAGAATAAATCGTCGGGACGTTCGTGTTGTCTTACCATGACACAAACTAGGAAATTGTTGAGGAAAGGGTGTGTAGGCTATTTGTGTCATGTGGTTGATACCCAGAGTGTGGGAACGACCATGGAACAAATACCTATAATGAGTGAGTTCGTGGATGTATTTCCAAGTGAGTTATCTGGTCTTCCGTCGAAAAGGGAGACCGAGTTCATAATAGATATTGTGCCAGGAGCGGCACCAGTATCCAGGGCACCGTATCATATGGCGCCAGTGGAGATGAAAGAATTGATGGTACAGCTGCCAGAATTGTTAGACAGGAAGTACATTCAGCCGAGTGTTTCGCCGTGGGGAGCACCGGTGTTGTTTGTCAAGAAGAAAGATGGATCGTTGGAACTTTGTATCGACTACAGAGAGTTGAACAAGTTAACAATAAAGAATAAGTATCCATTTGTAACACCTCAGTCCCACATCGAAAGATAGGGGGAAAAATTTGTCTACATATAAGGAAATAAAGTTACTACCAATAGTACCTTCAAGTCATGACCTTTTAGGAGCCTGTGGTGGGCTAAGATGACCCAAAATGATACTATTGAGCCAGTAGTTTGAGGCCTTATTTTGATGGATTTGATTCGATTCAGACTTGGGATTTGACCCGAGATTTGTTCCGAACTCGAGATTTGACCCAGGTTATTTCATATGGTATTAGAGCCGACTCTTGAAAGCTCGGGTCGGGTCATCCGATCGGGTTGCCGGAGGTGGGGACACGAAGGCTGGTGGTATTATCCCACAATGGAGAGATGGAGGTCCAGAGGTGGGGACAGGAAGCCAGCCGGTATTACCCCACAATGGCTAGAGAGGCAAAGATCTTTGGACCATGTGTGTGATCGGTTCTGACGGGGACGTCAGAAATTTAAGTGGGGGAGTTTGTAACACCCCAGTCCCACATCGAAAGATAGGGGGAAAAATTTGTTTGCATATAAGGAAATAAAGTTACTACCAATAGTACCTTCAAGTCATGACCTTTTGGGAGCCTGTGGTGGGCTAAGATGACCCAAGAAGATACTACTGAGCCAGTAGTTTGAGGCCTTATTTTGATGGATTTGATTCGATTCAGACTTGGGATTTGACCCGATATTTGTTCCGGACTCGGGATTTGACCCGAGTTATTTCACCATTGCCCAGGATCGATGATCTTTTTGATCAGTTGAAAGGGGCAAAATATTTTTCCAAAATAGATTTAAGGACGGGGTATCATCAGCTGAAGGTTAGGAATGAAGATGTACCAAAGACAGCATTCAGGACTCGTTATGGTCATTACGAGTTTCTGGTGATGTCATTTGGGTTGACTAATGCACCAGCTGCATTTATGGACATGATGAATAGAGTGTTCAAATAATATTTGGACAAGTTCGTTGTGGTGTTTATTAATGATATTCTAGTCTACTCTAAGACGCCAGAAGATCATGCTGAACACCTACGAATAGTGTTGGAGACATTAAGAAAGGAGAAGTTATATGCGAAATTCACTAAGTGTGAATTTTGGTTAGAGAGGATACAGTTTTTAGGTCATGTTATTGACCATGAGGGGATTTCAGTAGATCCAGCAAAGGTGGAAGCCATGATGAATTGGGAATAACCGAAAACACCGACTGAGGTACGGAGTTTCCTAGGGTTAGCGGGTTACTATCGAAGGTTCATTCAGGACTTTTCAAAGATAGCTACTCCGCTGACTAACTTGACGAGGAAGACGGTGAAGTATGTATGGACTGAGAAATGCGAAGATAGTTTTCAAGAACTGAAGAAGAAGTTGAGTGAAGCGCCTGTTTTGTCATTACCCGATGACACAGGAAATTTCGTAGTTTATAGCGATGCTTCGCATAAAGGACTGGGTTGCGTGCTCATGCAGCATGGCAAGGTCATTGCGTATGCAACTAGGCAGTTGAAGGATTATGAGAAAGTTTACCCTACTCATAATCTGGAACTGGCCGCGGTGGTGTTTGCCTTAAAGATATGGCGACATTATCTTTATGGGGAAAAGTGTGAGATATAAGCGGACCACAAGAGTCTAAAATATATCTTCACATAGAAGGAGTTGAATATGAGATAGAGGAGGTGGCTGGAGTTTATAAAGGATTATGACTGTGAAATCCTGTATCACCCTGGAAAAGCCAATGTAGTGGCCGATGCCTTGAGTAGAAAGGGTCGGGAGAAGTTGTCTTTGTTAACAGCTCAAACTGAGTTAATAACAGAGATGGCTATGATGGAGTTGGAGGTGAAGCTGCCAAGTGAGGCAGAGCAGAGACTTTTTGTGACGGAGATTCAGTCTACCATCGTAGAGAGAGTCAAGGAGGTGCAGCTTAAAACTGATGAGTGTGATCAGATGAAGGAGCGGTTAACCACTGAAAAAGATATTAGATTTAGTCTTGATAATGAGGGATTATTAAGATTTGAGGGAAGAATTTGGGTTCTGAATGAGACAGAATTAAAGGAGCAAGTTTTACAAGAGGCTCATAGTTCGACGTACTCGATTCATCCTGGTAGCACTAAGATGTATCAAGACCTTTGACAGAGTTTTTGGTGGCCGAACATGAAAAGAGAAATAGTCAAGTATGTGAGTAAATGTTTGACTTGTCAAAGAGTTAAAGCCGAACATCAACGACCAAGTGGCTTGTTACAGTCATTGGAGATTCCGGAGTAGAAGTAGGAGCATATCACGATGGACTTTGTGGTGGGACTTCTAACGACTCAGAAGGGATATGATGCGATTTGGGTAATAGTGGACCGATTAACGAAGTCAGCTCACTTTTTGCCAATTCGAATTAAGTATAACTTAGATCAGTTAGCTACACTCTATGTTAAGGAAATTATTTCCAAACATGGAATGTTACGCCCCCAAAATAGGTATAAAACACCCATTCTGAGTCGCCAAATACATGGTACATAAAGCAAACTACAACTTCAATAATATAATTGTCGTGCAAAATACGACAACACATACTGTGAGTTTAAATACAAATATTGTCTTCTAGACAATATCCACACTCAAATAAGTCCTCATTATAATTATTCAAACACTATTTTATAGAAATAGTGAGGACTGCTAAAACATCTTTCTAGAACCATCACTCCATACCCCGACTAGATCCTGCTATGTTCTCACCTCCTGAGAAGAAAAATGGAACAAAAAGGAAAATGGTGAGCTCAACTAGCCCAGTAAAGAATATTATGACTAAGATAATATACAACAAATTATCATTAGTTTTCAACAGGGAAAAATCTGATAAAATATAATAGACAACAAGTTTTAGATCAACAACTGCAGCGGAAACAGCAATCCATTAGAAGAGTCAAGTAGAGAATGAGTTCTACTATCTTCTAAGATTTAAAAGTCCATCATCAATTTTATCCCTGTAACAACAATCAATATACATCTTTAATCAATATTCATCTTTGCACTACAGGCCAAAGATATTCATTTGTATCACCAGTTGGTCATGTTCATCTCAACACCTGTTCATCTTCGCACTACGGGCCAAAGATATTCATCAGTTAATTATTTATCTTTGCACTACAAGCCAAAGATATTTAGTAATATCATCATTTAGGACTGAGGATGATGAAAAATATTTTAAAGAAAACGAATCCAGTGAGACGAAAGGACAAATAGTAAGGATTCGTATAACAGTTTATCCAAGATTAATAATACTCCATAATAACCAATTTTGAAGCAAAATTCAAGAATAAAGATCAAAACATGGATACAATCAAAGATAGTAACCATAATAGACATCTTGGACAAAAAGAAGAAAATTTCATTTTTCGGTGAGTAGTGTTGTATTAGTGAATAGTGCCATATACGTGAATAGTGTCGTATATGTGAATAGTAACCCCGACACAAAAAGGTCTAAATTTGATAAAAAAAAATTCAGATCAATACTTCAGCATAATGATATTGAAGAAATAATATCATATATGAAGAAAATAACATCCCTTACCTCAAAATAACTGTACTTCTGACTGAATTTCGGATATAGTGCTGACAGAACCTTGTACTGAAAAATATAAACTCACAAAGTATCTAAATACTCACAAAATACGTTCAATAATCTAGAGAGAGAAAGAGAGAAAACTTGTTTCTGGTGTGATTTTCAATTCTAACTTAGCCCTCTATTTATAGGAAAATGTTAGCACGCCGAAGCAGACTTGACCTACAACCTGATGGCTTTACCTGCTACTATTGCCACCCACCACATTTGAAAAAAAATTCAGCACATTTCTTCACCAACCACAAGTGGGGCCCATCAATTCTAGAATTTTCCACCAAAATCATTTATAACCTAATTTCCGAATCAGTCACCTCTTAAAATTCATAACAAATCATACGTTCATTTTTAACGGTTCAAAATTTGTGGACATATACTCAACTTATATATGTATAACATATCAAAAAATCTCAATGTTCCAACAATCGGATTAAAAATTATAACTCCTGCCATATATCTCAAAAACACTGGTTTAATTTTTAATACCTCCATTCTGACAAAAATACTGATAAAACACATCAACATTAACTCCTTCATCTTTAACCACAAAAATATATCCAACATTTATATCCACATAAAATAAATATTTTCTTATCATATTAATCAATAATTAATTATTCACAAATAATATTACAGAATCACATTTATGACAACCAGGCCGTTCCCAAGAAAGAGGGGGCTTTCCAATAAGAAATTCTCCTTACTGGCGCGCAATTAGGTGACCAAACCTCTCCTTGACAGAACTTTCTAGATATTGCCAATAATACTATCTAATAATATTATTCAAATAATATGAATTATTGATCTGATAATGGAAAATATTGTGCAGTGACAATTATTGAAACAACAATAATATAAAATATCAACGCACCAATTATTGAATCAATAAAATAAAATATTGAACAGTAACTACTGTAACAATTATTGAGTAGTGCCTTCTTACGTAAGGATCAATAATTCATCAATACTGTGCATCCACTCGTATTACTCTATTTTAACCACCGGGTATTCCAACAGTGTTAACGGTAACAACTACGCCGTTATTTATAAAAACTCAAACTTGTCGTTTTCTTCATCCAATAGTTATTCTGTTATGGGGCCCACAAATGACTGCGTCGTCGTATGAATATTCCACTACCAAATGAATATTGCCCGACAACAATGATTATTTTATAACCACTTTCTTATTTTGCAAATTTTGCACATTTCACTCATAACCAGAGAA
The DNA here is from genome assembly GCA_020205505.1 of Panax japonicus. Lineage (NCBI taxonomy): Eukaryota > Viridiplantae > Streptophyta > Magnoliopsida > Apiales > Araliaceae > Panax > Panax japonicus. Next base: position 56,295,277 of record CM035096.1, read on the forward strand.
TTATATCAAATTAATACCTTATTATTCACAATAATAATTAGAGGATATTCGATTTTATTTATAATAACTTGGAGTCTTACATGGAACACCTGTTTCGATAGTGTCAGATCGTGATCCACGATTCACGTCGAACCTTTGGAGAAGTCTTCAAGAACAGTTGGGGACGCAGTTGAAGTTGAGTACGGTATATCATCTACAAAAATATGGACAGAGTGAGAGGACAATTCAGACGTTAAAAGATATGTTGAGATCTTGCGTCATGGATTTCAAGGGTAGTTGGGATGAACATCTACCATTAATAGAATTTGCGTATAACAACAGTTATCATGCAAGTATAGGTATGCCGCCGTATAAAGCTTTGTATGGAAGGAAATGTAGAATGTCATTGTATTGGGATGAAGTGGGAGAACGCCGAATGCTAGGACCAGAATTGGTGCAGCAAACAGCGAAAGTGGTGAAGTTGATATGTATGCGTCTTGTCACAGCTCAAGATAGACAGAAAAAATTTGTAGACTTACATCGAGAGAATAGAGAGTTTGAGGTAGGCTTGTATGTATTTCTAAAGGTATCTCCCTGGAAAGGAAAGATACGCTTTGGAAAGAAGGGAAAACTAAGCCCAAGGTTTATAGGACCTTTTGAGGTATTAGAACGGGTAGGTGATGTAGCTTATAGGGTAGTGTTACCTCCAGACCTAGAGCGAATACATAATGTATTCCACGTTTCAGTGATACGTCCTTACAAACTGGATTACAAGCACGTGATAGAATTTGAGCCTATTCAAATCGAGAAAGATTTAACTTATGAAGAGATGTCGATTCAAATCATCGATAGAAAAGAGCAAGTTCTGCGAAATAAGGTAATATCATCAGTAAAGGTGTTATGGAAGAACCACGATGTGGAAGAAGCAACGTGGGAACTTGAAGAAAGGATGAGAAAGAATTATCCTCTTTTGTTTGAGTGATATAGGGCGAGATTCTGGGGACAAAATCTTTATAAGGGGGGAAGAATGTAACGCCCGAGAAATTTGGATCCTTTGTAAAAATATTTGAAAGAATTAAATAATGAATAAAATGATATTATTTGTTATTATATGTGTTAATAAGATGTATGTCATTTTATAACCTATAAATGTCGGAAGACCGTAGTATTCGAACCACGTGAGAGAATTAAAATGTTTGAATTTCCAAGACGAAAATAAATATTTTCCAAGAAAGTTTACGAAAAACACTATTCACCGATTACCGCTCGGGAATTATTTTTGAAGTTCCGAGAAATACGTAATGTTAGAATATCGAGACGTGATGGATTATGTAATAATAATCTAAGTATGGAAAACACAATAATTCGCATGCGGACTTAAATTGAGAATGTATGTATTAATAATCTAATGAAATGGAATGGTGGATATTGTATAAAGAGCAAGTCCAATATGTATAAGATGTAAACCTATATGGGATTATTTTTCTAAAGCCCAAGTAGTAATAACATAAAGCCCTTGGTAGATTAATACAAGCCCAAAGATAAGTTAATTGAATTAAGCATTAAGCCCAAAGGATGATCCAATGGGTAAAGTAGGATCCATGGGGCAACCCATGGGTGATGTGGTAACCAAGTACTTTATGTGATGAGAAAGTGTTGTGGCTAGCAAGTTACTTGGTTGCTAGGTTATGAATAGTAAGGAGGTGGAAGTTGAGGAGGTTAACTAAGGAGGTGGGATGGCCTAAATGTCCATAGTGCCCTAAATTTGGGTTACTTATAAATACCAAGCTTTATTTCTAAGTTGGTTGTTTAAATTTCATCCAACTCCTCTCAAGATAAACAACTTATTTGTTAAAGTCAATAAGCACTTTGAGCTTAACCTTTCCTTAGTAGATTTCCAAAGCAATTGAAGTAATCATCAAAGGTAAATTATCTTGTCTCTTCCATCTCTATCACAATAGGATTGATAGAGAAGTGAGAAGGTTTGATGATAGCATGTAATAAGTTATTGATGAATGAACTTAAGCCGAATAAGTTGAATAAGCAACTTCAACCTAAATAAGATTATGAACTTATGAAGAATTTCCATTTGTTGTCATAGGCATGAGAATTGTACTTAATAAATAAAATAAGTCATTGGCTTAAGAGAATAAGTCAAAAACTACCTTATATTAAGTTAGTGTAATAAGTAACTTGTAATGTCTACATGTTGATTCAAATCCACTTAGAATGATTAGTATTGAGGTTTCACCGGAATTGCACGATTGGACGATAATCGTCGAATTCGTGAAATTCTCGGAATGGAAGTCGTATTGTGTTTGACAATGGAAACATGGGTTTTTGATGGAGGCAAGTCATATTTGGCATTATAGAGTTGCGGACTCAAAAATGGTCGGATTCTGACTTAGAACGAAGAAACGAGCATTGAACGTTCACGAACGTTTATCGTTTTTGTTAAAAATGAACTAATAGGTGGAATTTTAGCAAACGAAGTTGAATAGATAAAATTCTTGAATGAATACATAGAGTACGTGATTTATGAACCGTAGGCTCTTGAACGAGCCAATTCGGACTGATAACGAAGAAGTTATGAGTCCGGGAATCTCACAAAATTTGAAGTTTGTAAAAATTATCTGATGCACAGAGCTAGGCGCCGCGGCGCCAGCACAAGACCATTTCGCCCGCGCTGCAGCGCCGAGCTTGGCCGAGCAAAGCCATAATCTTCTGGGGAGTGGCACCGTAGCATGACCATTAACACTGAGACTCGCGCCGCAGCGCTGAGTCCGGGTTCTAGGCAGTAATAGGTGACGACGCAGCGCGACACCAAGTGTAACAACCGGCGCCGCAACGACAGCCTCAAGACCAAGACTATAATGAATGTTTACATGTAGAGCTTGGTTAGTAATTGATAAACAATTAAAGGAAGATCTTAATGAAACATTGTTAAGACATAATTAAGTCTTAAGCATGAACACTTAGAGTTAAGTTAAGTCAATTACTTATGAATGTAGGAATGACGTAACAGAAAGCCGGAACCTATAATAATAAATCTAATATGTAATTAGATTGAGAAGTAAGGTAAGATTATTTAAGAACCATGTATGATCATTCATGACCTAATGTTCTATGTTATGCTATCATCTAATATAGAGACCTTAAAGACATAAAGTGCACGTGTTATAAATTATAGCAGACACTAAAGACAAGTATTCTAACCCTTGTTCCAGTTCGATCTGGACAAGTCTTTGTGATTCATGTATTCTTCGCATGAGTTAGTATTTGAGGAATGTCAAAGCCAATCCTTTCGGCTAGATGAATGCTATGTTATTTTATCAAGTGTTGATAAGGATTTACCGAACTAATATTGTTGTGGTTTTCAAAAGTAGATGGTGTATGCTCAAATTGTTTTGTCTGACAGGCATGTTAGGTTTCCACAACTTAAACGTATACACGTTTAATGAATATAGTGTTGATCAACATAGAATACTATAGGCTGATCACCTAGACGTGCTAGTAAGCTATACCAGACTTACGGACTTCGTGCCGGGATGTCCTTGTCAAAGTACTTATGAAATGCTTACGGTTTTGAACCGGAATTAATGTTTTACTGAATAATGTTGTTGTAAAACGTTTTGAATAAAAAGAAGTGTTATTTTGAATTATCAATAGTACTTCATAACTATTGTTCATTTATTGAAGATATACGATTCCTATGTTTCAAGCATGCTATTTTACTAGAATTGTTGTGCTTACTGAGCTAATTAGGCTCATTCTTGCTTGAACCATATGAATGCAGCTAAGACAGAACGGACCGATGGATCCAGCAAGGATAAAGGGAAGGCAAAAGCGAACCCGTAGATTGCCTATGTAATAGTATAGATTTTGTAAGGAATAATATTGATATTATGACAAAGACAATGTATTGGTTGTAAAGAACCTGGGGAATGTAAATATTCTTTTGATATATATATATATAAGACCTATACGTTCTTTTGAGGCATTTTAATTGAATTTTTATGTGAACTGTAGCACCGTGTAGCACCATCTGTCGGGTTGGAAGATACCCGAATTTGGGGGCGTCATAGTTATTGCGTATGCATCAAGACAACTGAAGGATTATGAGAAAGGTTATCCGACTCATGATTTGGAATTGGCTTGCAGTTGTATTTGCTCTGAAGATATGGAGACACTATCTTTATGGAGAGAAATGTGAGATCTACACAGACCACAAAAGTCTGAAGTATATTTTCACTCTGAAGGATTTGAACATGCGTCAAATAAGGTGGATGGAATTGATAAAAGATTATGATTGTGAAATCTTTTATCATCCGGGCAAAGCGAATGTGGTGGCAGATGCTTTAAGCAGGAAAGGTCGGGAGAAGTTTGTGCTGATAATAACTCAGGAGGAGCTCATTTCAGCAATGACAAAACTGGAGTTGGAAATCAAATTTCCAAAAGAATCTGACGAACAACTATTCCAGATAGAAGCTGGTCCAACTTTAGTAGACAAAGTGAAGAATGCTCAACTACAAGATGAAGAGTGTGGGAAAATCAAAGAGAATCTGATTGAGATTAGTGATGTAAAATACAAGATTGATACCAAAGGACTACTACGGTTTGAGGGAAGAATCTGGGTTCCAGCAACACCAGATCTGAAAGAAGAAATTTGACCGAAGCTCATAGCTCAAAATATTCAATTCATCCAGGAAGCACGAAAATGTATCAAAATTTGCGCCGACATTTTTGGTGGCCGAATATGAAAAGGGACGTTACAGAATGCGTAACGAAATGCTTGACATGTCAAAGAGTAAAAGCCGAACATCAAAGACCCAGCGGATTACTACAACCATTAGAAATACCGGAATGGAAGTGGGAACACATCACGATGGATTTTGTGGTGGGTCTTCCAACTACTCAGAGAGGACGTGATGCAATTTGGGTGATAGTGGATAGACTGATGAAGTCAGTACACTTTTTACCAATAAAGATTAGATTCAATCTGTATCAGTTGGCAAGATTGTACATTAAAGAGATCGTTTTAAGGCACGGAGTGCCAGTATCAATTGTGTCCGATAGAGATCCGCGATTCACATTGAATTTCTGGAAGAGACTACAAGAATGCATGGGGACACAGTTACGAATGAGTACGGCTTATCATCCACAAATAGATGGGTAAGCGAACGAACAATTCAAACATTAGAAGATATGCTGAGAGCATGTGTGATGGACTTTAAAGGAAGCTGGGAAGAACAATTACCGTTGGTGTATTTTGCTTACAACAATAGTTATCACGCAAGTATTGGCATGCCACCTTATGAAGCATTGTACGGCAGAAAGTGTAGAACTCCACTGTGCTGGGATGAAGTCAGTGAACGCCAACTGTTAGGACCAGAACTGGTACAAAAAACTACTGACGTTGTCAAACTCATCAAGACAAGATTAGTAGCAGCCCAAGATAGACAGAAAAAGTATGCTGATCAACACAGACAAGATCGTGCATTCAATGTAGGAACTTTTGTATTCCTAAAAGTTTCTCCTTGGAAGGGAAAAATTCATTTCGGTAAAAAGGGAAAACTAAGCCCGAGGTTTATTGGACCCTTTGAAGTGCTGCGAAGAGTAGGAGAAGTGGCTTATGAGGTAGCTCTACCTCCAGAGTTGGAAAATATTCACAATGTTTTTCATATTTCGGTGTTACGACCATATAAACCCGACTACAACCATGTGATCGAGTACGAACCGTTGCAGTTCGAGAAATATTTGTCTTATGAAGAGGTTCTTATCCAGATAGTCGACAGGAAATAACATGTGCTTAGAAATAAAGTGATACCTTATGTGAAGGTGATATGGAGGAACCACAATGCTGAAGAAGCTACGTGAGAACTCGAAGAGAAAATATTGAAAGAATACCCTGAGTTATTTGTTTAATATGTATCTTCGATTCTGGGGACAGAATCTTTGTAAGTAGGGAAGAAAATGTAACGAATAATTTGTTTGAGTTGTGATTCTGAGGACAGAATCCTTGTAAGGAGGGAATGATGTAACATTCTAGAATTTTAAAGTGTAATATTAAATATTTATTGATTTATATAAGTATTTAATGGATATGTTTATTATTGAATAAATAATTAAATATTAAATATTTATTTGCAATATTAAATATTTATTGAAGTATATAAGTATTTAATGACAACTTGAGTGGATGTGATTTAGTTAATTATTTGTTGAATAAATATTTAAGGAGCTAAGAAAATTATTTTTTATGAGGTTATATACTAATTTAATTTAATAAGTAAGCTAGAGAGCTTATAGTGATTTAAATAAATTATAATATTTTAAATGGAAAATTGTAATTTAAGATATTCGTTGGTCGAATAAAATTACAATTATAAAAGAAATTATAGTTATGTGATATTAAATTATGTGCTAAAGTAATTTAATAGGTTAATGTTTTAATTGATTAATTAATTAAATAAAAGTATGACTAATAACCTTGCTATAAAGGAGTTATTAAAATAAATTAAAGGACTTTAATTTAGTTTTTGCCAAACATGTCTTATTGCATAATAAGTCTTTAATCTAATGATATTTTAGCAAACAAGGTATAAGGATTAATCCATTTGTTTTAATTAGGTTTACCAAACAAGGTGTAAGGGTTAATGAGTTATTTTATTTTGATTAGCCAAACAAGCCTTATTGCTTTTGATTTTCAAATAAAACATAACTGATATAATTATATCTATACTTATATTAAATCATTAATATATATTATTACTGTCGACGTCGGGATTTTTTGTGTGTCCCTTTCCGTTACTTTTTCTTTGGTGTTCTCATTTTAGGTGAGATTTATTTGAAAAAAACAAGTGAAAAAGGTCCGACGTGTATAATGTCGACGATGGACTGTTAAGAGTCGTCAATTGGTTTTTTAAATGGTTGTACAAACACAACCGAGAAAAGGTTTGCACATTGACCCAGTGATGTGACACTGATATACGGGTCGGTGAAACCGAGATTCGTTTAGGGTCCGGGGACTTGGTTATGCGGGGGGAAGATGTTAGGCACCCCCCGACATCCGTGTTACCATGGTGACCGCCACTTTTCAATAAATTATTATCTGAGTGTGTGTGTGTGTGTGGGTCAATATGCTGTTATATGGAAGTTGTGCAAGGCCTCGTTCGAACCTATATACACAGCGTTTGAATTTATGTAAAAATTCAATTTTTAACAAGATATGGCAGTGATGTTTTATAAAAGAGGTTTTTCAAACCCTAAAGCTCAATAAGAATTGAGACCTTTTACACTCCCATTTTTATTAAGTGATCGGCTTGATTGATTTTATTTGACGGATGTGAGGCATCCGTACGAAAATAATATACAAAAATAATGCTGACTTCCTCGTGGGTATGGAAACCATCTGAGGAAATTCAGACATCGCAGAATAATTTACAAGCTGCTTACAGCTGAAAATGTCCATCACGGGAACCGAATCTAGATCCAATGGGATGAATCTGTGATCACATGATTCCTAGGCTCACAAGATACTACAATTTATATGAAAGCAGTAAGCAGGTATATATATATATATATATATATATATATATATATATATATATATACAGACAAGATCACCAACCACGAAGCACCTCCATGGGGGATCAAAAATGTAAATAAAGTTGTAAAAGCTATCAACCACCACAGAGGAAACTCCAAGTGGGACGAAATGTAAATAAAGCTGTAAATACGGTTAACCACCACGGAGGAAACTCCAGGCGGGACAGAAGGTAAAGAAAGCTGTAAAAGCGATCAACCACCACGAAGTAAACTCCAGGTGGGACAAAATATGTATATATATATATATAAGCAATAAACGCACCGGATGTAAAATCCAGGCTCATCGAACGGAGTTCGACCACAGTTTATATATATAAGTGTGTATATATATATATATATATTTATATATATATATATATATATATATATATATAAAATCGAGTAAACGCACCAGACCGAAGTCTAGGCTCATCGAACAAAGTCCGACACACAGTTGATATATATATTATCTAGTTATGCCTCGATTATATATATATATATATATATATATATATATATATATATATATATATATATATATAGAGAGAGAGTCCGGATCAGGTCCGGACTCCCGGATTTTGTTAAAATCCGGACTTTTTTTTTTTTTTTTTTTTGCTTTTTTTTTTTTGAAACAACTAAAAAAAAAAAAAAAATTTATGGAACTGAAATTTTTCAATAATACAGTGTTTTGGGTGTGATTTGGATGCCTATAACAAAACATGTCTGTACAGTCTGGGCAGAATGTACATACATTGGTTGGTGTAGGTGTTAAAAACACACCCAAAACACTGTATTATTGAAAAATTTCAGTTCCATAAATTTATTTTTTTTTTTTTTAGTTGTTCTACCAAAAAAAAAAAAAACAAAAAAATCAGGTCCGGATTTTACTCCCGTCCGGTAGTCCGGACCTGATCTTGTTCATATATATATATATATATATATATATACACAGGCTAAAATAAAACCACGGACCAAAGTCGAGGCAAAAGCAAGCAACACGACTCTCAACGTGTAGAAGGGTGTGTGCAAAGATGAAGAGAAAGACTCTAAAGTGTGTGAGAAGGCTTACAGCTAACTGATAAAGAAGGCTTCTATATCTTTAGAGTGGGTAAACACAGGCTTTTGTGGGTACAAAAGAGGCTATATATGAGCTCATAGGTGTTTAAAAGTGGGAAAATACACTATATAGGCGAGTGCAGAGCGAATTGTACAGGGTTTCCCCGTCTTTTTCTCTTAGAAAATCAGCACCCCAAGCCCCATATTTATAGAGGGGGGAGCCGGAGGTCTACCTACAGCACCTAGTAGCAGGTGTACCTGTGGCTACCCGGGGTGCCCTGGGCAGTGTGGGTCCCGCCGTGTCGAAGTACGTACGCGTTGTTCGCTCGGTCGCTCATAACTTTCAATTCGGGAGTCCGATGGAAGTGTGCCATACCATTTCGGAAAGCTCTTTCCGAGAGCTACACAATGATATATGATTTGACCTTTTTTTATTCCATAAAGATGGGTCCATGACCAAAATGGCATTCCCAGGTTTCCGTCAGGCAATCCGGTGAGCCGTTTTGTGTAGTTTGCGCTCAAGAGTTAAGATATCGCTCTTGTGGGACTTCCTTTGAAGTATTTTGACTGTATTTGATTTGAAGTGAAGTTGAGTTAGCAAAATGACCATTTTACCCCTCCCGGGGTTATCTCTAGTTTTCACGTAGTTGTAGCAGTCGTTTCTCAGGGTTATCTCTGAGGTTGGCTTGTTATTAACTTTGACTATCCTCAGGGTCATCTCTGAGGTTGGGCTGACCTATTCCCATGGTTGGGATTGAGACCGGATACCTCGGGGTCATCTCCGAGATTAATCGGTCTTCTCCGGTGTGTGGTCCGATTTTGTATCTGCAGGCCTCGGGGTTATTTTCGAGGTTAGATTTGGTTACTCCCAGATTGTGATCCAGGGTTTGATGATGAACTTCTGGTAGTATCTGGTATGGATTTGGATTGTCTTTCAGGATTCCCTCTTAAAAGACGAATCTTTCCTCCTACAATGTTAGTAACAGTAGAAGAAAATTTTGAGTGTCTACAGATGCCCCTCTTTATCATGTTCATGCAATGCAATGGAATGGACATAATAAAGATTAGTAGACACTTGAAACATAATAAGATATTTTTAATGATGTAAATCGCAATGTAGTGAATGTTTATGATGAATATGACAATGTTTTCGCAAATCGCAGTTCGTAAATTGCACATCGCATTTCGCACATCGCACATCGCTTTTTGCATTTGGCTAAATCGCACTTCGCAACTCGCACTTCGCATTTCGCATATCGTATTTCGCATATCGCATCGCAAATCGCATATCGCAAACCGCATATTGCAAATCGCAATGTAATGAATATTATGATAAATGTTAAAATGTATTCGCAAATCGCTTTACCTTTTACCGATCATTGCTGCTGCAGATGCTGGCGTTGACTCCAATGGTTTGGCATTTAATCGTTGATGCTTGTTTGATGAAGATAAGTTGAGATGTTTTCCACATCTCTGATGGGGATGACGTTCTGAAATCACCAGACCCTCCTGATGTATTCACTGGTAGTTGCAATGGTGACTATCCTGCTGATCGCCAAACTTTTCTAGTTCCCACTCGAACGGTGGTATACGAAGCTTTCATCACTGAACTGTGTTGATGTCGCGTTGTATTGATGGCAATGGTTTAGAATACCAGATCTTCTGATATCTTCGCTGAAGTAATATTCCACGGATTACTTCACTAGACTTCGCCTGATGTTACGTTAGATTGATGACAACCACCAGATGTCTCATCCTTTTTGAGGTGATTTGGAGTCTCATTTCGCTGTTGGGTATTTGTGCCCCATTTCCTTAAGTGTTTGAATATGCAACCCGACTGAACTGATGACTTGAATGTTGCTAAAATCCATAGAGGGTGTAATTCATTCTTTCACTGCCCAGATTTGAACGTCGGTGTAGAGGTCTCGATTTGTGAGAATTTGGCACTGATTGACAAATTTGATGATGAGGATTTCATTCGCTAGACTTTTTGTTATTTGGCTCCTACTTTTACTGAGAGACTTGATCCCGCCTTAAGATCATTCCATTTCTTGGAATTGGACAAATGCCCCAGTCCTTTCGCATGTTTATACCGAGGGTTCATATGATAAACTCACTTTGTTGATGAAGTCGCGAGTGAATAATATCTGAATCGCCATTGAGATGCTGATGGACCATGCTGATGGCGCTAACTGGTGCATTTTCCATTTTAGGATGATTGATAAATTCCCCAGTGTTGAGTTGTTGCTGCTTTCGAGATTGCCCCCAATCTTGTTATAAGGGATCCACTATCTGGTTGTCACCAATTTTAAATTGCCCCAGCCTCGCTTGTTGTCTGGGATAGTTGCTTTGATAGATGAGCTGATAAGACGCGATCTATGAGCTGATAAGACGTCGAGATTGCAAGAGGCTTTTACATCTGTACCATCTGGTGAACAGGTAGTGGATGTCGGCTTTGATGTTGACAGCTCTTTCTGGTAAAGATGTCTCTTTGTTAGAGAGATGATGTTCTAACTCATAAGGATATCGTTGTTGCTGAGCGGGATGATGTTATATCCATCCGAGATATCGCATGTGGCTGGTAGTGGATTTGTTGGCTCGTGTAGAAACCATTGGGTAGGAGATCACAATGTTACCTCCTTCTTGTGAGAGGGAATCCATGTTGTACTTGATAGCCCGCATATACACTGATTTATAGATGGGCTTGTATTTTCCTGCACAAACTAGCTTAGCCATTTTGTCATATATAGTACACATTGTATATATCAAACAACATTATATATGGTAGGGAAATATATGTTGCTTCACTTCCCTTTTAGTTGTGCCTTGCTACTTGCTTGATATTCGCTTATTTCTCCAAGACTTTGTGATCTGGATGTATTCTGAACTCTTCCTTGATGAATGGATGATGAGATGTCTCAAGATTTTTAGAATGGATCGTCGATCTGTGTGTATTCCCTACCATCTTTGGTGTCTTGGGACTTGTTTCTATATGTGGCTATGGATAGGAGTGAGTTTGTTTTTTCTATGGTGAGACCGAACCATATAACATGGCTGCCTACGTACTCTCGTGTATTTGGGAGATCAGGTCGACGTAGTTCGCCCTGCAAGGCGAGTTGAAAAACGTGATCCCATAAGCAGGTCAGACTGCGGGGAAGAGAAAGTTTGATCCTAGGTTGAGGATAAACTGAAGGTGTGAAAAGTTTGATCCCATGTATGGGTAGCCAAACTACAAACATAAGAGGTTCAATTTACGGTGAGATGACCTAAGTGGTATGATCGTAGTGAAGCCAGGCTGATGGCTTGAAAGGATGTTTCCCTGAGGGGCAAAGCGTGGAAAGGAGTTGTATGTGGTAAAGGGTTAAAGAACTGGAATGACTGGTGATCTGATGATCCAAAACCAGGATGTTCGCTTGATGGTAACCTTAGACATAGTACCGTTTCACGGTGTCCGACATGATAAGCTATGGAAATTCATCGCCGTCCATTTCCTGTAATCTGAAAGTGCCTCCTGTCAATACCTCCTTGACAATAAACGGGCCCTCCCAATTTGGAGCGAATTTTCCTTTAGACTGAGCTTGGTTGTCAATGATCTTCTTCAAAACCAAGTCGTTTTGTTTGAATTGACGTAGTTGGACTTCTCTGTTGTAGGATCTTCTTTATAAGTAGAGGGTCGCTCATGCCTGGGCCACATACTACACCATGGATCTCATCCATGAGTCTATGAGCTTGGTCTTGGTCCAGACATCTGAGGAGACCTAATCCTGCATCTTTTTTGTATATTGCATCTCCGATCAGGTAGAATTTCATAGCAAGTCGATGGATCCACCTTTTCTCAGTCAGGCTCGCCTCAGCGGGTGTAGATCTATCTTGTGAGTGCTCATTGATATATTGATATCAACGGTGTTAGATGGGAGGTAGCTCATCTGATACTTCTCCAATGTAATTCCCATAGGCTGGAGCATTTTGTTGGGCAAATGTGACAGTTAGTATGTCTTCCTTGTCATGTATGTTGATCAAGGAGTCCCAAGTTGCTAGAGCAACTGTAAAATCATTCCTATTCCGAGGAATGTGGAGGAAGGATTTTTCTTCAAACTCCGAAGCCATTTGTAGAACCTACCGATGGTAAGGCAGCAACTGTAGAACCTTTTGAAGAGATTTTTTCTTTTTCTTTTTTCTCTTTTTATTTTCTTTTTTCTTTTTATTTTCTTTTTTCTTTTTTCTTTTTCTTTTTTTTATTAGATCATGGAAAAGAGCCATATGGCTCACTAATAGGTAGCTCCGGCATTGATGAGGCCGAATGATAATCGTATGTAGCAAAGGGCTCCCCAAGGCCTGATGAATGAAGTTTTCTCATGATCATCTTCAGCAACCATGATTTGATGGTACCCCGCGGAGCAATTAGCAAAGGAGTACATGCCGTATCGAACTGTATTGTCAATGAGTATGTGGATGAACAGTACGTGAAAGCTATCTTTGAGGCAAGCTTTATTCAAATCTCTGTAATCCACACAAACTCACACCTCCCTTCTCGGTTTCAGCATGGGGACTATGTTGGATAGCCATTTAGGGTATGTTGACATCATGATGATGCCAGCTTGAAACTGTTTCACAATTTCTTCTTTAACTTTTAACTTCCACTCAGGTTTCAATCGCCTGAGCTTCTGCCTGAATGGCTTGAATCCCCCTTTGATGGGAAGACGATGAATGATAATGTCAGTGGATAAACAGACCATGTCTTCATGAGACCATGCAAACACATCCTGGAATAGGGTCAATAGAGTAACTATATCATTCCTTTGGTTTGGAGTGAGGTCCGTACCAATCTGGATTTGTTTGGGGATTTCTAAGGTTCCGAGTTTAAAAGAGGTGGTTTGATCAAGATTTGGCTGGGGTTTGTCTTTGACCCATTCTTTCCATCAAGTCTGAGTCCAACTTTACATCAAAGTTACAGTCCTTGTGGAGAATAGGCACCTCATCAGCAAGTACCGGCACATCTAAATTCAGAGTCCTAAAACAAAATATGTTTTCACTTAGTATATAACACTGTTCAATCACACAAAGTGTTAGCCTGTAATGACAAAAGTAACTGCTAATACTGTACAGAAAAAGTAAGCAGTTGTTGCTATCTACGAGGTAGAGAGAGTTTCTTCCCTTTTTACCCTCATCGACAAATGCAACGAGTGCTGCTTCAATTGTAGAGGGCAAAGTCTTAGTGGACTGCAGTGATGGAGGGGCTATCATCAACCTCCTTCTCCTGAATGATGACCATTACGTCTGGGCAATCATCGTCTGGGGTGTAAGTGTTTGAGAGGTGTTTGTTTGGGATTTTGTTTGGTTTGACCGCACCATTGATGGTTGCCTACGTACTCCTATTGAAGATGAGATCATGTCTTTTGTAGTTCAAGCTTTGGTTTGAAAAGGTTCAAAGGGGTAAGTGGTGAGAAGAGTGTAGAGATGTTTTTTTTTCTTTTTTATTTATTTATATGCATGGAAAATAAAAGGCGTACTATGAAGAAAGTGATATCGTTCCAACATTTTCTGGAACTCGCAACTTCATCCCCATGATCTACATCTTCTCGGCTAGTTGAGGCCTGATAGTCCAGTTGTTAGTGGTTATGTCACCTTCAGGGCTCGTGATAGAGGTTACCCCTTGATTCTGAATGTCTTCGCTTGTGGCCATAACTTGATCGCTTCCTGATTCATTACATTCCTCAGGGACGCTTGATATAGACGCATTGTAAAAAGGGATGAACTCTGGATTCTTTAATGGGTTGGATTCCCCGAAAATCTCACCACCTTTTTCTTCATCTATTCCTTCGCCTTCTTCATGGGTTTCAAAGGATTCATCCATGAAATCTCCCTCGAACTGTTGTCGCATTTCTTGCAAAGAACTTTCCTTTTTGGTTTTTTCTTCCTTGGAAAGGATTAGTATTTCCTCCGCATCATCCAAGGTGATAAGATCAGGAACGTGGTTGATATCTTGGAACTATGGGACGTTTGATGTTGGCAGGGGAATCTACTTTGGGGATGCCTTTGTCTCTTCTGTCACTTCTTGCATCAAGATCAGTCCACCTTGTGCTCTGGTAGAATTGTCGCTCATAGCCTTCACCTCATTTGAATTGCCTATCTCGAATGGACATCTTAAGCTTTTTATTTCCTTTTCGCCTTTTTTGGTCATGGGAAATTCTATATCCAGCTCTCCATTTTCAATGAGATCCTGGATTTTATGCCGCAAAGACCAGTATTCTTCAGTCGTATGCCCAAGTGAGTTAGAATGGTAGAGACATATCTTGGTGGAGTCATAACTCTTTATCTTGGGTTTTATAGGAGGCAGCAACTCAGTAATCCTTCATTTGTTTATCAGAAAGTGTAGCATTTCTTCTTTGGATTTGCTCAGAGGGGTGAATTTTCGGACTCTTTTGGAGGTTGTTTGATCTTTCATCTTTGAGAATTTGCATTCCCTCGATTGGTTCTTCTGCTGGCGAGATCCTCTAACAATTTTATCATCCCCCTTTTCTTGTACTTTCAGCCTGCTTTGATCTTCTTCATTTAGCTGGCTCATAATGTAGAGATATGGGCTTATATTATGGTTAACCTCTTTTTTCTCTTGGCTTTCTGATAGTTGAGTGAAAAATTGCCTTGTTTCCTGATGTTGGCGCACTATCAGCTTAGTCAGCAAATTTACTTGATTCTAGATCGCCTCTAATTTTTGCATTACTGGCATACCCTCCTCCGAGTTTTCCCACCCTAGGACATTTGTTATGTGCTCTTGGGGGTATTCCTCCATCCTTCGTATGTACTTAAGAATTGGATACATTTCAGCGCTTCCTGACCCGATCATGTTTTCTTCTTCCATATCATGTCGCAACGAAAGGTTGGTGTTGACATTTTGTTGGTCAGGTTGTTTAACCACAATACTGCGACTTTCGATCAGATTTTGAATCTTATGTTTTAAGGACCAACAATCATGTGTATCGTGTCCTGGAGACCCTGAGTGGTAAGCACATCTCTGGCTTGGATTGTATCTTTTGCTCCCTGGTTCTAGAGGTGGAGCTAGTTCGGTAATTTTCTTATGATCCATTAATATCGCCAACACATGTTCAAGGGAATCACCCAGTGGAGTGAATACTCGATTTTCCATTCTTTCAAATTTTCTTTTCCTGTCTGGGTATTGGTTGAATGCAGTCTGTTGTTGAGAAGGCAGATTGTCTTGCATTTTCCAAATGGGGGGACTGTAGCTTGGCCTCCTAGATTGCCCCTGTACAACAAGGGATACATCTTTATTGCATTTATCGGGTACCCCCTTAGGATCACTCGCATACTTGCTAGTCTGTATATGTTTGGTGACTGTTTCCAAGGCAGTGAAGTTTTTAATCTTGCCTGCCTTCAGGCCCATCTATGCCATTTCACCGTGTTTGATCATTTCCGTAAATGGCTTTCCTATGCCTGCTAGGATCCTCTCATAGTAAGGAGCCTCTTGGATATCAATAAATGTCATTACCATCTCAGCTTCTGTCATTGATGGAATGACTTGCGTTTGCTAGATGTCTCCACCTTTGGTCATATTCTCGGAAAGATTCAGTACTTTGCTTTTTCACTTTAGTCACTTGATATGGATCTGGTGCCATTTGTGGCTGAAAACTGTACTGATTTAGAAAGGCATGGGCCAATTCTTCCCAGTTGTGGATTTTGGCATTATCAAGTCGCGCATACCAGGATTTAGCTTCTCTAGTGAGAGTCTTTTGAAAAAGTTGCATTCTGAGGCTTTCATTTTCAGCATAAGACCCCAGTTCGCTAATGTACACTTTTAGGTGCGTATAGGGATCGCCTGCCCCATTGTACTTTTCAAACTCTGGGACTTTGAATTTAGTAGGATATTGCGCCCCTGGGAATATACAGAGATCTGAATAGGTGACACTCCCATAATTTCCAGTCCCTTTAATTGACCGGATGGTATCCTCCATTTGTTGGACTTTCTTTCTTATATCCCCAGTTTCTCGATCATCCCTGAGATTTGTGATTTCTTTATTGGAATGAGGTTTAGGTATATGGGTTTCCATCTTTTTACCAATGCCCTGACTGCCCCCTAGTGTGAAGGACTCTGGTTGAGTAGGCATTGTCTGGCCCTGCGTATTTTTACTTTGTTCTTTTAGAAAGACAACCAATTCTGCTATCTGATTCCTTAATCCTTCAAACTCCTCTAGGAAAATAGGAGTAGGATCAGGCTGGCCCGGTGTAGCCATGCCTAACGGTGGGATCAGTGCCTTCCTGGACTTTAAACGGGTAACGAGACCTATTGCTTCCCTATGAAAGAGTTGCATAGTTTAGTCTTTAGGGAATGTATATAATAACATGCTATGTGACGTGTTCATTTCAGGAATTTTATCCTGCAAAACTGATGTCAGCTGTTTGTAGTATGTTAAATATGTATGTGTACCCATTTCTTCATATTTCTCATTACATGGAGATAGATATGGAATGTAATTACAAGTAATTGTGTTTACAAGTAATTTGAAATGAGAGCATGAAGAGACTTTCCTCCGTTTTGGGTTTATCAGAGGCTGACCTATCTTAGGTTACTCTCGCGACTTTTTGGCATGAAGGTTCCCAAATCATCGCAATCTACTAGACGGGAAGTTAATCCGGTCTTTCAACTGGACCAAATTTGGGTGGTGCCTTTCCTGAGCCTCAGAGAATTAGTCTTCTCACGAGTCTAGTAATCAAACACCGACGGGATAGCCTCCTGGTGGAGGGACCACACAACATAGATTCACATACATCGCGTCTCACCGTATGAAAATGATGACATGTGTGAAGCACTAATATCACAAGCAGATATGGTGTGAAGCACTAATACCACTAAGCAAGTATGCTGCGGAGCACTAACATCACAAGAAGTTATGGTGCGAAGCACTAAGTGCAATAAGGAAATGCATTCGTACACATTCATCAAAAATGTAAATGCAACATCCACACACAAGCAGATAACAGTTTTGAAAAGATTGTAATAGCGGCTTAACTCCTCTTACTGGAGTCCCCAGCAGAGTCACCACCTGTCGACGTCGGGATTTTTTATGTGTCCCTTTCCGTTAATTGTTCTTTGGTGTTCTCATTTTAGGTGAGATTTGTTTGAAAAAACAAGTGAAAAAGGTCCGACATGTATAATGTCGACGATGGACTGTTAAGAGTCGCCAGTTGGTTTTTTAAATGGTTGTACCAACACAACCGAGAAAAGGTTTGTACATTAACCCAGTGATGTGACACTAATATACGGGTCGGTGAAACTGAGATTCGTTTATGGTCCGGGGACTTGGTTATGCGAGGGGAAGGTGTTAGTCACCCCCCGACATCCGTGTTACCACGGTGACCGCCTCTTTTCAATAAACTATTATCTAAGTGTGTGTGTGTGTGTGTGTGTGTGTGTGTGGGTCAATGTGCTGTTATATGGAAGTTGTGCAAGGCCTCGTTCGAACCTATATACACAGGGTTTGAATTTATGTAAAAATTCAATTTTTAGCAAGATATGGCAGTGATGTTTTATAAAAGAGGTTTTCAAACCCTGAAGCTCAATAGGAATTGAGACCTTTTACACTCCCATTTTTATTAAGTGATCGGCTTGATTGATTTTATTTAACGGATGCGAGGCATCCGTACGAAAATAATATACAAAAATATTGTCGACTTCCTCGTGGGTATGGAAACCATATGAGGAAATTCAGACATCGTAGAATAATTTACAAGCTGCTTACAGTTGAAAATGTTCATCACGGGAACCGAATCTAGATCCAATGGGATGAATCTGTGATCACATGATTCATAGGCTCACAAGAAACTGCAGTTTATATGAAAGCAGTAAGCAGGTATATATATATATATATATAAAAGCTGTAAATATATATATATACAGACAAGATCACCAACCACGAAGCACCTCCATGGGGGATCAAAAATGTAAATAAAGCTGTTAAAAGCTATCAACCACCACAGAGGAAACTCCAGGCGGGACGAAATGTAAATAAAGTTGTAAATACGGTCAACCACCACGGAGGAAACTCCAGGCGGGACAGAATGTAAAGAAAGTTGTAAAAGCGATCAACCACAACGAAGTAAACTCCAGGTGGGACAAAATATGTATATATATATAAGCAATAAATGCACCCGATGTAAAATCCAGGCTCATCGAACAGAGTTCGACCACAGTTCATATATATAAGTATATATATATATATATATAAAAGCGAGTAAACATACCAAACCGAAGTCTAGGCTCATCGAACAAAGTCTGACACACAATTGATATATATAAGTATATATATATAAAAGTGAGTAAACGCAACAGACCGAAGTCTAGGCTCATCGAACAAAGTCCGACACACAGTTGATATATATAAGTATATATATATAAAAGTGAGTAAACGCACCAGACCGAAGTCTAGGCTCATCGAACAAAGTCCGACACACAGTTGATATATATAAGTATATATATATATATAAAAGCGGTAAACGCTCCAGACCGAAGTCGAGGCTCAATCGAGGCATAACTCGATAATGTTAGTCAATATATATGTAAATATATATATATATATAATATATATATATACAGGCTGAAATGAAACCACGGACCGAAGTCCGGGCAAAAGCAAGCAACACGACTCTTAACGTGTAGAAGGGTGTGTGCAAAGATGAAGAGAAGGACTCTAAAGTGTGTGAGAAGGCTTACAGCAAACTGATAAAGAAGGCTTCTATATCTTTAGAGTGGGTAAAGACAGGCTTTTGTGGGTACAAATGAGGCTATATATGAGCTCATAGGTGTTTAAAAGTGGGAAAATACACTGTATGGGCGAGTGAAGAGCGAATTGTGCAGGGTTTTCCCGTCTTTTTCTCTTAGAAAATCAGCACCCCAAGCCCCATATTTATAGAGGGAGGAGCCACAGGTCTACCTGCGGCACCTAGTAGCAGGTGTACCTGTGGCTACCCGGGGTGCCCTGGGCAGTGTGGGTCCCACCGTGTCGAAGTACGTACGCGTTGTTCGCTCGGTCGCTCGGTCGCTCACAACTTTCAATCTGGGAGTCCGATGGAAGCGTGTCATACCATTCCAGAAAGCTCTTTCTGATAGCTACACAATGATATATGATTTGACCTTTTTTGATTTCAGGAAGATGGGTTCATGACCAAAATGACATTCTCGAGTTTCTGTCAGGCAATCCGGTGAGCTGTTTTGTGTAGTTTGCACTCCGGAGTTAAGATATCGCTCTTGTGGGACTTCCTTTGAAGTATTTTGAGTGTATTTGATTTGAAGTGATGTTGAGTTGGCAAAATGACCATTTTTCCCCTCCCGGGGTTATCTCCGATTTTTGCACAGTTGTAGCAGTCGTTTCTCAGGGTTATCTCTGAGGTTGGCTTGCTGTTGACTTTGACTAACCTCAGAGATGACCCTCAGGGTCATCTCTGAGGTTGGCTTGACCTATTCCCATGGTTGGGACTGAGATTGGATACCTCGGGGTCATCTACGAGATTAATCGGTCTTCTCTGGTGTGTGGTTCGGTTTTGTATCTGCAGGCCTTGGGGTTATTTTCGAGGTTGGATTTGGTTACTCCCAGATTGCGATCCGGGGTTTGATGATGAACTTCTGGTAGTATCCGGTGTAACGACCGAGAAATTCGGATTTTAATGTAAGATGATTTTATTAAATTAAATAATAATAAAATCATATTATGTGGGATATCAAGATGGTTGTCGTTTTGTAACCTATTGATATTGGAATATCTTAGTATTTGAGCTATGTGAAGGATTTAAGGTGCTTGAATTTCCAAGACGAAAATAAAAGTTTTCCGAGAAATTTTTTGAAAAACACTATTCATCGGTATTTGCTCGGGATTTATTTTTGAATTTCCAAGAAATACGTAATGGTAGAATATTAAAGTAAGACGGATTATGTAATAATAATCTAGTTATGGAAAACGTAATATTTCGCTTGCGGACTTAAATAGAGAACGTAAGGAAAATGAAGAACTATTGCGTTAAGAATGATGGTATGATACGTGAGTATTGTACAAGGAATGAAAACGAGTATAATACAAAGTATTATATGAGTTTGTAAGAAGAATGCATTATCGTATATAAATTCTATATGAATTAGAATACGAGAATAATACATAAACTATATGTATATGTATTATGTAATATTAATGGACTTGTAAAGATTGGTTAGGATTTTGTACAAGCCCAAATGAATTAAGGGTTAAGGCCCAACTTATGAATTAATAAACATATGAAAGTTTGTTAAGCAAAGCCCAAGGATTCATTTAATCTAAGCCCAAGCTAAAATTCATTGGATTGTGTGATCCATGGAGCAAACCATAGTTATATGGATAAAGTGTGGTTATCAAGATAAGTGATAACCAAGATAAGTGATGACCAAGTAAAGGTGGGGCTCAAGATAAGTAATGACCAAGTAAATAAAGTAGGGACCAAGCAAAGGTTATGAGTGGTGTTGGTCAATTAATGGATAGTAAGGAGGTGGATTGTGTAAAGACTAATCTACCCCAAGCCTTGCAAGTTCTATAAATAGAGAAGCATGGCAAGTCATTTGCTAGTTATTCAAATTAATCCAATCACTCTCTCTCAAAGTGCTTAAGTGTTAGGAGAATTAAGTTGCAAGTAAGTTATTCCATAAGTCAAGAAGAAGAAGAAGCTACTTACTAAAGACTTCAAATGTAAGACTCCTTCTCCAATTATCTTCTATCTCTAACATGATAGGTTGATAAGAAAAGATTGGATTGAGGAACATGAATGATAAAAAAAGAAAGAAGTATATATAAGTAATGAACTTAAGCCACATAAGTTGGTAATAAGTCATTTAAGATAGCATAAGTTGTAAACTTATGTGAATGCATGATGAACTTGTGATAGGTTTATTAATGAAAGTATATGTATATACATCAACTTGTAAGAACATATGTATCAAGAATACATAAGTAAAGTTATATGATGAAATCATGTATGGATGATGATTAAGAACTTTAATTGTCATAAGTTATGAATGATAAGTTCATAAGTAGTTTGAAAGATATCAAGTATAAGCTTACAATGAGATAAGTTAAAATCCAACCATGAGTATAAATATTTGGAATAAGGATGTTAAGATGTTCACATTAGGAATGTAATTCATTGGTAGTGTTGAACAAGTTCTAAGAACGAAGAATTGCCGGAAATCACACGATTAGACGATAATCGTCGAATTCATAAATTTCTCGGAATGGAAGTCAAATTTTGAGTTTGAGTTCAGAAATGTTATTTTCCAATGGAGACAAGTCATGTTTGTCATTTATGAGTTGCGGACTCGAAAATGGACGAATTCCGACTTAGAACGAAGAAACGAGCGTTTAACGTTCACGAACGTTTATCGTTTTCATTAAAAATGAACCAATAGGTTAATTTTTAGTAAACGAAGTCAAATATATAAAATTCTTACATGAACGCGTAGATTACGTAATTTGTGAACCGTAGGCTTTTGAACGAGCCAATTCGGACTTAAAACGAAGAAGTTATGCTTCCGGGAAGTTCACAAAAATTAAAAGTTAGAAAAATTTTCTGCTGCACAGAGTTGGCGCCGCGGCGCCAACCCTAAGCTTTTTGGCTGCGCCGCAGTGCAACATCTAGGACTCGGCTACTGCTAATTCGCGCCGCAGCCCGATTTGTAGGAGTAATGCCCGCGCCGCAACGCCAGGTACAGAACTTGGACAATAAAGAATAAAAATGAAGGGAAAGGAAGGGGATGGTAGGAGATTGAGCTAAACCTACCTTAAACAACTTAAAGTAACATTGTTGGGACATTGTTAAGACTTAAAAGTAATGAAGAATGGTTAATATAACCAAGTTGAATGAATGTAAAGCAAACGATAAGTTGAAACGCATAAGAATGAAATCTAATCTATAATTAGATTAAAATGAAGGGTAAGATATATTCAGATACATACTTGATTATATGTGACCTAATGTAAGGCATTATGTGATCATGTATTGTAGAGACTTGAAAGACTTGAACGTAAAGTAAAATACACAGTAGCAGACGCTAAAGGCAAGTACTCTAACTCTTGTTTCAGTTCAATCTGAACAAGTTTATGATGTTCATGTTTCCTTTCGCATGAATTGAAGGATAATGAAGTTAAAGCCAGTTTCTTTGGCTAGACTTAACATATTGAGTGGATTATTGATAATCTGTTCATCTGTTATCAAATGTTAGTATCTTTTGTCAACTACTGATAGTTTTCAAAAGAAGACTGAATTGTTAAACAAATGTTTTGTCGGTAAAACGACAGGCACGCGAGGTTGCCAAATGATTAAACGTACATACGTTTAATGGATGTAGTGTTAATCAATACAGAGTACAATAGGCTGATCACCTAGAAGTGCTCGTAAGTAATATCGGGCTTACGGACTTAGGTCCGGGTTGTCCTTTTCAAAGAAAGAATGAATACTCAAGGTCTTTGACCGGAGTGAATGTTTTACTGAATTTATTCATTGTGAAACATTTTGAAAAGAAAGATGAATTGCTATTTTGAATCATCAATAGTACTTCATAGCTATTGTTCAGTTATCGAAGATATATGATTCATATGTATCAAGCATGTTGTTATTGAAATTGTTATACTTGCTGAGCTAGTCATGCTCATTCTTGCTTGAACCATATGAATGCAGCTAAGACTGAACGTCCTGAAGGATCAAATAAGGATAAAGGAAAAGCTAAGGCAGATTATTAAGCTGTCATGTAATAGTATAGGTATATTGTTTTAATGTAATGAATATTATGACAAGAGAACCTTTGTAATGGGTTTAGAACCTGGGAAATGTAAATATTGAATTAAATATATATAAGTTATGTTCATTCTTTGAGACTTTCAATTGAATCAATGTATGAATGTTTGTACAGTATAGCACCATCTGTCGGGTTGTAAGATACCCGGATTTGGGGGCGCTACAAGTTGGTATCAAAGCCTAGGTTATAAAACTTAAAGGGAATTAGAACCTTAAGTCATAACCTTAATAAAGAAGTAAAAGAAGAAAGATAACCTTATAAAAATGCATTATAGTATGTTATGTGTTTTTATTTATGTTACTGACGTGTACTAATCAAACTGTATTGTTTTATTGTAGATGTCAGGAGAAAATGATATGTATAAAAATATACATGTAGTAAGCGAGGATTCGGTTAATCGGGTAGAGACACTACCAAATCCCGTAGCGATAGAGCCAGAAGTGGTAGCAATAGAGTCTGGAGACTCGGACAATTTAGACTATATGTCTATTTTCGATGGCATGTTAGAGGAGGAGGTGGACGTAATGTCCTTTGACCAAGTTCCAACCGCAGAGGAGATGTCTACGGGGGATTCGATGAAAGCATTGTTTATGGCTGTATTGGATAGGAATGTCCATTATTGTCCAGGAGGTTAAGGAGTTGAAAGCGAAACTCCAAGCTGTCCGTGAGGACAAGCTTAGCATGGAGGGAATGTGGGAGGAGGAACACGATGATCGTGTTTTAGCTAAGGACAAGGTCCGAGAGCTGAAATGTGAAGTCTTTGAGCTCAAGCAAGAGCTAAAGACTAAACAGGGGAGATTGGAGAGGATGTCCTATATACATAGGAGTTCTCATGTGGATTTCCAGCAGCAAGTGGCTGGGTATCCGGTAGAGGCGGGACAGACACGACATACCATCAGTCGGGATGTTATTGCCGGTCTTGCCAGCAAAGATTTTGAGAATACCTTACGGCAGATGTAATCTAGCAATAGCTAGAGTAGCGTAGATATGTAAATATTATGTATCTAGTAGTGACGTAAAACCCTCTTTTGTATAAACAAGGGTAGTCTTTTGTAAATCCCAATTTTTGGAAAGTAATTGCGGGATGGTAATGTAATCAGCTAAGACTGAGTAATGTAATCAGCTAAGGCTGAATGATGTAAACAATGTAGTGTTATACTACAAGTTATTAATCAATATAAGCCTCTTTTATGGAACATATTGAGTAATGAGTATGAGTTATTGTTTTATCACAAATAATAACTAACTCACAATAAGAAAGTAATAATGATGTGTTGTTTTCTTAACAGCGAAATGCCGCCAAGAAGGGGACAACGAAATCAAGAAACTAATGTTAACCAACCGGAAGGTGGTCCGGTTAATCCAATGCAAGAGTTCGTTAATCTTTTAACGGCTACATTTAATAGAACGGGGGCTAATGTACCTATAATTCCTGGAGTAGTACGAGCTACTACTTTTAAGGACTTTAAAAGTGTAGGTCTGCCGGAGTTCAAGGGAACTACGAACCCTATAGAAGCCCAAACTTGGGTGAAAGAAATTGAGAAAGCATTTGTAATTACAAATGTGGAGGAGGGTCAAAAGGTTGCCTTTGCAACCTATTTGATGAAAGGAGAGGCCAACTTCTGGTGGGAGGCAAACCAGGCTAGGGCCGATATAGGAAACCTAATGTGGGAGAGGGTTAAGGAGATTTTCTTCGAGAATTATTTTCCCACGAGTATGCAAGGTAGAATGGAAATGAGGTTTCTGGAATTGAAACAAGGGGATATGACAATTCCCCAGTATGCCGCCAAGTTTAATGAACTGACACGATTTGCTCCACATAAAGTAGACACTGAAGTGAGAAAGGCTAGAAGATTCGAGCAGGGCTTAAAACCCTGGCTCTATAGCCGAATCTCTGTGTTCCAAAGTACTTCCTTTGGAACCATATTAGAGAAGGCAATAATAGCCGAAGGTGGGAATGAGGCTTTAAGCCAGTACCACAAAGATAAGAAAAATAAAGGAAGAGTTGATGGGGGAATTAAGACCGAAGGAGCCAGCGGTAGTGGCAACGGTCAGAAAAGAAAGGGTTTTAACTCTGGGAATACCGGAGTGAAACAAGGCGATTCAAAAAGGAGGATGGAGGCCTGTAAAACCTGCGGGAAGACTCACTTGGGAGTCTGTCTCAAAGGAAAGGCTGTATGTTATAATTGTGGACAGGACGGGCACATTTCGGCTAACTGTCCAAATCCGAAGAAAAATCACGGATGTTTTGTATGTGGATCAACTGACCACATAGCAAAGAATTGCCCGAAGAAGGGTATGGAAGGAAATAAGGGCACTAATAGTGGAAAGTTAGCTATTAGCGGTCCAGTTCAGCCGGGTAGACCAATGGCCCGCACTTTTAATATGACAGTCCAAGATGCAGTGGCATCCGGGGACGTAGTTGCAGGTATTATCCCAATCAATTACATTAATGCATATGTGCTATTTGATTCGGGTGCTACTTGTTCGTTTATAGCATGTGATTTTGCTAGACGATTAGAATTATTTCCCGAAAAGTTGCATATACCTGTGAACATTAAGGTAGCAAATGAAGAGATAATTCCTGTGAATAGTATTCATAGGAGTTGTTGCGTAGATATACGTGGATGTAAGTTATCGGTAGATTTAATACCGATAAGGTTGGGAGAATTTGATGTAATTCTCGGAATGGATTGGTTGATTAACTATGGAGCAATTATAGATTGCCAAAAGAAACGTGTGAGCATCAGGACGTTGAAGCAACCTCCTGTAGTATTCTACGGTAATAAATCACCAGGGAGATCGTGTTGTCTTACGATGACACAAACTAGAAAACTCTTTAGAAAGGGTTGCGTGGGTTACTTGTGCCATGTTGTTGAGACCCAGCGAGTGGGAACAACCATGGAACAAATACCTATAGTAAACGAATTCATGGATATATTTCCAAGTGAGTTACCGGGTTTACCACCGGATAGGGAGATCGAATTTGTAATAGACATTGTGCTAGGAGCGGCACCAGTGTCAAGGGCACCGTACCGTATGGCGCCGGTGGAAATGAAAGAGCTAATGGTTCAATTACAGGAACTGTTGGATAGGAAGTACATTCAACCAAGTGTTTCCCCATGGGGTGCACCAGTGTTGTTTGTCAAGAAGAAAGATGGATCGTTAAGACTTTGTATCGACTATCGAGAGTTGAACAAATTAACGATAAAGAATAAATACCCATTGCCCAGGATTGATGATCTCTTTGATCAGTTGAAAGGCGCAAAGTATTTTTCTAAAATAGATTTGCGGACGGGGTATCACCAGTTGAAGGTGAGGAAAGAGGATATACCAAAGACGGCATTCAGAACTCGTTATGGTCATTACGAGTTTCTGGTGATGTCATTTGGGTTAACGAATGCACCAGCTGCATTTATGGACATGATGAATAGAGTGTTCAAATCATATTTGGACAAGTTTGTGGTTGTGTTTATTGATGATATTCTAGTCTATTCAAAGACGCCAGAAGATCATGCTGAACACTTAAGATTAGTGTTGGAAACACTAAGAAAGGAGAAGTTATATGCGAAATTCACTAAATGTGAATTTTGGCTGGAGAAAGTTCAGTTTTTAGGTCATGTCATTGATCAGGAAGGGATTTCAGTGGATCCAGCAAAGGTAGAAGCAGTGATGAACTGGGAACAACCGAAAACGCTGACTGAGGTGCGGAGTTTCCTAGGGTTAGCGGGTTACTATCGAAGATTTATCCAAGATTTTTCGAAGATAGCTACCCCGTTGACTAATTTAACAAGGAAGACGATGAAATACGTATGGTAGATAAATGTGAAGACATTTTTCAAGAACTGAAGAAAAGACTAAGTAAAGCACCTGTTTTGTCATTACCAGATGACACAGGAAATTTTGTAGTATATAGTGATGCTTCGCATAGAGGGCTTGGTTGCGTGCTCATGCAGCATGGCAAAGTCATTGCGTATGCATCACGGCAGTTGAAGGATTATGAGAAAGTTTACCCTACTCATGATCTGGAACTGGCCGCGGTAGTATTTGCCCTAAAGATATGGAGGCATTAACTTTATGGGGAGAAATGTGAGATATATACAGACCATAAGAGTCTAAAGTATATCTTCACTCAGAAGGAGTTGAATATGAGACAGAGGAGATGGCTGGAGTTGATAAAGGATTACGACTGTGAAATCCTGTATCACCCTGGGAAAGCCAATGTAGTTGTCGACGCTTTAAGTAGGAAGGGTCGGGAAAAATTGTCTATGTTAACGGCTCAAAATGAGTTAATAACAGAGATGGCTAGGATGGAAATAGAAGTTAAGATGCCGAGTGAATCGGAGCATATACCTTTTACCACGAAGAGACAATCTACCATTGTAGAGAGGGTCAAGGAGGTACAACTCAAGACCGATGAGTGTAACCAAATGAAGAAGCGGTTATCCGATAAAGGAGATGATAAGTATAGTCTTGATAATGAAGGATTATTAAAATTTGAAGGAAAAATTTGGATTCCGAATGAGACGGAATTAAAGGAGCAAGTGTTACAAGAATTTCATAGTTCAAGGTACTCGATACATCCTGGTAGCACTAAGATGTATCAAGACCTTCGATAGAGTTTTTAGGTGGCCAAACATGAAAAGGGAAATAGCAGAGTATGTAAGTAGGTGTTTGACTTGTCAAAAAGTTAAGGCTGAACATCAACGACCCAGTGGCTTGCTACAGTCATTGGAGATTCCAGAATGGAAATGGGAGCATATCTCGATGGATTTCGTGGTAGGACTTCCAACAACGTCAAAAGGGTACGATTCTATTTGGGTAATAGTCGACCGATTGACAAAATCGGCTCACTTCTTACCAATTAGGGTCAAGTATAACTTAGACCAGTTAGCTAAACTTTATGTCAAGGAAGTTATTTCCAGATATGGAGTACTGATATCGATTGTGTCATATCGTGATCCACGATTCACATCGAACTTCTGGAGAAGTTTGCAAGAACAACTGGGAACATAGTTAAAGTTAAGCACGGCTTATCATCCACAAACTGATGGGCAGAGCGAGAGAACAATTCAGACGTTAGAAGACATGCTGAGGTCTTGCGTCATGGATTTCAAGGGTAGTTGGGATGATCACCTACCACTGGTAGAATTTGCTTATAACAACAGTTATCATGCAAGCATAGGTATGCCGCCTTATGAAGCTCTGTATGGAAGAAGATGCAGAACACCATTGTGTTGGGATGAGGTGGGAGAACGCCGGATGCTAGGACCAGAATTGGTGCAGCAAACAGCGGATATAGTAAGGTTAATTCGGATGCGTCTCGTCGCGGCTCAAGATAGACAGAAGAAGTATGCAGACTCACATCGATTAAATCGAGAGTTCGAAGTAGGTTCGTATGTGTTTCTGAAGGTATCTCCCTGGAAAGGAAAGATACGCTTTGAAAAGAAAGGAAAGTTAAGTCCAAGGTTTATAGGACCTTTTGAAATATTAAACCGGATGGGAGAGGTAGCTTATAAGATAGCATTACCTCCAGACCTAGAAAGAATACATAACGTGTTTCACGTATCTGTATTACGTCCGTATAAGCCGGACTATAAGCACGTAATCGAGTATGAGCCGATTCATATCGAGAAGGATTTAACATATGAAGAATCGCCGGTTTAAATCATCGATAGAAAGGAACAAGTTCTAAGAAACAAAGTAATACCATCAGTGAAGGTGTTATGGAAGAACCATGATGCTGAAGAAGCAACGTGGGAGTTAGAAGAAAAGATGAAGAAAAATTTTCCTCATTTATTTGAAGAAAAAAAACGAGATTCTGAGGACAGAATCATTATAAGGGGGGAAGAATGTAACGACCGAGAAATTCGGATTTTAATGTAAGATGATTTTATTAAATTAAATAATAATAAAATCATATTATGTGGGATATCAAGATGGTTGTCGTTTTGTAACCTATTGATATTGGAATATCGTAGTATTTGAGCTATGTGAAGGATTTAAGGTGTTTGAATTTCCAAGACGAAAATAAAAGTTTTTCCGAGAAATTTTCTAAAAAACACTATTTATCGGTATTTGCTCGGGATTTATTTTTGAATTTCTGAGAAATACGTAATGGTAGAATATTAAAGTAAGACGGATTATGTAATAATAATCTAGTTATGGAAAACGTAATATTTCGCTTGCGGACTTAAATAGAGAACGTAAGGAAAATGAAGAACTATTGCGTTAAGGAATGATGGTATGATACGTGAGTATTGTACAAGGAATGGAAACGAGTATAATACAAAGTATTATATGAGTTTGTAAGAAGAATGCATTATCGTATATAAATTCTATATGAATTAGAATACGAGAATAATACATAAACTATATGTATATGTATTATGTAATATTAATGGACTTGTAAAGATTGGTTAGGATTTTGTACAAGCCCGAGTGAATTAAGGGTTAAGGCCCAACTTATGAATTAATAAACATATGAAAGTTTGTTAAGCAAAGCCCAAGGATTCATTTAATCTAAGCCCAAGCTAAAATTCATTGGATTGTGTGATCCATGGAGCAAACCATAGTGATATGGATAAAGTGTGGTTATCAAGATAAGTGATAACCAAGATAAGTGATGACCAAGTAAAGGTGGGGCTCAAGATAAGTAATGACCAAGTAAATAAAGTAGGGACCAAGCAAAGGATATGAGTGGTGTTGGTCAATTAATGAATAGTAAGGAGGTGGATTGTGTAAAGACTAATCTACCCCAAGCCTTGCAAGTTCTATAAATAGAGAAGCATGGCAAGTCATTTGCTAGTTATTCAAATTAATCCAATCTCTCTCTCTCAAAGTGCTTAAGTGTTAGGTGAATTAAGTTGCAAGTAAGTTATTCCATAAGTCAAGAAGAAGAAGAAGCTACTTACTAAAGACTTCAAATGTAAGACTCCTTCTCCAATTATCTTCTATCTCTAACATGATAGGTTGATAAGAAAAGATTGGATTAAGGAACATGAATGATAAAAAAAGAAAGAAGTATGTATAAGTAATGAACTAAAGCCACATAAGTTGGTAATAAGTCATTTAAGATAGCATAAGTTGTAAACTTATGTGAATGCATGATGAACTTGTGATAGGTTTATTAATGAAAGTATATGTATATACATCAACTTGTAAGAACATATGTATCAAGAATACA
The DNA here is from genome assembly GCA_020205505.1 of Panax japonicus. Lineage (NCBI taxonomy): Eukaryota > Viridiplantae > Streptophyta > Magnoliopsida > Apiales > Araliaceae > Panax > Panax japonicus. The sequence continues at coordinate 56,325,906 of CM035096.1, forward strand.
TAAGTAAAGTTATATGATGAAATCATGTATGGATGATGATTAAGAACTTTAATTGTCATAAGTTATGAATGATAAGTTCATAAGTAGTTTGAAAGATATCAAGTATAAGCTTACAATGAGATAAGTTAAAATCCAACCATGAGTATAAATATTTGGAATAAGGATGTTAAGATATTCACATTAGGAATGTAATTCATTGGTAGTGTTGAACAAGTTCTAAGAACGAAGAATTGCCGGAAATCGCACGATTAGACGATAATTGTCGACTTCATAAATTTCCCGGAATGGAAGTCAAATTTTGAGTTTGAGTTCGGAAATGTTATTTTCCAATGGAGATAAGTCATGTTTGTCATTTAAGAGTTGCGAACTCTAAAATGGACGAATTCCGACTTAGAACGAAGAAACGAGCGTTTAACGTTCACGAACGTTTATCGTTTTCATTAAAAATGAACCAATAGGTGAATTTTTAGCAAACGAAGTCAAATAGATAAAATTCTTACATGAACGCGTAGATTACGTAATTTGTGAACCGTAGGCTTTTGAACGAGCCAATTCGGACTTAAAACGAAGAAGTTATGCGTCCGGGAAGTTCACAAAAATTAAAAGTTAGAAAAATTTTCTGGTGCACAGAGTTGGCGCCGCGGCGCCAACCCTAAGCTTTTTGGCCGCACCGCAGTGCTGATATCTGGGCCTCGGCTACTGCTAATTCGCGCCGCAGCCCGAGTTGTAGGAGTAATGCCCGCGCCGCAACGCCAGGCACAGAACTTGGACAATAAAGAATAAAAATGAAGGGAAAGGAAGGGGATGGTAGGAGATTGAACTAAACCTACCTTAAACAACTTAAAGTAACATTGTTGGGACATTGTTAAGACTTAAAAGTAATGAAGAATGGTTAATATAACCAAGTCGAATGAATGTAAAGTAAACGATAAGTCGAAACGCATAAGAATGAAATCTAATCTATAATTAGATTGAAATGAAGGGTAAGATATATTCAGATAAATACTTGATTATATGTGACCTAATGTAAGGCATTATGTGATCATGTATTGTAGAGACTTGAAAGACTTGAACGTAAAGTAAAATACACAGTAGCAGACGTTAAAGACAAGTATTCTAACTCTTGTTTCAGTTCAATCTGAACAAGTTTATGATGTTCATGTATCCTTTCGCATGAATTGAAGGATAATGAAGTTAAAGCCAGTTTCTTTGTCTAGACTTAACATATTGAGTGGATTATTGATAATCTGTTCATCTGTTATCAAATGTTAGTATCTTTTGTCAACTACTGATAGTTTTCAAAAGAAGACTGAATTGTTACACAAATGTTTTGTCGGTAAAACGACAGGCACGCGAGGTTGCCAAATGATTAAACGTACATATGTTTAATGGATGTAGTGTTGATCAATACAGAGTACAATAGGCTGATCACCTAGAAGTGCTCGTAAGTAATATCGGGCTTACGGACTTAGGTCCGGGTTGTCCTTTTCAAAGAAAGAATGAATACTCAAGGTCTTTGACCGGAGTGAATGTTTTACTGAATTTATTCATTGTGAAACATTTTGAAAAGAAAGATGAATTGCTATTTTGAATCATCAATAGTACTTCATAGCTATTGTTCAGTTATCGAAGATATATGATTCATATGTATCAAGCATGTTGTTATTGAAATTGTAATACTTGCTGAGCTAGTCATGCTCACTCTTGCTTGAACCATATGAATGCAGCTAAGACTAAACGTCCGGAAGGATCAAATAAGGATAAAGGAAAAGCTAAGGCAGATTATTAAGCTGTCATGTAATAGTATAGGTTTATTGTTGTAATGTAATGAATATTATGATAAGAGAACCTTTGTAATGGGTTTAGAACCTGGGAAATGTAAATATTGAATTAAATATATATAAGTTATGTTCATTCTTTGAGACTTTCAATTGAATGAATGTATGAATGTTTGTACAGTATAACACCATCTGTCGAGTTGTAAGATACCCAGATTTGGGGGCGCTACATCCGGTATGGATTTGGATTGTCTTTCAGGGTTCCCTCTTAAAAGACGAATCTGTCCTCCTGCAATGTTAGTAATAGTAGAAGAAAATTTTGAGTGTCTACAATTACTATATACGTTATATTGTTAGTACGTATGTTAGAGAAGAAGACTCAGTTGAAGTTTACAGAGGGAAAAGAAGAGAGGGAGGAAGGCTAGAGAAATTGAGAAAGGAAGTGGGGGAGAAGAAGCTTGATAATCAAAAGTATAATCTAACTCTAGGATATCATCTTCTTAATCAAAGGTAAGAGCTCAATCTCTTTCTTTAAAAGTTTAATTTTTCTCTTCCCAAAAAGTCTTCGTAAAATGTTTGTAAAAGAGGAATTGTTGATATGTATATAGTTTAGTATAATAATTGTTTGTAAAAGGTTGTTTCATGAATTTGTATGTGATTATAGAGAAATTAAGTCATGTATGTATGCAATTTGTGAAGAAAACCATATTATAGTGTTTATATGAAAATATATATGAGTATGGCTTAGTTTAAAATGAAATTAAGGTTTGATTAATTGTTAATATATATAAATTGACTATTGAATTTGATAGAGTATGTATAATCACAACCATGGTATTTTGAATTAACTGTTTTGGTTGAAAAACAAAATCTAAGTGTTGATTTTTATTGAAAACATCAAAAATGGAGTTTTGCCAAAAACATTGAAATTGTGTGTTGTAAATTTGATGTTTATGTTATTTTATGAGTAGAAACAAATTAGAAGTCTTCACAATATGTTTATATTAAGTCTATATGTGTATTACATGTTAATCAGTCTATTAGATACGAGCTTGTAGGCCAAATTAGCTTTTTCTTGTACTGTTGCCGAAGCTGTCAGTCGATACTGAAGTTTTGCGTCGTGGCACGGCCCAGCAGTACGTTACTAGCACCGCAGTGCCATCACCACGCCGCAGCGCGACTTCGTAGTGTATTCATCGCGCCGCAGCGCCATCACCACGCCGCAGCGCGACCCACAGTGTAAACTGTGGCGCCGCAGTGCGAGTTAGCAGAATGGTCTGACAGTGTACTTTTTGTACACGAAATTTTAAGAAAAATATTATGTGATGATAGTAAGACTGTAAAATATTGATTTTAGTATTTCTATACTATGAATAATTATGTTATTAAAGATTAACTTGTGTTATAACTTGATTATGTGATTAAATAATCAAACATACATGATGTATGTAGTTAGTTAAGTTTGTAAAGTGGTAGTGACTAACTATGTCATGATGACGTATATATATATATATATATATATATATATATATATATATATATATATATATATATATGTGTGTGTGTGTGTGTGTGTGTGTGTGTGTGTGTGTGTGTGTGTGTATGTGTGTGTATCTAGGGTATTGTGATTCGAATTGATTCGGTTTAGCCTACGAGCAAGGCAAGTTTTCTAATCCTTTATCTTATTGAACTAATTATTGTTTTCAATTCGATTACCTTATAATGATGCAAGCTGTCTAAACTTTGGTTTGATGTTGAACAAGTTATTCTTGTATTTCACTTGTTGTTTAGCATACATAACTAAATCGCTATGCATGTTTAGTATTCAATTCTAATTAACCTTGGCTTAGTATTGTTCAAGCAAGGTATGCTATAGTTATTCAAATTGTATGTTATTAGATTATTCCTAAAGCATGATTTTAGTTACTATGATTGATTCAATCACGATTATTCTATAGTATAATGTTATTGATTTTATTCAACTAGTCCTTTAGTTGATGTTCATTGAATTCCAAATTACCTTGAAAGCTTATCCAACCCAAACTTACTTTGGTGCGGACTTGTATTCTAAATACTAAGATGAATAACTCTTTTAATAGAGGTTTACGCTTAGCGTTGAAATGGTTGTGCACAATACATTGTACGAAGGGTTGATCCCCCTAAGTACGTGGAGTCCTTATAGTCTTATGACTGTTAAAGTTAAAGTTGAAAGATTACTTATAACTGTGGATATGATTCGTGGTCATTAGACCCTCAATGAATGTTATAATTTTCAAAAAGTTAATAGAATATATTGTTCAGTTCTATTGAGCCTAATATTGACAATTGATGTAAAAGTTTAAAGATTTACTTATTGTTATTTCAAGTGGGCCTTGTGTGCTCACTCTTGCTTGTAAAATTTCTTACAGTTAAAGTTGAAACTGGTGACGTACCTAGCACCAGTAAGGGAAAAGGAAAGATGAATAAGTATTGAAGACCTGTACTAGATTTGATAGTTTTATTATCAAACTTTGGTTTAAAGATTGTAATGAAGTTTATTTCAATTCCGCATTTGAATTATTGTTGTTAAAGGTTAGATAACATGGGAGATTTTTATTTAAGTTTAATCCTGTATGGGCAGGTTTTTATTATTCAATTTTATTATAATTGGGTAGTTAGAAATGAATGTTTTGATTAAGTGAACACCAAATCTTGAGGAAATGAAGTACCAGGATTTGGGGGTGTCACAAAGATCAGCTGCACCAAAAATGATGTGGTCCAGTCTCAAAGCAGAATGTAAAGAGGACCACACCAAGCTGCTAAGTACAAATGATGATCAAGTTTAAAGACATCCAAGCAGCTCAGCACCAACAACAACAACTACAACAACAAGAAGCCAGGGCATGAGGGGTTCTTGTCCGGAAGGACTAAATGAAGTTCCAAACCTGCTGAGCTTGAAGAGTTCCTAGCGAATTAGAGACGTTCCAAGGCTGCTGGCCTTGAAGAGTTCTTAGTGAACTGAAGTCCCAAGGCTGCTGGCCTTGAAGGAATCTTAGTGATTCAGGGTGCTGCCCTTCCTTAGTGGAAATCCTGCTAGTTGAAAGCAGAAGAGTGGATTAGGAGCTTGAGTCTCTGAACCAATTAAAACCCCTTGTGTCTTTTACCTTATGTTATTTACATTATGTCTATTAACTGCTATAATTGCTATGTATGGTTTAACTACTTACAACTGAATTAACTCGACGAACAATGTATGTACGATTATGAATATATCAATGAAGGGGATCTTTTACTTATTCCATTGTGCTTGAAAAGATTCTTATATTTGTCATATGCTAAATTATTAGTAATACAAAATAAACCAGAAAAGTATTTGAAATAAAAAGGATTTATTCAACCCCCCCCCCCTTCTAGATCTATTGTGCCTACTAGGAACTAACAAAATGCTCACTTAAAATGACAATGAATAATAACATCATAACAACTGCCAATAAATAGGCTCAATAGAACTGATTAATATTCTCTATTAATGATAATCAAGAACTGAAAACAGAATTTGAAATATATCTGAGAGTCACAAGACCATGAACTATGTCCAAGGTTATAAGTATTCTTTCAACTTAAACCTAAACAGTCATAAGACTGTAGGGACTTCCCATACTTAGGGGGATCAGCCCTTCGTACCATATATTGTGCACAAACATCTAAACGCTTCGCGTAAATTATCCCCTATAATAGGGTTGTTCATCTCAGTTTTTAGAATACAAGTCTGCACCAAAATAAGTTTGGTTAGGATAAGTTTCAAGGGTAATTTAGAGTTCTACAAACATCAACTAAGGATTAGTTAAATCAAAGGTGTAATAAAAATTCATGGATTTGATAAACAACGAAGTATGAAATAACCATGGATTATAAGTGATTAAACATCACGCATCAAAATCATGCTTTAGAAATAAACTGGAAAGCATTGAAAAGTAAATTAAACCTTGTTTGAACAATGATAATAAGAAGGTTACATATGTTGACAATAAGGAAACAATTTAGGAACTTTGTTCAATGGTTTGTAACATAAAACATAAATAAGATTCAAGAGCTTAATAAATGATTAAGTAACTTGTGAAATCTTAAAAGTATAATATGATAGCAAAAAGTAAACTTTGCTGAATAATAAAATAGCAAAGGTTAAGTAACTTGCATGAACGTAGTCAAGTTAGGATACATAAGAGTAAGATTAAGAACTTGCTCAATTGTAAACAAGATAGGGTAAACTCAAATAGAGATTGAAGTTTGAAAACTTGCCTTGCATGTAAGTTAAATCGTATAACTTGATTCTCAATATCTTAGACACATGTCATCATGACATAATTAGTTACTACATGTTCTCAGTACATAATTAAGTATCTATTTCATGTACGACTTGTAGTCTTAGGTTCAACTACTTGATTAAACCATAACTCTTCAATTATCACATAATTCATTAATTGTTAATAATATTTTTCATACTTGGTACTATAACACCACAATATGATAATAATCACATTTTTATGATCATAACATCATACTATATTAACAATTACACAATTATAATAAAAATCAAATTTTTTGGCCAAACTGCTAACTGGCGCTGCAGCGCCCCAGTTTGTATTTGGAATGGCGCTGCGGCGCTTACTTGGCGCTGTCGCGCGAGATAAAACCCTATAATTGGCGCTACAGCGATCTCGGCGTTGCAGCTAACCTATTTATTCATATAATCGGTTTTACAGCGCTGGTACATGTCAACATGCACTGAGTGGCACTGCAGCGCTGGAATTGTACTATGGGACGGCGTTGCAGAACCGAAGAACAGTTCCAAGCAGACAATGTTCATAAAGAACACAAAACAAAGCCAAATTGCCCTACAAGCTACTTTCTAACAACAAATTTAGCATACATAAAATACATAAACTTTACAGAAACATAAATTAATTATTCTAACATGTTTCTAATCATAAAAATAGTATAAACAACAAATTTAAAACCTCTAATTTCACTGTTCTTGCTAATACTTCACTTTTAGACATTTTTAGCGAAACACATTATTGTAAATTCGTCTTTTAACCAAAATAGTTACTTTAAATTGTTTTGTCTTCGTTTCTTCATGTATTTTCTTAATTAATAGTCAATTTATACATTAAACTATGAATTGAATATAAATTTTGACTCTAAAATAAGCCATACTCATATATATTTCACTATAATATAATTTTCTTCATATATATCATATTTACATGGATTAAATGACTCTAAATCATATACTAAACATATAAAATAGTTTATCAACAAATTATTATATATACAAATTATATAATCACAATTAACTACCCATATAATTTGTACAGAGAATTTTTCATACAAAAGAAAACTAGAACTTTAGAAGGTAGAATTATACCTTTGATTGCTTATTTAAGTTAGCTAGGAGATAAGATTACCCTCTCCTTCTTCCTTGGTTCTCAAAACTACAACACTTTTCTTCTTTCTTCTCTCTTTTCTCTCTTTCTCTCCATTTTCTTCTCTATTCTTCCTATCTTCTGTTCTTAGGCTTAAGCCAAAACTTTTAACGTAAAATAAAACAGACGCAAAAATAAAAACGGACAAGTATCTAATACCCCTACTAAATATTATATCAGTTATCTTTTATTTTAAATTTAAAAACCATAAGGCCTTGTTTGGCAAAGCTAATTATAAATAATGACTTAATCTCCTTAAGCCGTGTGTTAGTTCCTAGAGGGCACACAATAGATCTAGAATGGGGATTTGAATAGATCCCTTTTATTTTTATTATTTCAAAAATCTTTTCCATTTTAGTTTGAATTGCTAAGTAAATAGCAGATGACAAACTTAAGAATTATTTCAAACACAGCGGAATAAGTTAAGGTTCCCCTTCATAGATGTTATGTTGACCATTTTTCTAGAGTTAGTTTAGATGTAAGTAGTTATCATGTTAATAGCAGTTATAGCAGTTATAGATTCATAATGTAAATGACAGTATGTAAAAGACACAAGGGATTTTAAGTTGTTCAGAGACTCAAGCTCCTAATCCACTCTTCTGCTTCAACAAGCAGAGATTCCACTAAGGAAGTCTTTACATCTTTGAATCGCTAGTATTCCTTCAAATCCAGCAGACTTGGAACTTCAGTTCATTGAGAACTCTTCAAGGCCTATAGCTTTGGAACTCAGTTTAGTCCCTTGGACAAGGAGCCTTCTGGCCCTGGCATCTTGTTGTTGTTGTTGTTGGTGCTGAGCTGCTAAGATGAATTTAAGCTTATGAATCCTTGATACTTAGCAGCTTGTTGTGATCCTCTTTGGATTCTACATTGAGACTGGATCACCATTGGATGGATTGCTAAGTTGTTCATGAAGTTCGATCTCTGAGTACTTAGCAGTTTGTCCCTTCTTCTTTGGTGCAGCTGATCTGATCTCAGTCTGCACACCTTCACCACTTGAGGTTTGCTAAGTCTTTACACTTTTGATAGACTCTATCTGGCATTTAGCATCCTCTGAACCTTGGTTGGCTTGTGTACAGATTTGGTTCTGTAATTGTTCTTCTTTAGCTCTTGGTGGTTCATGGTGATTCGTAGACTGGCTCTTTGAATCTTCTATCTGATATGCCAATATCTTGAATGTTATTTTCTTGGCCTTCTCGACTCTCAGCTTGGATGACATTCTTAATGGCATTCTCATCGTTGTTGAGTGAAGCCTTTTTCTGTTAAAGCTTTTCTCTTATCTTGCTTCACTTATACTCTCATAATCTCACTGCCACTGAGACATATTATATTTTGCTCTGTAGAATTCGTAGAGTCAATAACTTGTCAGAAACCAACTTCTTCTCTGTAGCGCCCCCAAATCCGGGTATCTTACAACCCGACAGATGGTGCTATACTGTACAAACATTCACACATTTATTCAATTGAAAGTCTCAAAGAATGAACATAACTTATATATATTTAATTCAATATTTACATTTTCCAGGTTCTAAACCGATTACAAAGGTTCTCTTGTCATAATATTCATTACATTACAATAATAGACCTATACTATTACATGACAGCTTAATAATCTGGCTTAGCTTCTCCTTTATTCTTATTTGATCCTTCAGGACGTTCAGTCTTAGCTGCATTCATATGATTTAAGCAAGAGTGAGCATGACTAGCTCAGCAAGTATAACAATTTCAATAACAACAAGCTTGATACATATGAATCATATATCTTCGATAACTGAACAATAGCTATGAAGTACTATTGATGATTCAAAATAGCAATTCATCTTTACTTTCAAAATGTTTCATAATGAATAAATTCAGTAAAACATTCACCCCGGTCAAAGACCTTGAGCATTCATTCTTTCTTTGAAAAGGACAACCCGGACCTAAGTCCGTAAGCCCGATATTACTTACGAGCACTTCTAGGTGATCAGCCTATTGTACTCTGTATTGATCAATACTACATCCATTAAACGTATGTACGTTTAATCATTTGGCAACCTCGCGTGCCTGTCGTTTTATCGACAAAACATTTGTTTTAACAATTCAGTCTTCTTTTGAAAACTGTCAGTAGTTGACAAAAGATACTAACATTTGATAACAGATGAACAGATTATCAATAATCCACTCAATATGTTAAGTCTAGCCAAAGAAACTGGCTTTAACTCCATCATACTTCAATTCATGCGAAAGGATACATGAACATCATAAACTTGTTCAGATTGCACTGAAACAAGAGTTAGAATACTTGCCTTTAGCGTCTGCTACTGTGTATTTTACTTTACGTTCAAGTCTTTCAAGTCTCAACAATACATGATCACATAATGCCTTACATTAGGTCACATATAATCAAGTATGTATCTGAATATATCTTACCCTGCATTTCCAATCTAATTATAGATTAAATTTCATTCTTATGCGTTTCGACTTATCGTTTGCTTTACATCCATTCGACTTGGTTATATTAACCATTCTTCATTACTTTTAAGTCTTAACAATGTCCCAACAATGTTACTTTAAGTTGTTTAAGGTAGGTTTAGTTCAATCTCTTACCATCCCCTTCTTTTCCCTTCATTTTTATTCTTTACTGTCTAAGTTCTGTGCCTGGCGCCGCGGCGCGGGCATTACTCTTGCAACTCGAGCTGCGGCGCGAGTTAGCAGTAGCCGAGTCCCAGATGTCACGCTGCGGCGCGGCCAAAAAGCTTAAGGTTGGCGCCGCGGCGCCAACTCTGTGCACCAGAAAATTTTTCTAACTTTTAACTTTTGTGAACTTCCCGGACGCATAACATCTTCGTTTTAAGTCCGAATTGGTTCGTTCAAAAGCCTACGGTTCATAAATTATGTAATCTACGCATTCATGCAAGAATTTTATCTATTTGACTTCGTTTGCTAAAAATTCACCTATTGGCTCATTTTTAACGAAAACGATAAACGTTCGTGAACGTTAAACGCTCGTTTCTTCGTTCTAAGTCGGAATTCGTCCATTTTCGAGTCCGCAACTCTTAAATGACAAACATGACTTTTCTCCATGGGAAAATAACATTTCCAAACTTAAAATCAAAATTTGACTTCCATTCCGGGAAATTTACGAATTCGACGATTATCGTCTAATCGTGCGATTTCCGGCAATTCTTCGTTTCTTAGAACTTGTTCAACACTACCAATGAATTACATTCATAATGTGAACATCTTAACATCCTTATTCCAAATATTTATACTCATGGTTGGATTTTAACTTATCTCATTGTAAGCTTATACTTGATAACTTTCAAACTACTTATGAACTTATCATTCATAACTTATGACAATTAAAGTTCTTAATCATCATCCATACATGATTTCATCGTATAACTTTAATTATGTATTCTTGATACATATTTTCTTACAAGATGATGTATATACATATACTTTCATTAATAAACCTATCACAAGTTCATCATGCATTTACATAAGTTTACAACTTATGCTATCTTAAATGACTTATTACCAACTTATGTGGCTTAAGTTCATTACTTAGACATACTTCTTTCTTTTTTTATCATTCATGTTCCTTAATCCAAGCTTTTCTTATCAACCTATCATGTTAGAGATAGAAGATAATTGGAGAAGGAGTCTTACATTTGAAGTCTTTAGTAAGTAGCTTCTTCTTCTTCTTGACTTATGGAATACTTACTTGTAACTTAATCTTCCTAACAATTAAGCACTTTGAAAGAGAGTGTTTGGATTAATTTGAATAACTAGCAAATGACTTGCCAACCTTCACTATTTATAGAATTCCTAAGGTTAGGGCAATTTAGTCAATTCCATCATCCCACCTCCTTTTGCACCTCCTTACTATTCATTACTTGCAAGGCACAAAACCTATCCCTTGCTTGGTCATTACTTATCTTGAGCACCACCTTTACTTGGTCATCACTTATCTTGGTTATTACTTATCTTGATAACCACACTTTATCCATATCACTATGGTTTTCTCCATGGATCACACAATCCAATGAACTTTAGTTTGGGCTTAGATTAAATGAACATTGGGCTTTGCTTAATAAACCTTCATATGTTTATTAATTCAAAAGTTGGGCCTTAACCCTTAATTCACTTGGGCTTGTACAAAATCCTAACCAATCTTTACAAGTCCATTAATATTACATAATACATATACATATAGTTTATGTATTATTCTCGTATTCTAATTCATATAGAATTTATATACGATAATGCATTCTTCTTACAAACTCATATAATACTTGGTATTATACTCGTTTCCATTCTTTGTACAATACTCACGTATCATACCATCATTCCTTAACGAAATAGTTCTTCATTTTCCTTACGTTCTCAATTTAAGTCCGCAAGCGAAATATTACGTTTTCCATAACTAGATTATTATTACATAATCCGTCTTACTTTAATATTCTACCATTACGTATTTCTCGGAAATTCAAAAATAAATCCCGAGCAAATACCGATGAATAGTTTTTTTCAGAAAATTTCTCGGAAAACATTTATTTTCGTCTTGGAAATTCAAACACATTAAATCCTTCACATAACTCAAATACTACGATATTTCAATATCAATAGGTTACAAAACGACAACCATCTTGATATCCCACATAATATGATTTTATTATTATTTAATCTAATAAAATCATCTTACATTAAAATCCGAATTTCTCGGTCGTTACATTCTTCCCCCTTATAAAGATTCTGTCCTCAGAATCTCGTTTTTTTTTTCAAATAAATGAGGAAAATTTTTCTTCATCTTTTCTTCTAACTCCCACGTTGCTTCTTCAGCATCATGGTTCTTCCATAACACCTTCACTGATGGTATTACTTTGTTCCTCAAAACTTGTTCTTTTCTATCGATGATTTGAACTGGCGATTCTTCATATGATAAATCCTTCTCGATATGAATCGGCTCATACTCAATTACGTGCTTATAGTCCGGCTTATACGGACGTAATACAGATACGTGAAACACGTTATGTATTCTTTCTAGGTCTGGAGGTAATGCTACCTTATAAGCTACCTCTCCCACCCGGTTTAATATTTCAAAAGGTCCTATAAATCTTGGACTTAACTTTCCTTTCTTTCCAAAGCGTATCTTTCCTTTCCAGGGAGATACCTTCAGAAACACATACGAACCTACTTCGAACTCTCAATTTAATCGATGTGAGTCCGCATACTTCTTCTGTCTGTCTTGAGCCGTGACGAGACGCATCTGAATTAACCTTACTATATCCGCTGTTTGCTGCACCAATTCTGGTCCTAGCATCCGGCGTTCTCCCACCTCATCCCAACACAATGATGTTCTGCATCTTCTTCCATACAGAGCTTCATAAGGCGGCATACCTATGCTTGCATGATAACTGTTGTTATAAGCAAATTCTACCAGTGGTAGGTGATCATCCCAACTACCCTTGAAATCCATGACGCAAGACCTTAGCATGTCTTCTAACGTCTGAATTGTTCTCTCGCTCTGCCCATCAGTTTGTGGATGATAAGCCGTGCTTAACTTTAACTGTGTTCCCAGCTGTTCTTGCAAACTTCTCTAGAAGTTCGATGTGAATCGTGGATCACGATCTGACACAATCGATATCGGTACTCCATGTCTGGAAATAACTTCCTTGACATAAAGTTTAGCTAACTGGTCTAAGTTATACTTGACCCTAATTGGTAAGAAGTGAGCCGATTTCGTCAATCGGTCGACTATTACCCAAATAGAATCATACCCTTTTGACGTTGTTGGAAGTCCTACCACGAAATCCATCGAGATATGCTCCCATTTCCATTCTGGAATCTCCAATGACTGTAGCAAGCCACTGGGTCGTTGATGTTCGACCTTAACTTTTTGACAAGTCAAACACCTACTTACATACTCTGCTATTTCCCTTTTCATGTTTGGCCACCAAAAACTCTGTCGAAGGTCTTGATACATCTTAGTGCTACCAGGATGTATCGAGTACCTTGAACTATGAGCTTCTTATAACACTTGCTCCTTTAATTCTGTCTCATTCGGAATCCAAATTCTTCCTTCAAATCTTAATAATCCTTCATTATCAAGACTATACTTATCATCTCCTTTATCGGATAACCGCTTCTTCATTTGGTTACACTCATCAGTCTTGAGTTGTACCTCCTTGACCCTCTCTACAATGGTAGATTGTCTCTCCATGGTAAAAAGTATCTGTCCCGATTCACTCGGCATCTTCACTTCTATTTCCATCCTAGCCATCTCTGTTATTAACTCATTTTGAGCCGTTAACATAGACAACTTTTCCCGACCCTTCCTACTTAAGGCGTCGGCAACTACATTGGCTTTCCCAGGGTGATACAGGATTTCATAGTCGTAATCCTTTATCAACTCCAGCCATCTCCTCTGTCTAATATTCAACTCCTTCTGAGTGAAGATATACTTTAGACTCTTATGGTCTGTATATATCTCACATTTCTCCCCATAAAGATAATGCCTCAATATCTTTGGGGCAAATACAACCGCGGCCAGTTCCAGATCATGAGTAGGGTAAAATTTCTCATAATCCTTCAACTGCCGTGATGCATACGCAATAACTTTGCCATGCTGCATGAGCACGCAACCAAGCCCTCTATGTGAAGCATCACTATATACTACAAAATTTCCTGTGTCATCTGGCAATGACAAAACAGGTGCTTTACTTAGTCTTTTCTTTAGTTCTTGAAAACAGTCTTCACATTTATCTGTCCATACGTATTTCACTGTCTTCCTTGTTAAATTAGTCAACGGGGTAGCTATCTTCGAAAAATCTTGGATAAATCTTCGATAGTAACCCGCTAACCCTAGGAAACTCCGCACCTCAGTCGGCGTTTTTGGTTGTTCCCAGTTCATCACTGCTTCTACCTTTGCTGGATCCACTGAAATCCCTTCCTGATCAATGACATGACCTAAAAACTGAACTTTCTCCAGCCAAAATTCACACTTAGTGAATTTCGCATATAACTTCTCCTTTCTTAGTGTTTCCAACACTAATCTTAAGTGTTCAGCATGATTTTCTGGCGTCTTTGAATAGACTAGAATATCATCAATAAACACAACCACAAACTTGTCCAAATATGATTTGAACACTCTGTTCATCATGTCCATAAATGCAGCTGGTGCATTCGTCAACCCAAATGACATCACCAGAAACTCGTAATGACCATAACGAGTTCTGAATGCCGTCTTTGGTATATCCTCTTTCCTCACCTTCAACTGGTGATACCCCGTCCGCAAATCTATTTTAGAAAAATACTTTTCCCCTTTCAACTGATCAAACAGATCATCAATCCTGGACAATGGGTATTTATTCTTTATCGTTAATTTGTTCAACTCTCGATAGTCGATACAAAGTCTTAACGATCCATCTTTCTTCTTGACAAACAACACTGGTGCACCCCACGGGGAAACACTTGGTTGAATGTACTTCCTATCCAACAGTTCTTGTAATTGAACCATTAGCTCTTTCATTTCCACCGGCGCCATACGATACGGTGCCCTTGACATTGGTGTCGCTCCTGGCACAATGTCTATTACAAATTCGATCTCCCTATCCGGTGGTAAACCCGGTAACTCACTTGGAAATACATCCTTGAATTCGTTTACTATAGGTATTTGTTCCATGGTTGTTCCCACTCGCTGGGTATCAACAACATGGCACAAGTAACCAACACATCCTTTTCTTAAGAGTTTTCTAGTTTGTGTCATCGTAAGACAACACGATCTCCCCAGTGATTTATTACCGTAGAATACTACAGGAGGTTGCTTCAACGTCCTGATGCTCACACGTTTCTTTTGGCAATCTATAATTGCCCCATGGTTAATCAACCAATCCATTCCGAGAATTACATCGAATTCTCCCAACTTTATCGGTATTAAATCTACCGATAACTTACATCCACGTATATCTACGCAACAACTCCTATGAATATTATCCACAGGAATTATCTCTTCATTTGCTACCTTAATGTTCACAGGTATAGGAAACTTTTCGGGAAATAATTCTAATCGTCTAGCAAAATCACATGCTATAAACGAACAAGTAGCACCTGAATCAAATAGCACATATGCATTAATGTTATTGATTGGGATAATACCTGCAACTACGTCTCCGGATGCCACCGCATCTTAGACTGTCATATTAAAAGTGCGGGCCATTGGTCTACTAGGCTGAGCTGGACCGCTAATAGCTAACTTCCCACTATTAGTGCCCTTATTTCCTTCCATACCCTTCTTCGGGCAATTCTTTGCTATGTGGTCAGTTGATCCACATACAAAACATCCGTGATTTTTCTTCGGATTTGGACAGTTAGGCGAAATGTGCCCGTCCTGTCCACAATTATAACATACGGCCTTTCCTTTGAGACAGACTCCCAAGTGAGTCTTTCTGCAGGTTTTACAGGCCTCCATCCTCCTTTTTGAATCGCCTTGTTTCACTCCGGTATTCCCAGAGTTAAAACCCTTTCTTTTCTGACCGTCGCCACTACCACTGGCTCCTTCGGTCTTAATTCCCCCATCAACTCTCCCTTTATTTTTCTTATCTTTGTGGTACTGGCTTAAAGCCTCATTCCCACCTTCGGCTATTATTGCCTTCTCTAATATGGTTCCAAAGGAAGTACTTTGGAACACAGAGATTCGGCTATAGAGCCAGGGTTTTAAGCCCTGCTCGAATCTTCTAGCCTTTCTCACTTCAATGTCCACTTGATGTGGAGCAAATCGTGCCAGTTCATTAAACTTGGCGGCATACTGGGGAACTGTCATATCCCCTTGTTTCAATTCCAGAAACCTCATTTCCATTCTCCCTTGCATACTCGTTGAAAATAATTCTCGAAGAAAATCTCCTTAAATCTCACCCACGTTAGGTTTCCTATTTCGGCCCTAGCCTGGTTTGCCTCCCACCAGAAGTTGGCCTCTCCTTTCATCAAATAGGTTGCAAAGGCAACCTTTTGACCCTCCTCCACATTTGTAATTACAAATGCTTTCTCAATTTCTTTCACCCAAGTTTGGGCTTCTATAGGGTCCGTAGTTCCCTTGAACTCCGGCGGACCTACACTTTTAAAGTCCTTAAAAGTAGTAGCTCGTACTACTCCAGGAATTACAGGTACATTAGCCCCCGTTCTATTAAATGCAGCTGTTAAAAGATTAACGAACTCTTGCATTGGATTAACCGGACCACCTTCCGGTTGGTTAACATTAGTTTCTTGATTTCGTTGTCCCCTTCTTGGCGGCATTTCGCTGTTAAGAAAACAACACATCATTATTACTTTCTCCTTGTGATTTAGTTATTATTTGTAATAAAACAATAACTCATACTCATTACTCAATATGTTCCATAAAAAAGGCTTATATTAATTAATAACTTGTAGTATAACACTACATTGTTTACATCATTCAGCCTTAGCTGATTACATTACCATCCCGCAATTACTTTCCAAAAATTGGGATTTACAAAAGACTACCCTTGTTTATACAAAAGAGGGTTTTACGTCACTACTAGATACATAATATTTACATATCTACGCTACTCTAGCTATTGCTAGATTACATCTGCCGTAAGGCATTCTCAAAATCTTTGTTGGCCAGACCGGCAATAACATCCCGACTGATGGTATGTCGTGTCTGTCCCGCCTTTACCGGATACCCAGCCACTTGCTGCTGGAAATCCACATGAGAACTCCTATGTATATAGGACATCCTCTCCAATCTCCTCTGTTTAGTCTTTAGCTCTTGCTTGAGCTCAAAGACTTCACATTTCAGCTCTCGGACCTTGTCCTTAGCTAAAACTCGATCATCGTGTTCCTCCTCCCACATTCCCTCCATGCTAAGCTTGTCCTCACGGACAGCTTGGAGTTCCACTTTCAACTCCTTTACCTCCTGGCAATAATGGACATTCCTATCCAATACCGCCATAAACAATGCTTTCATCGAATCCCCCGTAGACATCTCCTCTGCGGGTGGAACTTGGTCAAAGGACATTACGTCCACCTCCTCCTCTAGCATGCCATCAAAAATAGACATATAGTCTAAATTGTCCGAGTCTCCAGACTCTATTGCTACTACTTCTGGCTCTATCGCTACGGGATTTGGTAGTATCTCTACCCGATTAACCGAATCCTCGCTTACAACGTGTATATTTCTATAAATATCATTTTCTCCTGACATCTACAATAAAACAATACAGTTTGATTAGTACATGTCAGTAACATAAATAAAAACACATAACATACTATAATGCATTTTTATAAGGTTATCTTTCTTCTTTTACTTCTTTATTAAGGTTATGACTTAAGGTTCTAATTCCCTCTAAGTTTTATAACCTAAGCTCTGATACCAACTTGTAGCACCCCCAAATCCGGGTATCTTACAACCCGACAGATGGTGCTATACTGTACAGACATTCACACATTCATTCAATTGAAAGTCTCAAAGAATGAACATAACTTATATATATTTAATTCAATATTTACATTTCCCAGGTTCTAAACCGATTACAAAGGTTCTCTTGTCATAATATTCATTACATTACAACAATAGACCTATACTATTACATGACAGCTTAACAATCTGCCTTAGCTTTTCCTTTATTCTTATTTGATCCTTCAGGACGTTCAGTCTTAGCTGCATTCATATGATTTAAGCAAGAGTGAGCATGACTAGCTCAGCAAGTATAACAATTTCAATAACAACAAGCTTGATACATATGAATCATATATCTTCGATAACTGAACAATAGCTATGAAGTACTATTGATGATTCAAAATAGCAATTCATCTTTACTTTCAAAATGTTTCACAATGAATAAATTCAGTAAAACATTCACCCCGGTCAAAGACCTTGAGCATTCATTCTTTCTTTGAAAAGGACAACCCAGACCTAAGTCCGTAAGCCCGATATTACTTACGAGCACTTCTAGGTGATCAGCCTATTGTACTCTGTATTGATCAATACTACATCCATTAAACGTATGTACGTTTAATCATTTGGCAACCTCGCGTGCCTGTCGTTTTATCGACAAAACATTTGTTTTAACAATTCAGTCTTCTTTTGAAAACTGTCAGTAGTTGACAAAAGATACTAACATTTGATAACAGATGAACAGATTATCAATAATCCACTCAATATGTTAAGTCTAGCCAAAGAAACTGGCTTTAACTCCATCATACTTCAATTCATGCGAAAGGATACATGAACATCATAAACTTGTTCAGATTGCACTGAAACAAGAGTTAGAATACTTGCCTTTAGCGTCTGCTACTGTGTATTTTACTTTACGTTCAAGTCTTTCAAGTCTCAACAATACATGATCACATAATGCCTTACATTAGGTCACATATAATCAAGTATGTATCTGAATATATCTGAATGTATCAGTTATCTTTTATTTTAAATTTAAAAACCATAAGGCCTTGTTTGGCAAAGCTAATTATAAATAATGACTTAATCTCCTTAAGCCGTGTGTTAGTTCCTAGAGGGCACACAATAGATCTAGAATGGGGATTTGAATAGATCCCTTTTATTTTTATTATTTCAAAAATCTTTTCCATTTTAGTTTGAATTGCTAAGTAAATAGCAGATGACAAACTTAAGAATTATTTCAAACACAGCGGAATAAGTTAAGGTTCCCCTTCATAGATGTTATGTTGACCATTTTTCTAGAGTTAGTTTAGATGTAAGTAGTTATCATGTTAATAGCAGTTATAGCAGTTATAGATTCATAATGTAAATGACAGTATGTAAAAGACACAAGGGATTTTAAGTTGTTCAGAGACTCAAGCTCCTAATCCACTCTTCTGCTTCAACAAGCAGAGATTCCACTAAGGAAGTCTTTACATCTTTGAATCGCTAGTATTCCTTCAAATCCAGCAGACTTGGAACTTCAGTTCATTGAGAACTCTTCAAGGCCTATAGCTTTGGAACTCAGTTTAGTCCCTTGGACAAGGAGCCTTATGGCCCTGGCATCTTGTTGTTGTTGTTGTTGGTGCTGAGCTGCTAAGATGAATTTAAGCTTATGAATCCTTGATACTTAGCAGCTTGTTGTGATCCTCTTTGGATTCTACATTGAGACTGGATCACCATTGGATGGATTGCTAAGTTGTTCATGAAGTTCGATCTCTGAGTACTTAGCAGTTTGTCCCTTCTTCTTTGGTGCAGCTGATCTGATCTCAGTCTGCACACCTTCACCACTTGAGGTTTGCTAAGTCTTTACACTTTTGATAGACTCTATCTGGCATTTAGCATCCTCTGAACCTTGGTTGGCTTGTGTACAGATTTGGTTCTGTAATTGTTCTTCTTTAGCTCTTGGTGGTTCATGGTGATTCGTAGACTGGCTCTTTGAATCTTCTATCTGATATGCCAATATCTTGAATGTTATTTTCTTGGCCTTCTCGACTCTCAGCTTGGATGACATTCTTAATGGCATTCTCATCGTTATTGAGTGAAGCCTTTTTCTGTTAAAGCTTTTCTCTTATCTTGCTTCACTTATACTCTCATAATCTCACTGCCACTGAGACATATTATATTTTGCTCTGTAGAATTCGTAGAGTCAATAACTTGTCAGAAACCAACTTCTTCTCTGTAGCGCCCCCAAATCCGGGTATCTTACAACCCGACAGATGGTGCTATACTGTACAAACATTCACACATTTATTCAATTGAAAGTCTCAAAGAATGAACATAACTTATATATATTTAATTCAATATTTACATTTTCCAGGTTCTAAACCGATTACAAAGGTTCTCTTGTCATAATATTCATTACATTACAATAATAGACCTATACTATTACATGACAGCTTAATAATCTGGCTTAGCTTTTCCTTTATTCTTATTTGATCCTTCAGGACGTTCAGTCTTAGCTGCATTCATATGATTTAAGCAAGAGTGAGCATGACTAGCTCAGCAAGTATAACAATTTCAATAACAACAAGCTTGATACATATGAATCATATATCTTCGATAACTGAACAATAGCTATGAAGTACTATTGATGATTCAAAATAGCAATTCATCTTTACTTTCAAAATGTTTCATAATGAATAAATTCAGTAAAACATTCACCCCGGTCAAAGACCTTGAGCATTCATTCTTTCTTTGAAAAGGACAACCCGGACCTAAGTCCGTAAGCCCGATATTACTTACGAGCACTTCTAGGTGATCAGCCTATTGTACTCTGTATTGATCAATACTACATCCATTAAACGTATGTACGTTTAATCATTTGGCAACCTCGCGTGCCTGTCGTTTTATCGACAAAACATTTGTTTTAACAATTCAGTCTTCTTTTGAAAACTGTCAGTAGTTGACAAAAGATACTAACATTTGATAACAGATGAACAGATTATCAATAATCCACTCAATATGTTAAGTCTAGCCAAAGAAACTGGCTTTAACTCCATCATACTTCAATTCATGCGAAAGGATACATGAACATCATAAACTTGTTCAGATTGCACTGAAACAAGAGTTAGAATACTTGCCTTTAGCGTCTGCTACTGTGTATTTTACTTTACGTTCAAGTCTTTCAAGTCTCAACAATACATGATCACATAATGCCTTACATTAGGTCACATATAATCAAGTATGTATCTGAATATATCTTACCCTGCATTTCCAATCTAATTATAGATTAAATTTCATTCTTATGCGTTTCGACTTATCGTTTGCTTTACATCCATTCGACTTGGTTATATTAACCATTCTTCATTACTTTTAAGTCTTAACAATGTCCCAACAATGTTACTTTAAGTTGTTTAAGGTAGGTTTAGTTCAATCTCTTACCATCCCCTTCTTTTCCCTTCATTTTTATTCTTTACTGTCTAAGTTCTGTGCCTGGCGCCGCGGCGCGGGCATTACTCTTGCAACTCGAGCTGCGGCGCGAGTTAGCAGTAGCCGAGTCCCAGATGTCGCGCTGCGGCGCGGCCAAAAAGCTTAAGGTTGGGGCCGCGGCGCCAACTCTGTGCACCAGAAAATTTTTCTAACTTTTAACTTTTGTGAACTTCCCGGACGCATAACATCTTCGTTTTAAGTCCGAATTGGTTCGTTCAAAAGCCTACGGTTCATAAATTATGTAATCTACACATTCATGCAAGAATTTTATCTATTTGACTTCGTTTGCTAAAAATTCACCTATTGGCTCATTTTTAACGAAAACGATAAACGTTCGTGAACGTTAAACGCTCGTTTCTTCGTTCTAAGTCGGAATTCGTCCATTTTCGAGTCCGCAACTCTTAAATGACAAACATGACTTTTCTCCATGGGAAAATAACATTTCCAAACTTAAACTCAAAATTTGACTTCCATTCCGGGAAATTTACGAATTCGACGATTATCGTCTAATCGTGCGATTTCCGGCAATTCTTCGTTTCTTAGAACTTGTTCAACACTACCAATGAATTACATTCATAATGTGAACATCTTAACATCCTTATTCCAAATATTTATACTCATGGTTGGATTTTAACTTATCTCATTGTAAGCTTATACTTGATAACTTTCAAACTACTTATGAACTTATCATTCATAACTTATGACAATTAAAGTTCTTAATCATCATCCATACATGATTTCATCGTATAACTTTAATTATGTATTCTTGATACATATTTTCTTACAAGATGATGTATATACATATACTTTCATTAATAAACCTATCACAAGTTCATCATGCATTTACATAAGTTTACAACTTATGCTATCTTAAATGACTTATTACCAACTTATGTGGCTTAAGTTCATTACTTAGACATACTTCTTTCTTTTTTTATCATTCATGTTCCTTAATCCAAAGCTTTTCTTATCAACCTATCATGTTAGAGATAGAAGATAATTGGAGAAGGAGTCTTACATTTGAAGTCTTTAGTAAGTAGCTTCTTCTTCTTCTTGACTTATGGAATACTTACTTGTAACTTAATCTTCCTAACAATTAAGCACTTTGAAAGAGAGTGTTTGGATTAATTTGAATAACTAGCAAATGACTTGCCAACCTTCACTATTTATAGAATTCCTAAGGTTAGGGCAATTTAGTCAATTCCATCATCCCACCTCCTTTTGCACCTCCTTACTATTCATTACTTGCAAGGCACAAAACCTATCCCTTGCTTGGTCATTACTTATCTTGAGCACCACCTTTACTTGGTCATCACTTATCTTGGTTATTACTTATCTTGATAACCACACTTTATCCATATCACTATGGTTTTCTCCATGGATCACACAATCCAATGAACTTTAGTTTGGGCTTAGATTAAATGAACATTGGGCTTTGCTTAATAAACCTTCATATGTTTATTAATTCAAAAGTTGGGCCTTAACCCTTAATTCACTTGGGCTTGTACAAAATCCTAACCAATCTTTACAAGTCCATTTACATAATACATATACATATAGTTTATGTATTATTCTCGTATTCTAATTCATATAGAATTTATATACGATAATGCATTCTTCTTACAAACTCATATAATACTTGGTATTATACTCGTTTCCATTCTTTGTACAATACTCACGTATCATACCATCATTCCTTAACGAATATACGTTCTTCATTTTCCTTACGTTCTCAATTTAAGTCCGCAAGCGAAATATTACGTTTTCCATAACTAGATTATTATTACATAATCCGTCTTACTTTAATATTCTACCATTACGTATTTCTCGGAAATTCAAAAATAAATCCCGAGCAAATACCGATGAATAGTTTTTTTCAGAAAATTTCTCGGAAAACATTTATTTTCGTCTTGGAAATTCAAACACATTAAATCCTTCACATAACTCAAATACTACGATATTTCAATATCAATAGGTTACAAAACGACAACCATCTTGATATCCCACATAATATGATTTTATTATTATTTAATCTAATAAAATCATCTTACATTAAAATCCGAATTTCTCAGTCGTTACATTCTCCTTATAAGCTTCTGCTGTTAAATAGCCTTTCATAAGCTTCCCGTTGGATTATAGTCGTTGGAAGCTATTTGAATTTATTCGAAGATCTCGAGTTAATTGGTGTAGACTGCAGATGTTGCATGACATCCCATTTTCACATTTCTGACACTATAGTCTACTATCTCACCTACCCCATCAGAAATGTCACTTTAGTGTGTTAGGCTGGTAGTCACCTTTATTTCTTCTTTCTGATTCCTCGATCAAAACATCAGGAGTTGTCCATCTTCATCGATACTTTCAATACACAACGTTCGAATGTCAGTCTTTGCATTGAGACGTTATCAAGGCTTCAATACTCAGATGACAAAACTCTACGATTCTGATGTAGATGACTGGACTCTATGATTCCAAGAATGTTCTTTGAGTTTGCAATACAGAACTTCTCTTCCTTCATTCGTGCAGTGCTTTACCACTTCTTCATGTCTTGACTTTCATTAGGTACTGACAACTCGTTTGAATACTCTGGCCCTCCTTAACTTTAAGACTTATCAGATTGGTCATGCTCAGCTCTCTTTCTCTCTGTGATCTCCCGTTCACATATCATCAATGGTCTGACCCATGCTTAATCTTTTTTGTCTATTCTGTATAGGTTGGCCAGTATCTCTGTTATAGACCCCATCAGTTTCTACTTATAATCTGGGAAACACGACGATCATAGTCATACCCAAGATAGTCATCTCTTGTTTGACTGCTACTACATTGCTGACTTCCTTTCGTCAGTTAAGTTGTCTGAAGTCTTCTTACTGTTGCTTGTGGAAGACTTTCCTTGAATGGCTTCACGTCTCAATCAGGATGCTGATTGAATTGGTACTTTGATCTTCTATTTGTTTGTAAGTCATTTGGTGAATGCTCTTTGGCTTCCTTTAGGTAGATTGCATCTTTATAGTTCTGTCCATAGGCTTCATTCTTTGGATGTTTTGGGATTGCTCATATGTTGAGAATCGTGTTAACACTATGATTCTTCCTTAGCATTATGAGTACTGATAGGCTTTGTCGAAGACTTTACTCTGCAGACTACGACTCCGAGAATAGATTATACCTCAGACTATGATTTCTTCCTTGACACTTGTTATTCTTGTCTGATCTAGCTCGACTACGATTTCTACCTCTGGTATGATCAATAGACTCCACGACTTCAAGTGTGGTCTACGATTCTTGACTTGGCTTGGCAGGTGCTTGGACCAACTCTACGATAATGAGTGAGACCCTCGAAGGAAGACTACGATCTATAGCCACTTCCTCGATACTCTACGATTCTGCCTTGGCTTCTGCAATCTCTCGGTTGGCTCGACGAACTACGATTCTACCTTGATAGTCTCCGAATTCTTTGTTTCTTCTGGCAAACTTCTAAGGTTTGTGCAGTACTCGATGATAAGACAGGCCTATCTATTACATCATATGAGATCAACCTAACAAGCTTGATCTTTCTATATATATAGTCCTTAGACATCATATTTTTTTTAAGGACTTTACAAAGCTGTTTTGTTCTTATAGAATCAACCTAACATATTTGATCATTTCAGTCTAAGTCCTTGTACATATATTCCTATTATCTATTCAAGGACTGTACAACTTATTTCAATGCAGACATATCTACATATATATTTATTCATTTACTTCATCATCTTCATCAGCAAATTATACGAATAAAGGAATAACATTCACATGCATATTCCTAACACCTTGTTTGGCAAAAACAAGATTAAAATAAGAATTTCAAAAGCTCTAAGGCCTTGTTTGATAAAATCAAATTAAAACTCCTTTAACTTATTTTAATAACTCATTTATAATATAGTTTATTGTCAAACTTTATTTAATTAAATTCCCATATTAAAATTTAATTAAATCAAAGCTAATAACAACTTATTAAATTAATTTGCCACAAAATTATAATTTCCTTATAATTTTATTTAATAATTTAGTACATTACTTTCATTACTAAATTAAATTAAAACAACATTATAACACTTTGTTCAATCTTTATCAACTCTTTAATTTAATCATTACATTAAATTAGAATATTATCTCATAATAATTATTTCATCACTCTTTTATTTAAATTAACTCCCAAAATACCAAATTACCAATTATCAACTTAATTAACATATTACCTTAATTAAGTTAATTCCTACAACTCATGAATTATTTATTTAATTCAATAAATATTTGAAATTACAATTAAAATTCTGGATTGTTACATCTACTTCATGAGTAGATTAAATTAAGTATTTGGAAGCTCAAATTCATGGATTAATGAATGAGATATTAACTCCCAAAGATCATCATTGGAAATGATTATAAATAGTTATGGAAAGTTAAGTCCCACATCGGTTAAGAATTAAAATTTTAATATATTTATATAAAAGAAAGTTGCTCTTGGATTTGGGCCCCAAGGGGCACCCCACTTTTGTGAAAGAGAGATGACCTAGTCAAAGCTAGGTTCGAACCCACACGCGCGCGCCGCCGATCGACTGGCCTAGCCGGACTCGGGCTCGTGGATCTGGGTCATTGTATTCTAATTTTTTGGACAAAATTTATTTATTTTTGTTTATTTTATTTTACTTCTATTATCAAAACTGTGTCGTTTTGATAAATGTTATTTATTATCAAAATTGTATCGTTTTGGGAAAGCGTTATTTGACAAATAGATGTGTCAATACTGCGTCGTTTTGGAAAGAGCTATTTGCCTGAACGGACGCCCCAAAACTACGTTGTTTTTGCCTGAACGAATGCACCTTTTTCTACTAAGCCTAAAGCTACGCCGTTTTTTGGTCCAAACAGATGCGCCCTTTTTGTTAAGGCCTAAAATTATGTCATTTTGGCTAAATAGTGCTTTGTCAAGGGGTTGTGTCCCTTCTGATGGGTCTCTAATCCCTCCTATAAATAGCCTAGGGGTCGGCCTTTTCATTCATTCAGTTAACAAGCATTCAAGCATATTTCATCATTCGAGTCTCCTTTATTTCATACGTCAGAGATTTTTTAGATAGAGAGTTCAGAGTATTTCATTTTGGTTCGTTGAGTATACTATTTAGAGTGCTACTATAGTATACGTTGTCATTATATTCTGGAAGACAAGGGCTATCAACTATGAGCACCGTAAGGAGAATATAATTATCTTAAGAACATAATATCAAATACTAGTCTTGACAAATTTATTTATGCAATTTTGAGATAAGTTATATATATATATATATATAGTGTCCATCAATTTTACTAACAATACTAAACATGGGCATTCTCGACATGTGAGTATGTGACAACAACAAATGCACAAAGTCCAATTTGATAGTGAGAATCTTTTAGGTGAACTTGATATGATTTTGTTGCTTTTTGTTCCGGCACAATCTACCAAACATCATGGTACTGGTACACAATTAATATTAGATGACTAATATTGAAGTGAAAATGAGCTCCAAATTCTTTATTTTGTTTAGAGTTGTAAACTAGTCGAGCTATATATTTTTTTTATTAAGCTCAAACTCATTTAAAAGATAAAAGAGTTGAGTCAAATTAAGTTAAGATTTAGTTCACAAACTCTGACCATTTAGCAAACGAGTCAAGTTTGAGTCAAATTAGTCGAACTTAAATCTGACTTGTTTAATTTTTCTATATAAAAATAGGAAAAATATAATCAACTAAATGTTAAACGAGCCGGACTTACTCAAGTTGGACACGATATTATTCGAGTTCAGTATGTTTTAATTAAAGGACAAAAGAGTTTACTCAAATTCGACTTGTTTAGTAAGGTTAAACATCTCCTGAACTATGATTCTCTTGCATTAACAACAAATACAGTCCATGAGGTAAGGTGAATTTTCGGTCAATTTGATTATACCCTCTCTTTTTTTGTTCAATGAGTATGATTTTTTCAGGGACTATTAGTAACCATGGAAACAGAGAACTGAAATGCAATTCTGTTATCATGTAAAACTATCAAATGAGGTGCAAATAAAAAGATTAAATATATACCAGAATTTTAAAATTTCATTCCAATATAATAAATTTTACAAGTAATATTTAATTACGAGGGAACTTAAACTTCCTTCTCATATATACCTCCTCCTTACAGAAAAATGCACAAGTACAACATGTTATAACAATCCTATGTCAAGTTAATCAAGATGTCAGAATCCATTCATCACCTTGAATAAAATTTTGAAGTGAATATGTATAAACATGATCAGCTGGAATCTGGCTGCTCCAAGTCACACGCTGCGACGAATTTCCTCCCGGCCCAGAACTGTTAAATTCCCCGTAATAAAGCGTTTGCAAAGCGAAATCTCCAGTCCAAGGCATCCATCCTTGTGGAGAAACAAGAGCTTCCAAATAACAATTTATAAACACAGTCCTCGAAAACTCCTTCCATGGCCGTCCAAGGAATGTTCTATGTACTTTCGGATTGCTGTAATATAGTTCCATGTACTTATCAGTACCGTTTACCACACAATTCTGGAAAACAAAGCCTGTTGACTGAGCAGGGTCTGTTCTGCCAACTGCTGCCACAGCATTATCCTCGCCTTTTTCGGGGTTGAGTTGTCTGGGTCGGACTAGGATTTGGCAGTCTTGGAAGATTGAAGCAGAGTTTCCAAATATGAAATCCACGTTTCCTTCAATGCGGCAAGACTTGTAGAATTGGCGAAGGGAATGAGCATATAGAGTGTCTTGATTGCCTAAAAATTCACAGTTCTCAATATAAGATAGATCGCTGTCCGATGCAAATGCTACTGCCTGGTGAGCATCAGGACCAGCCGTGTTCTCTATGGTAAGGCCACTTGCCATAAATCCATCTCCACGAACACCTGAGTCAAGGTAGAATTTAGTAAAAAAGCACCTCAAGACCTTTTAAAGCTTTAAAAATGGAATTACCACAGTTCTAGGGACATTCCAATGCAGTCTACGAGAACCAACGGACCATGTTACTCATGTCTAAGTACAAGGTAGGTAAGTTCTAAGGGCCATGCTCAAATCCTTTTAGCGAAATAAATAACAAAAATGTCAAAGAAGGAACAACTGTCCAGGGTCCTTTTCGTTTACATAATGTATTGGAGGAGAGTAGGCTTGTATAACTTGGCTTCCTCAGCTGATAACTCCCTCGATTCCAAAATTAGATATACAATTTGATTTTTGAGATCAAATGGACATATTAAACTTCAAAATTGGTTGGACTAATAACAATTTAGAATAAAATAAATTTTGTGATTAATAGTTTTTGTTATATACTATACAATTATAACTATTATATCAACTAAAATTAAATAATAGTAATAATAGTATATCCAATGAATATCCATATATATATATATATATATATATATATATATATATATATATATATATATATAGTAATAATAGTACATGAAACTTTAATTCTTACATGCACGTACTTCAATTTTTCTTAATTTATAATTTTGACTTGTATGAAAGTTATTTGTTTGGTGAATAAAAAAAATTATACTTAAATATTCAAAAAGAAAGAGTAACAGTCAACTCACCAATGGTAGCTGTGTTCCAAGTGGAGACTCCAATCTGGCCCACATTCTTCGAACCCGTAATGACGGTTTTGCCCATGCCATCTCCCAAAAACACCACATTCTTCTTGTCTAACGGGATCCGAACCGTTTCTTCATAAACCCCTTCTTTAATCCCAATCACAAACCGCCACGCATCACTCGGCGTGGCATCCACCGCCTCCTGCACCGTCTTGTAAGTACACGCATCGCCCTTACAGACAGTCACATTTGGCGTGGTATCTACTGGCAACCCACCCTTAAACGAACCGTCACCCGACCCGCCAACACCCTCCCAAAAGCCGTCCCTCTCGGTCCGGGGCGGAACCCACAGCCCAGTTTGGTTCCCAAACACGTCATAAGCCATTAGCATGCTTAGAGCGTTGCTGGACGAATTAATTAACGAGTCCATAAACGACACCATTTCGTTAACGACTTGACTGTCGTTTACGAACTTGGAAAAACCGGATCGGCAATCGAATTGGTAGGAGAGGCCTGCACTCATCCACATGCGAGCGTCCTTGACTCCACCACGTGGAAGAGCCTCAGCCGTAGATTTAATACGGTGGTCGGAATGAACTAGAGCTTCCAAACAGAGCTTAGCTGTGTTGGTAATGTTGAAATTTCCACCCGACGAGTTGAGCACAGATTGGACCATTTTTTGGGCGGTTTTGAGGTTTTCGGAGGAAACCAGGATGGAAGATTGGATGATTTGAACTGAATTTGGGTTTGGAGGGAGTTGATTTGCTTGGGCTAAGGAAATTTCACATGGTTGTGGGTATCTTGTGGCTTTGCAAGCTTGTTGAATTTCCGGCAATGGGACGGCGGCAACGAGGTGGTCCTGGTGGTGGTTGTGGCGGTGGATGAAGAAAAGGAGGACAGTAATGAGAGAGATAGAAAAGATGGAAGCCATGACAATGAGGGGTAATTTTGTTGTGGGTTTTATGGGTTTCTTTTCCTCCATGATTTATATATATGTATATGCTATATATAAGTGGGGGTGGAAATAATTTGTAGATGTAAATGGAGTAATGGGGTCAAATGGGAAAAATTGGGAAGGTAATGTTGATGTTTGAATGTTCAAATGGGGTGAAAATCAGGGGTTTAATTTGATTAGTTTTGTTGATTGGGATGAGAATTGAGAGATTTTACCAATTTACAGAGAGAAAGAAATTGGAGGAATTGATTGATTGTGTTGAATGTAGATCTGAAAAATGGTTTGTTTTTAGTTGTAAAAAACTAAAAATGGGTTGCATTTAATGGTGTTTGAAATTGAGAGGGGATGAACCTGAGAGGTCTAGTTGGGACAGACGGATAATAGAAGAAGTCAGTTGAGAATTTGTTTGATTAGTATAAGCGCGTTGACAAGTAGCCCCTCGTTGTCACTCGTTTTGTTTTCCGTTAAAAAGGCATAAAGGATCTCCTGCCCGAAATGACACGGGTAATTTGGAGGTTTGATTTTAGAGGATTAAATTACAATTTGAAGCCTAAAGTTTAGACTAGAATCGATTTCTATCTTAAATTTTATTTTTAATTAAAAGTACCTTAAACTTTAAACGAAAAAATAACTTACGTCCTCTGTTCGACGTTCTCAACGTCGTTCTCCACCTCTGTCCTCTATAACTATTAACAAAAGTCGAGAGTTTGGAGTCACCAATCGCTTGAGAAAGGGAAGGCTCGGGAGTGTTAATGATCAGGGATGGACTCAAGGGGTTTAGTAGAGGCCATCGCCTCAATTAGTTTTTCCCCTTCTTTATTATATATATATATATATATATATATATATATATATAGGGGAGCGATTCATAGCATCTATATGCTATGGGATAAAAAGTGGCATATAGACTCTAATCCGTACGTTTTATAGATGAAAGGCTGGGATTTAGTATAGACAAACACCGTCCGTTAGTAATACTAGCGGATGTAATTAGTATAAAATCCGGACAATTAAGCCCCTCGTTAGTGAAAAGTGATATTAACTACTGACTATGGTCCGCTAGTATATGCATATAGTCCGCTAGTAATACTAGCGGATATAAGACAGTTAAAAGTTTCATACTTTTCATGCAAGCTTGAGACAAAAAAAAAAACTATCCAATCGAACCAAGTAATTTAAATCCATTTCATATCTCAAGTCTCATTCTTTTTGATAGGCCATTGTATTAAATACTTTTATTACTATAGAGGAACAACGAATTTCATTTTACATAGTCATCACGAATTTTGATAGAAATTCTCTCCTGAACAAAATAAAAACTGGTCCAAATTTGATTTATCTTAAAACCAAAACCTTCGGTAATTTTATTTTTCAAATGCCAAAATATAATTTCTTCTGTAAACAAAAGGCACCTATTTATTTTCAATAAAGTAATATCAAGAACAACATTACACTACATATATATATATATATTCAAATCTAACCAGAAAACGATTATCAACAGAAGAACATGAATGAATTGGCAAAAAAATTAGATCAAACCTGTTGGTCGTCGTAGTCTAGAAAAGCGCGCCTAATTGAGAGATCCCAACCCGCTGTGTTTTTTTTCTCTCTCTCTCTCTCTCGAAAAACTCAGATCTTTTATGCGTATATATAGACAACGTCGCTAAGATATTACTCCACTAAGAGCGTTTTGAGACTAGAGAAGCTCTAGCTTCCAAACTTTTAACTGTCTTATATCCGCTAGTATTACTAGCGGACTATATATATTCCGCTAGTAATACTAGCGGATATAAGACAGTTATAGTTAATATCACTTTTCACTAAATTTCACTTTTCACTAACGAGGGGCTTAATTGTCCGGATTTTATACTAATTACATCCGCTAGTATTACTAGCGGACGGTGTTTGTCTATACTAAATCTCAGCCTTTCATCTATAAAACGTACGGATTAGAGCCTATATGCCACTTTTTATCCCATAGCATATAGATGCTATGGATCGCTCCCCATATATATATATATATATATATATATATATATATATATATATATATATAATGGGTTTCCATCCACAGCAACCGGTTGTTGGGGAGCAACCCCTTTTTGGCCAGCCGGTACAGCTTGTACCGGCCTTAAAAAATTTTTTTTTTTTTATAAGCCGTAACAGTTTGTACCGGCTGGCCAAAAAGGGGTTGCTCCCCAACAACCGATTGTTGTGGATGGAGACCCATATAATATATATATATATATATATATATATATATATATATATATATTTAAACTTTCATTGAGTTTATATATTGTTCGATATCATATAGGTTTTTATCCATCATTTTGTCCATTTTTATATGGCTGAATGACACTTTTGTTCCTCTAAGTTGTCACTCACTTTCAATTTCTTTCTTAAAGTTTAATTTTCCTCAGTTAAGTCCTTAAATTGGTATTTTATTATCGTTTTCGTTCCTTCAACCCAATTTGACCTCAACCCGCCCCATTTTAACCAATTTGTCCCAACTCGGCCCAATTTGACCCAACTTAAATTTTTAATATTTAAAAATATAAAATTATTTTTAAAATAAATTTAAAATAATAAATATATTTAACATTTAAAATATATATTTAATATTTTAAAATAAATTATTATTTTTAAAATATTAATTATTTTAATATTTTAAAATAAAACTATTATTTTAAAAATAGTTATTTTTAATATTTAAAAATAAAAATATTAGTTTTTTAAAAAAGGTAAATAATAATTATATTTAATATTTTTTTAAAAAATAATTATTGTTAATATTTTAAAATAATTTTTTTTTAAAATAATATGAAAATAATAATTATATTTAATATTTTAAAATAATATTTTTTTATATTTAAATAAAATATTATTTTTTAAAAGTTATAAAGATAATTATTATTATAAGGAAAAAATATTAGAAACTTTTATTTTTTCAAAAATGAGTAAAGTTTCATAAAATATAGATTCAAAAAAATTTACATAATAAAATAAAATTTTATTTTTTGATAAATAAAATAGATTTTTTTCATTTTCTATGTAAAATTTATTTTCATAAAAAAAGTTAATATCTTTACCATTATTATATGTATTTTTAATATTAGAATTTTTAAAACTAAAAATAGAAATTAAAATACAAAAAATAGTAAACGATAAATAAAAAACTAATTCAATATTTTTTAAATAAATAAAAATATTTTTTTAAAATAATAATTATTTACATGAAAAAAATTAGATTTTTTTTAGAAATAATTCAGAACTTTAGGGATTCAATGTTAATTATTTCTAAAAAAAATTCATAAAATTAAGATTTAATCTATATTTTATGAAACTTTACTCATTTTTGACAAAGAATAAAAGTTTCTAATATTTTTTTCTTAGAATAATAATTATCTATATAACTGTATAAAAAAATATTTTATTTTAAATATAAAAAATAAATATTATTTTAAAATATTAAATATAATTATTATTTTGAAATTATTTAAAATATATATTATTTTAAAATATTAAACATAGTTAAATTATTTTAATATATATTAATCAATTTATTATAAAAATATATATTATTTTAATATATATTATTTAAAATAATTTTGTTATTATAACTATATTTCGGATATTATAATTATATAGTTTATAGACTCAGAATTATAATCCTTATAAACAAACATGACCTTAGTTTAATATATGTCTGCCGATTGTATATTAATCACAATATTCATGTCCATGCAAGCCAACATGGTGCATGGCTGCATGCAACCGCCTATATCACACATATATTGCTCGGAAATTAAAAATACGGACCAAGGAAAGAGAAAAGGATTTCTAAAATTCGATATATAGCAAAATATAGAGAGATCACAAATTGAGTTTCTTAGTGATTCTCAATAAATTTAAGGTCTTAAAAAAATAAGAGCAACTTTCTTGTCATATATATATATATATATATATATATATATATATATATATATATATATATATATATATATATATATATATATATATTGGTAGGTGCACATCAACACTCAGTTCTTATTTATGCATGGAGACGGTTTGATCTTCAGATTCATACGCCCGATCGATCGAATAACGTCACAAGTATCGCATTCAATAAACGCATAAAAGTTTTATACTAAATTCTAAATTATTTTAACGCATAAAAGTTTTATATTAAATTATATATAAAAGTTAAAAATATATATTATTTTAATATATTAAATATTAAATTATTTAAAATATATATTATTTTAAAATAATAATGATTTTAAATTATTTTTTTTAAAAAAATATTAAATATAATAAAAAAATTTAAAACTAATACTTTTTTAAAATTATTAAAAATAGCTATTTTTAAAATAATTATTTTATTTTAAAATATTAAAATGATAATTTATTTTAAAATATTAAATATTTTTTTTTCAAATTTTAAATGTAAGACCTCAACTTTTATGAATAAAGAATAATTTTCTCGAATTATATTTTTGAATATTATGGTGTTGATTTGATATAATGTTATAGTTGTGAGTAATATTTACAAATTTTGCAAAGTAAGCAAGTGGTTATATAATATTCGATTGGTCGGGAAATATTATTTTTTGTCAGGGAATATTCGTACGACTGCACAATCATTGGTGGACCCCACAACAGAAGTATTGTCGTAGTTAGAAAACGATAAAATTATCTTTCTATAAAAATAACGGCGGAGGTGTTACCGTTAAAACTGTTGAACTACCCGGTAGTAAAAGTACAGTAATACGCGTGGTTGCATAGTAGCACACGGTATTGATTATTGATACTTACGTGAGAAGTCACTCAGTTATACTCAATTATTGCTACAGTAATTACTGCATCATATCTCTTATATTATTGATTCAATTATTGTCACAGTATCATCTGTATAATATGTTATATTATTAAATCAATAATTGAGACGACAAGTTATAATATTAATGATTAATAATTGTTGAAAGATAAATATGTGTTGATTAAAAATAAAATGAATTTGTGGTAATATTTATTCAATCCTTGATGTATATAAAGAGTCTATTAAGAGACGTTTGTGGTAAATTTGGTTATTCTATGGGGGCCCATATGTCATCATCTAAGAGTCTCTTTCGCCAATAGTAATTATCTTTACCAGACGTCAAACCACTTGCCGTTTCAGATTATAGGCGTCGAACCAATTGTCGTTTCACATTACAATCGTCGAACCAATTGTCGTTTCACATTACAGGCATCGAACAAATTATCGTTTCACATTACAGGCGTCAAACCACTTGGTGTTTCACATTACAGGCGTCAAACCACTTGGTGTTTCACATCACCAGTCGTCAAGCCGCTTGCCTTTTCACATTACAAGTGCTAAGCTAGAAATCTTCTATAAATAGAGGTCTAGTTCTTCATTATTTTTCACGAATTCATTCAAGTTATAGAGAGAGAAAGTATAGAGAGAAAGAAGAAGAATATTATGTTACTACACTACTGCAGTATTCAATCTCCTACTAATGTAAGGGGTGTTATTTCTTTTGTATTCATGAAGAGAACTTATGTTATTCCATTATTTATTATTCTGTCGGAATAACCTGTATACGTGTGCTACCCTATACTTGGTGAAATTCTTCTATTCCAGTCTTTATTATTCTGTTGGAATATCCTGTCTGTGCGTTTTACGCCAGACCTGGTTCCAGCCTTTATTATTCTGTTGGAATATCCTGTCTGTGCGTTTTACGTCGGACCTGGTTCCATTCTTTATTATTCTGTTGGAATATTCTGTCTGTTCGTTTTACGCCGGACCTGGTTTCGTTATTCATTATTCTGTTGGAATAACCTGCCTATGCGGTCTATCGCATGCATGGTGATTTCTTTTGTTATTCCATTCTTTATTATACTCAGTTGGTTAAAACTTTGACTTCTATACTCCATGAAATTAGTGGAATATCCTTGATATTTGCGCTTCATCCAGTATCTTTTTATGGAAATATTCTTCTGAGCATTCTTGAATTTTACTCTACAAAGCAGTATCATGTTGACGGTTTGGACGTTATTGGTTCCTGGATAAATTAATTTTTGACCCTGTTTTACTGAATTCTTATATCATTGTCATCATCCTCATGTTTATATTTTATTGAAAGTCATATGTGGCCTGTAGTGCATAGATGGACTTGGTATGATTATGACCAGGGATTATCCGGTGTAATCATGACCGTAATGTTACAAATGATGTGGTAAAAGTCCTCATTGGCACGTAGTGCATTAATAGACAGTTGTTGGCATGATCATGACCATTAATGAATACACAAATATTCTTGGGCCGTAGTGCATGGATAATTGTGGTCGTGATATTAAAGAATGTCCTTGGCCGTAGTGCATGGGTGATTCGATGATGTGGATTATTTATTAAGTTGAGTCCCAGCGATAAAAGTAATGAAAAACCTTTTAAATCATAAAAGATAGTAGATTTTATTCTCTACTTGACTCTTTTAATGGATTGCTTGTTCCGCTGCAATTAAACTTGATGTTTGTTATTGTGACGAACGAGATTTTGTAAATTTATTTTAATATTTATTGAATTAAATAAATATGTTTTGATGATTTAATTATTGGATTAAATAATTAATTGATGCAATTGTGGTATATTAATTTAATTATATGTATTACATTTATTAAATTAATGTAGAGAATATTTTTATTCAAGTATGTATTTATGTGAGCTTATTGAATTAAGTGAATTATGTAATTAAGCATGATATTATTTAAATAAATTAATTATTAATTAGAGAGTTAATAATTTGACATTATTAATTAATGAGAAAATTAAATATATGACTATGTGAATTTATGAGAAGCTATTATATTTTATTTATATTAAATAAGATATATGAATTATTGTGCAAGTGGGTGTGACATGAATTAACTATGTGATAAAGTTTTATTAAATTAAATGGTTTTTGAAACCTATTCTAGCTAGGCAAACATGGCACTAAAGGGAGTTGGGGTCAGTTAACCCATGACTGGGTAACTGACCACCAACGCGTCAGTTGTTCATTATTTAGTTTTTGTATTCTTTTATTTCTTCTTCATTATTTTCCAAAGTCTAGAAAGCATAACAGAGAGAAATACAGAGAAAGAGTTGAGAAGTCAGAGTTGTTAAGAGGATTGTGAGAGTCAACTGAGAAGGAATTCATCTTCCATTAATTATACTCTGAGTAATTCTCCTTCCCAAATTCTATTTTACGTCATTAAGTTTTTATAAGAAAATGGCTTTCAAAGTTTCTGTAAAGCCTCTGTGATTGAGAAAGGAGTAATATTTATGAGTTATTTATGGGTTAAGATGTATCAAATCATATTTTATATATATATATTGCATGATTCCATATCATCAGTTTTATAATATTACATCGTATATGATTTCTACAAAATTACAGAGTATGGGTTTTGGCCTTATGGCCTTATACGTGATATTTTATGTATTGATCGTATATTATCCCTAAATTTTACACTCGTATATTATTATGCATGTTAATACGAAGAGACCAAAGTTTAAATAAATGGATTCGGTGTTATAACGAATCCGTAGTGACAATTTTTAAGTTTTATTTTCAAAACCTCCAAGAACATCAAAGTCAGTGAAATTCACATATTTTAGTTCTATGATTATGTGTTTTAATGGGTTAAAACCATTCTATAAATGTTGGGTTATGATTATACATGAATTATAACTTGTGGGTATGATTAAATTCGTGTAGTGATAATTTAATTGGAATTTTTTGGCTGTGTTATGCAATTTTCGCGAATTACAGAACAGTTTCTTGTTCGCCGCGCTGCGGCGCAAGTCCAACGCCTTAAGGCCCGCGCCGCAGCGCCACCGCACCCCAGCACCAGATGTCCAGCCGCAGTGCCACGGCGCCACAGCGCGAAGACTTAGTACAAAAGTGGCGCCGCAGCGCCACTCTGCAGAATATCCAGAAATGGAATATTTTTAATATTCAAGTCTAGCAACGTGATAGCAACTTGATTTAATGAACATAAAACTATGTTATAAGTATAATGAGATGTTAAAATAGATACCTAGCATGTAAATAACATAATTACATGTGGATTAAATTATTGAATACATAATTAACTTGTTATTCATGATGTGTAAATTATGTGACAAAGTGATAAATTAACTAAGTATAGTTAATAATCAAAGTAGACAAAGAGAATGAGTTTATGATGATTAGTTAAGTTATAATTAACCAGTATTGTGAATGTGAATGATATGTAGGATTAAATTTAAAGAACATGCTTAGTTAAAGTGTAATCTATGCATGAGGCAAGTTTTCTAACCCTACTTGTCATTATTATTCAAGTTATTAGTTACCTCGAGTAAATTATCATTACTATTATTCAAGTTCAATTGTTATATTAAAGATTTATTATCTTTTCAAAGCATGATTCAGTTATACAATAATTGTCCTATTGTATACTTCTTGAGATTACTATTCAAATCGAATTTCATTATTGTTAAACCTTATTAGACTAGTGAACTTTATTGATTTAACTAGTCCTTAGTTGATGAACGTTCTAAATTTCAGAACTCTTATTGAATTATCCAAACCAAACTTCCTTTGGTGCGGACTCGAATGTCAAACTGAGATGAACAACCCTGCAAAGGGATTTATTTATGCGTTAGCGTTAAGATATTGTGCATAGTATGGTACTAAGGGCTGATCCCCCTAAGTATGAGTAGAAAGGTCCATAGTCTTATGACTGTTAAAGGTTTCAAGTATAACCCTTGATAACCTAGGACATAGTTCAAGGTCTTATGACCCTCAGAATTCTTTTGATTCTTGTTATTCATTCTTGATTCAAAAGTTGTGCTTTTATTCAGATGTCTTTGATTTACTCGCATGTTATTATATTTTTATTTCATTATTATACTTGTGGGCAATAGTGCTCACTCTTTCTTAATAATAACATTGCAGTTAAGAACGAAAGAACCGATGAACCTTCCACTAGTAAAGGCAAGGACAAGTTAGCAAGTGATGAAGACTTGTTATTTTTATTAGATGATGTATTTGTGTTTAAGACTTGAGTTAATGATGTTGTTTAAGACTTATTTGTTTATGATTCCGCACAGATGTTTAAGGTTAGTTTAACCTGGGATTGTATCATTATTATTCAGATGTTGTAACCATTAAGGGGAAGATTTTTATTCAATCTATTGCATGGCTTGCATTTATTATGGGTAGATAGATAGATGATATTTGTACAGTGAACACCAAATCCCGTGGAATTGAAGTACCCAGATTTGGGGGTGTCACAGTTATATTGTATCAGTTTAACACTGTTTAAGGCTAATGATAATTTATTCTGCATTATCTTAGTCATAATATTTCTTACTGGGCTAGTTGAGCTCACCATTTCTTTCACTATTCTCTTCAGGAAATGAGAATATAGCTGGAACGAGTCGGGGAAATGAGTGATGGTCCTAGATGGTGCATTAGTAGTCCTCACTATTCTGTGATATAGTGTGATAATAATTGTAATGAGGACTCATTTTGAGTTTGTATACTCTCTAGTAGACAATATTTGTATTCAAACTCACAGTTTATGTTTTTTCGTATTGTACACGATAATTGTATTATTAAGTTGTATTTGAATTCTATACCATGTATCTGGCGACTCAAGATGGGTGATGTATACCTAATTTTGGGGGTGTCGCAGTTGGTATCAAAACTTAGGGATATGATCAATGGCTAAGATGTGAGAATATCAATGGAGCACAGGCGACCGTTGATTCACCACATATCAATAATCAGGATAATGTGCATCAGGAAGGGGAGAATTCTCATGCAAACAACAACACTGACCAAATGATGAATGACCAAATGTTCAGAGGCTTTATGAAATTCATGCAATAGCAGGCGAGAGCGGCTCCTGTCCAAAATGTAGGTGGAAACACTGGAAACTCTCGGACGGTCACCGCTAAACAGTTCAATGAGCTGGGACCACCGGAGTTTATTGGAGAGCCAAAACCACTTAAGGCGGAAGCATGGATAAAGCAGATCACCAAGATATTTGATGTCTTGGGATGCTCCGAGGAGAAAAAGGTTCCCTTTGGCGCCTTTATGTTGAGAGGAGAGGCAGATTACTGGTGGAAATCGGTAAAGCGTACTCAACCTTCCTCACTGAAAATGTGTTGGGAGAAGTTCCAAGAACTATTCAACGATAAGTACTTTCCCGAAAGTATTCATCATATGAAGGAGGTGGAGTTCATCAAGTCGGAACAGAATAATATGACCGTGTCGCAGTACGAAGCAATGTTTGCCGAGTTGTCCCGGTTTGCATCCCACTTGGTGGATAATGAAGAAATAATGACGCGGATGTTTTTAAGAGGTTTGAAGCCGGAGATACGTCAACATCTTATTTCTCATAAACTGTGTTTGTATTCAAATATTGTAAATAGGGCTCAGTTAGTGGAGCGCGATAACGAGTCAACGCAACCAAAAGAGAGCAGCCGACAAAATGATAATACCAGTGAGAGCAGTCATCGAAGCGGTGACAACAAGCGTGGAGGAAATCAACAGGCCAGAAGTGGTAACCACTTCGGTGGTAATCAGGGCCAAAACAATAAGAATGGGTATTTCAAGAAGAGGAGATTCAACAATGATGGAAAGACGTCAACACCAGCACCTGTCGTTAAGGTAGGAGAACGACCACCTATTATATGCTTCAAATGCGGAGGGGAGGGGAACATCAGTCCAAACTGCGTGATGCCGTCCAAAGCATGTTATAATTGTGGAAGAGAAGGTCACTTAGCCCGATTTTGTCGTTCACCAAAGATAAGTTCAGCTAGGATGGAGGCACCAAAGGTCGTCCCAGAAAAGTCAAAACCCGTAGTGCAAGGGAGAGCGTTTGTTATGACCTTCCAAAAAGCAAGGAACTCGAATGAGGTCATCACAGGTAAGCTTATCATAAACTCTAGTGAAGTCTATACTTTATTTGATACCGGTTCTACCCATTCTTTTATTTCTCCTACTTGCGCTCAACGATTAAATTTGACTCCAGAGAAATTAGACTTTGACTTATCTGTGGAAACTCCGTTGGGAGAAACCTTCATTGCATCCACTGTTTATAAGTCTTGTTTGGTTCAAATTGGTACCCTCACATTACTTGTCGATCTTATTTCATTGAAAATACTTGCATTTGACGTGATTCTAGGGATTGATTGGTTAACTACTCATCATGCAAAAATTGATTGTTTTCGTAAGGTTGTTAGCTTTCATATTCCTAACCAACCCATTATGCAAATTCAAGCGACCAAAACATTAAAATCAATCATGGTCATTTCAAGCCATAAAGTTATTTGTTTATTGAAAAACAGATGTCAAGCTTTCTTAGCTCATATCACAGATTTAAACAAAAATATGTCAATTTTGAACGATATTTCTATTGTTAATAAATTTCCCTGAAGAACTTCATGGCATACCCCCAGAGCGTGAAATTGAATTTTATATCGACCTTGAACCTGGTACCAAACCCATTTCCAAAGCCCCATATCGAATGGTTCCTATTTAACTTCAGGAGTTAAAGATCCAACTACAGGAATTGTTAGACATTGGCTTTATTCGTCTTAGTACGTCTCCTTGGGGTGCTCCTTTTCTATTCATGAAGTAGAAAGATGGGAGTATGCGACTTTGTATTGATTATCGGGAGTTGAATCATGTCACCATCAAAAATAGGTACCCATTGGCACGTATTGATGACCTGTTTGACCAGTTGCAAGGAGCCAAATTCTTTTCAAAGATTGATCTTCGTTCCGGATATCACAAATTGAAGATTAGAACTGATGACATTCCAAAGACGGCTTTCAGAACTCAGTACGGGCATTATGAATTCCTAGTCATGTCCTTTGGATTGACTAATGCTCCTGCTGCCTTCATGGATATGATGAACCAAGTATTCAAGGAATATTTGGATCACTTTTTGGTCGTCTTTAT
The DNA here is from genome assembly GCA_020205505.1 of Panax japonicus. Classification (NCBI taxonomy): domain Eukaryota; kingdom Viridiplantae; phylum Streptophyta; class Magnoliopsida; order Apiales; family Araliaceae; genus Panax; species Panax japonicus. The sequence goes on from CM035096.1 coordinate 56,367,589, forward strand.
TGATGACATCCTTATTTATTCCAAAAGCCATGAAGATCATGAGCAACACTTGAGACTGACACTTCAAAAGCTTCGTGAATACAAGCTTTATGCCAAGTTGAAGAAATGCGAGTTCTAACTTGAGGAAGTAGCATTCCTTGGGCACGTAATATCAAGTCATGGAATATTTGTTGACCCAACAAAGATTGAAGCTATTCAAAGCTGGGAGCAACCTAAATCAGTGATTGAAGTACGTAGCTTTCTCGGTTTAGCTGGTTATTATCAGAGATTCGTGGAAGGATTTTCTCGAATCGCTACACCATTAACTCAGCTAACTCGAAAAGATACAAAGTTTGGTTGGATCAAAGAATGTGAGAAGAGTTCTCAAGAACTTAAGAGGAGACTCATTTCGGCACCTGTTCTGACAATACCATCTGGCTCAGAGAGATTTGTCATCTACAGTGATGCTTCGGGCAAAGGGTTGGGATGTGTTCTCATGCAACATGGGAAAGTCATAGTCTATGCCTCGCGAAAACTCAAAGAATATGAGAGGAATTATCCTACTCATGATCTAGAGTTGACAGCTGTTGTCATTGCACTTAAAATTTGGAGGCATTACTTGTATGGGGAGAAAGTGGTGATCTTTACGGATCATAAAAGCCTCAAATATTTCTTCACTTAAAAGGAACTCAACATGCGACAACAATGTTGGCTTGAACTATTGAAAGATTATGATCATACCATCCAATACCATCTTGGAAAAGCGAATGTGGTAGCTGACGCATTGAGTAGAAGATCATATGCAAGTATGAGTGCAATATTGTCAACACAAAGGCCCATTTTATGTGACATTGCAAAGGATGTAGATAGAGTTAAAGACTCCAGGGACCCATGTGATGATGGCGAATATACGAGTAGAACCAACTTTAATCGATAAATTTAAAGCTTCTCAAGCTACAGACCTGGAGCTGTGCATATGAGGAAGAAAGTACAAGAAGGTGTTATGCCGGAAGCAAAAATCGATGACGAAGGAATACTTCGAGTCAAATCTAGACTTTGTGTTCCTAACGACCCTGATTTAAAGTATAAAATCATGATGGAGTTGCACAACACACCTTTTGCAATCCATCCTGGGAGTACCAAAATGTATCATGATCTTCGTCATACATTTTGGTGGAGCAATATGAAGAGAGAGATAGTGCTGTTTATCTCAAGGTGTCTAACTTATCAACGAGTTAAAGCGGAGTATCAAGTACCAAAAGGTCCATTTAAACCACTTGAAATTCCAGAATGGAAGTGGGAGCACATTACCATGGATTTCGTTACCGGTCTTCCTAAAGTTTCTCAAGGCATAGATGCGATTTGGGTCATTGTTGATAGATTGACCAAGTCTGCTCATTTATACGAGAAACTTATACACTTGAACGTCTTGCTCGTATGTACATAAATGAGATTGTAAGACTGCATGGTATGCCGGTATCCATAGTTTCTGATCGAGACCCAAGATTCACTTCACGATTTTGGGTTAGTTTGCAAAAAGCTATGGGCACAGACTTACGATTTAGCTCGGCATATCGTCCTCAGACGGACGGACAGTCGAAGAGGACTATTCAAACTCTTGAAGATTTATTAAGACTATGTGTCCTTGATTTCAAGGGAAGTTGGGACAAGTTCTTACCATTGGTGGAGTTTTCCTACAACAACAGTTATCAAGCAAGTATTGGCATGGCTCCATTCGAAGTGTTGTATGGAAGAAAGTGTCGTTCTCCAGTATGCTGGGATGAGGTGGGTGAAGCAATGTTGTTGGGACTGGAGTTGATATGTATGACTACGGAAAAGATTCAAACGATCCGGTAACATATAAAAACTTCACAAGATCGACAAAAGAGTTATGCTGATCTTCATCGAAAGGATGTGGAATTCGATATAGGAGATCATGTGTTGTTACGCGTTGCTCCATGGAAAGGAGTTACGAGATTTAGAAAGAGAGAAAAGCTCAATCCTCGATTCATCGGCCCATTTTTAATCCTCGATCGAGTAGGAACTGTGACCTATAGACTCGCCTTACCGCTAAGTATGTCTCGTGTTCATAATATTTTTCACATATCTATGTTGCGTAAATATGTGAAAGACCGAACCACATTATTGAGTTAGAACCAGACGAGATAGAGGAAGATTTAACGTATGAAGAGTTACCTGTTAAAATCTTGGATAAGAAGGATCATGTTCTACGCTCCAAGGTTATACCTCAAGTCAAAGTTTAGTGGAGAAACCACGATGTGGAGGAAATGACTTGGGAGTTAGAATCTGAGATGAAGTCAAGGTATCCTCATCTCTTCGACATACAAGGTATGTACCCTAATTTTGAGGATGAAATTTCATAAGAAGGAGAGGTTGTAAGACCCCAACTTTTATGAATAAAGAATAATTTTCTCGAATTATATTTTTGAATATTATGGTGTTGATTTGATATAATGTTATAGTTGTGGGTAATATTTACAAATTTTGCAAAGTAAGCAAGTGGTTATATAATATTCTATTGGTCGGGGAATATTATTTTTGTCAGGGAATATTCGTACGATGGCACAATCATTGGTGGACCCCATAACGGAAGTATTGTCATAGTTAGAAAACGACAAAATTATCTTTCTATAAAGATAACGACAGAGGTGTTACCGTTAAAACTGTTGAACTAACAGGTAGTAAAAGTACAGTAATACGCGTGGTTGCATAGTAGCACATAGTATTGATTATTGATGCTTACATTAGAAGTCACTCAGTTATACTCAATTATTGCTACAATAATTACTGCATCATATCTCTAATATTATTGATTCAATTATTGTCACAGTATCATCTGTATAATATGTTATATTATTAAATCAATAATTGAGACGACAAGTTATAATATTAATGATTAATAATCGTTGAAAGATTAAATATGTGTTGATTAAAAATAAAATGATTTGTGGTAATATTTTTTCAATCCTTGATGTATATAAAGAGTCTATTATGAGACATTTGTGGTAAATTTGGTTATTCTATGGGGGCCCATATGTCATCATCTAAGAGTCTCTTTCGCCAATAGTAATTACCTTTACCAGACGTCAAACCACTTGCCGTTTCATATTATAGGCGTCGAACCAATTGTCGTTTCATATTACAGGCGTCGAACCAATTGTCGTTTCACATTACAGGCGTTGAACCAATTGTCGTTTCACATTACAAGCGTCAAACCACTTGGTGTTTCACATTATAAGCGTCAAACCACTTTTCTTTTCACATCACCAGTCGTCAAGCCGCTTTCCTTTTCACATTGCAAGTGCTAAGCTAGAAATCTTCTATAAATAGAGGCCTAGTTCTTCATTATTTTTCACGAATTCATTCAAGCTATAGAGAAAGAAAGTATAGAGAGAATAAAGGAGAAAGAAGAAGAGTATTCTGTTACTACACTACTGCAGTATTCAATCTCCTACTAATGTAAGGGGTGTTATTTCTTTTGTATTCATGAAGAGAACTTCTGTTATCCCATTATTTATTATTCTGTTGGAATAACCTGTATACACAGGCTACCCTATACTTGGTAAAATTCTTTTATTCCAGTCTTTATTATTTTGTTGGAATATCCTGTCTGTGCGTTTTACGCCGGACCTGGTTCCATTCTTTATTATTCTGTTGGAATATCCTGTCTGTGCATTTTACGCCGGACTTGGTTCCATTCTTTATTATTTTGTTGGAATATCTTTTCTGTGCATTTTATGCCAGACCTGGTTCCGTTATTTATTATTCTGTTGGAATAGCCTGCCTGTGCGGTCTATCGCATGCATGGTGATTTCTTTTGTTATTCCATTCTTTATTATACTCAGTTGGTTAAAACTTTAACTTCTATACTCCATGAAATTAGTGGAATGTCCTTGATATTTGCGCTTCATCCAGTATCTTTTCATGGAAATATTTTTCTGAGCATTCTTGAATTTTACTCTACAAAGAAGTATCATGTTGACGGTTTGGACGTTATTGGTTCCAGGATAAATTAATTCTTGAACTTGTTTTATTGAATTCTTATATCATTGTCATCATCCTCATGTTTATATTTTATTGAAAGTAATCTGTGGCCTGTAGTGCATAGATGGACCTGGTATGCTTATGACCAGGGATTATCCGGTGTAATCATGACCATAATGTTACAAATGATGTGGTAAAAGTCATCATTGTCCCGTAGTGCATTGATGGACAATTGTTGACATGATCATGACCATTAATGAATACACAAATATTCTTGGGCCGTAGTGCATGGATAATTGTGGTCGTGATACTAAAGAATATCCTTGGCCGTAGTGCAGGGGTGATTCGATGATGTGAATTATTTATTAAGCTGGGTCCCAGTGATAAAAGTGATGAAAAACCTTTTAAATCATAAAAGATAGTAGATTTTATTATCTACTTGACTCTTTTAATGGATTGCTTGTTCCGCTGCAGTTAAACTTGATGTTTGTTATATTTTATCAGTTTAACATTGTTTAAGGCTAATGATAATTTATTCTGCATTATCTTAGTCATAATATTTCTTACTGGCTAGTTGAGCTCACCCTTTCTTTCACTGTTCTCTCCAGGAAATGAGAATATAGCTGGGATGAGTCGGGGAACGGAGTGATGGTCCTAGATGGTGCATTAGTAGTCCTCACTATTTTGTGATATAGTGTGATAATAATTGTAATGATGACTCATTTTGAGTTTGTATACTCTCTAGTAGATAATATTTGTATTCAAACTCACAGTTTATGTTTTGTTGTATTGTACACGACAATTGTATTATTAAATTGTATTTGAATTCTGTATCATGTATCTGGAGACTCAAGATGGGTAATGTATACCTAATTTTGGGGTTGTCACATTAAATATAATTAAATTTTAAAAATAAATTATTTTTTAAAATATTAAAATTTTGGGTTGGGTCAAACTTGGCCGTGTTTGGTCAAAATTTGTCAAAATGGGTCGGGTTTATGTCAAATTGGGCTGAAGGAACAGAAACGTCAACAAAATGCCACTTTAAGGATCTAACTGACAAAAATTAAATTTTAGGGATGAATTTAAAAGTGGATAGCAACTTGGAGGGACAGAAGTATTATTTAGCCATTTTATATAGGCGTGGTCTCCACTTTATTGAGTAGTTTATAATCTTTTTTGTATTTTATGTCATTGTAATTAATATAAAATATTTACTATATAATTTATTATTATTATTATTTTAAATTTATATTAATGTTTATATATATAATGTACCAAAGCCCACTAGACGTAAATTTTGGGTTTGTCCTTGTTAATGTACCAAAGTCCTCACTAGTAAAGTTGCGAAATAAAAGGCGGATGAGTTGTAGCTATATTCAGTGTTAAATGAGGATTAGTCAGGGGTTGATCTGTGTATAAGGGGCATGTGACGCCCCCAAAATAGGTATACATCATCTATCTTGAGTAGCCAAATACATGGTACAAAATTTAAATACAAACTTCTTTGATACAGTACGACAAAATGTAGCTGAGAGTTTCAACATGGATAATGTCTCGTAGAGAGTATACAAACTCAAATAAATCCTCATTATAATTACTATCACACTATTTTACATAATAGTGAGGACTACTATAGCCACCTATCTGGACCGTCACTCCGTTCCCCGACTAGTCCCAACTATATTCTCATTTCCTGAAGAGAACAATGAAAGTAAAGGGTGAGCTCAACTAGCCCAATAAAGAATATTATGACTATGATAATGCAGAATAAATTATCGTTAGCCTTCGACAGTGTTAAACTGATAGAATATAATAGACAACAAGTTTAACTGCAACGGAACAACTAATCCATTAGAAAAGTCAAAGTAGAGCATGATATCTACTATCTTCTATGATTTAAAAGTTTATCATCAATTTTATCGTTGAGACTCAGCTTAACAAATAATCCACATCACTGAATTATCCATGCACTACGGACCAAGGATATTCATTATTATCACCAATGGCCATGATCGTGCTAACAACTGTCCATCAATGCACTACGGGCCAATGAGGTCTTTTACCACATCAATTGTAACATTACGGGTCATGATTATACCGAATGATCCCTAGTCATAATCATATCAATCAACAATTCATCTATGCACTATGGGCCACAAATGACTTTCATAACAATATAAACATGAGGATGATGACAATGATATAAGAATTCAATTAAATGCAATCAAATGATAAATTCTAAAGATTTATAATTTAATTTATCCAGAATTCAATAATGTCCAAATTGTCAACATGATATGTAAGACCCCGAATTTTATGAAATAAAAGTATTCAAATTTTCTTATAATTACTATTCAGTAAATTGTTAAATTGATAAAAGGTTAAAGTTAAGGGTGATATATGTAAATATTTTAAATAAGCAAGTGGTTATAAAATATTTATTTTTTGTCGGGGAATATTCGTTTGGTCGTGGAATATTCTTACTGTCGGAGAATATTCGTACGACGGCGCATCCATTTGTGGGCCCCATAACATAATAACTGTCGGATGAAGAAAACGACAAGTTTTAGTTTTTATAAATAAGGACGTAATTGTTACCGTTAACACTGTTGGAATACCCGGTGATTAAAACACAATAGCACACAGTTTTGTACCAATTATTGATTCTTACGTAAGAAGGCACTACTCAATAATTGTTATAGTAATTACTGTTCAATATTTTATTTTATTGATTCAATAATTGCTATGTTGATATTTTATATTATTGTTGTTTCAATAATTGTCATTTCACAGTACTTTCCATTATCAAATCAATAATTCATATTATTTGAATAATATTATTAGATAACATTATTGGCAATGTTTAAAAAGTTGTGTCAAGGAGAGGTTTGGTCACCTAATTGCGCGCCAGTAAGGAGAAATCCTTATTGGAAAGCCCCCTCTTTCCTGGGAACAACCTGGTTGTCAATATTGTGATTCTATAATATTATTTGTGAATAATTAATTATTGATTTATATGATAAGGAAAATATTCATTTTATGTGGATATAGATGGAGAAAATTTTTAATGTGACAAATGTTATTAAAAATTGATATTTTATCTTTTCTGATAAAATAATTTATTTAAATATATTATTATATTTTAATAATATAATAATGATGATATTTTTACAATGAATGTGTGATATATGAATAAATGAGGAGAAAGAGTATTTTTGTTACAAAAAATGTTTAACACATATTTTGTGTGTTGGTGGACCCTATTTCTTGACTGAAATTTGATTATAGTCTGCAAAATCGTTCGTATGTGGATTTTGGTCAATTTCTACTTGGAATTTGGAAAAATTTAAACTTACAAAGTTGTAGAGAATTGAATTTTCTATGGAATGAACATAAGATTTGAATATTTTTGATAAAAAGGTTATTTATTATAAATTATTGAAGTTCTAGAATATTGGATCTGATTTGATTTTGTTACAAAAAATGTTTAAAACATGTTTTTCATTTTGGTTGGCCCCACTAGCATGTGTAAAATTCTGAATTATAAGGTGTGCGTAGGAAAAATTTAATAAATAATATTATTTTATTAAATTTTCTGCTTTGGTATTTTAAGCATTTTTCTACAAATAGGATGCTTAGGTTAGAATTGAAAATCACATCAGAAACTGAAGTTTTCTCTCTCTATATTATCGAGTGTATTTTTATGAATATTTTGATACTTTGAGTGTTGCTATTTAGTGCAAGTTCCTTTCAGCGTTATATCCGATATTTCAGTCAGAAGTACTGCTCTTTTGAGGTAAGGGATTGTAAAGGTTATTATGTTTTTCAGTTTCGTATCTTTTCTGACCCTCACAAATTCTGGAAAAATTTGAAATGATAATTTGATGAGTTTTCTAGATTGTGTCCAAAAATGGTGATTTTTGGATGTATAGATTGGGAGTTATGAATTTTATGGGAAAATACTATTTTAAAAGTAAACCCGTATAACTCCTTGTGGTTAACTCCAAAATTGATGAAATTTTTATTGAGAGTACATGTACATAATAGCAGTATACACTGTAAATTTCAGATTGTTTGGACAAAAATACAGTTTATGATAAATGTCAAAATATTAGACAGTTTTGGCCATATGAAAAATAGTAAATGAATTTTAAAAATTTCGAAAAAAATATATGTTCAATATGGGACTATATTCTTCTAAATCCTAGAAAAGAAAATTTTCTGGGTCTGATTTGGTATTTTTCTGGAAAATGGATTAGTTAGGAGTAAATGAATTAAATATGTTATGTGAAGTAACAAAATTGGAAAATAGGATTTTATGGCTTGAGAATCCTATATAAGGTATATGCAGATTTTTTATGAGAGTTTTTGTTATTGATGATGAAATCTTATGAGTTTGGCATTTTAGGATGATTAAATGCATTAATTAGTAAAGTGTAAATAATTAAAATAAATTATTTATAAGTTTAAGAAATGATTAAAATATTGTGGTAATATTAATAATATTAGATTATGAGACTATTAAGTGATTAATAATATTTGGATTAAAGTTGTTATGAAATCATTGATTTAAAATATTATTTAATGATTAATAATATTAGTAAATAAATTTAATGTTGTTATATAATGAATAATATTAAATAGAGTTTATAATATAATGATTAATGTTATTATCTTCGTTGAAATATTATTTTTCGTTCAAATCATTTTTGATATAATATTTTTATTGAATTTTACTCCACAAAGTAGTATCATGTTGACAATTTGGACGTTATTGATTTCTAGATAAATTAAATTATAAATCTTTAAAAATTTATTCTTGAACTTGTTTTATTGAATTCTTATATCATTGTCATCATCCTCATGTTTATATTCTGTTGAAAGTCATCTGTGGCCTGTAGTGCATAGATGGACTTGGTATGATTATGACCAGGGATTATTCGGTATAATCATGATCGTAATGTTACAAATGATGTGGTAAAAGTCCTCATTGGCCCGTAGTGCATTGATGGACAGTTTTTGGTATGATTATGGCCATGGATTCTCTTCGGCCAAGGGTGCAAAGTTGAATTATTTTATGACATGATCATGAAAGTTGATGAAAACACGATTATCTTTGGCCCGTAGTGCATGGATAATTCGTGGTTGTGATACTAAAGAATATCCTTGGCCTGTAGTGCATGGATGATTCGATGATGTGGATTAATTATTGAGCTGAGTCTCAGTGATGAAATATTAATTCATGGATGTGATAATAATGAATATCCTTGGTCGTAGTGCATGGATAATTCATGGATGTGATACTAACGAATATCCTTGGCCTGTAGTGCATGGAAAATTCGGTGATGTGGATTATTTATTGTGCTGAGTCTCAGCGATAAAATATTGATAATAAACTTTTAATTCGTAGAAGATAGTAGATATCATGCTCTACTTGACTCTTCTAAAATATAGTTGCATGTCTTTGGCCTGTAGTGCAAAGAAGAACTGTTAATGAATATCTTTGGGGCCCGTAGTGGAAAAATGAATTTATTAGTATAAGTATGAACAAGAATTGTGATTTTGTATAACCATGATCTTTGATGTTTCAGGTAAAGACAAGTGATGAAAATTATCTTCGTCCTGGGTGAGAAGGAGAATTTAGAACCACAATTATGATTATGAGTTATTCACATGATTTTGGTTAGGAACTTTTGATTGATGTTACAGGGATAAAATATTGTTGGTGGACTTTTAACATGGAGAAGATAATAGACTTTAAGGTCTATTTGACTCTTCTAATGGATTGCTCGTTCCACTGCAACTATGGTTGAAAAGTTTTATCATCTACCATATGTTCTAAATCTCTAATTTATTACTGACGAAGACTATTGATAATTTATTTATCTTTAGTCATGATATTCTTTACTAGGCTAGTTGTGCTCACCCTTTTTCTTCATAATTCCTTTCAGGTAATAAAAGTGTAGCTGGGTCGAGCGGGGATAACAGGGGAATAGAACAGTGGTCTCTAGCTATGGAGATTCTCCCTAAACAGTATAGAAAAGTGTGTTATATTTTATACATCATTTAGTAGTTATATTTGGTGAATCAAATAGGGTGAGGCGAACCCAACGTTGGAAGGGTGTTTTGACACTATCATACAAGATGTCTAATGACATACAACCTCGTGTTATCATAAGACAGGGTTGTGCACATCCATTTGCTGAGTATATCTTCGAGCACTACCTATATAATCTTAGAGTTTGGTTGAAGTATAGTTCTCAATTAGAGACAGTGGACATAATTATATGTCAAGAGAAGACTCACAATTGGAAAAAATATGATAGTAATCTTCTCGTTTTTCTTTGGGGTCTATTGGGTCAACCAAGGATAATTCTCCAGTCTTATGATATCTATTGTAACCTAGACGCATGGCCTCCCATGTACGAAGGTTTCCTTGAGCACTTCCCAAATATTTTAATTTTTAAAACAGTTATTGACTGTAACTTTATGTAAGGTGCCATTGTGACGGGCTATCCAAGGTTGGGACATGAGTCATAGTTGGTATACATTTGTATCAAAACTCATAATATTTGTGTTGTTGTATTTTGCACGACAATTATGATAATGATGTTGTAGTTATTTTTTGTACCATGTATTTGACGACTCAAAATAGGTTGGGTGAATTGGACCTATTTTGGGGGCGTCACATGATACTGCTTTGTGGAGTAAAATTCAAGAATAATATTGTATCAAAAATTATTTGGACAGAAAAGAAATCAATTTTTATCATGAATAGTATCCCGGGTGAATAGTACCCAAGTGAATAGTACCCCATGAATAGTACTTCAGGAATAGTACCCCGTGAATAGTACTTTAGCATGAAAAGGTTAAAACTTATTATGAATGCGCAGAATAATATTTTCTTAAAAAGATACTGGATGAAGCGCAAATATCAAGGATATTCTACTAATTTCAGGAATTATAGAAGCAATACTTACCATAGTAAGTTTAAATTTAGGAATATGAAATGAAATAATATCCCTTCCATACTATGGAGTATGAAAGAAAATAATATTTCTTACGAGTATTGAAATAAAATATTATCCTTTACCTTAGTAGAAACTGGATTTGACTGGAATATCGAATATTATTCTGAGAAAATCTTGCAGAAAACTACGTTCAAAGTATTCTTATACTCAAAAGAAATACTCACAATACTATAATAAAAAAAATTCTTGAGATTGTTTTGGTGTGATTTAGGATGGAGGGTTGCCCTCTTATTTATAGCAACGGAGGAAGGAAAAAAAACAAAGTACTCTGCCTACTTTTGCCTAACTCATCACATTTTCCATATGGGTGGGGGCCACCTTTGAAAACCAAGGCTTTGCAAGCAACATTTATCACCAAACAATTTGCCTAACAATTCATTTTCCTGCCTAACCACTCATTTCTTCCTTATAGGTGAGGGTCCACATGAAAAACATCATGCCACTTTGCTGACATTAAATCATTCAAGCCACCAACAAAGAATACAAAACATTCACATATCCATCCCTTTTATCACATGAATATATATATATATATTATAATATTATTATTTAAACAATTATAAAATATTATAATAATATATTTAAATGAATATTTTATTGAAGAAGATAATTTTGATTTCATAGAAAAATATGTCACACTTTCAACAAATATTTCATGCTAAAAATTCCTTCATATAAATCAAAATTGAACCAATATCCACCACATAATAATTAATATTATAAGCTCACAATATCAACAACCAGATCATTCTCAGGAAAGAGGGGCTTTCCGATAAGGATTTATCCTTATTGGCGCGCAATTAGATGACCAAATCCCTTTCCTCGACAGAATTTTCTAGACATTGTCAATAATGCTAACTAATAATATGAATATTGTGTCGCGTCAATTATTGATTTAATAATGTAAAATATTGTGCAGATGATACTGTGACAATAATTGAATCAATAATATAAGAAACTGTACAACAATTACTATGACAATTATTGAATAAAACTGAGTGACTTCTGACGTAATCATCAATAATCAAAGATACTGTACAATATCGTGCGCTACTATGCAACCACGCGTATTACTATACTTTTATCACCGGGTATTTCAACAGTTAACAGTAAAACTTTAGCCGTTATTTTTATAAAAAGATATTTCTGTCGTTTTCTAACTCCGACAATAATTCTGTTGTGGGGTCCACCAATGATTGTGCCGTCGTATGAATACTCCCTGATAAAACGAATATTCCTCGACCAATCGAATATTTTATGACAACTTGCTTACTTTACAAAATTTATAAATATTACCCACAACTATAATATTATATCAAATCCACACCATAATATTCCAAAAATAATATTTAGAGAAAACTTAATCTTTATTCATAAAATTTGGGGTCTTACAACCTCTCCTTCTTATGAAATTTCGTACTCGAAATTAGGGTACATACCTGGTATATTGAAGAGGTGAGGATACCTTGATTTCATTTCAGATTCTAACTCCCAGGTCATTTCCTCAACATCGTGGTTTCTCCACAAAACTTTAACTTGAGGTATAACCTTGGAGCGTAGAATATGTTCCTTCTTATCCAAGATTTTAACAGGTGCCTATTCGTATGTTAAATCTTTCACTATGTCCTCTGGTTCCAACTCAATAATGTGGTTCGGGTCTTCCACATATTTACGTAACATGGATATATGAAAAACGTTATGAACACGAGACATACTTGGCGGTAAGGCGAGTCTATAAGCCATAGTTCCTACTTGATCAAGGATTTCAAATGGGCCAATGAATCGAGGATTGAGTCTTCCTCTCTTTCCAAATCTTGTAACTCCTTTCCATGGAGCAACTCGTAACAACACATGTTCTCAAAGATTGAATTCCACGTCCTTTCGATGAAGATCAACATAACTCTTTTGTCGATCTTGTGAGGTGTTTATACGTTGCTAGATCATTTGAATCTTTTTCGTAGTCATACGTACCAACTCTGGTCCCAACAATGTTGCTTCACCCACCTCATCCCAGCATACTTGATGAGTGAGTTTTATACACATGAATTGGATACATTCGGGCTTAATTTATTGTTGTTCTCAAGTCTTTTAGGATGTTTTTATGTGTTTGTGTCTATTCATGCATGTTTTATATTGTTTTGTAGGATTTGGGACAAAAGTTACATGGATCGACGTTCGGGGTGGCTAGATGCGCGTTTTCGGCTTGTCATTTACACAACAGTCACTTCAGAGCCAATTTGACTATAGCTCCGGACATTATTTCGCAAAACTTCAAGAATGAAAGTTGTAGATCTACTTCTCCTCTTTCCAGAACATCTTGAATCATCTAAATCGGAGTTCGGACGAAGAAGTTATGGCCGTTTTCCCAAAGGACGTCGGAGCAGAAAATGTCAACTTTTTGACCAGCGCCGGGGCGCCCATTTTCAGTTCATTCCCAGCGCCGGGGCGCTGGGGGGCAGACTCTCAGTATCGTGAACAGTGCCAGGGCGCTGGGGAAGGGTCTGGTGCGGGCCTGGACGCGTTTTGGGCGAATTTTGACACCTTTTCGACTCCAAATAGGATTGGGTTTGTTCCTAAACTCAAAATTAGACTTGTAACCTATAAATATATGATGTAAGGCATAAAATAAGAGGAGATTACATACCTTAGCTTGGGGATTACATTGCTTAGCTTGGGGATTACATAGCTTAGATTAGAGATTAAACACTCCATTAGATTAGAACATAACCCTAGTTCTTATTAGTTTTGGAGATTGAAGCAACTTGGAGGCCATTGAAGATCAAGAGCAAGAGCAAGAGGGGAGCATCAAATTTGCTGACAACAGATTCTATTCTCTTCTCTCATCTTACTTTTATCTTTTAATGTCTATTAAGTTGTGGATTCTTGGTTTCCATTCATTAATTATGAACTAACTTCTTTTATTGAGATTTCAATTGAACTTTTTATGGCTATGAATTAGTTATTCATTATATTCCAATTATTTATGTTAAAGTGAGTTGTTTATCTTGTCTTGTGCATATTGCTTAATTATCTGATCAGTAATTACTTTGTTACTCTAGAAGGAATTGGAAGAGGAATTCTAGGGTTAGAATTGGGCATGATATCATGTGACTTAGTTATTTGCAAAGTGAATAATTAGGTTTGTGAATTGAATGGAAATATCTATTCACCGCATGTAACACATAAGGAATTGGAATTGAATGAGTTTAATTCAATTATTTTGCATAGGAATATAGCAAGATTAATCTGGATTAAATAGAAGGCAATTGATCACTTGGAAAAGGACTTTTGGCATTTGAGAATTCCTGTTAACAATTCAGTAGACATAATAATTGGGATAATTGGATAATTGATTTATAATTCATAATTGGGGATATTGAAGTCTTAATATTTATTTATTTGAATTCATTCGTTAAAATCATCGTTTTAATTAGTTAATTTAGTTTTCTTAACTATAAAATTCACAATTTGAGATTGTTTAAATAAAATTATTTTGGTTAAGAATTAGTACTTGGTGATTTTTATTAAATAATTCCTCGTGGGAACGATACTTTTCTTATCACTTTATTACTTGTTGACCGTGTATACTTGCACGTATTCATTGATTGCGAAATCGATCAACAATACTGGAGAATGACACTTTCTTCCATACAACGCCTCAAATGGAACCATACCGATACTTGCTTGATAACTGTTGTTGTAGGAGAATTCCACTAATGACAAGAACTTTTCCCAACTTCCTTTTAAGTTAAGGACACAAAGTCTTAATAGATCCTCCAGAGTTTGAATAGTCCTCTCCGACTGCTCGTCCGTCTGAGGATGATATGCCGATCTGAATCGCAAATCTGTGCCCATAGCTTTTTACAAACTGACCCAAAACTGTGAAATGAATCTTGGGTCTCGATCAGAAACTATGGATACTGGCATACCATGCAGTCTTACAATCTCATTTATGTACATACGAGCAAGACATTCAAGTGAATAAGTTTCTCGTGTTGGTAAGAAATGAGTAGACTTGGTCAATCTATCAACAATGACCCAAATTGCATCTATGCCTTGAGAAACTTTGAGAAGACTGGTAACGAAATCCAAGGTAATGTGCTCCCAATTCCATTCTGGAATTTCAAGTGGTTGCAATGGATATTTTGGCACTTGATGCTCCGCCTTGACTCGTTGATAAGTTAGACACCTTGAGATAAACTCCGCGATCTCTCTCTTCATATTGCTCCACCAAAATGTATATCGAAGATCATGATACATTTTGGTACTCCCAGGATGGATTGCAAATGGTGTGTTGTGCGCCTCCATCATGATCTTATACTTCAAATCGGAGTCGTTAGGAATACAAAGTCTGGAGTTGACTCTAAGTATTCCTTCTTCATCGATTCTTGCTTCCAGAATAACACCTTCTTACACTTTCTTCTTCATACGCATCAACTCCAGGTCTGTATTTTGAGCAGCTTTAACTTTATCGATTAAAGTCAGTTCTACTCATATATTTGTCATCATCACATGGGTCCCTGGAGTCTTTATCTCTATGTTCATCCTTTGCAAGTCATACAAAATGGGCCTTTGCGTTGACAATATCACGCTCGTACCCGCATATGATCTTCTACTCAATGCGTCAGCTACCACGTTCGCTTTACCAAGATGGTATTGAATAGTATGATCATAATCTTTCAACAGTTCAAGCCAACCTCATTGCTGCATGTTGATTTCCTTTTGAGTGAAGAAATATTTGAGACTTTTATGATCCGTAAAGATCTCCACCTTCTCCCTATACAAGTAATGCCTCCAGATTTTAAGTGCAAAAACGACAGCTGCCAACTCTAGATCATGAGTAGGATAATTCTTCTCATATTCTTTGAGTTGTCGTGAGGCATAGGTTATGACTTTCCCATATTGTATAAGAACACATCCTAAACCTTTACCTGAAGCATCACTGTAGATGACAAATCCCTCCAAATCAGATGGTATTGTCAGAACAGGTGCTGAAATAATTCTACTCTTGAGTTTTTGAAAACTCTTCTCACATTCCTCGCTCCAACCAAATTTTGTATCTTTCTGAGTCAACTGAGTTAATGGTGTAGCGATTCGAGAAAACCCTTCTACGAATCTCCGATAATAACCAGCTAAGCCGAGAAAGCTTTGTACTTCGGTCACTGACTTAGGTTGCTCCCAGCTTTGAATTGCTTCAATCTTTGCCGGGTCAACAAATATTCCCTGATTTGATATGACGTGCCCAAGGAATGATACTTCCTCAATCCAGAACTCGTATTTCTTTAATTTGGCATATAGCTTGTTCTCACGAAGCTTTTGGAGTATCACCCTCAAGTGTTGCTCATGATCTTCACGACTTTTGGAGTAAATGAGGATGTCATCAATAAAGATGACCACAAAGTGATCTAAATATTCATTGAATACTCGGTTCATCATATCCATGAAGGCAGCAGGAGCATTAGTCAATCCAAAAGACATGACTAGGAATTCATAATGCCCGTACTGAGTTCTGAAAGTAGCATTTGGAATGTCATCAGTTTTAACCTTTAATTGATGATATCCGGAATGAAGATCAATCTTTAAAAAGAATTTGGCGCCTTGCAACTGGTCAAACAGATCATCAATACGAGGTAACGGGTACCTATTTTTGATGGTGACATGATTCAACTCCCGATAATCAATACAAAGTTGCATACTTCCATCTTTCTTCTTCACGAATAGAACAAGAGCACCCGAAGGAGACGTACTAGGACGAATGAAACCGATGTCTAACAATTCCTGTAGTTAAGTTTTTAACTCCTGAAGTTCAATAGGAGCCATTTGATATGGGGCTTTGGAAATGGGTTTTGTACCGGATTTAAGGTCGATACAAAATTCAATTTCACATTCTGGGGGTAGGCTAGGAAGTTCTTCAGGGAATACGCCAGGAAATTTATTAATAGTAGAAATGTCATTCAAATCTGACGTATTTTCGTTCAAATCCATGACATGGGCTAAGAAAGCTTGAAATCCGTTTTTTAATAAACGAATATCTTTATGGCTTGATATGACAGTGATTGACTTTAGTGGTTTGGTTGATTAAATTTGCATAATAAGTTGGTTAGGAATATGAAAGCTAACAACCTTGCGAAAACAATCAATTTTTGAATGATGAATAGTTAACCAATCAATCTCTAAAATTACATCAAATGCAAGTATTTTCAAAGAGATGAGATCGACAGGTAACGTGAGGTTACCTATTTGAATCAAACAAGACTTATAAATAGTGGATGTAATGAAGGTTTCTCCCAACGAAGTTTCAACAGATAAATCAAAGTCTAAGTTCTCCGGAGTTAAATTTAAACGTTGATCGCAAGTAGGAAAAATAAAAGAATGGATAGAACCGGTATCAAATAAGGTATAGACTTCACTAGAGTTTATGATTAGCTTACCAGTGATCACCTCATTCGGATTCCTCGCTTTTTAGGAGGTTACAATAAATGCTCTCCCTTGAACTACCGGTTTTGTCTTGTCTGGGAAGGTCTTTGATGCCTCCATCCCAGCTGGACTTGATTTTGGTGTATGACAAAATTGGGCTAGGTGACCTTCTCTTCCACAATTGTAACATGCTTTGGGTTGCTGTGTACAGTTTGGACAGATGTGTCCCTCCCCTCTGCATTTGTAACATACGACCGACGGTCGTTCTCCTTCCTTAACAATAGTTGCTGGTGCTGATGTCTTTCCATCATTGTTGAATTTTCTCTTCTTGAAATTTCCACTTCTATTATCTTGGCCATGATTACCACCGAAGTGGTTACCATTTTTGGCATGTTAATTCCCTCCTCGTTTGTTTTCACCGCTTCGATGACTGCTACCACTGGTATTATCGATTTGCCGGCTGCTCTCTCTTGGTTGGGTTAACTCATTATCGCGCTCCAATAACTGAGCCCTATTTACAACATTTGAATACAAACACAGTTTGTGAGAAATTAGGTATTGACGTATCTCAGGTTTCAAACCTCTTAAAAACATCCGCGTCATTCTCTTCTCATTATTAACCAAGTGGGAAGCAAACCGGGACAACTCGAAAAACTTAACTTCATACTGTGACACAGTCATATTATTTTTCTCTAGCTTGATGAACTCCACTTCTTTCATTTGACGAATACTTTCGGGAAAGTACTTGTCGTTGAACAGTTCTTGGAACTTTTCCCAAGACATCTTCAGTGCGGCAGGTTGAGTACGCTTTACAGATTCCCACCAGTAATCTGCCTCTCCTCGTAACATGAAGGCGACAGAGGGAACCTTTTGCTCCTCGAAGCATTCCAAGACATCAAATATCTTGGTGATCTGCTTTATCCACGCCTCCACCTTAAGTGGTTTTGGCTCTCCCAAAAACTCCGGTGGTCTCAGCTCCTTGAACTGCTTAGCAGTGACCATCCGAGAGTTGCCAGTGTTTCCACCTGTATTTTGAACAGGAGTCGCTCTCGCCTGATGTTTCATGAATTGCATAAAGCCTCTGAACATCCCATCGTTCATTGTTTGGTCGGTGTTGTTGTTTTTCTGAGGATTATATTCTTCCTGATGCACATTATCCTAGTTATTGATCTGTGGTGACTCAACGATCTCCTGTGCTCCATTGCTATTCTCAACATTCTCGGATGTCATTTTCAAACACTGCCACAAAACAAGGGTTAATTGACATGCCACATATTATCCCTACATTCTGACCGACCAATTAAATAACAAATAAACTTAGGCAGGTCATACTAGTTAAGGAATTATCCGTCTCTCCCTTCCTAGTTCTAGTCTCACATCTCAGCCATGGATCATATCCCTAAGCTTTGATATCAACTTTGATGCCCCCAAAATAGGTATACATCACCCATCTTGAGTCGCCAAATACATGGTACAAAATTTAAATACAAACTTCTTTGATACAGTACGATAAAATGTAACTGAGAGTTTCAACACAGATAATGTCTATTAGAGAGTATACAAACTCAAATAATGTCCTCATTACAATTATTATCACACTATTTCACATAATAGTGAGGACTACTATAGCCACCTATCTGGACCGTCACTCTGTTCGCCGACTAGTCTCAGCTATATTCTCATTTCCTGAAGAGAATAATGAAAGCAAAGGGTGAGCTCAACTAGCCCAGTAAAGAATATTATGACTAAGATAATGCATAATAAATTATCGTTAGCCTTCAATAGTGTTAAACTGATAGAATATAATAGACAACAAGTTTAACTGCAGTGGAACAAATAATCCATTAGAAGTGTCAAGTAGAGCATGATATCTACTATCTTCTATGATTTAAAAGTTTATTATTAATTTTATCGCTGAGACTCAACTTAACAAATAATCCACATCACTGAATTATCTATGCACTACAGGGCAATGATATTCATTATTATCACCAATGGCCATGATCGTGCCAACAACTGTCCATCAATGCACTACGGGCCAATGAGGACTTTTACCACATCACTTGTAACATTGTGGGTCATGATTATGCTGAATGATCCCTGGTCATAATCATATCAATCAATATTTCATCTATGAACTATGGGCCACAGATGACTTTCATAACAATATAAACATGAGAATGATGACAATGATATAAGAATTCAATTAAATGCAAGCAAAGGATAAATTCTAAAGATTTATAATTTAATTTATCCAGAATTAAATAATGTCTAAATTGTCAACATGATACTGCTTTGTGGAGTAAAATTCAAGAATAATATTGTATCAAAAATGATTTGGACCGAAAAGATATCAATTTTTATCATGAATAATATCCTCGGTGAATAGTACCTGAGTGAATAGTAACCCGTGAATAGTACTTTAGGAATAATACCCCGTGAATAGTACTTTGGCATAAAAGGTTAAAACTTATAAAAAATGTTCAGAATAATATTTTCATGAAACGATACTGGATGAAGCGCAAATATCAATGATATTCTACTAATTTCAGGAATTATAGAAGCAATACTTACCATAGTAAGTTTAAATTTAGGAATATGAAATGAAATAATATGACGCCCCCAAAATAGGTATACATCACCCATTTTGAGTCGCCAAATTCATGGTACAGAATACAAATACAAACTTAAATATACAACATGAGCTGTGAGTTTTAATACAAATATTATCTTCTGGACAGTATTTAAACTCAAAATAAGTCCTCAATACATTTATTATCACACTATTTCATAGAATAGTGAGGACTACTAATGCTATTATCTGGACCGTCACTCCGTTCCTCGACTAGTCCCGACTAAGTTCTCATTTCCAGAAGAGAACAATGAAAGCAAAAGGGTGAGCTCAACTAGCCCAGTAAGAAATATTATGACTAAGATAATGCAGAATAATTTATCGTTATCCTTCAACAGTGTTAAACTGATAAAATATAACAAACATCAAGTTTAACTGCAGCGGAACAAGCAATCCATTAGAAGAGTCAAGTAGAGCATAAAGTCTACTATCTTCTATGATTTAAAAGGTTTTTCATCACTTTTATCTCTAAGATTCAGCTTAATAAATAATCCACATCATCGAATCACCCCTGCACTACGGCCAATGATATTCTTTAGTATCACAATCACAAATTATCCATGCACTACAGGCCAAGGATATTCGTGTATTCATCAATGGTCATGTTCATGCCAATAACTATCCATTAATGCTGCAAGATTCCAGAATTTTAAAGTGTAATATTAAATATTTATTGATTTATATAAGTATTTAATGGATATGTTTATTGTTGAATAAATAATTATTCAATTTGAGTTGATGTGGTTTAGTTAATTATTTGTTGAATAAATAATTATATATTATATATTAAATATTTATTTACAATATTAAATATTTATTGAATTATATAAGTATTTAATGGCAATTTGAGTTGATGTGGTTTAGTTAATTATTTGTTGAATAAATAATTTAGGAGCTAAGAAAATTTATTTGCTATGAGATTATATACTAATTTAATTTAATAACTAAGTTAGAAAGCTAATAATGATTAAATGAATTATAGTATTTTAATTGGAATTTATGATTAAAATAAAGTGTTAGTTGGTTGAATAAAATTATAATTATAAAGAAATTATAGTTTTGTGATAATGATTTATGTGTTAAAGTAATTTAATATATTAATATTTTAATTGATTAAATTGATTATTTAATTTAATAAGGAGTGTGACAAATAACCTTGCTATAAAGGAGTTGTTAAAATAAACTAAAAGAGTTTAATTCAGTTTTTGCCAAACAAGGCCTAATGCCTATTAAGTCTTTAATATAATTGTGTTTTACCAAACAAGGCATAAGGATTAATTGGTTATATTTTTTAGTGGTTAGCCAAACAAGCCTTATGGCTTTTGATTTTCAAAACTCAAATAACTGATATTAGTTATATGTTTTATATTTATATCATATAATAAATATATATTATATCTTATACGTTATATCATAAGACGTAAGAATAGAGGAGAGAGGTTAGAGAGAAGAAAAGAAAAACTCAGAGGAAGAAGAATAGAAGAAGAAAAGAAGAGAGGAAGAAAGGCTAGAGATTGGAGAAGAAGAAGCTTGAGAATAGAAGGGAATAACCATCATCATCTCCTATTCTTTTTAGTTTTAAAAGTTTAGTTTTTCTCTTCCCAATTTCTCTGTAGAATCCTTGTGTGAACATGAATTGTTGTTGCTATGTGGCTTTATATGACATACTAGTGATGTTAAAACGATTTTCATAAGTTATAGTCAATGTATTGTTGTTATGTATGTAGTTTGTGAAGAAAACATTTTTACAGAGAGTTTTTGATGAATGATTATGGGTTAATTTAAAGTAGAAATTGAGGGTTAATTAGTTGTTTAGTTGATAAATTGATCATCTAATTTGATAAAGTATGTATAATTATTGATAAGATGCTTTGAATTAATTGTTTTGGTTGAAAAACAAAATTTACAGTGTTGATTTTCATTGAAATATCAAAAATAGAGTTTTTGTCAAAAATAGTAAAATCGGATGTTTTAAATTCGTTGTTTATGTTGTTATATATGTAAAAACATGTTAGAAGTTCTTGAATTATGTTTACATGAAGTTTTTGTATGAATTGCATGTGAATTAGTTTGTTAGAAACGAGCTTGCAGGCCAAATTGGCTTTTTCTTGTACTGTTGCTGAAGCTGTCTGTAACACCCCAGTCCCACATCGAAAGATAGGGGAAAAATTTGTCTGCATATAAGGAATTAAGTAACTACCAATAGTACCTTCAAAGTCATGACCTTTTGGGAGCCTGTGGTGGGCTAGATAACCCAAGAAGATACTATTGGGCCAGTGATTTGAGGCCTTATTTGGATGGATTTGATTCGATTCGGACTTGGGATTTGACCCAAGATTTGTTCTGGACTCGGGATTTGACCCGGGTTGTTTCATATGGTATCAGAGCCGACTCTCGAAAGCTCGGGTCGGGTCATCCGATCGGGTTGCCGGAGGTGGGGACACGAAGGCTGGTGGTATTATCCCACAATGGAGAGATGAAGGTCCGGAGGTGGGGACACGAAGCCAGCCGGTATTATCACACAATGGCTAGAGAGGAAAAGATCTTTGGGCCGTGTGTGTGATCGGATTCTGACGGGGACGTCAGAAATTTAAGTGGGGGAGTTTGTAACACCCCAGTCCCACATCGAAAGATAGGGGAAAAATTTGTCTGCATATAAGGAATTAAGTAACTACCAATAGTACCTTCAAAGTCATGACCTTTTGGGAGCCTGTGGTGGGCTAGATAACCCAAGAAGATACTATTGGGCTAGTGATTTGAGGCCTTATTTGGATGGATTTGATTCGATTCGGACTTGGGATTTGACCCAAGATTTGTTCTGGACTCGGGATTTGACCCGGGTTGTTTCACTGTCAGTCGATACTGAAGTTTCGAACAGTACGTTAGTGGCACCGCAGCGCCATCACCATGCCGCAACGCGGCTTCGTAGTGTATTCACCGCGCCGCAGTGCCATCACCACGTCGCAGCGCGACCCACAATGTAAACTGTGGCGCCGCGGCGCGAGTTAGCAGAATGGTCTGACAGTGTACTTTTTGTACACAAAATTTTAAGAAACATTATGTGATGATAGTAGGACTGTAAAATATTGATTTTAGTATTTCTATACTATGAATAATTATGTTATTAAAGATTAACTTGTGTTATAACTTGATTATGTGATTAAATAATCAAACATACATGATGAATGTAGTTGGTTAAGTTTGTTAAGTGGTAGTGACTAACTATGTCATGATGACGTATATATATATATATATATATATATATATATATATATATGTATCTAGGGTATTGTGATTCGAATTGATTCGGTTTAGCCTACGAGCAAGGCAAGTTTTCTAATACTTTATCTTATTGAACTAATTATTGTTTTCAATCCGATTACCTTATAATGATGCAAGCTGTCTAAACTTTGGTTTGATGTTGAACAAGTTATTCTTGTATTTCACTTGTTGTTTAGCATGCATAAGTAAATTGCTATGCATGTTTAGTATTCAATTCTAATTAACCTTGGCTTAGTATTGTTCAAGCAAGGTATGTTATAGTTACTCAAATTGTATGCTATTAGATTATTCCTAAAGCATGATTTTAGTTACTATGATTGATTCAATCACGATTATTCTATAGTATAATGTTATTGATTTTATTCAACTAGTCCCTTAGTTGATGTTCGTTGAATTCTAAATCAACTTGAAAGCTTATCCAAACCAAACTTTCTTTGGTGCAGACTTGTACTCTAAATACTGAGATGAACAACCCTATGGTTATGATTAGGGGTTAACTTACGCATAGCGTTAAAATGTTTGTACACAATACATTGTACGAAGGGTTGATCCCCCTAAGTACGAGGTTCTTATAGTCTTATGACTGTTAAAGTTGGAGTTGAAAGATTACTTGCAACTGTGGACGTAGTTCATGGTCTTACGACCCTCAGTGATGTATATTTTCCATATTTTGGGATTTCAGTTTCTGATTATTATTGATAGAGTACTATTCACTTTTGATGAGCATATTTTGACATTTATTATTGTTATACTCCTGTTGATTCCATATTATATCCAGTGAGCAATTATTTTGCTCACTCTTGCATATTTATAAACTCATTGCAGCTAAAGAAGAGAAGGTAGGTGAACCTTCGACTAGCAAAGGAAAGGGAAAAATGTACAAGTGATGAAGACTTGTAATTTTTACTTTGATTAAGATGTTAAACTTTATTATGTTGACCTTAGACTTTATTTTAAAAGAAGTTATGTAATGTTTTCCGCATTTGAATGATGATTAAAGGTTAGATAACCTAGGAGATTTTTATTTAAGTTTAATCCTGTATGGGCAGGTTTTGATTATTCAATTTTATTATAATTGTGTAATTAGAAATGAATGTTTTGATTAAGTGAACACCGAATGTTGTGGAAATAAAGTACCTGGATTTGGGGGTGTCACAAGTTGGTATCAAAGCTTTAGGCTATGAACCTTAGGTGGGGGAAAAGCTTTAGGAAGTAACCTTTGAAAAGATAGTGGAGATAACTCTTATCGAGTTTTAAGAAAGAAGTAATAAAACACTTTTGTGCTTATGTGTTTATAGTTTATGTACTCGTGAGTGTCGAGTAGTAATGATTAATAATTAAAACTTTAAAACTTTGTTGTCAGGATGACTAATGTCGGAGAATCCAGTCAGGCTGGGGAGGAGGGACCTCAAGTGCCTATAGAGGAGGAGCCTCGTGACATTCAGGTAGTTTGGGAACAACTACTGCCATGGGAGTCAGCCCCGTTAGTCACAGTAGTTGAAGATGAGGATGATGATGTGGAGACAGACGAGGAGGATCCCGTTGAGTTACCACAGGAGGATGAGGATGATGAGGACGAGGAGGAAAGGATTCCACTTAACTCGATAGCAGGCCGTATATACGATGAGGTGCATGACCGTAATGTGGAACTTTAGGATACAGTTGAGGAGTTGCAGGAGATAGTAGCTGAACAACAAACTGTAATGACACAAAAAGACGACGAGATCCAGGATCGTGAAGAACGACTGACAAATGTCGAGGAGAAACTAGTACAGACTAAAGGAGAGAAAGAACAACTGATCGAAGTGGTCGCTGAACTGAAGAACAAGCTGAGAGAAGAAGCTGCTAAGAGGGCAAGAGCTGAAGATGCTTACGAGGAAGTTTTTCAACGAACTAGATTAGCAGTAACAAACACGCAAGCAAAGAGGATGAAGATGGAAGAGATGGATAAAGTATTTAACACCGTAATTAATCGAGCTCAAGATCGGGTCATGGGATATCCGATTTAGTTCGAGACGCTGCCATCATTCGTGTTAGATCGCAGAACAATGTTTCGAGTCATGGATGAAGAACGTGATATGGCTAAGAAG
Source organism: Panax japonicus (assembly GCA_020205505.1). Taxonomy (NCBI): domain Eukaryota; kingdom Viridiplantae; phylum Streptophyta; class Magnoliopsida; order Apiales; family Araliaceae; genus Panax; species Panax japonicus. Next base: position 56,393,028 of record CM035096.1, read on the forward strand.
TATCTTAATAGAACATTGTAGCTGTTGTACGATGGGTGAAAGGTTAAATAAATTGTAAATCCCAAGTGTTATGCAACCTATGGGATATGACTTTGATGTTGCCCTGAAACTTTTGTAGTTCAGGAAAGTAATGTAGATAGCAGGGATGCTATTATTTTATGTTTTCAAAAAGGTTATGAATAAATAAAAGTTGTTACTTTATTCAAAGTATTATGTGCTATGTGGTTTTTTTTGGAGGTAATTTAAGTAGAAATTTCTTAAAAGAATTGAATAATAATCTAATGAATGTACTTTTAACAGAAAATGCCTCCCAGACGTCAACCACCACGACAGAGAACCACTGGAGGAACCAATAATGACAATGTTGACGGTAACCCCGTTCAACAACTAGTGACACTACTGACAGGAGCATTGTAGAATCAACCACAATACCATGGTACATCGTTTAAGGATTTCAAGGCGGTTGGACCACCTGAATTCTGTGGGTCTATGAATCCAGTCGAAGCACAGACCTGGATTATGGAGATAGAGGTGTTCAATGTCGCTAGGGTAGGGGATGATCAGAAGACTGCTTTCGCAACATTCATGTTGAAAGTAGAAGCTAGTTATTGGTGGTAGGCCAATAAAACTCGTGAAGGGCCAGAAGTGATGACTTGGGATAGGTTCAAGGAGTTGTTCTTCGAGACCTATTTTTCGGAGAGTTCGAAGAGTCAGCTAGAAGTGCAGTTTCTGGAATTAAAGTAGGGAACGATGATGGTATCTGAGTATGCCGCGAAATTCAATGAATTGGCGAGGTTTGCGCCATATCAAGTCAGCATAGACGAGCGTAAGGCAAAGAGATTTGAACAGGGACTGAAGCCCTGACTGTACAGTAGGGTATCCCTGTTCTAGTTGAAGACGTTTACAGCAGTGATGGAGAAGGTAGTACTCGCTGAAGGTGGAGGCGAGGCAGTGACAAAGTTTAATCAGGAACAAAAGAAGAAGAAGAATGAGAATGAGATTAAGAATGGAGGTGGTAGTGGTGGAAACAACAACAACAACAACAACTTGAAGAGAAAGTGGAATGGGAACATGGGTGTTGGAAACCATCAGGGTAACCAGCAAAACAAAAAGTTTGAAGCATGTGCGACATGAGGGAAATTTCATAAGGGTGCGTGCTTGATGAGGAAGCGAGTATGCTTTAATTGTGGCCAGGATGGTCACATCGCCCCAAATTGCACTCAACCGAAGAAGAATGTATGCTTCACGTTCGGATCCAAGGATCACTTTGCTCGTGAATGCCCTAAGAAGAAGGACGTAGTGACAACCAAAAGCAAGATTCCAGAATTTTAAAGTGTAATATTAAATATTTATTGATTTATATAAGTATTTAATGGATATATTTATTATTGAATAAATAATTGTTCAATTTGAGTTGATGTGGTTTAGTTAATTATTTGTTGAATAAATAATTATATATTATATATTAAATATTTATTTATAATATTAAATATTTATTGAATTATATAAGTATTTAATGGCAAATTGAGTTGATGTGATTTAGTTAATTATGTGTTGAATAAATAGTTTAAGAGCTAAGAAAATTTATTTACTATGAGATTATATACTAATTTAATTTAATAATTAAGTTAGAAAGCTAATAATGATTAAATGAATTATAGTATTTTAATTGGAATTTATGATTAAAATAAAGTGTTAGTTGGTTGAATAAAATTATAATTATAAATAAATTATAGTTTTGTGATAATGATTTATGTGTTAAAGTAATTTAATAGATTAATATTTTAATTGATTAAATTGATTATTTAATTTAACAAGGAGTGTGACAAATAACTTTGCTATAAAGGAGTTGTTAAAATAAATTAAAAGAGTTTAATTTAGTTTTTGCCAAACAAGGCCTAATGCGTATTAAGTCTTTAATATAATTGTGTTTTACCAAACAAGGCATAAGGATTAATTGATTATATTTTTTTAGTGGTTAGCCAAACAAGCCTTATGACTTTTGATTTTCAAAACTAATATAACTGATATCAGTTATATGTTTTATATTTATATCATATAATAAATATATATTATATCTTATACGTTATATCATAAGACGTAAGAATAGAGGAGAGAGGTTAGAGAGAAGAAAAGAAAAACTCAGAGGAAGAAGAAGAGAAGAAGAAAAGAAGAGAGGAAGAAAGGTTAGAGATTGGAGAAGAAGAAGCTTGAGAATAGAAGGGAATAACCATCATCATCTTATTCAAGGTATTTCTCCTATTCTTTTTAGTTTTAAAAGTTTAGTTTTTCTCTTCCCAATTTCTCTGTAGAATCCTGGTGTGAACATGAATTGTTGTTGCTATGTGGCTTTATATGACATACTAGTGATGTTAAAACGATTTTCATAAGTTATAGTCAATGTATTGTTGTTATGTAAGTAGTTTATGAAGAAAACCTTTTTACAGAGAGTTTTTGATGAATGAGTATGTGTTAATTTAAAGTAAAAATTGAGGGTTAATTAGTTGTTTAGTTGATAAATTGATCATCTAATTTGATAGAGTATGTATAATTATTGATAAGATGCTTTGAATTAATTGTTTTGGTTGAAAAACAAAATTTACAGTGTTAATTTTCATTGAAATATCAAAAATGGAGTTTTTGTCAAAAATAGTGAAATTGGATGTTTTAAATTCGTTGTTTATGTTGTTATATGGGTAGAAACGTGTTAGAAGTTCTTGAATTATGTTTACATAAAGTTTTTGTATGAATTGCATTTGAATTATTCTGTTAGAAACGAGCTTGTAGGCCAAATTGGCTTTTTCTTGTACTATTGCCGAAGCTGTCAGTCGATACTGAAGTTTCGAGCCGCGGTGCAGCCCAGCATTACGTTAGTGGTGCCGCAACGCCATCACCACGCCGCAGCGCGGCTTCGTAGTGTATTCACCGTGCTGCAGTGCCATCACCACGCCGCAGTGCGACCAACAATGTAAAATGTGGCGCCGCGGCGCGAGTTAGCAGAATTGTCTGACAGTGTACTTTTTGTACCCGAAATTTTAAGAAACATTATGTGATGATAGTAGGACTGTAAAATAATGATTTTAGTATTTCTATACTATGAACAATTATGTTATTAAAGATTAACTTGTGTTATAACTTGATTATGTGATTAAATAATCAAACATACATGATGAATGTAGTTAGTTAAGTTTGTAAAGTGGTAGTGACTAACTATATCATGATGACGTATATATATATATATATATATATATATATATATATATATATATATATATATATATATATATATATATATATAGATAACATAAAATTGTTGTTGATGACTGTTTAGTAAGATCTGTTTAATCAAACTTCTCTTTACTATTTCAAAATTATCTTCTTCTCCAACGTTCTGAAGTCACCTTACTTACCTGTAGTCCACCTAGTTCGTGTCTAACCTTTGTAAGTCTCCAGGGTGTGAGCAGTGTCGGGTTATAGAACATAGGTATGAGTCTACTTTGGGTAAACGGGGTATGCATGAATGAACCTTGTGTAAAGAATTTATTTTGAAACAGTTAAGATGAGTAGATTATTTAGATCTAGCTCTTCAGTTAGTAACAGGTCTACTTTGCCTCCTGTTCCTGACATAGTAAACCAAGAAGAACATAGTTATGAAAACATTAATCAAGTTCTAAACAATTGGAATATTCCTAGAGTATCCCCAAAAGAAATTTATCAGTCAACTTTCTCAGACAAATTTAAAACAGATTATAATGTCAAAACAGTTGAAAGAGTTTATGCAATTAATAAAGAATATGAAAATTGTAGTTTATTATCACCAGAAGTCATTAATAAACATAGAAAAAAGGGTTACAATTTTATTCATATAGGTCTAGTCCAAGTTGCTGTTAAACCACTCAATAGAAAAGGAATTAACTCATCTATCTACCTCTGTCTTAGAGATGCTAGATTTTTAAATTATTATCCAAGTATTATTGGAGCTATGGAAGCAAGTTTGCATAATGGACCTATCCATTTCAATTGCTTTCCAGATTTTACTCTAAGTCTTAGTGATCAAAACTTATTTAAAGCTTTATCATTAAACATTAAAACAGATGGAGAAATAACTCAAATGATTGAGGGATCTCAGCCCATTGCTTTGATTTATAGGATTTATTATAAGACAATGAAATCAAACTTAAACGTTCATGCTCTTAATAAAAGTCCAAAAGATCAAACAGTTTTAATTCAAAGTTCAACTAGTGATGCTAATATCCAGATCCCTAGAACAATTCTTTGGAAAGATATTAACTTACCTAATCAATGGACTTTGCAAAATGAATTACCTCAACAGCCCATAGTTAATAATTTGTTAAATATTGAAAATATTCAACAATTTTCTGATGGAACTGTTAAAATTAGTTTTGAACGAACTAGATCTTCAGTCATCATTGAAGATATTTCTAGTTCTGCAACCCCTTCAGTAATTCACACCAGAAGAGATTCTGAGGTTCTTAGTAATCCTCTAGTTAGAGATATCAAACTTAAAGGTATCCTTAATCAAGGACAGGTTAGTCATCCTTGCTATACTCAGAATGATACTGTTGATACTGTTGAAGATGAAAATTCTTCTTCTCCGGCATCCTCAGTTTATCCTACACAATCTGATTTTAATGCCCCTATTCATAATCAGTTAAGGGTCCTTAAAAAGGATTTCGTTTTAGATTGGGAAAACTTAGTTAACGATTTTAATTCAAAAGAAAACAAAGAAAAGAGACGTCTATTCAGATCTAATCATCCAACTGAAAAGGAAAAGAATAAAATAATTAATAGATGGAAAAGATTTATTAAAAATGAAGAAATTAATATTACTTTTTTACGATTGGTATGAACAATATCAAAGTAAATGTAACGTTATTAGTAAAACCCAATGGACCAAAGAAGATAAAACTAAAGTATCTTCTACTCACCCTCCGTTAGAAACTGTTTTAATCCCAGTAAAAAACACTTCAGTTATTGCTAGTCCCTTCAAAATCCCAGAAGGTACTAATAATGATAAAAAAATAATTGAACAATTAAACTTTAGTAACCAATACTTAGCCACAGTAGGTAAACAATTAGATAGAATTGAAGAAAAATTTGAAGAAGGTATTATCAAAAAACCTGATTCAAAAATGGAACAACCTCTAATTAAATTACCAGAAAACAGATATAACTTAAGCTTACCCAACAAAGATAATGAATTGGTCCAATCTATTGAAAAGTTGTTTACTAAACTTAAAACAGAACCAGGCCCAAGTGGAACTATTGCTGTTATTGATCAGGTAGAATCTGATGATAATAACGAAAGTTCTTCTGACCATTCATCTATATCAAACCTTAATGAACAATTAAATAAATTGACAGTCAAAAACACAAGTCTAACTAGGAACTGGTATTCTAGACCTACTCCTCCAGATTTACAATTTGAAGAGAGAAATCTAGATAAACAGTTTTCAGTTTCCTCTAATAAAATTTATGAATGGAATATAGACGGTTTTAGTGAACAAGAAATTCTTAATAAACTTAATCATATGTCTATGGTAGCCAACAGTTATATTACTAAATTCAACACGTTATCTCAGCCAAATATTGTTAAATTATTAGCCAGTGGATTTACCGGCATTCTTAGGTCTTGGTGGGAAAAGCACCTCACTGAAGACATACGGATTTCCATTATTCATGCTATTCAAAGAGATAGTGAAGGCAATCCCATTTTTAATGAAGATTTGGGTATCGGTCTTCCTGATGGAGTTAACACTCTGATTTTTACAATAATCAAACATTTTGTTGGAACACCTAGTAATATTACAGAAAGAATCCATGATCAATTAAGTAACCTTACTTGTCCCACTCTAAGTGACTTTAGATGGTACAAAGATGTATTTACTTCTAGGGTTATGATGCGAAATGACAGTAATAAACCATTTTGGAAAGAAAAATTCGTTAATGGTTTACCTTCCTTATTTGCTCATAAAGTTAGAGAAGAATTAAGCAAAGATTTAGGATTTATTGACTATGATAATTTAACCTATGGTGATATTGTAAGTCATATCCAAAAAATTGGATTAAAAATGTGCATTGATTTTAAGTTAGCCAAACAAGCCAGGAAAGATAAAAATAAAGCTAAATACGAATTAGGAACATTCTGTGAACAGTATGGTTTGCCTCCGGTTGCTCCCTCTAGAAGAAAGCACAGGCATAAAGATAAACATATTGAGTCTCATAAAAGTCATAAACGCCGTAAGAAACGGTATAGTCACCATAAAGATAAAAGCAATAATCAAGATACTTACTATAATAAGCCTAAGTCATCTAAGAAAAAATCATACAAAAAATCAAAAACTTATGATAAGAGTAAAATTGTCTGTCACAATTGTGGTCAGAAAGGTCATTACAAAAGCGAGTGTAGAGTTAAACAAAAATTAGCACAATTGAATATTTCAGCCGAAGATACAGAACAATTATTAGAGTTAATGAGAATTGATAATGAAAGTAGTAGCGGTAATGAAGAAGCTTCTGATATCCCAGAATCTTCCAGTTATAATTCATCTGATAATGTTTCTGTTAGCGAAAATGAAGTCACTATATGTGCTGATAATTGTAATAAAACCTGTTGTAAAAGAATTAATGTAATTACAAAGGATGAAGAAGAAAGCTCTCTATTAATTGATTTAATCAGTAAAATCACTGACCCAGAATTAAAAACTCAATATTTAAAACAATTGAAAGATTTGTTAATTAAAGACAAGAAGGTCCCTGATAAGGTCCTTAGAGCAAAAGAAAAACCTATTTTTAGTTTGAATAAAACACTTGAAAGGTTTAAGTCTCCAATTAAAGAAGTTACCCTCCCAGAATTAAATCAAGAAGTTAATAAACTTAAGAAAGAAATTTCTAATTTAAAATTGGATATTTCAAATTTAAAGAAAGAGATTGACAATAAAAAATCAGGTCTTCAAGTTAATGATTCCTCTTCTAGTGATGAAAGTCACGATGAACCAGAGTCATCTTGTGTAAAAGATTCTGATCTCTTTATTCAAGGTCTCTCTCTTAAAAGAATTAAAGACATTACTATTCAAAAATGGTATATATCTATTAATTTAGTTATTGATAAAACTTTCTCTGTACAACTCCCGGCTCTAGTTGATATTGGTGCAGATTTGAATTGTATTCAAGAAGGTATTATCCCCACTAGGTACTATAAGAAAACCAGTGAAAAATTAAATTCAGCCAACGGTAGTCAAATGGAAATAAAATATAAGTTACCTAATGTACATATTTGTCAAGACAGTATGTGCTTTAAGACTTCGTTTGTTTTAGTTCGCAATCTTACTGATAAAATCATTTTAGGACTTCCGTTTATATATTTATTATACCCGTTCACCACTAGTAATAAAGGTTTAAGCTGTGAACATTTAGGTAAGAAAATCACATTTAAATTCTTAATTAAACCAAAAGAAAGAGATTTAAAATTTATTCAAGAAGAATCAATTTCTAAATCCTTGAATCTGTTAAACTCTAAAATTACTCATTTAAATTTCCTTAAAGAAGAAATTAAGTATCAGCAAGTTGAAGAACAACTTAAAAGCAATAGAGTTCAAGAAAAAATAAAAGAATTAAAAGACTATCTAATAAAAAATTTATGTTCTGATTCTCCCAACGCTTTTTGGCATAGGAAGAAGCACACAGTTAGATTACCTTATGCAAAAGAATTTAAAGAACATTTAATTCCCACAAAAGCCAGACCGATTCAGATGAGTCATGAGCAGATGGAATTATGTAAAAAAGAAATTAATGACCTCCTAAGTAAGGGTTTAATTAGACATAGTAAGTCACTATGGTCTTGTCCAGCCTTCTATGTTAATAATGAAGCTGAAAAGGAGCGAGGTGTCCCTCGATTAGTCATTAATTATAAACCATTAAACAAAGTTCTAGAATGGATTAGGTACCCTTTGCCAAACAAGGATGATCTCCTTGGTAGGTTAAGTGTCTCTACCATTTTTAGTAAATTCGACCTTAAGTCAGGATTTTGGCAAGTTGCTATTCACCCAGATGATAGGTACAAAACTGCCTTCACCACTCCATTTGGACATTACGAATGGAATGTTCAGTCATTTGGACTTAAAAATGCACCCAGTGAATTTCAGAATATTCTTAATAATATTTTGAATCCTTTCAGTCATTTTATCATTGTTTATATCGATGATATTCTTGTATTCTCCAAGACTATTGAAGAACATATTAAACATTTGAATTCATTCTTCAAAACGGTTAAAACCAATGGTCTTGTTCTTTCTCCTTCCAAGTGTAGTCTGTTTCTGACTAAAGTCAGGTTTCTCGGTCTAATCCTCTATCATGGACTCACGCGGCCAATTGACAGAGCTATTCAATTCACCGACCGGTTCCCAGATAAGATTACCAACAAAACTCAGCTACAGAGGTTTCTTGGCTCGCTCAATTATATTGGCAAGTTTTACAAGGACCTCAGGAAGATTTGTAAGCCTCTCTTTCAGCGCTTACAAAGTAATCCACCTCCATGGACTGACATTCACACTTCTGTCGTCCAACAAGTTAAAAAATATGTTAAGGTTTTGCCCTGCCTTGGCATCTCTAATGATTCAGCATTCAAAATAGTTGAAACTGATGCCTCTGACATTGGATTCGGTGGCATACTCAAGCAAAAATTAACTCCTACTTCTGATGAACAAATTGTTCGTTTCCATTCTGGCGCATGGAACCCTACACAGTTAAAATACAGTACTATTAAAAAAGAGATTTTATCTCTAGTTTTATGTATTAAAAAATTTCAAAGGGATTTATTGAATCAAAAATTCCTAGTTAGGATAGATTGTAAGTCAGCAAAATTTATTCTGGAAAAGGACGTTGAAAACGTCGCCTCTAAGCATTCATTCGCTAGATGGCAAGCTATTCTAAGTATTTCTGAGTTTGATATTGAATATATTAAAGGAAGTAACAATTCAGTTCCGGATTTTCTTACTCGTGAATTTATTAACACAGGTACAGTCATAGCAAAATGAGTGTTCGAGGAGGTTCTTCTTCTCGTGGTCATGGCCGCTCCGCCGGTCCAGTTAATCAACCAAAGGGAACTGTTGTTCCTCACCCAGTCACCCAAACACATAATAAATTTCAGGTGCTTGGTACAGTTCCCAAGCCCTACTCCTCGGTTCTTGCTAGTCAACCAAAGCCATTTGATATTTACGCCAGTCAAACCCCAGCTACTTCATCAAAGTCTAGTTATCAAGTGTCTGATTATCATCAGGTTTTTGATCACCACTTATTCCATATTGAGTTAGCCATGAAACCCAAGAATGATCCCATTCAACTGGCTGCCCAGTATTTTCCTACTGGATGGCATTTCCTCCCTCTTGCTCCCTATAAATCTCTTGTGTATTATAGGGATATCCTTATTGAAACAGAGTCAGTATTCATTAAACCAATTTATGCCAACGATGATAAATCAAAACTCCTTTATCATTCGTTGTATATTAAACAAGTTCTCAATCTGTCCGATTGGGGTAGTCATCCTTCTGATCTCAAGTCACTTTCTAATCACACTAGCTCTTATTGCTATTATGATTATATTGAGGCTTGGCATAAAATTATGCTTCATCAAAATGAAGATCATAGTCACTCGTGGTTTTTTCAGTTCGACCACAAATTCAAGAGTCAATTCCCCAAATGGTTCATCCTTTGGTGGACAAGGTATGGTTTGTGTCACAGTGTTTTTCCCAAACCTCTCCTTGAACAGTTAGAACATTTCTGTCATCATAGTAATTATCATTCCAAATATAAGGAAATTCCAGTCTTCCTTATATTTTGCAGTAAATACAAAATCCCCTGGATTTTGAAATGGCAATATGTAGTTACAGCCACCCAAGAAGTCACAGTATTCCATCCTCCGTCGTCCATAGGAATTCGGACGGCTCAAACTTTTCTTTCTCCCATTTCTCAGGTCTCTCGCCGTTTTTCCATTAAATGGTGGGATAAGTTCGGGGTTGATAGAATAGTTGGCCAAGTTCAAAAAGAATTCCCGCCAACTCCCTTATTAACTCCTCCAGTTACTACTGTTCCTTCAGTCACCGCGGGGCCCCTGCCGTCACCGTTGCCTCCAGTTCTGCTAGTAAATCAAAAACGACTGATAAATCCGCAGAAAAATCAGTTGTTCCCCCTGATTCAGTCACTAATGTTTCTAGTTACTCCCCTTCTGAGTTAAGGCGTCTTGCCGATGCCATTCATTTGAGACTTGATCAGTTACATGAAGAATCCGACAAAGCTTCTTCTCAGTCCAGATGAGATAATTCTAGTCAAGACCTTGAAGACGAAGGTGATTGTGACCCCTATGGCACAATTGCTCTTCAGGATGCTCAAGATCCATTTTCTTGAGACCAGTAGTAATCAATCAGAGTATGATGAGACATCGTCCCTACTTCAGTCAGCCAGCACCTGCCGTCACCTGCTCCGGCAGCGTCAGTTACCTGTTCCAGCAACATAGTCAGCAGCATCTCCAGTCAGTAGCGTCCAGTCATGCATCTGGCCCCACGGCCGCATCTGTCAAAAAGTTAACACCAGCTTTTCCACCGAAAGCATGATTAGTCAAAAGTTTGTCGGCCATCTGGTCTAAAGTTAATAATGCGTCTGTATTTAGTCAAAAGTTTATACTATTTATCAACAGTTACTTGTCTGTAATTTGAATTTCATTTGTATTTCATTTACATTTACATTTGTAATAGTTCTTTTCCTTATTCTATAAAAGGAAGCAGAACTTAGTTAATGAGGCAGATTTTGAAAGACTCAGAGTTACTTCTCTGACGAATCTTTAACCTCAACCGCTGTTTAGCCTACCTAGCCCCTCTTCATCTAATGTTCTTATTTCAGTAAATTGTAAGTCAATTGTAATCTTCTGTTTTGTAAATATTCAAGTTATCATAAATAAAATTGTTTTTATTTAGGTATTTGAATTGTGTATGTATGCGCATCTCTGTACTTCTTACTTCTCACTTCTCTTCCACATAGAATCTATATATATATATATATATATATATATATATATATATATATATATATATATATATATATATATATATATATATATATATATATATAAGGACAAGATTCAGTCCGGACGTCCAGACGGATCTAATGTCCGAAATTTTTTATTTTATTTTATTTTTGCTTTTTTTTAAACAACTAAAAAAATTAATAATTTATGGAACTGGAATTTTTACATAATACAATATTTTGGGTATGTTTTGGATACATATAACAAAATATGTATGTACAGACTGTACAGTCTATACAAACATATTTTGTTATATATATCCAAAACGCACCCAAAACACTATATTATATTAAAATTCCAGTTCCATAATTATTTTATTTATTTTTTTGTGTTTAAAAAAAAAGGACCGGATTTTAAACCTGTCCGGGAGTCCGGACAGGATCCGGTTCCTATATATATATATATATATATATATATATAAACGTTTTCAGGGTTTTCAAGCCAGGCTTCTTGTTTAGACCCAAGTCGGGCTTTTACAGGTCAAGTCAGCTCAGTCAAATGGGCTTCAGGCTCAATATGCACCTCTAGCCTCAATAGAATCTTGGTTTATTTTGACTTTAGAGAAAAAATATAAAAATAATCAAGGGTAACAATATTCTGCTACCTGTTCGCAGAGGCAGAACTAGGGGCCGGAGGGGCATCTGACCCCGGTAGGGAGGCGGACTAGGGGGAGGGGCGGGGGGTAACCGCCAGCCAGCAGACGCCGGCGAGGAGCTCACTGCTTCGGTCTTCCGCTTCTTCTTCTCCGAGACTACGACTCTGCAGTCCACAGGTATTTTTTTTATATAATAACATGAAACGACGTCGTTTCATTAAAAAAAATAAAAAATATATATATTTTTTCTAAGGACTTCACAGACTCTATTACTCTCTTCAGTCTTCATAGACTTCATTCACCAACTCTTCGTCAGTTCGTCTCTTGCCTCAGTCCCTTTTCCGCGGTTCCGCCTCCACGGCTCCACTGCTCCTAGTCCTGCCTCTGCCGACTGCCGCCACTGCTCACTGTTCTAGCCGCCCGCCGCCGCTAACTACTCCACAGCTTTGGACTTTGGTAATTTGACTAATTTCTAAATTCTAATTTAGCCTAAATGTCTTTCAAATTTCGTAATTTTTTATATTATTATGGTCTAATTTGATTGGGGTCTTAGGTGAGTGGTTTTACAAGTTTTGTGATATTCATTGTTATTGTTGTGATTTTTCTCCTTTTTATTTATTTTTTAATTCAGTGGTCGAGTGTGGTAACATGGGCTACTTATTCTTTATATTGGTTAAACTTTGCTGAATAATTTCTTAGACCAAATTTCCTGTTTTGTTTCCTGGCTTCTCTTTCTATATATAATAACTCCCAGTTTGGGATTATATCAGAAAAGAAAATTAGATTCTCAATTTGGGAATTTAGTAATTTGGGATTCTATATTATTCTTTTAGTAATTTAGTTTTCAAAATTGTTACTGTTGGAGTAATCTTAAATTATTGTTTAATTTCTGTTTGCTGGATATATTAATTATGTTTATTTATCAGAATAAAGTAACAATTCTATAATTTAACGTACTAGCTAGCTTTTAATTTCCTTTCGTATTTTAGGCTAAGGCTTAAGGGAATGCTTCTGCTATTGAATTTTTTAACAATCAAACACCCACCACCCACCTGCTAGCTAGCTCTTCCAATGCAATTTACCAGTTTAGTCTGAGCAAAATAATTAAAAGCTCAATTTAGTCTTCTATTTTAGAACAAATAGAATATCATATATTTTTAACAATTAACAAGTTCCGCAAATACTTGATTAAGCGACAAAGAATTGTTGATTGTTCTATTAATCAATTACCAAGTTCCGAAGCAAGTGGTGGTATTAATAATTTTGGCCCACTTGGTTTAAAAATTTTGACCCCATACAAAACCGTTTTGATTCCGCCAATGCCTGTTCGCAGTATAAGAGCAATTTCATTGAAAATTCACTAAACAGTCCTAAACTAGTTAGTCAATATCGATAGCTTCAAGTGTACATGGAGAGGAAAAGAAAATTAAAAAAATTAAGAATTCATGAAACGTGAAGGGTGTTTTTCAATATAAACAATGACAGCTCCTCAAAATCTTAGCCTGAGAGTCAAGTCACCAAACGCTTTGAAGTATGCATAAAATGCTAAACAAACAATTTAAACTTCATAAAATCACAAGTATAAATATGCATTTGAAACAAGCAAGCCACCACAAAACAATCTATCAGCTTTCTTTCTATTCATCGCATTGCAATGGCTTCTACCCAAAACTATGAATATAACTTCCCCTACTTCCCTCCAACACCACCTCATAATTCCCCATCACTGCCAAAAATGCCACCGTCCCATAGCCCTCCAACCCCTCCAAAAGTGGCACCAGCCCATCAACCCTTTACGCCGCCACCACCACCAAAAATTCTGGTACTAGCACCACCACCACCACCACCACCACCGAAATTTCCAGTACCAGCAGCACCACCACCAAAAATTCCGGTACCAGCACCACCACCTCATCATTCCTTATACCCACCACCTCCGGCAGCTAGCCCACCAAGTCACTCAATTCCACCTCCTCATCCGATTTTTCCCCCACCACCACCTCATATTGTTCCAACTCCTCCACCGCCGCCAGGACACCATTCAAGTGTCATAATTGTTGTCTTTGTCTCTCTCGGTGGCCTGTTTTTTCTTGCATTTCTATCAGTTGCTTTATGCTGCTTCATTAAAAAGAGAAAGAAGAATATGGTTCAAGAAACGGATATAGTGAAAATCGATGAACATCTGAAAATTCAGGAAGCCATCATACCAGGTCCACATGGTCCACAAACTGTTATACTATCAGTTGAGGAGGATGTGCATATTCAAGAAGAAACCAAGAAGAACGAGACTACGGTCAGAGGTTCAGAGATGCAGTCTATAGAAGATCATCCCCAAGATCTAGATATTGAAGAATCCACTTCTAGCTCTGCTTATCACCCACCTGGACCACAAGAAAAGTTAAAATGATGAATGTTCATCGCAAAAGTAGCCAATTGGTTACAAATTCTCCTTGGCACGAGTATACTCCTCAAAGTAAAGTGGGGATAATCATATTACTTTTTCATCAAATATTTCTCAGTTAATAAAACAATAAATTGGATAAGTTTGCCATGTTCTGCTGCTATCTCCAAAACAAATCAAATCTTGTTTGTCGCTGATAAAATGATATTAACATATGCTTGATGGTTGGTATTTGACACTATTTTACGACATCACTTGACCAATTGGTAATGAGTGAACATAATACTAATGCATAATATTACTTCTCAATTAGTTTTATAGCCTACACAAAAAGTTGAGAGGCTTTCTCTTTTATGGCTACCAAGTCTGAATATTTCTTATCAAAATTTCAACAACCGACTCACATGTGTATAACTAAATACAATCAAAATAATTTTCAAACCAATTTATAGCCCACCGAAGTAAACAGCATAGACGCCCACTAGCCAATAGCATTCAAGGCTTTTCGCTGCACCACATAACAATGAAGCACATTACTAAACCATGGAAGCCAGTTTTAAGTGTCACCAACACCCATGAGTAAAACAGAAGGAAATACACTGCTATATGTTCCACAAACTCATTCTGTTCAATTATAACACAGAACTCATGCATAGTATACAAAATGTGCATGAGACAAAAGTCTAAAGCTTCCTTATAATTTCCCTTCAAAACATACTATAACTGGAAAGGCTTACAAATGATTAGGTTAGACAAAATTGCAATGACAGAAAACTAATTTCCAAAACTATATCCCTCGTCTGTATTTTGACATCAGTTACAAGTAGATTCCAGGAATCATGTTTTTCATTTGTGAGTTATTTTAAGGCATGAAATTTAATTCTGCATCTTCATGGCTTCCAATTTTATAAGATCTTTGCTATTAACCTGATGACTGCTCTTGGGCTACAGCTTTGATAGGGAATGACTAGGTTAAAATTAGGCAAGGGTAAAGTAGAATCCAGATTACTTCTGACTATATGAGAAATCTATACCTCCTATTGCACAAAAATGAGAAGGCTGGCACATTAGAACCTGAAAGTTGAACCAAGTATTTAAGTCTCATATTTCTTCACATAAAAATTTAAACTTAAAAGTAAGAAAGAAAAAAGTAGGAAAAAAATAGTTCTACAACAAGTCTTTTTTATTGAAAGGACTATGACATGACAAAATTTTCACAACTTGTCGTCCTAATTTTGTTATCATGCCACTACTACTAAACTAACTTATTATTATTTTATGGATAAACATGAAACCAAAAAACACATTTTTAATATTTACAAATTTTGCAAATGACACTCTTTTTGTGGAATAGATGGAATATTCCTTCGTCACTTTTTTTATTTCCAAAAAAAAAAGTAGTCAATATTGGACTATATAGGTAATAAAATTTAAATTAAAATATTTGATAAAATTATAACATATATTAATTTGCTACTTTTATGATTTGAAAAAACATTCAGGCCTCACTCCCTGGACCGCTGTGAACTAATAGAGAAAAAAATAACTATTAAAAAAACAAAAGAAACTTTAGCACTGAAATAAAAAATATTCTCACATCAGCAAACTTTTAAGAGAGAATCATAACTGTCTTAAAGCTTCAGATGTTGATTGGAACACAGCACATAAGAAGAGTTATCCAGGAAAAGTGTTACAAGGTACATTTGATTGGAATCAATATATCAGGGAAATAATAGACTAACATTACTCAGATAGCAAGAAAGTCAACTGATTGGATTTGCATTTGTAAAATTTAGTCTCTTACTTAACATGGGTGATGGATCATGTAGTACATAGCTCCAATGAGCATACATAAAATTTCATAGTAAACTCGTACAATTCTGAGAAGTTCGCACATTTATATCTATATGAACCGGTAATGTGGTTCTATAGCTGGGCAACACCAACACTTCCTCTTACAGGGGGTTAAATCAGAAAAGGTGTTGGTTTCTTCTTAAGCAATATCAAGAGGAAAGAGAATAGGAGACCTATATCTGTGATTCTGACCAATAGATCAAACATCATATTCTACATTGTTTATAATTCATTAGCAATAAAGTGCAATACAAATTCCTTCCATACTTGCTAATTAAAACTTTCAATGGCACATCAAGAAATATTTTCCATAGCTCCAAAAAATCCAAGTTATGGATGATTGTATGGGAAGAGGAGAAACCAAAATTATGTAGTTTCAGAGACTCAATACTTTGAGTCTTGTCACAAGAAGTACTGACAAAGTCCATCTCCATCTAGTGTATACCAAATACTAATTTTTAACCAAAGTGAGACGAGGCATTTAAATAACTTGAAGAATCCAGTGCCTTAAAAGATAAGGCATCATTTCTTAGCTTGAGAAAATTAGAGAGAAAGTACAACATAAGAACATGGCAAAATCTAGAGAATCCCTTGTCGGGTTTATCACAAACTTTCACGAAATCTGACATGGAAAGGAGATTTTGAAAAACATAATTTCAATCAAACTGTATATAGGCTCGTACCTGTGGGCACAAGAAAAAATGTTCCATCAGGTGACCAGGATAATCTCCGGAAAATAGAAAGCAATGTCTCATTATGAAAAAGATGACTATTAGTAGACTGTATTTAATACCAAGTGAATAAGGAATCAAAATATAATAATTTCTGGTCTGTGTTGAACATGAGCTATTCTCTATTAAGGAAAAATAATTTCTCTACTAACAATATTCAGTAAACATCAGGGTCCTGAAAATTCCATCCAATGTTTCATATAACATCTCCCCGGAAGGATAACATAGATCTCCTTGGTAGAATTTGTGGACTTTCCCCCCACTAGTAATCCAGCTACATCCAGGGGATTTAACCAAACCCAATTTTCTCATAATAGCTCTGATTCTTGAAACACAATTCCACATACCTAAAGAATCATATATACTACACAATGCTACGTAGTTGCTAGAGTTTTTCGGTTCCAGTCCAAAGAGTTGATGAGCTGCGATTTCTCCTATCTCAACATTTTTGCACATCATACAGCCAGCAAGTAGGGCACCCCAAATACTTGCTGTCGGGGCGAGCCTCATATTCTTTACTAATCTAAGGGCTTCCTCGACGTGCCCAAAACGGCCAAAAAGATCTACAATACAAGCATAGTGCTCCACACTGGGTTCAAGATTGTAGACTGAACCAATAGAATTGAAGATCATCCTGCCTTGATCTATATGACCTGAGTGACTACAACTAGCCAATATTGCAATAAGTGTGACAGAGTTAGGTTAAAATCCACAATCTCTCATTTCCTCAAACAAAACTAATGCTTCTTTCCCTCTCCCATGAACCCCGTAGCAAGATATCATAGTGGTCCAAGTCACTAAATTGGAGTTGCGCATGTTTCTGAAAACCATTTCAGAGTTACACAAGCATCCACACTTTGAGTACATATCAATCAACGAGTTCCCAATCGCAGCATCATTACAAAAAATTACACTCTTCACCACTTGTCCATGAATTTCTTTCCCTTTCACGACATCTCCTTCCCTTCCACAAACACTCAAAATGCTTGGGATTGTCATAGAATCCATCTCCGCTCCTTCCTTAAGCATGTCTTTGAAACAAATTAAAGCATCAACACAAAATCCAGCCCTACCTAAACCCAAAATCATTGAATTCCACGTAACAGTATCTTTCCACCACATATTACCAAAAACCCATTTAGCATCACTTAAATCCCCACATTTCAAGTAAAAATCCAAAACAGAACTTCCCGCCACAAGATAATTTTCAAACCCAAGCTTTATCACCCAATTATGCAAACTTACACCAACTAAAGAATCTCCAGTTCCTGCACTCGCCTTAAACAATGGAGGTAAGGTATAGTGATCGGGTCGCAAACCCATTTTCAAAAACCCATAAAAAATACCCAGAGCATCCTGATACATAGAAGTCTGAACGTATGAAGACATCATTATATTCCACGAATGCATGTTTCTATGAGACATTCTGTCGAACAATTTGCGAGCATATTGAAGTAAACCGGATTTGGAGTAGGCCAACAAGAGATCTGTTTGGAGAGTAATGTTCTGAAGGAGGCCGTGAATGAGGATTTGGACATGGATCTGCTTAGCTTGAGAGATTGCCGAAAGAGGACCACAGTTTCGCAGTATAGAAGAGAAAGAGGTTACCATTATAGAATATGACATTTCCAAAATTTTAAATATAATGGCGGGAAGATAATCAGAGGCATGAAAGTGCCGTTAGCCCATTACATAGGACTAGAGATTGCCCAATGTCTGGGTAATGAAACAAATATATAAAGACAATGAAATATATTGCTTTTATGTATCTACTTTTAAAGACTCCAAAATCTTTTGAGTTTTAAGCTAAAAAAACAACTTAGTAACTATTGGGCCATAATACTTTAGACATGTTGGGTAGGTCTTGAAAGTATTGGGCCGGTTCATTGGGCCGACCCATTGGGTGAATAATACCTTTATTTTGGGCCTATGGAGTATTGGGCTGGAGCAGTGGGCCGATTCATTGGATGAGAATGGTTCCACTGGGGCTTTGACCGGTGATGATTATGGGGATAAAACTTTGACTGTCATCTCTGCATTGTATTTAATGAGGATTGGACAGGACTTAGTCGGCTGCAGGCTGTGGGCCCGGGGAGGTCAATGGCATACAAAAGCAAGGAACTCACACAAAGAAAGGTAACAACACTTAAACTAATTTATTATCTCTCTCTAGACACTAGATATTTTCCTCCATTGTTAACCTTGTGATCGCATGTACTGACTCTCACGCCCACGCCTGAGCTATCCCTCGACGGTCAGGCCGTCAAGCTTTTGGTGTTGATCGTGTTTAATGTGCAGAATATCGGACGCGTCTTACGTGATTTGATTGGGACGTGAGGAAAGATCTTGGCGTTAACAGTAACACTTATCTACATCATTTTACTTCTGAGCATTCTCTACTCCCAAGTCTTTTAATTCAGGGAACTAGTGCGAGATTGAGAGTCAAAGACAAATTACCCACATGAGTTGCTGGGTGAAGAGAGTTACATCATTCCCGGAAATGAGAATCAACTTAATGCTGCTACCAATAACATAACCATCTGCAACAGGTACAACACGAGCAGCCCCATCGCCAATATCAACTACACCACCTGTCATCTCACACTAAGAAAAAGTGTAGGTGAATATTATAGAATCAGATCAATAAACATCCATACAGTTTAAATACGTTAAAGTCTTCAACTTTGTTGAATTACTGTTAAATTTACCATCCTGCTCCTCTGACACACAAACAACTTTATTTCCACAAAAATAATGCTCATCATTGCATTTTGACAATATTGAAAAAAGAAAAAAAAACATCAAATATCATTAATGGCCAGTGAGCTTGAAATATTAAAAGGAACTAATTTTAGAAGTTCCAAATCAAATGAAATAAGTAACAAAGTTACCTGATGATTTATAATATCAGCAGAGAACCTTTGAATTTCACGATCATCATGATCAGCGAACAGCTTTGCTTTAGTAGCTGCAGCAGAAAGTCTAGCTTTTGGAAGCACCTCGGATTAAAAGTCCAAATCGCATAAATCGCAGCAGGGAGTTCTATTATGGCGCTTTTTTTCCCTAATTCCTTTTCACAGCAAGTTGCCGATCCCAAATCCTTTTTACAACTAGTTGCCGATCCACAAAGAATTAAAAGACGGTAATATCCCTCAAGAACTAAAACAATTACTAAAATACCCTATAGGCTAGACATATCAGTGCCACCTCCTAAAGAAGATCCGTGTCCCTTTAACAAGATCATTGTCCTCAAGGATCATACAATCAAAAATACTCATACAAGAATGCAGATGAAAAATAATACTTAAGAATTAACAAGAAGGAAACACACTAGAGCATAACATAAACATATCCTAATTCAATTAATCAAAGTTGAATTTAGGGAATTGTTGAGCCAACTTGTGCGCATCCTCCTAGATTACATCTTCTGGTGTAGTAGACATCCTGTTAACGCTAAGTTTCGCCGACGCGTCCAATCACCAAATACACGCGCTTAAACCTGCACAATAAAAGATCACACAAGAAGCTTGACGGCTTGTGCCGTCGGGTGATAGTTCCAGTGTGAGAATAAGTACATGTCGTTGCAAGGTTTAACAATAGAGGCTTTAGTTTTTAGTACTCAAAAGGGTATTACCTTTTAATTGAAGTCTAACCTTGTATTTATAGCTATTCTCGTCACCTTAGGGTCTACTTCCGAATCGAATTAGGACTCCTAAACATGACAATTACCATTGTTTGGGTCCAACACAATCTCCTTAAAAGATGCAAGTTGGATACGATCCAAATACTACCTTTGGAGTTATCTATTCAAATATGGTTAGGACTGAAATCCTTAGGGGCGAAACTAGCATAGGGCTGAAGGGGGCCACGCCCCCCCCCCCCCTTCCCCCCAAGGTTTGAAAAATTTATAAGGTCCACCCCAAGGTTGGAAAAATTAAAATTATTATAATTCTAAGTTTGTATAATTGGAGCATAATATTGTATATGTGTTATTCCAATTAAATGATACATTTGTATCCAGGTAATCAACTTAAACCCTTATTTAATTTTTTTTATTCTTTGTTTATTTTATGAAACCTGATATTTTACTTTTTAAAAGTTTAACGAGTGATCATATTCAATTTATTTTCCGGTAACCAACTAAAACCTTACTTATTTGATTGTAAGTTTATGAAAATTTTATTATTAAAAAGTTCAATAAATGGTCCAATAATATTGGTTAAGTCATTCTTGTAGTGTAGTTAATTGAATTTTTTATTTTTTGTTTAATTAGAATCATGGGGAAATCACATATTATTAATTCATTTTTCAAGAGAAAGCAATCAAATCATGTTGACATATCTATGCTTACCCCTGAGCCTAATGTTAAAACATCTCTGCCTACTTTTGAACAAGAACAACGTGAATTGAAGGTAAAGAATGAGATATTAATTATTTGGAATGTGATCCTAAAAAATGTATCAAAATATGAAAATGTTGTGGTGTGATTGAAGTTCTTTGTCTGAATATATATTATGTTGTTAAAAAAAAATTTGGCCCCCCCAAAAACAAAGCCTGGTTTCGCCCCTGGAAATCCTGAACCATTTAGAACCCTTATCACTCCGGACTCCATACAAGGGTCAACCCACTGTATGGGCCCAATCCAACCGAACTCATGTAAATTGGTCTGGGCTCCGGCCCAAAGGACTCAGACGCCCGACCCCGAACATCATCAACCAGGACAAAGCTCCGGCTCAAAGGACTCAGATACCCGAACCCGAACATCTCCAATATCCCTGTTGACTTCGCCCCAGTGGGCTCAACACCCTCTTCTTAGCCAAGGCCTTTGGCCCATCTGAAGGTCAATAGATTACTCCTGAACACATCCATTTAATCAACACTTGTATCACTGGTATGTTATTCTTCTTAATCATCCTCCTTTTCAAAACTTTTTCTAGTAAAATTCTCATCTCCCCTTCATATCCTATTATTGGAAGCTTAGTGTGCACCATTGCTTGATTTCCCAACTGCATATTTAGGAGAGACACACGGAACACATGATGTATCTTAGAACCTTCAAGTAACTCGATGTTGAGGTGTGATTATTTGGGTCTAGCCAAGGTGTGGCCGAATTTATTTAATGTACTATATTTGGTGTCAACCCATCATATATATTTGGTTGAACAGTGAGAGAGTCCTTATTAAAGTAAGATTGTGTTTCCTTATTTGGTGGGATAATGAGGTTTAATTTGGAAATGAATCTATTAGCCATTAATTGCAGTTATAAGGTAATTCTACAAAAGACTTATATTCCTGATTGGATTCTAGAGGACATGACAACTATAAATACAACAATAAATAATAGTTTAGAGATAGACGATACACAATTGCATATGACACAAATAAAATACTTTGTACTCTCTATTGGGAGAATGCATATGTTACTTTGATGTTTAAATATAAATGCTCATGATTATTTGTAAAGTCCTTCAAGGAATATATGTACAAGGACTTAGCTATAGATCAAATTTGTTAGGTTGATCTAAGTTCTTAATGTGTATCATTCTGGAAATGAATGTATAGATAGAAAGATCAAAGCTGTTAGTTTGATCTTGAGATGTAATAGATAGGCTTCGAAGAAATCGTAGTGTATCAATCTGATCAACAATACAAAAGTCAAGGCAGAAACATAGAGCTTCAAGGATCGTAGTGTGCCTGCCTTGAAGGGCCTCTTCGGAAATCGTAGAGTGGTCCCAACGTTTGCCGAGCCAACTCAGAGATCGTAATGTGCTCTAGGAAACGTAGAGTTTACAACTCAAGCAAGCGAAGATTGTAGTGTGCAAATAGTTAAGAGAAATCGTAGTGCTCTCGACTGATAGCATCAGACCAAGCACCAAGGCGACAAGTCACCACAATCTGAATCGTAGAGTACCACGATCTGAATCGTAGAGTACCATGATCTGAATCGTATAGTATCATCTGTCTTGTGTCAGAAGCATCAAGCCTCACGATTTATGTGGAGACAAACTCCAACATATGGGGAATGGATTCTAAACGTTGTAGTACTCACCAGTCCCAAAGTAATAAGAAATATCCTTAGTATGCAACAAAGAAGCGTATTGAAGAAGCTAAGGAAAGTACCTTTGGTAAGGGGGAAAACACCTTTTCAGGTGTTAGGTGAGAAAGCAGTCTGCTGTGTCAATGGGCCAGAATGCAATTCAGAAGATGTGCAGAAAAGTCTCCATCAAAGAACAGAAAGGTCAAACGCATTTAATGCTTCAACGGATAGTTTTCAAAATCACATATATGCAAATCAAGCAGATGAGAGAAGCAAGCAAGCACTGAACAAGTAACGTACAGAACTCTCAAAGCTCAACTCTTAGATCTGAGAAATAGAAAAGCTTGCTCAGCTACTCAGTTCTTTCGAACAAGTGCTTAAACAGCAACTGAGTAGCAACCATCAAGAACTCAACATCTACCAATCAACTGAAGAAAAAGTTCCAAGTCTGCTGCACTTGAAGAGTTCAAGAGTGAACTAAAAATTTCCTAGACTGCTGGTCTAGAAGGAATCTGTGTGATTCAGAAGTTGTAAAAGACATCCTTAGTGGATTTCCTACTCGAGGAGTAGAAGAGTGGACTAGGAACTTTAAGTGCTCTAAACCACTTAAAATGACTGTATCTTTTACTTTCTTACTATATCTGCCATAACTGCTATAACTGCCTCACTCTCATAACTCCACTACTTCGTAAAGGAGATTAAAACAAACATTAATTCCGCTAAGTTTTAATCATCATCAACTAACAAGTTTAAAATGAAAAGATTTTTAAATATCTATTCAACCCCCCCTTCTAGATAGCTATTGTGCCTACTGGAAACTAACAATTGGTATAAGAGCAGGTTCTATTTTACAGCTTACAAGCTTTAGTAGATCCAATGGCACACGTACCAAGCGAATCAAGGACTGGAGGAGGCAGCAAGCCACCAATGTGCAACAAGGATAAATTTGCAAACTAGAAAGTCAGGATGCAAGCATACATGGACTCAATAGATGAAGATCTATTTGAGACTGTTCAGAATGGGCCCTATGTTCCAACAAAACTTGCACCAACCATAGACGATCCAAACATAATACAAATCAAAGTCAAAGAGGAGTGGACAGACAACGAGAAGAGAGTTGTCCAACTTGACAAAAAGGCCAAGAACATCTTGTTTCAATCCTTAGAAGACGATTTGTTCGAAAACGTTGTCAACATCAAAACAACTAAGGAGGTTTGGGAAGCACTGCTCATTATGCACGAAGGAACTGAAGAAGTAAGAGAAAACAAACAATCATTCCTGACACAGCAGTATAAAATGATTGCTCATGTTCAAGGAGAAAATGTAACTGCCACCTATGAGAGATTTAACGTTCTGCTCAACTCTCTACGAGCATATGGGAAGATCTATCCAAACAAAGATCTGACCATAATGTTCATGAGAGCCCTACCAAGTAGGTGGGATGCCAAAACCACTGCTATAAGAGAGTCAAAGAATCTTCATGAGATGACAGTTCAACAACTATATGGCAATCTCTTGACATATGAACTGAAGCTGACTCAACGAGCTGAAACCCTATCAGAAGGAAGAAAGAAGGATAATGGTGTTGCTCTCAAGGCAACTGAAGGTGCATCTAAGGTCAACATTGAGATTGACTCTGATTATGATGAAGACGATGATGAAGACTTTGTTATGCTGGTAAAAAGACTAAGAAGGTTCATGCGTCAAGGCAACACCAGCAAGCAAAAGAAGGTAAGTAATTACAGCAGCCAGGAGCAAATGAATGATCTATGCTACAACTGCAAGAAGCCTGGCCACTTCATTGCCAACTGCAACGAACCTCTCAGAGAAGAACTAAAGAAGAAATCACATGCAAAGAAGGAATACAAAGGCAACAAAAGGCCTCAGAAAAGAGACAAAGGCCTGGTAGCTGGAGGATCGTGGAGTGATTCAGACAATGACTCCAATCTTGATTCTGGAGATGATGAAGAACCACAAATGGCTAATCTGTGCCTAATGGCCAAACATCCAAAGGACAAACAAAACTCCAACATAAATTAAGTAAGTCTCGATGAGGTATTTGACTTCAACTCTCCTGATATAGACATAAATGATTTAAGAACTGCAATGCATTGCATAACCACTGATCTACATCAATACATGAAGTGGTTCAAAGTTTTGTCTAAGGATCATTTACTTCTTCAAGAAAAGAAAAAGAAAGTTCAAGAAGAGCTTGAGACAACCCTTCTAAGTACTAATCTTCTCTCCAAGCTTGAGGTTGAGAATGAAATCTTAAAATAGATAAATAAACTCAATACACAACGAGAGTCTAATCTAACCTCTAAAATTGAGGAACTAGAAAAGACTATCTCTACATGGAACAAATCCTCATCATCCATGGACTCCTTGCTCTCTAGTCAGAGAAGTACATTCGACAGAACATGCTTAGGCTTTGGGGAATCCAGTCTCAAAGCCATGTGTGGAAAAGACAAAGGAAACTAGCACTATTAATGCCTCAAGTTTTAGTAGAAGCATTACCTTTATGAAATTCTCACAGAAGGAAGAACCAATTCAACCTTTTTCTACTGTTTCCATCCATACTCAAAGGAGTAAAGGGTTTTACGCTAGCCTAGGCTTGACAAAAGAGAAGAGTAACCCAACCTCTACTCACCAACCTCGAAGAATCGTAGATTCAAGTAAGACCAACTCTACGAATCAACTGGGAAGGTACAGTATAGGTAAGGCACACTCATCACTATTTATGAAACCCAAGGACACGTGGAAGAAGGAGAATCAGTTTAACAGAAGGACAACTAAAGAATAACATAAGTCCAAATGGAGGATGAATAATCATACACACACAATCATGCATCATACTAGATGTTTTATATGCAATAAATTTGGTCACAAGGCTGCCAAGTGCTATTATAATTCCATGCATGTAAGACCCAAGATCAAACAGATTTGGGTCCCCAAGGGCACTAACAAAATAGGACCCATGCAAATATGGGTACCAAAATGAAGGTTAAACTTTATGACAGGGAAACAGCTCCACGATCACAACCTGGTATCTGGACAGTGGATGCTCAAGACACATGACAAGGAACAAAGCCCTTCTATCGAACTACATAGAAAAGGAGGGTCCCTCGGTCATCTTTGGAGACAACGGCTCGGGTAAGACAAGAGGATACGGCTCTGCTAGCAATGGTGCAGTATCTTTCAGCAAAGTAGCATATGTGGAAGGTCTCCAACACAACCTTCTAAGCATCAACCAACTCTGCGACAAAGGTCACCAAGTAACATTCCTCAACAACCAATGTCAAGTCAGAGATCTGAAGACATCTGCTGTAAAGCTAACCGGGACAAGAGAAGGAAATGTCTACACAGTGAATCTTGGTCAACTAAGCTCAGATGAGACAATATGTTTTCTGGCTAAAGCATCTGAAGAAATGAGCTGGCTATGGCATAGACGGTTGTTCCACTTAAATTTCAAAGGCATGTTCAAACTGACATCAAAAGATCTCGTTGCTGGCCTACCTAAGTTCAACTTCATAAAAGAAAGGCAATGCAATGCCTGTCAGCTTGGAAAGCAAACCAGAAGCTCATTCAATAGCAAAACTTCCTACTCTATCGACAAGCCCCTGAAGTTGCTCCACTTGGATCTATTTGGGCCAATTCCAACAACTAGTCTTGGAGGAAAAAGATACTCTCTAGTTATAGTTGACGACTACACCAGATTTACATGGGTATTCTTCCTAATTTCAAAGGATGAAACAAGCTCCCAATTAATCAAGATGTTCAGACTGGTGATGAAAGAGAAAGGAGAGAAAATCATGGCCATAAGGAGTGATCATGGAAGAGAATTCGACTTCTCAGAAATGGACCAGTTCTGCACAGATAATGACATCAGTCATAACTTCTCAGCTCCACGAACTCCTTAACAAAATGGAGTAGCTAAAAGAAAGAACAGAACTTTGATAGAGGATGGAAGAACTCTACTAGCAGCAGCTCATCTACCTGAATATTTCTGGGCAGAAGCCGTCAACACTTCATGTTACACGCAGAATAGATCACTGATACACTCTATGATCAAGAAGACACCCTACGAACTGTGGAAAGGAAGAAAGCCAAATGTCAGCTACTTTCATGTATTCGGCTGTGCATGCTACATTCTCAACAATGGAAAGCAGTACCTAAAAAAATTTCAACCCAAGTCAGACGAATGAATCTTTCTTGGATATGCCACAGACAGTAAGGCCTATAGAGTATTCAACAAGAAGACACTGAGTGTTGAAGTCTCGATTCACATCATTTTTGATGAAACAGACTTAGACAAATCAGTGCTTCAAGACACTACGATCGATAGTGCAGACACTACGAATGAAGTCGTCGAGCTCAACACCACGATCGTAGTGCCAGAAAGTGAAATCGTTGAGCAAGAAAATGAGATCGTAGAGAGGTCTATGCAAGACAACGAACCTCCACACCAAGAAGAAGAAATAGATCTTGAAGACTTAAGACAAGAAGGCATCAGGACAGATGTCCCAACCAGAAACAGATGGGCCAGAGATCACACTCAAGATCTAATCATTAGAGATCCGAGTGCTAGAGTCAAAACAAGAGCTGCCACCCAGAATGAATGCTTTTATCTAAGCTTCCTATCACAAATGGAACCAAAGAAGATAGAGGATGCTATGGAAGACTCCAGTTGGATAGAAGCCATGCAAGAAGAACTCAACCAATTTGAACGAAGCAAAGTATGGATATTGGTACCATGGCCAAAGAGTCATCCTATCATTGGAACCAAGTGGGTCTTAAGAAACAAAATGGATGAAGATGGATTTATAGCCAGAAATAAGGCAAGACTGGTGGCCAATGGTTATTCTCAGGAAGAAGGCATTGACTATGATGAGACATTTGCACCTGTTGCCAGACTAGAAGCCATCAGAATCTTTCTTGCCTTTGCTGCTCACATGAAGTTCAAGGTCTTCCAAATGGATGTCAAAAGTGCATTCCTAAATGGAGAACTTCACGACGAAGTCAATGTAGAGCAACCTCCAGGTTTCATCAATCCATCTCTATCCAATTATGCTTATAGATTAGACAAAGCCTTATATGGTCAAAAACAAGCACCTAGAGCATGATATGAAACACTAACTAACTTCCTGATTGAAAATGGGTTCACTAGAGGTAGAGTAGATACCACATTATTTCTTAGAATGCATAAAGACAAAGTCTTATTGGTTCAAATATATGTTGATGATATTATTTTTTGTTCTACTGACGAAAAGTTATGCAAGAGATTCTCCAAGCTAATGCAGAGCAAGTTTGAAATGAGCATGATGGGTGAGATGAATTTCTTCCTTGGACTGCAAGTAAAGCAATCTGATGAAGGAATTTTCATAAACCAAGCCAAGTAAATCAAAGATCTACTCAAGAAGTATGGCATGGAATCAACATCTCCCATGAAAACCCCAATTGCTCCTGCAACAAAGCTTGACAAAGATGAAGAAGGTAAAAGTATTGATATAACTCAATACAGAGGTATGATAGGCTCTCTTCTATATCTAACTACCAGTAGACTAGACATAATGTTTGTAACATGCATATGTGCTAGATTTCAGGCTAACCCTAAAGAATCACATTTATCTGCTGTAAAGAGGATTTTTAGGTATCTCAAGGGTACACCTTATTTGGGGCTATGGTACCCCAAGGAATCCTTATTTGAACTAACAGGATACACAGATGCTGATTTTGCAGGCTGCAAAATAGATAGAAATAGTACCAGTGACACCTGTCAATTGCTAAGAAACAGACTTGTGTCCTGGTTTAGCAAGAAACAAAACTTAGTATCTACTTCAACTGCAGAAGCTGAATATATTGTTGCTGGCAGCTGCTGTGCTCTGATCCTATGGATGAAAAATCAGCTAGCTGATTATGGGTTTGATTTCAAATCCATTCCCATTCACTGTGATAACACAAGTGCCATAGCAATAACTCATAATCCTGTTATGCATTCTAGGACTAAGCATATAGAAATAAGGTATCACTTCATTAGGGATCATGTGCAAAATGGAACTATATCTTTACAATATATCCCTACTGAAAATCAACTTGATGATGTTTTTACAAAACCTCTAGATGAATCCAGATTTAACAAGTTAATAAGTGAGCTAGGAATGCTTAATTTATAACCATGAGATATATGCTCTAGTATGGGCTAACTATACAGATACAAAAGCTATGGTTGAAATCGTAGACATGATCAAGGGAAGTCCACGATCATAGAGCCAAAGTGACATGAAAAAAAACGATCGTAGCATAGACTCAACCATCGTAGTGTAAACTCAATGATAGTAGAACCCCATCATCAAGAGGAGCATCCTGGGATGATAAGTTTCAAAACAAAGCAATCTCTCTGATAAGCGCCTCAGGAACAAACCTAACCCTTGACTCACTCCAAGAGGTTGGCCCTTCCTGAGCTACCTTAACAGAATGCTAAGTCAAAAACTCATCACAAGGATCCGATCAGACTCGACGATCGTAGCTCAGACATGACAAATGCTAGACAGACTTGACGATCGTAGCTCAGACACGAAGAATGCTGGACAGAGTCGACGATCGTAGCTCAGACACGACGATTGCTGGACAGACTCAATGATCGTAGTTCAGACTCGATAAATTCAAAGCAGACTCAACGACCACAAAACTACCTCAATGATCGTAGGCCTCCCTAAGGACACATCAGCTCTGCAGGAGCCAAGGGCAAATCAGTACAATCCTTATCAATCAAATTCGTAGAGCCAAGCAAAAGTTGACACCTGTCCCACTAAGCAAAATGGAGAGAGAGAAGTTACATGTACTATTTAAAAGCGTATTTTTGAAATTAGAAGTTCAAAATATTATCTCCCTCATCCTTTCTCAAAACAGAAACCCTAGATCAGAAGAAAGCTCAGTCAATCACATTTCCTGTAAGAAAATCAATGGCGGCTTCCAATGTTATCTCAGGCTACAGACTCTGTTTTGACGAAGTTCAAAATAGATGAACCCAAGTTTCACAAGACTCTG
This sequence comes from Panax japonicus, assembly GCA_020205505.1. Classification (NCBI taxonomy): domain Eukaryota; kingdom Viridiplantae; phylum Streptophyta; class Magnoliopsida; order Apiales; family Araliaceae; genus Panax; species Panax japonicus. The sequence continues at coordinate 56,422,791 of CM035096.1, forward strand.
TCGTTACTAAAGAAGGCGGGTCTCGAAGAAGCTTTGGGTACAGACACATTGATCTACCCCAAACTAGTGAAAGAATTCTACAGGAATGGTGTGTTTGAAAACGACACCATCACTACGAAAGTAAAGGAAGTGGAAATCAGACTGAAGGACGAAGACATCAACCTTGCCCTAGGTCTCAAATTTAAAGGATGTCCATTCATAGATAGCATGGGCTTCCAAGAGGAACTTAAAAGGATGCATCACAAGAAACTCCCCTCTGTGAAAGGATACAAGAAGAAGGAGTTTCCAAAGAGGTATGAATTTCTAGCTGATATTGTTGGAAAATGTATATGTTGCAAGAGCTCAGGTCATGACTCTATGAATGAAGTACAACTCATGCTCATGATTGTCATGTGTTATGAAATACAACTTAACTATGGAGCCCTATTGCTTGAATGGATTAGAAAGTGGATTACCAACTCAAAAAAGTCAAAAAACCCTCAAAAGATGCTCTACGGGCGAGTCATAAGTATCATTCTACAGTCTGCTCTGGGTAACAAAATTGGGGACGATGAAGGATAAGCTATCAACCAAAACAGGCGTATGATCCATCAACTGTTTGAGAATTGGAAAAGGAACCCAGCTGAGTATGCACGCATGATGACCGAGTCCAGTGGAAGAACTGGTGATCTTAAGGATTCAGGCCTTCCAGGAAATATGTTTGTTGTTAAGGAGATCGAAGAAGAAGAAGAAACAAACAAAGGACAACCCTCTGTCCTTATCAGAAAAAGTAAGGGCAAGAGAAAGCTTAAGGCTAGAATGGAAGAAGAACCCCAGAGATCCACAACTGATAAACCAGTAGAGTCCTCTGACATTGAGACTCTAAGGATCCTAAGAAAGAAGTAACAACAGGCTGAAGTAGAAGAAGATAGAGCCACCATATCTCAGTTACTGAAGAAGAATAAGGTCAGCCACAAATCCAAAAGGCCATCCATCTCCTCAATCATACAGTCTCTACTGATCGTAGAGACTAGACCAAACATATCAGGCAAGGAAGTAGCTGTATCAAGCATTTTGACTATACAATAGGACAAAACTGAAGTTCAAGAAAGTCTTGAGGCTGTGGCTCAGCCTAGAAAATCAAGAAGAAAGCTAGTTAAGAAATATATCCTTGAAAATGAAAAAGTGCTCAAGGAAGAAGGCAAGAGTATGGCTACCAAAAAGGAACTGTCTAAAGCAAGCCAAGAGGACGTTGCTCCAGCTGAGGGGGAGATCCCTGAAGTTCTTATGATAGAGAATAAACCAGCTGAGGGGGAGATGCCTGAAGCTCCCATCCTAGAAGATGCTCCAGTTGAGGGGGAGCTATTGATCGTACAAAAAGATGATCAAGTTGAGGGGGAGGCTTATGACATCTTCATGGCAAAAGAAGAAGTCCCTGCACGAAATGAAGAAGAACCAGTGTAAGAACATCAAGAGGCCATTGATATAATGGAATCCTCCAACGAGAACAAAGAAGAGAAGAAGATGATGAGGTCGAGATCACAGCCGTGGGCATAAATGGGTACAGAAGAGCTAACTATGAGCAACTATTTTCATATCTACCCATGATGCCTTTCTGTGACAACCCAAGAATTTGGACAATTTATGAAAAATCTTAAATGATTGATTTAAGGTCAAATAATAGACCTAGACAGAAGATAAGTGTATGTGTTTGGTGTTATTGGGATTGAATTTTGAGGATTTCAAAATTCGGTAAAGGAAATAGGTGAATTACTCAGGATTAAGTGTTTATGTGACTATGTTCTGTGAATATGGTTAGGTATGTGTACTGAATGTGGTTAAGGGTCAAGGGTTGACCAGATTAATTATATATGTGTCAAACCCTAAGTAAATATTAAGAACGTCAACGTTCCGTTAGAAAAACCCTAGCAATGGATAAGAAATCATAGAAATCGGTTCTGAAACCCTAGTTTCAGTTTTGAGAATTCAAAACCCAAATTTGAGAAATCAAAGGCTAAATATAATGGCTTAAGTATTTTGATTATATATTAGAGATAACCCTAATTGCTAAATTAGAAACTCTAATGCTATGTATAAAATCCTAAGGATTAGTAGTTATATGAGTAAGGAATATGAACATTATATGATGGTTTATCTTTGTTTATTATATAAACAAACAAAAGAAACTAGTGTAACCCTAAATATATATATATTAGGAATGAAGGATTTAATAACTTAAGGGTTATGGAAAAAGAGAATTGTGGTATTTAGAATACTTATTAATTATAGGAGATGTATTTTATATATCTCAAATGATTAATTTTATAACCTAATTATAGCAAGTCTAATTGGGTTAAGGAAATAAGTGTGCATGAGCAATGATTTGTGTTATAATTGAGGGAATAAAAACCCTAATTAAATGAATTGGGTTGGATAAAAATTTAAGGTATTGGATTATGTATATTTATAGCCCAAGTGTTGGCCAATGAAATTAGTTAGAGGCCCAAGCAATACATTAATTGAGTGACTCAAATATTTTATTGATAAGCCCAATTGAAGGAAGGGCATGATGGACAATTGTTAAATCAAATAAAGTATAAAGGAAAGCCAAAAATTGGGACAAACTAAGGCCACATGGCCGGATAAGAGGAGAAGGAGAGAAAGGGAGATGAATGTGATTATTGTCTACATTAGTTGGTGACCCACTCATTCCATGTGTCATCTCTTTATTTCACCAACACTTTGGACAAAGCTTGCAAGTAACCACTTGGTAATTGATTGGGAAAGAGAAGAGCTAGAGATGTTGGTAGATTAGGGATAGACATACCAAATATATCCATACTTACTTTTCCAACAAACAAAAAGTATAAGTCTTTTTTTTTTCATTATCTATCATAAGCTAAGAAAGAAAGAGAGAGACTAGAGAAAAGAGAGAGAGAGAGAGCTAGCATTTTCAGTAGCTCCAAGAGGAGAAGGAGAGAAGGTTTTGATCTTCAAGCTAACCAAGATCATCTACTTTGAAAGATTAAGAAAGGCTAGCAAGATATCAAGGTATTAAGCTACATTTATCTAGTTATTCTTAATTGTTTTAATCAAAACATGAAGTTATGTTCTTGATCTTCAAAACTCTAGATTTACATGATTTAGAGTATTTTATGCGAGGATCTATCCATCTTGTGTGTTAGAAGTTAGATCAAAAACAAGAAAAGTGAAGCTAGGTTTTCTAAATGTAGAAAATCCTAATTTTCTTAGTCTTGATATTATTTAATCTTGTGGTTGATGCTTGTTTGATGAAATAAGAAACTTTGTTTCTAAAATCAAAAACTATGTATATACATGTTAATAAGTGTTTATTGTTTGGATCTACCCATAATGGGTGTTGATTTTGGTTGGAATCAAAGGAAGGGAAAAATGAAATTTTTCCGGAAAAGTTTGAACTTTTAAAGTGTGAGCTAGGTTTTGATTTTCTTAAATTTTATGATTGATATTTGTGATTTATGTTCTTGGGATGCTAGATATATGTGTTAAGGGTAAAATCCCTTTGGAATTACTCAAATAGGTTGAATATTGAACAAGTTATGGGATTTCTCCCAAACTACACAAAGGTAATAAAAACTGTTAGAATGACAGTTTGTAACAGCCACTTCCGGGCTAATTTACGGGAGCTTCACATGTCCAAATATGGATTGTGATAGATGAGAACTGTAGTTCGGAAAGATACGAACCCAACAAAATTGACGGATCATTAATCGGAGTTATAGATTTTATTTTATTTAAGTTTTGGTGAAAGACTCCAAAACTGCCAAATGACAAAAAGTTGCTGCCCAAAATTTTCCGGGGGCTGTTTCGGACATTTATTTAATGATAAAAATTCCAGACTTTTGGGAAATGAAAATATATGGTATCATGTAGCTCGTGTACAAAAATGAGCTGATTCCGAGTTAAAACGACCAAGTTATGACCATTCTAATTTTTGTGATTTTCCGACGGAAATCGCTATAAATGGAGTTCTACAACTTCGATTGCCACGAAATTTAAAATGGAGCATCACGTTAACATATGTAAGGTTATGCCAAAAGATGGGCATTACTGGAGTTAAGCACGAGGTAGCTAATTTCTTAAGCTACGCACTAAAAATGATTTTTGAAAAATACTAAAGAAAGTTAGAAAATTATGGAAAAATACTTTTTATACATGAAATACATGTATATGTGTTTGAACAAAGGATAGGAGAATAATAAACTGATTTGGTATTTTCGTGATACGGATATAGAATACGGTTTGCTGGATTAGGTAAATTGTGAATCAAGTTTGCTGGATTGAAAAATAGTTTGCTGAATTGAAAAATTTGTTAAAATCGGTTTGTTGGATTGAGGTTTAGATTGATGGATTGGGGAATCCAGGTTGATGAATTAAAAACTTGGTTGCTTGATTTAGAATCCAGATTGCTGAATTAGTATTTAACTTACTAAGTGTTTGCGAATAACTTATGAAATGAAAAAGGCGAGTGTTAAATCATATAAATGTAATTCTAAGTAATTGTTAAGTGCTTAGGTAGAGTTTAATTGAACTTAAACTCGATATTTATTCTGACTAGACCGTCGGGATGTTAAAATTGTGGCGGTTTTAACTCAAACATAATAGTCTAACCCGATACGAAGTTTTATGTGCTGTATAGACTTATAAGATTATGTGTTATGTGTTTAGGTTATCCTGTATATATATATATATATATATATAACAGTATTATATTGTGATGATATTATTCTAATATTGGAGATCTATATTACTAATATTAGGTCTTCGGGTAAAGCGATATAAATTGCGTTGCGGTAATCAACGGTTCAGGCAAGTTTCTTTGTACTTAACTCTAATAAGAGTGTTTTCTTTAAGCTTATGGTTAATCATTGCTGATTGCCATGAAATTTGTACTCTGTACATCTTGCATGTATAAGTCAGGTATGAAAGGCTGATCACCTTCATTACCAGTTGGTTCAGAAATGTTTGTTCATGTTTTAAACTTGTTCAGTCAAAAATTTGTTCGTGCTAGTTCTCAATTATATTGATGAATTATAGCAAGCTCATTATTCATACTATTCAATCATGATATATCGTTATATTGTTGTATATAAACTTGTTGTGCAACTTTCATGCTCACCCTTGCTATATCATGATAAAACATTGCAGATAAGGCGAATGCGTTCGGATACAGGAAACGGTTAAAGCCATGTTCAGCTTGGGATATAAAGTGCGGCTAGTTTGTAATAGCGTATTTTGATAAATGTGTTGTATTTTAGATAGTTTATGAATTGTATTTAAGTTAAGGTTACTCGATTTTTGGGAAATGTGTATAAAGTTTAATATATAAACAATTTATGTTTATATCTTTCGCAAATAGTTATAGAAATAGTATACCGGATCCGCGACGATTTGGGGCCCGGATTCGGGGCTGCCACAGTTGGTATCAAAGCTGTTGGTTATGAAGCTTAGTTAGGAATACCTGAGACCAATAACCGCAGTGATTAGCATAAGATCTAACTCACATAGAGTTAGTTGGTCGGTAAGATTCAAAGATGAATCTCGGAGAGTGTAAAGGCACAGAGTTCCCTAACTCTGATAATAAAGTTGAACAGTAATGGTGAATAGATCGAGTCTAAAAGACTGAAAGTGCAGGAATAGGAGATCATAAAAAAAAACGATTATAGGCATAGAAATAAATCGTAATATATACGATAAGATCACCCCGTGATCTGATAAGGTTATGACAGTCAGAAAGAATCAATCTTATGATTGAAAGGTTTATAGCAAGATGCTGTGTGTAAGTTGTACTATGAAATTGTACTATGAAAACTCATGAAAGAGTTATGGATTATGAATACGAATTGAATTCGTATTGAAAAAGGGGGTTAAGATTAGGTGGGGATTTCAATGAGGACTCGTGTCAGCAACTGAGTTGTATGATTCCTTGTATGGGCGGGGAATTGTACTTGGTGTAAAAACTACTTAGTAGGTGGCATTGGTAATAATTGAAATGTTGTGTCACGCTAGTTGTTATATACAGATAAATAGGTCATAGGTAGAGAATATAGGATTAAGTACGAGTTCTTAGAACTCATACTTATGTGACATTCTTGACGCATAGTTATATGAAATGTTTATGAGTCCCTCAGCGAACGGACGCCAAAGGTCAGACTAGGGTAAGTTCGTAAACTCATATAATTGTGGCCAGGTTATGAACTCATAAGTGTGGTTTTATGAACTGGGTATAGTTGTGTGTGAATGGAGTGTTAAGGATTATAGGAACAGATAGATTGTTAAGCATATGATCATTAGTGGAGATTTAGGTTTTCCTAAACCCCTAGCTTTGCTAAACCTCAATTTTTGACATCAAGCTAAATACGCACTATGTGCCTTTAATAAAAAATTATTTTTATTTATCACTTATGTACCATGTAACCTGGTGCAGAGATGATAAAAAAATGATGGAGTTATCAATGCAGAATTACTTGGTGTTGGATGTGATCTAAGGATCGTCAGCCCACTACAGTATGATGTAGTATAACAAAGTCACAAAATGATGAAATCCTCAACGGACTGTTAAATACAGTGCGGCATCATGACGTCATTCTCAAAAATGTTTATTGAAAGAAATTTCCCAAACTAAATTATTTTACTGTGGAATCAAATAAGACTGAGGTAAAATTTTTTTTCCTTTGGCAGTGATGGGAAAACAGATAAAATCAGTACTTGGCCAGTACAGGGCATATCGGGCTAATCACCCTTTGTGTCCGTAAGTAATGACGGTTTGCGGATGAATTTCCATAAAACCTTTGCGAAAATGACAAACAAACAGTCTATACGATTCCACATCACAATTTTAAAATTTTTATCCTTATGAGTGGTGTATTGAGTAGCATGTGATGATATGTGTGAATGATGTAAGCTGTATGGTGTAAGGTGTAAGGTGAATTTTGGGGACGAAATTCTTATAAGGAGGGGTGAATGTGACAACCCAAGAATTTGGACAATTTATGAAAATCTTAAATGATTGATTTAAGGTCAAATAATAGACCTAGACAGAAGATAAGTGTATGCGTTTGGTGTTATTGGGATTGAATTTTGAGGATTTCAAAATTCGGTAAAGGAAATAGGTGAATTACTAAGGATTAAGTGTTTATGTGACTATGTTCTGTGAATATGGTTAGGTATGTGTACTGAATGTGGTTAAGGGTCAAGGGTTGACCAGATTAATTATATATATTTGTCAAACCCTAAGTAAATATTAAGAACGTCAACGTTCTGTTAGAAAAACCCTAACAATGGATAAGAAATCGTAGAAATCGGTTCTGAAACCCTAGTTTCAGTTTTGAGAATTCAAAACCCAAATTTGGGAAATCAAAGGCTAAATATAATGGCTTAAGTATTTTGATTATATATTAGAGATAACCCTAATTGCTAAATTAGAAACTCTAATGCTATGTATAAAATCCTAAGGATTAGTAGTTATATGAGTAAGGAATATGAACATTATGTGATGGTTTATCTTTGTTTATTATATAAACAAACAAAAAAAACTAGTGTAACCCTAAATATATATATTAGGAATGAAAGATTTAATAACTTAAGGGTTATGGAAAAAGAGAATTGTGGTATTTAGAATACTTATTAATTATAGGAGATGTATTTTATATATCTCAAATGATTAATTTTATAACCTAATTATAGTAAGTCTAATTGGGTTAAGGAAATAAGTGTGCATGAGCAATAATTTGTGTTATAATTGAGGGAATAAAAACCCTAATTAAATGAATTGGGTTGGATAAGAATTTAAGGTATTGGATTATGTATATTTATAGCCCAAGTGTTGGCCAATGAAATTAGTTAGAGGCCCAAGAAATACATTAATTGAGTGGCTCAAATATTTTATTGATAAGCCCAATTGAAGGAAGGGCATGATGGACAATTGTTAAATCAAATAAAGTATAAAGGAAAGCCAAAAATTGGGACAAACTAAGGCCACATGGCCGGATAAGAGGAGAAGGAGAGAAAGGGAGATGAATGTGATTATTGTCTAGTTTAGTTGGTGACCAACTCATTCCATGTGTCATCTCTTTATTTCACCAACACTTTGGGCAAAGCTTGCAAGTAACCACTTGGTAATTGATTGGGAAAGAGAAGAGCTAGAGATGTTGGTAGATTAGGGATAGATATACCAAATATATCCATACTTACTTTTCCAACAAACAAAAAGTATAAGTCTTTTTTTTTTCATTATCTATCATAAGCTAAGAAAGAAAGAGAGAGACTAGAGAAAAGAGAGAGAGAGAGAGAGAGCTAGCATTTTCAGCAGCTCCAAGAGGAGAAGGAGAGAATGTTTTGATCTTCAAGCTAACCAAGATCATCTACTTTGAAAGATTAAGAAAGGCTAGCAAGATATCAAGGTATTAAACTACATTTATCTAGTTATTCTTAATTGTTTTAATCAAAACATGAAGTTATGTTCTTGATCTTCAAAACTCTAGATTTACATGATTTAGAGTATTTTATACGAGGATCTATCCATCTTGTGTGTTAGAAGTTAGATCAAAAACAAGAAAAGTGAAGCTAGGTTTTCTAAATGTAGAAAATCCTAATTTTCTTAGTCTTGATATTATTTAATCTTGTGGTTGATGCTTGTTTGATGAAATAAGAAACTTTGTTTCTAAACTCAAAAACTATGTATATACATGTTAATAAGTGTTTATTGTTTGGATCTACCCATAATGGGTGTTGATTTTGGTTGGAATCAAAGGAAGAGAAAAATGGAATTTTTCCGGAAAAGTTTGAACTTTTAAAGTGTGAGTTAGGTTTTGATTTTCTTAAAATTTATGATCGATATTTGTGATTTATGTTCTTGGGATGCTAGATATATGTGTTAAGGGTAAAATCCCTTTGGAATTACTCAAATAGGTTGAATATTGAACAAGTTATGGGATTTCTCCCAAACTACACAAAGGTAATAAAAACTGTTAGAATGACAGTTTGTAACAGCCACTTCCGGGCTAATTTCCGGGAGCTTCACATGTCCAAATATGGATTGTGATAGATGAAAACTGTAGTTCGGAAAGATACGAACCCAAAAAAATTGACGGATCATTAATCGGAGTTATAGATTTTATTTTATTTAAGTTTTGGTGAAAGACTCCAAAACTGCCAAATGACAAAAAGTTGCTGCCCAAAATTTTCCGGGGGCTGTTTCGGACATTTATTTAATGATAAAAATTCCAAACTTTTGGGAAATGAAAATATATGGTATCATGTAGCTCGTGTCCAAAAATGAACTGATTCCGAGTTAAAACGACCAAGTTATGACCATTCTAATTTTTGTGATTTTCCTACGGAAATCGCTATAAACGGAGTTCTACAACTCCGATTGCCACGAAATTTAAAATGGAGCATCACGTTAACATATGTAAGGTTATGCCAAAAGATGGGCATTACTGAATTTAAGCACGAGGTAGCTAATTTCTTAAGCTACGCACTAAAAATGATTTTTGAAAAATACTAAAGGAAGTTAGAAAATTATGGAAAAATACTTTTTATACATGAAATACATGTATATGTGTTTGACCAATGGATAGGAGAATAATAAACTGATTTGGTATTTTCGTGATACGGATATAGAATACGGTTTGCTGGATTAGGTAAATTGTGAATCAAGTTTGCTGGATTGAAAAATAGTTTGCTGAATTGAAAAATTTGTTTAAATCGGTTTGTTGGATTGAGGTTTAGATTGATGGATTGGGGAATCCAGGTTGATGAATTAAAAATTTGGTTGCTAGATTTAGAATCCAGATTGCTGAATTAGTATTTAACTTACTAAGTGTTTGCGAATAACTTATGAAATGAAAAAGGCGAGTGTTAAATCATATAAATGTAATTCTAAGTAATTGTTAAGTGCTTAGGCAGAGTTTAATTGAACTTAAACTCGATATTTATTCTGACTAGACCGTCGGGATGTTAAAATTGTGGCGGTTTCAACTCAAACATAATAGTCTAACCCGATACGAAGTTTTATGTGCTGTATAGACTTATAAGATTATGTGTTATGTGTTTAGGTTATCCTGTATATATATATATATATAACAGTATTATATTGTGATGATATTATTTTAATATTGGAGATCTATATTACTAATATTAGGTCTTCGGGTAAAGCGATATAAATTGCGTTGTGGTAATCAACGGTTCAGGCAAGTTTCTTTGTACTTAACTCTAATAAGAGTGTTTTCTTCAAGCTTATGGTTAATCATTGCTGATTGCCATGAAATTTGTACTCTGTACATCTTGCATGTATAAGTCAGGTATGAAAGGCTGATCACCTTCATTACCAGTTGGTTCAGAAATGTTTGTTCATGTTTAAAACTTGTTCAGTCAAAAATTTGTTCGTGCTAGTTCTCAATTATATTGATAAATTATAGCAAGCTCATTATTCATACTCTTCAATCATGATATATTGTTATATTGTTGTATATAAACTTGTTGGGCAACTTTCATGCTCACCCTTGCTATATCATGATAAAACATTGCAGATAAGGCGAATGCGTTCGGATACAGGAAATGGTTAAAGCCAAGTTCAGCTTGGGATATAAAGTGCGGCTAGTTTGTAATAGCGTATTTTGATAAATGTGTTGTATTTTAGATAGTTTATGAATTGTATTTAAGTTAAGGTTACTCGATTTTGGGAAAATGTGTATAAAGTTTAATGTATAAACAATTTATGTTTATATCTTCCGCAAATAGTTATAGAAATAGTATACCGGATCCGCGGCGATTTGGGGCCCGGATTCGGGGCTGCCACACTTTCCATCAAGCTCAGATTCTAAATTCCTGGAATCACATATTTTGGAGCTTCAAAGAGTATCCGGCCATCTCAGTACTAGCCAATGGATTCCCAGGAAGATTCAACTTCGCCAAGAAGTTACTCACAAACTTCTCTTCCTCAAAGTATAACCTGAGGTACTATCTATCCCAACCCTCTTCCGAGTTAATCACTTGCCATCATCCTCATTTAGTCAATTTTATGAATTCCCACGATGGTTGGAAGTGATTCTTCATCCACTAAATCAATTTCCAGTTGCAGAATCCCACAATTCTGTAACTGAGGAACCAAATGCAGTCAACTTCATAATGCTCCCACAACCCATCATCTCTACGATCACAGACTCTAGTCTCATTGCAGAGTCTCCACCTCAAATCGTAAAGTCACCAAACTCAAACATCCAAACCCAGGCCCCTCATCCTCCTCCTCCAATGAATATTTTAGCCTCGATCTTGCCCTCTACTCCTTGCAAGATCAATCCCAGAAAACATCCACTCCATTAAACAGTCCTTAACCCAGTGATCCACTCATAAATCTGCCCACGAAAGATGACTTGAATGAAGTGTCCAAGAACATGGTCAAGAACATTGATGAAAGCCTAGAAACTCACTCAGACCACATTCATCTCCGGCTGAATCAAATGATCACTGCTGCAAATAATCTCCCCGGCACTCTGAACGCTGAGCTTACAAAGAAGCTGAAGGAAATTCTCAAGGAAATACTTCAAAGCATGAAGGACAGAGATGAGATTCACTTCTGGATAGCCACCAAACAAAGAGAGGCTGTTCTTGAAATGCAAAAATCTCAAGAAGCCCAAAATAACCTTATGATGGAGAACATCATAAACCTGAAAGCTTCAGTCACATAATTTCAGAAAGCCTATGTAAACCAAGAACATCAAACTGACACTGTTCTAGCTGCCCTCCGGAACAAAGAAGCTCGATCTAAAGCCCTGGTCAAGAAAAATCGAGAGGACATTGCTCAAACGCAAAGCCAACTCAACAAGCTTGTCCAAGGAGTGACTCGAGTATCTAAAGACATTCGAACCCTTGATGCTGACATAAAGGGGGAGAATAAAGGGAAAGAAGTTCAAGGAGGCCAGAGCAGAGGTAGAGGAGCTCAAGGAAGCCAGGGAAGAGGCAGATGACAATTTCACACTCAAGCGTCAAGAAGCCCTCCTGCAAGACAATTCCACCAATAGACTCCACGATCAAGCAATCAAACTCAATGATCTGATCAGCAGGAAGTCTTGATGGCTCAGCCAATAAGGAGTCAAGGGCCAGCTACCAGCTCACAAAATGTGACCACCACAGGCCTAAGAATGCCAATTGGAGATCCTTTATTCATGAATAGGCATGATCACAGCCCAAAGATAAGCCCAAATGAGCTGGAAGAGATAGCCAGAAGGGATGAAGCAAGTAGGAAAAGGAGGGCTGAGGAGTATGCCAATCCTCCACGCAAAAGACCAAAGAAATAGAGATAAGTGAAAGTTTAAATTCTTATTGATGTAAAGCTAAAATGTAATACTCTTCAATCATCAATAAATTCATGCTTATTCTCTAGAAATTTCAGCTGCTCACTGAAATACTAAGTCATGTTTAAATTTCCTGAAATTGCATCTAGATACTAATAATCATTAGAACAACATCTCCTTGGTTATGTCAACATCAAATAAGGGGAGATTGTTGGGAGAATGCATATGTTAATTTGATGTTTAAATATAAATGCTCATGATTATTTGTAAAGTCCTTCAAGGAATATATGTACAAGGACTTAGTGATAAATCAAATTTGTTAGGTTGATATAAGCTCTTAATGTGTATCATTCTGGAAATAAATGTATACATAGAAAGATCAAAGCTGTTAGGTTGATCTTAAGATGTAATAGATAGGCTTCGAAGAAATCGTAGTGTATCAATCTGATTAACAATATAGAAGTCAAGGCAGAAACATAGAGCTTCAAGGATCGTAGTGTGCATGCCTTGAAGGGCCTCTTCATAAATTGTAGAGTGGTCCCAACGTTTGGCGAGCCAACTCAGAGATCGTATTGTGCTCTAGGAAACATAAAGTTTACAACTCAAGCAAGCGAAGATCGTAGTGTGCAAATAGTTAAGAGAAATCGTAGTGTTCTCGGCTGATAGCATCAGACCAAGTACCAAGGCGACAAGTCACCACGATCTAAATCATAGAGTACCATGATCTGAATCGTAGAGTATCATCTGTCTTATGTCAAAAGCATCAAGCCTCACGATTTATGTGGAGACAAACTCTAACATATGAGGAATGAATTCTAAACGTTGTAGTATTCACCAGTCCCAAAGTCATAAGAAATATCCTTAGTATGCAACAAAGAAGCGTATTGAAAAAGCTAAGGAAAATACCTTTGGTAAGGGGGAAAACACCTTTTCAGGTGTTAGGTGAGAAAGCAGTCTGCTGTGTCAGTGGGCCAGAATGCAATTCAGAAGATGTGCAGAAAAGTCTCTATCAAAGAATAGAAAGGTCAAACACATTTAATGCTTCAACGGATGGATCCAACGGATAGTTTTCAAGATCACATATATGCAAATCAAGATGATGAGAGATGAAAACAAGCACTGAACAAGTAACGTACAGAACTCTCAAAGCTCAACTCTACGATCTGAGAAATAGAAAAGCTTGCTCAGCTACTCAGTTCTTTCGAACAAGTGCTTAAACAACAACTGAGTAGCAACCATCAAGAACTCAACATCTACCAATCAACTGAAGAAAGAATTCCAAGTCTGCTGGACTTGAAGAGTTCTAAGTGAACTGTAAGAGAGCCAAGTCTACTGGACTTGAAGAATTCAAGAGTGAACTAAGAAGTTCCTAGACTTCTGGTCTAGAAGGAATTGGTGTGATTCAGAAGTTGTAAAAGACATCCTTAGTGGATTTTCTACTCGAGGAGTAGAAGAGTGAACTAGGAGCTTTAAGTGCTCTGAACCACTTAAAACAATTGTGTCTTTTACTTTCTTACTATAACTGCTATATCTGCCATAACTGCTATAACTGCCTCACTCTCATAACTCCACTACTTCGTAAAGGAGATTAAAACAAACATTAATTCCGCTAAGTTTTAATCATCATCAACTAACAAGTTTAAAACGAAAAGATTTTTAAATATCTATTCAACCCCCCTTCTAGATAACTATTGTGCCTATTGGGAACTAACACTCTCCATATAATTATAGTGGATTTCTCCATCTCCGTAGTTTTTGGCGTACAAAATTTTGCGTTAACATTCGCACCGTCTATGGAAAACCAAAATTCTGTTCGAAAAATCACCAATTCACCAAGAAAGAGATCCTACATATAAATATAAGTGATTCTTTTTTATTAGATTAGTAATATATATCAAACATGTGCATGAGATTTTTTGCCATTAACCCGATCTATTCATAATATTTAAAGTTGTAGTATCATCATAATATTATTAATATTGTTGATACTTTACCTGTATAGTCATTCACTCAAAATGAGAAAAAAACGTCTTCTTCTCTCTCAAATCGATTAACTCTACATATTTATATGTATACACATGCATAGTCGCATATGATAATTATATATATATATATATATATATATATATATATATATATATATATATATATATATATATATATATATATATATGGGGAAAATGGGTATGCACAACCTTACAATTTTTTTACACGGTTAGCCAAAAACGACGTCGTTTTGGCTAAAAAAAACACTGCTTCTCTCCTCCCTAGTCGCGTATAAAGTCATCCTCCCAAATTAGAGAGCAAAGAACCCTAAACAAAGACACCATGATTCTCAAAGAAGTCTTTCTCACCACTTCCGTCCTTCGTGAGTGCCGCCGCATCATCTCTTAGAGCAAGGTACGTACTACCCACTTTCTTTTTCTACAGTTATTCATTAATATAATTCTTTATATCTGTGTTTGAAGGTCTTTTGGGTTAAATCTTCGTTTATCTGATTTCAATGAAACTTTAGGGTTTTTATTTTGTTGGGGTTTGAAAGTGTGGTTTGATAATTCATTAATTTTTGTTATTTTTCACCTCTCTCTCCACTATCTTTCTCTAGGGTTTGCTTTTGATATATGTACTTATGTGTATTTTTATTTTGTAATGTGATGAATTTTAACTTCTTAAGGCTTGCAATAGGTTTGTTAGTTCAATGAATGATCTTTTTATTTTGTTGGTATTTTCTAGCTTCTGTTTTTACAGGGTTTTTAGTTGTCTCCTTAATTTGTGCAATTTGTTTGATTTTTCACAAGTTAATCTTTTTGAAATTTGTCTACATTGAACCTATCAAGTTTTTATTTGCTCTATGTACTTAAGCTGTAGATAATGAGCTTGATAATTTATACTACATGCTGTACTATACTAGAGCACAGTAACTGGCTACAAAATATATACATAAACTTACATAATGGTGAAACTGAATATTCTAATTGGAGGAGTCAAATTGATGATCTTGTGTAACCAGAACTCTGATGATGCCAAGTCACCCCATTGTTTTGAAATCTTAAGTTGCTAGAAAGATGAAACCAACTGTGTATGTTAGAACAGAACATTTAGGTTTTATTTCAATTTTGTCAAGTGTTTTAAATGAAATATTCTAATATATTTCGGTCTTTAATTTAATTGACGTGGAGATTACAAGGTTTTGTTGTTGGGTATTTCTCTATTTGTAAGTTTATCGATATATGTTTTTTACGTCTTTTTTAACTATCTAAATTGGTGAAATTTATTTAGATCATGAAGGAAGATGATATCAGCTGGCCAGAACCAGTTCGTGTTGGGCGACAAGAGCTTGAAATTGTTGTGGGGAACGAGTATATCTTTTTTGACTACATCGAAGATTGGGTCACTCATGGATTTTCAGACCAGTAAGGATCCTGAAGGGCTTCGTATTTTCTATTATCTTGTTCAAGTATGTTATACATCTCATCTGGCACTCTTATATCTTGTGGTTCCTTTTGTGACTAAGAAAACTTGCACGCTTTCATTTACTAAGTTGGTATTAATTTTTTTTGTAATATAACCATGTATATACTTTACCAGCATCTCTAATTAGCACTATCAATTTGCTTTATCTCTGTTTTTGGGTTCAATCTTCAATGTGTTGACTATGTAGCCATCGTTTTAGCTTTGATAAGTTTCTCCCAATTAATTACCCCCTATTTCTCAACTTTTTTCTGTTTTTATACAACGTGAGGTTGCTGTCCAGAATTATCAGCATTTTTGTTAATTCCAATTAACTGAACACTGATAGAACCAAGTGAAATCTATTCTCTCCTAACTTCCTTTTACTGCTACTAATTGGAGGAGCTTTCCTTAATAACACCTAGTAAGAATCTATGAACACACCATTTGTTATGTTTTCTACAAGCTACGATGGTATATATTTAGGCATGATGAAGATATGAGTAATTAATTGTGATGCCCCCAAAATAGGTATACATCACCCATTCTGAGTCGTCAAATACATGGTACATAATACAAATACAACTTAATTATACAACTGTCGTGTAGAATACGACAAAACATAGCTGAGAGTTTTAACACTAATATTGTCTCCTAGACAATATCCAAACTCAAATTCAATCATATTACAATTATTATCACACTATTTTACAGAATAGTGAGGACTACTAAAGCAACCATCTGGACCGTCACTCTATTCCCCGACTAGTCCCAACTATATTCTCATTTCCTGAAAAGAACAGTGAAAGAAAAGGGTGAGCTCAACTAGCCCAGTATGAAATATTATGACTACGATAATGCAAAATAAATTATCCTTAGCATTCAATAGTATAACAACTGATAGAATATAATAGACAACAAGTTTTAGATCAACAACTGCAGCGGAATAAACAATCCATTAAAATTGTCAAGTAGAGCATGATATCTACTATCTTCTATAATTTAAAAAGTTTTTCATCAACTTTATCGCTGAGACTCAGCTTAATAAATAAACCACATCATCGAATCATCCCTGCACTACGGGCCAAGGATATTCATGTAATCATCAATGATCATGATTATACCGAATAATCTCTGGTCATAATCATACCAATAACTGTCCATCAATGCACTACGGGCCAATGAGGACTTTTACCACATCATTTATAACATTACGGGTCATGATTATACCGAATTATCCCTAGTCATAATCATACCAATCAACAGTCCATCTATGCACGTAAGCCAAAAATAACTATCATCACAATATAAGCGTGAGGATGATGACAATGATATATATAAGAATTCAATTAAAAGAAAGCAAATGATAAATTTTTAATGATTTATAATTTAATTTATCCAGAATTCAATAATGATCAAATTGTCAACATGATAATGTTTTGTGGAGTAAAATTCAAGAATAATATTCATGTATCAAAAATAATTTGGACAGAAAAGAAATATATCTTTTGGGTGAATAGTATCCAGTGAACAGTACCCTGTGAATAGTACTTCGGGAATAGTACCTCGTGAATAGTACCCTGATATGAAAAGTTTCCCAAATACCCGAATGAATAATATTCGAGTGAATAGTAACTGGGTAAATAGTAATCTGTAAATAGTAACTCATGAATAGTATTCCAACATGAAAAAATCAATAATTATCAAGAAAGCTCAGAATAATATTTCCATGAAAAGATATTGGATGAAGCACAAATATCAAGGATATTCTACTAATTTCACGGAGTATAGAAGCAATACTTCAACAAAATGAGTGTAGAAGTAGGAATACGAAACAAAATAATATTACTTACATACTACATAGTATGGAAGAAAATATTATTTCATTCGAATATTGAATGAAGATAATATTCATATGAATACGAAAAATAATATCTCTTTTGAATATGAAATAAATAATACCCCTTACCTCAGAAGAAGACTGGATACTAGAATAGTGAAGTAGCAGACTTCTCTTCTTCCTAATTACAAAAATTTGAATGGAAAGACTAAGAACAGTAATACACCACCCTTATCCTAGCTCAAATTTGCAATCTTCGTGATCCTGACCTTCCTCGCTCTCCTCCAAAGTTATTTCTGAAATTAGGGCTCAAATTTTGTTAATTGATTGATTGTTGTAATTCAAGTCTCTGTTCCCCTCTGTTAACTGATGTAAAAATTCATAAAAGACGCCCAATAATAGTCCCAACCCATACCGAAGTCTTACATCTATGCCACTGCAGAGTTAAAATCACAATAGAAATATTCCCCTCTCCCTGTACACCCGCCCCGGTGGGGGTTTTACACTTATAGATTCCCTCCCTGATGGGGTCTTAGAATCCAGCTTGCAACGTACAGCCCCACCCCAGCGGGGGGTCATTATGCAGAAGTGATAAGTTTTAGCTTTTGCATGCAAAATCTAGCCATAATGCCACCAATATGCCACCAATATGCCACCAATACCACGTCATGCAACCTAAACAAAAAACAAAACAAAAAAAAAGTAAAACTGTATAGAAATAGACAGGATCAACACTGTTTTAAGTCTAAATAAGAACAGATTCATAGGTTTAAAACCAACTCATCATATAGTGGTGGGAGAATACTTCAAATATTGAGGTTGCTAGAGAGAGTACTTCGGATATGGAGGCTACTTGTGGGAGAGTACTTTGAATATGGAGGCTGCTGGAGAGAGTACTTCAGATATGAGAGCTACTGGTTGGAGAGTACTTCGGATATGGAGGCTACTGATGGGAGAGTACTTCAGATATGGAGGCTGTTGGTGGGAGAGTACTTCAGATATGGAGGCTGCTGGTGGGAGAGTACTTCAGATATGGAGGTTACTGGTGGGAGAGTACTTCGAATATAGAGGCTATGACGACCCGAAAATTCGGTTCGTCCAGAATTTAGGTTTAAAGAGATAGTTATTAATAAAACTAATTTTTATTAATATTATTATGTGCTATGTGTTTATTAATCGTTCTATAACCTATGATGATTATAAATTGGGAGGATTCTGGCTACGAGCTAGATTAACGAATAAGAATTTTTAAGACGAAAATAGAAGTTTTCTGGGAATAAAATATTTTTCGGGGAAAAAGATGAAATATGTACTATTCACCTGACGAAACCCTAAGGGTTAGGGTTTGAATAACCTAGGCCGTTCTGAGAGTTCGGTATGTCGAAATGACATTCCTTCGAAATATTTGATGATAATATATTGTAAAAAGTTAAGTAAGCCGATAAAAGTTTTTCTCAAAAAACGCACATAAATCGGACGAAATAAAAATGACGAAAAGTACTGCTATGTATTTTTCACTCGTTTAGCTACATTATGGTAAAACGAGAAGGAAAAAGCTTAATGTCGAAGAGTGTTTTTTAGTTTTTCGAAGATCCGAAGATTACGTAATAATTAGTCGGTAAAGGAAAGACGAAATATCCAAAAATATTTGGATTCTGAGAATCACAGTTTTCAAACTGTCGGACGAAATCCGAAAGGCGGAACCACGAAGCTTCCAAGGGAAGCTACGTGAATAGTAAGGAGGTGTATTAAGGAGGTGGGAATAGTAAGGAGGTTGGGGGGCAAAATGACTAAAATACCCTTGGCCTTAGTTTTCTATAAATAGGAAGCTTAAGCTCATTTGTTTTGGATTTTGAAAATCCTACTACATTGAGAGTGAGAGAGAGAGAGTTTGGATGGGAGGAGAAGGAAGAGGAAATGCTAGTCCGTGTACAAACTTTGTCCGACGGGAGGAGAAGGAAGAAGAACGGTAATCCGGAACCTAGTCTCTTTTAAATTTTCTTTAAGTTTCTATGTTTAAAAACATAACTTAATGAAGATAACAAGTAGATAAGGTTAGATATGATTTCATATGGTTGAAATCATAAGAAAATGAAGAAATAAGAATTTAAAGTTTAGTAAATAAATTTCTTAAGGAAGTATAAGATTCGTAATGAATTAGAGCGATCCGAGTGGATTATATGAATAAGTAGGTGAAATAAATAAGGAGTAATGTTCTATAACATCGAATTCCAATAAAAAGTGAAATCATAATCCAAAATATCGATTAAAATGAAGAACGAACGAAGAACACGCGAAGAACACGAAGAACGTTGTTGATGGACAAATTTAAAACCATCATAGTTTAATTGTTGTTGATGGACAAGTTTAAAACCATCGCATATAAGTTAGATGATTATTGTTTGGTTAGGAACGATAGAAACGTTTATGAAGAACGGATTAAAACTTAGTTATAACGAAGTTATGACAAAATTTTCATAAAAGACAAACGAGAATTAGAAAGTTAGTTAATGAGCCTAGATGTGTAGGGTTTCCTAAGAATGTAAGAGAATGTATAAAACGTGAGTCTTGGACTCAAGAATGAACATGTTCCGAGTTCGGATGACCGAATTACGGACGAACGAGCGAAAAATGTTCAAAGCGTAAAAATGGCCGAAAGGTGAAGATCAGGCCAATTGAATGACACGTTAACAGATTCAGAATGAAGTTCTGTCCAAGGGGTATTGAAGTATGTAAGATAAGGAAGAGAATGGATTTGGAACGACCTCGTTTCGAGTTATAACGAAGAAGTTATGAGATCGTGAAGTAAGCATCTCAAAAATTGGATTTAACACTTAGAAAATTTTCTAGGGTTTAGGATCGGCGTCGCAGCGCGAACTCGACCATCAACCCCTGGCGAGTGGTGCAGCAGCATGAGTGATAACAAAGGGTTTGGCACCGCAGCGCTAGGCCAGGAAGAGAGGAGAGAGAAGTAGGTCGCGCCGCAGCGCGAGAGGAAAGGAAGGGCACGGCGCCGCAGAGCCTGTGCAGGGCAATGCCCTGAAATGAGACTTTATGTGCTCAAGTGCTTGGGATGTGCAAGAAAGAAATAGGAATATGTAGATTACGTAACATAACACTTATGCAAGTGAGTTAAACCTTTAGTGAAGGTTGAATGTAAAGATTAAACGAGATTTAAAAGATAAAGAATATAAATGCGGGTTACGTAACCGATGTTCGGGGACCGTAGTCGAGATGAACGAATATGAGGGATTGCTATGGTTGTGATTCCTTAGAGGTTGAGCGACGAGAGTATTGAACATGGGGTTCATGTAATGGATAACTAATGTATTAATAGTATATGAATTATCAAGAAAGTCGTAACAAACGGTAATAAGATTAATGAAAGCCGAATGTGAGTCGATAAAGTATGAATCCAGAGGGATGAAATTTAGTTGTTAGAAAGTCGTAAGGAATAAGAAATTGACTTAATCGAACATTATAGTTTAATAGTTCGTATAAGTTAAGAGAAGTTAGGTTGTGGTACAATCGTAACTTTGATGGTTGACATATGGGAGCTGGGCTAAACAATTCCTTCAGAGAGCGAAGGTATATACAAAATTGGCCACCGATCTAACTCACTGTTGTGGGGGCAGTGTAGATGAGACAGGAACTTGTTTGTTGGTTGTTTGTGGAAAATCACTCAGAGTACCATATGGACTACTAGCAGAGATGCGATGTGTGCTGAGTCCTAGAGAAGTTATAAGAAGAAGATAAGAATATAAACCATCCAAGATGATGAACGTTTGAGTAAGAAATCTCTGTATGTCATAAAGCCATAAACTGGTAAAGGAAGTTAGTCGCGTAAACTTATATTATAAGATCGTGAACCCTAAGAAATAAAGCTAAGTAAACCAATGCATAAGTTTAATATAGGACTAATTGGTGTTTATGTTTTCTTCGTATGTGTTATATAGGAATTGAATGAGCAGTTCAGCGTAAGCTGTAGCTGGGCGTAAGGCAAGTTTCCTAACTTCATTCATACTATATAAATGCTAATTTCTTAAACTTCTCAGATGTTAAACTTGAGAAGTCTTGTCTATGTGCATATGTGCGATATATGTACAATGTGGTAGTATGTATGAGGCCTTGTGCCATAATTTGAACACTTCAGTGTTTCTGTGATTGAGATGTTCAATACAAGTATGTTCTATTTATACATGAACCGTTATTATTAAGTCTGTGCTAATGATTCTAGCCAGATAGGATGTGTATAAAAAAGGTAGAGGGATGAAAGTATTTCAAAGTGAAAATGATTGATGTTTTAACATGATAGGAATCGAGACTATTCCTATTATTCAAGCTACTTCATAACCTTTGTTTGGTTATAGAAGTTCTAAAGAAATGTTTTAATTCTAAAGTTGTTTGTTCAACTGTTATGACTTGCTGGGCAATTGAATGCTCACACTTGCTTTAAATGAAAAACCTTTTTTAGCGAACGATGTTAGAAGAACTTAAGGATCCCGTAAAGATCAAGCTGACGGTATCCAGATGTAGTACCATTCGGAAGGTGAATGAGCGAGAAGATCAAGTGAAGACTTGTAATATAGAAAGATGAACTGAACTCTAGGCTAGTTAAGGAATTGTTATGTATCCTTGGTGGCGGATAAAAGTCACTCTTGTAAGATGAAATGAATAATGTATTTATTATTATTTGTAATGAAAAAGGTTATAAGGTTTCCAGAACCTGGGATTTGAGAGTGTATGCCGTTATATTTCAGTATATAATGATGTATGTTGGATGAATGATGTACTCGTGACGTACGGAATCTGGGTGTGAAGATAGACCGAATTTCGGGGCGTTACAGAGGCTACTGGTGGGAAAGTACTTCAGACTTGGATTATTGGCTGTTGTCACTCTCTTCGGCATGACAAAAAAATTAGCAGGAGAAAATATTTTTGGGCAAGATATAAGTTTGGTGATTCAGGCTTCTTTTATTTAGGCTGAATTAGCTGGGGAGCAAGATTCACAAGCTTGGTGTAAGCTTCAACGGTCTGAGATGTTCGCCTATGATACTTCGGATGATAGCAGTATACTTCAGATTACGTCATATCTGTAAGACCCCAACTTTTATGAATAAAGATTAATTTTTCTAGAAATATATTTTTGAATATTATGGTGTGGATTTGATATAATGTTATAGTTGTGGGTATTATTTACAAATTTTTCAAAGTAAGCAAGTGGTTATATAATATTCGATTGGTCAGGGAATATTCGTTTTAATAGGAAATATTCGTACGATGGCACAATCATTAATGGACCTCACAACGGAAGTATTGTCGTAGTTAGAAAACGACAGAATTATTTTTTTATAAAAATAACGGCGAAAGTTTTACCATTAAACTGTTGAACTACCCGGTGGTAAAAGTACAGTAATACGCGTGGCTGCATAGTAGCACACGATATTAATTATTGATGCTTACGTGAGAAGTCACTCAGTTATACTCAATTATTGCTACAATAATTGCTGCATCATATCTCTCATATTATTGATTCAATTATTGTCACAGTATCATCTGCATAATACTTATTATTATTAAATCAATAATTGAGACGACAAATTTATTCATATTATTATTTTCAATATTGACAATGTCTAGAAGTTCTGTCAAGGAGAGGTTTGGTCACCTAATTGCGCGCCAATAAGGAGAAATCCTTATCGGAAAGTCCCCTCTTTCCTGGGAACGACCTGGTTATTAAATATTATGAGTTATAATATTAATGATGAATAAGTTCGTGTTGATTAAAGATGAAATTGATAGTTCCATTGTGTTGGGATTATTAGTGTTAGTGGAAATCGACAATTATTTCGATAATAATTGATGTCTGGAGGTTATATTGACCAATCGGGTAATTAATCGGATAAATGAGCAATTAATTGCTATTATTTTACATGCTTATAACTATTTTGTCACATGAATGAACTATTAATTCACATAATTTACTATTAGGGGAGGTGGTGCAAGTTTGATAATACTTGCAGGACTAAATCAGAAATGAAGAAAAAGAGGAAGGTATTATTGTGACGAACGAGATTTTTGTAATTTAATTCTTAATATTTATTGAATTGAATAAATATTTTCGATGATTTAATTATTAGATTAAATAATTAATTGATACAATTGTGATAGATTAATTTAATGATATGTATTATATTTATTAAATTAATGTAAAGAATTTTATTATTCAAACTTTGTAATTATGTGAGTTTATTAAATTAAAAGAAATATTTAATAAACCTAATGTTATTTTAATTAATGTAATAATTAATTAGATATTTAATAATTTGATATAATTAATTAATGAGAAAATAAATTATGTGACTATGTGAATTAATGAGAATTTATTATATTTTATTTAATTTAAATTAAATAAATTAATTGAGTTATTTTATAAAGGGTGTGACATTATTTAAACTATATGATAAAAGAGTTTATTAAATTAATTGTGTATAAGCCTTTTTAAGGCTAGCCAAATATGGCACTAGTGGAGGTTGAGGGCAGTTAACCCATGATGGGTAATGACCTCCACAACGCATCAGTTTAATTGATATACGACGTCTTCTTTATTTCTTCATTTTACTAAGTCTAATAAAACTTGTTAGAGAGAAATTGAGAAATTCAAGAGAGAATTCAGAGGAGTTGTGAGAAACTCTGTGATTGAAGAAGCTTTTGAAAAAGAGTTGTTATCTTTATACTCTACACTTATACTCTGGGTAAATTCTCCAAACCCAAATTCTCTTTTACGTCATTTAGTTTTCATGAAAATGGCTTTCAAAGCTTTTGTAAAGTCTCTGTAAGTGGGAAAGGGTATGATTATGAGTTTATGTATGTGTTAAATGTTACCATATCATATTTGATTATATATATATATATATATATTATGTAGACCATATCATCAGTTTCATAATATTAACGTATATACGGCCTCAAAATTTATAGAGTATGAAATATGACCATATGGCCTTATACGTGATTTTAATATGTCAAACATAAATGTTTTGTAAAATTTCCCACTCTTATTTGATTATGCATGTTGATACGAAGAGACCAAACCTTAAATGAACGGATTCAGTGTTATAACAAATTCGTAGTATTTTTTTTCATAATTTATGTTCAAAACCTTTAAGAACATCAAGAACAGTGAAATTTACATATTTTAATTCTGTAATTATGTGTTTTAATGGATTAAAATCATTTTATAAATGTTGGGTAATGATTATGTATGAATTATATCATGTGGGTATGTCTAAATTCGTGTAGAAAATAAGAAATTGGTAGAAATTGGCATGTTCTGCGATTTTTTGCGAACTACAAATTCTGCAACTGGTACGCCGTGCCGCAACGTCGGCTGCCTGCCTAATTCCCATGCCGCAGCGCCAGGTCTCAAGCCGCAGCGCCACGGCGCTGCAGCGCGAAGACCAAGTACAACAGTGGCGCCGCAGCACTACTCTCCAGAATGTTCAGAAATGAATTATTTTTAAATGTTCAAGTCTAGCAATGTGATAGCAACTTAATTTAAAGAACATAGAGATATGTTAGAAATATAATGAGATGTTAAAATAGATGCTTAACATGTAAATAACAAAATTGCATGTGGATTGAATAATTGAATACATAATTAGCATGTCATTCGTGAAGTGTAAAGTATGTGACAATGTAGTAAATTGACTAAGTATTGTCATAATCAAATTAGACAAAAAGAATGAACGTTTGATGATTAGTTATGTTATAATTAACTATAGTTGTGAATGGAAATGATATATAGGATTAAATTCAAGGAACATGTTTAATTAACGTGTAATCTACACACGAGGCAAGTTACCTAACCCTACTTGTTATCATTGTTCAAGTTTATTATTTACCTCGAGTAAATTCTCATTACTAGTATTCAAGTTCAAATTATTATATTAAAGATTGATTATCTTTTCAAAGTATGATTCTGTTATACAATATTTGTTCGATTGTATACTTTTTGAGATTATTATTCAATTTGAATATCATTATTGTTGAGCCTTGTTAGACTAGTGAACCTTATTGATTCAACTAGTCCATAGTTGACGAACATTTTAAATTTCAGAACCCTTATTGAATTATCCAAACCAATCTTCCTTTGGTGCGGACTCTGATGTCAAACTGAGATGAACAACCCTGTATAGGGACTACTTATGCGTTAGCGTTAAGATATTGTGCACAGTATGGTAGAAAGGGTTGATCCCCCTAAGTACGAGAATAAGAGTCCGTAGTCTTATGACTGTTAAAGGTTTCAAGTAGAACCCTTGATAACCTAGGACATAGTTCAAGGTCTTATGACCCTAAAAAATCTTTTGATTCTTGTTATTCATTCTTGATTCAAAAGTTGAGCTTTTATTTCAGAAGTCTTTGATTCACTCGCATGTTATTATACATTATTATTTCATTATTTTACTTGTGGGCAATAGTGCTCACTCTTACGTAATAATAACATTGCAGTTAAGAACAAAAGGTCCAACGAGCCTTCTACTAGCAAAGGTAAGGGCAAGATTAACAAGTGATGAAGATTTGTTGTTTTATATGATGATGTATTTATGTTTAAGACTTAAGTTAATGATGTTGTTTAAGACTTATTTGTTTATGTTTCCGCACAGATGTTTAAGGTTAGTATGACTTGGGATTATGTTTATTATTCAGATGTTGTAGCCCAATAAGGGGAAGATTTATTTCTATCTATTTCATGGTTTACATTTATTATGGGTAGATAGATAGATGATATTTGTATAGTGAACACCAAATTCCGTGGAATCGAAGTACCTGGATTTGGGGGTGTCATAATTATACTATAATATTTCGAGCCCCAAAATGTGAAATTATCAAAACTATATTTTCCTATAAATAGAAGCTCATTCTTCTTTCATTCTCACCAATTCACTAAGTCTCACAAGAGCAATTATTATAGAGAGAAATTATAGAGAGAGAAGAAGAGAAGTCTGCTACCTCACTATTCCAATATCCAGTTTCTTTTAAGGTAAGGGGTATTATTTCTTTCGTATTCATGCAGAGAGTTATTTTCTTTCAATACTCGTAAGGGTTGTTATTCCATTCTTTATTATTCTGTTGGAATAACCTGTTTGTGCAGTCTATCGCATGTCTGGTGAATTCTTTTGTTATTCTATTTTTTATTATTCTGTTGGAATAACCTGTCTGTGCGGTCTATCGCATGCATGGTGAATTCTCCTGTTACTCCATTCTTTATTATTCTGTTGGAATAACCTGTCTATGTGGACTACCGCATGCATGGTGAATGATCCTTTGTATTCATTCCTTATTAAATTGTGAAAATTATCTGTCTACGTGGATTACCGCATGGTGGGCAAAAATCTATTTACAGTTTCATATATTCTATTATACTCAGTTGGTTAAAGTTTTGGCTTCTATACTCCATAAAATTAATAGAATATCCTGGATATTTGCGCTTAATCCAATATCTTTTTATGGAAATATTCTTCTGAGCATTCTTGAATTTTACTCCACAAAACAGTATCATGTTGACAATTTGGACGTTATTGATTTCTGGATAAATTAAATTATAAATATTTACAAATTTATCCTTTAACTTGTTTTATTGAATTCTTATATCATTGTCATCATCCTCATGTTTATAATATGTTGAAAGTCATCTGTGACCTGTAGTGCATAGATGGACTTGGTATGTTTATGAACATTGATTATTCGGTATAATCATGACCGTAATGTTACAAATGATGTGGTAAAAGTATTCATTAGTCATAGTGCATTCATGGACAGTTGTTGGCATGATCATGACCATTGATGAATACACAAATATCCATGGCCCGTAGTGCATGGATAATTTGTAGTCGTGATACTAATGAATATCCTTGGCCGTAGTGCAGGGATGATGTGGTTTATTTATTAAGCTGAGTCTAGGCGATAAAAGTGATAAAAAAACCTTTTAAATCATAGAAGATAGTAGATTTTATTCTCTACTTGACTCTTCTATTGTTCCGCAGCAGTTAAACTTGATGTTTGTTATATTTTATCAGTTTAACACTGTTGAAGGCTAACGATAAATTATTCTGAATTATTTTAGTCATAATATTTCTTACTGGGCTAGTTGAGCTCACCCTTTCTTTCACTGTTCTCTTCAGGAAATGAGAATATAGCTGGGACGAGTCGGGGAACGGATTGACGGTCCAGATGGTTGTTTTTGTGACGAACGAGATTTTTATAATTTAATTTTAATATTTATTGAAGTAAATAAATATTTTCGATGATTTAATTATTAGATTAAATAATTAATTGATGAAATTGTGGTAGACTAATTTAATTATATGTGTTACATTTATTAAATTAATGTGGAGAATTTTATTATTCGATGTATGTATTTATGTGAGCTTATTATATTAAAAGAAATATTTAAAAAGCCTAATGTTATTTCAATTAATTTAATTATTAATTAGAGATTTAATAATTTGATATAATTAATTAATTAGAAAATTAATTATGTGACTGTGTGAATTAAAGAGAAATTATTAAATTTATTTAAGTTAAATTAAATAAGATATTTTAAATGGGTGTGACATTTTCAAACTATATTATAAAGGTTGTATTAAATTAATTTGTTATAAGCCTTTAAGGCTAGCCAAACATGGCACTAAGGGAGGTTGGGAGCAGTTACCCATGTTAGGTAACTGACCTCCATCATACGCATCAGTTCACCTTATTTATTAGTATACGCCTTCTTTTTCCTTAATTGGCTAAGTCTGGAAATAAAAACAGAGAGAGTTTGAGAAATTTTTGAGAGAGATTGTGAGTACTATGATTGAAGTAGAGAGAAATTGTCATCCTTGTTCATCTACGCTTTGGGTAATTCTCTCCAACCCAATTCTCATATTTTACGTCATTTAGTTTTTATGAAAATGGCTTTCATTCATCCTGTAAATTCTCTATAATTGGGAAAGGGTATGATTATGAGTTTATATATGTGTTAAATGTTATCAAATCGTATTTAATTATATATTATGTAAGTTACCATGTCATTAGTTTCATGAAAATACGTCGTATATGTTGCTCAAAACTTACAGAGTATGGGTTTTGGCCATATGGCCCTTATACATAAATTTAATATGTCAAACATAAATGGTTTTGTAAAATTTATATTTTTATATGATTATGCATGCTAAAACGAACAAAACGAAACTTGAATGGTTGGATTTGGCGTTATAACGAATCTGTAGTATTAAATTCCATGTTTGTGTTCAAGAACAGTACAATTTGCATATTTTAATTCTGTAATTATATGTTTTAATGGGTTAAAATCACTCTTTAAGTGTTGGGTAATGATTATGTATGAATTATAACTTGTGGGTATGTGTAATTTGGTGAAATTAATGTTTATGTTATGTTCATTTCGCCTGATTATGTCTTCTTCGCGAACTGGAAATTCAGAATCTGGAGTGTCGCGTCGCGGCGCCAACTCCAGGCCTGAGACTCACGCCGCAGCGCCATCGACCAAGCCGCAGCGCCACGGCGCCGTAGCGCCAAGACCCAGTACAAAAGTGGCGCCGCAGCGCCACTTAGTAGATTGTCTAGAAAATGTTTTTTTAAGCATTCAAGTATAGAAATGTGATAGTAACTTAGTCTAATGAATATAAAAAACTTGTTAGACATATATGAGGTGTTAAAATAAAATCTTAACACGTCTATAACACAATTACGTGTGAATTGAACGATTGAATGAATAGTTAGCTTATTGTTCGTGAAATCTAATTTTTGACAATAAGTGTATTAATTGACCAAATATAGTCATGAATTCGAGTTAGACAAAAGAATAAACTTATGATGTTTAGTACGAATTGACTGGTATTGTGGACGTAATTGATATGTTGGATTTAAATCAAAGAACGAGTTTAGTTAAAGTGTAATCTACGCACTAGGCAAGTTTCCTAACCCTACTTGTTATCATTGTTTAAGTTTATTATTTACTTCGAGTAAACTCTCATTACTATTATTCAAGTTAGAATTGTTATATTAAAGATTGATTATCTTTTCCAAGCATGATTCTGTTATACAATAATTGTCCTATTGTATACTTCTCGAGATTATTATTCAATTTGAATATCATTATTGTTGAACATTGTTAGACTAGTAAACCTTATTGATTCAACTAGTCCGTAGTTGATGAACGTTCTAAATTTCAGAACCTTTATGGAATTATCCAAACCAAACTTCCTTTGGTGCGGACTCGAATGTCAAACTGAGATGAACGACCCTGCAAAGGGATTAACTTATGCGTTAGCATTAAGATATTGTGCACAGTATGGTACTAAGAGCTGACCCCCCTAAGTACGAGAAGAAGGGTCCATAGTCTTATGACTGTTAAAGGTTTCAAGTATAACCCTTGTTAACCTAGGACATAGTTCAAGGTCTTATGACCCGCAGAAATCTTTTGATTCTTGTTACTCATTCTTGATTCAAAAGTTGAGCTTTTATTTCAGAAGTCTTTGAGTCACTCGCATGTTATTATACATTGTTATTTTATTATTTTACTTGTGGGTAATAGTGCTCACTCTTGCGTAATAATAATATTGTAGTTAAGAACGAAAGGTCTGACGAGCCTTCTACTAGCAAAGGCAAGGGCAAAATTAACAAGTGATGAAGACTTGTTGTTTTATATGATGATGTATTTCTGTTTAAGACTTAAGTTAATGATGTTGTTTAAGACTTATTTGTTTATGTTTCCGCATAGATGTTTAAGGTTAGTATGACCTGGTATTATGTTTATTATTCAGATATTGTAACCCCATAAGGGGAAGATTTATTTCTATCTATTGCATGGTTTGCATTTATTATGGGTAGATAGATAGAGGATATTTGTACAGTGAACACCAAATCCCGTGGAATCGAAGTACCTGGATATGGGGGTGTCATAAGTTGGTATCAATGCTGTAGGTTATGAACCTTAGGTGGGGGAACAACCTTAGGTAGAAGCCTTATAGAAAGAACATAGTGATGGAAAACTCTTATCGAGCTCTAGGAAATGAATTTCTGTAATTCATTGAAGATATAAAAGATTTTACGTGCTTATCTGTTAAATTATGTGCTCACTAGTACGACTTAGTAACTAAAACTCGAAATTTTGTTGTCAGGATGTCTGACGTTGGAGGAACTAGTCGAGCAGGGGAGGAGGAACCCCGAGTATCTACAGTACCTATAGAGGAGGAGCCCAGAGACATTCATGTCGTTAGGGAACAGTTGGTATAGAGGGAGTCATCTCCATTGATCACCGTTGTTGGTCAGGAGCATGAACCTGAGACTGATCCTGAGGAGGATCCTGAGGAGGAATTTGACGAGGAAGAGGAAGAAGAGGAGTTTCCACAGCACTCCATTGATGCTGAGATGTACGACTCATTATACGACCGTAACGTAGAGTTACGAGATGAGGTGCAGGATCTGACTGAGCGAGCGATTATTCAGCAGATTACTCTCGAGTAGAAGGAGAGGGAGATTTCGACTCTTCACTCACGACTGGGAAATGTAGAATGGGATTTGGTCCACGAGAAGGGTCAAACTGAAGATAAGACCGCAGAGATAGAAAAGTTGAAGAAGGAACTGAAGGAAAGCTCTGAAAGACTGATCATAGCAGAGGAAGGCTGGGTAAGAGAGTCACGTCGTGCTAATCTTGCGGAAGAGGATGGTCGTACAAAGAAGGCGAAGCTTGGGGAGACATACTCTACACTTAATCATGCAATGAATGAGGCCCAGGATCGAGTTTTGAGGTACCCCATCCAGTTCGAAGGACTTCCATCGTACATGCTGGATCGTAGGACGATGTCTCGCATCATGGAAGAGGAGCATAGCAAGGCTATTCAGCACCTTGACAGCAAGTCATAAAATTTGTTTAATTATATAAAAGACTTAATTAGTTTTTATATGTAAATTCCGATGTGTTTATGAACGAAGGAATATTTTAATATTTTAAATCCTGTAGATTCTTTATCTCAGGATAGATGATGTAAATAGCAGTGATGCTATTGTTTGATGTTAAAACTTTTAGTTTGAATGAATATATATCAAGTTGTTTGAGATAATGTGTTAAATTATTATATTAAATTGTTGAGTTAAGTCTTAACTATTTAGAGAATTTAATAGAGATTTAATAAGCATATATTTTAACAGAATTATGTTGCCAAGAAGAAGGCAACAACGTCAACCAGCTCAGGAAGAGTCTACGAATAACAACAATAACGCTAATGCGAATCCTGTTCAGCAATTGGTTAACTTGCTAGCTAGAGTAACTGAATAATCAACCTCAAGCTCCACCAAATACTACATTTAAGGATTTCAAGGCGGTGGGACCACCAGAATTTAAAGGTTCCATGAACCCGATCGAGGCTCAAACGTGGGTTATAGAAATGGAGAAGGTTTTCGACGTTGCAAGGGTTAGAGAAAACCAGAAGACCGCTTTTATAATATTTATGCTGAAGTCTGAAGCTAGCTATTGGTGGAAAGCAAACAAAGTGCGAGGAGGTGAAGGTGTAATTACTTGGGAGAGATTTAAAGAGATGTTCTTCGAGATGTATTTCCCAACCAGCTCGCAGAACCAGATGGAGGTTCAATTTCTGGAATTGAAGCAGGGAAATATGAGTGTACATGATTATGCAGCTAGATTCAACGAGTTAGCGAGGTTCGCCCCATATCAAGTACACACAGACGAGAGAAAAGCCAGAAGATTTGAACAAGGACTAAACCCCTGGGTATATAGTAAAGTATCAATGTTTCAGATAAACACTTTTTCTGGAGTACTGGAAAAGGCCATCCTCGCTGAAGGTGGAAGCGATGCGATGACCAAGTACAATCAAGATCAGAAGAAGAAGAAGACTGAAAGTGAAGGAAATAACAAGACTAGTGGAAGTGGCATAGGAGGTGGTAATTTTAATAAGAAGAAAAGGTGGAATGAAAACTCATCATTGGGGAATCAACAAGGAAGTCAGAAGAAAAAAATCGAAGCATGCCCGACCTACGAGAAAGCTTATCTGGGAGTTTGTATGAATGGAAAAATAGTGTGCTACAATTGTGGTCAGGAAGGCCATAGAGCACCTAACTGTCCTAACCCAAAGAATGGTGCTTGTTTCACTTATGGTTCGAAGGACCATCTGGCAAGAGACTGTCCTAAGAAGGGATTGGTAGGGTCAGGATCAGGAGGAAACCGGGGAAACAATAGTGGAAACGCCTTGACTATCACCGGACCAACCGCAACAAACCGACCGACCGCCAATACTTTTAATATGACGGTGCAGGATGCAGTTCAGTCTCGTGATGTGGTGTCAGGTATCATTCCGATCAATAAAATTAATGCTTATGTATTATTTGATTCGAGTGCTACTTGTTCCTTTATATCCGATGACTTTGCTAAGAATTTAGATTTGCCTAAGGTTGAATTGGAATATCCCATGAACATAGAAATTGCGAATTGAGAAATAATCCCTGTTAAGTACGTACATAAGAACTTTAGAGTGGATATTAAGGGTAATATCATGAACGTAGATCTTATCCCTATTCAACTTGGGGAATTTGACGTTATTTTGGGAATGGACTGGTTATTCAATTACGGGGCTGTAATTGATTGCCAAAAGAAGCGTATTAACCTTATGACTCCGTCAAAGGTTGTGTTTTATGGTAGCAAGTCGCCTAGACAAGCGAGTTGTCTGACGATGATGCAGGACATGAAGTTGTTAAGACATGGCTGTGTAGGATACTTAGCTTACATAGTCGACGATCGAAAAGAGAATCCGAAAGTAGAAGAAATACCGATTGTGAGAGACTTCTTCGACGTATTTCCAGACGATTTTCCAGGACTTTCACCAGATAGAAAGGTAGATTTTGTGATTGATTTGGTGCCCGAAACTGCTCCAATATCGAAGGCACCATACCGAATGGCACCAGTAGAGATGAAAGAATTAATGGTACAACTACAAGAATTACTGGACAAGAAGTACATTCAACCGAGCGTATCGTCGTGGGGAGCGCCGGTGTTATTTGTGAAAAAGAAGGAAGGATCGATGCGGCTCTGCATTGACTACAGAGAACTGAATAAGGTCACGATTAAGAACAGATATCCATTACGGAGGATCGGCGACCTGTTTGATCCATTGATAGGAGAGAAATACTTTTCCAAGATAAACTTGAGAAGCGGTTATCATCAACTGAAGGTGAGGCCAGAGGATGTACGAAGACAGTGTTCAAAACGCGATATGGTCACTACGAATTTTTGGTAATGTCATTTGGTTTAACGAATGCTCCTGCAGCATTTATGGGACTAATGAATGGTGTGTTCAAGCTGTTTTTGGACAAGTTCGTAGTGGTATTTATAGATGACATTTTGGTTTATTCGAAGACTAAGGAAGAACACGAAGAGCATTTGAGATTAACATTGGAAGTATTGAGAAGGTAAAAGTTGTATGCTAAGTTTTCGAAATGCTAATTTTGGATTGAATGAGTGCAATTTCTTGGGCACGTGATCGATAAAAACGGAATCTCGGTAGATCCATCAAAGTCGAAGCCGTGATTAACTGGGATCAGCCGAGAACGCCGTCGGAAGTAAGAAGTTTTCTTGGATTGGCAGGATATTATAGAAGGTTTATACAAGAGTTTTCCAAGATCGCAACTCCGTTAACGAATTTAACTCGAAAAGCTATGAAATTTGTTTGGATGGAGAAATGTGAGGAAAGCTTTCAAGAATTGAAGAAGTGGTTGAGTACAACACCTGTGTTGTCTATTCCGGACGATACAAGAAATTTTGTTATTTATAATGATGCGTCGCTTAAAGGACTTGGCTGTGTGTTGATGCAAAACGGAAAATTCATTGCGTATGCATCATGACAATTGAAGGATTACGAGAAGGGATATCCGACCCATGACTTGGAGTTAGCTGCAGTTGTTTTTGCTTTGAAAATTTGGAGGCACTATCTCTACGGGGAGAAGTGTGAAATATATACGGACCACAAGAGTCTGAAATATATTTTCACGCAGAAGGACTTAAATATGCGTCAAAGAAGATGGTTAAAATTAATTAAGGATTACGACTGTGAGATTTTATACCATCCGGGTAAAGCAAATGTGGTTGCTGACGCCTTAAGTAGAAAGTGTGAGAGACCCCAACTTTTTGAATAAAGATGAATTTTCTATAATTATCATTTTTGAATATTATGGAATGAATTTAATATAATGTTATAATTGTGGGTTATATTTATAAATTTTGCAAAGTACGCAAGTTGTTATATAATATTCGATTGGCCGGGGAATATTCGTTTTAATCAGAAAATATTCGGACAATGGCACAATCATTGGTGGATCCCACAACGAAATTATTGTCGTATTGAGAAAATGACAAAAATACTTTATAAAAATAACGGCGAAAGTTTTACCGTTAACTGTTGAAACACTCGGTGTTAAAAGTACAGTAATACGCGTAATTGCACAGTAGCACACGATATTGATTATTGATGCTTACGTGAGAAGTCACTCAGTTTTGTTCAGTTATTGCTACAGTAATTGCTGCATAATATCTCACGTTATTTGATTCAATTATTGTCAATATTTTATATATTATTAAATCAATAATTGAGACAATAAAGTTATTAATATTATTATTTGCAATATTAACGATGTCTAGAAGTTCTGTCAAGAAGAGGTATGGTCACCTAATTGCGCGCCAATAGGGAGAAATCCTTATTGGAAAGCCCCATCTTTCCTGGGAACGACATGGTCGATTAATATTGTGAATTATAATAATGATGATAAATGTTGTTAAAAATATTAAGGTGATTTTATGAAGTATTTGTGGAAATTGGCGTATTATCTGGACCTCCATCTACTCATTTTTTCAAATTAGTGTGTTGTGAGTATGATAATATGTATGTATATATATATATATATATATATATATATATATATATATATATATATATATATATTATGATTGAAGTTGGTGGGGGGGGGGGGGGAGAGAGAGATCAAAAAATGGAGTACTATATGTGTAATGTTGAAAATGGGCAGGAAGGGAGTAGAATTATTATTATTATGTATTTATACATGTACCTTAAAGGATGGTGGGAGTACTATATGTTTTATAGTTGAAATTTTGGCTGAGATGGTAATCATGGGGGTAACAACCCATGAGTTATCAGGCGTTATATATATAATATTATATATATATATATATTATATTTTATTTAAAAGATTTTGTTTTATTAGAATATTTTATTAAATCTATCTGGACAGTCCGTTTAAAAGCAAATCAATCTGGACCGTTCATGGATTAGTTACTATGCAGTCCATTCTTCTATAAATAGAAGCTCATTCCTTCATAATTTCTTACGAATTCACTGAAGCTTTAGACAGAGAAATCATAGAGAAACTATAGAAAAGTATTCTGCTACTTTCCTACTCTTATATCCATTTTTTGTACGGTAAATGATATTATTTGTTGTACTCGTAGGGAGTATTATTTCTTTTGTATTCATGAAGAGAACTTCTGTTATTCCATTCTTTATTATTCTGTTGGAATATCCTGTCTGTGCGTTTTACGCTGAACCTGGTTCCAGTCTTTATTATTCTGTTGGAATATCCTGTCTGTGCATTTTACGCCGGACCTGGTTCCGTTATTTATTATTCTGTTCGAACTTTTGTGCGTCTATCGCATGCATGGTGATTTCTTTTGTTATTCCATTCTTTATTATACTCAGTTGATTAAAACTTTGACTTCTATACTTCATGAAATTAGTGGAATATCGTTGATATGTGCGCTTCATCCAGTATCTTTTCATGAAAATATTCTTTTGAGCATTCTTGAATTTTACCCTACAAAGCAGTATCATGTTGACAATTTGGACGTTATTAGTTCCTAGATAAATTAATTCTTGAACTTGTTTTATTGAATTCTTATATCATTGTCATCATCCTCATGTTTATAGTATGTTGAAAGTCATTTGTGGTTTGTAGTGGATAGATGGACTTGGTATGATTATGACCAGGGATTATTCATGTTACAAATGATGTGGTAAAAGTTCTCATTGGCCCGTAGTGCATTGATGGACAGTTGTTGGTATGATCATGACCATTAATGAATACACGAATTTCCTTGGCCCGTAGTGCATGGATAATTTGTGGTCGTGATACTAAAGAATATCCTTGGCCGTAGTGTAGGGGTGATTCAATGTTGTGGATTATTTATTAAGCTGAGTCTCAGCGATAACAGTGATGAAAAACCTTTTAAATCATAAAAGATAGTAGATTTTATTTTCTACTTGACTCTTTTAATGGATTTCTTGTTCCGCTGCTGTTAAACATGAAACTAAACATGCAATTACGTACTAAACTAAACTCCCCCAAACTTAGCAATTACAATGTCCTCATTGTAAAAATATAACGATAAGTAGAAGAGAACTTCCCTATAATCAGCTGAGCGTGAGGTATTGGTGGCGATGGTAGGGACGATCATTTTCAGATCCATTGAACCCCCAATACCTGCAATGAAGAGAGACAACATGTATTAGATTATAAGAGAACTTACTAAGCAAATTAATTCCTATCTACTAAATAAACTAGTAAAGCATATAAATATAAAAATTCCTGGGTTGCCTCCCAGTCAGCGCTTGATTTATAGTCTTTCAGCCTGACTTTGTCTGGTCAATGCTATCCAATTCCTCTTCGAAAGTTGAGGAACCCTCCATCCATCGGAAATAATATAGCTTTTGGTAGGTTCCCATTTACGATAACCATTGTATTAAAGTCACCTAGCATGCTTTGTTTAGATAAGATCACATTAAAGAACGTCCAATATCTAGGTGTTTTTTCCATTGTGTCTACGAATAGATTCTGGAATTGAGGCTTGTCAGACACAACAATCTCTTCTTCTATCTTCTCCAACTCATTGAACCAAGGCTTCGAAGTTGTACTCGCTTTTACGTCACCAGAAGTATTGCCGACGACATGACTACCTAGCGGACATGGTTTTGCAAATCTAATCGGATTCTTGAACTTTGGTGGAGAAGGAACTTGGGGCACTAATAACATCGGCTCCTCCTCGTTGGTAATCAAAGTTAGATCTTCGCCGATCTCCTTTTCTTGGTTCCTAATTGTTTCCTCTCTTTAAACATCTTGTGGCTCATCTAGTTGTAGATTTTGTTCGGATTCTCCATCAGTCTCGGAATCCATGTCATAGAGCCAGGTGTATTGAGGATGGTTGTTCAACGCATGTGCTATCTGTTCCACTTGATTTTCCAGATTCTTGATCAACGCCCCTTGACTTTGTAAATTCAGCTCTACTTGATTCATTTTCTTGTCTTGTTCCTTGTTCCTTTTTTTAGAAGCTTTAATAAATTTTTCCAAGGCTTCCTCCCAATTTGAATGTTCTTCCTGTTGCAGTGGAGGTGGACATGAGAAATCCTGTGGGTATGTTGGACTTGGAGCATAAAATTGATCTTGATTGTTACTCCATGAAAAATTCGGGTGATACCCCCAATCCTGATGATAGTTGTTAGGATAGACATAATTATTGGGGTAATTACCACTATACTGTACCGGCTCAAAACTGATGGTGCATTGATGACTCATATGATTTCCAGCACAATAATCACAAGTAACCGCCATACTCTGACGACGTTGAGCTTCAAAAGCTTCAAACATCCTCGAAAGTGTCTCAATCTGCGCTGACAATGCAGAAAGTTTCTCAAGTCTGTCAATCTCCGCTCCCCTTGGTTGAGTCATGTTCGTGTATGGCCATTGATACGTAAAGTCATCCATGGTACCTGAAAAGAGAGAAATATAGAAAGAGAATTAAGAATAAAAATAAAAATGTTTAAATTAAGACTAATTTGATTTAAATTAATATTGGTAAATAATTATTAAATTAATTCCCCGACAACGGTGCTCAAAACTTGTTGATCGATTTCGCAATCAATGAATACGTGCAAGTATACACGGTCAACAAGTAATAAAGTGATAAGAAAAGTATCGTTCTCACGAGGAATTATTTAATAAAAATCACCAAATACTAATTATTAACCAAACTAATTTTATTTAAACAATCTCAAATCATGATTTTTCTAATTAAGAAAACTAAATTAACCAATTAAAACTAGGTTACTTTATAAATAAATTCAAATAAATAAAGATTAAGACTCCAATATTTCCAATTATGAACTATAAACCAATTATCCAATTATCCCAATTATTATGCCTACTGAATTGTTAACAGGAATTCTCAAGTGCCAAAAGCCATTTCTCAAGTGATCATTTGCCTTCTATTTAATCCAGATTAATTTTGCAATATCCCTATGCAAAACAATTGAATTAAACTCACTACAATCCCAATTCCTTATGTGTTACATGCGGCAAATAGATATTCTCATTCTATTCACAAACCTAATTATTCATTGTGCAAATAACTAAGTCACATGTCACCATGCCCAATTCTAACCCTAGAATTCCTTTCCCAATTCCTTCTAGAGTAACAAGGTAATTATTGGCCAGATAATTAATCAATAAGCACAAAGCAAGATGAACAATTTACTTCAACATAAATAATTGAAATAAATCAAATAATCAATTCATAATCATAAAAGGTTCCATTGGAATCCTAATAAAAGAAATCAGTTCATAGTTAATAAATTAAAACCAAGAATCCACAATTGAATAGACATTAAAAGATAAAAATATGATAAGAGAATAGAATAGAATTTGTTGTCAGCAAATCTGTTGCTCCCCTCTTGCTTCTGCTCTTGATCTTCAATGATCTCCAAGTTGCTTCAATCTCCAAAACTAATAAGAACTAGGGTTTATGTTCTAATCTAATGGAGTGTATCTCTAATCTAAGCTATGTAATCTCCCTCTATTTTATGTCTTACATCATATATTTATAGGTTACAAGTCCAATTTTTAGCTTAAGAACAAACCCAATCCAATTTGGAGTCAAAAAGGTGTCAAAATTCGCCAAAAACGCGTCCAGGCCATCACCAAGCCCTTCCCCAGTGCCCCAACACTGGGCACGATGCTCAAACACTGCCCCCCAATGCCCTGGCGCTGGGCACAGGCCTATTTTGGGCGCCCCGGCACTGGCCCCAAGTTCTGACATTTTCTGCTCCGACGTCCTTTGGGAAAACGGCCATAACTTTTGATTCGGGAGGATTTACGGAGCCTGCCTTCTATCAAATCGAAGATATCGACAAGATCTACAACTTTTATTCTTTGAGGATTGCGAAATTCTTGGTTGATGAAGGCTGAAATTGAGCTGGAAGTAACTGCTATGCAAATGACCACCCAAAACCATGACTTTCGACGTCCGTTGGTACAACGATCATAACTCTTGCATTCGAATTCTGATCGGAATGATTCAAAATGTTCCGAAAAGATAAGACGATTCT
Source organism: Panax japonicus (assembly GCA_020205505.1). Taxonomy (NCBI): domain Eukaryota; kingdom Viridiplantae; phylum Streptophyta; class Magnoliopsida; order Apiales; family Araliaceae; genus Panax; species Panax japonicus. Next base: position 56,462,855 of record CM035096.1, read on the forward strand.
CTTCAATGTAAGCTAAGTTCCAAACCAAGAACATTAAGTAAACAGGAAAGCCCAAATGATGTCCGGTTTGCTTTTCTTTGCGTTTTCTTTGCTTTTCCTTACCAATAGTCGTTCACACCGCTCCCAAATGTATAACCTACAAAATGAACACAAAGTGCATGAAAAGTAACTAAGACACATAAATATAAGCAACTTATTCAAGTAAAAAATATCGGATAAGTGTATATAAAATCCATTTATCACATGGTATGCCAGTATCCATAGTTTCTGATCGAGACCCAAGTTTCACTTCACGATTTTGGGTTAGTTTGCAGAAAGCTATGGGCACGGATTTATGATTTAGCTCGGCATATCATCCTCAGACAGATGGACAGTCGGAGAGGACTATTCAAACTCTTGAAGATTTAATAAGACTCTGTGTCCTTGACTTCAAGGGAAGTTGTGATAATGTTTTACTATTGGTGGAGTTTTTCTACAACAACAGTTATCAAACAAGTATTGACATGACTCCATTTGAGGCGTTGTATTGAAGAAAGTGTCATTCTCCAGTATGCTGGGATGAGATGGGTGAAGCAACGTTGTTGGGACCGGAGTTGGTACGAATGACTACGAAAAAGATTCAAACGATCTGACAACGTATAAAAACCTCACAAGATCGAAAAAAGAGTTATGCTGATCTTCATCGAAATGACGTGGAATTCGATATAAGAGATCATGTGTTGTTACGTGTTACTCCATGAAAAGGAGTTACGAGATTTGGAAAGAGAGGAAAACTCAATCCTCGATTCATCGGCCCATTTTTAATCCTCGATCGAGTAAAAATTATGGCCAATAGACTCGCTTTACCGACAAGTATGTCTCGTGTTCATAACGTTTTTCATATATCCATGTTATGTATATATGTGGAAGACCCGAACCTCATTATTGAGTTAGAACCGGACGAAATAGCGGAAGATTTGACGTATGAAGAGGTTCCTATTCAAATATTGGATAAGAAGGAACATATTCTACACTCCAATGTTTTACCTCAAGTCAAAGTTTTGTGGAGAAACAACGATGTTGAGGAAATGACCTGGGAATTAGAATCTGAATTGAAATCAAGGTATCCTTACCTCTTCGATATACCATGTACGTACCCTAATTTCGAGGGCAAAATTTTATAAGAAGGGGAGGTTGTGAGACCCCAACTTTTTGAATAAAGATGAATTTTCTATAATTATCATTTTTGAATATTATGGAATGAATTTGATATAATGTTATAATTGTGGGTTATATTTATAAATTTTGCAAAGTACACAAGTTGTTATATAATATTCAATTGGTCGGGGAATATTCGTTTTAACAGGGAATATTCGGACAACGGCACAATCATTGGTGGATCCCACAATGGAATTATTGTCGGATTGAGAAAACGACAAAAATACTTTATGAAAATAACGGCGGAAGTTTTACCATTAACTGTTGAAACACCCGGTGTTAAAAGTACAGAAATACGCGTAGTTGCACAGTAGTACACAGTATTGATTATTGATACTTACGTGAGAAGTCACTCAGTATTTTCAATTATTGCTGCAGTAATTGTTGCATAATATCTCACGTTATTTGATTCAATTATTGTCAATATTTTATATATTATTCAATTAATAATTGAGACGACAAAGTTATTAATATTATTATTTGGAATATTATCGATTTCTAGAAGTTCTGTCAAGGAGAGGTTTGGTCACCTAATTGCGCACCAATAGGGAGAAATCCTTATTGGAAAGCCCCCTCTTTCTTGGGAACGACCTGGTCGATTAATATTGTGAATTATAATAATGATGATAAACGTTGTTAAAAATATTGAGGTGATTTTATGAAGTATTTGTGGAAATTGGCGTATTATCTGGACCTCCATCTACTCATTTTTTCAAATTAGTGTGTGTTGTGAGTATGATAATATATATATATATATATATATATATATATATATATATATATATATATATTATATGATGATTGAAGTTGGTGGGGTGGGGTGGGGTGGGGTGGGGTGGGGTGATCACAAAATGGAGTACTATATGTGTAATGTTGAAAATGGGCAGGAAGGGAGTACGATTATTATTATTATATATTTATACATGTGCCTTAAAGGATGGTGGGAGTATTATATGTTTTATAGTTGAAATTTTGACTGAGATGGTAATCATGGGGGTAGCAACCCGTGAGTTATCAATGGTTATATATATATATATATATAATATTATATATATTATATTTTATTTAAAAGATTTTATTTTATTAGAATATTTTATTAAATCAATCTGGACAGTCCGTTTAAAAGTAAATCAATCTGGACCGTTCATGGATTAATTACTATGCAGTCCGTTCTTCTATAAATAAAAGCTCATTCCTTCATAATTTCTTACGAATTCACTGAAGCTTTAGACAGAGAAATCATACAAAAACTATAGAAAAGTATTCTGCTACTTCCCTACTCTTATATCCATTTTCTTTTACGGTAAGAGATATTATTTGTTATACTCGTAGGGGGTATTATTTCTTTTGTATTCATGAAGAGAACTTTTGTTATTCTATTCTTTATTATTCTGTTGTAATATCCTGTCTGTGCTTTTTACGCCGGACCTGGTTCTAGTCTTTATTATTATGTTAGAATATTCTGTCTGTGCGTTTTACGCCGGACTTGGTTCCAGTATTTATTATTCTGTTGGAACATCTTGTCGGTGCGAATTTCGCCTGACCTGGTTCCGTTTCTTATTATTCTGTTGGAATAACATATCTATGCGAAGTACCGCATGCATGGTGATTTCTTTTGTTATTCCATTCGTTATTATACTCAGTTGGTTAAAGTTTTGACTTCTATACTCCATGAAATTAGTGGAATATCCTTGATATTTGGGCTTCATCAAGTATCTTTTCATGGAAATATTCTTCTGAACATTCTTGAATTTTACTCTACAAAGCAGTATCATGTTGATAATTTGGACGTTATTAGTTCCTAGATAAATTAATTCTTGAACTTGTTTTATTGAATTCTTATATCATTGTCATCATCGTCATGTTTATATTATGTTGAAAGTCATCTGTGGTCTGTAGTGCATAGATGGACTTGGTATGATTATGACCAGGGATTATTCGGTATAATTATGACCGTAATGTTACAAATGATGTGGTAAAAGTTCTCATTGGCCCGTAGTGCATTGATGGACAGTTGTTGGCATGATCATGACCATTAATGAATACACGAATGTCCTTGGCCCGTAGTGCGTGGATAATTTATGGTTGTGATACTAAAGAATATCCTTGGCCATAGTGCAGGGGTGATTCAATGTTGTGGATTATTTATTAAGTTGAGTTTCAGCGATAATAGTGATGAAAAACCTTTTAAATCATAAAAGATAGTAGATTTTATTTTCTACTTGACTCTTTTAATGGATTGCTTGTTCCGCTACAGTTAAACTTGATGGTTGTTATATTGTATCAGTTTAACACTATTAAAGACTAAGGATAATTTATTCTGCTTTATCTTAGTCATAATATTTCTTACTAGGCTAGTTGAGCTCACCCTTTCTTTCACTGTTCTCTTCAGGAAATGAGAATATAGATGGGACGAGTCGGGAAACGGAGTGATGGACCAGATGATAGTATTAGTAGTCCTCATTATTCTTTGAAATAGTGTGGCAATAAATGTAATGAGGACTCCTTTTGAGTTTGTATATTCTCTAGTAGACAATATTTGTATTCAAACTCATAGTGTATTATTAAGTTATATTTGAATTCAGTACCTTGTATCTGGCGATCCAAGATGGGTGATGTATACCTGTTTTGGGGGCGTCACAGAAAGGGTCGTGAGAAATTGATGAGGTTGACTGCTCAGGAGGAGCTAATTGCAGAAATGGAGAAACTGGAGTTGGAAGTGAAGTATCCTATGGAGATTGACGAGAAGCTATTCCAGATGCAATCTGGTATAACTCTACTAGATCAAGTAAATGAGGCTCAGCTTCAGGATGAAGAATGTAAAAAGGTGACAAAGAAGATATCTGAAGGAACTGAACCGAGATTTAAGATGGATAAGGAAGGAATACTGAGATTTGAAAGTAGAATTTGGGTTCCGCCAGTATAAGAGATTAAGGAAGAAATTTTGAGCGAGGCTCATAGTTCACGATATTCGATTCACCCTGGTAGTACCAAAATGTACCAAGATCTTCGACAACATTTCTGGTGGCCAAATTTAAAACGAGATGTTGCAGAGTGTGTTGCCAAATGTCTGACCTGTCAGAAAGTAAAAGCAGAGCATCAGAGACCGAGTGGATTGCTACAACCGTTAGAGATCCCAGAATGGAAATGGAAACATATTACAATGGACTTCGTGGTTGGCCTTCCGACGACTCAGAAAGGCTATGACACAGTATGGGTTATCGTTGACCGACTGACAAAATCCACACACTTCCTTCCGATCAAAATCAGATTCAACTTAGATAAGTTGGCGAGACTATATGTAAAAAAGAGATTGTTTCGAGGCACGGAGTGCCGGTGTCAATTATTTCTGATAGAGATCCGCGCTTCACATCGAATTTCTGGAAACGTCTTCAGGAATGCATGGGCACACAATTACGAATGAGTACATCATACCACCCTCAAACAGACGGACAGTGCGAAAGAACGATTCAGACATTAGAAGATATGCTTAGAGCCTGTGTGATGGACTTTAAAGGAAATTGGGATGATCACCTACCATTAGAAGAGTTCGGCTACAACAACAGTCACCACGCTAGTATAGGCATGCCGCCTTATGAAGCGTTATACGGTAGAAAGTGCAGAACTCCACTTTATTGGGATGAAGTTGGTGAAAGACAATTGCTAGGGCCAAAATTGGTACAGCAGACAGCAGAAATATTCAAAGTGATCTGAGCACGACTGGTAGCAACTCAAGATAGACAGAAGAAATACGCTGATCCACATCATAAAAATATTGAATTTGAATCAGGTAGTTATGTTTTCTTGAAGGTCTCTCCTTGGAAGGGAAAGATCAGGTTCGGAAAGAAAGGGAAATTGAGCCCAAGATTCATTGGACGATTTGAAGTACTGAGAAGAATCGGAGAAGTCGTATACGAGGTAGCCTTACCTCTAGCACTCGAGAATGTCCACAACATCTTCCATGTTTCTGTGTTACGACCCTACAAAGCCGATTACAAGCATGTAATTGAATACAAACCCCTACATTTTGAAAAAGACTTATCTTACGAAGAAATTCTTGTTCAAATTGTCGACCGAAAAGAACAAGTTCTAAGAAATAAAGTAATACCTTCTGTTAAGGTAATTTGGAGGAACCACAACGCTGAAGAAGCTACGTGGGAACTCGAAGAGAGTATGATGAAGAATTACCATAATTTATTTACTTAAATTATGTGTAAGCGATTCTGGGGACATAATCTTTGTAAGAGGGGGGGGGGGGGGAGAATGTAACGGGTCGAATTTATTGAGTCGTGATTCTGGGGATAGAATTCTTTTAAGGGGGGAAAGATGTGACGAATGAGATTTTTGTAATTTAATTTTAATATTTTTTTAAGTAAATAAATATTTTCGATGATTTAATTATTAGATTAAATAATTAATTGATGAAATTGTGGTAGACTAATTTAATTATATGTGATACATTTATTAAATTAATGTGAAGAATTTTATTATTCGATGTATGTATTTATGTGAGCTTATTATATTAAAAGAAATATTTAAAAAGCCTAATGTTATTTCAATTAATTTAATTATTAATTAGAGATTTAATAATTTGATATAATTAATTAATGAGAAAATTAATTATGTGACTATGTGAATTAATGAGAAATTAATATATTTTATTTAAGTTAAATTAAATAAGATATTTGAAATGGGTGTGACATCTTCAAACTATATTATAAAGGTTGTATTAAATTAATTTGTTATAAGCCTTTAAGGCTAGCCAAAAATGGCACTAAGGGAGGTTGGGAGCAGTTACCCATGTTAGGTAATTGACCTCTATCATACGCATCAGTTCACCTTATTTACTAGTATACGCCTTCTTTTTCCTTAATTGGCTAAGTCTGAAAATAATAACAGAGAGATTTTGAGAAATTTTTGAGAGAGATTGTGAGTACTGTGATTGAAGTAGAGAGAAATTGTCATCCTTGTTCATCTACACTTTTGATAATTCTCTCCAACCCAATTCTCATATTTTACGTCATTTAGTTTTTATGAAAATGACTTTCATTCATCCTATAAATTCTCTGTAATTGGGAAAGAGTATGATTATGAGTTTATATATGTGTTAAATGTTATCAAATCGTATTCAATTATATATTATGTAAGTTACCATGTCATTAGTTTCATAAAAATATGTCATATATGTTGCTCAAAACTTACAGAGTATAGGTTTTGGCCATATGGCCCTTATACGTAAATTTAATGTGTCAAACATAAATGATTTTGTAAAATTTATACTTGTATATGATTATTCATGCTAAAACGAACAAAACAAAACTTGAATGGTTGGATTTGGCCTTATAACGAATCTGCAGTATTAAATTCCATGTTTATGTTCAAGAACATCAAGAACAGTACAATTTGCATATTTTAATTCTGTAATTATATGTTTTAATGGGTTAAAATCACTCTTTAAGTGTTGGGTAATGATTATGTATGAATTATAACTTGTGGGTTTGTGTAATTTGGTGAAATTAATGTTTATGTTATGTTTATTTTGCCTAATTCTATGTTCTTCGCGAACTAGAAATTCAGAATCTGGAGTGTCGTGCCGCGGCGCCAACTCCTGGCCTGAGACTCGCGCCGCAGTGCCATCGCGCCCCAGCGCCAACGACCAAGCCGCAGCGCCACGGCACCGCAGCGCCAAGACCAAGTACAAAAGTGGCGCCGCAGCGCCACTTAGCAGATTGTCCAGAAAAAGTTTTTTTTAAGCATTCAAGTATAGAAATGTGATAGTAACTTAGTCTAATGAATATAAAAAACTTGTTAGACATATATGAAGTGTTAAAATAAATTTTTAACACGTCTATAACACAATTACGTGTGAATTAAACGATTGAATGCATAATTAGCTTATTGTTCGTGAAATATAATTTTTGACAATAAGTGTAGTAATTGACTAAGTATAGTCATGAATTCGAGTTAGACAAAAGAATAAACTTATGATGTTTAGTACATTGTAATTGACTGGTATTGTGAACGTAGTTGATATGTAGGATTTAAATCAAAGAACGAGTTTAGTTAAAGTGTAATCTACGCACGAGGTAAGTTTCCTAACCCTACTTGTTATCATTGTTCAAGTTTATTATTTACTTCGAGTAAACTCTCATTACTATTATTCAAGTTAGAATTGTTATATTAAAGATTGATTATCTTTTCAAAGCATGATTCTGTTATACAATAATTGTCCTATTGTATACTTCTCGAGATTATTATTCAATTTGAATATCATTATTGTTGAACATTGTTAGACTAGTAAACCTTATTGATTCAACTAGTCTGTAGTTGATGAACGTTCTATATTTCAGAACCCTTATTGAATTATCCAAAACAAACTTCCTTTGGTGCGGACTTGAATGTCAAACTGAGATGAACAACCCTGCAAAGGGATTTACTTATGCGTTAGCGTTAAGATATTGTGCACAGTATGGTACTAAGGGCTGATCCCCCTAAGTACGAGAAGAAGGGTCCATAGTCTTATGACTGTTAAAGGTTTCAAGTATAACCCTTGTTAACTTAGGACATAGTTCAAAGTCTTATGACCCTCAGAAATCTTTTGATTCTTGTTACTCATTCTTGATTCAATAGTTGAGCTTTTATTTCAGAAGTCTTTGATTCACTCGCATGTTATTATACATTGTTATTTCATTATTTTACTTGTGGGCAATAGTGCTCACTCTTGCGTAATAATAACATTATAGTTAAGAACGAAAGGTCCGACGAGCCTTCTACTAGCAAAGGCAAGGGCAAGATTAACAAGTGATGAAGACTTGTTGTTTTATATGATGATGTATTTCTATTTAAGACTTAAGTTAATGATGTTGTTTAAGACTTATTTGTTTATGTTTCCGCACAGATGTCTAAGGTTAGTATGACCTGGGATTATGTTTATTATTTAGATGTTGCAACCCCATAAGGGAAAGATTTATTTCTATCTATTGCATGGTTTGCATTTATTATGGGTAGATAGATAGAGGATATTTGTACAGTGAACACTAAATCCCGTGGAATCGAAGTACCTGGAATTGGGGGTGTCACAATTTTAGTAGTCCTCACTATTCTATAAAATAGTGTGACAATAAATGTAATGAGGACTCCATTGAGTGTGGATATTGTCTAGGTGACAATATTCTTATTAAAACTCTTTGATTATGTTTTGTCATATTTTACACGACTGTTGTATAATTAAGTTGTATTTGAATTTTGTACCATGTATTTAGTGATTCAAGATAGGTGATGTATACCAATTTTGAGAGTGTCACAGTTGGTATCAAAGCTTAGGGATATGATACCTGGCTAAGATGTGAGACTAGAACTAGGAGGGGAGAGACGAGGAATTCCTTTGCTAGTATGACCTACCTAAGTTTATTTGGTATTTATTAGGTTGGTTAGAGTATAGGGATAATATGTTGCATGTCAATTAACCCTTATTTTGTGGCAGTATTTGAAAATGACATCCGAGAATGTTGAGAATAGCAATGGAGCACAGGAGACCGTTGAGTCTCCACAGATCAATAATAAGGATAATGTGCATCAGGAAGGCGACAATCCTTATGCAAATAACAACACTGACCAAATGATGAATGATGGAATGTTCAGAGGCTTTATGCAATTCATGCAACATCAGGCGAGAGCGGCTCCTGTCCAAAATGTAGGTGGAAACACTGGAAACTCTTGGACGGTCACCGCTAAATAGTTCAAGGAGCTGGGACCACCGAAGTTTATTAGAGAGCCAAAACCACTTAAGGCGGAAGCGTGGATAAAGCAGATCACCAAGATATTTGATGTCTTGGGATGCTCCGAGGAACAAAAGGTTTCCTTTGCCACCTTTATGTTGTGAGGAGAGCCAGATTACTGGTGGGAATCGGTAAAGCGTAATGAACCTGCCGCACTGAAGATGTTTTGGGAGAAGTTCCAAGAACTATTCAACGACAAGTACTTTCCCGAAAGTATTCGTCACATAAAAGAGGTAGAGTTCATCAAGTTGGAGCAGAACAATATGACCGTGTCGTAGTACGAAGCTAAGTTTGCCGAGTTGTCCCAGTTTGCGTCTCACTTAGTTGATAATGAGGAGAGAATGACGTGAATATTTCTAAGAGGTTTGAAACCCGAGATACATCAATACCTTATCTCTCATAAAATGTGTTTGTATTCAGATGTTGTGGAGGGAATCAACATGCCAGAAATGGTAACCACTTCGGTGGTAATCATGGCCAAGACAATAAGAGTGGACATTTCAAGAAGAGGAGATTCAATAATGATGGAAAGACGTCAGCACCAACACTCGTTGTTAAGGAAGGAGAATGACCACCTATCATATGCTTCAAATACGGAGCGGAGGGACACATCAGTCGAAACTGTGCGCAGCAGTCCAAAATGTGTTACAATTGTGGAAGAGAAGGTCACCTAGCTAGATTTTGTAAGCCAAGTCCAGTTGGAACTGTAGTAGCCCCGAACCCGGGCCCCAAATCGCCGCGGATTCGGTACACTGTTACTATCACTGATTGCGGAAGATATAAACATAAATTATTTATACATTAAACTTTACACACTTATCCCCAAGGTCGAGTAACCTTAACTTAAATACAATTCAACAATTATCCATTACACAACAATATTTATCACAATATGCTAATACAACTAGCCGCACTTTATGTCCCAAGCTGAACTTGGCATTATCGTTCCTATAAATAATTCATTTGTTTAAGAATCATATCTATTCTCATTTCAAAATAAAACTTCTTTATCTATACAACATTTCAAACTGTACATAGCTGAAAATTACATTTGATAAAACTATAAATCATAGATCTATACCATTTCTAAATCAAGAAAATGTATTCATTTTATGCATCGTTCAATCTTCATCATCCGTATAGCAAATAATATTGTCTAACATCATTAACCTGTAAAAAGTTTATGTTTGCAAGATTGAGCTCGACAGCCCAGCAAATTTAACAATCTATCATGTTTCACATAGCACACAATTCTATATGCACTACATTTCCTTTAATATGCATATCTGCATGCAACATATATTCTTTACTAAATATATCCTATATGCATCAATAATTTCTTACAAAACATTAATTCATGCATTATATATTTATAATTTATCAAGTTACATCATACAACATGTAATCACATATTGATTGAGTTCCATAACCCAATTAACTTAGTCATATTTTGACTTTTAACAATTCATAGAGCATAATATGTAATTTAACACATAACACATTCCATCCACAAACATAATAGAACTGAAAAACTTGCCTGCACCGTTGATTACCGCAACGCAATTTATAACGCTTTACCCAAAGACCTAATATTAATAATATAGATCTCCAATATTAGAATAATATCATCACAGTATATTACTGTTATATTTATATTCACAGAATAACCTAAACACATTACCACATAACCCTTTCAGTCTTTACAGCACATAAGACTAGATATCAAGTCAAACTATTGCAGTCAGAGTTGAAACCGACACAGTTCTATCATCCCGACGGTCTAGTCGGACGAATATCGAGTTTAAGTTCAATTAAACTCTGTCTAACCACTTAACCATTATCACGGATAATTTCTAATCAGACAAAAACATTTTTCCTAGGCTCGTAATAATCTTCGAATAATTATTACCATTTATCAACATTTTTCAATCCTTAAAACCGTATTTAAATGAATTAAATACCACATAATACCTTAATCATTAATATTTATTTAATATAAACTATTAATGAAAATCATAACATAATATTATAATATAATTATAATATATCAAAGTATTTTTAATACCTTAAAATCATAACTATATGATTTTTAAACACTTAAATCCATTATCCGATAATTGTTATTAATATTAAAATATTAATATTTTCATGCCAAAATATCAAAAGTTATATTTTATAACTTAAAATATTTTTATAACACTTAAATCATTTTTATATGATTTATAAAGTATTAATTCCATTTTTCCTTAATTTATTTAATATAGTTATTAAATAAACTAATTATCATTAATATTGATTAATTAATGAATTTCATCACAAAATATTAAAAGTCATCAAAAATAACTTAAAATATTTTCTTATACCATAATATTATTTTTCATGATTTTTCATGAATTAAAAACTATTTTTAAATAATTTATTTAATATTATAATTAAATAAATAAATACCATTTACATTCCAAAAATACCAAATATTTTTGAAATATACTCAAAATAGTTAAAAACTATTTTTCAGACTTTAAAATAATTTTTCATAATTTATTATGTATTTTTAATAATTAAAAACCATTTTTTTCTAATTTTAAATCATTTTCCGAAAAAATAATAAATAATCTGTCGCTAAAGGCCTATAGCGACACTTTCTGTCGCTATTAGTGTTCTTGAGTGTTCTTGATCCTTCATGACAGACACCGAGTGGGTAGGTTTGACCGGCAATAACTTTGTGGTATTAACGAATTTGGACAATCTGTAAGTTGGGTCTTGTAGAGTAAATACCAGACTACAATTAACAACAAACATAACCTCTAAACAAAATCAGATCTGGAAGAAATCAGCCATCAAAGTAGGTGTCAGAGCTGTTCTTCATGAAGAACAGTTCGAGGTACCTACTTTGGACCTCTATAACTTGATGATCGTGAAATGTTTGTGCGATATATCACTTCCAGTATGTAGACAACATGTAGGACTATAACTATAACACTTAACATCAGCATAAAAACATCAGATCTAACAGTAAATGATCAGTCAAAGTACAACACGGAAACATATCTAGAAAATTCTGGGTTCACGATTTAACAGAATTGGTCAACGGGTTTTGACCGCTTGTAACGTTTGATCTAAAAGTGATCTAGCTTTGATTCTTTTTGCATCTTAAAGAACACATAACAGGCTATAGGTTACAAGTTTTAAACATCAAAAACTCATAACACAGACGGATCTATCGGATCTTACATTTGGCTGGAAAAACATAATATTCCAGATTTCCAGATTTTGAAAAACTTTAAATTCGTGCACTTTGATGTTATGGGTCATGGATTTAACAACCCAGAACATCATTTGACACCCTATTACACATCTTTGCACAATCAATTGCAACATTTAACCAAGAATCGAAGGATTTCAAAATTTAGAGATTTTATACCTTTTGAGCTTTAATTTTCATTTTCTGCCCTTTGATTTTGTTCTTGGTTTGCTGATTCTTGATCATTGCTTAACTTCTCACTCCCTCTCACTCTAAAATTTCGAAATTGATGAGAGAGAATGGCTTGGTTGATTTGAGAAAATAATGTAGCACTTTCTCTCTCTAAATCTTTATATAAGGCTTGATTCAATGTATAGGCTGCTGATTTGGGGACTGATTTGCTGGATTATAGGCACATGCTAGTGCTACATTTAGGTCTAGGGTTGTTCAACAACCATGGATTTTCCAAGATTTTCAAGCAACATAAAATAACACACATAAGGGCATTTTTGTCCTTTCCTTAATTTTCTAGAATTTTTGCATTTGATGAAACCCTTAGGGTTTAGGGTTTGAGCATACTAAGATTTATGGTTTGGACAAATTTAGGGTTTAGGTTTTAACCCTTAATTATTTAGCAACTTGGATTTTCCAAAAATTCTCTAATTAAATTAAAAATAGAAAATTTTAAATTTCTAACTTATAATTAGGGCTTCCTAATTATACCATAATCTCCTAATCACACAACAATCTTGTTAATTAGGACTAATTTATCCTAATTAAATTTGTTAATTAAGCACTTAGGGCCACAATTCCACATTAGATTTCAAAACCACATATTAGGGTTTTAAATAAAAATAATATTCAATCTTAGAAATTAGATTTCTTAATCCGATTAGGGCTTCTAATAACTTAACAATTAGGATTTATATCTCCTAATTAACATTGCTAATCAAGTAATTAAATCCATCACTGCACAATTAGGGTTCAAAATCGCGAATTAGGGTTTAAAATCGCGAATTAGGGTTTAAAATCACGAATTAGGGTTTCTACTAGAAAAATTAATTTTCTAATTTTAGAAATTAAATCTCGTAATTAGATTAGAGTTTTCTAATTACTCATAAATTAAAATAATTAGGATTAGGGTTTCCTAATTAACATTGCTAATTTTAGCAATTAAATCCGTAATTGAGCATTAGGGTTTCTGACGAAATAATTAGGGTTCAATAAATTGAAAATTAGGGTTTTCAAATTTATTAAGCTCTACCCTAATTAACCTCATACTTAATAACACTTGAGCATTAAAACTCTCCGTTATATTCCCAGAATAGGGTTTCACTTTATCAGAATCTGAAACTAGGGTTTTCAGATCTGGTATTAGGGTTTCCAAATAATCAATTAAGATTTCCAGTAATTCATTAGATTTTTCCCTAATTAATTTATAATTATTGGCGTTTAACCTTGTACATAACATTGCATTCCCAATCTAGGGTTTTCAATATCCGAATTAGGATTTCGTACACCCGGAACTGAAACTAGGTTTTCCAGAACTGATTTTCTAGGGTTTGTTATTAGACGTTAGGGTTTTCTAACCGAACGCTGTCGTTCTTAATATAAACTTAGGGTTTGTTACAGATATAAATTATCTGATCAACCCATGACCCTTAACCACATTCTGAACACATCATTAACCATAAACACAGAACATAATCCCATAAATCCTTAATCCTGAATAATTCACCTATATCCTTCACAGAATTTTGAAACCCTCAAAATTTCTTGTCAATAACATTAAACGCATACACTTATTTTCTGTCTAGGCCTATTATTTGACCTTAAATCAATCATTTAAGATTTTCATAAATTGTCTAAATTCTCGGGTTGTCACAGGAACGGTGACACCAAATGTCGTCCCAGACAAATCAAAACTAGTAGTTCAAGGGAGAGCGTTTGCCGTGACCTCCCAGAAAGCAAGGAACCCGAACGAGGTCATCACGGGTAAGCTTATCATAAACTCTAGCGAAGTATATACCTTATTTGATACCGGTTCTACCCATTCTTTTATTTCTCCTACTTGCGCTCAACATTTAAATTTGACTCCAGAGAAATTAGACTTTAACTTATCTATTGAAAGTCCATTGGGAGAAACCTTCATTACATCCACTGTTTATAAGTCTTGTTTGATTCAAATCGGCAATCGGATGTTACCTGTCGATTTTATCTCCTTAAAAATACTTGCATTTGAAGTGATTCTAGGGATTGATTGATTAACTACTCATCATGCTACAATTGATTGTTTTCGTAAGGTTGTTGGCTTTCATATTCCTAATCAACCTATTATGCGAATTCAAGCGACCAAACCTTTAAAATCAATCACAGTCATCTCAAGCCATAAAGCTATTCGTTATTAAAAAACGGATGTCAAGCTTTCTTAGCTCATGTCACAGATTTAAATAAATATACGTCAGATTTGAATGATATTTCTATTGTTAATAAATTTCCTGACGTATTCCCCAAAGAACTTCTTGGCCTACCCCCGGAGCGTGAAATCGAGTTTGGTATCGACCTTGAACCCGGTACAAAACCCATTTCTAAAGCCCCATATCGAATGACTTTTATTGAACTTCAGGAGTTAAAAACCCAACTACAGGAATTGTTAGACATCGGTTTCTTTGTCCTAGTACGTCTCCTTGGGGTGCTCTTGTTCTATTCGTGAAGAAGAAAGATGGAAGTATGCGACTTTGTATTGATTATCGAGAGTTGAATCATGTCACCATCAAAAATAGGTACCCGTTGCCTCGCATTGATGACCTATTTGACTAGTTGCAAGGAGCCAAATTCTTTACAAAGATCGATCTTCATTTCGGATATCATCAGTTAAAGATTAGAACCGATGACATTCCAAAGATGGCTTTCAGAACACGGTACGGGCATTACGAATTCCTAGTCATGTCATTTGGATTAACTAATGCTCCTACTGCCTTCATGGATATGATGAACCGAGTATTCAAGGAATATTTGGATCACTTTGTGGTCGTCTTTATTGATGACATCCTCATATATTCCAAAAGCCGTGAAGATCATGAGCAACACTTGAGGCTGATACTCCAAAAGCTTCGTGAAAACAAGCTTTATGCCAAGTTGAAAAAATGCGAGTTCTGACTTGAGGAAGTAGCATTCCTTGGGCACGTAGCATTAAATCATGGAATATTTGTTGACCCGGCAAAGATTGAAGCTATTCAAAGCTGGGAGAAACCTAAATCAGTAACCGAAGTACGTAGCTTTCTCGACTTAGCTAGTTATTATCGAAGATTCGTAGAAGGGTTTTCTCGAATCGCTACTTCCATTAACTCAGTTGACTCGGAAAGATACAAAGTTCGGTTGGTGTGAGGAATGCGAGAAGAGTTTTCAAGAACTCAAGAGGAGGCTTATTTCAGCACCTATTTTAACAATACCATATGGCTCGGAGGGATTTGTCATCTACAGTGATGCTTCAGGCAAAGGGTTAGGATGTGTTCTCATGCAACATGGGAAAGTCATAGCCTATGCCTCACGACAACTTAAAGAATATGAGAGGAATTATCTAGAGTTGGTAGCTGTTGTTTTTGCGCTTAAGATTTGGAGGCATTACCTGTATATAGAGAAGGTGGAGATCTATACTGATCATAAAAGCCTCAAATATTTCTTCACTCAAAAGGAACTCAATATGCGGCAACGAAGATGGCTTGAGCTATTGAAAGATTACGATCATACCATTCAATACCATCCTAAAAAAGTGAACGTAGTAGCTGACGCATTGAGTAGAAGATCATATGCGGGTACGAGTGCGATATTGTCAATGCAAAGGCCCATTTTGTATGACTTACAAAGGATGGAGATAGAGTTAAAGACTCCAGGGACCCATGTGATGATGGCAAATATACGAGTAGAACTGACTTTAATCGATAAAGTTAAAGCTGCTCAAGCTACAGACCTGGAGCTGATGCGTATGAGGAAGAAAGTTCAAGAAGGTGCTATGCCAGAAGAAAGAATTGATGAAGAAGGAATACTTCGAGTCAACTCCAGACTTTGTGTTCCTAACGACCCTGATTTAAAGTATAAAATCATGATGGAGGCACACAACACACCGTTTGCAATCCATACTGGGAGTACCAAAATGTATCGTGATCTTCGACATACATTTTGGTGGAGCAATATGAAGAGAGAGATCGCAGAGTTTATCTCAAGGTGTCTAACTTGTCAACGAGTCAAGGCGGAGCAGCATGTGCCAAAAGGTCCATTGCAACCACTTGAAATTCCAGAATGGAAGTGGGAGCACATTACCATGGATTTCGTTACAGGTCTTCCTAAGGTTTCTCAAGGCATAGATGCGATCTGGGTCATTGTTGATAGATTGACCAAGTCTGCTCATTTTAACCAATACGAGAAACTTATACACTTGAACGTCTTGCTAGTATGTACATAAATGAGATTGTAAGATTGCGTGGTATGCCAGTATCCATAGTTTCTGATCGAGACCCAAGATTCACTTTAAGATTTTGGGTTAGTTTGTAAAAAATCATGGACACAGATTTATGATTTAGTTCGGCATATCATCCTCAAATGGATGGGCAGTCAGAGAGGACTATTCAAACTCTTGAAGATCTATTAAGCCTCTTCGTCCTTTACTCCAAGGGAAGTTGGGACAAGTTCTTACCATTGGTGGAGTTTTCCTACAACAACAGTTATCAAACAGTATTGGCATGGCTCCATTTGAGGCATTGTATGGAAGAAAGTTTCGTTCTCCAATATGCTGGGATGAGGTGGGTGAATGAACATTGTTGGGACCGGAGTTGGTACGTATGACTATGAAAAAGATTTAAGCGATCCGACAACGTATAAAAACCTCACAAGATCGATCAAAGAGTTATCCTGATCTTCATCAAAAGGACGTGGAATTCAATATTGGAGATCATGTGTTGTTACGTGTTGCTCCATGGAAAGGAGTTACGAGATTTGGAAATAGAGGAAAGCTCAATCCTCAATTTATTGGCCCATTTTTAATCCTCGATCGAGTAGGAACTGTGGCCTATAGACTCGCCTTACCGCCAAGTATGTCTCGTGTTCATAACATTTTTCACATGTCTATGTTACGTAAATATGTGAAAGACCCAAACCAAATTATTGAATTAGAACTGAACGAGATAGCAGAAGATTTAACGTATGAAGAGGTACCTGTTAAAATCTTGGATAAGAAGGATCATATTCTACACTCCAAGGTTATACCCCAAGTCAAAGTTTTGTGGAGAAACCACGATGTTGAGGAATTGACCTGGGAGTTAGAATATGAAATGAAGTCAAGGTATCCTCACCTCTTTGACATATCAGGTACGCACCCTAATTTCGAGGATGAAATTTCATAAGAGGGGGTGGTTGTAAGACCCCAACTTTTATGAATAAAGATTAATTTTTCTCAAAATATATGTTTGAATATTATGGTGTGGATTTGATATAATGTTATAGTTGTGGGTATTATTTACAAATTTTGGAAAGTAAGCAAGTGGTTGTATAATATTCGATTGGTCGGGGAATATTCTTTTTAACAGGAAATATTCGTACGACATCACAATCATTGGTGAGCCCCACAACGAAAGTATTGTCGTAGTTAGAAAATGACAGAATTATCTTTTAATAAAAATAACGGCTAAAGTTTTACCGTTAAACTGCTGAACTACCCGGTGGTAAAAGTACAGTAATACGTGTGGTTGCATAGTAGCACACTATATTGATTATTGATGCTTACGTGAGAAGTCACTCAGTTATACTCAATTATTGCTACAGTAATTGTTGCATCATGTCTCTTATATTATTGATTCAATTATTGTCACAATATCATCTGCATAATATTTATTATTATTAAATCAATAATTGAGATGACAAAGTTATTTATATTATTATTTTCAATATTGACAATGTCTAGAAGTTCTGTCAAGGAGAGGTTTGGTCACCTAATTGCGCCCCAATAAGGAGAAATCCTTATCAAAAAGCCCATTTTTCTTGGGAACGACCTAGTTGTTAAATATTGTGAGTTATAATATTAATGATGAATAAGTTCGTGTTGATTAAAGATGAAATTGATAGTTCCATTGTGTTGGGATTATTAGTGTTAGTGGAAATCGACATTTATTTCGATAATAGTTGATGTATGGAGGTTATATTGACCAATCGAGTAATTAATCGGATAAATAAGCAATTAATTGATATTATTTCACATGCTTATAACTATTTGGTCACATGAATGAACTATTAATTCACATTATTTACTATTAGGGGGGGTGGTGCAAGTTTGATAATACTTGCAGGACTAAATTAAAAATGAAGAAAAAGAGGAAGGTATTATACTGTAATATTTCGAGACCCAAAATGTGCAATTATCGAAACTATATTTTCCTATAAATAGAAGCTCATTCTTCTTTCATTCTTACCAATTCACTAAGTCTCACAAGAGCAATTATTATATAGAGAGAAATTATAGAGAGAAAGACGAAGAGAAGTCTGCTACTTAACTATTCCAGTATCCAGTTTCTTCTAAGGTAAGTGGTGTTATTTCTTTCGTATTCATGAAGAGAGTTACTTTCTTTCAATACTCGTAAAGGTTGTTATTCCATTATTTATTATTCTGTTGGAATAACCTATCTGTGCGGTCTATCGCATGCCTGGTGAATTCTTTTGTCATTTTATTTTTTATTATTCTGTTGTAATAACCTGTCTGTGCGGTCTATCACATGCATGGTGAATTCTTTTGTTATTCCATTCTTTATTATTATGTTGGAATAACCTGTCTATGTGGACTACCGCATGAATGGTGAATGATCCTTTGTATTCATTCCTTATTAAATTATGGATATGATCTGTTTATGTGGATAACCGCATGGCGGGCAAAAATCCATTTGCAATTTCATATATTCTATTATACTCAGTTGGTTAAAGTTTTGGCTTTTATACTCCATGAAATTAATAGAATATCCTTGATATTTACGCTTCATCCAGTATCTTTTCATAGAAATATTCTTCTGAGCATTCTTGAATTTTACTCCACAAAACAGTATCATGTTGACAATTTGGACGTTATTGATTTTTGGATAAATTAAATTATAAATCTTTAAAAATTTATCCTTGAACTTATTTTTTTGAATTCTTATATCATTGTCATCATCCTCATGTTTATAATATGTTGAAAGTCATCTATGGCCTGTAGTGCATAGATGGACTTGGTATGATTATGACCAGGGATTATTCGGTATAATCATGACCATAATGTTATAAATGATGTGGTAAAAGTCCGCATTGGTTGTAGTGCATTGATGGACCGTTGTTGGCATGATCATGACCATTGATGAATACACGAATATCCTTGGTCCGTAGTGCATGGATAATTTGTGGTCGTGATACTAATGAATATCCTTGGCCGTAGTACAGGGATGATGTGGTTTATTTATTAAGCTGAGTCTCAGGGATAAAAGTGATGAAAAACCTTTTAAATCATAAAAGATAGTAGATTTTGTTCTCTACTTGACTCTTCTAATGGATTGTTTGTTCCGCTGTAGTTAAACTTGATGTTTGTTATATTTTATCAGTTTAACACTGTTGAAGGCTAACGATAAATTATTTTGCATTATTTTAGTCATACTATTTCTTACGGGGCTAGTTGAGCTCACTCTTTCTTTCACCGTTCTCTTCAGGAAATGAAAATATAGCTGGGACGGGCCGGGGAACGGATTAACGGTCCAGATGGTTGTTTTAGTAGTCCTCACTAATCTATAAAATAGTGTGACAATAAATGTAATGAGGACTCTATTGAGTGTGGATATTGTCTATATGACAATATTCTTATTAAAACTCTTAGATTATATTTTGTCGTATTTTACACGACTGTTGTATAGTTAAGTTGTATTTGAATTTTTTACCATGTATTTGGCGACTCAAGATGGGTGATGTATACCTATTTTGGGGGAATCACAATATCCGCTTCATTCTAGCTTTGAGTATATACTTTGGTGTTTTTAGAGGTTCGATGGTGTGTGTTTATCCTTTGGGCAAACAATTATTTTATGTTCAGAGATACATTCAGCCTTTGTGCAAACATTGGTGATAAAGGAGGTTTGGTGATATATGATCTGCTCCTGGGAGGGAACGAGATTTTTTTGGTGTTTGGTGACATCTGTTCGGCTCCTGGGCGAGTTTTTTTTGGTGATCAGTTGAATCTGTTATGCTCCTGGGAGAGAACAAGATTTTTTGGTGTTCGGTGGAATCTGTTCGACCCTTGGGAGGTGAACATGATTATTTGGTGTTCGGTGGAATATGTTCGACCCTTAGGAGGTGAGCATGATTTATTTGTGTTTGGTGGAATCTGTTCTGCTCCTAGGAGAGAACGAGATTTTTGGTGTTTGGTGACATCTGTTCGGCTCCTGGGAGCGAACGAGTTTTTTTTGGTGTTTGGTAGGTTATTTATCTACCTTCGGTTGTAATAAAGTTGGCTCAACTATCTATATATTCGGTTGTGATAAGGTTGGTTCTTTATATCTTCTGTTGTGATAAGGTTGGTTCTTTATATCTTCGGTAGTGATAAGGTTGGTTTGGCTGGTATAAGGTTGGTTCTTTATATCTTCGGTAGTGATAAGGTTGGTTCTTTATATCTTCGGTAGTAATAAGGGTAGTTGTTTATCTATCTTAGGAGTGAATAAGAAGAGTGAGGCAGCGATATGGGTAGCCAAATATTTTTGTTCGGCGTATAGAGTTCTAGTGTGATAGTTCGTCTTTCGGCAGATATGGATTTTCGGTTGGTATAAATTTGTATACTATCTTATTTAAAGTTCCTAATAAATAAGAGACTAGGGGCAATGTCGGGGTGTGATTATTTGGGTCTAGCTAAGGTGTAGCCCAATTTATTTAATGTACTATATTTTGTGTTGACCCATCATATATATTTCTTTTGATAGTGGGAGAGTCCTTATTAAAGTAAGATTGTGTTTCCTTATTAGGTGGGATAAAGAGATTTAATTTGGGAAGGAATATATCAGCCATTAATTACAGTTATAAGGTGATTCTACAAAGGACTTCTACTCCTGATTGGATTCTGGTGGACATGACAACTATAAATACAGCAATAAGCTAGGGTTTAGAGATATACGATACACAATTACATATGACACAAATAAAACACTTTGTACTCTCCATATTATTATAGTGGATTTCTCTATCTCTCCGTGGTTTTTTTCCAATTGGATTTTCACGTAAATTCTTGTGTTCATATCTTATATCTATTTGTTTATGTTTATGTGAGTGTATTTTTTGAGTTTGATTTCACAACAATACAATCAACCGTATGCGCAATTTTGGCCTACTGTTTTGGTGATTTCAGGCGTACAAAATTTGACGTTAACATTGGCGCCGTCTGTGGGAAACCAAAATTCTGTTCGAAAAATCACCAATTCTGTACAAAATTTGGCATTACCGTTCTAGTTTGTAAGCATCCTTACCAATTCTGGCCACTACCAAATAAGGCCCAAAATATCTTGCAAAAATTTTCAAAGATCTCCTAATAGCTACCGAAGTTTGCCTATAAGGCTGCAGTTTAAGATACACATAGTCACCCACTTGGGACTCCCTTTCAGATCTATGTTGATCCACCTTCTGTTTCATTCTATGTTGTGTCAATTCTAAGTTTTCCTTGAGGACCTTCACCAACTGAGCGTGTCTGTGGAAGAAATCCTCCACAACTGCTACATTGGAAATGGATGCCACTATTTCAGGTAACTGAGTAGTAGAATAGCCATATAATGCCTCAAAAGGTGTCTTCTTAATAGCAGAATGGTAGCTAGTATTGTACCAATACTCAACAAATGGTAACCTCTTAGTCCATTGGTGAGCCTTACTACAGATCATACATCGCATGTACTGCTCCAAACACCGGTTAAGCCTCTCACTCTGTCCATCACTTCATGGATGGTATGTAGAGTTGTAACACAACTTTGTTCCTATGATTTTAAATAATTTCTTCCAAAATGTGCTTAAAAAGATCTTATCCCTATCAGACACAATAGAGGAAGGACAACCATGAAGCTTATATATGTGAGTACAGAACTGTTGTGTCACCACTTATGCTATAAATGGATAACACAAAGGTATGAAATGACAAGATTTGGTCAGTCTATCAACTGCCACTATAATGCTATCCTTTCCCTCAGACATTTGAAGGCCTTCAATAAAATCCATAGCAATACCACTCCAAACTTGTGTAGGAATTTGCAAAGGCTTTAATAAACTAGGTAAAGCAACATTTTCAGTCTTGACTTGCTGACAATCTTGACATTCCTTAACCCATTGTTGTACATCATCTAACATATTAAGCCAAGTAAAAATCTATCTTAGCCTTTTATAAGTAGCTTGTTTTCCTGGATGCCCTCCAATCCCAGAAGAATGGAACTCAGCTAGTAAGTGTGGTTTAAAATTCCCATTCACCCTATATAAATCACTCCAAGCTTCCTTAAAACCCCATTGTCGAAAGTGAAAGCAGTTCTAACAACATTAGTATCTATTACACACTGAGCTATGAGATCTTGAGCAACTGAATCCCCTTCATAAGTTTCAACAATATCTCTCATCCAAGTTGGCACCAACCCACGATAATACAGAACATTGTAATTCCCATTTAGGAAATCTTGATAATGCATTGACCACTATATTCTCCATTCCTTTCTTATATTCAATAGTGTAATCTAACCCCAATAATTTATATAACCATTTCTGTTGAGCCACAGTTGTAATCCTTTGCTCCAAAAAATGTTTCAAGGATTGATGATCAGTCCTGATTATGAATTTATTTTTAGATAAATATGACCTCTACTTGTCAACTGTTACTACAATAACTAATAAATCCTTCTCATAAGTTGATAACCTCATTGTCCTAGGTCCCAAAGTCTTACCCATGTAAGCAATAGGCTTATTATTCTGCAGCAGAACAGCTCTAATGCATGTGTTACTAGCATCAGTCTCTACAACAAACTCTTTAGAAAAATCAGGCATAGCTAAGACATGAATGGAGGATAATGCTCCCTTGAGTTACTCAAATGAACTATCTGCACCCTCAT
Organism: Panax japonicus; assembly: GCA_020205505.1. Lineage (NCBI taxonomy): Eukaryota > Viridiplantae > Streptophyta > Magnoliopsida > Apiales > Araliaceae > Panax > Panax japonicus. The sequence goes on from CM035096.1 coordinate 56,486,197, forward strand.
TCCACTGGAATTTATCTTTGTATCAAATTTGTGAATGGTTTAGCTATTACTCCATATCCCCGTACAAATTTTCTATAATACCCCGTGAGTCCCAAAAATAACCTCAGTTCCTTCACTGTTGTTGGCTTAGGCCAGTTAACCATCTTCAACCTTACTTGGGTCAGCTTCCACTCCAGAACTAGAAACCACATGGCCCAAATACTCCACCTGAGTTTGCACAAATGTACATTTTGAGTACTTTTCATATAATTGATGCTCCCTTAATAACAAGAAAACTTTTCTGAAATGTTCCATATGTAGTCAACAAACACAGTATTCATAAGGGCTTGAAACGTAGTCGGGGCATTAGTTAAGCCAAAAGGCATTACCAAGAATTCGTAATGCCCACTATGCATTTTGAAAGCTATTTTCTGTATATCAATCTCATTCATTCTCACTTTCATATAGGCAGCCCTTAAGTCAAATTTGGAGAAATATATTGCACCATTGAGTTCATCCAATAACTCCTCTATCACAGGAATAAGAAACTTAATTATCTTTCTTAGTCAACTTATTCAAAGACTTGTAATCTATACAAAATCTCCACGTTCCATCTTTTTCTTCACAAGTAACACTGGAGATGCAAATGGACTAGTACTATGTCTAATAATACCGTTTGATAACATCTTTTTAACCATTTTCTCAATCTCATTCTTTTGAACATAAGAATACCTGTAAGGTCTGGCATTCATTGTGGCAGTTTCATCCTTAAATTTAATATGGTGGTCATGAGTTCTGTGAGGAGGAAAAGTCTTGGGTTCGTGGAAAACATCCTTAAACTCTGTGAGTAATGAAGTAATTAACTGTTGGATTCCTTTTGAATTTTCTATATCGACACTTTTTGCTTCCTCCACGGTGATAGCAAATAATTGACCTATAAACCCCAATGACTTTTTTCTTAACTGACTTTTTTAGTCCCTTTGTTGAAATCTGCTGCAACATTGTTGTGTTAGTAGTTCCCTTAATTGTGATTTTCCTGCCTTTCCTTTGAAAATTCTTCCTCAATTTATGGAAGTCAAAAGTCACAGGATTATACTTTTGCATCCAATCAACCCCTAAATTTTCACCATACCCTCCCAAGGGTAACAACCTCACCTCATGCTCAAATTCATAACCTTACATGCTCCATTTAAAAGCTAAAAATTTTGCATCACTTATGAGTTTTCCCCCATCAGCCACTGTCACCATCAACTTAAGAGTAGGTTCCAGTCACAACCTAAAAGATCACCATCTTTAGGATCTAAAAAACTATGAGTGCTCCCACTGTCAATCAATATAGTAAGAGGTTTCCTTTTAACAAATCCTTTAACCCTCAAAGTTGTGTGATTTGTATTTCCGTTTAAGGATCTAACATATATTTCCATGTCACTAAGAACTTCTTTAACATAATCTAGTTCTTCCTCTTCAATAATCTCAAGTAACTCCTCTAGTTCAACCATATTTGAATCCAACTGTAATATAAATCATTTGCCTTTTACAACGATGACAAGGAACAAATTTTTCATCACAATTATAACATAATCCTTTGTCCCTCCGCTGTTGCATTTCAACTGCAGTTAACCTCTTAATAGAAAACTTGAGTCCTAAATGAATTGGAACTGGTAGAGGCAGAATTGGACTTGTTAGTATAAGAGTAATTGTGTGGCCTGAAATTATATGTGAATGGTCTGGAAGGAAGATTAGGTTTAGGCAAGATAGTTGACTGCTTCCCATAAATAAGAATAAAAACTTTTGGATGTGGTATATGAACGGTTGCAACAAATGATGGTGTAGGAACTACTAAAACTTGTGAAGTTATAGTTTGGACAATGTCTTCCTGCATTTTAGCTAAGCTAATAGCATCTTTCAATGTGGTAGGTTTTAATAGTTTCACTATACATTTAATTTCGAACTTTAATCCACTCACGAAATTAGATAGGAAATAGTCATCTGTATAATGCCTATTTTGTACCAGTAAAATAGACTTCAAATTCTTAATTCCTCTTGATAAGCACTCACAATGGAAAGTTGCTTCAAGTTCTTAAACTCCTCCACTGGATCTTTGTCAACATCATATCTAACCAGGATTTCTCCTTTAAATTTCTCCCAACCTATAAGACCAACCTCTGCCTGATATCCTTGAAACCAGGAATTTGCGCGACCTTCCATATAGATTTGAGCCATATAGAAACCTTACTCCCACTGGACATTGGATTAAAATTGAAGAATTCTCGTACTTTCGAGTCCATGAACGCAGATCAGTACCATTTAACTGAGGAAATTCAACTTTGAAATTCTTCGGTAGCTCAGCCAAATTAACTCGTTGAGTTTCACCATTCCAAAGATCTGCTTCTGAGTTATGGTCCCGATGTTCATCACCTTCAAAAGTTTTGTTCAAAGCTATGAGCATCAAACAAAAATTTTGCTGCATCTCACCTTTTAATTCCTCTACACCAGTGCCCATTTCCTTCAATTGATCCTCAAATCCTCCAATCCATCCTTCCATGGAGTCAATTGAAGTCGTCAGAGCATCATTACTTCGCGCGAGATCTTGAACCATATCATCGAGTAATTTTTGGTGTTTCTCTATTTGAAATAGACGAGTTCCGTCCGCCATAAAAATGGCCTCCAGGACACAATGAAGCTCTGATACCAAATGTTAAGTAACAAAGTCTTATAATAGAAGAAGAGCTAGAGAGAGAAAGTAGAATTGAAGAAGAAGGATATTAATTAATTTTTGCTCCCCATTTTACAGACTCCCTACTTATTTAACAAGCTTCCACAAAACTAACTAAAAGACTATAATATCTTTCAAGAACTAAAAACAATTACTGAAATACCCTATAGGATAACCACATAACAGGTTCCAAATCGCAGCACCAGTAATTTTTCCCTAATTCCTTTTCACAGCAAGTTGTCGATCAACAAGTCATCATCTCAACAAGTCGTTATCTCAACAAGTTTCCCCAATTCGTCGAAATAGGGTTCCAAATCGTAGTCCCCAATTCCTTTTCACAGCGGGGTCATAGTTTTGCTTTATTGAATCAGAAATTGTGTCCGGCTGGAGGACTAGATGTTTTCATTTATGATGTGGGGACTAAATTGCAATTTTACCATCTCTATTTGTAAGGTTTTTGCTAAACTGTTTCCTAATTTTTTTTGGCATAATTGTTCCTAATAGTATTAGTTATGCATAAGTGTTCCTTCAATTTTTTCACCTATTAAAAATTGATTTCCTCTCTCTTCTCTCCCCTCTCCACATTTTTTTATTTTTTATTTTTAAAATGTGTGTAAAAAGCGTACCGTCGCCATAACCCATGTTCGTTTGTTCGCGTTCAGACTATATATAAATTGAATGACACGTTTGTTCCTCCAAGTTGCCATTTTTTGTCAATTATGTCCTTAAAAGACACATTTTTATCAATTTTGTTTTTTACTCGATTTAAATATAACCTGACCCATTTTGTCCAAATTTTGACCCAACCCGACTAGTTCGACCCAACCCCAATTTCACTAATTTAATTTTTTTAAAAATGAAATTGTTTTAAAATAATAATTATTTTAAAAAATATATTTTATTTTAACATATTAAAAATGATTATTATTTTTAAAAAATATTAGAAACTTTTAATTTTTTCAAAAATGAGTAAAGTTTCATAAAATATAGATTTAAATAAAATTAATGTTTAATTTTTTTAATTCTTAATTATTTTATAAAAATTTACTCATATTATAAAAAATAAAAATTTCTAATTTTTTATTTACTTTTTTTGAATATATTTTATGAAACTTTACTCATTTTATAAAAAAATAAAATTTTCTATTTTTTTAAAATAAAGTTTTATTTTTTTAATCTATATTTTATAAAACTTTACTCATTTTTTTAAAAAATGATTTTTTTCCTGAAAATAATAATTATTTTAAAGGCTTTATATTTATTTTTTAAAAATTTAATCAGTTATTTTTCATCTTTTATTGCGTTTTGTATTTTAATTTATATTTTTAGTTTTAGTTTTAAAATTTCTAATATTAAAAATACATATAATATGGTAAAGACATAAAATTATTTTTAATCTAATAAAGTTTTCCATAAAAAAACGAAAAAAATCTTTTTTTTTAATTTTATTCTTTTGAACCTATATTTTATGAAATTTTAAAAAAATAAAGCTTATAATATTTTTCTGTAAATAATATTTATTTTTAAAATAGTAATCATTTTAGTATTTTTAAAATAAAATATTATTTTTAAAATAAATTTAAAACTTAATTTTTTAATAAAAAACTTGGATAGACATAAGTGACATTCAACCATATATATATATATATATATATATATATATATATATATATATATATATATATATATATATATATATATATATATATATACATATATGTCGAGAAATGATCTATATCAGGTAGTTGGTATGTAAAAAATTGGACTAATTAACCCACCCCACCCCTAAATTATTTATGGTAATACAATCATTAACTAGGGTTTAAGGTTTATTAACTAGTGTTTATGATTTACTATTTAGAATTTAGAGTTTATTTACTAGGGTTTAAGGTTTACTATCTAAGGTTTAGAGTTTGTTAATTAGGATTTATGGTTTATTAAGTACGATCCCAATTTAAATGAGGGTAAAACCATTATAATGAAGTCATGGCAGATTTTCTAGTAAAACTAGTTAAAAACTGAAAGCCGTATTGTGTGTACTGCCTTTCGAGTCATTTTTCTGGGCATTTTAAGTTTATGAAAATTTTGTTTTTCCGGGGATTGTGTATTATGTAGAACAAGTGTAGCGCCCCCAAATTCGGGTATCTTCCAACCCGATAGATGGTGCTATACTGTACAACATTCATACATTCATTCAATTGAAAAGTCTCAAAGAACGAACATCACTTCTATATATTTAAAGTAATATTTACATTTCCCAAGTTCTATACCCGTTACAAATGTTCTTTGTCATAATATCTGTTAAATTACAACAATAGACCTATACTATTACAAGACAGCTTAGTAATCTGTCTTAGCTTTTCCTTTATCTTTTCCTGATCCTTCGGGACGTTCAGTCTTAGCTGCATTTATATGGTTCAAGCAAGAGTGAGCATAACTAGCTCAGCAAGTATAACAATTTAATAACAACATGCTTGACACATACAAATCGTATATCTTCAATAACTGAAAAATAGTTATGAAGTACTATTGATAATTCAAAATAGCACTTCATCTTTTCTTTAAAAATGTTTTACAATAACAACAGTATTTAGTAAAACATTCACTCCGGTCAGAGACCTCGAGTATTCATTCTTTACTGAAAAAGGACAACACGGAAGCAAGTCCGTAAGCCCGACATTACTTACGAGCACTTCTAGGTGATCAGCCTATTGTACTCTATGTTGATCAACACTACATCCCTTAAATGTATGCACGTTTAAGCATTTGGCAACCTCACGTGCCTGTCGTTTTACCGACAAAACATTTGTTTAATATTTCAGTCTTCTTTTGAAAACCATATCAAGTAGTTGACAAAAGATAGCAACATTTGGTAATACATGAATAGATTATCAATTCATCAAGTCTAGCCAAAGGAATTGGCTTTAACTTCAACATACCTCAATTCATGCGAAAGAATACATGAACCTCAAAAACTTGTTCAGATTGAACTGAGACAAGAGTTAGAATAATTGCTTTTAGCATCTGCTACGGTATATTAACTTTATGTTCAAGTCGTTCAAGTCTCTACAATACATGATCACATAATGCCTTAGATTAGGTCACATATAATCAAGTATGTATATGACTATATCATACCCTTCATTTCCATCTAGGTTATCTCAACCTTTACATTACATTCCTTAAGGTTTAATAAAGTTTAAACAATGTTACATTACCTTCCTTAGGTTATGTTTACTTTTGAATCAATTAGGTTTTGTTTTCTTTGTACTTAGAAACCTTCATTACTATCTTTGTTCTGAGACTGGCGCTACGGCGCCAGCTTTATGCTTACATCTCGCGCTGCGGCGCGAGTCCTTACTTAATGGGCCGCTCTGCGGTGCCACACTCTAGAGAATTTTGGTACTGTTCATGGCGCTGCGACGCCATATTTTGAACTAAGGTTTGCGCTGCGGCGGACTCTTGCAGTAGGCTCGGTTAATGTTCCGCGCCGCAGCGCGGGTCTTTTTGCCTAGGGTTGGCGTCGCGGCGCCAACTCTGTGCACCAGATATCAATTTCAGTTTATGAATTTTGTGAACTTCCCGGACGTATAACTTCTTCGTTATAAGTCCGAATTGGCTCGTTCAAAAGCCTACGGTTCACAAATTGCGTAATTTACATGATCATTCAAGAATTTTATCTATTTGACGTCGCTTGCTAAAAATTCACCTATTGGTTCATTTTTAATGAAAACGATAAACGTTCGTGAACGTTCAACGCTCGTTTCTTCGTTCTAAGTCGGAATCCGGTCATTTTTTAGTCCGCAACTCTTAAATGCCAATTATGACTTGTCTCTATTGGAAACCATGGTTTCGTGATCCAACACAAAATTTGACTTCTATTCCGAGAATTTTACGTATTCGACGTTTATCGTCCAATCATGTAAATTCCGGTAATTCTTCATTCTTATGATTTGTTCAACATTACAAATGAACTTCATTCATCATGTGAACATCTTAACATACTTAATATAACAACATAGATTTATTGTTGGATTTTGACTTGTTCTTCATAAGTTTATAACTTGTCAAATTATAAACTACTTAAGATTTCATTGTTAATGTCTTATGACAATTAAATTTTCTTAATCATCATACTTTACATGCTCTTCACATATAACTTTACTTAAGTATACATGATACATATGATCATATAGATTCTTTTACATTCATATCATTTCTCTTAATAAACTTCTTATAAGTTCATATTATTTTCTCATAAGTTTATAACTTATGCTAGCTTAAATGACTTATTACCAACTTAATTGGATTAAGTTTATTACTTACTCATTCATGTTTCTTAATCCAACTTTTCTTATCATCCTATCATGGTAGAGATAGAAGATAATTGAGAAGAAGTCTTACTCTTTTGTAGTCTTGGTAAGTAGCTTGCTTTTTCTTCTTACTTATGGAATGACTTATGTGTAGCTTATTCTCTCTAACACTTAAGCATTTTAGATGTGTTAGATTATTTGATCAACCAACAAATGTCTTGTAAGCCTTCTATATTTATAGACTTTCCAAGGTTAGGGTAGATTTGTCATTAAATTATCCCACCTCCTTAAGCCATCTCCTTACTATTCATTACTTGCAAGGCACAAAACTTATGCTACACTTGGTCATTACTTCAAAGCCTTGGTCAATACTCCTACTTGATCATCACACTTACTTGATCACCACATCACTTGGTCACCACACATTAACCATATCAATATGGTTTGCCCCATGGGTTACCCAATTTATTGGACTTTAGCTTGGGCTTGGATTAATTCCCTCTTTGGGATTTGCATTAATAACCACTAGTTGGTTCATTAATTAATAGTTTGGTCTCTCTCTTTAATTCACTTGGACTTGTATAAAATTATTAACCAATCATCCAAGTCCATTAACATTTCTTAATACATATTGTTGATGTATTATTTTCGTATTCTAATTCATATAGAATTTATATACGAAATTTCATCCTTCATCCAAACTCGTATTATACTCATTTTTATTACTTCGTACAATACCAAGTATCATACAATTATTACTTATTTTTAACACTTCGCTTTACTTAACGTTCATAAATTAAGTCCACAAGCGAATTATTATATTTTCCATAACTAGATTTTTATTACATAATCCATCTTACCTTGTTATTTCATCATTACGTATTTCTTAGAAACTCAAAATTATATCCCGATAAAATACCGATAAATAGTATTTTCCGGAAAATTTCTCGAAAAACTTTTATTTTTGTCTTGGAAATTCAAACACTTTAATTCATCCACATAGCTCAAATACTATGATATTCTAACATCAATAGGTTATACAATGACAACCATCTTGATAATACATGGAATATGATATTATTATTATTTAATTTAATAAAATCATTTTAAAATAAGATCCGAATTTCTCGATCATTACAACAAGGAAGCTGTAGGCTCAAGAACGTATTCATTTCGACTGCGGAGTAAGTTAGAAGCTTGGAGATAGGTGTGTTAAATCTGCCTATAGAGAAAACTAGTCAATGAAGGAATTTTGAGCCACTGTTTTGGCTTGATAAAAGATGTTACAAGCAAGAAAATGACTAAAAAAAGAAATCATTCCAATGCTGGATGAGTAAGTTATGACATTTAGAAATAGGTGCATCAAAACTGTCAATACTGGAAACAACACTAAACATGAAGATGTAAGACTGATTTTTGGGGCACTGTTTTGGCTAGTTAGAGTTGTTGAAAAATTATGTTTTCTCGGTTTTTGTATAGTGAAATCCTAGGTAGCCATAACCTTAAATTCCCGGAACTGAATTTAGGGTTTTCAGAACCGGTTTTAGGGTTTCTTATAAATTGATAGAATTTTCTAGCTGAACGTTGACGTTCTTAATATAATATTAGGGTTTGCCATTTTCTGGTCAACCCTTGACCCTTAACCATATACTGTACACATATACAACCATATACACAGAACATATTCACATATATACTTAATCCTGAATAATTCACCAAAAGATTTTTAAATTTATAAAATTCCTTCTCGAAAATCTCATATCCATTTATTTATTTTCTGTCTAGGTTTATTATTTAACCTTAATTCAATATTTTAAGACTTTATAAATATTCCAATTCTCGGGTTATCACATTCACCCCTTCTTCTAAAAATTTTGTCCCCGAAATTTACCTTACACCTTACACCATACACCATTCATCATTCATTCTAATCATCACATACTACCCAAAAAATTCTTTACAAGTGTTAAAATTTTGAAATTGTGCTGAGGAGTTATACAGACTATTGTCTGTCGTTTTCGCAAAGGTTTTATGAAAGTTCATCCGTAAACCGTCATAATTTATGGATATAATGGGTAATTAGCTCGATATGCCCTGTACTTATTAAGTACTGCTGGTCGAATCTGTTTCTCGTCACTGCCATAGGCACAAAAATTTTACCTCAGTCTTATAGGATTCCGCACCAAAATAATTTGATTCAGGAAAAATTTCAAAGAACGCTTATAATTTTCATAAACGTTGGTCTAGCCGAATAAAATAGCTTAGACTCATATCAATAATCAACTTCAATCGAATTACGAATGTGTGTAGCCAAACGCCGTTGGCAAATTAAAATTTTAAAATAGTTTGAAAATGACGCCATGATGTCGTACTGTATTAACATCTCGTTTGAGGATACCGTCATCGGGTGACTTTGTCATAAAACATCATACAATAGTGGAACAATAATTTTTAGATCGAATTCACACTAAGTATTCCTCCATTTATAACTCCATCAACTTTTTATCATCTATGCACTAGGTTACATGATATATAAGTGATAAATAAAAATATTTTGATATTTCAAATCATTATCGTCTAGCTGAAATACGTAGCATAGACTATTCCTTAAACCGTTCAAAAATTCATTTCAAATTTGTTTTGTCACCTCACCCGATAATGATTGTGTCAGTGGCCCGAAGTCCACACATACACAATGGTCACCAAGATCTGAATAAAAAAAATATTATTTTCAAAAAGGCACATAGCTAGAAGATTTGGAAAACTTTTGTATCCACTAATGATCAATTACTTAGAAATCTATCTGTTCCTATTATCCTCAATATTCCAATCACACTTAATTCTACCCAATTCGTCAAACAACACTCATGAGTTCAGGAACTTTCCACAATCATATGAGTTTAAGAACTTGTCCTAGTCAGACCTTTGGAGTCCATTCGCTGAGGGGTTCATAAACATTTCATATAATCATTAGTCACGAATGTACCATAAGTATGAACTCATACTTAATCTGATATTCTCTACCTATACCCTATATATCTTAATCACCCTCTTAACATGCATAGCAAATAGCGCGACTCAGACATTTCAATGATTATCAGTCCCAGAAACCAAGTGGTTGTTACACCAAGTACAATTCAGCTCCCATACGAAGAATCATACAACTTAGCTGCTAACGTGAGTCCTCAATTGAATTCCCCACCTAATCCTAACTCCCTTCTCAATACGAATTTCATTCAACTCGTATTCATAATCCTTTCCTGAATTCGTACCGATTTATATACACACAACAATCTTGCTGTAAAATTTTCAATCATTCACTTGATCCTTGTCCATACTATAACCTTATCAGATCACGGGGTGATTTCATCGTATACATTACGATTCATTTCTATGTCTTGATCGTTTGTTTTTCGATCTTCTATCACTATAATTTTAGTCTTTTAGACTCAATCTATTCACCATTACTGTTCACTTTTATTATCAAAGTTAGGAAACTCTGTATCTTATAACTCGCCGAGATTCTTCTTTGAATCTTATCGACACACTAACTTTATTTGAGTTAGTACTTATCCTAATCACTGCGGTTATTAGTCTCAGGTATTCCTACCTAAGGTTCATAACCTATAACTTTGATACCAACTGTGAGTGCCCCAAATCTGAGGCCCAAATCACCGCGGATCTGGTACAATCATTCTATAAATATTGCGGAAGATATAAACTGTGATGCCCCCAAAATAGGTATACATCACCTATTCTGAGTCGCAAAATATATGGTACAGAATACAATTACAATCTTTAATACACAATAAGAGAGCTATGAGTTTTAATACAAATACTGTCTTCTAGACAATATCCACTCTCAGAATAAGTCCTCATTACATTTATTGTCACACTATTTAACAGAATAGTGAGGACTACTAGCTAATACTATCATTCGGACCATCACTCCGTTCCCTGACTCGTCCCAGCTACGTTCTCATTTCCTGAAGAGAACAGTGAAAGAAAGGGTGAGCTCAACTAGCCCACCAAGAAATATTATGACTAAGATAATGCAGAGTAAATTATCATTAGCCTTCAATAGTGTTAAACTGATAAAATATAACAAGCATCAAGTTCAACTGTAGCGGAATAAGCATCATCGAATCAGCCCTGCTATACGGCCAATGATATTCTTTAGTATCACAACCACAATTATCCATGCAAAACGGGCCAAGAATATTTGTGTATTCATTAAAGGTCATGATCATGCCAACAAATGTCCATCAATGTACTACCGGCCAATGAGTACTTTTTCCACATCATTTGTAACATTACGGTCATGATTACACCGAATAATCCCTGGTCATAATCATACCAAGTCCATCTATACACTATAGGCCACAGATAACTTTCAAAAAAAAATATAAACATGAGGATGATGACAATGATATAAGAATTCAATAAAACAAGTTCAAGAATTAATTTATCCAGGAACTAATAATGTCCAAATTGTCAACATGATACTGTTTTGTAAAGTAAAATTCAAGAATGCTCAGAAGAATATTTCCATGAAAAGATACTGGATGAAGCGCAAATATCAAGGATATTCCACTAATTTCATGGAGTATAGAAGTTAAAACTTTAACCAACTGAGTATAATAAAGAATGGAATAACAAAAGAAATCACCATGAATGCGGTACTTCGCATAGACAGGTTATTCCAACAGAATACTAAATAACGGAACTAGGTCAGGCAAAATTCGCATAGACAGGATGTTCCAACAAAATAATAAAGAATGGAATAACAACAGAAATCACCATGCATGCGGTACTTCGCATAGACAGGTTATTCCAACAAAATACTAATAAGGACAGAATCAGGTCCGGCGTAAAATGCACAGATAGGATATTCCAACAGAATAATAAAGACGGAACCAGGTCCGGCGTAAAATGCACAGACATGATATTCCAACAGAATAATAAAGACGAAATCAGGTCCAGCGTAAAACGCACAGACAGGATATTCCAACAGAATAGTAAAGACAAAATAATTGAAGAATGTCACCAAGTATAGGGTAGCCCGCGTATACAGGTTATTCCAACAGAATAATAAAGAATGGAATAACAGAAGTTCTCTTCATGAATACAAAAGAAATAATACTCCCTACGAGTACAACAAATAATATTCCCTACCTTAAGAAGAAGAGTACTGGATATATGAGTAGTGAAGTAGTAGAATACTTTTCTTTTTTCTCTATAGTTTATCTCTCTAGAGTTTCAAGTGAATTCGTAAGAAAATAATGAAGGAATGAGCTTCTATTTATAGAAAAATGGACTGCATAGTAACTAACTCATGAACTATCCACATTGATTTACTTTAATCTGACGGTCCATATTTAAAGCAAAATCTTTTAAATAAAATATAATATATTCTATTTATAATATAATAAAACGAATAACTTTATAAAAGATTTTACTATGCAAACACTATGCAGGCAATATGCAAACACTATGCATAATAAAATATAATATATTCTAATTATTGTCTAATAAAATAGATAACTTTATAAAAGTATTATGTTTTATATAAAAAGATTTTACTATTCAAAACACTATGTAGACACTATGCAACACTATGCATAATAGAATATAATATATTCTATTTGTAGAATAACTTTATAAAAGTATTCTATTTTATATAAAAAGATTTTTTGTATTATTATATTAATAATACCAATAAAACAAAACTGAGTGACTTATCACATAAGCATCAATATCGTGTGCTACTATGCAACCACGCGTATTACTGTACTTTTACTACCGAGTAGTTCAACAGTATTAATGGTAAAACTTCCGTCGTTATTTTCATAAAGTATTTTTGTCATTTTTTAATTCGACAATAATTCTGTTGTGGGGTCCACCAATGATTGTGCCGTTGTACGAATATTCCCTGTTAAAACGAATATTCCCCGACCAATCAAATATTATATAACAACTTGCATACTTTGCAAAATTTATAAATATTACCCACAACTATAATATTATATCAAATTTACTCCATAATATTCAAAAATAATATTTATAGAAAATCCGTCTTTATTCAAAAAGTTGGGGTTTTACATAAACATAAATTATTTATACAATAAATTGTACACACTTTTCCCCAAGGTTGAGTAACCTTCACTTAATACACAATTCATAACTTATTTGACTTACAATAATATTAATATATAATACCGTTACAAATCTAATTGCACACGTATACTAAAGCTGGAACTGTCTTTGACCTTTCCTTGTATCTGACGTAATCGTCATAATCTGCAATGTTAATCATGATATAGCAAGGGTGAGCATAAGTTTGCCCAGCAAGTATGCTTTTATTTAAGGATATATCATGATTAGAAGAATTTGAATAATAAGCCGGCTATAATTCAACAATATAGTTGTGAATTAGCATGAACAAATTTTCTGATTGAACAAGTATTTAACATGAACAAATATATTTGGACCAAATGGTAATGAAGGTGATCAGCCTTTCATACCTGAGGAATACATGTCATACGCACATGGTGTAATTTAATAATTCTTAGACATGACAATCAGAAATGATTAACCATAAATATAATTAAATAATACAACTCGAGGTCGGGTTAAGAAAGACTTGCCTGAACCCTTGATTATCGTTACACATTTAATAAGCTTTGTCTGAACCTAATATATAAATAATATTGATATACAAATTAGTATAATAACATCACAGTATTTAAAATAACCTAAACACATTATCACATAAGCCTATCCGTCCATAACACACATAAGACTTAACCTCAAGTCAAATTTTTACAGTCTGAGTCGAGTTTGGCACAATTCTGATATACCGATGATCTAGTCGGATAAATATCGAGTTTAAGTTCAATTAAACTCTTCCTAACACTTAACCATTATATAAGATAATTATATTATCAGTCAAAATATTTTTCGTAAGCTCGTAATAATTTTTAGATAATTATTATCATTTATCATGAATTTTCAATCATTAATAACGTATTTATGTGAATTAAATACCACATAATTCCTTTATCATTAATATTTATTTAATATCAAACATTAATGAAATACCTGTCATAATATTATAATATATTTATAATATATCAAAGTATTTTTAATACCTTAAAATCATATTTATATGATTTTTAAACACTTAAATCCATTATCTGATAATTGCGTTTAATATTAAAATATTAATATTTTCATGACAAAATATCAAAAGTTATATTTTATAACTTAAAATATTTTTATAATACTTAAATCATTTTTATATGATTTTTAAAACATTAATTTTATTTTTCCACAATTTATTTAATATAGTTATTAATTATCATTAATATTAATTAATTAATGAAATTCCTCACAAAATATTAAAAGTCACTAAAAATAACTTAAAGTATTTTCTTTTACCACAATATAATTTTTCATGTATTAAAATCATTTTTAAATAATTTAATTAATATTATAATTAAATAAATTAAATACAATTAATATTCCAAAAACATTAAATGTTTATGAAATATGTTGAAAATAGTTAAAAACTAATTTTCAGGCTTTGAAATAATTTTTAAGAATTTATTTTGTATTTTTAATATTTAAAAACCATTTTTATCTATTTATTAAATAAAATAAATAATTTTTAGAAAATAATTATTAATAAAGGGCCCTATAGCGACAGAACCGTCGCTATAGGTGTTCTTGAGCCGTTCTTGAGCCTGCCCAGATCTTCATGTCAGATACAAGGTGGTAGGTTTGACTGGTTCTATAATCGTGATGTTTGTGTTTTTTGGGGAGCTAAAGTTTTATTGTTGTAGTATAAGTGTAATACTACCACCTAATGCAACATTCATGGCCATAACATAACTCAATCGAGAGATCTAAGGTCCAAAAAGTCTTCTCAGAGCTGTTCTTAATTTCTGGGTTTTCTTGAAATGAAGAACAGTTGTTAGGTCTTACTGTGAGCCTCCGGATATATCTAGGCCTTCCAGGTTTGATTAATGTAATATTAAAGTTCAGTCTTGTAGTCGTGGTGTCAGGGAATACAAATAATTCACTAGATCAACTCTACAACATCACCACAAGAAATTCTAGGCCGGTTAAAGTAGCCCAGAAAATCTGTTCTTGAACATTTCTGGGTTACCCAGAAAACCCAAAAATGTTCTTGAGCAGTTGGTCAACCCACGTTTGACCATCACCAAAATCGATTCTGCTAACTAACTGGGTAATCTAGAGGCTTAGATATATAGTCCATATGTCATACTACAACCTCAATACAACAATGTGGCCTAACTATCAAACACATGCGAGATCATACGCTTAGAATATGCTTGTCAGAGTTTTTGGGAATTTTTGGGCTGCCCAGAAAGCAGTTTCCGTGAACGGTCAACCCACTTTGACCAATCATAACTTGAGTTCAAGACACGATCAAACCATGTTTCAAGTTGCAGAATAAAGACCACATAACATACTACAAGTTCAATCATTTAAAACACTAAAACCATTAACAAACACCGATCTATGAAGTCTGACATTTGCTTGTCAGACGACCTTTAATTTTTTTTTCAAAATTTTAAAATCATCAATTTCGAGCACTTTGATGTTATGGATATGGGATATAACAACCCAGATCACTAAAAGACACCTTATAACACACTTCTAAACAACAACTAACACCAAATCACAAGATTTATAGAATTTAGGGTTTATACCTTTTCTAAGCTTTGATATTAAAATTTGACTTTTGATTCATGTTCTTGGAGAGCTAAGAACTGATTGGCTTATCCTTACACTCCCTTTCACTCTTCATTTCGAAAAGTTAGAGAGAGAGAGAGTGGTCTTGGAGGATATGAAAAGTAAAGTAAGTCCTTTTCTTACTTTTAATCTTTTATTTAAGATTCAATAAACTAAGAAGTTGCTAGGTGGCATGCATTGGCTGAGATTGCTGAGATTTGCACATGGGAAAATTTAGTTGGTCACCAACTCTAATATATGGCAAGATTCACACACTAACCAAATAAAGAATACAAAAAGGGCATTTAAGTCTTTTTTATTTTTATTTTAATGGGGTTTAAGGTTTAACCCTCAAGGTTTAGGGTTAGTGTGAGACCCCAACTTTTTGAATAAAGATGAATTTTCTATAATTATCATTTTTGAATATTATGGAATGAATTTGATATAATGTTATAATTGTGGGTTATATTTATAAATTTTACAAAGTACGCAAGTTGTTATATAATATTCGATTGGTCGGGGAATATTCGTTTTAACAGGGAATATTCGGACAACGGCACAATCATTGGTGGATCCCACAACGGAATTATTGTCGAATTGAGAAAACGACAAAAAAAGTTTATGAAAATAACGGCGGAAGTTTTACCGTTAACTGTTGAAACACCCGGTGTTAAAAGTACAGTAATATGCATAGTTGCACAGTAGCACACGGTATTGATTATTGATGCTTACGTGAGAAGTCACTCATTTTTGTTTAATTATTACTACAGTAATTGCTGCATAATATCTCACGTTATTTGATTCAATTATTGTCAATATTTTATAATTTATTAAATCAATAATTGAGACGACAAAGTTATTAATATTATTATTTGCAATATTAACGATATCTAGAAGTTCTGTCAAGGAGAGGTTTGGTCACCTAATTGCGCGCCAATAGGGAGAAATCCTTATTGGAAAGCCCCCTCTTTCCTGGGAATGACCTGGTCGATTAATATTGTGAATTATAATAATGATGATAAATGTTGTTAAAAATATTGAGGTGATTTTATGAAGTATTTGTGGAAATTGGCGTATTATCTGGACCTCCATCTACTCATTTTTTCAAATTAGTGTGTGTTGTGAGTATGATAATATATATATATATATATATATATATATATATATATATATATATATATATATTATATGATGATTGAAGTTGGTGGGGTGGGGTGGGGTGGGGTGGGGTCGGGTGGGGTCGGGTGGGGTGGGGGGGGGGAGAGATCACAAAATGGAGTACTATATGTGTAATGTTGAAAATGGGCAGGAAGGGAGTACGATTATTATTATTATTATATATTTATACATGTGCCTTAAAGGATGGTGGGAGTACTATATGTTTTATAGTTGAAATTTTGGCTGAGATTGTAATCACGGGGCTAGCAACCCGTGAGTTATCAGGCGTTATATATATATATATATATATATATATATATATATATATATATATATATAATATATATATTATATTTTATTTAAAAGATTTTGTTTTATTAGAATATTTTTTAAATCAATCTGGACCGTCCGTTTAAAAGTAAATCAATCTGGACCGTTCATGGATTAGTTACTATACAGTCCATTCTTCTATAAATAGAAGCTCATTTCTTCATAATTTCTTACGAATTCACTGAAGCTTTAGACAGAGAAATCATAGAGAAACTATAAAAAAGTATTCTGATACTTCCCTACTCTTATATCCAGTTTCTTTTACGGTAAGGGATATTATTTGTTGTACTCGTAAGGGGTATTATTTCTTTTGTATTCATGAAGAGAACTTCTGTTATTCCATTCTTTATTATTCTACTGGAATAACTAGTATACGCGAACTACCCTATACTTGGTGACATTCTTCTATTATTCCGTCTTTATTATTATTCTGTTGGAATATCCTGTCTGTGCGTTTTACGCCGGACCTGGATCCGTCTTTATTATTATTCTGTTGGAATATCCTGTCTGTGCGTTTAACATCGGATCTGGTTCCGTTACTTATTATTCTGTTGGAATAACCTGTCTATGCGAAGTATCGCATGCATGGTGATTTCTTTTGTTATTCTATTCGTTATTATACTCAGTTGGTTAATGTTTTGACTTCTATACTCTATGAAATTAGTGGAATATCCTTGATATTTGCGCTTCATCCAGTATCTTTTCATGGAAATATTCTTCTGAGCATTCTTGAATTTTACTCTACAAAGCAGTATCATGTTGACAATTTGGACGTTATTAGTTCCTAGATAAATTAATTCTTGAACTTGTTTAATTGAATTCTTATATCATTGTCATCATTCTCATGTTTATATTATGTTGAAAGTCATCTGTGGTCTGTAGTGCATAGATGGACTTGGTATGATTATGACCGGGGATTATTCGGTATAATCATGACTGTAATGTTACAAATGATGTGGTAAAAGTTCTCATTGGCTCGTAGTGCATTGATGGACAGTTGTTGGCATGATCATGACCATTAATGAATACATGAATGTCCTTGCCCCATAGTGCATGGATAATTTGTGGTCGTGATACTAAAGAATATGGCAACCCCGAATCCGGGCCCCGAATCGCCGCGGACTCGGTAAGCTATTTCTATAACTATTTGCGGAAGATATAAACATAAATTGTTTATACAATACATTACACATTATTCCCCAAGGTCGAGTAACCTTAACTTAATACACATTTCATAACTATCTAAAATACAACACATTTATCAAATACGCTATTACAAACTAGCCGCACTTTATATCCCAAGCTGAACTTGGCATTATCTTTTCCTGTATCCGAACGCATTCGCCTTATCTGTAATGTTTTATCATGATATAGCAAGGGTGAGCATGAAAGTTGCCCAGCAAGTTTAAATACATCAATATAACGATATATCATGATTGAAGAGTATGAATAATAAGCTGGCTATAATTCATCAATATAGTTGAGAATTATCACGAACAAACTTTTGACTGAACAAGTTTTAAACATGAACAAACATTTCTGAACCAACTGGTAATGAAGGTGATCACCCCTTCATACCTGACTTATACATGCAAGATGTACAGAGTACATTTTTCGTGGCAATCAGCAATGATTAACCATAAGCTTGAAGAAACTACTCTTACTAGAGTTAAGTAGAAGAAACTTGCCTGAACTGTTGATTACCGCAACGCAATTTAATAAAGCTTTACCTCGAAGACCTAATATTAGTAATATAGATCTCCAATATTAGAATAATATCATCATAGTATAATACTGTTATATTTATACACACAGAATAACCTAAACACATAGCACATAACCCTATCAGTCTTTACAACACATAAGACTTAGTATCAGGTCAAACTATTTAAGTCTGAGTTGAAACCGACACAATTCTATCATCCCGACGGTCTAGTCGGACGAATATCGAGTTTAAGTTCAATTAAACTCTGACTATCCACTTAACCATTATCACAGATAATTTCTTATCAGACAAAATATTTTTCCTAGGCTCGTAATAATTTTCGGATAATTATTACCATTTATCAACATTTTTCAATCCTTAAAACCGTATTTAAATAAATTAAATACCACATAATTCCTTAATCATTAATATTCATTTAATATAAAATATTAATGAAAATCGTAACATAATATTATAATATAATTATAATATATAAAAGTATTTTTAATACCTTAAAATCATATTTATATGATTTTTAAACCATTAATTTCATTATCCGATAATTAATATTAATATTAAAATATTAATATTTTCATGACTAATATCAAAAGTTATATTTTATAACTTAAAATATTTTTATAACACTTAAATCATTTTTATATAATTTATAAAGCATTAATTCTAATTTTCCATAATTTATTTAATATATTTATTAAATAAACTAATTATCATTAATATTGATTAATTAATGAAATTCATCACAAAATATCAAAAGTTATCAAAAATAACTTAAAATATTTTCTTTTATCATAAAAATAATTTTTCATGAAATAAAACTATTTTTAAATCATTTATTTAATATTATAATTAAATAAATAAATACCATTTATATTCCAAAAATATTAAATATTTTCGAAATATACTTAAAATAATTAAAAACTATTTTTCAAACTTTAAAATAATTTTTCAGAATTTATTTTGCATTTTTAATAATTAAAAACCATTTTTTTTCTAATTTTTAATTAATTTCCAGAAAATAATAATAAAACTGTCGCTAAAGGGTTTTAGCGACACTTTCTGTCGCTATAGGTGTTCTTGAGTGTTCTTGAGCTTCATAGTCAGAGTTCGGGTGGGTAGGTTTGACCGGCTTTTAATCTATGATCTATTTGTTTTCGAGGCTACTGGATGGTTTAGAACTATAGTATAAATGTAATACTATCATTATCTATAAATTTCATGGCAATCCAACAAATGAACATCAAGATCTGGGCACCTGAAAATCATGTCAGGTCTGTTCTTCATTTTCTGGGTTACCCAGAAATGAAGAACAGCCAAGGTACCTACTTTCAAGCCTTTGATCTTAGTATTCTGGGCTCGTTTGGTGAGATATAAAAGTTCACAATTGTAGTATTGATGTCAGAGTACAACTTTATAACATCATAACAACATAACAACATTATCTACCAAAGATCTGGTCCGGTCAAACTACCTGACATGAAATGTTCTTCAACGAATCTGGGTTTTCCAGAATTTGTCCAAGGCAGTTGGTCAACGCATATTTGACCGCAATTTTCTTCCATTCTAGTTATGATATAATTGATATGATGACTTTATTATGTCGAATACATGTCAAGATACAAACGACAAATGGGCCAAAACAGTAACATGAAGCAAGATCTGGGACGTTAAAAATATTGTCAGACCACTGGAAAATATTCTGGGTTGCCCAGATTCGACTTTTCGTGAACGGTCAACGGGTTTTGACCGTTCATACCTAAATATCTAGACATGCTATGACCCTTTTGCCAGTTTCAGATCAGAGTCCTCATGTCATAGAAGAGATCCAAAACATAAAACACCCAAAACAAATTATCATAGACAGATCTAGGAGACCTGACATTTGCTTGTCAGTCAACATTTTTCCAGATTTCCAGATTTGAGAAACCTTTAAATTCGTACTTCTAGATGTTATAGATCCTTGATCTAACAACCCAGATCACTTATAGACACCTTATTCATAACTTTAAACAATCAACAACAACAATTAACATGAGATCATAGGATTTCTAGGATTTAGGGTTTATACCTCTTATGCTTGATCTTTTGATTTCTGATCTCTGATCTTGTTCTTGATTTTCTAGGGTCTGATCATAACTCAACTTTTCACTCTCTCTCACTCTAAATTTCGAGAATGAGGAGAGAGAAGGGTCTTGGTTGATATGAAAAGTAAAGTAAGACTTTTCTTTCTTTTTAATCTCTTATATCTACTAATTCCATGCATGTGGCTGAGTTGCTAGCTAGATAGACTGATTTGCTGGAATTTTTAGTCAAAAAGGCTAGCATTAGTAGGTCACCAAATCAAGATTTGGTAAGATTTACACTCAACATTTTATAAAATGTGACAAAAGGGCATATTTGTCATTTTCTAAATAATTTTAATTCTAGAATTGGTATTTGATGAAACCCTTAGGGTTTAGGGTTTGGGCATTTTAGGATTTAGGTTTTAACCCTTAACTTTGCAAATTTAATTTCTGCATTTCTGAATTTCGGTTTTCAAAATAGAAAATTAACATTTCAAAATTATAATTAGGATTTACTAATTATATTAAAATTCCTTAATCATACTTAAATCTTGTTAATTAGGATTAATGATTCCTAATTAAAATTGCTAATTACGCAATTAGGGTCAAAATCACAGATTAGGGTTTATAACCCACTAATTAGGGTTTCTAATAAAAAATAAATTTTCTAATTTTAGAAATTAAATCTCGTTATTAGATTAGAGTTTTCTAGTTACTCATAAATTGAAATAATTAGGATTAGGGTTTCCTAATTAACATTGCTAATTTTAGCAATTAAATTCACAATTGAGCATTAGGGTTTCTGACGGAACAATTTGGGTTCCAAAAATTGGAAATTAGAGTTTGCTAATTAATTAACCTTTACCCTAATTTGTACTTAATTAATAGCACTAAAGCATTAAAATTCTCCGTTATATTCCCAGATTAGGCTTTCATTTTATCAGAATCTGAAATTAGGGTTTTCAGATCTGGTATTAGGGTTTTCAAATAACCAATTAAGATTTTAGATAATTCATTAGGATTTTTCCTAATTAATTAAAATTATTGGCGTTTAACCTTGTACATACATTGCATTCCCAATCTAGGGTTTTCAATATCCGAATTAGGGTTTCGGATTCCTGGAACTGAAACTAGGGTTTCCAAAACCGATTTCTAGGGTTTCTTATTAGACATTAGGGTTTTCTAACTGAACGTTGTTGTTCTTAATATACGATTAGGGTTTGACACATATATAATTTATCTGGTCAACCCTTGACCCTCAACCACATTCTGAACACATACATAACCATATTCACATAATTTAATCACATAAATCCTTAAACCTGAATAATTCACCTATATCCT
Organism: Panax japonicus; assembly: GCA_020205505.1. NCBI lineage: Eukaryota > Viridiplantae > Streptophyta > Magnoliopsida > Apiales > Araliaceae > Panax > Panax japonicus. The sequence continues at coordinate 56,508,583 of CM035096.1, forward strand.
TCACAAAATTTTGAAATCATAAAAATTTCACCCTAAAAATATCAAACGCATATACTTATTTTCTGTCTAGGTCTAATATTTGACCTTAAATCAATCATTTAAGATTTTAATAATTTGTCAAAATTCTCGGGTTGTCACATAAGGAATGACGGAAAACCGGAACTTATAATAACAAATCTAATACGGGATTAGATTGAGAAGTAGGGTAAGATTCTTTAGGAACTATGTATGTTCATTCATGACCTAATGTGGTATGTTATGTGATTATGTATTGTAGAGATTGTAAAGACTCAAAGGAAACGTAATTATACTGTAGCAGACGTTGAAGGCAAGTTTTTCTTAAATGCTTGTCTAACCTTCGTGTTAGACAGGTTTTCAAATTATTCAAATTATGAGATGCATGTATGGTTTCAAAGAAAGAGTTAATGACAGTGTTAGCTCGGCTAGACTAATCATGATAGATTGATTGAACTGTTTACAAGTCTTTCAATATAGAATTGCTAACGCTATCCTACGCCAACTATTTGGTACGGATTCAAGGCAAGCCTGAATATGAATAAAAAATGTATTTTCATCGAGTATTCGATGGGCACGTGAGGTTGCCACAACTTAAACGTACACACGTTTAATGGATGTAGTGTTGATCAACATAGGGTACTATAGGCTGATCACCTAGATGTACTCGTAAGCTATGCCGGACTTACGGACTTAGTGTCGGGTTTTCCTTTTCAAAGAAACTATAAGATGTTCACGTCTTGAACCATAATTGATGAATTAAGGAATATTATTATTGTAAAATGTTTTGAAGGAAAAAGGAAAGCTATTTTGAAGTATTGATAGCACTCCGTAACTATCATCCAGTTATTGAAGACATACGATTCCTATGTTTCAAGCATGCTTTTAAAAATGAAATTGTTGTACTTGCTGAGCGTGTTATGCTCACACTTGCTTGAACCATATGATTGCAACTTAAACGATATGACCAAAGGATTCGACAAGGATAAAGTGAAGGCGAAAACGAACTTGTAGCGTACCTATGTAATAGTATAGGTTTATAATGATAATATTTGATATTATGACAAGAACAAATGTAACAGTTATAAAGAACCTGGGGAATGGTAGTATTTTTTTGGAATATATAAAAGACAAATTCGTTCCTTTGAGGCTTTTTCAATTGAATGTTTGTGTGAACTGTAGCACCGTGGAGCACCCTCTGTCGGGTTGAAAGAGACCCAAATTTGGGGGAGTCACAGGTTGGTATCAAAGAATTAGGTTATAAAACTTAAGGGGGATAAGAACCTTAGGCTCATAACCTCGTTAAGGAAGAGAAGTCCGAAGGAAGTAAACTCGAGCTTTACTTGAGTTGAATGAGTCAATAAGGTATTGAGGAAACTCAGTATCAAAAGATTTAAAAGATGGAAAGTAACCCTAAATAAATTAAATGTGATTTGTGCTTATACGATTCTGTGTTATGTACTAATCAACATATGTGTTATTGTAGGATGTCGATCGATAGCTTGATGTATAGAGATATACATGCGTTGAGCGAAGAGCTTGTGAACCAAGTAGAGCCTGTACCTATGCCGGTGGCGGAGGTACCAATAGTTATTTTAGAGGAGTCGGAGGCGGAGGAGTTCTTTTCTGAGGAAGACTACTCCAAGGGAGAGATGAATATAATGTCATGCCTTAGTATAATGAATGAGATGGAGGCAAAAAGAGAGGTAACATCGATTTCTATGGTGGTACCTACATTGGAGTCATCACCTCCAGATGCAATGGAAGCATTGTATCTGGCAGCGCTTGTCAAGAATGTGCAACTGGGTACAGTTGTGCAGGATCAGAGTGAAGAGATTAGTTATCTCCATGAAGCTAAGATGTCTGCAGAAGCAGATTTTGAGTTAGAGCACGATAAGCAGGTGCTTATGGCAGAGCAGGCTAGGATTTTTAAGGCATAGGCTGATGAGCTTCGTAGAGAACTGGGGGAGAAGGACCGGAAGATAGCACAGATGTCTTACATCCTATGAGAGTGCACATAATGATTTTAAGCTGAAGGTTGCTTGTTATTCCATGGAGTTAGGACAAACCCGTCATATGATTAGTCGGGATACTGTAGCAATGATTGCAAATGAGAAACACGAGGATGCTGTTATGCATTATTAGAACGTTAGAGTTATAAATATGTGTGTAGTGATTTGAAGCCCTCTTTTGTATAAAAGGGTAGTCTTTTTGTAATTCCAAACTTTTGTAAAGTTCAATTGCGGGATAAAAATGTAATAGCTTTTGGCTATGGATGTAAATTGTAAATAGTATCAAACTATGAAGAAGCATATGAATATAATGAAAATTTTCATTGAAATAATTTGTTATGATGCGATTTGGTATGTGGCGATTAATAACGAAGTAAGTAAATAGATAATAATGAAAATTTATTTAATCTAAAAATGTCGCCAGGGAGAAGATAACGTAATCAGGAAGCGGAATCACATAATGATAATTAATGGGGTCAAAACAACCCTATGCAAGAGTTCGTTAATTTATTAATGGCTGTATTAACCCAAACTGGGGGTAGAGTACCCGTAAAACCTAAGGTAGCTAGAATGATTACCTTTAAAGAGCTTAAAAGCATAGGTCCGCCGGAGTTCAAAGGAATGATGGACCCAATCGAGGCCCATACCGGGGTAAAAGAAATAGAGAAGGTGTTTGTTATTATAAGTGTATGTGAGATGCAAAAGTTTTCTTTTGTGACTTACACGAGGAAGAGTGAAGCCAACTTTTGGTAGAAGGCTCACCAGGGTGGGGTTAGAACAGATGCAGTAACGTGGAAACAATTTAAGAAGGTTTTCTTTGAGAATTATTTCCTTACAAATATGTGAAGGAGGATAGAGATTGAATTCTTAGAACTTAAGCAAGGGGATATGATATTTCCCCAGTACGCGACCAAATTCAAATGAATTGGCAATGTTTGTTTCACATCAAGTGGACAAGGAGGAGGTGAAGGCTCGTAGATTGGAGCAGAGCCTGAGACCCTAGCTCTATAGTGGGATTTTGGTGATCTAGAGTATTTCCTATGGGATCATTCTGGAGAAGGTGATTATAGCATAAGATGGTAGTGAATTACAGACTCAATACCACAAAGAGGTAAAGAATGAGAGCAAGAGAGAGGGACGAACCAAGGCAGAGAATGCCATTGGCAGTATGCCCAAGACGAATTTTTTTAACTCCGGGGATACTGGAGTGGGACAAGGGGATCCTAAGTGTAGGATTAAGGTGTGTAAGACAGGTGGAAAGACTCATCTAGGAGTCTGTCTGGAAGGGATTATAAATACCTTTAAAACATTAAGGTAGAGAAAGAGGAAATAACTTTCATTAAATTATATTCATGAAAATTATTTCCTGGATAATCGAAGTAAGTAGGTATCAGTAGATAAGTACTGTTCATGTTGAGAGAATTTGAGGAAATTCTCGGTATGAATGGGTTGATTAACCATAGAGCTATAACAAATAGTTATAAGAAAAGTGTGAACCTTTAGTTTTCTCAGAAAAATCTAAGGTAGAAATTTACGGTATTAAAATACCGCGACATTATTATTGTCGAACCATGACACAAGTTAGGTTGGTGTTAAGGAAGAGGATGAGTTGTTACGGTTGCATATCGACTATCATAATAGGAGTAAGATAGCGGTTAAGGATATATACCCATGGCCCATGATCGATGATCTATTTGGTCAGTTGAGAGGGGCAAATAATTTTTTATAAAGATAGATGTATGTATGGGGTATAGTCAGTTGGAAGTAAGGAAGAAGGAGGAGGTACCTAAGATGACGTTAAGAATTCGTTATGGTTATGACAAGTTTCTAGTTATGTCATTTAGGTTGACTAATGTGCGAAAGTAGGTTTTTCCGTAAGGGGCGCCAATTAGGTCGGTGGCCAATTTGATAGATATTCTTGTGAGGTGCTATGGTTGAAGGTACCATTAGCGTCACAAGATTATTAAAGACAGTTAAGTAAGATACCTGTATTATCTTTATCAGATGATACGGTGAATTTTTTAGTGTATCTCGATGTTCGCATAGATGACATGATTGCGTGCTCTTATAGCATGGCAATGTCATTGTGTATGCATCACGCCAGTTAGAGGATTATGAGGAGGTCTATCCTACTTATGATCTAGAATTGGCAGTTGTAGCTTTGAAGTAATAGTCTGAAGATAGTACTTATACGGGGAGAAATGTGAGATATACACGGACTGTAAGAGTCTGAAATATATCTTCACATAGGAAAAGTTGAATATGGAGTAGGGGGAGGACTATGATATCTTATATAATTTAAGGAAGGTAGACGTAGAAACCGACGCGTTAAGTATTAAGGGTAAGGAAAAGCCATCGATGTTAGCAATTCAGAAGGAGTTAATAACGGAAATGTTAAGATCGGAGTTAGGAGTTAAATTACGGAATGAAGGAGTAGAATTGTTATTTAAAACATAGACCCAATACACGTTAATGAAACGAGTTAATGAAGTACAACTAGGTAAAGAGGAATGTAAGTAAATGAAGAAGATGAGGCAGGATAAGTAGAAGACTAAGTATAGTTTTTTTTGATGGAGGAATTTGAGTTCCAAATAAGTTTAACGTTAAAAGAAGAGCTAATAAAAGGAAGATATCGTAATGTGTTATTAAGTGTTTAACATCCAACTCAAATTGTTAACAGGAAGTGATAAGTCATGTGTGAGAAGATAATACCTTCAATGAAGGTGAAATAGAAGAACCCCAATGTCGAAGAAGCATTGTGGGAACTCGAGATTAAAATAAAGGAAAAATATCCTCTGTGGTGTAAGTATTATTAGCGAGATTCTGGGGACAGAATCCTTATAAGGAGGGAAGAGTGTAACGCCCCGAGAAAATTAGATTTTTGAGAATTAAATTTTTATTTTTATTAAATGAATTTAATCAATTATTTATGGAGCAAGCTAATCGAACGTCGTTCTCTGGCCTAGAAATGTCAGAACATCATATGATTTTGGCTACGTGGTAGAATTAAAGTGTTTGAATTTCCAAGACGAAAATAAAAGCTTTCCGAGAAATTTTCTAAAAAACACTATTCATGCATTTCTGCTCGGGAATTATTTTTGAACTTCCGAGAAATAAATAACGATAGAATATTGATGTGAGATGGAATATCCAATAATATTTCAGTTATGGAAAATGTAATATTTCGCCTGTGGACTTCAAACCTAACGTTTAGGAAATGTGACTTTCGAGAAGGAAATGTAATGTGATTAATGAATTAAGCGATGATTGTATAATACGTAGGTATTGTACGAGGTAGAGAATACGAGTATGATACGAGGTATTATATGAGTACGTATGAATGATGGCATATCGTATATGTTGAATAAATATACGAGGGGAATACGAGATGAATACGTGATTATACGTTATAAGGCTTTAAGCTCAATGTATTGAATTTGTAGAATTGGTAGAATTTGTTAAGTATTATGTGAGCCCAAGTATTGAATGGTTAAGTCCAATGTGAATTTATTAATGTAAGCCCAATGTTTGTTTAATTACAAGCCCAATGTAAAATTATGCTAGAAGCCCAAATGATTAAGTAAGTTAATTAAGCTAAGGCCCAAAGTATATATCCAATGGGTTAAGAGTTGGTTTAAACCCATGAGGCAAACCATGGATGATCCAAATTGGGGAGCAAGTATACTTAATGATTAAGTAAGTGTGGTGACCAAGTGTTGTGATTAGCAAGAGACTTAAGGGCTAAGTAATGGATAACTTATGTGGTGAGCAAGTAAATGTGGGGAGCAAGTTTACTTGGTTGCTAAGCTTGGAATAGTAAGGAGGTGGAGTGGCTTAATGACCCTTATGCCCTAACCTAGGATGTCCTATAAATAGAGAGCTTAAGCATTCATTTGATGGTTGTTAGTTTTTCATCCAACCTAAGAGGAGAGCTTATTTGGTAGAGAGAATAAACATATATAAGTTATACTTCATTTTGTGAGATTTTCATCCAATAACTTATAGCTTATTGGTTAGAGAGAAAAAGTTACAAAAGCTAGAGAGTTAGTCTTTGAGATTCAAGAAGCAAGAAAGAAGAACAAAGATTTACCAAGTGTTATTCAATAGTAAGTGATCTTAAACCATGTTTCTTTCTCTCTTCTATTGATAGAGAAGGGGCATTGGTAGAACTAGCATGCTAAGGAAGGGTAAGAATGAATGGTTAATGGACTTAAGCCGTAATAAGTCATGAATAAGTCATTTCTACTTATATAAGTTATGAACTTATGAAGATCTTGTAAGAACTTGTCATGAGATAATGGTGATGAAGTTAGTAGGAACTTAATAAGAAATTGTAAGAACTTGTAACATGTTTACATTAATGGCACAAGTATGATAAAAAGAGGTAAGAATAATGATTAATGGACTTAAATCATTAATAAGTCATAAGCAATAAAATTAAGTATGTTATACTTTAATAAGTAAATAAGTTCATGAAGAACATGTAATGATTTAACATGAAAATAAGATGTTGTAATATGTATGTCAAGATATTAGTAGGATGGATTGAATCCACGTGAAATGGTTTAAAAATCTCAAGTAACAAAGTTTTGCCGGAATTCACACGATTAGACGACGATCGTCGAATTCGTGAAATTCTCAGAATGGAAGTCGAATTTTTATATTGAGCTTGGAAACATTGGTTTTCAATAGAGACAAGACGTATTTGTCATTATAGAGTTGCGGACTCAAAAATGGCCGGATTCCGACTTAGGACGAAGAAAGGAGCGTTGAACGTTCACGAACGTTTATCGTTTTCGTTAAAAAGGGACTAATAGGTGAAATTTTAGCAATCGAAGTCGAAAAGATAAAATTCTTGCATGAACATGTAGAGTACGTAATTTGTGAACCATAGACTTTTGAACGAGCTAATTCGGACTTATAATGAAGAAATTATGCGTCCGGGAAGTTCATACAATTTCAAAACTAAAATTATTTTTTGGTGCACAGAGTTGGCGCCGCGGCGCCAACCCTAGGAAAAATGACCCGCGCCGCGGTGCGAAACAGTAACTGAGCACACTGCAAGAGTTCGCCGCGACCAGTAACACAGAGACTCGCGCCGCGGCACTGAGTCCGGATTTTGAGCAATAAGTGGTGACGCCGCAGCGCGGCATCAAGTTCAATAGTCGGCGCTGCAGCGCCAGCCTTAAAACTTAGACAATTAATAATGGTTACAAGTGGAACATGAAGGGAAATTGTTTAGTAACGAACAAAGGGACTTAATAAAATATTATTAAGTCATAATTAAAACTCAAGTATGATTACTTAGGGTTAAAGAAAGTCAATTGAAGATGAACGTGAACGATATGCAATAAGTATACTTAACCAATGACGATCGAGTTTTGGATGATAACGTAAGGACGTTAGTAAGCCGTGAGGAAGGATAATTAACTTAAACCGAGTTGTACTAATGAAGTAACTTCACTTAAGTTATGGAAGAGACAGAAGTCGGTAAGAATGATTTAAAGAATGACGGAAATCCGGAACGGATAATATCAAATCTAATACGGGATTAGATTGAGAAGTAGGGTAAGATTATTTAGGAACTATGTATGTTCATTCATAACCTAATGTGGTATGTTATGTGATTATGTATTGTAGAGATTGTAAAGACTCAAAGGAAACATAATTATACTGTAGCAGACGCTGAAGGCAAGTTTTTCTTAAATGCTTGTCTAACCTTCGTGTTAGCCAGGTTTTCAAATGATTCAAATTATGAGATGCATGTATGGTTTCAAAGAAAGAGTTGATGCCAGTTTTAGCTCGGCTAGACTAATCGTGATAGATTAATTGAACTGTTTACAAGTCTTTCAATATAGAATTGCTAACGCTATCATACGCCAACTATTTGGTACAGATTAAAGGTAAGCCTGAATACGAATAAACAAATGTATTTTCATCGAGTATTCGATGGGCACGTGAGGTTGCCACAACTTAAACGTACACACAGTTTAATGGATGTAGTGTTGATCAACATAGGGTACTATAGGCTGATCACCTAGATGTACTCGTAAGTTGTGCTAGACTTACAGACTTAGTGCCGGGTTGTCCTTTTCAAAGAAACTATAAGACATTCACGTCTTGAACCATAATTGATAAATTGAGGAATATAATTATTGTAAAATGTTTTGAAGGAAAAAGGAAAGCTATATTGAAGTATTGATAGTACTCCGTAACTATCATCCAGTTATTGAAGATATAAAATTCCTATGTTTCAAGCATGCTTTTAAAAATGAAATTGGTGTACTTGCTGAGCGTGTTATGCTCACACTTGCTTGAACCATATGATTGCAGCTTAGACGATATGACCAAAGGATTCGACAAGGATAAAGTGAAGGCTAAAGCGAACTTGTAGCGTACCTATGTAATAGTATAGGTTTGTAATGATAATATTTGATATTATGACAATAACAAATGTAACGGTTATAAAGAACCTGGGGAATGGTAGTATTGTTTTGGAATATATAAAAGACAGATTCGTTCCTTTGAGGCTTTTTCAATTGAATTTTTGTGTGAACTGTAGCACCGTGGAGCACCATCTGTCGGATTGAAAGAGACCCGGATTTGGGGGCGTCACAGGAGCGCGATAAGGAGCCAACGCAACCAAAAGAGAGCAGCCAACAAAATGATAAAACCAGTGAGAGCAGTCATCGAAGCGGTGACAACAAGCGTGAAGGGAATCAACAGGCCAGAAATGGTAACCACTTCGGTGGTAATCAGGACCAAAATAATAAGAATGGACATTTCAAGAAGAGGAGATTCAACATTGATGGAAAGACGTCAGCACCAGCACCCGTTGTTAAGGAAGGAGAACGACTACCTATCATATGTTTCAAATGCGGAGGGGAGGGACACATCAGTTCAAATTGTACGATGTCGTCCAAAACATGTTATAATTGTGGAAGAGAAGGTCACTTAGCCCGATTTTATCGTTCACCGAAGACAAGTTCAGCCAGGATGGAGGCACAAAAGGCCGTCCTAGAAAACTCAAAGCCGGTAGTGCAAGGGAGAGCATTTTTTGTGACCTCCTAGAAAGCAAGTAACCCGAATGAGGTCATCACGGGTAAGATTATCATAAACTCTAGCGAAGTCTATACTTTATTTGTTACCGGTTCTACCCATTCTTTTATTTCTCCTACTTGCGCTCAACGATTAAATTTGACTCCGGAGAAATTAGAATTTGACTTATCTGGGGAAACTCTATTGGGAAAAACTTTCATTACATCCACTGTTTATAGGTATTGTTTGGTTCAAATCGGTACCCTTATATTACCTGTCGATCTTATTTCATTGAAAATACTTGCATTTGACGTGATTCTAGGGATTGATTGGTTAATTACTCATCATGCAAAAATTGATTATTTTCGTAAGGTTGGTAGCTTTCATATTCCTAATCAACCTATTATGCGAATTCAAGCGACCAAACCATTAAAATCAATCACGGTCATCTCAAGCTATATAGCTATTCATTTATTGAAAAATGGATGTCAAGCTTTCTTAGCTCATGTCACCGTTCTAAACAAAAATACGTCAGTTTTGAATGATATTTCTATTGTTAATAAATTCCCTGACGTATTCCCTGAAGAATTTCCTAGCCTACACCCAGAGCGTGAAATTGAATTTTGTATCGACCTTGAACCCGGTACAAAACCCATTTCCAAAGCCCCATATCGAATGGCTCCTATTGAACTTCAGGAGTTAAAGACCCAACTGCAGGAATTGTTAGACATTGGCTTTAATCGTCCTAGCACTTCTCCTTGGGGTGCTCCTGTTCTATTCGTGAAGAAGAAGAAAGATGGGAGTATGCGACTTTGTATTGATTATCGGGAGTTGAATCCTGTCACCATCAAAAATAGGTAACCATTGCCACGTATTGATGACCTGTTTGACCAGTTGCAAGGAGCCAAATTATTTTCCAAGATTGATCTTCGTTCTGGATATCACCAATTGAAGATCAGAAACGATGACATTCCAAAGACGGCTTTCAGAACTCGGTACGAGCATTATGAATTCCTAGTCATGTCCTTTGGATTGACTAATGCTCCTGCTGCCTTCATGGATATGATGAACCGAGTATTCAATGAATATTTGGATCACTTTGTGGTCGTCTTTATTGATGACATCCTTATTTATTCCAAAAGCCGTGAAGATCATGAGCAACACTTAAGGCTGACACTCCAAAAGTTTCTTGAATACAAGCTTTATGCCAAGTAGAAGAAATGTGAATTTTGGCTTGAGGAATTAGCATTCCTTGGGCACGTAGTATCAAGTCATGGAATATCTGTTGACCCGGCAAAGATTGAATTCAAAGCTAGGAGCAAGCTAATCAGTGACTGAGGTACGTAGCTTTCTCGGCTTAGCTGGTTATTATCGGAGATTCGTGGAAGGATTTTCTCGAATAGCTACTCCATTAACTCAGCTGACTCGGAAAGATACAAAGTTTGGTTGGAGCGAAGAATGTGAGAAGAGTTTTCAAGAACTCAAGAGGAGACTCATTTCAGTACCTGTTCTGATAATACCATCTGGCTCGGAGGGATTTGTCATCTACAGTGATGCTTCAGGCAAAAGGGTTGGGATGTGTTCTCATTCAACATTGGAAAGTCATAGCCTTTGCCTTAAGACAACTTAAAGAATATTAGAGGAATTATCCTACTCATTATCTAGAGTTAGCAGCTGTTGTCTTCGCACTTAAGATTTGGAGGCATTACTTGTATGGGGAGAAAGTGGAGATCTTTACGGATCATAAAAGCCTCAAATATTTCTTCACTCAAAAGGAACTCAACATGCGACAACGACGTTGGCTTGAACTGTTGAAAGATTATGATCATACCATCCAATACCATCTTGGAAAAACGAACGTGGTAGCTGACGCATTGAGTAGAAGATCATATGCGGGTACAAGTGAAATATTGTCAATGCAAAGGCCCATTTTGTTTGACTTACAAAGGATGGAGATAGAATTAAAGACTCCAGGGACACATGTGATGATTGAAAATTTACGAGTAGAACCGACTTTAATCGATAAAGTTAAAGCTGCTCAAGCTACAGACCTGGAGCTTATACGTATGAGGAAGAAGGTGCAAGAAGGTGCTATTCCGGAAGCAAGAATCGATGAAGAATGAATACTTCGAGTCAAATCCAGACTTTGTGTTCCTAACGACCCTGATTTAAAGTATAAAATCATGATGGAGGCGCACAACACACCATTTGCAATCCATCTTGGGAGTACCAAAATGTATCATGATCTTCGTCATACATTTTGGTGGAGCAATATCAAGAGAGAGATAGCACTGTTTATCTCAAGGTGTCTAACTTGTCAACGAGTTAAAGCGGAGCATCAAGTACCAAAAGGTCCATTGCAACCACTTGAAATTCCAGAGTAGAAGTGGGAGCACATTACCATGGATTTCGGTACTGGTCTTCCCAAGGTTTCTCAAGGCATAGATGAAATTTGGGTCATTGTTGATAGATTGACCAAGTCTGCCCACTTCTTACCTATACGAGAAACTTATACACTTGAACGTCTTGCTAGTATATACATAAATGAGATTGTAAGACTGCATGGTATGCCAGTATCCATAGTTTCTGATCGAGACCTTCACGATTTTGGGTTAGTTTGCAGAAAGCTATGGGCACGGATTTACGATTTAGCTCTGCATATCATCCTTAGACGAACGGGCAGTCGGAGTGGACTATTAAACTCTTTAAGATTTATTAAGACTCTGTGTCCTTGACTTCAAGGGAAGTTGGGATAAGTGTGATAACCCGGGATTTCGAATAGTCAAAATTTTACGAATAATTTTTTTTATATATTAATATTGACTGTTAATATTGTACTGAGAATTTGTGAGACAAGTTTCGAGAATTAGTCAATATGTGTTCTAACTGAGAAAAATAGAGCAGAGTTGTGTTTAATAGCTTTAGAAACCCTAACCCTAATTTTCGGATAGGGATTCGATAGAAAATATAATTAAAATAATTGTATTAATAATTGCGTGTTTGTTCTGTGTGACCTTAATGATCAAAAATTAATTGGATAAGGTTTAATATTATTAAACCCTAATAAGGGATTAGAAACCCTAATCTCAGTTGTAGAAAACCCTAATATGCTGTTAGAAACCCTAAATGTATACCGGGAAACCCTAATTTAAAATATGAGATTTCCTAAACCCTAATTAGGCAACTCTAATTTTATTAGCATGTCTAAAGTGTTTGTTAAACTTAAATATGATTAGAAAACTCTAATTATATTTTTGTATGTTAAATTTCTGTTTTAGAAACCCTAATTTTATTTTAGGAATTTTATTTTCTAATTTGTAAACCCTAAATTCGAAATTTGTGAAATTAGAATTTTAAAACCTAAAGGGTTCAAATCCTAAACCCTAATCTAAACCCTAAACCCTAAGGGTTTGTACAAATTCCATGTTTACCATTTAATTTAAATTTTAAATGACAAAATTGCCCTTTATGGGATTTTTATTAGATTACTTGTAGAAATGGCTATCACTTTAGTAGGTTACCTAATATTTTGACTTTGCAACATAAAATCTCTGCTAAATCAGTCCAATTGACAGCAATCTCAGCCCATTCATTGCATCTAAGTAATATATATAGATTTAAGAGAGAGAAAGTCTCAAAATTTGGCTCACTTAGTATCTTGCTCTCACCAACTCTCTCTCTATCTAAAAGCTCCGAAAATCACTAGTAGATCAGTCACTAAAACAGCCCTAGATCAATCATAAACAGATAAGGAGAATCAAGATCAAGATTTAAGCTAGAAAGGTATAACCAAAATTTCAATTTTGATCTTGTATACTTTGAAAAATTTTGTGTTTATGTGTTTTGAATCTTGCTAATGGATGTTATATGAAGATCTATGATGATCTAACATGAATCCATAACATCAAAGTGCCTTAAAATAAATTTTTTTAAAAATTGTTCTTGAGCAGATTTGTGCTTTGACAGCCTAATGTCAGGCTGCTCAGATCTTGATCTGTAATTAGTATGTAATGTATTATTGTTTGGATCGGTAGCCTAACATGTAGTCTTGGATCTGGAAGTGTATTTACGGTGTTTCAATATCTAGATTTCATGTTATTAACGGTCAAAGACCGTTGACCGGCCATGACCGGGTCAAATCTGGGCAAGCCCAGAAATTGAATGTAGCGTCTAACAAGTTTTGTTAGGTCCGGATATGTCAGTATGTTTAGCTTTTGATGTTGTTAATTGGTAAATGTTGTAGCTTGTAGGATGGACTACCGATCTGGGTCAATAGAACTCTCTCTTATAACTGCTTAAGATTGATTATGAAAGATGGTCAAACTAGCCAACCCGATCTGATTTTTGCTTTTCTGGGAAAACCCAGAAAAATAAGAACATTATTTCTGACATACTTTGACCGTGTGTTTCCTGATGATTCTTTTGATGATAAGATGAGTTTCTGCTTTATTAATGTACCTTGAAACTAGCACTACAAGTTTGAGCCATTAAATCACATAAACTAAGATCAGGACATACATTAAATTGAGCTTCAATATGGCAACTCGAAATTGGTTGTGCCCAGAAAACCCAGAATATTTCTGACAGAAACTTTGGAGGCTTTGATCTCCTTGTTGTGATGTTGTTTAACCAAAGTGTTGGTTGGATATTATAGTGTGACATTAATACTACAATAACAAAGTTTTAGTTAACCCAGAAGCATTTTAATCAAAGAGTTATTCACAGTCAAACATGACCCCTTGAACACTGACAAAGTCAGTGTTCTTGAGCCAAAAACACCTAAGGCTACAGAATGAGTCGCTAAAGGCTTTTAGCGACGGTTTTAATTATTTTATTTTCTGAATATTCCGAAAATTATTTAAAAAAAGAAATAAATTCTAAAAATTACCAAAAATGGTTTTAAAAAATTATTTTAAATTATGAAAAATAATTTTTGACCAATTGGAATATTTTTCTTTAATATTTATAATTATTTAAATATTAATGATATTTAATTTATTTAATTAATGTATTAAATAAATTAGAGAAAAATGATTTAATATTATGAAAAATCATTATAAATAAGAATAATGTATTTAAAAATATTTTGAGTTATAAAATGTAACTTTTAATATTTTTGGAGAATTTCATTAACAATTTAATAATAATGATATTAGATTTATTTGATTATTAAATTAAATAAATAAGATAAAAATAATTTTAATGATTTAAAAATCATTTTAATTGAGAATAAAGTGTTAGAAAATATTTTAAATTATAAAATATAATTTTTAATATTTTTGGAGAATTTTCATTAATAAATTAATATTAATGATGTTTGATTTATTTAATTATTATATTAAATAAATGATTTAAAAATGATTTTATTGATTTAAAAATCATTTAAAAATGAGAAAAATGTTTTAAAAATATTTTAAGTTATAATTAATGATTTTTAATATTTGGATAATAATTTCATTAATATTTATATATTAACGGTGATGATTTAAAAATGATTTTAATTATTTTAAAAATCATTTAAGTAGAATATTGATGATTTAAAAATATTTTAAGTTATTGATGATAACTTTAATATTTTGGAATGTATGTTATTAATATTTTGATATTATTAAATATTAATAATGTAAGATTATTTGATAATTAAATCATTTAAAAATGATTCTGATATTTGAAAAATTATTATAAATTATAATAATTGTTTATAAATTATTAAAAGCTTCCGAAAAATATTATAAACGATAATTAACTTATCTTTATTAATATTGAAGCTTAAAGACCAAGTTTAATTGATAATCAATGTGTTAATTGTCGGGTAGGGTGACCAGAACACCGAGAATGGACCAAAGTCCAACCAGACTGAATTAGTTTGACTTGTTAAGTGTTTATATAGGTTATAAACACTGTTGTGGCTATGTGGTAATGTGTCTAGGAAAAGTTTGATTGTGAATTACAGTGTTGTGTGTTATGTGAATTATTATGCTAATTGTTAGACCGATATTATTGTTTATAAGTCTTTCAAAAGTATATAAGTATTTTGTGTAGCTGTAATCAGCGGAAGAGGCAAGTTCCCTAACTCAACCTTGAGTTATTTCATTCAATTATTATTGGTGGATAATTATTGCTAATTATACCACGTCTAGGGATTTATTGTTGAAATTAAATTATTAAATTAGAATATATATATATTCGTAGAATTACTGTTGTTGGATATTCATATCTGTAGAAGTTAAAATTGACAGTACAGATAATTCATGTTTATTGTCAAATTATAATGAGAAATGTCTTAGCTAATTATTCTGGCTAGACGGGCAATTGTTAGAACTTGATAGATTCGAGAAAATAAATTAAATTATTATTGACAGATCGATGCCAATTATTTCGGCTCGACCGAGAAGTAAATAAAATTTAAAATACCAGTATTTCGTTGTAAAATCAAAATCTTGATTCTAAGACTGAGAAGAACAACTTTTTATATAAAGGGAACATTTTGTTGGTCGTGAATTCGACCTTTGCGCGCGTTTTAAGTATTATGCATAATATAGGGTATAATAAGCTGATCACTTGTTATACTTGCAGAGGGGTATGATTTAATCATTATAGTTATCTGATACACCTGAGTATTTATCAAAGTAAATCTTTAATATCTACCCGAGAAAATAAGTTCAAGATCTTGTGTGATCGGTCAGTATAAATCTGGAAAACATTCCACTTTAATATTTTGTAGAATTGATTCTTGATTATTCATTAGAATATCATAGAAACTTTGAAAGAGTTGTACTCTTTCATTTTTGAATTATTGTGTTGTATAGAATATGAGAAGACTTGTTATTAAATAACGATTTGTTCAGCTATTTCAAAATTCCCCGAACTTTGGTTTCATTCTATCAAAATAGATAGTCTGTTGTTTTGAATCCTTATACTTTTATTATATGTATTAACTTGCGGGGAAAATTAGTTGCTCACCCTTGCTAAATAAAACCTTTCAGCTAGGGACGAAGTTGCAGGAGGTGCTGCGAAGGATAAAGGCAAAGGCATAGTTATTAATTAGTTATAATTAACGTATTTATTATGTTGTATTGTAAACCCTTTTTGTATATCTTAAGGGTATGTTTGTAAAGTTAAGGTTAAGAAAACCTGGGTGATGTATTATTAAACTCTGATAAAAACTTATGAAAGTTACTATCTATATATATATATTATGGGTAGTTAAATGTTATTTATATTGTGGATCGTGAACACCAATCTCGGGGGTCAGGTAACCCGGATTTGGGGGTGTCACAGGTTGGTATCAGAGCTGTAGTGACCAAGGTGTCATCAGCTGGTAGTAAAGCTATAGGTTATAAACCTTAAGTGGGGTGGGGGAAAACCCTAGGATTATGACCATAGCGAGATAGAGAATACTCATTTAGAGTACTAAGTGAGGGATCGTTGAAGTGTATCAATAGTAAGATAAGTAAATTCGTAGTGAGAGAAATTTGTACTGGTGAAGTACTAATCAAGTTGTTTAAAACTGATTGTAGGATGTCGGGAAAAGATGAAATGAGTACGGAGAAGTCAGCGGCTGTCGCACCAATGCTAGTAGCCAAGGTGCCAGCATAGAGCGAATCGGTTGAAGAAGTGGGGAAAGATGAACCAATGATTAATCTTGGGAGTGATCATGACGATTATCCTGAGATGTATCTAATGGTGATGAGGAGGCGGAGTCTGAAGAAGCTAAGATGGAACTAAAGAATAAGATCAAGGTTGGTGAACAAGATCAGTTATCTGTGGAAGTCCGGGAACTCCGGAGTAAGGTAATTCTTTTGGAGGAGTTGTGGAAGACAGAGCGGGCATTACGCGAAATGACTGAAGAACGGAACGAGCTGAAAGCGCAGGTGGAACAAATGAAGGCTGAAGGTGGTGGATCGACTGAAGGAACCGACAAGAAGGATAAGAAGAAAAGAAAGAGGAACAAGGACAGTGACAACTCTGGAAATTCGAACCCGAAGAAAAAGAAAGCCTGTAGCAAGTGTGGCAAAACTCACGTGGGGGAATGCATGATGTGGAAGAACATGTGCTTCAACTGTAAGCAGGAAGGACATATCTCTTTGCATTGTCCTAAGCCAAATTTGAGGAAGTGTTTTTCATGTGGGTAGACGGGTCACGGATTCAACAAGTGTCCCAGCAAGAAGAAGACTGATGAAGGAAGTGGACATTAGATAACTTAGATATAAGTTATAATATCTTTTGGTAGAAGTTTCTGATATTAAGATATGTAATATCAAGAACGATGTTTGAACCTATGTAAATATATGTTTGTATGAATGAAATCTTTATTTTCTATATGAATATAAGATTAAAATGAAATTGTGTGTTCTTAAAACTCATACTTATGGTATGTCCATGACTCATAATTATATGAAATGTCCTGAACCCCTCAGCGAATGGACGTCAAAGGTCTGACTAGGATAAGTTCATACACTCATATAGTTGTGGCAAGTTACTGAACTCCTAAGTGTGGTAAGTTTGATGAACTGTAAATAGTAATGTGAAATTGGAGAATGCCAACTTTTGTGTAAAGTTGGGGAATTGCAACTTTAGTAAAGTTGAGTGTGTTAATCCTAGTATTATTTTAAAGGGATAGTTATATGTGTTAAGTACTATAGGTACTATGTGCTATTTGAATAAATATGCGATTACTTGAGAATTATGTGTTGAATTCTTATTGTGTTAAGAATTTGTATAGAGAAAGAATATTAAAGAATTTTGTTGATATGCTAGCCCAAGCTATGGAAAATAGGGCTCCAGCCAGTGGAAGACCAAGGAATCAGCCAGCCGACAGATTGGCTAATTTTAAGGATTTTAAAGTAGTAGGACCGCCGAAATTTAAGGGGACTACGGATCCGATTAAAGCCCAAACTTGGGTGAAAGAGATGGAGAAAGCGTTCGTGATTGCGCGTGTGGCGGAAGAGCAAAAGACGGATTTTGCAACATATCTAATGAAGGGAGAAGCCAATTATTGGTGGGAAACCA
Source organism: Panax japonicus (assembly GCA_020205505.1). Lineage (NCBI taxonomy): Eukaryota > Viridiplantae > Streptophyta > Magnoliopsida > Apiales > Araliaceae > Panax > Panax japonicus. Next base: position 56,526,660 of record CM035096.1, read on the forward strand.
ATCAAGCGAGAGCGGGTACAGCGGTGGTGACGTGGACCAGATTTAAGGAATTGTTCTTTGAGAACTACTTCTCGCCGAGTATGCAAGCTCGGATGGAAGTTAAGTTCTTGGAACTTAAGCAGGAGAATATGTTTGTTTTAGAGTATGCTGCTAAATTCAACCAATTGGCACGATTTGCACCTCATCAGGTGGATACAGAAGCAAGAAAAGCAAGAAGGTTTGAGAACGTACTGAAACCGGGGATTTACAACAAATTAGATGTGCTTCAGATCAACACATTTGTGGCCCTATTGGAGAAATCATTAATTGCTGAAGGAAGAAGTGAGGCTGCATCTCGTTTTCATCAGGAGAAGAAGAAGAATACCAATGATGGTGGATGTAGTGGTGGCAGTAATCTAAACAAGAGGAAGTGGAGTGAGAATACCCAATCGGATAGTAAAACTGAAGGGAATAGGAAAGGAGGAGTGCCTTGTGCGAATTGTGGGAAGAATCATGTTGGTGTTTATTTAAAGAAGAAGGGAGTCTGCTATAATTATGGACAAGAGGGGCACATGTCACCCAATTATCCCAGCCCAAAAAAGATTCAAGGTTGCTGTGCGTGTGGATCGACTGATCATCTGGTAAGGAACTTTCCAAAGAATAATGCAGAAAAAGAAAGTGCCAACAAGGGACTTGGTGGTGGAACCTTGGCAATTCGAGGACCTGCACAGCCAGGAAGACCAACAGCCCGTACATTCAACATGACGGCGCTAGATGCGGTAGTTACTCAGGAGGTGGCAGCAGGTAACGATTTCGCTTAATATTTAAATTACACGATTGATATTGGATAAATATGGTTGTGAATTGTTTTCTTTTATAGATTCAAGTCATATGTTAGAATTTGAAACACAAATTAATATTGTGTTGATCAAAATGAATTGATGATACAACTTTAAAAAAAATTGTAAAGAATAAGAAAGCTGTGATTCCGAGGACAGAATCCTTTTAAGGAGGGGTGAATGTGATAATCCGGGATTTCGAATAATCAAAATTTTACGAATAATTTTTTTTTTATATATTAACATTGAGTGTTAATACTACACTGAGAATTTGTGAGACAAGTCTCGAGAATTAGTCAATATGAGTTCTAACTGAGAAAAATAGAGAAGAGTTGTGTTTAACAGCTTTAGAAACCCTAACCCTAATTTCCGGAAAGGGATTCGATAGAAAATATAATTAAAATAATTGTATTAACAATTGCGTGTTTGTTCTGTGTGACCTTAATGATAAAAAATTAATTGGATAAGGTTTAATATTATTAAACCCTAATAAGGGATTAGAAACCCTAATCTCAGTTGTAGAAAACCCTAATGTGCTTTTAGAAACCCTAAATGTACGTCGGGAAACCCTAATTTAAAATATGAGATTTCTTAAACCCTAATTAGGCAACTCCAATTTTATTAGCATGCCTAAAGTGTTTGTTAAACTTAAATATGATTAAAAAACTCTAATTATATTTTTGTATGTTAAATTTCTATTTTAGAAACTCTAATTTTATTTTAGGAATTTTATTTTCTAATTTATAAACCCTAAATTCGAAATTTGTGGGAATTAGAATTTTAAAAGCTAAAGGGTTCAAATCCTAAACCCTAACCCAAACTCTAAACCCTAAGGGTTTGTACAAATTCCTATGTTTACCATTTAGTTTAAATTGCAAATGACAAAATTGCCCTTTATGGGATTTTTATTAGATTACTTGTAGAAATGGCTATCACTTTAATAGGTTACCTAATATTTTGACTTTGCAACATAAAATCTCTGCTAAATCAGTACCAATTGACAGCAATCCCAGCCCATTCATTGCATCTAAGTATTATATATAGATTTAAGAGAGAGAAAGTCTCAAAATTTGGCTCACTTAGTCTCTTGCTCTCACCAACTCTCTCTCTATCTAAAAGCTCCAAAAATCACTATTAGATCAGTCACTAAAACAGCCCTAGATCAATCATAAACAGATAAGGAGAATCAAGATCAAGATTTAAGCTAGAAAGGTATAACCAAAATTTCAATTTTGATCTTGTATACTTTGAAAAATTTTGTGTTTATGTGTTTTGAAATCTTGCTAATGGATGTTATATGAAGATCTATGATTATCTATCATAAATCCATAGCATCAAAGTGCCTTAAAATAATTTTTTTTTAAAAATTGTTCTTGAGCAGATTTGGTCTCTGACAGCCTAATGTCAGGCTACTCAGATCTTGCTCTGTAATTAGTATGTAATGTATTATTGTTTGGATCGGTAGCCTGACATGTAGTCTTGGATCTGGAAGTGTATTTACAGTGTTTCAATATCTAGATTTCATGTTATTAACGGTCAAATACAGTTGACCGGCCATGACCGGGTCAAATCTGGGCAAGCCCAGAAATTGAATGTAGCGTCTGACAAGTTTTGTTAAGTCCGGATATGTCAGTATGTTTAGCTTTTGATGTTTTTAGCTGGTAAATGTTGTAGCTTGTAGGATGGACTACAGATCTGGGTCAATAGAACTCTTATAACTGCTTCAGATTGATTATGAAATATGGTCAAACTAGCCAACCCGATCTGATTTTTGCTTTTCTGGGAAAACCAAGAAAAATAAGAACATTATTTCTGACATACTTTGACCGTGTGTTTCCTGGTGATTCTGTTGATGATAAGATGAGTTTCTGCTTTATTAATGTACCTTGAAACTAGCGCTACAAGTTTGAGCCATTAAATTACATAAACTAAGATCATGACATACATTAAATTGAGCTTGAATATGGCAACTCGAAACTGGTTGTGCCCAGAAAACCCAGAATATTTCTGACAGAAACTTTGGAGGCTTTGATCTCCTTGTTGTGATGTTGTTTAACCAAAGTGTTGGTTGGATATTGTAGTGTGACATTAATACTACAATAACAAAGTTTTAGTTAACCCAGAAGCATTTTAATCAAAGAGTTATTCACGATCAAACATGACCCCTTGAACACTGACTTTGTCAGTGTTCTTGAGCCAAGAACACATAAGGCTACAGAATGTGTCGCTAAAGGCTTTTAGCGATGGTTTTAATTATTTTATTTTCTGAATATTCCGAAAATTATTTAAAAATAGAAATAAATTCTAAAAATTACCAAAAATGGTTTTAAAAAATTATTTTAAATTATGAAAAATAATTTTTGACCAATTGGAATATTTTTCTTTAATATTTACAATTATTTAAATATTAATGATATTTAATTAATGTATTAAATAAATTAGAGAAAAATGATTTAATATTATGAAAAATCATTATAAATAAGAATAATGTATTTAAAAATATTTTGAGTTATAAAATGTAACTTTTAATATTTTTGGAGAATTTCATTAATAATTTAATAATAATCATATTAGATTTATTTGATTATTAAATTAAATAAATAAGCTAAAAATAATTTTAATGATTTAAAAATCATTTTAATTGAGAATAAAGTGTTAGAAAATATTTTAAATTATAAAATATAATTTTCAATATTTTTGAAGAATTTTCATTAATAAATTAATATTAATGATGTTTAATTTATTAAATTATTATATTAAATAAATGATTTAAAAATGATTTTATTGATTTAAAAATCATTTAAAAATGAGAAAAGTATTTTAAAAATATTTTAAGTTATAGTTAATGACTTTTAATATTTGGATAATAATTTCATTAATATTTATATATAAATGGTGATGATTTAAAAATAATTTTAATTACTTTAAAAATTATTTAAGTAGAATATTGAGGATTTAAAAATATTTTAAGTTATTGATGATAACTTTAATATTTTGGAATGTATGTTATTAATATTTTGATATTATTAAATATTAATAATGTAAGATTATTTGATAATTAAATCATTTAAAAATGATTCTGATATTTGAAAAATTATTATAAATTATAATAATTGTTTATAAATTATTAAAAGCTTCCGAAAAATATTATAAACGATAATTGACTTATCTAAATTAATATTAAAGCTTAAAGACCAAGTTTAATTGACAATCAATGTGTTAATTATCGGGTAGGGTGACCAGAACACCGAGAATGGACCAAAGTCCAACCAGACTGAATTAGTTTAACTTGTTAAGTGTTTATATAGGTTATAAACACTGTTGTGGCTATGTGGTAATGTGTCTAGGAGAAGTTTGACTGTGAATTACAGTGTTGTGTGTTATGTGAATTATTGTGCTAATTGTTAGACCGATATTATTGGTTATAGGTCTTTCGAAAGCAGATAAGTATTTTGTGTAGGCAAGTTCCCTAACTCAACCTTGACTTATTTCATTCAATTATTATTGGTGGATAATTATTGCTAATAATACCACGTCCAGAGATTTATTATTGAAATTAAATTATTGAATTAGAATATATATATTCGTTGAATTAATGTTGTTGGATATTCATATCTGTAGAAGTTAGAATTGACAGTACAGATATTCCTGTTTATTGTCAAATTATAATGAGAAATGTCTTAGCTAATTATTCTGGCTAGACGAACAATTGTTAGAACTTGATAGATTCGAGAAAATAAATTCAATTATTATTGACAGATCGATGCCAATTATTTCGGCTCGACCGAGAAGTAAATAAAATTTGAAATACCAGTATTTCGTTGTAAAATCAAAATCTTGATTCTAAGACTGAGAAGAACAACCTTTTATATAAAGGGAACATTTTGTTGGTCGTGAATTCGACCTTTGCGTGCGTTTTAAGTATTATGCATAATATAGGGTATAATAAGCTAATCACTTGTTATACTTGCAGAGGGGTATGATTTAATCTTTATGTTTATCTGATACACCTGAGTATTTATCAAAGTAAATGTTTGATATCTACCCGAGAAAATAAGTTCAAGATCTTGTGTGATCGCTTAGTATAAATCTGAAAAACATTCCACTTTGATATTTCGTAGAATTGATTCTTGATTATTCATTAGAATATCGTAGAAACTTTGAAAGCGTTGTACTCTTTCATTTTTGAATTATTGTGTTGTATAGAATACGAGAAGACTTGTTATTGAATAACGATTTGTTCAGCTATTTCAAAATTCCCTGAACTTTGGTTTCATTCTATCAAAATAGATAGTCTGTTGTTTTGAATCCTTATACATTTATTGTATGTATTAAATTGTGGGGCAAATTAGTTGCTCACCCTTGCTAAATAAAACCTTTCAGCTAGGGACGAAGTTGCAGGAGGTGCTGCGAAGGATAAAGGCAAAGGCATAGTTATTAACTAGTTATAATTAATGTATTTATTATGTTGTATTGTAAACCCTTTTTGTATATCTTAAGGGTATGTTTGTAAAGTTAAGGTTAAGAAAACCTGGGTGATGTATTATTAAACTCTGATAAAAACTTATGAAAGTTACTATCTATATATATTATGGGTAGTTAAATGTTATTTATATTGTGGATCGTGAACACCAAACTCGGGGGTCAAGTAACCCAGATTTGGGGGTGTCACAATAAGTTTTTACCATTGGTGGAGTTTTCTTACAACAACAGTTATCAAGCAAGTATTGGCATGGCTCCATTTGAGGCGTTATATGGAAGAAAGTTTCGTTCTCCAGTATGCTGGGATGAGGTGGGTGAAGCAACGTTGTTGGGACCGGAGTTGGTACGAATGACTACAGAAAAGATTCAAACGATCCGACAACGTATAAAAACCTCACAAGATCGACAAAAGAGTTATGATGATCTTCATCGAAAGGACATGGAATTCGATATAGGAGATCATGTGTTGTTACGTGTTGCTCCATGGAAAGGAGTTACGAGATTTGGAAAGAGGGAAAAACACAATCCTCGATTCATCGGCCCATTTTTAATCCTCGATCGAGTAGGAACTGTGGCCTATAGACTCGTTTTCCGCCAAGTATGTCTCGTGTTCATAACGTTTTTCACACATCCATGTTACATAAATATGTGGAAGACCCTAACCACATTATTGAGTTAGAACCGGATGAAATAGCGGAAGATTTGATGTATGAAGAGGTTCATGTTCAAATCTTAGATAAGAAGGAACATATTCTACGCTCCAAGGTTATACCTCAAGTCAAAGTTTTGTGGAAAAACCACGATGTTGAGGAAATGACCTGGAGTTAGAATCTGAAATGAAATCAAGGTATCCTTACCTCTTCGATATACCAGGTACGTACCCTAATTTCGAGGGCGAAATTTCATAAGAAGAGGAGGTTGTAAGACCCCAACTTTTTGAATAAAGATGAATTTTCTATAATTATCATTTTTGAATATTATGGAATGAATTTGATATAATGTTATAATTGTGGGTTATATTTATAAATTTTGCAAAGTACGCAAGTTGTTATATAATATTCAATTGGTCAGGGAATATTCGTTTTAACAGGGAATATTCGGACAACGGCACAATCATTGGTGGATCCCACGACGGAATTATTGTCGAATTGAGAAAACGACAAAAATACTTTATGGAAATAACAGAGGAAGTTTTACCGTTAACTGTTGAAACACCCGGTATTAAAAGTACAGTAATACGCGTAGTTGCATAGTAGCACACGGTATTGATTATTGATGCTTACGTGAGAAGTCACTCAGTTTTGTTCAATTATTGCTACAGTAATTGCTGCATAATATCTCACGTTATTTGATTCAATTATTGTCAATATTTTATATATTATTAAATCAATAATTGAGATGAAAAAGTTATTAATATTATTATTTGCAATATTAACGATGTCTAGAAGTTCTGTCAAGGAGAGGTTTGGTCACCTAATTGCGCGCCAATATGGAGAAATCCTTATTTGAAAGCCTGGTCGATTAATATTGTGAATTATAATAATGATGATAAATGTTGCTAAAAATATTGAGGTGATTTTATGAAGTATTTGTGGAAATTGGCATATTATCTGGACCTCCATCTACTCATTTTTTCAAATTAGGGTTTGTTGTGAGTATGATAATATATATATATATATATATATATATATATATATATATATATATATATATATGTATATATTATATGATGATTGAAGTTGGGGGGGGGGGGGAGAGAACACAAAATAGAGTACTATATGTGTAATGTTGAAAATTGGCAGGAACGGAGTACGATTATTATTATTATATATTTATATATGTGCCTTAAAGGATGGTGGGAGTACTATATGTTTTATAGTTGAAAGCTGAGATGGTAATCACGGGGGTAGCAACCTGTGAGTTATCAGCCGTTATATATATATATATATATATATATATATATATATATATATTATATTATATTTTATTTAAAAAATTTTATTTTATTAGAATATTTTATTAAATCAATCTGGACTGTCCGTTTAAAAATAAACCAATCTGGACCGATCATGGATTAGTTACTATGCAGTCCATTCTTGTATAAATAAAAGATCATTCCTTCATAATTTCTTACGAATTCACTGAAGCTTTAGACAGAGAAATCATAGAGAAACTATAGAAAAGTATTCTGCTACTTCCCTACTCTTATATCCAGTTTCTTTTACGGTAAGGAATATTATTTGTTGAACTCGTAATGGGTATTATTTCTTTTGTATTCATGAAGAGAACTTCTGTTATTCCATTCTTTATTATTCTGCTGGAATAACTAGTATACGCGGACTACCCTATACCTGGTGACATTCTTCTATTATTCCGTCTTAATTATTATTCTGTTGGAATATCCTGTCTGTGCATTTTATACCGGACATGGTTTCGTCTTTATTATTATTCTGTTGGGATATCCTGTCTGTGCGTTTTACTGTCGGACCTGATTCCGTCTTTATTATTTTGTTGGAATATCCTGTCTGTGCGTTTTACGCTGGACCTGATTCCGTTATTTATTATTCTGTTGGAATAACCTTCATGTGCGGTCTATCGCATGCCTGGTGATTTCTTTTGTTATTCTATTCCTTATTATACTCAGTTGGTTAAAGTTTTAACTTCTATACTCCATAAAATTAGTGGAATATCCTTGATATTTGTGCTTCATCCAGTATCTTTTCATGAAAATATTCTTCTGAACATTCTTGAATTTTACTCTACAAAGCAGTATCATGTTGACAATTTAGACGTTATTAGTTCCTGGATAAATTAATTCTTGAACTTGTTTTATTGAATTCTTATATCATTGTCATCATCCTCATGTTTATATTTTGTTGAAAGTTATATGTGGCCTATAGTGCATAGATGGACTTGGTATGATTATGACCAGAGATTATTCGGTGTAATCATGACCATAATGTTACAAATGATGTGGAAAAAGTCCTCATTGGCCCATAGTGCATTGATGGATAGTTGTTGACATAATCATGACCATTAATGAATACACAAATATTCTTGGCCCGTAGTGCATGAATAATTATGGTCGTGATACTAAAGAATATCCTTGACCGTAATGCAGGGGTGATTCAATGTTGTGGATTATTTATTAATCTGAGTCTCAGCGATAACAGTGATGATAAACCTTTTAAATCATAAAAGATAATATATTTTATTTTCTACTTGACTCTTTTAATGGATTGATTGTTCCGCTGCAATTAAACTTGATGGTTGTTATATTGTATCAGTTTAACACTATTAAAGACTAAGGATAATTTATTCTGCTTTATCTTAGTCATAATATTTCTAACTGGACTAGTTGAGCTCACCCTTTCTTTCACTGTTCTCTTCGGAAATGAGAGTATAGCTGGGACGAGTCGGGGAACGGAGTCCTCATTATTCTGTGAAATAGCGTGACAATAAATGTAATGAGGACTCCTTTTGAGTTTGTATACTCTCTAGTAGATAATATTTGTATTCAAACTCACAGTTTATATCTTGTCGTATTGTGTACGACAGTTGTATTATTAAGTTATATTTGAATTCAGTACCTTGTATCTGGCGATCCAAGATGGGTGATGTATACCTGTTTTGAGGGCGTCATAGTTTAACCCTTAGGGTTTAGGGTTTAACCATAAAATCTTTGAATTTAATTGTTAAGATTTCCAAATTTCGATTTTTAAAATAGAAAATTAATATTTCTTAATTATAATTAGGAGTCGATAATTATATTAAAATTTCCTAATCATAATCCAATATTACTAATTAGGATTATTATTTCCTAATTAAAATTGTTAATTTAGCAATTAAGGACAAAATTGTACCTTAGGGTTTCTAACGAAACAATTAATATTTCTGATAGCCCCGAATCCGGTCCCCAAATCGCCGCGGATTCGGTACACTATTTCTATAACTATTTGCGGAAGATATAAACATAAATTGTTTATACAATACATTACACACTATTCCCCAAGGTCGAGTAACCTTAACTTATACACAATTCATAAAATATCTATTACACAATAATATTTATCAAAATAAATTATTACAAACTAGCCGCACATTTTATCTCAAGCTGAACTTGGCATTAACCTTTTCTTGTAATTCGAACGCATTCGCTTTATCTGCAATGTTTTATCATGATATAGCAATGGTGAGCATGAAAGTTGCCCAGCAAGTTTAAATACAATAATATAACGATATATCATGATTGAAGAGTATGAATAATAAGTTGGCTATAATTCATCAATATAATTGAGAAATAGCACGAACAAACATTTGACTGAACAAGTATTAAACATGAACAACATTTCTGAACCAACGATAATGAAGGTGATCAGCCTTTCATACCTGACTTATACATGCAAGATGTACAACGTACAATTTTCATGGCAATCAGCAATGATTAACCATAAGCTTGAAGAAAGTACTCTTATTAGAGTTAAGTACAAAGAAACTTGCTTGAACCGTTGATTACCGTAATGCAATTTATAACGCTTTACCCGAAGACCTAATATTAGTAATATAGATCTCCAATAATTAGAAAAATATCATCATAGTATAATACTGTTATATTTAAATACACAGAATAACCTAAACACATTACCACATAAGCCTATCAATTTGTACAGCACATAAGACATAGCATCAAGTCAAACTATTGCAGCCTGAGTTGAAACTGACACAATTCTATCATCCCGACGGTCTAGTCGGACGAATATCGAGTTTAAGTTCAATTAAACTCTGCCTAAACACTTAACAATTATCACAGATAATTTCTTATCAGTCAAAACAATTTTCATTGACTTAAAATAATTTTCAGATAATTAATATCATTTATCAACAATTTTCAATCATTAATACCATATTTAAATAAATTAAATACCCCGTAATTCCTTAATCATTAATATTCATTTAATATAAAATATTAATGAAAATCATTACATAATATTATAATATAATTATAATATTGCAAAATATTTTTAATACCTTAAAATCATAATTATATGATTTTTAAACACTTAAATCCATTATCCGTTAATTAATATTAATATTAAAATATTAATATTTTCATGACTAAATATCAAAAGTTATAATTTATAACTTAAAATATTTTTAAATCACTTAAATCATTTTTATATAATTTATAAAGCATTAATTCAATTTTTCCTTAATTTATTTAATATAATTATTAAATAAACTAATTATCATTAATATTGATTAATTAATGAAATTCATCCCAAAATATTAAAAGTCATCAAAAATAACTTAAAATATTTTCTTATACCATAAAATAATTTTTCATGAATTAAAACTATTTTTAAATCATTTATTTAATATTATAATTAAATAAATAAATACCATTTATATTCCAAAAATATTAAATATTTATGAAATATACTTAAAATAATTAAAAACTATTTTTCAGAATTTAAAATAATTTTTTGGAATTTATTTTATATTTTTAATAATTAAAAACTATTTTTTTCTAATTTTTAATTTATTTTCAGGAAAATAGAAAATAAACTGTCACTAAAGGGCCCTATAGCGACAGAACCGTCGCTATAGGTGTTCTTGAGCCCAAACCCAGAAAATCTGACAGTCGTTAGAGGCATGGTTTGACCGTGATTTAAACAGTGTTCTTGTTACTTTCTGGGTTGGTTAAAACTTTCAGATTGTAGTACTCATGTAACATTACAACCTCAAACGGATTTCATGGTCATTACATAACCAAGATGCAAGATCCAAGCTTCAGAAAACGTTATCAGACCTGTTCTTCATTTCTGGGTTTTCCAGAAATGAAGAACAGTTCGAGTTAGCTTCTTTAAATTCATATATATTTGGTTCTGGGTTTATTTTGGGTTATCCATAGGTTCTAGCGTGTAGTCAGTATATCAAGGTACAATAAACGATCATCAGATCAACTTACAAACATTAAAACAGTAAGCTATAGATCGGTCAAACTAGACTACAAAAACCGTTCTTGAACATTTCTGGAAAACCCAGAAATGTTCTTGAACACATTTATCTAATTCTGTGAAGCATATGAGGGTTCCAATGACTTTAGTATGTAGATTACATGTCATACTATAATATCCAATCAACCTCATATACACAAACACTAAAAATAAGAGAGATCTAGAGCCTGCAATATCATTGTCAGACGATCTAGAAATCTGGGCTTGCCCAGAAACCATCAAACATGATCGGTCAACTAGGTTTGATCAAACATCAGTTGATCGAACTGTTCAAGAACATTTCTGGGTTTTCCAGAAATGTTCAAGAACGGTTTTTGTAGTCTAGTTTGACCGATCTATAGCTTACTGTTTTAATGTTTGTAAGTTGATCTGATGATCGTTTATTGTACCTTGAAATACTGACTACACGCTAGAACCTATGGATAACCCAAAATAAACCCAGAACCAAATATATATGAATTTAAAGAAGCTAACTCGAACTGTTCTTCATTTTTGGAAAACCCAGAAATGAAGAACAGGTCTGATAACGTTTTCTTGAGCTTGGATCTTGCATCTTGGTTATGTAATGACCATGAAATCCGTTTGAGGTTGTAATGTTACATGAGTACTACAATCTGAAAGTTTTAACCAACCCAGAAAGTAACAAGAACAGTGTTTAAATCACGGTCAAACCATGCCCCTAACGACTGTCAGATTTTCTGGGTTTGGGCTCAAGAACACCTATAGCGACGGTTCTGTCGCTATAGGGCCCTTTAGTGACAGTTTATTTTCTATTTTCCGGAAAATGAATTAAAAATTAAAAAAAATAGTTTTTAATTATTAAAAATACAAAATAAATTCTGAAAAATTATTTTAAACTCTGAAAAATAGTTTTTAATTATTTTAAGTATATTTCATAAATATTTAATATTTTTGAAATATAAATGGTATTTATTTATTTAATTATAATATTAAATAAATGATTTAAAAATAGTTTTAATTCATGAAAAATTATTTTATGGTATAAGAAAATATTTTAAGTTATTTTTGATGACTTTTAATATTTTGGGATGAATTTTATTAATTAATCAATATTAATGATAATTAGTTTATTTAATAATTATATTAAATAAATTAAGGAAAAATTGAATTAATGCTTTATAAATTATATAAAAATGATTTAAGTGATCTAAAAATATTTTAAGTTATAAATTATAACTTTTGATATTTAGTCATGAAAATATTAATATTTTAATATTAATATTAATTAACAGATAATGGATTTAAGTGTCTAAAAATCATATAATTATGATTTTAAGGTATTAAAAATATTTTGAAATATTATAATTATATTATAATATTATGTAATGATTTTCATTAATATTTTATATTAAATGAATATTAATGATTAAGGAATTACGGGGTATTTAATTTATTTAAATATGGTAGTAATGATTGAAAATTGTTGATAAATGATATTAATTATCTGAAAATTATTTTAAGTCAACGAAAATTGTTTTGACTGATAAGAAATTATATGTGATAATTGTTAAGTGTTTAGGCAAAGTTTAATTGAACTTAAACTCGATATTCGTCCGACTAGACCGTCGAGATGATAGAATTGTGTCGGTTTCAACTCAGACTGCAATAGTTTGACTTGATGCTATGTCTTATGTGCTGTAGAGACTGATAGGCTTATGTGGTAATGTGTTTAGGTTATTCTGTGTATTTAAATATAACAGTATTATACTATGATGATATTATTCTAATTATTGGATATCTATATTACTAATATTAGGTCTTCGGGTAAAGCGTTATAAATTGCATTGCGGTAATCAACGGTTCAAGCAAGTTTCTTTGTACTTAACTCTAATAAGAGTACTTTCTTCAAGCTTATGGTTAATCATTGCTGATTGCCATGAAAATTGTACGCTGTACATCTTGCATGTATAAGTCAGGTATGAAAGGCTGATCACATTCATTACCGTTGGTTCAGAAATGTTGTCCATGTTTAATACTTGTTCAGTCAAAAGTTTGTTCGTGCTAGTTCTCAATTATATTGATGAATTATAGCCAGCTTATTATTCATACTCTTCAATCATGATATATCGTTATATTATTGTATTTAAATTTGCTGGGAAACTTTCATGCCCACCCTTGCTATATCATGATAAAACATTGCAGATAAGGAGAATGCGTTCGGATTACAAGAAAAGGTTAATGCCAAGTTCAGCTTGGGATAAAATGTGCGGCTAGTTTGTAATAATTTATTTTGATAAATATTGTTGTGTAATAGATATTTTATGAATTGTGTATAAGTTAAGGTTACTCGACCTTGGGGAATAGTGTGTAATGTATTGTATAAATAATTTATGTTTATATCTTCCGCAAATAGTTATAGAAATAGTGTACCGAATCCGCGGCGATTTGGGGCCCGAATTTGGGGCTATCACAATATTTCCAACATTAAAAATTAGGGTTTTCTAATTAATAGAATTTCTAATTAATCAAATAGGCTTACCCCTAATTAGGTTTGGGATTAACACAAAAAACATTATACATTGCATTAAATTCCCAAATTAGGATGTTAATATTCTGAATTAGGGTTTTAAATTCCCGGAACTCAATTTACGGTTTCCAGAACCAATTTTAGGGTTTCTTATAAATCGATAGAATTTTCTAGCTGAACGTTGACGTTCTTAATATAATATTAGGGTTTGCCATTGTCTGGTCAACCCTTGACCCTTAACCACATACTGTACACATATACAACCATATACACAGAACATATTCACATATATACTTAATCCTGAATAATTCGCTAAAAGATTTTTAAATTTACAAAATTCCTTCTCGAAAATCTCAAATCCATTTACTTATTTTCTGTCTAGGTTTATTATTTAACCTTAATTCAATATTTTAAGACTTTATAAATATTCAAATTCTCGGGTTGTCACATTCACCCTTTTTTCTAAAATTTTCGTCCCTGAAATTTACCTTACACCTTACACCATACATCATTCACCATTCATTCTCATCATCACATTCTACCCAATACATTCCTTACAAGAGTTCAAATTTTGAAATTGTGCTGAGGATTTATACATACTATTATCTATCGTTTTCGCAAAGGTTTTATAGAAGTTCATCCTCAAACCGTCATAACTTATGGACATAGTGGGTAATTAGCCCGATATACATTGTACTTATTAAGTACTGCTGGTCGAATCTGTTTCTCGTCACTTCCATAGGCACAAACATTTTACCTCAGTCTTATAGGATTCCGCACCAAAATAATTTAGTTCAGAAAAATTTTCAAAGAACGCTTATAATTTTCATAAACGTTTGTCTAACCGAATAAAATAGCTTAGACTCATATCAATAATTAACTTCAATCTAATTATGAATGTGTGTAGCCAAACGCCGTTGGCAAAATAAAATTTTAAAGTAGTTTAAAATTGACGCCATGATGCCGTACTATATTAACAGCCCGTTTGAGCATGCCGTCATCGGGTGACTTTGTCATAACACATTATACAATAGTGGAACAACGATTTTTAGATCGAATTCACACTAAGTATTTCTGCATTTACAACTCCATCAATTTTTTATCATCTATGCACCGAGTTACATGGTACATAAGTGATAAATAAAAATATTTTGATATTTCAAATCATTATCGTCTAGCTGAAATACGTAGCATAGACTATTCCTTAAACCGTTCAAAAATTCATTTCAAATTTATTTTGTTATCTCACCAGGTAACGATTGTGTCGATGGCCCGAAGTCCATGCATACACAATGGTCACTAAGAGCTGAATAAAAAAAATTTATTTTCAAAAAGGGACATAGTGCGTATTTTTCTTGATGTCCAAAAATTTTGAGTCTAGCATAGCTTGAAGATTTGGAAAACTTATGTCTCCACTAATGATCAATTACTTAGAAATCTATTTGTTCCTATTATCCTCAATATTCCAGTCACACTTAGTTCTACCCAGTTCGTCAAACCACACTCATGAGTTCAGGAACTTTCCACAATCATATGAGTTTAAGAACTTGTCCTAGTCAGACTTTTGGCTTCCATTCACTGAGGGGTTCATAAAAATTTCATATAATCATGAGTCATGAACGTACCATAAGTATGAGTTTTTAGAACTTGTACTTAACCTGATATTCTCTACCTATAACCTATATATCTGATATACACATGAGAAAGGAATCACCCTCTTAACATGTATATAACAAATAGCGCGACACATATATTTTAATGATTATCAGTGCAAGAAACTAAGTGGTTGTTACACCAAGTATAATTTAGCTCCCATACGAAGAATCATACAACTTAGCTGCTGACGTAAGTCCTCAATTGAATTCCCCACCTAATCTTAACTCCCTTCTCAATACGAATTTCATTCAACTCGTATTCATAATCCTTTCCTGAATTCGTACCCATTCATAGACACATAAGAATCTTGCTGTAAAATTTTCAATCATTCTCTTGATCCTTCTCCATACTATAACCTTATCAGATCACAGGATGATCTCATCGTATACATTACGATTCATTTCTATGTCTTAATCATTTATTTTTTGATCTTCTATCACTGTACTTTTAGTCTTTTAGACTCAATCTATTCACCATTACTGTTCACTTTTATTATTAGAGTTAGGAAACTCTATATCTTATAACTCGATGAGATTTGTCTTTGAAACTTACCGACACACTAACTCTATTTGAGTTAGTACTTATCCTAATCACTGCGGTTATTAGTCTCAGGTATTCCTACTCAAGGTTCATAACCTACAACTTTGATACCAACTGTGAGAGCCCCAAATCCGGGTCCCAAATCACCGCGGATCTGGTACAATCATTCTATAACTATTGCGGAAGATATAAACATAAATTATTTATACAATAAACTTTACACACTTTTCCCCAAGGTCGAGTAACCTTCACTTAATACATAATTCATAACTTATTTGACTTATAATAACATTAATATATAATACCGTTATAAATCTAACTGCACACGTATACTAAAGCTGGAACTATCTTTGACCTTTCCTTGTATCCGATGTAATCGTCTTAATCTGCAATGTTAATCATGATATAGCAAGGGTGAGCATAAGTTTGCCCAGCAAGTATACTTTTATTTAAGGATATATCATGATTGGAAGAATTTGAATAATAAGATGGCTATAATTCTACAATATATTTGTGAATTAGCATGAACAAATTTTCTGACTGAACAAGTATTTAACATGAACAAATATATCTGGACCGAATGGTAATGAAGGTGATCATCCTTTCATACCTGGGGAATACATGTCATACGCACATGGTGCAATTTAATAATTCTTAGACATGACAATCAGAAATGATTAACCATAAATATAATTGAATAATACAACTCGAGGTCGAGTAGAGAAAGACTTGCCTGAACTGTTGATTATCATTACACATTTAATAAGCTTTGTCTGAACCTAATATTTAAGACCTCAACTTTTTAAATAAAGATTAAATTTTCTCGAAAAATATTTTTGAATATTATGGTGTGGATTTGATATAATGTTATAGTTGTGGGTATTATTTACAAGTTTTGCAAAGTACGCAAGTTGTTATATAATATTCGATTGGTCGGGGAATATTCGTTTTAGCAGGGAATATTCATACAACGGCACAATCATTGGTGGACCCCACAACGGAATTATTGTCGGATTGAAAAAATGACAAAAATACTTTATGAAAATAACGACGGAAGTTTTACCGTGAACTGTTGAAACACCTAGTGTTAAAAGTACAGTTATACGCGTGGTTGCATAGTAGCACACGGTATTGATTATTGATGCTTATGTGAGAAGTCACTCAGTTATACTTAATTATTGCTACAGTAATTACGGCATCATATCTCTCATATTATTGATTCAATTATTGTTACAGTATCATTTGCATAATATTTTATATTATTAAATCAATAATTGAGACGACAAAGTTATTCATATTATTATTTGCAATATTGGCAATGTCTAGAAGTTCTGTCAAGGAGAGGTTTGGTCACCTAATTGCGCGCCAATAAGGAGAAATCCTTATCGGAAAGCCCCCTCTTTCCTGGGAATGACCTGGTTGTTAAATATTGTGAGTTATAATATTAATGATGAATAAGTTCGTGTTGATTAAAGATGATATTAATAGTTCCATTGTGTTGGGATTATTAGTGTTAGTGGAAATCGACATCTATTCCGATGATAATTGATGTCTGGGGGTTATATTGATAAATCGGGTAATTTATCGGATCAATGAGCAATTAATTGCTACTAATTAACATGCTTATATAACTATTTGTTCACATATGTGTACTATTGAATCACATTCTTGTACTATTAGGGGAGTTGGTGCAAAAATTGATAATACTTGCATGACTAAGTTAAAAATGGAGGTATAGATGGAGGTACTATAATGTAATTCGTATTTTTCATATAATTATACTATTGATTCACATGATTGAACTATTGATTCACATTATTTATTATTAGGGGAGGTGGTGCAAGTTTGATAATACTTGCAGGACTAAATTAAAAATGAAAGAAAAGTTAGTGGTATTATACTGTAATTTTTCGAGCCCCAAAACATGCAATTATCGAAACTATATTTTCCTATAAATAGAAGCTCATTCTTACTACATTTCTCACCAATACACAAAAGCTTTAGAGCGATTATTATAGAGAGAAATTATAGAAAGAAGAAGAGAAGTCTGCTACCTCACTATTCCAGTATCCAGTTTTTCTAAGGTAGGGAGTATTATTTCTTTCTTATCCATGAAGAGAACTTCTGTTATTCCATTCTTTATTATTCTGCTGGAAAAACCTGTATATGCGGGCTACCCTATACTTGGTGAAATTCTTTTGTTATTCCATTCTTTATCATTCTGTTGGAACATCCTGCCTGTGCGTTTATGCCAGACCTTGTTCCATTATTTATCATTCTGTTAGAACATCCTGTCTGTGCATTCTACGCCGGACCTGGTTCCGTCTTTATTATTCTGTTGAAATATCCTGTCTGTGCATTTTACGTCGGACCTGATTCCGTCTTTATTATTTTGTTGGAATATCATGTCTGTGCGTTTTACGTCGGACCTGATTCTGTTATTTATTATTATGTTGGAATAACCTGCCTGTACGGTCTATCGCATGCCTGGTGATTTCTTTTGTTATTTCATTCCTTATTATACTCAGTTGGTTAAAGTTTTGACTTCTATACTCCATCAAATTAGTGGAATATCCTTGATATTTACGCTTCATCCAGTATCTTTTCATGGAAATATTCTTCTGAGCATTCTTGAATTTTACTCTACAAACCAATATCATGTTGACAATTTGGACGTTATTAGTTCCTGGATAAATTAATTCTTGAACTTGTTTTATTGAATTCTTATATCATTGTCATCATCCTCATATTTATATTTTGTTGAAAGTTATCTATGGCCTATAGTGCATAGATGGACTTGGTATGATTATGACCAGGGATTATTCGGTGTAATCATAACCGTAATGTTACAAATTATGTGAAAAAACTCCTCATTGGCCCATAGTTCATTGATGGACAGTTGTTGGCATGATCATGACCATTAATGAATACACAAATATTCTTGGCCCGTAGTGCATGGATAATTGTGGTCGTGATACTAAAGAATATCCTTGACCGTAGTACAAGGCTGATTCGATGATGTGTTAAGCTGAGTCTCAGCGATAAAAGTGATGAAAAACCTTCTAAATCATAAAAGATAGTAGATTTTATTCTCTAGTTGTCTCTTTTAATGGATTGTTTGTTCCGCTGCAGTTAAACTTGATGGTTGTTATATTGTATCAGTTTAACACTGTTGAAGGCTAACGATAATATATTCTTCATTATCTTAGACATAATATTTCCTACTGGGCTAGTTGAGCTCACCCTTTTACTTTTATTGTTCTCTTTAGTTAATGAGAACGTAGCAGGGACTAGTCGGGGAACGGAGTGACGGACCAGATGATAGCATTAGTAGTCCTCACTATTCAGTGAAATAGTGGAAAATAAATGTAATAATATTGAATTTGAGTTTGTATATTGTCTAGAAGACAATATTTGTATTAAAACGCACAGCTTATGTTTTGTCGTACTTTACACGACAGTTGTATAATTAAGTTGTATTTGTATTCTGTACCATGTATTTGACGACTCAGAATAGGTGATGTATACCTATTTTGGGGGCGTCACAGTTGGTATCAAAGCTTAGGGATATGTTCCCAGGCTAAGATGTGAGACTAGAACTAGGAGGGGAGAGACGAGGAATTCCTTCGCTAGTATGACATACCTAAGTTTATTTGGTATTTAATTGGTTGGTCAGAGTATATGGATAATATGTTACATGACAATTAACCCTTGTTTTGTGGCAGTATTTGAAAATGGCATCCGAGAATATTGAGAATAGTAATGGAGCACAAGAGACCGTTTAGTCTCCATAGATCAACAATCAGAATAATGTGCATCAGGAAGGCGACCATCCTCATACAAACAACAACACTGACCAAATGATGAATGATGGAATGTTCAGAGGCTTTATGCAATTTATGCAACATCAGGCGAGAGCGGATCCTGTCCAAAATGTAGGTGGAAACACTGGAAACTCTCGGACGGTTACCGCTAAACAGTTCAAGGAGCTGGGACCACCGGAGTTTATTGGAGAGCCAAAACCACTTAAGGCTGAAGCATGGATAAAGCAGATCACCAAGATATTTGATGTCTTGGGATGCTCCGAGGTGCAAAAGGTTCCCTTCGCCACCTTCATGTTGCGTGAAGAGGCAAATTACTGGTGGGAATCTGTAAAACGTACCCAGCTTGACGCACTCAAGATGTCTTGGGAGAAGTTCCAAGAGTTATTCAACGACAAGTACTTTCCCGAAAGTATTCGTTACATGAAAGAGGTGGAGTTTATCAAGTTGGAGCAAAATAATATGTACCGTGTCGCAATAAGAGGCTAAATTTACGGAGTTATCCCGGTTTGTATCCCATTTGGTCGATAATGAGGAACGAATGACGCGAATGTTTTTAAGAGGTTTGAAACCAAAGACACGTCAATATCTTATTTCTCATAAATTGTGTTTGTATTAAGATGTTGTAAATAGGGCTCAGTTATTGGACCGCGATAACGAGTCAACGCAACCAAGAGAAAGCAGTCGGCAGAATGAAAATACAAGTAGTAACAGTCATCAAAACGGTGACAACAAGCGTGGTGGGAATCAACATTTCAGAAATGGTAACCACTTTGGTGGTAATCATAGCCAAGATAATAAAAATGGACATTTCAAGAAAAGTTGATTCAACAATGATGGAAAGACGTCAGCACCATCACCCGTTGTTAAGGAAAGAGAACGACCACCTATCATATGCTTCCAATGCGGAGGGGAGGGACACATCAGTCCAAACTGCACGATGCCGTCCAAAGCATGTTATAATTGTGAAAGGGAAGGTCACTTAGCTCGATTTTGTCGTTCACTGAAGACAAGTTCAGCTAGGATGGAGGCACCAAAGGCCGTCCCAGAAAAGTCAAAGTCGATAGTGCAAGGGAGAGCGTTTGTTGTGACCTCCCAAAAAGCAAGGAACCCGAACGAGGTTATCACGGGTAAGCTTATCATAAACTCTAGTGAAGTCTATACCTTATTTGATACCGGTTCTACCAATTCTTTTATTTCTCCTACTTGCGCTCAACATTTAAATTTGACTCCGGAGAAATTAGACTTTGACTTATCTGTTGAAACTCCATTAGGAGAAACCTTCATTACATCCACTGTTTATAAGTCTTGTTTGATTCAAATCGGTACCCGCACGTTACCTATCGATCTTATCTACTTAAAAATACTTGCATTTGACGTGATTCTAGGGATTGATTGGTTAACTACTCATCATGCTAAAATTGATTATTTTCGTAAGGTTGTTAACTTTCATATTCCTAATCAACCTATTATGTGAATTCAAGCGACCAAACCATTAAAATCAATCACGGTCATCTTAAGCCATAAAGCTATTCGTTTATTGAAAAACGAATGTCAAGCTTTCTTAGCTCATGTTACATATTTAAACAAAAATACGTCAGATTTGAAGGATATTTTTATTGTTAATAAATTTCCTGACGTATTCCCTGAAGAACTTCCTGGCCTACCCCCAAAGCGAGAAGTTGAATTTTGTATCGACCTTGAACCCGGTACAAAACCCATTTCCAAAGCCCCATATCGAATGGCTCCTACTGAACTTCAGGAGTTAAAGACCCAATTGCAGGAATTGTTAGACATTGGTTTCATTCATCCTAGTACGTCTCCTTGGGGTGCTCCTATTCTATTCGTGAAAAAGAAAGATGGGAGTATGCGACTTTGTATTGATTATCGGTAGTTGAATCATGTCACCATCAAAAATAGGTACCCATTACCACGTATTGATGACCTGTTTGAACAGTTACAAGGAGCACAATTTTTTTCAAAGATCGATCTTCGTTCTGGATCTCATTAGCTGAAGGTTAAAGCTGAGGATATTCCAAAGACTGCCTTCAGAACTCGGTACGGGCATTATGAATTCTTAGTCATGTCTTTTGGATTGACTAATGCTCCTGCTTCCTTCATGGATATGATGAACCAAGTATTCAAGGAATATTTGGATCATTTTGTGGTCGTCTTTATTGATGGCATCCTCATATATTCCAAAAGCCGTGAAGATCATGAGCAACACTTGAGGCTTATACTCCAAAAGCTACGTGAAAACAAGCTATATGCCAAGTTGAAGAAATGTGAGTTCTGGCTTGAGGAAGTTGCATTCCTTGGGCACGTGATATCAAGTCATGGAATATCTGTTGACCTAGTAAAGATTGAAGCTATTCAAAGCTGGGAGCAACCTAAATCAGTGACCGAAGTACGTAGATTTCTCGGATTAGCTGGTTATTATCGGAGATTCATGAAAGGATTTTCCCAAATCGCTACTCCATTAACTCAGCTGACTCGAAAAGATTCAAATTTCGGCTGGAGCGAGGAATGTGAGAAGAGTTTTCAAGAACTCAAGAGGAGACTCATTTCAGCACCTGTTCTGACAATACCATCTGGCTCGGAGGGATTTGTCATCTACAGTGATGCTTCAAGCTAAGGGTTAGGATGTGTTCTCATGCAACATGGGAAAGTCATAGCCTATGCCTCATGATAACTCAAAGAATATGAGAGGAATTACCCTACTCAAGATCTAGAGTTGGCAGCTGTCATTTTTGCGCTTAAGATTTGGAGGCATTACCTGTATGGAGAGAAGGTGGAGATCTACACAGATCATAAAAGACTCAAATATTTCTTCACCCAAAAGGAACTCAACATGCGACAACGATGTTGACTTGAACTATTGAAAGATTATGATCATACCATCCAATACCATCCTAGAAAAGTGAACGTGGTAGCTGACGCACTGAGTAGAAGATCATATGCGGGTACGAGAGCAATATTGTCAATGCAAAGGCCCATTTTGTATGACTTGCAAAGGATGGAGTTAGAGATAAAGACTCCAGGGACCCACATGATGATGGCAAACTTATGAGTAGAACCGACTTTAATCGATAAAGTTAAAGCTGCTCAAGCTACAGACCTGGAGCTAATGCGTTTGAAGAAGAAAGTGCAAGAAGGTGCTATGCCGAAAGCAAGAATCAATGAGGAAGGAGTACTTCGAGTCAACTCCAGACTTTGTGTTCCTAAGAACCCTGATTTAAAGTATAAAATCATGATGGAGGCGCACAATACACCGTTTGCAATCCATCCTGGGAGTACCTAAATATATCGTGATCTTTGACATACATTTTGGTGGAGCAATATGAAGAGATAGATAGCAGAGTTTATCTCAAGGTATTTAACTTGTCAATGAGTCAAGGCAGAACATCAAGTACCAAAAGGTCCATTGCAACCACTTGAAATTCCAAAATGGAAGTGGGAACATATTACTTTGGATTTTGTTACTGGTCTTCCCAAGGTTTCTCAAGGCATAGATGCAATTTGAATCATTGTTGATAGATTGACCAAGTCTGCTCATTTTCTATCTATGCGAGAAACTTATACAACTTGAACGTCTTGCTCGTATGTACATAAACGAGATTTTAAGACTGCATGGTATGACAGTATCCATAGTTTCTGATCGAGACCCAAGATTCACTTCAAGATTTTGGGTTAGTTTACAAAAATCTATGGGCACGGATTTATGATTTAGCTCGGCATATCATCCTCAGACCGACGAGCAGTCGGAGAGGACCATTCAAACTCTTGAAGATCTATTAAGACTCTGTGTCCTTGACTTCAAGGGAAGTTGCGACAAGTTTTTACCATTGGTGGAGTTTTCCTACAACAACAGTTACCAAGCAAGTATTGGCATGGCTCCATTTGAGGCGTTATATGGAAGAAAGTGTTGTTCTACAGTATGCTGGGATGAGGTGGGTGAAGAAACATTGTTGGGACCAGAGGTGGTACGTATGACTACAGAAAAGATTCAAACGATCCGACAACGTAAAAAAACCTCACAAGATCGACAAAAGAGTTATGCTGATCTTCATCGAAAGGACGTAGAATTCGATATTGGAGATCATGTGTTGTTACGTGTTGCTCCATGGAAGGGAGTTACGAGATTTGGAAAGAGTGGAAAGCTCAACCCTTGATTAATTGGCCCATTTTTAATCCTTGATCGAGTAGGAACTGTGGCGTATAGACTCGCTTTACCGCCAAGTATGTCTCGTGTTCATAACGTTTTTCATATATCTATGTTACGTAAATATGTGAAAGACCCGAACCACATTATTGAATTAGAACCAGACAAGATAGAGGAAGATTTAACGTATGAAGAGTTACCTGTTAAAATCTTGGACAAAAAGGATCATATTCTACGCTCCAAGGTTATACCTCAAGTCAAAGTTTTGTGGAGAAACCACGATGTTGAGGAAATGACTTGGGAATTAGAATCCAAAATGAAATCAAGGTATCATCACATCTTCAACATATCAGATACGCACCCTAATTTCGAGGATTAAATTTCATAAGAAGGGGAGGTTGTAAGACCCCAACTTTTTAAATAAAGATTAAATTTTCTCGAAATATATTTTTGAATATTATATTGTGGATTTGATATAATGTTATAGTTGTGGGTATTATTTACAAGTTTTGAAAAGTACGCAAGTTGTTATATAATATTCGATTGATCGGGGAATATTCGTTTTAGCAGGGAATATTCGTACAACGGCACAATCAATGGTGGACCCCGCAATGGAATTATTGTCGGATTGAGAAAGCGACAAAAATACTTTATGAAAATAACGACGGAAGTTTTACCGTTAACTGTTGAAACACCCGGTGTTAAAAGTACAATTATACGCGTGGTTGCATAGTATAACACGGTAATGATTATTGATGCTTATGTGAGAAGTCACTCAGTTATACTCAATTATTGCTACAATAATTGCTGCATCATATCTGTCATATTATTGATTCAATTATTGTTACAGTATCATTTGCATAATATTTTATATTATTAAATCAATAATTGAGACGACAAAGTTATTCATATTATTATTTGCAATATTGGCAATGTCTAGAAGTTCTGTTAAGGAGAGGTTTGGTCACCTAATTGCGCGCCAATAAGGGGAAATCCTTATCGGAAAGCCCCCTCTTTCTTGGGAATGACCTGGTTGTTAAATATTGTGAGTTATAATATTAATGATGAATAAGTTCGTGTTGATTAAAGATGATATTAATAGTTCCATTGTGTTGGGATTATTAGTGTTAGTGGAAATCGACATCTATTCCGATGATAATTGATGTCTGGGGGTTATATTAATAAATCGGGTAATTTATCGGATAAATGAGTAAGTAATTGCTATTAATTCACATGCTTATATAACTATTTGTTCACATGTGTGTACTATTGAATCACATTCTTGTACTATTAGGGGAGTTGGTGCAAAATTGATAATACTTGCATGACTAAGTTAAA
This sequence comes from Panax japonicus, assembly GCA_020205505.1. Classification (NCBI taxonomy): domain Eukaryota; kingdom Viridiplantae; phylum Streptophyta; class Magnoliopsida; order Apiales; family Araliaceae; genus Panax; species Panax japonicus. Next base: position 56,551,982 of record CM035096.1, read on the forward strand.
AATGGAGGTATAGATGGAGGTACTATACTGTAATTCATATTTTCATATGATTATACTATTGATTCACATGATTGAACTATTGATTCACATTATTTACTATTAGGGGAGGTGGTGCAAGTTTGATAATACTTGCAGGACTAAATTAAAAATGAAAGAAAAGTTGGAGGTATTGTACTGTAATTTTTCAAGCCCCAGAACGTGCAATTATCGAAACTATATTTTCCTATAAATAGAAGCTCATTCTTCCTTCATTTCTCACCAATTCTCAAAAGCTTTAGAGCAATTATTATAGAGAGAAACTATAGAAAGAAGAAGAGAAATCTGCTACCTCACTATTCCAGTATCCAGTTTTTCTAAGGTATGGAGTATTATTTCTTTCTTATCCATGAATAGAACTTCTATTATTTAATTCTTTATTATTCTATTGGAATAACCTGTATACGCGGGCTACCCTATACTTGGTAAAATTCTTTTGTTATTCCATTCTTTATCATTCTGTTGGAACATCCTGTCTATTCGTTTACGCCGGACCTGGTTCCATTATTTATCATTCTGTTGGAACATCATGTCTGTGCGTTCTATGTCGGACCTGGTTCAGTCTTTATTATTCTGTTGGAATATCATGTCTGTGTATTTTACGTCGGACCTGATTCCGTCTTTATTATTTTGTTGGAATATCCTGTCTGTGCGTTTTATGCCGGACCTGATTCCGTTATTTATTATTCTGTTAGAATAACCTGCATGTGCGGTCTATCGCATGCCTGGGGATTTCTTTTGTTAATCAATTCCTTATTATACTCTGTTGGTTAAAGTTTTGACTTCTATACTCCATGAAATTAGTGGAATATCCTTTATATTTGCGCTTCATCCAGTATCTTTTCATGGAAATATTCTTCTGAGCATTCTTGAATTTTACTCTACAAGCAGTATCATGTTGACAATTTGGACGTTATTAGTTCCTGGATAAATTAATTCTTGAACTTGTTTTATTGAATTCTTATATCATTGTCATCATCCTCATGTTTATATTTTGTTGAAAGTCATCTGTGGCCTATAGTGTATAGATGGACTTGGTATGATTATGACCAGTGATTATTCGGTGTAATCATGACCGTAATGTTACAAATGATGTGGAAAAATTCCTCATTGGCCCGTAGTGCGTTGATGGACAGTTGTTGGCATGATCATGACCATTAATGAATACACAAATATTCTTGGCATGTAGTGCGTGCATAATTATGGTCGTGATACTAAAGAATATCCTTGGTCCGTAGTGCAGGGGTGATTCGATGATGTGGATTATTTATTAAGTTGAGTCCCAGTGATAAAAGTGATGAAAAACCTTCTAAATCATAAAAGATAGCAAATTTTATTCTCTACTTGACTCTTTTAATGGATTGCTTGTTCTGCTGCAGTTAAACTTGATGGTTGTTATATTGTATCAGTTTTACACTGTTGAAGGCTAACGATAATATATTTTGCATTATTTTAGTCAGAATATTTCCTACAGGGCTAGTTGAGCTCACCCTTTAACTTTTATTGTTCTCTTCAGGAAATGAGAACGTAGCAGGGACTAGTCGGGGAACGGAGTGACGGACCAGATGATAGCATTAGTAGTCCTCACTATTCAGTGAAATAGTGGAAAATAAATGTAATAATATTGAATTTGAGTTTGTATATTGTCTATACGACAATATTTGTATTAAAACTCACAGCTTATGTTTTGTCGTACTTTACACGACAGTTATATAATTAAGTTGTATTTGTATTTTATACCATGTATTTGACGACTCAGAATAGGTGATGTATACCTATTTTGGGGGCATCACAGTTGGTATCAAAGCTTAGGGATGTGCTCCTAGGATAAGATGTGAGACTAGAACTAGGAGGGGAGAGACGGGGAATTCCTTCGATAGTATGACCTACCTAAGTTTATTTGGTATTTAATTGGTTGGTCAGAGTATATGGATAATATGTTGCATGTCAATTAACCCTTGTTTTGTGGCAGTATTTGAAAATGGCATCCGAGAATATTGAGAATAGCAATGGAGCACAAGAGACCGTTGAGTCTCCACAGATCAACAATCAGAATAATGTGCATCAGGAAGGCGACAATCCTCATGCAAACAACAACACTGACCAAATGATGAACAATGGAATGTTCAGAGGCTTTATGCAATTCATGCAACATCAGGCGAGATCCGCTCCTGTCCAAAATGTAGGTGGAAACACTGAAAACTCTCGAACGGTTACCGCTGAACAGTTCAAGGAGCTGGGACCACCGGAGTTTATTGGAGAGCCAAAACCACTTAAGGTTGAAGCATGGATAAAGCAGATCACCAAGATATTTGATGTCTTGGGATGCTCTGAGGAGCAAAAGGTTCCCTTCGCAACCTTTATGTTGCGTGAAAAGGCAGATTATTGGTGGGAATCTGTAAAACGTACCTAGCCTGACGCACTCAAGATGTCTTGGGAGAAGTTCCAATAGCTATTCAATGACAAATACTTTCCCGAAAGTATTCGTCACATGAAAGAGGTAGTGTTTATCAAGTTGGAGCAAAATAATATTACTGTGTCGCAATACGAGGCTAAATTTGCGGAGTTATGCCGGTTTGCATCCCATTTGGTCGATAATGAGGAACGAATGACGCGAATGTTTTTAAGAGGTTTGAAATCAAAGACACGTCAATATCTTATTTCTCATAAATTGTGTTTGTATTCAGATGTTGTAAATAGGGCTCAGTTATTGGAGCGCGATAACGAGTCAATGCAACCAAGAGAAAGCAGTCGGCAAAATGAAAATACAAGTGGTAACAGTCATCAAAACGGTGACAACAAGCGTGGAGGGAATCAACATTCCAGAAATGGTAACCACTTCGATGGTAATCATAGCCAAGACAATAAAAATGGACATTTCAAGAAAAAAAGATTCAACAATGATGGAAAGACGTCAGCACCATCAACCGTTGTTAAGGAAGGAAAACGATCACCTATCATATGCTTCAAATACGAAGGGGAGGGACACATCAGTCCAAACTGCACGATGCCGTCCAAAGCATGTTATAATTGTGGAAGGGAAGGTCACTTAGCTCGATTTTGTCGTTCACCGAAGACAAGTTCAGCTAGGATGGAGGCACCAAAGGCCATCCCAGAAAAGTCAAAGTCGGTAGTGCAAGGGAGAGCGTTTATTGTGACCTCCCAGAAAGCAAGAAACCCGAACGAGGTTATCACGAGTAAGCTTATCATAAACTCTAGTGAAGTCTATACCTTATTTGATACCGGTTCTACCCATTCTTTTATTTCTCCTACTTGCGCTCAACATTTAAATTTGACTCCGGAGAAATTAGACTTTGACTTATCTGTTGAAACTCCATTAGGAGAAACCTTCATTACATCCACTGTTTATAAGTCTTGTTTGATTCAAATCGGTAACCGCACGTTACCTGTGTTGGGCTTCGGCACAGAAACGCACAGCGGAAATTAAAATTTTAAAGTAATTTCTGAAACCCTAAAACAGGATCCATGTGAAAAATTAATTAATTCAGAGGTTTAGAGATTATACCAGATATAAAAAACGAGAATCTGAAATCGATTGCGCCTCGAATCTCCAACGCAAAACAAACCGATTGCGCCTCTACGGTATCCACACGAACGCCGAACGAACCGTCGAACGATTCTGCAATAAGAAGGACTTTCGGTACTAGTCACCAAAAGGAATGGATTTTCTGAAACTGTTCTCTCTCTAGTCTCTCCCTAAGAGCGGCTAGGGTTTTTCAATTCTGATATATACCTAAGTAGCTGCTATATATCATATATATAGTAGTTAAAAGGAATTAATCAAATCAAAACCTAATTTCATAAAATCCGAATATATATATATATATATATATATATATATATATATATATATATATATATATCTTAATTAAGTCTTACTTAATTAATATATATATATACAAATTATCCTTTTAATTTAAATTCGTGATTTATATATTATTAATTATATTAATATATTTAAATCCTTAAAATTTAAATTAATTTCCTTTTAAATAACGTTCTATGTGTGTGACCCTATATGTTATTATTACGTTGGCAATAATTTTAAAATCATATTATAAAATTATAAATAGTGAGCGGCATCTTGTAATGCATCACTGCTACCCAAGTAATAATAAGATCGATGATTCGATGCCACCTTTTCGTGACCAATGTTTCAATGTAATTTGATCCTTTTAACCTTAATATCCTAGATTAAACTCGAGTCATAGAATGTGTCATACTCTTCATAATTTAATCTAAGTTTTCTTGATCAATGAGTAGACTATATGAAACAAATAACTATTTGAGAATGGCCATGCATTTCATAGTCCTACTCAATCAAGAGGCCTATGGATTTCACCCATAATATATAGGATGGTTAAATTCCATCTAGATCACTCATATTTCTCACACGATTAATGATGAACCCAATAATCACCTTTATAGTCCACCCTATTAAAGGTGACATTTGATGATATCAAAGTACATAAATTCTCGTGTAGTAATATAGCAATTTTAGGTCAGAGGACCATTACATCATTGTCATTAAGAGAATTGCTAATGACACTTCGCATAATGCTCCATATAGAATTCTCATGGTGGGTTTGTCCAGTACATCGTTCTCTAACATGTACCTATGCATTGACTTAATATCTCATATATTTATGATCAATGAGATTTGGTCATCAGTCAATCCACATACTAGTCTCAATGCATCATTGTTGTCCCATCAACAATGATACTCGACTAGGGACATTTAAGAACACTAATACTAATGGTAATATATAATCTCATGTTCAAGTCACATACTTGAAACTATATAATTTGTATCACTATTCTAAGGAATTTTATTATGTTAACAATTATATTACGCAGTAAATAAAACCATAATAAAATCATATATTTATTCAATCAAATATAATATCAAAACGTTACGCAATTATATCAAATAATTGGCCTCTAGGGCATAAACTCTAACAGTCTCCCACTTGCACTAGAGCCAATCACTCATGTATCTAATACCCATGGAACTAGTGTGACCGTCGTGCTTCTGCTGCGACAAAGCCTTGGTTAGTGGATCTGCAACATTATCATCTGTTGGCACTCTTCCTATATGTATATCTCCTCTATCAATGATTTCACGGATGAGATGGTACCGCCTAAGTATATGCTTGGATCGTTGGTGAGATCTGGGTTCCTTAGCCTATTCAATGGCTCCATTATTATCACAGTATAGAGCAACCGGATCAACAATGGTTGGAACAACACCAAGTTCAGTGATGAACTTTTTAATCCATACAGACTCCTTGGCTGCACTAGAAGCAGCAATATACTCAGCCTCTTTTGTAGAATCAGCTACTGTCTCTTGCTTCAAACTTTTCCAGCTAACAGCACCACAATTAAGGCAAAACATAAAACCTGACTGAGACTTATAGTCATCATTATCAGTCTGGAAACTAGCATCTATGTAACCCTTTACTTCTAGTTCGTCTTCACCTCCATATACCAAGAATGAATCCTTAGTCCTTTTCAGGTACTTGAGGATATTCTTGACTGTTGTCCAGTGACCTTCACCTGGATTCGACTGGTATCTGCTCGTCATGCTCAAAGCATACGAGACATCCGGACGAGTACATATCATTGCATACATGATAGATCCAATTGCCGAAGCATAAGGGATCTTTCTCATACTCTCCTCATCATCTTGTGATTCCGGACATTGGGCCTTAGAGATCTTTACACCATGAGTCACAGGTAAGTTTCCTCTTTTTGCCTCTTGCATGCTGAACCGTTTCAACACTTTATCAATATATGTACTTTGACTTAGGCCGAGCATTTTTCTTGATCTATCTCTATAGATCTTGATACCTAAAATGTAGGCAGCATCGCCCAAATCTTTCATGGAGAAACATTTTCCTAACCATGTTTTTACAGCCTGTAAGGAAGGAATGTCATTCCAAATAATTAATATGTCATCAACATATAATACTAGGAATACAATGTGACTCCCACTAACCTTCTTATATACACAAGGTTCATCTTCATTTTTAATAAATCCAAATTCTTTGACTGCTTCATCAAATCGAAGATTCCAACTCCGAGAGGCTTGCTTCAATCCATAAATGGATCGCTGCAGCTTACATACCTTTCCAGCATCCTTTGGAGTGACAAAACCCTCAGGTTGTGTCATATACACATCCTCAAGGAGATTTCTGTTAAGGAAAGCAGTTTTGACATCCATCTGCCAGATTTCGTAATCATAAAAAGCTGCAATAGTAAGTAAGATCCTGATGGATTTAACCATTTCCACTGGAGAGAAGGTTTCATCATAGTTAACACCTTGAATTTGTTTGAAACCTTTTGCTACCAGTCGGCCTTTATAGGTTTGTACATTACCATCCATGTCGGTTTTCTTCTTGAAAACCCACTTGCACCCGATAGGTTTTAGCCCTTCGGGTGGATCAACCAGAGTCCATAATTGGTTAGTATACATGGAGTCCATCTCAGATTTCATGGCTTCAAGCCATTTCTCAAAATTTGGTCCATTCATAGCTTCTTGGTAGGAAGCAGGCTCATCTTGATCAATGAGCATCACATCGCCGTTTTGAGTCACAAGATATCCATAATATCTCTCAGGCACTTGGCGTGTCCTACCAGATCTACGAATGACTTGTGTAATTTGAGCAGGTTCACTTTCCACAATTTCTTGTCGTTCCTGCTCATGTTCCAACTCAGGTTCAATGATATTTTGTGGTTCTCGAATTTCTTCGAGTTCTACTTTCCTCCCACTGTTTCCTTTAGAGACAAATTCTCTTTCTAGAAAAATACCAGTTCGAGCAACAACCACTTTGTTCTTAGAAGGTTTGTAGAAATAATACCCTTTTGTTTCTTTTGGGTATCCCATAAAATTACATTTGTCAGATTTGGGTCCGAGCTTGTCAGAATCTAGACGTTTTACGAACGCCTCGCAACCCCAAATCTTCATGAACGACATACTAGGATGTTTCCCAGTCCACATTTCATATGGTGTCTTCTGAACCGTCTTTGTAGGAACACAGTTAAGTGTGAATGTAGCTGTCTCTAGGGCATGACCCCAAAAGCTTATTGGAAGATCTGCATGACTCATCATTGATCGTACCATGTCGAAAAAGATTCGATTCCTCCTCTCAGATACACCATTCCATTGCGGTGTTCCAAGTGGAGTGAGCTGTGATATAATACCACACTCTTTTAGAAGGTCATCAAAGTCTTGGCTTAAGTATTCACCACCTCGATCGGATCGAAGGGCTTTTATGCTTTTGCCAAATTGGTTTTGAACTTCATTCTTGAATTCCTTGAACTTTTCAAAGGATTCGGATTTGTGCCTCATAAGATACACATATCCATATCTACTAAAGTCGTCAGTAAATGTAATGAAGTAATAAAACCTACCTCTTGCTAACGAACTCATGGGTCCACATACATCACTATGTATAAGTCCCAATACATCGCTAGCCCTTTCACTGTGTCCAATGAAAGGGGCTTTAGTCATCTTGCCTAATAAACAAGACTCGCATTTCTCATATGATTCAAAATTAAATGAATCCAAGAACCCATCTTTATGGAGTTTGGATATGCGTTTCTCATTTATATGGCCTAAACGACAGTGCCAGAAATATGTCGGATTTGAATCATTTGATTTAAATCGTTTTGTATTTATGTTATAGATAGGCATTTCTAAATCAAGAATATAGAGACCGTTAAACAATTGTGCAACACCATAACAAATATCATTTAAGTAAAACAAACAACGATTGTTCTTTATTATAAATGAAAAACCTTTGTTGTCCAAACAAGAAACAGAAATAATGTTTTTGCTTATAGCAGACAAAAAATGACAATCTTCTAATTCTAAAACTAGCCCAGTGGGCAAAGATAAATGATAAGTTCTTACGGCCAGTGCAACAACTTTTGCTCTATTTCCAACTCGTAGGTCAACCTCTCCTTTCACCAAAGTTCTACTCCTTCGGAGTCCCTGCACATTAACACAAATGTGAGAACTACATCCAGTATCCAATACCCAAGATGTAGAAGTAGACAAGTTGACTTCTATAACATATATACTTGAATCAGAAGTCGTACATCCTTTTCTTTTCTTCACTTCTTCCAGATAAGCATGACAGTTCCTTTTCCAGTGTCAAGGTTTTCCACAGAAGTGACATTCACCATCTTTAGCCACCCCACCTTTAGGTTTTAAAGTCTGTTTGGTTTTGGAATTGGGTTTGGCAAAAGATTTTGATCCTATCTTTTTCTTGCCTTTCCAATTTCCTTTAGCATTCCCCTTTTGCACCATCATTGTGGGAGCGGGTCCTGCCTTTTTTATGTTTTTCTCGGCAGTTCTTAACATGCTCAACAACTCAGTAAGGGGTTTCTCAATTTCATTCATAAGATAGTTCATAACAAATTGAGACTAGCTTCTGTTCAAAGATTGCAAAACAAGGTCAGTTTGGGCTTCCGGAGTGATTGGAAAACCTAACCTATCAAGGTACTCAATATACCCAATCATTTTTAGCACATGTGGACCAACTGGATCACGTTCACCCATTTTGTAGTGATACAACGCCTTGCTTGTATCATACCTCTCCTGTCGAGCATGACCTTCGAACAATTTCTTGAGATGCTCGATCATCTCATAAGCATCCATCAACTCATGTTTCTTCTGAAGCTCAGCGTTCATGGTTTCTAGCATGACACAACTCACATCCAGAGCATCATCTTGATGCTTCTTATAAGCATTGTGCTCCGCACGTGGTGCAGTGACAACTGGTGCTGCAGGAATGGGCCCATCAAGGACATATAGCTTACGCTCTTGTTTGAGGACAATCCTTAAGTTCCTATGTCAGTCAAGGAAATTAATTCCACTTAGCTTGTCCTTTTCAAGGACTGATCGTAATGAAAGACTATTTGTGTTGTTGTTGTTTGCCATTTGATATCTACAATTTATAAGTGCAACAATAATAAGTCAAATTACAGAGTTGATATTATATAATTGATAATAGTACATTCAAAATATACCTCCCACTATTTTATTCAAATTAATAGCCCTCACCATTAATTCGGAAAGCATTTTTTATTAAATCTTTCTAGTGAGCCAAGATCCATATTTCATTATGCCTTAAGTTAGCTTTGGCTATTCTCTCAAAACATAATTATTTAGGTAGACAACCCTTTGTCAATTATATCATTTATAACTCCTGGATAGTTTGGTAAACAACATTTGTTTCTAGTCCATCTAATGGTACCAACCAAACTCTATGCCTCTAAGTCCACAATCCTATTGAGATAACTTAGTTAAGTCGGACCCAATGATTTTAATAGTTTGGATATCACAATTATCCTATCGCATCTTACCTAGATAAATAGGGTACTTTGCTTTGGCAAACCTACATCTATTGATCAAGGTCTTGATTAGTGTTATTCATTGGAAGGCATCTGATTTAGACTTAATAATTTAATGAGGGATTTTATTAATTTAGATCTCACCAATTTTAATCTTATTAAGCATGCACATTATTAATCATATCATATCGCATACAACCATAAATAAAGTGCAAAATTAAATATGTCACAGTTATGGCCCAATCCACTGTCAATCTTTTCAAGCTAATGAAAGATTGAAGGTCAATCTAAGGTGGTAAAAGATCTTAAAATAAATAGCTTCCTTGAATCTTCCTCGAGCATGCGCCTCCTCTCCATCATCATCTTTCATTGTGTTCTCCATCTTGACATCTTCATCAATTACAGATTATTACATGACATAAAGAAACCTCGAGTTACATTCGAGGGGATTTAGATGAGAAGAGAATATTACATTAGAATTTATAGAAAGGCACGACATGCAAGCCGTATTTCAAAACCAAAAACCACTAACCTATGGGTCAAAAGGCATAACTGTGCACCATGCATATCACAATAAGCACATAACAATTTATATATAATTAAAGAAAACTATATATAAAATATAGGGGACACGACCATCGTGCGCTACGACGGGGGGGGTCCAAGGGGGGTCTCCCCCCCTGGCGGTGGTCCGGCTGAATTACATTCTGTATTGCAGAATATTTCCATACGAATCTCTTAAACAGTTTCAGAATCATACATTTTAATCCACCAAAACACCCATAATAACAAATCATATATGTCCAATTTTGATTTAATCATATCAAAACGAATAACAGTACACCCAGAATTTATCATATATTTCCAGTTTCGATTAATCATATTAAAACGATTCTTCATGCTTCTAATCCGATTAGAATAGTTATATTGTTATTCCACCGATTAAAGATACGATTAACAGTATCATCATATATATTACCAGAATACACATACAACGGAATATCATATATTCAATTTTATATCGGTAAACATGCATCATCATATATCATATATATCGAATACAATTAAAAAACGCAATCTGATTAATCTTTTCGCAAGTAGCTCTGATACCACTGTTGGGCTTCGGCATAGAAACGCACGGCAGAAATTAAAATTTTAATATAATTTTCGAAACCCTAAAACAGGATCCATGCGAAAAATCAATTAATTCAGAGGTTTAGAGATTATACCAAATATGAAAAACGAGAATCTGAAACTGACTGCGCCTCGAATCTCCAACGCAATACAAACTGATTGTGCCTCTACGGTATCCACACGAACGCCGCAAGAACCGTCAAACGATTCTGCAATAAGAAGGACTTGCGGTACTAGCCACCAAAAGGAATGGATTTTCTGAAACTGTTCTCTCTCTAGTCTCTCTCTAAGAGCGGCTACGGTTTTTCAATTCTGATATATACCTAAGTAGCTGCTATATATCATATATATAGTAGTTAAAAGGAATTAATCAAATCAAAACCTAATTTCATAAAATCCGAATTTATATATATATATATATATATATATATATATATATATATATATATATATATATATATATCTTAATTAAGTCTTACTTAATTAATATACATATATACAAATTAACCTTTTAATTTAAATTCGTGATTTAAATACTAGTAATCATATTAATATATTTAAATCCTTAAAATTTAAATTAATTCCCTTTTAAATAACGTTCTATGTGTGTGACCTTATAGGTTATTATTACGTTAACAATAATTTTAAAATCATATTATAAAATTATAAACAGTGAGCGGCATCTAGTAATGCATCACTGCTACCCAAGTAATAATAAGATCGATGATTCGATGCAACCTTTTCATAACCAATGTTTCAATGTAATTTAATCCTTTTAACCTTAATATCCTAGATTAAACTCGAGTCATGGAATGTGTCATACTCTTCATAATTTAATCTAAGTTTTCTTGATCAATGAGTAGACTATATGAAACTAATCACTATTTGAACATGGCCATGCATTTCATAGTCCTACTCAATCAAGAGGCCTATGGATATCACCCATAATATATAGGATGGTTAAATTCCATCTAGATCACTCATATTTCTCACACGATTAATGATGAACCCAATAATCACCTTTATAGTCCACCCTATTAAAGGTGACATTTGATGATATCAAAGTACATAAATTCTCGTGTAGTAATATAGCAATTTCAGGTCGGAGGACCATTACATCATTGTCACTATGAGAATTGCTAATGACACTTCGCATAATGCTCCATATAGAATTCTCATGGTGGGTCTGTCCAGTACATCGTTCTCTAACATGTACATATGCATTGACTTAATATCTCATATATTTATTACCAATGAGATTTGGTCATCAGTCAATCCACATACTAGTCTCAATGCATCATTGTTGTCCCATCAACAATGATACTCGACTAGAGACATTTAAGAACACTGATACTAATGGTAATATATAATCTCATGTTCAAGTCACATACTTGAAACTATATAATTTGTATCACTATTCTAAGTAATTTTATTATGTTAACAATTATATTACGCAGTAAATAAAACCATAATAAAATCATATATTTATTCAATCAAATATAATATCAAAACGTAAGCAATTATATCAAATAATTGGCCTCTAGGGCATAAACTCTAACAACCTGTCGATCTTATCTCCTTAAAAATACTTGCATTTGACGTGATTCTAGGGATTGATTGGTTAACTACTCGTCATACAAAAATTGATTATTTTCGTAAGGTTGTTAGCTTTCATATTCCTAATAAACCTATTATTTGAATTCAAGCAACCAAACCATTAAAATCAATCACGATCATCTTAAGCCATAAAGCTATTCGTTTATTGAAAAACGGATGTCAAGCTTTCTTAGCTAATATCACGGATTTAAACAAAAATACGTCAGATTTGAAGGATATTTCTATTGTTAATAAATTTCCTGACGTATTCCCTGAAGAACTTCCTGGCCTACCCCCAGAGCGTGAAGTTGAATTTTGTATCGACTTTGAACCCGGTACAAAACCCATTTCCAAAGCCTCATATCGAATGGCTCCTATTGAACTTCAGGAGTTAAAGACCCAATTGCAGGAATTGTTAGACATTGGTTTCATTCGTCCTAGTACGTCTCCTTGGGGTCCTCCTGTTCTGTCGTGAAAAAGAAAGATGGGAGTATGCGACTTTATATTGATTGTCGGGAGTTAAATCATGTCACCATCAAAAATAGGTACCCATTGCCACGTATTGATGACCTATTTGATCAGTTACAAGGAGCATAATTTTTTTCAAAGATCAATCTTAGTTCTGGATATCATCAGCTGAAGGTTCAAACTGAGGATATTCCAAAGACTGCCTTCAGAACTCGGTACGGGCATTATGAATTCTTAGTCATGTCTTTTGGATTGACTAATGCTCCTGCTGCCTTCATGTATATGATGAACCAAGTATTCAAGGAATATTTGGATCATTTTGTGGTCGTCTTTATTGATGACATCCTCATATATTCCAAAAGCCGTGAAGATCATGAGCAACACTTGAGGTTGATACTCCAAAAGCTTCGTGAAAATAAGCTATATGCCAAGTTGAAGAAATGTGAGTTCTGGCTTGAGGAAGTTGCATTCCTTGGGCACATGATATCAAGTCATGGAATTTCTGTTGACCCAGCAAAGATTGAAGCTATTTAAAGCTGGGAGCAACCTAAATCAGTGACCGAAGTACGTAGCTTTCTCGGATTAGCTGGTTATTATCGGAGATTCGTGGAAGGATTTTCTCGAATCGCTACTCCATTAACTCAGCTGACTCGAAAAGATACAAAGTTCGGTTGGAGCAAGGAAAGTGAGAAGGGTTTTCAAGAACTCAAGAGGAGACTCATTTCAGCACATGTTCTGACAATACCATCTGGCTCGGAGGGATTTGTCATCTACTGTGATGCTTCAAGCTAAGGGTTAGGATGTTTTCTCATGCAATATAGGAAAATCATAGCCTATGCCTCACGACAACTCAAAGAATATGAGAGGAATTACCCTACTCATGATCTAGAGTTGGCAGCTGTCATTTTTGCACTTAAGATTTGGAGGCATTACCTGTATGGAGAGAAGGTGGAGATCTACACGGATCATAAAAGCCTCAAATATTTCTTTACCTAAAAGGAATTCAACATGCGACAACGACGTTGTCTTGAACTATTAAATGATTATGATCATACCATCCAATACCATCCTGGAAAAGCGAACGTGGTAGCTGACGCACTGAGTAGAAGATCATATGCGGGTACGAGTGCAATATTGTCAACGCAAAGGCCCATTTTGTATGACTTGCAAAGGATGGAGTTAGAGATAAAGACTCGAGGGACCCACATCATGATGGCAAACATACGAGTAGAACTGACTTTAATCGATAAAGTTAAAGCTGCTCAAGCTACAAACCTGGAGCTAATGCGTATGAAGAAGAAAGTGCAAGAAGGTGTTATGCTGGAAGCAAGAATTGATGAGGAAGGAGTACTTCGAGTCAACTCCAGACTTTGTGTTCCTAAAAACCCTGATTTAAAGTATAAAATCATGACGGAGGCGCACAACACACCGTTGGCAATCCATCCCGGGAGTACCAAAATGTATCGTGATCTTTGGCATACATTTTGGTGGAGCAATATGAAGAGAGAGATAGCAGAGTTTATCTAAAGGTGTTTAACTTGTCAACCAGTCAAGGCAGAGCATCAAGTACCAAACGGTCCATTGCAACCACTTGAAATTTTAGAATGGAAGTGGGAACATATTACTATGGATTTCGTTACTGGTCTTCCCAAGGTTTCTCAAGGCATAGATGCAATTTGGGTCATTGTTGATAGATTGACCAAGTCTGCTCATTTTCTATCTATACGAGAAACTTATACACTTGAACATCTTGCTCGTATGTACATAAACGAGATTTTAAGACTGCATGGTATACCAGTATTCATAGTTTCTGATCGAGACCCAAGATTCACTTCAAGAATTTGGGTTAGTTTACAAAAATCTATGGGCACGGATTTACAATTTAGCTCGGCATATCATCCTCAGACGGACGGGCAGTCGGAGAGGACCATTCAAACTCTTGAAGATCTATTAAGACTATGTGTCCTTAACTTCAAGGGAAGTTGTGACAAGTTCTTACCATTGGTGGAGTTTTCCTACAAAAACAGTTATCAAGCAAGTATTGGCATGGCTCCATTTGAGGCGTTATATGGAAGAAAGTGTCGTTCTCCAATATGCTGGGATGAGGTGGGTGAAGCAATATTGTTGGGACCGGAGTTGTTACGTAAATATGTGAAAGACCCGAACCACATTATTGAATTAGAGCCAGACAAGATAGAGGAATATTTAACGTATGAAGAGTTACCTGTTAAAATCTTGGACAAAAAGGATCATATTCTACGCGCCAAGGTTATACCTCAAGTCAAAGTTTTGTGGAGAAACCACGATGTTGAAGAAATGACTTTGGAATTAGAGTCCAAAATGAAATCAAGTTATCCTCACCTCTTCGATATACCAGGTACGCACCCTAATTTCGAGGACAAAATTTCATAAGGGGAGGATTATAAGACCCCAACTTTTTAAATAAAGATTAAATTTTATCAAAATATATTTTTAAATATTATGGTGTGGATTTGATATAATGTTATAGTTGTGGGTATTATTTATAAGTTTTAAAAAGTACGCAAGTTGTTATATAATATTCGATTGGTCAGGGAATATTCATTTTAGCATGGAACATTTGTACAATGGCACAATCATTGGTGAACCCCACAACGGAATTATTGTCGGATTGAGAAAATGACAAAAATACTTTATGAAAATAACGGTGGAAGTTTTACCGTTAACTGTTGAAACAACCGGTGTTAAAAGTACAGTTATACGCGTGGTTGCATAGTATAACACGGTATTGATTTATATTATTAAATCAATAATTGAGACGACAAAGTTATTCATATTATTATTTGCAATATTGACAATGTCTAGAAGTTCTGTCAAGGAGAGGTTTGGTCACATAATTGCGTGCCAATAAGGAGAAATCCTTATCGAAAAGCCCCCTCTTTCCTGGGAATGACCTGATTATTAAATATTGTGAGTTATAATATTAATGATGAATAAGTTCGTGTTGATTAAAGATGATATTGATAGTTCCATTATGTTGAGATTATTAGTGTTAGTTGAAATCGACATCTATTCCGATGATAATTGATGTCTGGGGATATATTGATAAATCGGGTAATTTATAGGATAAATGAGCAATTAATTGCTATTAATTCACATGCTTATATAACTATTTCTTCACATGTGTGTACTATTGAATCACATTCTTGTACTATTAGGGGAGTTGGTGCAAAATTGATAATACTTGCATGTCTAAGTTAAAAATGGAGGTATAGATGGAGGTACTATACTATAATTCGTATTTCTCATATGATTATACTATTGATTCACATGATTGAACTATTGATTCACATTATTTACTATTAGGGGAGGTGGTGCAAGTTTGATAATACTTGTAGGACTAAATTAAAAATGAAAGAAAAGTTGGAGGTATTGTACTGTAATTTTTCGAACCCCAAAACGTGCAATTATCGAAACTATATTTTCCTATAAATAGAAGCTCATTATTCCTTCATTTCTCATCAATTCACAAAAGCTTTAGAGCGATTACTATAGAGAGAAATTATAAAAAGAAAAAGAGAAGTCTACTACCTCACTATTCCAGTATCCAATTTTTCTAAGGTAGGGAGTATTATTTCTTTTTTATCCATGAAGAAAACTTCTGTTATTCAATTCTTTATTATTCTGTTGGAATAACCTATATACGCGGGCTACCCTATACTTGGTGAAATTCTTCTGTTATTCCATTCTTTATCATTATGTTAGAACATCATGTCTGTGCGTTTACGCCGGACCTGGTTCCATTATTTATCATTCTGTTGGAATATCCTGTCTGTGCGTTATACGCCGGACCTGGTTCCGTCTTTACTATTCTATTGGAGTATCCTGTCTGTGCGTTTTACGCCGGACCTGATTCTATTATTTATCATTCTGTTGGAATAACCAGTCTGTGCGGTCTGTCGCATGCCTGGTGATTTCTTTTGTTATTCCATTCCTTATTATACTCAGTTGGTTAAAGTTTTGACTTCTATACTCCATGAAATTAGTGGAATATCCTTGATATTTACGCTTCATCCAGTATCTTTTCATGGAAATATTCTTCTGAGCATTCTTGAATTTTACTCTACAAAGCAGTATCATGTTGACAATTTAGACGTTATTAGTTCCTGGATAAATTAATTCTTGAACTTGTTTTATTGAATTCTTATATCATTGTCATCATCCTCATGTTTATATTTTGTTGAAAGTCATCTGTGGCCTATAGTGCATAGATAGACTTGGTATGATTATGACCGTGGATTATTCGGTGTAATCATGACCGTAATGTTACAAATGATGTGGAAAAAGTCCTTATTGACCCGTAGTGCATTGATGGACAGTTGTTGGCATTATCATGACCATTAATGAATACACAAATATTCTTGGCCCGTAGTGCATAGATAATTGTGGTTGTGATACTAAAGAATATCCTTGGCCGTAGTGCAGGGGTGATTCGATGATGTGGATTATTTATTAAGCTGAGTCCCAGTGATAAAAGTGATGAAAAACCTTCTAAATCATAAAATATAGTAGATTTTATTCTCTACTTGACTCTTTTAATGGATTGTTTGTTCCGCTGCAGTTAAACTTGATGGTTGTTATATTGTATCAGTTTAACACTGTTAAAGGCTAACGATAATATATTTTGCATTATCTTAGTCATAATATTTCCTACTGGGCTAGTTGAGCTCACCCTTTTACTTTTATTGTTCTCTTCAGGAAATGAGAACGTAGCAGGAATTATTCGGGGAACGGAGAGACGGACCAGATGATAGCATTAGTAGTCCTCACTATTCAGTGAAATAGTGGAAAATAAATGTAATAATATTGAATTTGAGTTTGTATATTGTCTAGACGACAATATTTGTATTAAAACTCACAACTTATGTTTTGTCGTACTTTACACGACAGTTATATAATTAAAGTTGTATTTGTATTCTGTACCATGTATTTGACGACTCAGAATAAGTGATGTATACCTATTTTGGGGGCGTCATTTAATATATAAGTAATATCGATATACAAATTAGAATAATATCATCACAGTATTTAAAATAACATAAACACATTATCACATAAGCCTATCCGTCTATAACACACATAAGACTTAACCTTAAGTCAAACTTTACAGTCTGAGTCGAGTTCGGCACAATTCTGACATCCTGACGGTCTATCGGATAAATATCGAGTTTAAGTTCAATTAAACACTGCCTAACACTTAATCATTATATAAGATAATTATATTATCAGTCAAAATATTTTTCGTAAGCTTGTAATAATTTTTAAATAATTATTATCATTTATCATGAATTTTAAATCATTAATAACATATTTATGTGAATTAAATACCACATAATTCCTTTATCATTAATATTTATTTATTATCAAACATTAATGAAATATTTGTCATAATATTATAATATATTTATAATATATCAAAGTACTTTTAATACCTTAAAATCATATTTATATGATTTTTAAACACTCTAATCTATTATCCGATAATTGTGTTTAATATTAAAATATTAATATTTTCATGAAAAAATATCAAAAGTTATATTTTATAACTTAAAATATTTTTTATAACACTTAAATCATTTTTATATGATTTTTAAAACATTAATTCTATTTTTCCACAATTTATTTAATAAAGTTATTAGTTATCATTAATATTAATTAATTAATAAAATTTCTTACAAAATATTAAAAGTCACTAAAAATAACTTAAAATATTTTCTTTGACCATAATATATTTTTCATGATTTTTCATGTATTAAAATCATTTTTAAATAATTTATTTAATATTATAATTAAATAAATTAAATACCATATATATTCCAAAAATATTAAATATTTATGAAATATACTCAAAATGGTTAAAAACTAATTTTCAGGCTTTAAAATAATTTTTAGGAATTTATTTTGTATTTTTAATAATTAAAAATCATTTTTATCTATTTATTAAATAAAATAAATAATTTTCAGAAAATAATTATTAATAAAGGGCCCTATAACGATAGAACCGTCGCTATAGGTGTTCTTGAGCCGTTCTTGAGCCTGCCCAGATCTTCATATCAGACACCAAGGTGGTAGGTTTGACCGATTTTATAATCGTGATTTTTGTGTTTTCTAGGCAGCTAAAGTTTTATTGTTGTAGTATAAGTGTAATACTACCACCTAATGCAACATTCATGGCCATAACATAACTCAATCGAGAGATCTAAGGTCCAGAAAGTCTTGTCAGAGCTGTTCTTCATTTCTGGGTTTTTCAGAAATGAAGAACAGTTGTTAGGTCTTACTTTGAGCCTCCAGATCTAGGCCTTCCAGGTTTGATTAATCTAATATTAAGGTTCAGTCTTGTAGTCGTCGTGTTAGGGAACACAAATAATTCACTAGATCAACTCTACAACATCACCACAAGAAATTCTGGGCCGGTCAAAGTAGCCCAGAAAATCTGTTCTTGAACATTTCTGGGTTACCCAGAAATGTTCTTGAGTAGTTGGTCAACCCACGTTTGACCATCACCAAAATCGATTCTGCTAAGTAACTGGCTAATCTAGAGGCTTAGATATGTATTCCATATGTCATACTACAACCTCAATACAACAACGTGGCCTAACTATCAAAGAGATGCGAGATCAGACGCTTAGAATATGCTTGTCAGAGTTTCTGGGAATTTCTGGGCTGCCCAGAAAGCAGTTCCTGTGAACAGTCAACCCACTTTGACCAATCATAACTGGAGTTCTAGACACGATCAGACCATGTTTCAAGTTGCAGAATAAAGACCACATAAAATACTACAAGTTCAAACATTTAAAACACTAAAACCATTAACAGACACCGATCTATGAAGTTTGACATTTGCTTGTCAGACGACCTTTAAATTTTTTTCTAGAATTTTAAAATCTTCAATTTCGAACACTTTGATGTTATGGATATGGGATATAACAACCCAGATTACTTAAAGACACCTTATAACACACTTCTAAACAACAACTAACATCAAATCACAAGATTTACAAAATTTAGGGTTTATACCTTTTCTAAGTTTTGATCTTAAAATCTGACTTTTGATTCATGTTCTTGGAGAGCTAAGAACTGATATTGGCTTATCCTTACACTCCCTTTCACTCTCCATTTCGAAAAGTTAGAGAGAGAGTGGTCCTGGAGGATATGAAAAGTAAAGTAAGTCCTTTTCTTACTTTTAATCTTTTATTTAAGATTCAATGAACTAAGAAGTTGCTATGTAACGCCCCGAAAAATCGAACCTTTTGTAAATATTTTTAATAATGAATAAAAATAATATTATTTGTTATTATTATGTGTTAGTAAGATGTATGTCGTTCTATAACCTAGAAACGTCAGAACATCGTAGTATTTAACTACGTGAAGGAATTAAAGTGTTAGAATTTCCAAGACGAAAATAAAAGCTTTCCGTGTAATTTTCTGAAAAACACTATTCACCGTTTTCCGCTCGGGAATTATTTTTGAACTTCCGAGAAATACATAACGTTATAATATCAAGGTGAAATGGATTATGTAATAATAATTCAAGTATGGAAAATGAAATATTTCGAATGCAGACTTAATTTGAGAATGTTAAGTATTAAATTCTAATGGAATGAAATTGTGGATTATATAGGAAGTACAAATCCAATAAACATTAAGGGACAAGCCCAAGAGGTAGCAATGATTAAGCCTAAGTATTAATTTTTATGTAAGCCCAAAGAAAATTAAAGATAAGCCCAAAGATAAATTAAACAAACTAACCCAAGCCCAAGTTATGATCCATTGGATAATTTGGATCCATGGGGCAACCCATGGGTGAACTTGGTGACCAAGACCTTTATGTGGTGGCCAAGTATTTGATGTAGGGAGCAAGTATACTTGGGCATTAAGGAAGGAATAGTAAGGAGGTGGTTAAGGAAGTGGGAGGTCTTAATGACCATTATGCCCTAGCTTAGAGACTTCTATAAATATCAAGCTCACATTTTATTTTTGTTTGTTCAAATAATCTAACAAACTTTCCAAGCTAAACAACTTATTGGTTAGAGAGAATAAGCACTATTAAAGCTTAACTTCCATTGTTAGATTTTCCAAAGAAGAAGAAGTTAGTCTTCAAAGGTAAATGACTTTATCTCTTCTATCTCTACCATTGTAGGGTGATAAGAGAAGTGTAACTTAATGATCATGTATTTTAAGAACTTATATAGATGGGTAAACAATGGACTCAAGCCGTATAAGTAATGATTAAGTATTTCAAACTTGAATAAGTTATGAACTTATGAAGATTATGGATGAACTTGTCATATGAATTACTTTGTCATATGAATTACTTTAAGAAGGTAGTATGATTGATAATGACTTAATCAATAATAAGTCATAAGGAAATTAAATCTTGTATTGTAGAATTGGTTAAGTTATGAACTTATAAGAAATAAGCCATAATCTAAAGAAAAGATAGGTTGTTGTATTATGTAGGTTGAGATGTCTAGTTAATGAAATGAATCCATTTGAAATGATAAACAAATCGTTAGTAATAAAGTTTTTTCGGAATTCACACGATTGGACGATAATCGTCGAATTCATGAAATTCTTGAAATCAAAGTCGAATTTTGTGTTTGAACTCGGAAACGATGGTTTTGGATGGAGAGAAGTCGTATTTGGCATTATAGAGTTGCGAACTCGAAAATGATCGAATTCCGACTTAGAACAAAGAAACGAGCGTTGAACGTTCATGAACATTTATTGTTTTCATTAAAAATGAACTAATAGGTGAATTTTTAGCAAACGAAGTTGAATAGATAAAATTCTTGCATGAACACATAGAGTATATGATTTGTGAATCGTAGGCTCTTGAACGAGCCAATTCAGACTTATAACGAAGAAGTTACGAGTCTGGGAATCTCACAAAATGAAAAATCTGTAAAAAACTTTTCTAGTGCACAGAGTTGGCGCTGCGGCGCCAGTCCAAGGCTAATTAGCTCGCGCCGCAGCGCCAAAATGGCCCTCAAACCCTGGAAATTTGCGCCGCTGCGCGACCCGTAACAAAGGGACTCGCGCCGCAGCGCCGAGTCCGGTCTTCTAGCCCAATGTGTGACGCCGCAACACGTCATAGAGAAGAAAAGCCAGCGCCGCAACGCCAAACTTAGAATCTAGATAATAAAGAATGCTTATATGTGGAACATGAATAGTAATTGATGAATGATTAACTAAGGATCTTGATGTAACATGTTAATACTTATCTAAGCCTTAAGTATGATCACTTAGGGTTAAAAAAAGTCAGTTGCATGTGAACGTAAAAATGACGTAACGGAAAGCCAGAATCAATAATAAAAAATCTAATACGTAATTAGATTGATAAGAAGGGTAAGATTCTTTAGGAACCATGTATGATTATTCACGACCTAATGTGTTATGTGATGTTATCATCTACTGTAGAGACCTTAATGGCTTAAAGTGCACGTGTTATATCTGTAGCAGTATTCTAACCCTTGTTCCCGTTCAATTTTGACAAGATTTGTGATTCATGTATTCTTACAAATGAGTTAATATCTGATGAAGTCAAAGCCAATTCTTGCGGCTAGACTTATGCTATGTTGGATTTCTTATAATCTATCAAGTATTGACAAGAATTTACCAAAATAATATTGTTGTGGTTTTCAAAGGGAGACTGAGTATGCTAAATTATTTTGTCGTCAAACGACAGACACGTGAGGTTGCCACAACTTAAACGTATCACGTTTAATGAATGTAGTGTTGATCAACATAGAGTAGTATAGGCTGATCACCTAGACGTGCTCGTAAGCTATGCCGGACTTACGGACTTAGTGCCGAAATGTCTTTTTCAAATTACTTATGAAATACTCATGGTCTTGGACAGGAGTTTATGTTTTACTGAATATTGTTATTGTAAAACATTTTGAATGAAAAGAGGTGCTATTTTGAATTATCGATAGTACTTCATAACTATTGTTCAGTTATTGAAGATATACGATTCCTAGGTTTCAAGCATGTTGTTTTCTTAGAATTGTTGTACTTGCTGAGCTAGTTAGGCTCACTCTTGCTTGAACCATATGAATGCAGCGAAGATCAAACTGACCGATGGATCCGGCAAGGATAAAGTGAAGGAGAAGGCGAACCCGTAGAATTACTTATGTAATAGTATAGTTTTGTAAGAATAATATTTGATATTATGACAAGGACAAATGTAACGGTTATAAAGAACCGGGGGAATGTTAATATTATTTTGATTATATAGAAGACGTAATCATTCTTTTGAGGCATTTCAATTGAATGTTTGTGTGAACTGTAGCACCGTGTAGCACCATCTGTCGGGTTGGAAGATACCCGGATTTGGGGGCGTAACAGGTTGGTATCAAAGCATTAGGTTATAAAACTTAAGGGAGGAATTAAACTTTAGTCACAACCTTAAGAAAAGTCAAAGAAATAAAAGATGTAAGTTAACCGTATAAAAATGCATTATATATGTTATGTGTTTTATTATTCTACTGACGTGTACTAATCAAACTTACTTGTGTTGTTGTAGATGTCAGGAGAAAATAGAGACGCACAAGTAGTCAGCGAAGGGTCGATGAATCAGATAGAGATCATACCGAACCCCATAGCAGCAGATCCCGACGTAGTAGTGGTTGAGTTTGGAGACTCAGAGAGCTTAGATCTCATGTCCGTGTTCGACGGCATGCTTGAAGAAGAGGTAGATGTGGTGCCCTTCAACCTAGTAGCTATAGCAGCAGAGATGGCTTCGGGGGAGTCGATGATGTCACTTTTCATGTCAGTGTTGGATAGAAACATCCACTATTGTCAGGAGGTTAAGGAGCTGAAAGCAGAGCTCCAGGCTGTTATAGAGGATAAGACGGACGTGGAGTCCATGTGGGAGCAGGAGCATGATTAGAGGGTTTTGGCCAAGGACAAGATCCATGAGCTGAAACAGGAGGTCTTTGAGCTCATGGGGGAGCTTAAGACCAAAAACCAGAAGATAGGGAGGATGTCCTATATCCATAGGAGTTCTCATGCGGACTTCCAGCTGCAGGTAGCTTGTTATCCCATAGAAACGCGGCATACTATCAGCCGTGATATTATCGTCGATCTTGCTAAGACGGATTTTGAGAATGCCTTAAGGAAGATGTGATCTATTAGTGGATAGAGTAGATTAGATATGTAAATATTGTGTATCTAGTAATGATGTAAAACCCTCTTTTGTATAACAAATGGTAGTCTTTTGTGAATCCCAATTTTTGGAAAGTAATTACGGGAAAGTAATGTAATCAGCTTAGGCTGTGTAATGTAACCGATGTAGTGTTATACAACAATGAATTAATATAAACCTTTTTCAGAACATGTTGAGTAATGAATGTTTAAGTTATTGTTTAAAATGGAATAATTACTAACTAACAGGTAATAACGACATGTGTTGTTTATTGTAACAGAAAAATGCCGCCAAGAAGAGTACCACGTAATCAAGGTGCGAACGTAAATCAACCGGAAGGAGGTCCGGTTAACACCATGTAGGAATTTGTAAATCTTTTAACAGCAACGTTTAATAGAACTGGGGCTAACATCCCCGTAAATCCTGGTGTAGTACGAGCTACTACGTTTAAGGTTTTTAAAAGCGTTGGTTCGTCGGAGTTCAAAGGAACTACGAACCCTATCGAAGCCCAAACGCGGGTAAAGGAAATAGAGAAGGCATTTGTGATAGCAAATGTCGACGAGGCCCAAAAGGTTGCCTTTGCAACCTACATGATGAAGGGAGAGGCCATCTTTTGGTGGGAGGCCAATCAGGCTAGGGCCGGGATAGAGGTTTTAACATGGATGAGGTTCAAGGAGATATTATTTGAGAACTACTTTCCCACGAGCATGCATGGAAGGATGGAGATGCGATTTCTGGAGTTGAAACAAGGGGACATGACGGTTCCCCAATACACCGCCAAGTTTAATGAACTGAAGAGGTTCGCTCCACATCAAGTGGACACCGAGGTTAGGAAAGCTCGACAGTTCGAGCTGGGCTTGAAACCTTGGCTCTATAAATGCATATTCGTGTTTCAAAGTACTTCCTTTGGAACCATTTTAGATAAGACGATAATCGCCGAAGATGGTAGCGAGGCATTAAGCCAATACCACAAAGACAAGAAGAATAAAGGGAAAGTGGATGGGGGAATGAAGGTTGAAGGAGCCAGCGGGAATGGCGAAGGGTTTAAACTGAAGGTGGTTATCTCTGGGAATACAGGAGTGAAATAAGGAGACCCGAAGAGGAGAATAGAGGCCTGCAAGAGCCGTGGGAAGACTCACTTAGGATTCTATCTCAAAGGTAAGGCTGTGTGTTACAATTGTGGACAGGAGGGGCATATTGCGCCGAACTGTCCAAGTCCAAAGAAGAACCACATATGCTTTGTGTGTGGGTCAACTGACCACATGGCAAAGAACTGCCCGAAGAAGGGGACGGACGGGAACAGGGGTTCCAATAGCGGTAAGTCAGCTATTGGAGGTCCAGCGCAGCCGGGTAGGCCGATGGCCTGTACTTTTAACATGACCATCCAAGACACGATGGCCTCAAGGGACGTAGTCGTAGGTATTATTCCGATCAATAACCTAAATGCATACGTGTTGTTTGACTCGGGTGCTACTTGTTCGTTTATCGCATGTGATTTTTCTAGACGATTAGGATTACTTACCGAAAAGTTATATATACCTTTAAATATTAAGGTAGTAAACGAACAGATATTTCCTGTTGAAGATATTCATAGGAGTTGTTATGTAGACATTCGGGGTTGTAGATTATCGATAGATTTGATACCGATAAAGTTAGGAGAATTCGACATAATCCTCGGAATGGATTGGTTGGTTAACCATGGGGCAATTATAGATTGTTAGAAGAAATGCGTAAATATTAGAACGTGAAGACAACCTCAAGTGGTATTTTACGATAATAAATCGCCGGGAGGTTCGTGTTGTCTTACCATGACACAAACTAGGAAACTATTGAGGAAATGGTGTGTAGGTTATTTGTGTCATGTGGTTGATACCCAGAGAGTGGGAGCGACCATGGAACAAATACCTATAGTGAGCAAATTCATGGATGTATTTCCAAGTGAATTACCTGGTCTTTCACCGGATAGGGAGACCGAGATAGTGATAAACATTGTGCCAGGAGCGACACCAGTTTCTAGGGCATCGTATCGTATGAAGCTAGTGGAGATGAAGGAGTCGATGGTGCAGTTGCAAGAACTGTTGGACAGGAAGTACATTCAACCGAGTATTTTGCCGTGGGGAGCACAGATACTATTTGTCAAAAAGAAGGACAGATCGTTAAGACTTTGTATCGACTATCGAGAGTTGAACACGTTAACGATAAAGAATAAGTACCCGTTGCCCAGGATCGATGATCTTTTTGATCAGTTGAAAGGAGAAAAGTATTTTTCTAAAATAGATTTAAGGACATGGTATCATCAGCTGAAGGTTAGAAATGAAGACGTACCAAAGACAGTATTCAGGACTCGTTATGGTCATTACGAGTTTTTGGTGATGTCATTTGTCTTGACTAATGCACCAGTTGCATTTATGGATATGATGAACAGAGTGTTCAAGCAATATTTCAACAAGTTCATCGTGGTGTTTATCAATGATATTCTAGTCTATTCTAAGACATCAGAAGATAAAGCTGAACAACTAAGAATAGTGTTGGAGATGCTGAGGAAGGAGAAGTTATATGTGAAGTTCACTAAGTGTGAATTTTGGTTAGAAAGAGTACATTTTTTAGGTCATGTCATTGACCATGAGTGAATTTTAGTAGATCCAGCGAAAGTGGAAGCCGTGTTGAATTGGGAACAACTAAAAATGCCGACTGAGGTGCGGAGTTTCCTAGGGTTAACGGGTTACTATTGGAGATTCATTCAGGATTTTTTGAAGATAGCTACTCCGTTGACTAATTTGACAAGAAAGACGGTGAAATGCGCGTGGATCAAGAAATGCGAGGATAATTTTTAAGAATTGAAGAAAAGGTTAAGTAAAGCGCCTGTTTTGTCATTACTCGATGACACAAGAAATTTCGTAGTTTATAGTGATGCTTCGCATAAAGGACTTGATTGTGTGCTCATGCAGCATGGCAAGGTCATTGCGTATGCATCTAGGCAGTTGAAGGATTATGAGAAAGTTTACCCTGCTCATGATCTGGAACTGGCCACGGTAGTATTTGACTTAAAGGTATGGCGACATTATCTTTATGGGAAAAAATGTGAGATATACATGGACTACAAGAGTCTAAAATATATCTTCACATAAAAGGAGTTGAACATAAGGCTGAGGAGATGACTGAAGTTGATAAAGGATTACGACTGTGAAATCCTGTATCACCCTGGAAAAGCTAATGTAGTGGCCGACGCCTTAAGTAGAAAGGGTCAGGAGAAGTTATCTATGTTAACGGCTCAAACTGAGTTAATAACAGAGATGGCTAGGATAGAGCTAGAGGTGAAATTTTTGAGTGAAGCGGGACAACGAATTTTTGCGATGGAGATGCAGTCTACCATCATAGAAAGAGTTAAGGAGGTTCAACGCAAAAATTATGAGTGTGACCAGATGAAGAAGCAGTTAACCAATGAAAAAGATTTAAAATACAGTCTTGATAATGAGGGATTATTAAGATTTGAAAGAAGAATTTGGGTTCCAAATGAGATGGAATTAAAGGAGTAGGTTTTACAAGAGGCTCATAGTTCGAGGTACTCGATTCATCCTGGTAGCACTAAGATGTATCAAGACCTTCAATAGAGTTTTTGGTGGCCGAACATGAAGAGAGAAATAGCCGAGTATGTGAGTAGGTGCTTGACTTGTCAAAAAGTTAGGGCCGAACATCAACGACCTAGTGGCTTGTTACAGTTATTAGAGATTCCGGAGTGGAAGTAGGAGCATATCACAATGGACTTTGTGGTGGGACTTCCGACTACTCAGAAGGGGTATGACGCAATTTGGGTAATAGTGGACCAGTTGACGAAGTCATCTCATGGAGTACCAGTTTCGATTGTGTCGGATCATGACCCACGATTCACGTCAAACTTTTGGAGAAGTATGCAATAGCAGTTGGGGACGCAGTTGAAGTTGAGTATGGCATATCATCCAAAAACTGATGGATAGAGTAAGAGGACAATTCAGACATTAGAAGATATGTGAAGATCTTGCGTCATGGATTTCAAGAGTAGTTGGGATGATCATCTACCATTAGTAGAGTTTGCGTATAACAACAGTTATTATGCAAGCATAGGTATGCCGCCTTATGAAGCTTTATATGGAAGGAAGTGCCGAACATAATTGTATTGGGATGAAATGGGAGAATGTCGAATGCTAGGACCAGAGTTGGTGCAGCAAACAATGGATATAGTAAAGGTAATACGAATGCGATTGGTAACAGCTCAAGACAGACAAAGGAAGTTTACAGATTTGCATAGAGTAAATAGGGAGTTCGAGGTAGGCTCGTATGTATTTCTAAAGGTATCTCCTTGGAAAGAAAGATAAGCTTTGGAAAGAAGGGAAAGTTAAGTTCCAAGTATATAGGACCTTTTGAAATATTAGAAAAGTTGGGAGGGGTAGCTTACGTGGTAGCATTACCTCCAGAGTTAGAACGAATACATAATGTGTTTCACGTATCTATGTTACGTCCTTATAAGCCTGATTACAAACACGTAATAGAGTATGAACCGATTTATATCGAGAAGGACTTAACCTACAAAGAGATGACAATTCAAATCATTGATCGAAAAGAACAAGTTCTTCATAACAAAGTTATACCGTCTGTAAAGGTGTTATGGAAAAACCACGATATCGAAGAAGCAACGTGGGAATTGGAAGAAAAGATGAAGAAGAATTACCCTCAATTGTTTGTGTAAATTTTTTTGTGTAGCGAGATTCTGGGGACAAAATCCTTATAACGGGGAGAGAGTGTAATGCCTCGAAAAATCGAACCTTTTGTAAATATTTTTAATAATGAATAAAAATAATATTATTTGTTATTATTATGTGTTAGTAAGATGTATGTCGTTCTATAACCAAGAAACGTCAGAACATCGTAGTTATTAACTACGTGATGGAATTAAAGTGTTTGAATTTCCAAGACGAAAATAAAAGCTTTCTGAGAAATTTTCAAAAAAACACTATTCACCATTTACTGCTCGAGAATTATTTTTGAACTTCCGAGAAATTCATAACGTTATAATATCAAGGTGAAATGGATCATGTAATAATAATTCAAGTATGCAAAACGAAATATTTCGCATGCGGACTTAATTTGAGAATGTTAAGTATTAAATTCTAATGGAATGAAATTTTGGATTATGTTGGAAGTACAAATCCAATAAACATTAAGGGACAAGCCCAAGAGGTAGTAATGATTAAGCCTAAGTATTAATTTTTATGTAAGCCTAAAGAAAATTAAAGATAAGCCCAAAGATAAATTAAACAAACTAACCCAAGCCCAAGTTATGACCCATTGGATAATTTGGATCCATGGGGCAACCCATGGGTGAACTTGGTGACCAAGACCTTTATGTGGTGGCCAAGTATTTGATGTAGGGAGCAAGTATACTTGGGCATTAAGGAAGGAATAGTAAGGAGGTGGTTAAGGAGGTGGGAGGTCTTAATGACCATTACTCCCTAGCTTAGAGACTTCTATAAATAGCAAGCTCACATTTTATTTCTGTTTGTTCAAATAATCTAACAAACTTTCCAAGCTAAACAACTTATTGGTTAGAGAGAATAAGCACTATTAAAGCTTAACATCCATTGTTAGATTTTCCAAAGAAGAAGAAGTTAGTCTTCAAAGGTAAATGACTTTATCTCTTCTATCTCTACCATTGTAGGGTGATAAGAGAAGTGTAAATTAATGATCATAAATGTTAAGAACTTATATAGATGGGTAAACAATGGACTCAAGCCGTATAAGTAATGATTAAGTATTTAAAACTTGAATAAGTTATGAACTTATGAAGATTATGGATGAACTTGTCATATGAATTACTTTAAGAAGTTAGTATGATTGATAATGACTTAATCAATAATAAGTCATAAGGAAATGAAATCTTATATTGTAGAATTGGTTAAGTTATGAACTTATAAGAAATAAGCTATAATGTAAAGAAAAGATAGGTTGTTGTATTATATAGGTTGAGATGTCTAGTTAATGAAATGAATCCATTTGAAATGATGAACAAATCGTTAGTAATGAAGTTTTTCCGGAATTCACACGATTGGACGATAATCGTCGAATTCGTGAATTTCTCGGAATCAAAGTCAAATTTTGTGTTTGAACTCGGAAACATTGGTTTTCGATGGAGACAAGTCGTATTTGGCATTATAGATTTGAGGACTCGAAAATGACCGAATTCTGACATAGAACAAAGAAACGAGTGTTGAACGTTCACGAACGTTTATCATTTTTGTTAAAAATAAACTAATAGGTGAATTTTTAGCAAACAAAGTTAAATAGATAAAAAACTTGCATGAACACATAGAGTATCTTATTTGTGAACCGTAGGCTCTAAAAACGAGCCAATTCAAACTTAAAACGAAGAAGTTACGAGTCGGGAATCTCACAAAATGAAAAATCTGTAAAAAAAACTTTTTTGGTGCACAGAGCTGGCGCTGCGGCGCCAGCCCAAGGCCAATTAGCCCGCGCCACAACGCCAAAATGGCCCTCAACCCCTGGAAATTCGCGCCGCAGCGCAACCCATAACAAAGGGACTCGCGTTGCAGCGCCGAGTCCGGTCTTCTAGCCCAATGTATGACGCCGCAGTGAGTCACAAAGAAGAAAAGCCGGCGCTGCAGCGCCAAACTTAGAATCTAGATAATAAAGAAAGCTTATATGTGGAACATGAATAGTAATTGATGAATGATTAACTAAGGATCTTGATTTAACATTGTTAAGACTTATGTAAGCCTTAAGTATGATCACTTAGGGTTAAAGAAAGTCAGTTACATGTGAACGTAAGAATGACGTAACGGAAAGTCGGAACCAATAATAACAAATCTAATACGTAATTAGATTGAGAAGAAGGGTAAGATTCTTTAGGAACCATGTATGATTATTCATGACCTAATGTGTTATGTGATGTTATCATCTACTGTAGAGACCTTAAAGACTTAAAGTGCACGTGTTATATCTGTAGCAGATGTTAAAGGCAAGTATTCTAACCCTTGTTCCCGTTCAATCTGGACAAGCTTTGTGATTCATGTATTCTTACGCATGAGTTAATATCTGATGAAGTCAAAGAAAATTATTGCAGCTAGACTTGTGCTATGTTGGATTTCTTATAATCTATTAAGTATTGACAAGAATTTACCAAAACAATATTGTTATGGTTTTCAAAGGGAGACTGAGTATGCTAAATTGTTTTGTTGTCAAACGACAGGCACATGAAGTTGTCATAACTTAAACGTATACACGTTTAATGAATGTAGTGTTAATCAACATATAGTACTATAGGTTGATCACCTAGACGTGCTCGTAAGCTATGCCGGACTTATGAACTTAGTGTCAGGATGTGAAATGCTCATGGTCTTGGACTGGAATTGATGTTTTACTAAATATTGTTATTGTAAAACGTTTTGAATGAAAAGAGGTGCTATTTTGAATTATCGATAGTACTTCGTAACTATTGTTCAGTTATTGAAGATATATGATTCTTAGGTTTCAAGCATGCTGTTTTATTAGAATTATTGTACTTGCTGAGCTAGTTAGGCTCACTCTTGCTTGAACCATATGAATGCTGCTAAGATCGAACTGACCGATGGATCCGACAAGGATAAAGGGAAGGCGAAGGCAAACCCGTAGAATTACTGATGTAATAGTATAGTTTTGTAAGAATAATATTTGATATTATGACAAGGACAAATGTAACTGTTATAAAGAACCTGGGGAATGTTAATATTATTTTGATTATATAGAAGACATAATCGTTCTTTTGAGGCATTTCAATTGAATGTTTGTGTGAACTGTAGCACTGTGTAGCACCATCTGTCGGGTTGGAAGATACCCAGATTATGGGGCGTCATATGCTAGGTGGCATACATTGGCTGAGATTGCTGAGATTTGCACATGGGAAAATTTAGTTGGTCACCAACTCTAATATATGGCAAGATTCACACACTAACCAAATAAAGAATATAAAAAGGGCATTTAAGTCTTTTTTATTTTTATTTTAATGTCATATATGTAAATCGGCCAAACCCTTAAGGTTTAGGGTTTAACCCTTAGGGTTTAGGGTTTAACCCTAAAATCTTTGAAATTTAATTCCTAAGATTTCCAAATTTCGATTTTTAAAATAGAAAATTAATACTTCTTAATTATAATTAGGATTCGATAATTATATTAAAATTTCCTAATCATAATCCAATCTTTCTAGTTAGGATTATTATTTCCTAATTAAAATTGCTAATTTAGCAATTAAGGACAAAATTGTACCTTAGGGTTTTTAATGAAACAATTAGGGTTTCCAACATTAAAAATTAGGGTTTTCTAATTAATAGAATTTCTAATTAATCAAATAGGCTTACCCCTAATTAGATTTGTGATTAACACAAAAAGCATTATACATTGCATTAAATTCCTAAATTAGGATTTTAATATTCCGAATTAGGATTTTAAATTCCCAGAATTGAATTTAGGGTTTCCAGAACCGGTTTTAGGGTTTCTTATAAATCGATAGATTTTCTAGCTGAACGTTGACGTTTTTAATATAATATTAGGGTTTGCCATTGTCTGGTCAACACTTGACCCTTAACCACATATTGTATACATATATAACCATATACACAGAACATATTCAAATATATACTTAATCATGAATAATTCACCAAAAGATTTTTAAATTTACAAAATTCCTTCTCGGAAATCTCAAATCCATTTACTTATTTTCTGTCTAGGTTTATTATTTAACCTTAATTCAATATTTTAAGACTTTATAATTATTCAAATTATCAGGTTGTCACACGTGGACTGCTACTGGGCAGTGGGGGCAGAGCATTACGTTGGACAACGCCGAGCGGCGTCGAGCGGCGTTGTGCATGTCGGACACGTTGCAGATATGTCGCGGAGCCGTTTTACGACACTATGTGACATTTTTAACATTGTTCTAAAATGTTTCAAGTAATAAAAGATGAATATTATAAAATAAAAAATAATGAATATAGACCATTGTAGGGAGTATTGAAGAAGGTCGCGGCGTTCCCGAACGCCGCGATGTCGTGAGATGTTTTTAAAGAGTTGTTGCGTTACTTAAATTGTAAAAACGTAAACCACATAAAATAAGAAATATTGTAAAGTAAATCAATATATGAAGTCTTTATATGATTAATTGGTATGTTATTATTAATTAAATGTGTAGGACATTTAAAGAACATTTTTAAAGTATAAATTAAAGAATGCATCAAATAAGTATTCTTAAACTTTTTCGTAAGTTTCTAACTTTCATAAATTATTTTATTATGCAAGTTTTTTAGCTTCATTCAAATTTTGTATTGAAGTTCTAATTTACGTAATGTTTATATATTTTGTAAACTCTAAACTTATTCAATTCTTTTGATAATTGTACAAGTTATTCGGCTATGCTATATCACATATTATTAAAGTTTTAAAGTTCGATATTCCATGAAATGTTTTAAAGATATGTCAATGCCTTTTACTTTGGCTAAACAAATGTTAATATGTGAGTTGAAGGTTATAAATTCTTTAATTTTATCCAAACCAAATTAAATCAGTACATAATTTTACTTAAATTTGAGATGAACAGCCCTACTATTAAGGGTACTTTTGGTCGGATTTTTGGTTGACTCTTTTGGGTGACAAAAGAAATGTATATAGTCATTTAAAATAGTGTTATACACAACACAAGGTACACTAGGCTGATCACCTAGACGTGCTCAGAGAAGTCGAGACGGTTTACAGTTAAATTGCTGTTAAACCTTATATGAAAAGAAAAAAATTCAAGGTCATATGATCACTGAGTATACATACTCATTTCATATCTCTCTTTTTGTCTTTGCTATCCCACATTATAGGGATTTCAATTTTATTAAGCTAGCATTTTTAGAACAAAGGCTAGAGGATTTGGTGAGCAACTTTGATAATTGAAATGAAGCATTAATAATGCCATGTGCCCCTATCAAAAATCCGACACTTCTTCCATTAACCCCCATTTTTTATTTTTCTTTTATTGCTTTAAATAACCATTTAATCTTCTAGAAAATCTATCACAATTTAAGCCAAGGTTTGGGCCATTTAATTATTCATTTGGGCTACTATTTAAATTAATTGGGCCACAAAAACTAACACATGCCCAACACATTAAATACCTTACCCTTTTGAATTACGTATTCTATTACATTTTTTAAAAAAATTACAATAATAATGCCCTCATAAAACTTTTACACAACTAATAAACTTCCATATTTATTTACAATGTTAGTACAATTAGGATTCCTTAATTTAGGGAATTAGTATTCAATTAGAATTTCTTAATTTAGGGATTAGTTATACCCATGACTTCTTCTCTCTCTCCTCATCTATAACAACTGCAGTTAGTCATCACCCTTCTTCTTCATTCAACGTATTCTTTTCTCTCTCTCTCTCTCTCTCTCTCTCTATATATATATATATATATATATATATATATTACCTGCATTCATGTGTTTGTAGCTGTTCATGGAGTTCGTAGGTCGTGGCACGTGAGTCAACTCAGTGGATTGAAACGAGTTAGAGATATGTTCGAAGATCAGCGGCGGAGACAGAGGATTGATGTTGAAAACGAGTGTTGAAATGGCGATTCCGACGAAGACGAAGACGAGTCGTTGTTGACGATTCCGACGAAGACGAGTCGTTTACTTCCATTGATTCAGCCAAGATTAAGGTTGTTGGTGTTGGTGGTGGTGGCAATAATGCCGTTAATCGCATGATTGGTAACTTCACCGACGAGGCCATAATTTACTATGGAAGCTCAAGCAGAGGACTAGCAAGGAAGTGAGGAACCAAACCTTCATACCAAGGTAACTAAACTGTCATAATCAAAGTAACCAATCAACCTCCACACTTTAAATTTTTTCTTAGTACAGTTGGTTACCAAACCTTCAGATCAAGGTAACAAAACCTTCATACCAAAGTAACTAATTCACATCCACACATGCAGTTTTTCATAGTGCAGTTGGTAGCCAAACCTTCAGACCAAGGTAACCAATTTAATTTTATTAAGTTACCAATTTCGTTTAAATGTGATGCAAAGGTAACCAATTCAATTTTATTAAGTTACCAATTTCGTTTGAATGTAATGCAGTTGGTAGCCAACCATTCATACAAAGGTAACCATTTTATTATTTATGAGTAATAAAATAGTTATAAAAAAAATTTCAAAACATTAATAGTTACATCTATTTATTTTTAAACTTTTTGTAGGGCGATTCTTGTTCTTATTCTCATTTGCGTTTTGGACAACAGAGATTCGCGACGGTGTAGCGGCGGACTAGCGGTGGTGTAACGGCGGTGTAGTGATGGACTATTATTTTCAAAGTGTATGTGAGGAAGATGAAGATTTGAATTTGAATATTTAAATTTGAATTTATTTTTGTTGTTAAATCCAAATATTTGAATTTGAATTATTAATTATGGCAGTTATTTGTCCCTGATTTTAGGTTTCCTTATTAATGTGAATTGTACTATTTTTGTAATATGTATAATCTTTTTTGTAATTATTTGGTTGATGCACTTTTCTTATAATTACTTTCTATTTGTTGTATACTTATGTAAAGAACCCTTTATTTTATTAGGGTTACGAGTCCACTTACTTTGGAATTTAATTAATTACCCTTATTAGTTTAATTATATAACCCAATTAGACTTGCTATTAAATAGGTTGAGATATTAAATTAAATCTCTTAGCTAGTCCACTAGTAAGTAATTAAATATTGTGACTCTTAAGTAAATATAACACTTAGGTTATTTAATTCTCATACCTTCAACATTTATAAATAGGTCTCAAGGCTTTTTTTTCCATAGTCAACTTAAAATAAATAAATTAACTAACTTACTTAATTCACATCGTATAACACATATTCACACATATGCTCAGGAAATTTCCTCATAAAAATTTATTTCACATATATATATATATATATATATATATATATATATATATATATATATATATATATATATATATATATATATAATCTTCATTATAGCATATAGAATTCTCGGTCATTACAATCCAAGTACAATGGTGTTCTGCATCCAGGTACTTACTGGCTTCGGGCAATGGATGGAACAGAAGTCAAAAATACCTAGCATGCAGGTAGACTTCGAAAATATTATCAGTAGAGCGTGGCTAGGTGATTTGACTCTGTAATTTTTCAAGATTGTTAATAAAACGAGTATTCAATTTTTTAATGAATATTGTCATATATTGGTGTTTGGTTTATTGTTCAGTTCTTGGGAATGAACGTTGTTAATGGTGTTTGGAGGAATATTCAGTTCCTCAGAATAAATACTTCCTATGAGGTTGTTCATTTCATTGAACGAACGTCTTATTGTCTGCATCCACTTCTACCGAGCAAGTATTTTTTCTGTTTAAGGACATTTAGTTCCCCGGAATGAACGACTGCTATACTTGTTTTCAATTCCTCAGAACAAATATTACATTTACAATTATTTAGTTTATTGAATGAATACCTAATTTTAACTGCTTATGGGCTATTCAATTCGGCCGGACGGGTACTTCTTTATTATTGGGTGTTCAGTTTCTTGAAATGAACAGCTCTTTCATTTATATTCAGTTTCCCGAAATGAATATACAATAAGTGTTCAATTATTTGAACGAGCTATTTTATTATTGTCAACGTCGAGATTTTTATTTGTCCCTTTTCTGTTCTTGCCTTTTACTGTTCTCATGTTAGGTGAGATTTGTTTGAAAAAATAAGTTGTGAAAAGGTCCGACATGTATATGTCGACGATTGGGACTGTAAGAGTCGCCAGTTAGTATTTTTAAATGGTTGCACTAACTCAACCGAGAAAAGGTTTGCACATTGGCCTAGTGATGTGACACTATTTAACTAGTCTGTGAAACTGAGATTCGTTAGAGGTCTGGGGGCTTGATTATGCGGAGGGAAGGAGTTAGGCACCCCCCCCCCCCCGACATCTGTGTTGCCACGGTGACCGCCACTTTTCAATTTAAACCATTATCTGAATGTGTGTGCGTGTGTGGATCAATGTGAAATTATCTGGAAGTAATGTTATGCCTCGTTTGCACCTATGTACAAAGGGTTTGAATTTTTGTATAAAAGTTCAATTTTAACAAGATATAGCAATAACATTTTGTAAAACAAGTTTTTCAAACCCTTACGCTCAATAGTAATTGAGGCCTTTGATACTTTCATTTTATTATGTATTCGGCTTGATTTCTTTTATTTTAGAGATGCGAAGCATCTTCGAGAAAATAAGATAAAAAAAAAAAAGTAATGTCGAACTCCTTATGGGCATGAGAGTCGTCTAAGGAAATTCAAACACCGTGAATAATTTACAAGCTATGTACAACTGGAAATGTCCATCACGGGAACCGAATCTAGATTCAGGAGACTGAATCTGTGATCACGTGATTCCTAGGGCTCACATGATTTAGCAATTTGTGTGAAAGTTGTAAACAGTTATATATATAAGCTGTAATATATATATATATATATATATATATAAATGATAAACCGCCTCGAAGTAATCTCCTGGCGGGACAAAATATAAATGAAAGCAGTAAATGGCCACGAAGTGGACTCTAGACCAGACAGTAATGTAAATATATATGTATATATATAAAAGAGATAAATGCATTGGATATATATCGATCCAGGCTCGATTCGTTAAACGCACCAGATATAAATCTAGGCTCAATCAAACAAAGTTTGATGATAACAATATATATAAGTATTTATATATATATATATATATATATATAAGCAGTAAATGCTCCAGATGTAAAATCCAGGCTCAATCAAACAGAGTTTAATGACATGAGATATATGCATATATATATATATATATATATATATATATATATATATATATATATATATATATATATATATAGCAATAAAAACCACGGACCGACGACCCTTACATACACACACATGCGACTCTCAACGTGAATAATAATGTGTGCATAAAGTGTAGAAAAGGCTTTAAGTAAAGTAAGAAGGCTTACAATGGACTGCCAAAGAAGACTTTAATAACTTTAAATGGATGAACACTCGGTTCCCACCTGTACAAAGTAGCCAAATATAAGCTCACAAGTATTTGAAATGAGAAAGCACTCAATTTATAGTGTGTGCAGAGCAAATTGTACAGGGCTTTCTCGCCTTTTTTTTCTTTCCAAATGGCCACCCCAAGCCCTCTATTTATATAGGGGGAGCCTTAAGTGTACCTACGGCAGCCTGGGGTTCCCAGGCTCCGCGGGCCCTACCGTCTCGACGTACATTCACTTGTGCAACATGTTATTCGTTCGAACCTTTAAAACTTTAATCCGGGCATCCAATCAAAGTTTCTAAAACCTTTTACGATATGCTGTTGTCGAGATATATACAAGGACATAGGATAAGAGGTTGTACGAAGTCAAGAAGATGGGTCCATACCCAGGTCTTCAGGCTTCAAATTATATCCCGTGTGGTGTCTTATGTATTAGTCACTCAGGATTGGAGCTATGGTTCTTGTAGGACACTTCTATGTAGCATATAGGTTGAAATGTCGTTGAGACAGCATGAATGTGGGATGGAGGTGGAAAAATGATGATTTTGCCCCTTATCGGGGTTATCTCCGGTTCTGGGCTGATTTAGCAGTCGTTGCTCAGGGTTATCTCTGAGATTGGGCTATTACAAGTGCTGAATGTCCTCAAAGTTGTCTCTAAGGTACGCCTATCCTCCCGAGGTTATCTCTGGGCTTGGGACTGAGTCACCGAATGTTGAAGTTGTTTCTAGAAGTTGAAATAAGCATTTTCAGGGTTATCTCCGAAACTGCAACTGTATGCCTCGGAGTTGTCTCTGAGGTTTGAACTGTATCTCCTGGGGTTGTCTTCGAGATGTAACTGAGTATCTCAGGGTTATCTTTGAGATGGAACTAAGGATTCCGGGGTTGTCTCTAGAACTGGAACTACATTCCTCGAGGTTATCTTCGAGATGGCAAACTGAGTATCCCGGGGTTGTCTCTGGGACTATGCTGCTTTGACTTCCAGGGTTATCTCTAGAAGACAACTTTGCCCTCCTGCAAGGTTAGTAACAGGAATGCAAAAATTTTCGAGTGTCTATAGATGCCACTCTTTATCATATTCATGTAGTGTAATGGCATGGATATGATAAAGAACACTAGACACTTGAAACATGACATTTTGGCTCGGCGTTAACCGTGACTAGGCTATCGTTAATGATGTATTTAAGTTGATGATAAAGAGTGCAGGGGACGACCCTATCCATATGAATCCACAGTCTTCCCAATAACAGGTTGTATCTTGAATCTATCT
Organism: Panax japonicus; assembly: GCA_020205505.1. Lineage (NCBI taxonomy): Eukaryota > Viridiplantae > Streptophyta > Magnoliopsida > Apiales > Araliaceae > Panax > Panax japonicus. Next base: position 56,591,158 of record CM035096.1, read on the forward strand.
TGAGCACGTGAAAAGATACACAGAATGTATGGGGACCAATCTCAATTGGTAGTTCAATCTCTCCGACTGAATTTCAGTGGGATCCGTCAAAAGCTTTAATAACCGTATAGCTACTTCGAATCCGTTTGAGATTTGATGTTCATCTTCACCAAAGTAGCATAAGGACAGATATTCAGAGACGAACCTCCATCTATCAAGACTCCAGCTAACATGTATCTGAAGGACAAAACCGCAATGTGCAACGGCTTGCAATGACCGATCCCTTCGGGTGGTATGCCATCATCAGTGAAAGATATCACATTGTTGTTAAAAATATGATCAACCAAATGTTGAAATTTTTCCACATCCACTGATTTTGGCAAGTAGGCTTCTTCCAAAACCTTCAGTAGTCCAGTATTGATATTTGATGTGGAGCTTCTCTTAAGTTTAAAACCACCTTAGCTTTATTATGGCCCATAGTACGGAGGAATCTTTCAATTTTCTCCATGAGAGGTGGATCCTTCAGCTTCTTCATAATTCCATGGGACTTTTTGTAAGCTGATAACAGGATATTGTGGTCTGAATGGTAAGCTAATTAGCTCTGGTGTGGCCACTTTCAAAGGATTGTCAACTCTTTTAAGTTGATTTTCTTGTATTATAAATGGTTTGACAGTCCCATCAGCCTCAGTGGATATAACTGCTACAAATCCCTTCCATTTAATAGGACATGTATCCTCACTCTCCAATAGCACAGTATCATCGTCTGCCAGTTGCAGAACACCGTTGTCAATTAGATTCTGGATAAGGTGGTGGAGTGCCTAGCATTCTTTCGTGTTGTGACCGCGAGAATGAGAGTGATACTGACATACTCTATTAGAATTGAACCGTCCTGAACGGGGATTAATTGGAGGTGGAAGTGAGGTGATCCTTCCTTCATTGATCAGCATTTGAAATATCTCCTCCATAGGTTGGCTCAGGTATATAAATTCCCTTCTATTGGCAAAATCCTGACGGGCTTTAGCATTTGCTCTCTTCGCAACTTTGTCCTCCAGTGTTTCATTTTCTGAAGGTGATGATGGAGTATTCATCACAAAAGGGAGGAGACTAGCATGCTCCTGGCTGACTAATTGGCATATGACTTGATGCTGATGGACCATCAGTTCTGCCAATTGCTCAATTTGCTTACATAGAGCTTTCATCTTTCGTTCCATCACAAACTGGAACTTTGTATAATCCCATTTGTCAACACCATCTTTGATGGGCTGGGATAATTCACCATTAAAATTGAAACTCTGTCCACTACTCCAATTAATCATATTGACCTCTTCCTCTTTGTGTTGAGGAAGAGGGTTGTCTTGCACGTGAGGTTGATCTGGCTTGGTGACCACAATCTCACCGTTGTCTATCAAATCTTGGATCTCGTGTTTCAAGGCCCAACAATCCTGAGTATCATGTCTAGGTGCCCTGGCATGATAAACACACTTCCGAGTAGCATTGAAACCCTTCCCATTCGGGTTGGCTGGTGGAAGAAGATGTGTGATCTTCTTCTAAGTCGTCAGAAGAGTAAGAATATTCTCGAGTAAATCCCTTAAGGATGTGAACATTCGAGTGCGTTTTACTTCTCCACCTTTAGGCAATGGAGGGTTTGAAGACTGTGCTTGAAAAGGGGAGTAGTTTCTCCTCTGGATAGGCATATTTTGATTGCCTTTTTGACCTTGTAGTATTAAGGAAATATCCTCCTCTTTCTTTTTATGGACCCTCCGGGGGTTGTTTCTATAAGTTCCAGACTAGATGTGTTCAGCAACTGCTTTAAGAGCGACCATGTCTTGAATCTTTCCTGACTTCAACCCCATTTCAGCCATCTCTCTATGTTTTATCATTTTAGAAAATTGTTTACCAATGCCAACTAAGACTCTCTCATAGAAAGGAGCTTCTTGTATGTCTATGAAGGTCATAACCATTTCTGACTCTGTTATAGAAGGAATAACTTGAGCAGCAAGGCGCCTCCACCTTTGAGCATACTCTCTGAAAAGACTTATTGGACTGTTTCTTGACCTTCGTAATCTGGTACCGGTCAGGAGCCATCTGAGACTGGAAGCTGTATTGAGTGAGGAAGGCATGAACTAGCTCTTCCCAACTATGGATCTTTGAGTTGTCTAATCTGGTATACCACGAACGGGCTTCTCCAGTCAGACTCTTTTGGAACAGCTACATTCTGAGCTTCTCGTCTTCTGCATAAGATCCAAGTTCTCCAATGAACACCTTCAAATGTGTGTAAGATCTCCTAACCCGTCATACTTTTGGAAGTCAGGTGTAAGACCCCACCTTTTATGAATAAAGATTAATTTTTCTCGAAATATATTTTTGAATATTATGGTGTGGATTTGATATAATGTTATAGTTGTGGGTATTATTTATAAATTTTGCAAAGTAAGAAAGTGGTTATATAATATTCGATTGGTCGGGGAATATTCGTACGACATCACAATCATTGGTGGACCCCACAACGGAAGTATTGTCGTAGTTAGAAAATGACAGAATTATCTTTTTACAAAAATAACGGCGAAAGTTTTACTATTAAACTGTTGAACTACCAGATGGTAAAAGTATAGTAATACGTGTGGTTGTATAGTAGCACACGGTATTGATTATTGATGCTTACGTGAGAAATAACTCAGTTATACTCAATTATTGCTTCAGTAATTTCTGCATAATATCTCTCATATTATTTATTCAATTATTGTCACATTATCATCTGCATAATATCTTATATTATTAAATCAATAATTGAGATGACAAAGTTATTCATATTATTATTTACAATATTAACAATGTCTAGAAATTTCTATCAAAGAGAGGTTTGGTCACCAAATTGCGCGTCAATAGGGAGAAATCCTTATTGGAAATCCCCTTCTTTCATGGGAATGATCTGGTTGTTAAATATTATGAGTTATAATATTAATGATGAATAAGTTCGTGTTGATTAAAGATGAAATTGATATTTCCATTGTGTTGGGGTTATTAGTGTTAGTGGAAATCGACATCTATTTCGATAATAATGGATGTATGGAGGTTATATTGACCAATCGGGTAATTAATCGGATAAATGAGCAATTAATTGCTATTAATTCACATGCTTATAACTATTTGTTCAAATGTGTGTACTATTGATTCGCATGCATGTACTATTAGGGGAGGTGGTGCAAGATTGATAATACTTTCATAACTAAATTAAAAATAGAGGTATAGATGAATGTACTATACTGTAATTAATTTTTTTACATGATTATACTATTGATTCACATGATGTACTATTAGGGGAGGTGGTGCAAGTTTGATAATACTTGTAGGACTAAATTAAAAATGAAAGAAAAGATGAAGGTATTATACTGTAATATTTCTAGCCCCAAAACGTGCAATTATCGAAACTATATTTTTTTATAAATAGAAGCTCATTCTTCTTTCATTCTCACCAATTCGATAAGACTCACAAGAGCAATTATAGAAAGAGAAGCTTTAGAGAGAAAGTAGACGAGAAGTCTGTTACCTCACTATTCTAGTATGCAGTCTTCTTCTGAGGCAAGGGATATATTTTTTCCAGTATTCAAAGGAATAATATTTTCTTCCATAATCTGTAGTATGTGAGTAATATTATTTCGTCTCGTATTCCTGATTATACCCTCATTTAGTTAAATTATTGTTTCTATACTCCGTGAAATTAGTAGAATATCCTTGAAATTTGTGCTTCATCTAGTATCGTTTCACAAGGATATTTTCAGAACATTCTTGTTAAATTTTAAGCTTTTCATGCCGGAGTACTGTCCATGAGTAGTATTCATTTTTACGGTACTATTCACAAAGTACTATTCACAGAGTACTATTCATAAAGTACTATTCATGGGTACTATTCACAAAGTACTATTCATGAGTACTATTCACAAAGTACTATTCACGGGGTACTATTCTCAAAGTACTATTCATGGGGTACTATTCACTCGAGTACTATTCACCTGGGGAATTATTCATGACAAAAATTAATTTCTTTGGTGTTCAAATCATTTTTGATACAATATTATTCTTGAATTTTACTCCACAAAGCAGTATCATGTTGACAATTTGGACATTATTGAATTCTGGATAAATTAAGTTATAAATCTTTAAAACTTTATCCTTTGCTTTCTTTTAATTAAATTCTTATATCATTGTCATCATCCTCATGCTTTATTGTGATAAAAGTCATCTGTGGCTTACGTGCATAGATGTACTATTGATTGGTATGCTTATGACCAGGGATTATTCAATATAATCATGACCGTAATGTTATAAATGATGTGGTAAAAATCCTCATTGGCCTGTAGTGCATTGATGGACAGTTGTAGGTATGATTATGACCAGGGATTATTCGGTATAATCATGACCATTGATGATTACATTAATATCCTTAGCCCGTAGTGCAGGGATAATTCGATGATGTGGTTTATTTATTAAGCTGAGTCTCAGCGATAAAATTGATGATTAACTTTTTAAATCATAGAAGATGGTAGATATCATGCTCTACTTGACTCTTCTAATTGATTGCTTTTTCCGCTGTAGTTAAACTTGATGTTTATCATATTTTATCAGTTTAACACTGTTGAAGGCTAACGATAATTTATTCTAAATTATGTTAGTCAAAATATTTTTTACTAGGCTAATTGAGTTCACCCTTTTGCTTTCATTGTTCTCTTCAGGAAATGAGAACGTAGCTGGGACTAGTCGGGGAACAGAGTGACGGTCCGAGATGGTGGCTATAATAGTCCTCACTATTTTATGAAATAGTGTGATAATAAATGTAATGAGGGCTTCATTTGAGTTTGAATACTGTCTATGAGACAATATTAATGTAAAAACTCTAAGCTACGCTTTTGTCGTATTGTATAAAAGAAGTTTGTATTTGATTTTTGTACCATGTATTTGGCGACTCAGAATGGGTGATGTATACCTATTTTGGGGGCGTCACAGTTGGTATCAAAGCTTAGGGATATGATCCCTGGCTGAGATGTGAGACTAGAACTAGGAGGGGATAGACGGGAAATTCCTTCGCTAGTATGACCTACCTAAGTTTATTTGGTATTTATTTGGTCGGTCAAAGTATAGGGATAATATGTGACATGTCAATTAACCCTTGTTTTGTGGCAATATTTAAAAATGGCATCCGAAAATGTTGAGATAAGAAATGAAGCACATGAGACTGTTGAGTCACCAACGATCAATACCTAGGATAATGTGCATCGGGATGGCAATAATCCTCAGGAAAACAACAACGCTGACCAAATGATGAACGATGGGATGTTCAGAGGCTTTATGTAATTCATGCAATATCAGGCAAGAACGACTCCTGTTCAAAATGCAGGTGGAAACATTGGTAACTCTCGGACGGTCATCGCTAAATAGTTCAAGGAGCTGAGACCACCAGAGTTTATTGGAGAGCCAAAACCAATTAAGGCAGAGACGTGGATAAAGCAGATCACCAAGATATTTGATGTCTTGGGATGCTCCGAGGAGCAAAAGGTTCCCTTTGCCACCTTCATGTTGTGAGAAGAGGCAGATTACTGGCGGGAATTGGTAAAGCGTACTCAACATGCTACACTGAAGATGTATTGGGAGAAGTTCTAAGAACTATTCAACGACAAGTTCTTTCCCGAAAGTATTCGTCATATAAAGGAGGTAGAGTTTATCAAGCTGGAGCAGAACAATATGACCAGTGTCGCAGTACAAAGCTAAGTTTGCCGAGTTATCCCAGTTTGCGTCCCACTTGGTTGATAATGAGGAGAGAATGACACAGATGTTTCTGAGAGGTTTAAAACCCGAGATACGTCAATACTTAATTTCTCACAAACTGAGTTTGTATTCAGATGTTGTAAATAGGGTCCAGTTATTGGAGCGTGATAACGAGTCAACCTAACCAAGAGAGAGCAGCCGGAAAAATGATAATACTAGTGGTAGCAGTCATCTAAGCAGTGACAACAAATGTGGAGGGAATCAACATACCAGAAATGGTAACCACTTCGGTGGTAATCATGGCGAAGATAATAGAAGTGGAAATTTTAAGAAAAGGAAATTCAATAATGATGGAAAGACGTCAGCACCAGCACCTGTTATAAATGCGGAGGGGAGGGACATATCAGTCCGAACTGTACGCAGCAATACAAAGCGTGTTATAATTGCAGAAAAGAAGGTCACCTTGCCTGATTTTTTCGTGCACCGAAGTAAAGTCCAGCTGGGATGGAGGCATCAAAGGTCGTCCCAGATAAGACAAAACCGATATTTCAAGGGAGAGTGTTTGTCGTAACCTCCCAAAAAGCGAGTAATCCGAACGAGGTGATCACAGGTAAGCTAATCATAAAATCTATCGAAGTCTATTCCTTATTTGATACCGGTTCTACCCATTCTTTTATTTCTCCTACTTGAGCCCAACGTTTAAATTTAACTCCAGAGAAATTAGACTTTGATTTATCTGTTGGAACTCTGTTGGGTGAAACCTTCATTACATCCACTATTTATAAGTCTGATTTGGTTCAAATCGGTACCCTCACATTTCCTGTCGATCTTATTTCCTTAAAAATACTTGCATTTGATATGATTTTAGGGATTGATTGGTTAACTACTCATCATGCAAAAATTGATTGTTTTCGTAAGGTTGTTAGCTTTCGTATTCCTAACCAACCTATTATACGAATTCAAGCAACCAAACCACTAAAGTTAATCACTGTTATATCAAGCCATAAAGCTATTCGTTTATTGAAAAATGGATGTCAAGCTTTCTTAGACCATGTCACGGATTTAAATAAAAATACGTCAGATTTGAATGATATTTCTATTGTTAATAAATTTTCTGACGTATTCCCTGAAGAAATTCTTGGCCTACCCCCAAAGCGTGAAATTGAATTTTGTAGCGACCTTGAATCCGTTACAAATCCCATTTCCAAAGGCCCATATCGAATGGCTCCTATTAAACTTCAGGAGTTAAAAACCCAACTACAGGAATTGTTAGATATCGGTTTCATTCGACCTAGTACATCTCCTTGGGGTGCTCCTGTTCTATTCGTGAAGAAGAAAGAGGGAAGTATGCGACTTTGTATTGATTATCAGGAGTTGAATCACGTCACCATCAAAAATAGGTACCCATTGCCTCATATTGATGATCTGTTTGACTAGTTGCAAGGCGCAAAATTCTTTTCAACGATCGATCTTCATTCTGGATATCATCAGTTGAAGATTAAAACTATTGACATTCCAAAGACTACTTTGAGAACTCGGTATGCGCATTACGAATTCCTAGTCATGTCTTTTGGATTGACTAATGCTCTTGCTGCCTTCATGGATATGATGAACCGAGTATTCAAGGAATATTTGGATCACTTTGTGGTCTTCTTTATTGATGACATCCTCATTTATTCCAAAATTCGTGAAAATCATGAGCAACACTTGAGGCTGATACTCTAAAAGCTTCGTGGAAACAAGTTATATGCCAAGTTGAAGAAATGCGAGTTCTGGCTTGAGGAAGTAGCATTCCTTGGGCATGTGATATTAAATCATGGAATATCTATTGACCCAACAAAGATTGAAGTAATTCAAAGCTGGGAGCAACCTAAGTCAGTGACCGAAGTACGTAGCTTTCTCGGCTTAGCTGGTTATTATCATAGGTTCATGGAAGGATTTTCTCGAATCACTACTCCATTAACTCAGCTGACTCAAAAAGATACAAAATTCGGTTGGAGCGAGGAATGTGAGAAGAGTTTTCAAGAACTCAAGAGGAGGCTCATTTTAGCACCTGTTTTGACAATACCAACTGGTTTGGAGGGATTTGTCATATACAGTGATGCTTCAGGCAAGGGTTTAGGATGTGTTCTCATGCAACATGGGAAAGTTATATCCTATACCTCACGACAACTCAAAGAATATGAGAGGAATTATCCTACTCATGATCTAGAGTTGGCATCTGTCGTTTTTGCGCTTAAGATTTGGAGGCATTACCTGTATGGAGAGAAGTTGGAGATCTATAAGGATCATAAAAGCCTCAAAAATTTCTTCACTCAAAAGGAACTCAACATGTGGCAATGATGATGGCTTGAGATATTGAAAGATTACGATCATACCATTCAATACCATCCTGGAAAAGCGAACGTAGTAGCTGACGCATTGAGTAGAAGATCATATGCGTGTACGAGTGCGATATTGTCAACCCAAAGGCCCATTTTGTATGACTTACAAAGGATGGAGATAGAGTTAAAGACTCTAGGGACCCATGTGATGATGGCAAATATGCGAGTAGAACCGACTTTAATCGATAAAGTTAAAGCTACTCAAGCTACAGACCTGGAGCTGATGCATATGAGGAAGAAAGTGCAAGAAGATGCTATTCTGGAAGCAAGAATTGATGAAGAAGGAATAATTTGAGTTAACTCCAAACTTTGTGTTCCTAACGATTCTGACTTGAAGTATAAAATCGTGATGGAGGCGCACAACACACCGTTTGCAATCCATCCTGGGAGTACCAAAATGTATCGTGATCTTCGACATACATTTTGGTGGAGCAATATGAAGAGAGAGATAGCGGGGTTTATCTCAAGGTGTCTAACTTTTCAACAAGTCAAGGCAGAGCATCAAGAGCCAAAAGGTCCATTACAACCACTTGAAACTTATACACTTGAAGGACTTGCTCGTATGTACATAAACGAGATTGTAAGATTGCATGGTATGGCAGTATCCATAGTCTCTGATCGAGACCCAAGATTCACTTCAAGATTTTGGGTTAGTTTGCAAAAAGCTATGGGAACGGATTTACGATTTATTTCGGCATATCATCCTCAAACGGACGGGCAATCGGAGAGGACTATTCAAACTCTTGAAGATTTATTAAGACTCTTTGTCCTTGACTTCAAAGGAAGTTGGGACAAGTTCTTACCATTGGAGGAGTTTTCCTATAACAACAGTTATCAAGCAAGTATTGGCATGGCTCCATTTGAGGCGTTATATGGAAGAAAGTGTCGTTCTCCAGTATGATAGGGTGAGGTTGGTGAAGCAACGTTGTTGGGACCGGAGTTGGTACGTATGACTACGGAAAAGATTCAAACAATCCGACAACGTATATAAACCTCACAAGATCGACAAAAGAGTTATGCTGATCTTCATCGAAAGGACGTGGAATTCAATATTGGAGATCATGTGTTGTTACATGTTGCTCCATGAAAAGGAGTTAGGAGATTTGGAAAGAGAGGAAAGCTCAATCCTCGATTCATTGGCCCATTTTTAATTCTCAATCAAGTAGGAATTGTGGCCTATAGACTTGCCTTACCGCCAAGTATGTCTCGTGTTCATAACAGTTTTTCACTTATCTATGTTACGTAAATATGTGAAAGACCTGAACCACATTATTGAATTAGAACCGAACGAGATAGCGGAAGATTTAACGTATGAGGAGGTACCTGTTAAAATCTTGGATAAGAAAGATCATATTCTACGCTCCAAGGTTATACCTCAAGTCAAAGTTATGTGGAGAAACCACGATGTTGAGGAAATGACACGGGAGTTAGACTCTGAAATGAAATCAAGGTATCCTCACCTCTTCGATATACTAGGTACGTACCCTAATTTTATAAGAAAGGGAGGTTGTAAGACCCCAACTTTTATGAATAAAGATTAATTTTTCTCGAATATATCAAAGGGTAATCTTTTGTAAATCCCAATTTTTGGAAAGCAATTGTGGTAGAGTAATGTTGTAAGACCCCCGCTTTTATAAATAAAGATGAATTTTTTATAAATATCATTTTTGAATATTATGGAGTAAATTTGATATAATGTTATAGTTATTGGTAATATTTATAAATTTTGCAAAGTACGCAAGTTGTTATATAATATTCGATTGGTCAGAGAATATTCGTTTTAACAGGGAATATTCGTACAACAGCACAATCATTGGTGGACCCCACAATGGAATTATTGTCGGATTGAGAAAATGACAAAAATACTTTATGAAAATAACGGCGGAAGTTTTACCGTTAACTGTTGAAACACCCAGTGTTAAAAGTACAGTAATACGCGTGGTTGCATAGTAACACACGGTCTTGATTATTGATGCTTATGTGATAAGTCACTCAGTTTTGTTTTATTGGTATTATTAATGTAATAAAACAGAAAATCTTTTTATATAAAACAAAATACTTTTATAAAGTTATTCATTTTATTAGGCTAATAGTAAAATCTTTTTATATAAAACAGAACACTTCTATAAAGTTATCTATTTTATTAGACAATAATTAGAATTTATTATATTTTATTATGCATAGTGTTTGCATAGTGTTTGCATAGTGCATGCATAGTATTTGCATAGTAAAATCTTTTATAAAGTTATTCATTTTATTAGATTATAAATAGAATATATTATATTTTATTTAAAAGATTTTGCTTTAAATATGTACCATCATATTAAAGTAAATCAATCTCGACCGTTCATGAGTTAGTTACTATGCAGTCCATTTTTCTATAAATAGAAGCTCATTCCTTCATTATTTCTTACGAATTCAATAAAACTCTAGAGAGAGAAATTATAGAGAAGCTATAAAAAAGTATTCTGCTCCTTCCCTACTCTTATATTCAGTTTCTTTTACAGTAAGGGATATTATTTGTTGTACTCGTAAGGGGTATTATTTCTTTTGTATTCATGAAGAGAACTTCTGTTATTCCATTCTTTATTATTCTACTGGAATAACCAGTATACACGGACTACCCTATACTTGGTGACATTCTTCTAATATTCCGTCTTTATTATTATTCTGTTGGAATATCCTGTATGTTCGTTTACGCCGGACCTGGTTTCGTCTTTAATATTATTCTGTTGGAATATCCTGTCTGTGCGTTTATGCCGGACCTGGTTCCATCTTTATTATTATTCTGGTTGAATATCATGTCTGTGCATTTACGCCGGACCTGGTTCCGTCTTTATTATTCTGTTGGAACATCATGTCGGTACGAATTTTGCCTGACCTGGTTCCGTTACTTATTAATCTGTTGGAATAACCTATCTATGCGAAGTACCCCATGCATGGTGATTTCTTTTGTTATTCCATTCGTTATTATACTCAGTTGGTTAAAGTTTTGACTTCTATACTCCATGAAATTAGTGGAATATCCTTGATATTTGCGCTTCATCCAGTATCTTTTCATGGAAATATTCTTTTGAGCATTCTTGAATTTTACTCTACAAAGCAGTATCATGTTGACAATTTGGACGTTATTGGTTCATGGATAAATTAATTCTTGAACTTGTTTTATTGAATTCTTATATCATTGTCATTATCCTCATGTTTATGTTATGTTAAAAGTCATCTGTGGCCTGTAGTGCATAGATTGACTTGGTATGATTATGACCAGGGATTATTCGGTGTAATCATGACCGTAATGTTATAAATGATGTGAAAAAAGTCCTCATTGGCCCGTAGTACATTGATGGATAGTTTTTGGCATGATCATGACCATTAATGAATACACAAATATTCTTGGCCCGTAGTGCATGGATAATTATGGTCGTGATACTAAAGAATATCCTTGGCCGTAGTGTAGGGGTGATTCGATTATGTGGATTATTTATTAAGCTGAGTCCCAGCGATAAAAATCATGAAAAACCTTTTAAATCATAGAAGATAGTAGATTTTATTCTCTACTTGACTCTTCTAATGGATTGCTTGTTCCGCTGCAGTTAAACTTGATGTTTGTTATATTTTATCAGTTTAACACTATTGAAGGCTAATGATAATTTATTCTGCATTATCTTAGTCATAATATTTCTTACTAGGCTAGTTGAGCTCACCCTTTCTTTCACTGTTCTCTTCAGGAAATGAGAATATAGCTGGGACGAGTCGGGGAACGGAGTGATGGACCAGATGATAGTATTAGTAGTCCTCACTATTCTGTTAAATAGTGTGACAATAAATGTAATGAGGACCCCGTTGAGTTTGTATATTGTCTAGATGACAATATTTGTATTAAAACTCACAACATATGTTTAGTCGTATTTTACACGACTGTTATATAATTAAGTTATATTTAAATTTTGTACCATGTATTTGACGACTCAAGATGGGTGATGTATACCTATTTTGGGGGCGTCACAGTTGGTATCAAAGCTTAGGGATATGATCCCTAGCTAAGATGTGAGAATAGAACTTGGAGGGGAGAGACGGGGAATTCCTTCGCTAGTATGACCTGCCTATGTTTTTTTTGGTATTTAATTGGTCGGTCAGAATATAGGGATAATATGTTACATGTCAATTAATCTTTTGTTTTGTGGCAGTATCTGAAAATGACATCCGAGAATGTTGAGAATAATAATGGAGCACAGGCGATCTTTGATTCACCACATATCAATAATTAGGATAATGTGCATCAGGAAGGCGACAATCCTCATGCAAACAACAACACTGACCAAATGATGAATGATGGAATGCTCAGAGGCTTTATGCAATTCATGCAACATCAGGCGAGAGCGGCTCCTGTCCAAAATGTAGGTGGAACCACTGGAAACTCTTGGACGGTCACCGCTAAATAGTTCAAGGAGCTGGGACCACCGGAGTTTATTGGAGAGCCAAAACCACTTAAGGCGGAAGCATGGATAAAGCAGATCACCAAGATATTTGATGTCTTGGGATGCTCCGAGGAGCAAAAGGTTCCCTTTGCCACCTTTATGTTGTGAGGAGAGGCAGATTATTGGTGGGAATCGGTAAAGCGTACTCAACCCGCCGCACTAAAAATGTCTTGGGAGAAGTTCCAAGAACTATTCAACGACAAGTATTATCCCTAAAGTATTCGTCACATTAAGGAGGTGGAGTTCATCAAGTTGGAACAGAATAATATGACTGTGTCGCAATACGAAGAAAAGTTTTCCGAGTTGTCCCAGTTTGCATCCCACTTGGTGGATGATGAAGAGAGAATGACGCGGATGTTTTTAAGAGGTTTGAAGCCGGAGATACGTCAACATCTTATTTCTCATAACATGTGTTTGTATTCAGATGTTGTAAATAGGGCTCAGTTAGTGGAGCGCGATAACGAGTCAACGCAACTAAAAGAGAGCAGCCGACAAAATGATAATACCAGCGAGAGCAGTCATCGAAGCAGTGACAACAAGCGTGGAGGGAATCAACAAGCCAGAAATGGTAACCACTTATGTGGTAATTAGGGCCAAAATAATAAGAATGAATATTTCAAGAAGAGGAGATTCAACAATGATGGAAAGACGTCAGCACCAGCACACGTTGTTAAGGAAGGAGAACGACCACCTATCATATACTTCAAATGCGGAGGGGAGGGACACATCAGTCCAAACTGTGCGATGCCATCCAAAGCATGTTATAATTATGGAAGAGAAGGTCACTTAGCCCGATTTTGTCGTTCACTAAAGACAAGTTCAGCTAGGATGGAGGCACCAAAGGTCGTCCCAGAAAAGTTAAAACCGGTAGTACAAGGGAGAGCGTTTGTTGTGACCTCCCAGAAAGCAAGGAACCCGAATGAGGTCATCACGGGTAAGCTTATCATAAACTCTAGTGAAGTTTATACCTTATTTGATACCGGTTCTACCCATTCTTTTATTTCTCCTACTTGCGCTCAACGATTAAATTTGACTCCGGAGAAATTAGACTTTGACTTATCTGTGGAAACTCCATTGGGAGAAACCTTCATTACATCCACTGTTTATAAGTCTTGTTTGGTTCAAATCGGTACCCTCATATTACCTGTCGATCTTATTTCATTCAAAATACTTGCATTTGACGTGATTCTAGGGATTGATTAGTTAACTACTTATCATGCAAAAATTGATTATTTTCGTAAGGTTGTTAGCTTTCATATTCCTAATCAACCTATTATGCGAATTCAAGCGACCAAACCATTAAAATCAATCACGGTCATCTCAAGCCATAAAGCTATTCATTTATTGAAAAACGGATGTCAAGCTTTCTAAGCTCATGTTACGGATCTAAACAAAAATACGTCAGTTTTGAATGATATTTCTATTGTCAATAAATTCCCTGACGTATTCCCTGAAGAACTTCCTGGCCTACCCCCAGAGCGTGAAATTAAATTTTGTATCGACCTTTAACCCGGTACAAAACCCATTTCCAAAGCCCCATATCGAATGGCTCCTATTGAACTTCAGGAGTTAAAGACCCAACTGCAGGAATTGTTAGACATTGGCTTTATTCGTCCTAGTACTTCTCATTGGGGTGCTCTTGTTCTATTCGTGAAGAAGAAAGATGGGAGTATGCGACTTTGTATTGATTATCAGGAGTTAAATCATGTCACTATCAGAAATAGGTACCCATTACCACGTATTGATGACCTGTTTGACCAGTTGTAAGGAGCCAAATTCTTTTCAAAGATTGATATTCGTTTCGGATATCACCAATTGAAGATTAGAACCAATGACATTCCAAAGACGGCTTTCAGAACTCGGTAGGGGCATTATGAATTCCTAGTCATGTCCTTTGGATTGACTAATGCTCATGCTGCCTTCATGGATATGATGAACCGAGTATTCAAGGAATATTTGGATCACTTTGTGGTCGTCTTTATTGATGACATCCTTATTTATTCCAAAAGCCGTGAAGATCATAAACAACACTTGAGGCTTACACTTCAAAAGCTTCATGAATATAAGCTTTATGCCAAGTTGAATAAATGCGAGTTCTGGCTTGAGGAAGTAGCATTCCTTGGGCACGTGGTATCAAGTCATGGAATATCTGTTGACCCAGCAAAGATTGAAGCTATTCAAAGCTGGGAGCAACCTAAATCAGTGACCGAAGTACGTAGCTTTCTCGGTTTAGCTAGTTATTATCGGAGATTCGTGAAAGGATTTTCTCGAATCGCTACTCCATTAACTCAGCTGACTCAGAAAGATACAAAGTTCAGTTGGAGTGAAGAAAGTGAGAAGAGTTTTCAAGAACTCAAGAGGAGACTCATTTCAGCACCTGTTCTGACAATACCATCTGGCTCGTAGGGATTTGTCATCTACAGTTATGCTTCGGGCAAAGGGTTGGGACGTGTTCTCATGCAATATGGAAAAGTCATAGTCTATGCCTCAAGACAACTCAAAGAATATGAGAGGAATTATCCTACTCATGATCTAGAGTTGGCAGATGTTGTCTTCGCACTATAGATTTAGAGGCATTACTTGTATGGGGAGAAAGTGGAGATCTTTACGGATCATAAAAGCCTCAAATATTTCTTCACTCAAAAGGAACTCGACATGTGACAACGACGTTGGCTTGAACTGTTGAAAGATTATGATCATACCATCCAATACCATCCTGTAAAAGTGAACGTGGTAGTTGACGCATTGAGTAGAAGATCATATGCAAGTGCGAATGCGATATTGTCAACGCAAAGGCCCATTTTGTGTGACTTGCAAAGGATGGAGATAGAGTTAAAGACTCCAGGGACCCATGTGATGATGGCGAATATACGAGTAGAACCAACTTTAATTGATAAAGTTAAAGCTGCTCAAGCTACAGACCTGGAGTTGATGCGTATGAGGAAGAAAGTGCAAGAAGGTGCTATGCCGGAAGAAAGAATCGATGAAGAAGGAATACTTCGAGTCAACTTCAGACTTTGTGTTCCTAACGACCCTGATTTAAAGTATAAAATCATGATGGAGGCGCACAACACACCATTGGCAATCCATCCTGGGAGTACCAAAATGTATCATGATATTCGTCATACATTTTGGTGGAGCAATATGAAGAAAGAGATAGTGATGTTTATCTCAAGGTGTCTAACTTGTCAACGAGTTAAAGCGGAGCATCTAGTACCAAAAGGTCCATTGTAACCACTTGAAATTCCAGAATGGAAGTGGGAGCACATTACCATGGATTTCGTTACAGGTCTTCCTAAGGTTTCTCAAGGTATAGATGCGATTTGGGTCATTGTTGATAGATTGACCAAGTCTGCTCATTTCTTACCGATACGAGAAACTTATACACTTGAAGGTCTTGCTCGTCTATACATAAACGAGATTGTAAGACTGCATGGTATGCCAGTATCCATAGTTTCTGATCGAGACCCAAGATTCACTTCACGATTTTGGGTTAGTTTGCAGAAAGCTATGGGCACAGATTTATGATTTAGCTTGGCATATCATCCTCAGACTGACGGACAGTCGGAGAGGACTATTCAAACTCTTGAAGATCTATTAAGACTCTGTGTCCTTGATTTCAAGGGAAGTTGGGACAAGTTCTTACCATTGGTAGAGTTTTCCTACAACAACAGTTATCAAGCAAGTATTAGCATGGCTCCATTCGAAGCGTTGTATGGAAGGAAGTGTCGTTCTCCAGTATGCTGGGATGAGGTGGGAGAAGCAACGTTGTTGGGACCGGAGTTGGTACATATGACTACAGAAAAGATTCAAACGATCCGACAACGTATAAAAACCTCACAAGATCGACAAAAAGAGTTATGATGATCTTCATCGAAAATACGTGGAATTCGATATAGGAGATCATGTGTTGTTACGTGTTGATCCATGGAAAGGAGTTACGATATTTGGAAAGAGAGGAAAACTCAATCCTCGATTCATCGGCCCATTTTTAATCCTCGATCGAGTAGGAACTGTGGCCTATAGACTCGCTTTACCGCCAAGTATGTCTCGTGTTCATAACGTTTTTCACATATCCATGTTACTTAAATATGTGGAAGACCCGAACCACATTATTGAGTTAGAACCGGACGAAATAGAGGAAGATTTGACGTATGAAGAGGTTCTTGTTCAAATCTTGGATAAGAAGGAACATATTCTACGCTCCAAGGTTATACCTCAAGTAAAAGTTTTGTGGAGAAACCACGATGTTGAGGAAATGACTTAGGAGTTAGAATCTGAAATGAAATCAATGTATCCTTATCTCTTCGACATACCAGGTACGTACCCTAATTTTGAGGGCAAAATTTCATAAGAAGGGGAGGTTGTAAGACCTCAACTTTTATAAATAAAGAATTTTTTTTTATAAATATCATTTTTGAATATTATGGAGTAAATTTGATATAATGTTATAGTTGTGAGTAATATTTATAAATTTTGCAAAGTACACAAGTTGTTATATGTAAGACCCCAAATAATTAATAAATGAAATTTAATTTCCTTTAATTATTATTTTGAATAGTAAAGGTTGATTTGAATAATGTGGATAGTTATGGGTAAAATACGCAAATGTTTTAAAATAAGCAAGTGGTTATAAAATATTCATTGTTGTCGGGGAATATTCGTTTGGTCGTGGAATATTCGTACTGTCGGGGAATATTCGTACGACGGCGCAGCCATGTGTGGGCCCCATAACGGAAAGCGATTGGAGGAAGAAAACGACAAATATAAGCTGTTTATAAATAACGGCGTAGTTGTTACCGTTTACACTGTTGGAATACCCGGTGGTTAAAATACAGTAATACGCGTTGTTGCACAGTAGCACACGGTATTGCACAGTATTTTGAATTATTGATCCTTACGTAAGAAGGCACTACTCAATAATTGATACAGGAGTTACTGTTCATTACTTTATTGATTCAATAATTGCTGCGTTGATATTTATATTATTATTGTTTCAATAATTGTCATTGCACAGTATTTTCAATTATCAGATCAATAATTCATATTATTTGAATAATATTATCAGATAACATTATTGGCAATGTCTAGAAAGTTCTGTCAAGGAGAGGTTTGGTCATCTAATTGCGCGCCAGTAAGGAGAAATCCTTATTGGAAAGCCCCCTCTATCCTGGGAACGGCCTGGTTGTCGGTACTGTGATTCGGTAATATTATTTTTAATAATTAATTATTGATTATTATGATAAAGAAAATATTTATTCTATGTGGATATAGATGGAGAAAATTTTTAATGTGACAATTGTTGAAAATTAATATTTTATCTTTTTCTGATAAAATAATTCATTTAAATATATTATTTTAATAATATATTAACGATGATATTTTTACAATGAATGTGGGATATATGAGTATATGAGAAGGTAGAGTATTTTTGTGGCATTAAATGTTTAACACATGTTTTGTGTGTCGGTGGACATAATTTTTGACCGAAAATTGATTATTGACTGTAAAATCGCTCGTTTATGGATTTCGGATAATTTCTGTTTGGAATTTGGAAAAATTTTCTTCTGCAAAGTTGTAGAGAATGGAATTTCCCATGGAAAGTCGCGAGTTTTGAATTTTTCTGATGACCGGGCTGTTTTCTATGAATTGTTGAAGTTTCGGAAAATAAAATGATTTTTATTAAATTTATGGGGTGGGACCCACTTGTGTTTTAACACATGTGGGCTGCTGAATTTTCTTGTTCCAAGTTGGTGGCTGATCAGTTGGTGGAGGAGGCGTAGGAGAATAAAAATAAATAATAATATTTTATTATTTTAGTCTCCTTTGGCGTTCTAACATTTTCCTATAAATAGAGGGCTAAGTTAGAATTGAAAATCACACCAGAAACAAAGTTTTCTCTCTTTCTCTCTCTATATTATCGAGCGTATTCTTGTGAGTATACTTTGAGTGTTGCTATACAGTGCGAGTTTCTGTCAGCACTATACCGAAATTAAGTCAGAAGTACGGCTATTTTGAGGTAAGGGATGTTATTTTCTTCTTAAATGATATTATTTTCTTCAATATCATTATGCCGAAATATTGGTGAACGTTTTTATCAAATTTGGAACTTTTTGTGCCGGAGTTACTATTCACGTATACGGTACTATTCACGTATACGGCACTATTCACGAATACGACACTATTCACAGAAAAAATTATTTTTTTTCTTTTCGTCCAAAATATCTATTGTGAATACTAGCTTTGATTGTATCCATGTTTTGATCATTCTTGAATTTTACACCACTATGATTATTTATGAGGTATTTTTGGACATGGATAAAACAAAGTACGAATCCTTAATCCTTAATCCTTGTCATTTTGTTTCACTGGATTCACTTCTTTAAAAATATTTTTTATCATCTTCAGTCTTAAAGGATGTATTATTGAATATCTTTGGCCTGTAGTGCAAAGATGAATGATTTCTGATGAATATCTTTGGCCCGTAGTGCAAAGATGAACAGGTGTTTAGATGAACATGACCAACAAATGAATATCCTTGGCCTGTAGTGCAAGGATGAATATATGATACAAGATGTGCATTGATTGATGTTACAGGGATAAAAATACTGTTGATGGACTGTTAAATTCATAGACATTAGTAGATTTCATCCTCTACGTAACTCTTCTATGAATTAATATTTTCCGCTGCGAATATTGATTTAAAACTTGTTGTCTATTGTATTCTATCAGATTTTTCCCTGTTGAAGACTAACGATAATTTGTTGTATATTATCTTAGTCTTAATATTCTTTACTGAGCTAGTTGAGCTCACCCTTTTCCTTTTTGTTCCATTTTCTTCTCAGGAGACGAGAATATAGCAGGTACGAGTCGGGGTATGAATTGATGGTTCTTGAGAGAGTTGTTTAGTAGTCCTCACTATTTTTGTAAAATAATATATTAATAATTGTATTGAGGACATAGTTGGGTATGTATATTGTCTAGACGACAATGTTTGTATTTAAACTCACAGTTTATGGGTTGTAAAAGTTGTAGTTGTTTCTGTACCATGTATTTGGCGACTCAAAATGGGTTGGATGGAATGGACCTATTTTGGGGGCGTCACAGTTGGTATCAGAGCTTAGGGATATGATCTCTGGCGGAGATCGGGGAATAAAACTAGGAGGGGAGAGACGAGTAATTCCTTCGCTAGTGTGTCCTACCTAAGCTTATTTGTTAGTTGGTCAGTATATAGGGATATTATGTGATATGTGATTTGCTTAATTAACCCTTGTTTTATGGCAGTATTTAAGAATGGCAACCGAGAATGTTAACAGTGGAGTTAATGAGACCGTGGAGATGCCTATACTTACTAACGAGGAGAACGCGCAACAGGCTGGCAATGTTCCTCCTGTGAACAACACCACTGATCAGACGATGAACGACGCAATGTTTAGAAGCTTTTTGCAGTTCATGCAAAATCAGACGAGGGAGACTCGTGTTCAAAATACAGGAGGAAATGATAACAATTCACGGGTTGTCACAGCCAAGCAGTTCAAAGAGTTGGGACCTCCAGAATTTAAGGGAAAGCCAGACCCGATCATGGCGGAGACATGGGTCAAGCAAATTACCAAGATATTCGATGTCTTGGGATGCACGGAGGAACAAAAGGTTCCATTCGCCACCTTTATGTTCCGTGGCGAGGCAGACTACTGGTGGGAGTCTGTGAAACGTACCCATCCAGCCGCACTCAGCATGTCTTGGGAGACGTTTCAGAAACTATTTAATGACAAATATTTTCCTGAAAGTGTTCGTCATATGAAGGAAGTGGAGTTCATCAGATTAGAACAAAATAACATGACGGTGTCTCAGTACGAGGCAAAGTTTGCAGAGTTATCCAGGTTTGCACCTCATTTGGTGGAGAATGAGGAACGTATGACGCGGATGTTTCTGAGAGGTTTGAAACCCGGCATACGACAATATCTCATCTCTCATAAATTTTCTCTCTATTCAGATGTTGTTAACAGGGCTCAATTGTTGGAGCGAGACAACGAGTACGGTCAACCGAGGTACCACAATCAGGATCATACTGAAGATAGCAGTCAGCAAAACAACAATAACCAGTGGAGAAAGAAAAAGACGGACAAAAATGGTAACCACTTTGGTGGTAATCATGGCCATGAAAATAGAAGAAGCGAGTCAGGAGGAGATTTTAAAAAGAGGAGATTTAACAACGACCATGTGAAGACGACAGTGCCGGCAGCAACTGGTTCTAAGGGAGGAGAAAGACCACCGGTCATATGCTACAAATGCGGGAAAGAGGGACATATCAGTCCAAACTGCCCACAACAGTTCAAGGTATGCTATAATTGTGGAAAGGAAGGACATATCGCTCGAGATTGTACGGTAGCAAAACCTAGTTCAGCGGGGACGGTGACTCAAAAGACTGTCCCAGAAAAGCCAAAGTCAATGGTTCCTGGAAGAGCGTTTGTTGTGACTGGTCAACATGCGAGGAACCCAAACGAGGTGATCACGGGTAAGCTATTTATAAATTCTTGCGAAGTTTATACCTTACTTGATACCGGTGCTACCCATTCATTTATCTCTCCTGCTTGCGCTCAACGTTTAAACTTGACTCCGGAGAAATTAGACTTTGACCTATCTGTGGAAACTCCGTTAGGAGAAACTTTTATCACATCCACTGTTTATAAATCTTGTTTCATTCAAGTTGGCACCATCACCTTACCTGTTGACCTGATCTCTTTAAAGATACTTGCTTTTGATGTGATTTTAGGGATTGATTGGTTAACTACTCATCATGCCAAAATTGATTGTTTTCGTAAGGTTGTTAGTTTTCATATTCCTAATCAACCTGTTGTTCGAATTCAGGCAACTAAACCATTAAAATCAATCACTATCATATCTAATCATAAAGCTATTCGTTTATTGAAAAACGGATGTCAAGCTTTCTTAGCCCATGTTATGGATTTGAATAAAGACACGTCAAAATTGAATAATATTCCTGTTGTTATTGACTTTCCTGACGTATTTCCTGAAGAACTTCCCGGTCTACCCCCAGAACGTGAAGTTGAATTCTTTATTGATCTTGAACCTGGTACAAAGCCCATTTCTAAAACCCCATATCGAATGGCTCCTATTGAACTTCAGGAGTTAAAAGTCCAACTACAGGAGTTATTGGACATCGGTTTCATTCGTCCTAGTACATCTCCTTGGGGTGCTCCTGTTTTATTCGTAAAGAAGAAAGACGGGAGTATGCGACTTTGTATTGACTATCGGGAATTGAACCATGTCACCATCAAGAATAGGTATCCTCTACCTCGTATTGATGACTTGTTTGACCAGTTACAAGGAGCACAATTCTTTTCAAAAATCGATCTTCGTTCTGGATATCATCAGCTGAAAATTAGAACTGAGGATATTCCAAAGACTGCCTTCAGAACTCGGTATGGGCATTATGAATTCTTAGTCATGTCTTTTGGATTGACTAATGCTCCTGCTGCTTTCATGGATATGATGAACCGAGTATTCAAGGATTATTTGGATCAATTCGTTGTTGTCTTTATTGATGACATCCTCATATATTCCAAAAGCCGTGAAGATCATGAGCACCATTTGAAGCTGGTACTCCAAAGGCTTCGTGAAAACAAGTTATATGCTAAGTTGAAGAAATGCGAGTTCTGGCTTGAGGAAGTAGCATTCCTTGGGCACGTGGTGTCAAAAAATGGAGTATCTGTTGACCCGACGAAGATTGAAGCAATACAAAGTTGGGAGCAACCGAAGTCGGTCACTGAAGTACGTAGCTTTTTGGGCTTAGCTGGTTATTATCGGAGATTCGTGGAAGGGTTTTCTCGAATTGCTACTCCATTAACTCAGCTAACTCGTAAGGATACAAAATTCGTATGGAGCGAGGAATGCGAGAAGAGTTTCCAAGAGCTTAAGAGGAGACTTATTTCGGCACCTGTTCTAACAATACCATCTGGTTCGGATGGATTTGTTATATACAGCGATGCTTCAGGCAAAGGGTTAGGATGTGTTCTCATGCAACGTGGGAAAGTCATAGCCTATGCCTCACGACAACTTAAAGAGTATGAGAGGAATTATCCTACTCATGATCTAGAGTTGGCAGCAGTCGTTTTTGCGCTAAAGATCTGGAGGCACTATCTATACGGGGAGAAAGTGGAGATATATTCAGATCATAAAAGCCTCAAATATTTCTTCACTCAAAAAGAACTCAACATGCGGCAACGACGTTGGCTCGAGTTGTTGAAAGATTACGACCACACTATTCAATACCATCCTGGAAAAGCGAACGTGGTAGCTGACGCATTGAGTAGAAGATCATATGCAGGAATGAGTGCAATGATGTCAAGTATACGCATAGAGCCAACTTTAATAGAAAAAGTTAAGGTTGCTCAAGCCACCGATCCGGAGCTGATGCATATGAAGACGAAAGTACAAGAAGGTGCCATTCCAGAAGCGAGAATTGATGAAGAAGGAATACTTCGAGTCCACTCCAGACTTTGTGTTCCTAACGATTCTGATTTGAAGTACAAGATCATGATGGAGGCACACAATACACCGTTTGCAATTCATCCTGGAAGTACCAAAATGTATCGTGACCTTCGACATACATTTTGGTGGAACAATATGAAGAGAGAGATTGCAAAGTTTATTTCAACGTGTTTAACTTGTCAACGTGTAAAGGCGGAGCATCAAGTGCCAAAGGGTCCATTGCAACCACTTGAGATTCCGAAATGGAAGTGGGAACACATTACTATGGATTTCGTTACGGGTCTTCCTACGGTTTCTCAAGGCATCAATGCTATTTGGGTTATTGTTGATAGATTAACCAAGTCTGCTTATTTCTTGCCGATACGAGAGACTTATTCCCTGGAACGTCTTGCTCAAATGTACGTAAATGAGATTCTAAGATTGCATGGCATGCCAGTATCCATAGTTTCGGATCGTGACCCAAGATTTACTTCAAGATTTTGGGTTAGCTTGCAAAAAGCTATGGGTACGGAGTTACGATTCAGTTCGGCATACCATCCTCAAACGGACGGACAATCAGAGAGGACTATTCAAACTCTTGAAGATTTATTAAGACTCTGTGTCCTAGACTTCAAGGGCAGTTGGGATAAATATTTACCATTGGTGGAATTCTCCTACAACAACAGTTATCAGGCGAGCATTGGTGTAGCCCCATTTGAAGCATTGTATGGACGAAAGTGTCGCTCTCCAGTATGTTGGGACGAGGTGGGTGAAGCAACATTGTTGGGACCCGAGTTAGTACGTATGACTACAGAGAAGATCCAAACGATTCGACAACGTATACAAACGGCACAAGATCGACAAAAGAGTTATGCGGATCTTCATCGAAAGGACGTAGAATTTAGTGTTGGGGATCATGTATTGTTGCGTGTTGCCCCATGGAAGGGAGTTACAAGATTCGGGAAGAGAGGAAAGCTTAATCCGCGATTTATTGGTCCGTTTCAAATTCTTGATCGAGTAGGTAATGTAGCCTATAGACTCGCGTTACCTCCAAGTATGTCTCGTGTTCATAATGTTTTTCATATATCTGTGCTTCGTAAATATGTGAAAGACCCGAACCACGTCATTGAGTTAGAACCGGACGAGATAGCCGAAGATTTAACGTATGAGGAGGTACCTGTCAAGATCTTGGATAGGAAGGAGCATGTCCTACGCACGAAGGTAATACCACAAGTTAAAGTTTTGTGGAGGAATCATGCTATAGAGGAAATGACCTGGGAGTTGGAAACAGAAATGAAAGCGAGGTATCCTCACCTTTTCGAAACACCAGGTACGTATGTCAATTTCGAGGACGAAATTTCATAAGGAGGGGAGGTTGTAAGACCCCAAATAATTAATAAATGAAATTTAATTTCCTTTAATTATTATTTTGAATAGTAAAGGTTGATTTGAATAATGTGGATAGTTATGGGTAAAATACGCAAATGTTTTAAAATAAGCAAGTGGTTATAAAATATTCATTGTTGTCGGGGAATATTCGTTTGGTCGTGGAATATTCGTACTGTCGGGGAATATTCGTACGACGGCGCAGCCATGTGTGGGCCCCATAACGGAAAGCGATTGGAGGAAGAAAACGACAAATATAAGCTGTTTATAAATAACGGCGTAGTTGTTACCGTTTACACTGTTGGAATACCCGGTGGTTAAAATACAGTAATACGCGTTGTTGCACAGTAGCACACGGTATTGCACAGTATTTTGAATTATTGATCCTTACGTAAGAAGGCACTACTCAATAATTGATACAGGAGTTACTGTTCATTACTTTATTGATTCAATAATTGCTGCGTTGATATTTATATTATTATTGTTTCAATAATTGTCATTGCACAGTATTTTCAATTATCAGATCAATAATTCATATTATTTGAATAATATTATCAGATAACATTATTGGCAATGTCTAGAAAGTTCTGTCAAGGAGAGGTTTGGTCATCTAATTGCGCGCCAGTAAGGAGAAATCCTTATTGGAAAGCCCCCTCTATCCTGGGAACGGCCTGGTTGTCGGTACTGTGATTCGGTAATATTATTTTTAATAATTAATTATTGATTATTATGATAAAGAAAATATTTATTCTATGTGGATATAGATGGAGAAAATTTTTAATGTGACAATTGTTGAAAATTAATATTTTATCTTTTTCTGATAAAATAATTCATTTAAATATATTATTTTAATAATATATTAACGATGATATTTTTACAATGAATGTGGGATATATGAGTATATGAGAAGGTAGAGTATTTTTGTGGCATTAAATGTTTAACACATGTTTTGTGTGTCGGTGGACATAATTTTTGACCGAAAATTGATTATTGACTGTAAAATCGCTCGTTTATGGATTTCGGATAATTTCTGTTTGGAATTTGGAAAAATTTTCTTCTGCAAAGTTGTAGAGAATGGAATTTCCCATGGAAAGTCGCGAGTTTTGAATTTTTCTGATGACCGGGCTGTTTTCTATGAATTGTTGAAGTTTCGGAAAATAAAATGATTTTTATTAAATTTATGGGGTGGGACCCACTTGTGTTTTAACACATGTGGGCTGCTGAATTTTCTTGTTCCAAGTTGGTGGCTGATCAGTTGGTGGAGGAGGCGTAGGAGAATAAAAATAAATAATAATATTTTATTATTTTAGTCTCCTTTGGCGTTCTAACATTTTCCTATAAATAGAGGGCTAAGTTAGAATTGAAAATCACACCAGAAACAAAGTTTTCTCTCTTTCTCTCTCTATATTATCGAGCGTATTCTTGTGAGTATACTTTGAGTGTTGCTATACAGTGCGAGTTTCTGTCAGCACTATACCGAAATTAAGTCAGAAGTACGGCTATTTTGAGGTAAGGGATGTTATTTTCTTCTTAAATGATATT
The DNA here is from genome assembly GCA_020205505.1 of Panax japonicus. Taxonomy (NCBI): domain Eukaryota; kingdom Viridiplantae; phylum Streptophyta; class Magnoliopsida; order Apiales; family Araliaceae; genus Panax; species Panax japonicus. The sequence goes on from CM035096.1 coordinate 56,617,178, forward strand.
ATTTTCTTCAATATCATTATGCCGAAATATTGGTGAACGTTTTTATCAAATTTGGAACTTTTTGTGCCGGAGTTACTATTCACGTATACGGTACTATTCACGTATACGGCACTATTCACGAATACGACACTATTCACAGAAAAAATTATTTTTTTTCTTTTCGTCCAAAATATCTATTGTGAATACTAGCTTTGATTGTATCCATGTTTTGATCATTCTTGAATTTTACACCACTATGATTATTTATGAGGTATTTTTGGACATGGATAAAACAAAGTACGAATCCTTAATCCTTAATCCTTGTCATTTTGTTTCACTGGATTCACTTCTTTAAAAATATTTTTTATCATCTTCAGTCTTAAAGGATGTATTATTGAATATCTTTGGCCTGTAGTGCAAAGATGAATGATTTCTGATGAATATCTTTGGCCCGTAGTGCAAAGATGAACAGGTGTTTAGATGAACATGACCAACAAATGAATATCCTTGGCCTGTAGTGCAAGGATGAATATATGATACAAGATGTGCATTGATTGATGTTACAGGGATAAAAATACTGTTGATGGACTGTTAAATTCATAGACATTAGTAGATTTCATCCTCTACGTAACTCTTCTATGAATTAATATTTTCCGCTGCGAATATTGATTTAAAACTTGTTGTCTATTGTATTCTATCAGATTTTTCCCTGTTGAAGACTAACGATAATTTGTTGTATATTATCTTAGTCTTAATATTCTTTACTGAGCTAGTTGAGCTCACCCTTTTCCTTTTTGTTCCATTTTCTTCTCAGGAGACGAGAATATAGCAGGTACGAGTCGGGGTATGAATTGATGGTTCTTGAGAGAGTTGTTTAGTAGTCCTCACTATTTTTGTAAAATAATATATTAATAATTGTATTGAGGACATAGTTGGGTATGTATATTGTCTAGACGACAATGTTTGTATTTAAACTCACAGTTTATGGGTTGTAAAAGTTGTAGTTGTTTCTGTACCATGTATTTGGCGACTCAAAATGGGTTGGATGGAATGGACCTATTTTGGGGGCGTCACATTATATAATATTCGATTGGTCGGGGAATATTCGTTTTAACAGAGAATATTCGTACAACGGCACAATCATTGGTGGACCCCACAACGGAATTATTGTCGGATTGAAAAAGTGACAAAAATATTTTATGAAAATAATGGCGGAAGTTTTACCGTTAACTGTTGAAACATCCGGTGTTAAAAGTACAGTAATACGTGTGGTTGCATAGTAGCACACGGTATTGATTATTGATGCTTATGTGATAAGTCACTCAGTTTTGTTTTATTGATATTATTAATGTAATAAAACAGAAAAGTTTTTTATATAAAACAGAGTACTTTTATAAAGTTATTCGTTTTATTAGGCTAATAGTAAAATCTTTTTATATAAAACAGAATACTTTTATAAAGTTATCTGTTTTATTAGATAATAATTAGAATATATTATATTTTATTATGCATTGTGTTTGTATAGTGCCTGCATAGTAAAATCTTTTATAAAGTTATTCGTTTTATTAGATTATAAATATAATATATTTTATTTTATTTAAATGATTTTACTTTAAATATAGACCATCATATTAAAGTAAATCAATCTCGATCGTTCATGAGTTAGTTACTATGCAGTCCATTTTTCTATAAATAGAAGCTCATTCCTTCATTATTTCTTACGAATTCACTGAAACTCTAGAGAGAGAAATTATAGAGAAGCTATAGAAAAGTATTCTGCTCCTTCCCTACTCTTATATTCAGTTTCTTTTACGGTAAGAGATATTATTTGTTGTACTCGTAAGGAGTATTATTTCTTTTTGTATTAATGAAGAGAACTTTTGTTATTCCATTCTTAATTATTCTGCTGGAATAACCAGTATACGCGAACTACCCTATACTTGGTGACATTCTTCTAATATTTCGTCTTTATTATTATTCTGTTGGAATATCCTGTCTGTGCGTTTACGCCGAACCTGGTTCAATCTTTATTATTATTCTGTTGGAATATCATGTCTGTGCGTTTACGCCAGACCTGGTTCCGTTTTTATTATTATTCTGTTGGAATATCCTGTCTGTGCGTTTACGCCGGACCTGATTCCGTCTTTATTATTCTGTTGAAACATCCTATCGGTGCGAATTTCGTCTGGCCTGATTCCGTTACTTATTAATCTGTTGGAATAACCTATCTATGTGAAGTACCGCATGCATGGTGATTTCTTTTGTTATTCCATTCGTTACTACACTTAGTTGGTTAAAGTTTTGACTTCTATACTCCATAAAATTAGTGGAATATCCTTGATATTTGCGCTTTATCCAGTATCTTTTCATGGAAATATTCTTTTGAGCATTCTTGAATTTTACTCTACAAAGCAGTATCATGTTGACAATTTGGACGTTATTGGTTCATGGATAAATTAATTCTTGAACTTGTTTTATTGAATTCTTATATCATTGTCATCATCCTCATGTTTATATTATGTTGAAAGTCATCTGTGGCCTGTAGTGCATAGATGGACTTGGTATGATTATGACCAGGGATTATTCGGTGTAATCATGACCGTAATGTTATAAATGATGTGGAAAAAGACCTCATTGGCCCGTAGTGCATTGTTGGATAGTTGTTGGCATGATCATGACCATTAATGAATACACAAATATTCTTGGCCCGTGGTGCATGGATAATTGTGGTCGCGATACTAAAGAATATCCTTGGCCGTAGTGCAGGGGTGATTCGATGATGTGGACTATTTATTAAGCTGAGTCCCAGCGATAAAAGTCATGAAAAACCTTTTAAATCATAGAAGATAGTAGATTTTATTCTCTACTTGACTCTTCTAATGGATTGCTTGTTCCGCTGCAGTTAAACCTGATGTTTGTTATATTTTATCAGTTTAACACTGTTGAAGGCTAATGATAATTTATTCTGCATTATCTTAGTCATAATATTTCTTACTGGGCTAGTTGAGCTCACCCTTTCTTTCACTGTTCTCTTCAGGAAATGAGAATATAGCTGGGACGAGTCGGGGAACGGAGTGATGGACCAGATGATAGTATTAGTAGTTCTCAATATTCTGTTAAATAGTGTGACAATAAATGTAATAAAGACCCCATTGAGTTTGTATATTGTCTAGATGACAATATTTGTATTAAAACTCACAACATATGTTTAGTCGTATTTTACACGACTGTTGTATAATTAAGTTGTATTTGAATTTTGTACCATGTATTTGGCGACTCAAGATGGGTGATGTATATCTATTTTGGGGGCGTCACAAATGTAATAAGCTTAGGCTGGATAATGTAACCGATGTAGTATTATACTACAAGAAATGAATCAATATAAGCCTTTTTGGAACATATTGAGTAATGAATTATTGTTTAAACTTGAATTATAACTAACTAGCAGGAAATGAATAATAACAAAATTTGTTGTTTATTGTAACAGCAAAATGCCGCCAAGACGAGCACAACAAAACTATGTCACTAACGTAAATCAACTGGAGGGACGTCCGGTTAACCCTTTGCAGGAGTTTGTTAATCTTTTAACAGCGGCATTTAATAGAAATGTGGCTAACATCCCTATAAATCCTAGAGTAGTACGAGATACTATGTTTAAGGATTTTAAGAGTGTGGGTCCGCCGGAGTTCAAAGGAACTACGGACCCTATCAAAGCCCAAATGTGGGTGAAGGAAATTGAGAAGGCATTTGTCATAGAAAATGTCGACGAGGGCTAGAAGGTTGCCTTTGCAACCTATATGATGAAGAGAGAGGCTAACTTTTGGTGGGAGGCCAATCAGGCTAGGGCCGGGATTGAGAATCTAACGTGGGTAAGGTTCAAGGAGATCTTCTTCGAGAACTACTTTCCCACGAGCATGTAGGGAAAGATGGAGATGCAGTCTTCTGGACTTGAAACAAGGGGACATGAAGGTTCCCCAATACGCCGCCAATTTTAATGAATTGGCAAGGTTTGCTCCACACCAAGTGGACACTGAGGTGAGGAAATCTCGACGGTTCGAGCAGGGCTTGAAACCCTGTCTTTATAACCGTATTTCTGTGTTCCAAAGTACTTCATTTGGGACCATTTTAGAGAAGGTGATAATTGCCGAAGGTGGTAGCGAAGCGTTGAGCCAGTACCACAAAGATAAGAAGAATAAGAGGATGGGGGAGTGAAGGCCGAGGTAGCCAACGGGAGTGGAAAATGGTATAAAAGGAAAGTGGTTAACTCTAGGAATACCAGAGTGAAGCAAGGAGACCCGAAGAGGATGATGGAGTCCTGCAAAACCAGTGGGAAGACTCACTTAGTATTCTATCTCAAGGGGAAGGTCGTATACTACAATTATGGATAGGAGGGGCACATTGCGCCTAACTGTCGAAGTCCGAAGAAGAATCATAGATGCTTTGTGTGTGGGTCAACTGACCACATGGCAAAGAACTGCCCAAAGAAGCGGACGAACGGGAATAGAGGTGCTAATAGTGGTAAGTTAGCTATTGGTGGTCCAGCACAACCGGGTAGGCCGATGGCCCGTACCTTTAACATTGACCGTCCAAGATGTAGTTGCATTAGGGGACGTAGTCGCATGTGTTATTTCGATCAACGATCTAAATGCTTACGTGTTGTTTGACTCGGGTGCTACATGTTCGTTTATAGCATGTGATTTTGCAAGACGATTAGGATTACTTCCCAAAAAGTTGCATATACCTTTAAATATTAAGGTAGAAAATAAAGAGATAATTCATGTTACAGATATTCATAGGAGTTGTTGCGTAGACATTCGAGGTTGTAAATTATCGATAGATTTGATATCGATAAAGCTAGGAGAATTCGACGTAATTCTCGGAATGGATTGGTTGGTTAACCATGGAGCAATTATATATTGTCAAAAGAAAAGCGTAAATATTAAAGCGTTAAGACAACCTCATGTAATATTTTACGGTAATAAATCTTCGGGATGTTGGTGTTGTCTTACCATGCCACAAACTAGGAAACTATTGAGGAAAGGGTTTGTAGGTTATCTGTGCCATGTTGTTGATACCCAGAGAGTGGGAGCGACCATGGAACAAATACCTATAGTGAGAGAATTCATGAATGTATTTCCAAGTGAATTGACGGGTCTTCCGCCAGATAGGGAGACCGAGTTTGTAATAGACATTGTGCCAGGAGCGACACCAATTTTCAGGGCACCGTATCGTATGGCACCTGTAGAGACAAAGGACTTAATGGTACAGTTACAAGAACTGTTGGACAGGAAGTACATTCAATCGAATGTTTTGCCATGGGGAGCACCGGTACTGTTTGTCAAGAAGAAGGATGGATCGTTAAGACTTTGTATCGACTACCGAGAGTTGAACAAGTTAACAATAAAGAATAAGTACCCATTTCACAGGATCGGTGATCTTTTTGATCAGTTAAAAGGGGTAAAGTATTTTTCCAAAATAGATTGAAGGAGGGGGTATCATCAGTTGAAGGTTAGGAATGAAGACGTACCAAAGACGACATTTAGGACTCATTATGGTCATTACAAGTTTCTGGTGATGTCATTTGGGTTGACAAATGCACCAGCTGCATTTATGGATGTGATGAACAGAGTGTTCAATAATATTTGGCAAGTTTGTCGTGGTTTTTATCGATGATATTCTAGTCTATTCTAAGACTCCAGAAGATCATGATAAACACCTATGAATAGTGTTGGAAACACTAAGGAAGGAGAAGTTATATGCGAAGTTCACTAAGTGTGAATTTTGGTTAGAGAGGGTACAATTTCTAGGTCATGTCATTGATAATGAGGGAATTTCAGTAGATCCAGCGAAGGTGGAAGCTGTGATGAATTGGGAACAACCGAAAACGCCGACTGAGGTGCGGAGTTTCCTAGGGTTAGCAGGATACTATCGGAGATTCATCCAAGATTTTTCGAAGTTAGCTACTCCGTTGACTAACTTGACAAAGAAGACGGTGAAATACGCGTGGACTGAGAAATGTGAGGACAGTTTTCAAGAACTGAAGAAGAGATTAAGTGAAGTGCCTGTTTTGTCATTACCCGATGACACAGAAATTTTTGTAGTTTATAACGATGCTTTGTATAGAGGACTTGGTTGCGTGCTCATGCAGTATGTCAAGGTCATTGTGTATGCGTCACGACAGTTAAAGGATTATGAGAAAGTTTACCCTACTCATGATCTGAAACTGGTCGCGGCAGTGTTTGCCTTAAAGATATGGCGACATTATCTTTACGGGGGAAAATGTGAGATATGCACGGACTATAAGAGTTTAAAATATATTTTCACACAGAAGGAGTTGAAAATGAGGCAGAGGAGATGGTTGGAGTTGATAAATGATTACGATTGTAAAATCCTGTATCACCCTAGAAAAGCCAATGTAGTAGTCGACGCCTTAAGTAAAAAGATTCACACTACTAGAAATTTGACATATAGTGACGAGTTATAGCGACGGTCGACACAGAACCGTCACTATAGGGTGGAACCGTCAGTATAGAGGTTTTTTAAAGAAATAACCCTCCCATCATCCCCCAAATCATTTCAGTATTTCACTCAATTTTTTCCCCCAAATTACCTTCGTTCTCTCAAGGCATCTCCCTCCTTTCTAACCCTTTATCTCTCGTTACTCTTCCTATCTGCCGCTCCTTACTCGATCAGTCACTTGTTATCTTCTACTCGTCATCGGTTATGGTTCCGATGGTACTGTCTCAGCTGGCTACGGGTCTTAGCGTATTAGCCGGAGCAGCTCTGGTCAAGTCCGTCAAGAACCAGCAAAACCCCATGGCGGGTCTGGGTCGTGGTCAGCTCCCCAGGTGTCCCAGTTGCAACGGTACCGGTACCGGTACCGGCACCGGCCGTGTCAGTTGCTTCTGCTCTCGATGGTCTGACGGAGATATTGGATGTCAGACCTGTATTGGCTCCAGTCGTATGGGTTGTGCTAGTTGCGGAGGTACAAGCAACGGCCGCCCCATTCCTGTTCAGCTCACTGTTCGTCCTCCCAAACGTCCATCATAAACGGCTATTACAATCCCCATTAGTACTCTGTCTCTCTTTTGTTTTAAATATTCAATTTTTATTTATTATATGTTTATGATATTTGAAGAGAGAGAGAGAGAGATGAATTGGATTGAGAATGCTTCTTTGGCAGATATTTGTGCACCTGCTATGTCAACAAAATTTGGTGAGATTTATAGATATATAGACAGAAGGAGTGAAGACCCGGCCAGTATTTGGGCCGGTGTAAGCAAAAGAAGCTGTAAAAATCGACATTTAGAAAGGTCGAATGTGGTTAGTTGATTCTTCTCATTCATTTCAAATTTGAAGTTTCTTTAATCTGTTTATGCTAGTATTTTTGCATAATTTTTCTGGGTTTTGATTTGTGCTGGAATTTGGAGTTCAGTAAAACCCCTTTAGTGTGTGGATATAAATTGGGGTTTTGCTAATATTAACTGTTTTTTATGCTTCAACTTACTTTCTTACTTCTGGGTTTTGATGTATACTAGTAGTTCTGCATAATTTTTTGGGTTTTGATTTGTACTGGAATTTGGAGTTCAGTAAAGCTCCTTTAGTGTGGTTATAAATTGGGTTTTTTATTTTTGTTAAAATTAAATGTTTTTGATTTTTTATGTTTCAACTAGCTTTTATTACTTTTGGGTTTTCTGTGTTTCTGTATTAGGCTTCTTTGAGGAGAAAATACTATGCAGATATAGATGGGTTTTAGAATACAATCGACACAATTTCTTTCCAACAAGTGGTTGGAAGACTAATGTGAAGTGTAAAGAAGAGTCCTTCATGAGTTCATGTTATCTGAACTCTCTACTGCATTCAACCTTAGAGGAGTAGAAGCTGCATTTATACTGCAATTATCCCAGCATAATTAAGTTGCTTGATTTCTTGAATCCATCCACCTTTAGTATATTTTTTATTGAGAAGTAAGTTCTGTCTAGAGTATTGACCAGATTAAAAATTATTATATACCGTATTATTTTCCTTTAGTACTCCAAAGAAATCAAAACAAAGAATAGAATAAAGTTCGAGTTTTGCGACTTTCCATAGGACATTATAGTTTCCTTTTTTCCCATTTCCAGATAAACTGAGTAGAAGTGTTTCACTATTTTACATGTGATTTGTAGTGCCTGGACCTTTTCATTCTAACATTAAATCATAACTGCTTGAATTGGCAAAGCGCTTACTAACTTCTGAAGGCATATAAAAAATTACCAAAATGTGTTTTGTCTGTTGAGCAAAGAGGAAAATATGCTGAACATAAGTTCGCTTTTTTGTTTTGACACGAGTCTACCAAATGAAAGAATATGGGATATCTTTTGTCTAATAATTTATTTTCAATTTAAGATTCCATTTAAATGCTCAAAATATCAAGACAAAATGGGATTTGACAGTAATTTGTTTAGGTAATCTCCACCTTTCTGGTTGGGTGATACAGTTTTTAATTATGCTTATATTACATGATTTTAAAACAATATTGGCACGAGATGGATTGAACCATAATAGTATTTTATTTTTATTTTTTTTACAATAGCATCTTATTTTGCTTCTGAGTTGATGTGTTCGGTTTTCAGATGTTCATTTATATCTATTCTCCCTTACCTTGTTCAATTTTTGTATAGGTATTTACTGCAGAATATTCACTTATATGTAAAATCTTTGAGTACAAAAAGCCATATATATCCTTTATGGATGGCATAACAATGGGCTTTGGAATTGGCATGTCTGGTCATGGACGCTACAGGCTTATTACTGAGGTATCATGCCTTTCACTCGATAAACATTTTTAGTATTACTATTTAAACTAAAATGGAAATATAATTTTATGTTATTTTTTTTAACAGAGGACGGTTCTTGCTATGCCTGAAAACGGGATTGGCTTGTTCCCAGATGTTGGATTTGCGTATATAGCGGCACAAAGCCTAGGGGCAGGATATGCACATCTAATGGTATTATTTTCGTTTGACACTTACAATTTTATAGTCTTACTCCAAACTTGTGATTTTTGAACAGGTGGATGATAAACTTTATATATATATGGAATATGTTCCTGGTGGCTCCATCTATAAGCTTTTCCAAGAATATGGACTATTGAGGCTGCTCGAGTTCAGCATCTCTTCTTAGATGGAACTAAAATATTGTATTGTAATTATTGTAATGTTGTAATGATTGTATTGTGAATGATTGTAATGTTGTAATGATTGTATTGTGAATGATTGTAATGTTGTAAAATATCTCTTCTTATATTGTAATGCTGTAATGTGAATGATTTTAAATTATGTATATAATATTTTTTATATTTTATTTTATATTGAATTTGTGTTTGTTGAATAAATGTGTATTATTAATTAATTTTTTTTAAATATAAAAAGGCTATAGCGACGGTCATTGACCGTAACTATAGTATTATATAAAACACAGGCCAATAGCGACGGTCGTCGAGCGTCGCTATAGACATCTATAGCTACGGTCATGACCGTAGCAATAACTCTCAGCGACCGTTGGTAAAGAGCGAATATACGATTTTGACATGACCTATAGCTAGGGTCGATGACCGTCGCTATAGGCCAAAAGACCGTCGCTATAGGCTCTACCGACATGTTCTATGGCGACGGTTGGCGACCGTCGCTAAATCCTTTAGCGACGATCTTTTGGCCTATAGCGATGGTCGGCGACCGTCGTTATAGGCTGATTTTCTAGTAGTGTCAGGAGAAGTTGTCTATGTTAACAGCTCAAACTTAGTTAATAACAGAGATGGCTAGGATGGAGTTAGGTGTAATTGTCAAGTGAATCGGGACAAAGACTGTTTCCGACGGAGATCCAATCTACCATCGTAGAGAGTGTCAAGGAGGTGCAGCTCAAAAGTAATGAGTGTAACCAGATGAAGAAGCGGTTAACCAATGAAAAATATATAAGGTACAGTCTTGATAATGAGGATTATTAAGATTTGAAGGAAGAATTTGGGTTCCAAATGAGACGGAATTAAAGGAGCAAGTTTTACAAGAAGCTCATAGTTCAAGGTACTCAATTCATCTTGGTAGTACTAAGATGTATTAAGACCTTCGACAGAGTTTTTAGGTGGCCGAACATGAAAAGAGAAATAGCCGAGTATGTGAGTAGGTGCTTGACTTGTCAGAAAGTTAAGGCCGAACATTAACGACCAAGTGGTTTATTACAGTCATTGGAGATTCCGGAGTGGAAGTAGAAGTATATCACGATGGACTTTGTGGTGGGACTTCCGACTACTCAGAAGGGGTATGATGCGATTTGGGTAATAATGGACCGGTTGACGAAGTCGGCTCACTTCTTGCCAATTAGAATTAAGTATAACGTAGACCAGTTAGCTAAACTTTATGTTAAGGAAGTTATTTCCAGACATGGAGTACCAGTTTTGATTGTGTCAGATCGTGACCCACGATTCACATCAAACTTTTGGAGGAGTCTGTAAGAACAGTTGGGGACGCAGCTAAAGTTGAGTACGACATATCATCCACAAACCGATGGACAGATGAAAAGGACGATTCAGACGTTAGAAGATATGTTGAGATCTTGCGTCATGGATTTCAAGGGTAGTTGGGATGATCATCTACCATTAGTAGAGTTTGCGTATAACAACGACTATCATGCAAGCATAGGTATGCCGCCTTACGAAGCCTTATATGGACGGAAGTGTAGAACACCGTTGTGTTGGGATGAGGTAGGAGAACGCCGAATGCTTGGACCAGAATTAGTGCAGTAAACAGCGGATGTAGTGAAGTTGATACAGATGCGTCTCGTAGAAGCTCAAGACAGACAAAAGAAGTATGCGGATTTATATCGAGAAAATAGGGAGTTTGATGTAGGCTTGTATGTATTTCTAAAGGTATCTCCCTAGAAAGGAAAGATACGCTTTGGAAAGAAGGGTAAGTTAAGTCCAAGGTTTTATAGGACCTTTTGAAGTGTTAAAACGGGTAGGCTGTAGCAGCCCCGAATACGGGCCCCGAATCTCCGCGGATCTGGTTCACTATAATTTCTATAACTGTTTGCGGAAGATATAAACATAAATTGTTTATACATTAAACTTTACACATCAGTCCCACGGTCTACAACCTTAACTTAATACATACCTTCAATATTAAAAAGGTTTACAATACTATTTTCGTCAGAAAATTTAATACATTTAACTGCAACGTAATTTAACCTTGCACTCTGACTTCTTTTCTGCCTTTATTCGAGCTTTCATCTAAATCTGAAAATTTTATCATGATATAGCAAGGGTGAGCAACAAATTTGCCTAGCAAGTTTTACATACAATGAAGATATATATCATGATTGAAAAGAATGAATAAGCTTTCAAGTTTTCAACAATATAATAATTGTGAAAGAACATGAATCAATTCTCAATGATTGAATGACTGAACCAATAATATTGGATGTCAACAATTAACATGAACAAGTTTAACTGAAACCTATGGTAATGAAGGTGATCAGCCTTTCATACCTGATGAACATATGCAACATGCACTAACTGCGAAATATCAACAATAAATTCCTGGACGTGACTTAATCAACAATAATTAACCACCATAACAATTGAATAAATATAACTCAAGGTTGAGTTAGGGAACTTGCCTGTACCGCTGATTACCGCTAAGCAATCTAATTTAATCTCTCACGAAAGACCTATCAGTTATAAGATTGATCTTTTAATCAGTATAACATACTTTATTCCATAATACTATCTAATATTTAATCAAATATTAGATAACAGCTTAACACATCAATATTATTATCATCCTTTGATAATTATTCAATCACTATATCATATGCCTTATGATTTAACACTCACTTTTCATTTCATAAGTATCTTTAACTTCTAATAAGTCAAATACTAATCCAGCAACCTGGATTCTATATCTAACACCCAAATTTATAATTCAGCAACCTGGATTCCAAATCCAGCAACCTAAACTACAATCCAGTAAACTGGATTCAACAAATTTTCAATTCAGCAAACTGTATTTCAATCCAGCAAACTGGAATCACAATTTACCTAATCCAGCAAGCTATATTCTATATCCGTATCACGAAAATACCGAATCAATGTATTATTCTCCTATCCTTTGGTCAAACACATATACATGTATTTCATGTACAAAAATTATTTTTCCATAATTTTCCAACTTCCTTTGGTATTTTTCAAAAATTAATTTCTAGTGCGTAGCTTAAGAAATTAGATACCTCGTGCATAACTCCAGTAATGTCCATCTTTTGACACGATCTTATACGTGTTAACGTGATACTCCATTTTAAATTTCGTGGCAATCGGAGTTGTAGAACTCCGGTTATAGCGATTTCCGTCGAAAAATCACAAAAATTAGAACGGTCATAACTTGGTCGTTTTAACTCGGAATCAGCTCATTTTTGGATACGAGCTACATAATGCCATATATTTTCATTTCCCAAAAGCCTGGAATTTTTTCTCATTAAATAAATGTCCGAAACAGCCCCCGGAAAAGTTTGGGCAGCAACTTTTTGTCATTTGGCAGTTTTGGAGTCCTTTACCAAAACTTGAATAAAATGAAATCTATAACTCCGATTAATGATCCGTCAATTTTGTTGGGTTCCTATCTTTCCGAACTACAGTTTTCATATATTATAATCCATATTTGGACATGTTAAGCTCCCGGAAATTAGCCCGGAAGTGGCTGGTAAAAACTGTCCTTCTAACAGTTTTTCTTATCTTTGAGTAGTTTGGTAGAAATCCCATAACTCTCTCCTCCGATGTCGGATTTAGTCCGTTTCAGAGTCTATGGAAAGATTATTGAGTGTACTATAACATATCACAAGTCCCGAATTTTTAGAGTACCCTAACAAATCCGAAATTTTCTGTTTAGGGCAGCAGTCCACTAATTCATTTAAAACAAATAAAACTGTTTTGGTTTCTCTTCTTTGTTCAAGCTTATCAACCCTAAAAATGGCAAGATCTAACCATAAAATATCATATATCATGTAGATCTTCCCTCATATGGTTCAAAATCATAAGTTCAACACTTGATCTAAAACACAATATAAAAACATTTTTTAAAAGTTTAACTTTTCCGGAAAATTTTCATTTTTCTATTCCTTTTAATTCCAACCAAATCAACACCCAATATGGGTAGATCTAAACATAAAATACTCATAAACACATATATCTAAAGTTTTTGAGTTTAGAAACAAAGATTCAAGATTTGATCTTCAACCAAAAATTACATGAACAAAAAGGGTTCATTTGGTTTGCTAATAAGAAATGAGAGAGAAATGGAATGGGTCTTGGGTTAGTAATTTGAGTAGATATATTTTGTATATCTAATCCAATCTCTTTCCTCCTTATTAAATCTTGCCACTTGTCCCATAATATCTTCCAATATCTCTTAAATTACTTGAAATCTTGGTGAAATAAGGTGGCTTGTAAATTATAGTGACACATGTGAGGAGTTAGTGAACAAATCTTGCCAAATCCTTATCTAATCTTGCCATGTGTCCCTTAATTCTTCCACCACATTATCTCTTTAATCATTTCATAGATATGTAAAAATCTTGGTGCGCAAAGTGGCACCTTAACATGAATGCCACCTAGCTTGAACAAAATGTTGGCAAAATGGGGAGAAGACACCTAGAAGTTTAGGTGAGATTTAGTCACCAAATAAAGTAGGAAATCAATACATTCATCCCCTCTTTTCTCTCTTCTCTAAAAACCGGCCAAGTGGCATTCTAATCCATAAAAAATGATCTCTTATCTAGCATACTTAAAGTTCAATAATTCCCTCTCTCAATTGGGCTAAAAGTTGGGCCACACAATTAATTCTTTTGGACTATTAAATTTAACTCTTAGGGCCATAAAATTGACATAGTCCAATACCTTAATTCTTATCCAACCCAAATTATTTAATTAGGGTTTTCATTTCCTCAATTATAACTTAAATCTTTGCTCATGTACATTTATTTTCTTAACCCAATTAGGCTTGCTAAAATTAGGTTATAACATTAATTAACCGAGATGTACAAAATAAATCTCTTAAAATTAGTATATAATTAAATACTATTATTCTCCCACGTATTAACACTTAAGCTTTTAACACTTAGCTTTTATATTCCCAAATTAGGGTTTTAAATATCCGAATTAGGGTTTCAGATTTTCGAAACTAAAATTAAAGTTTCTGAGCGTATCGTTAGGGTTTCTAACAGTTCGTTAGATTTTTCTAACTTAATAAACATATGATTAACATAACTTTAGGGTTTGCTAAAGTTATAACTTATCTGATCAATCCTTGATCTTAAATCATTACAGTTAACATATGTAATCAAATATACCGACTAGTATTCGCTTCGATACTTATCCCTGATAATTCTTCAAAAGAATTTTAAATCTTCCATAATCTTATACCTTATTACTAGACTATCACTTACAGTCTATCACATAATTCAAGTCTTGTCCAAAACTTTTGAAATTCTTGGAATTTCATTACATAAATGCCAATTCCATACACTTATTTCTTGTCTAGGTCCTAATATTGAACCTTAAATCAATCAATTATGATTTTCATAAATTGTCTAATTTCTCGGGTTGTCATATAGGCGAGGTAGCTTATATGGTAGTGTTACCTCCAGACCTAAAACGAATACATAACATATTTCACGTATCGATGTTACGTCCTTATAAGCCGGATTATAAGCACGTAATAGAATATGAGCCTATTCATGTCGAGAAGGACTTAACGTACGAAGAGATGCAGATTCAAATCATCGATAGAAAAGAACAAGTTATGCGGAACAAGGCTATATCTTCTGTGATGGTGTAATGAAAAAATCACGATGCCGAAGAAGCCACGTGGGAATTGGAAGAAAAGATAAGGAAGGATTACCCTCAATTGTTTGCGTAATGAGAGATGAGATTCTGGGGACAGAATCTTTATAAGGGGGAAGAATGTAACGACTGAGAAATTCAGATCTTTTGTAAAATACTTTAAATTAAATAAATAATTAATAAAATTATATTATTTGTTATTATTATGTGTTAGCAAGATGAATGTCGTTCTATAACCTAGAAACGTCAAAAAGTTGTAGTATTTTAACTACGATAAGGAATTAAAGTGTTTGAATTTCCAAGACAAAAATAAAAGCTTTTCGAGAAATTTTTCAAATAACACTATTAATCGATTTCCGCTCGGGAATTATTTTTGAACTTCCGAGAAATGTATAATGATAGAATATCGAGGTGAGATGGATTATGTAATAATAATTCAAGTATGGAAAATTTAATATTTCGCAGGCGGACTTAATTTGTGAACGTTAAGGATTAAAGTCAAATGAAATGAAATTGTGGGATCTTGTATGAAGTGAAAGTCCAATAAGAATTAAGGTGTAAGCCCATGTATGATTAATGTTAGAGTCCCAAGTGTTGATTAATATGAAGCCCAAACTAATTTAATGCAAGCCCAAAGCTCAAGTTAAACAAATTAAATCTAAGCCCAAGATAGGATCCAATGGGTAAGCTTGATCCATGGGGCAACCCATGGGTGATCTTGGTGCCCAAGTGTTGTGACGACCAAGCTTGTTATGTAATGACCAAGTAATTAGTGTGGTTAGCAAGTTTACTTAATAGTTAAGTAAGGAAATTGGAAGGAGGTTACTAAGGAGGTGGATGTCTGAATGACCTTTATACCATAATCTTAGCAAGCCTATAAATAGAGGAAGAGCTTGTTCATTATTTGCTTGTTAACTTTCATCCAACTTCCAACTTAAGTGTTAGAAAGAATAAGCACATTTAAGCTAAACTTCCATTGTTAGATTTTCAAGAAAAAGAAAACTAGTCATCAAAGGTAAATGATCCTATGCCATTAGTCTTCCATCTCTACCATTGTAGGTTTATAAGAGAAGTGTGGATTAATGGTCATGTATGCTAAGAAATCATAAGAAGGTATAATCTAAGGACTTAAGTATTAATAAGCCAGGAATAAGCACTTTGTCCATAAATAAGTTAAGAACTTATGATGATCATATATGAACTTGTAACATATTTACATGAATGAAGTTAATAAGTTAATAGGATGTAAGAATGTTGATTAAAGGACTTGAATCAATAATTAGTCATAAGAAATGAAATCTTATAGTTTATAATTTGTTAAGTTATAAACTTATGAAGAATAAGCCATAACCTAACTTAAAAATAAGTTATTGTAATGTGTAGGTTGAGATGTCTATAAGATGGATTGAATTCATTTAGAACGATGACCAAATCATAAGTAACAAAGTTTTGTCGAAATTCACATGATTCCACGATAAACGTCGAATTAGTGAAATTCTCGGAATAGAAGTCGGATTTTGTGTTTGAACTCAGAAACGTTGGTTTTTGATGGTAACAAGTCTTATTTGGCATTATAGAGTTGCAGACTAAAAAATGACCGGATTCCGACTTAGAACGAAGAAACGAGCGTTAAAAATTCACGAACGTTTATTATTTTCGTTAAAAATGAACCAATTGGTGAATTTAGAGTTAACGAAGTCAAAAAGATAAATATCTTGCATGAACACGTAGAGTATGTGATTTGTGAACCATAGGCTCTTGAACGAGCCAATTCGGACTTATAACGAAGAAGTTACGAGCCCGGGAGTTGCGCAAAGTTGAAAAACTTTCAAAATTTTATGGTGCACAAAGCTGGCGCCGTGGCGCCAGCCCAATGCCAAATAGGTGGCGCCACAGTACCGAGCTTGGCCAGTAAAAGCTGTGACCTACTGGAGTTTTGCGCCGCACCACGTACCGTAACAAAGGGGACTCGGGCCGCAACGCCGAGTCCGGTCTTTATCCCCTGGAGTATGGCACCGCAGCGTAACACAGAGAAGGAATGCTGGCACCGCAGCACCAGCCTTAGGGTTTACATAGAGATGAATGATTATGAAGATAAAAAGGAAAGACGATGAAATAGTACAAACTTAATAAACATGTTGTGACATTATTAAGACATTGTTAAACCTTAAGTACGATCAGTTAGGGTTAAAGTAAGTCAATTGCATGTGGACGTAAGAACAATGTAACAGAACGCCGGAACCAATAATAACAAATCTAAGTCATAATTAGATTGAGAAGAAGGGTAAGATTCGTTAGGAACCATATATGTTTATTCATGACCTAATGTGTTATGTGATGTTATTATCTACTGTAGAGACCTTAAGGACTTAAAGTGCATGTGTAATAACAGTAGCAGACGCTAAAGGCAAGTATTCTAACCCTTGTTCCAGTTCCATCTGGACAAGCTTTATGATTCATGTACTTTTACGTATGAAATAATGTCTGATGAAGTCAAAACTAATTCTTTCGGCTAGACTTACGATATGTGGATTTCTTATAATCTATCAAAGTATTGTCAATGTTTTACCAAACTATATTGGTGTGTTTTTCAAATGAAGACTGAGTATGCTAAATTATTTTTTCGTCAAATGACAGGCACGTGAGGTTGCCACAACTTAAATGTACACACATTTAATGAATGTAGTGTTGATCAACATATAGTATGTCAGGAATAAGCATGTGAATAATATTCCTATTTACATTTGATTTGATTATGATATATATATATATATATATATATATATATATATATATATATATATATGAATGAATATGCAAGTATGCTTGCATTAAGAAAAGCTGTAAAGTCCTTTGATAGATAATAGAAACATATGTACAAGGACTTAGAATGAATTGATCAAATATGTTAGGTTGATCCTACATAAGCAAAACAGCTTTGTAAAGTCCTTAAAAAGAAATGATGTACAAGGACTATAAATATAGAAAGATCAAGCATGTTAGGTTGATCTTATGATGTAATAGATAGGCTTGTCTGATCGTCGAGCACTGCACCATAAATCGTAGTTTTCCAGGAGAGTCAAGGGTAACTCGAGAACTATCAAGGCAAAATCGTAGTATGCAAAATAGTAGATCTCGGAGTTCGTAGACTGTTAGGAGAGATGAGGAAGGATCGTAGTGTGTCGAGGAGAACTTCCTCAGAGCCGTAGTCTGCTGAGAAAGTCTTGTTCAGAATCGTAGAGACAGCCTGCCTACGAGCTGACCGAGCATCTGCCAAAGCCAAGAATCATAGACTACACTCAGAGTCGTAGACTCTACTGATCATATCAGAAGTAGAGATCGTAGTCTAGCAAGATCAGATGAAGACAACAAACACAATGTCAGAAATGGTAGAGTGTCAAGATCTGATCTCATAGTCGTAGTGTCTGCATAGCCGAGGCTGGATTGAAGAGTGTAGAACTAAGACTTCAACATATGTGCTCACAATGCCAAGGCAAAATCATAGAGTATATACGATTCTCAACCAATGAGCACTCCCAGAATATCCAAAGGAATGAAGCCTCTGGTCTAAGCTACAAAGATACATCCCACCTAAAGGAAACCAGAGATTACTCAAAGAATGGCATGCAAGATAACAGAAGATCTAATCATCAACCCAATCAGCATCCAGATTGAGTTGTGGAGCCATTCGAGATGAAGTCTTCCACAAGATCATATCATAAGAAGACTTCAGTAGCTGACCAAGGAAAGTCAGCAGGTGCAGTAGCTGTCATGTGATAAAATGACAACGATCTTGTAAGTATCCAGGATCATAGTGTTTGCCAAACAAACAAAGAACTGATGGAGTGTACACAGAGATACTGGTCAACTTCTGAAGAACAAGGCTAAAGTGATTAAGCATTGGGTCAGTCCATTGATGATAAGTGAACGGGAGATCACAAGGAGAAAGCGAGCTGGACTAGCCACAAATCTGAAGTGTCTTATTTTTCAGAAGGGACCAAAACAAAGAAGTCAAGACATTAACATCTGAGAGCTGTCGAGTCAAATAGAAGCACTGCACAAGAGAATGAAGATGTGTTATACATTGAAGATCCAATCAACACTCCTCAAGATCGTAGTGTTGTCTTTACCAGTCAACAAGACATTACGATCAGGTCCATGAAGACATGCATCAGAATCGTAGAGTTCGAATAGCTGAAGATTAAAGCATTGACAATGGTTTAATCTGAAGGTTGATATTCGGACAAGAGCTTATTTAGAGCATCGATGCAAAAGGACAACCTCTGATTGAGAAATAAGAAGGAGGAAATAAAGTCATCGACCTGCCCGAGGCATAAAAGTGACATCTCTGATGGGGTAGGTGAAACAGTGGACTGCAGTGTCAGAAAGTCAGAAAAGGAGATGTCATGTTACATCTGTAGTCTGCACCAAATAACTCGAGATCTGTGAAGAAAATCTAAAAGCTTTTAACAGCTACTTTCCAACGGGAAGATTGGAAAGAAGTATAAATCAACAAAGCTTCAAAGATCAAGGGTTGCTGATGATTGCTATGTTGCAGAAAACGTTGAATTGGTAGAATGCTAACGTTGACTCTACGAGTTCCACCTAAGCTTAAATAGAACAAGTCTCAGTGAAAGTATGATTATGAATATATCAATGAAGGGGATCTTTTACTTATTCCATTGTACTTGAAAAGATTCTTATGTTTGTCATATGCTAAATCATTAGCTATACAAAATAACATAGTAAAATATTTGAAACGAAAAATGATCTATTCAACCCCCCTTCTAGATCTATATTATGCCTACTGGGAACTAACAATTGGTATCAGAGCAGGTTCTCATGCTATTCAAAAGCTATTTTCTTTGAGTCTGATCCTAGGCACAAACATTGTTCTAAACTTAGTTTAGTAGTAACTCACTTGTTATATGAAGATGAGCTCACACGTTGGAAATATTGTGAACAGGTAAATGTGTATATACACCTGAAGCTGCTCAGATTGGTCCATATTCTTGATTGCCATATCAGCAAGACCAATCCCTGCCCACAGTCAATCTTGTAGTCTGAAGACCAGGCTAGAAAGCTCAAAAGACATCAACAGAAAGGTACGATTTTTCACTAATATAATTGTGTACATCATGTTGCATCTCCTTATGAACTATAACAGTATTCTTTCAAGGAATCATAATCTACCTAAAACGGTGAAGAGAGAAAGTATACTGAGGATGGAAACTCAAATGCTTACAAGCTTTCTCTCCATCGAAGTTTTAGGTTGAAGATGACATCTTGAAAGAAATCTAAAATAGTTCATAAGAGCATCACAGGTTAAATTTATTTTATGTGAAGTAATCTTTGCTGATGGGTTAGTATGTATGTACAACCTATGTTCTTAATAGCACATAGAGTATGATCAGTTCTACAAAAGTATCTTGAAGATTCGTAGAAACTAATCACCAAATCTTACACACACTCACCATCATGCCTCTCAAAATGTATTATCTAAATTAGTTACATGCACGAATATGACTGTTGGTGATAAATATGAAGATTATCCAAATGTATGAGGAACAGAGGTATAGAAAACTAACCTAGCAGGACCCATTTAACCATGGGTACCAAAAATAGAAATTTACAACCTGCAGGTACTTGGTCTATGTGGCCACACTAAGGAATGCTGAAGCAGAAGACTTCAGTCAAGAAGATTCAACCAGCAGAAGGCTTAAGACTGTTCAGAAATGATTCTGATAAAACTCCTATATGTTAAAGCCTGTCCTTGAAGACCTACCGAGCTGATCTGAATAAAGCTCACATGGCTGTTGATCTTTATATGAGAGCAGGCCATTCAACCAAAGATGAAAAAGGGTCTTAGAAGCTCAATCATGCAAAGCATATCATAATAGAAGAATCCTCAAGGAAGCTCACCATAGATGATCATTGAGCATCAAACATGAAGAACTCATCACGAAAGCAGAACTCCACGAGTACAAGCTGGCAAAGAAGACTACGTTCGTAGTGCTATCAAATGATCATAGAATGATCAATCCTTGAGATATCCATATATACGATGTAAACAGATTTAACTGGCAGTGGCGATTCCAGTCAGAAAGAGACATAAAGGAATGCCTCCTATTGCACATGAAGAAAAAGAAATCACACCTTACTGAGAAGATAGTGTGAACATGGGGAAGCAGTGCTCTGTTAAGAAACAACAACATTAAGTTATACTATATAGCAGTGTACCAACTACAGAGTCCCAATACTTTGTGGCTGATGAACTAAATGAAGAACCATAGTCAGTAGGAACGTCTCAAAACGTACTACGGATAACACTTCAGCCACCCAACCCAAAATCGTGGAGTGCCTACGATCAAACATCTGATTGTAGTGTAAGAACAAGAGGACACCACGATTACAGCAAATGCAATTGCCTGAAGTTGGTAGAGGTCTTTGTTGGGGTTTCGGCACAGAAACGCACAGCGGAAATAAAATTTTTAAAGAAATTTCTGAAACCCTAAAACAGGATCCATGCGAAAAATTCAATTAATTCAGAGGTTAGAAATTATACCGATTAAGAAACTGAAATTGATACGATCGAATCTCCAACGCAATCCACGAATTAAGAAACTGGAATTGGTACGATCAAATCTCCAACGCAATCCAAACGAGCTGCGTTTCTACGGTATCCACACGAACGCTTCGCGAATCGTCCTACGATCTGCAGAAGAAGGAACCGCGGTACTAGCCACCAAGGATGAGGATTTTCGAAGCTGTTTTCTCTAGTCTATCTCTAAGAGCGGCTAGGGTTTTGTATTTTGACGTAAAACCTAAAGTGACTGATATATATCATATATATAGCAGTTAGAAGGAATTAATCAAAACCTAATATTATTAAAATTCGAATTTATATATATCTTAATTAAGTCTTACTTAATTAATATACATATATATAAATTACCCTATTAATTTAAATTTGTAATTTAAAATTCTATCAATCATATTGACATATTTAAATCTTTACAATTTAAATTAATTTCCTTTTAATTACGTTCTTTGTGTGTGACCCTATAGGTTATTATTACGTTCACAATAATTTTAAAATCATATTATAAAATTATAAACAGTGAGCGGCATCTAGTAATGCATCACTGCTACCCAAGTAATAATAAGATCGATGATTCAATGCAACCTTTTCGTAACCAATGTTTCAATGTAATTTAATCCTTTTAACCTTAATGTCCTAGATTAAACTCGAGTCATGGAATGTGTCATACTCTTCATAATTTAATCTGAGTTTTCTTGATCAATGAGTAGACTATATGAAACAAATCACTATTTGAGCATGACCATGCATTTCATAGTCCTACTCAATCAAGAGGCCAAGTCAAGAATCATAGACTACACTCAGAGTCGTAGAGTCTACTGATTATATCAGAAGTAGAGATTGTAGTCTAGAAAGATCAAACGAAGATAACAAGCATAACGTCAGAAATCGTAGAGTGTCAAGATCTGATCTCAGAGTCGTAGTGTCTGCACAGCCGAGGCTGGATTAAAGAGTGTAGAATTAAGACTTCAACAGATGTGCTCACAATGCCAAGGCAGAATTATAGAGTATATACGATTCTCAACAAATGAGCAGTCTCAAAAAATCCAAAGGAATGAAGCCTCTGGTCTAAGCTACAAAAATACATCCCACCTAAAGGAAACCAGAGGACAAATAAAGAATGGCATGCAAGCTAACAGAAGATCTAAGCATCAACCCAATCAGCGTCCAAATTGAGTTGTGGAGCCATTCGAGATGAAGTCTTCCACAAGATCAGATCATAAGTAGACTTCAGTAGCTGACCAAGGAAAGTCAGCAAGTGAAGTAGCTGTCATGTGATAAGATGACAACGATCTTGTAAGTATCCAGGATCATAGTGTTTGCCAAATAAACAAAGAACTGATGGAGTGTACATAGAGATACTGGTCAGCTTCTGAAGAACAAGGCTAAAGTGATTAAGCATTGGGTCAGTCCATTGATGATAATTGAATGAGAGATCACAAGGAGAAAGCGAGTTGGACACGCCACAAATCTGAAGTGTCGAGGCAAATAGAAGTGTTGAAGCACTGCACAAGAGAAGGAAGAGATGTTGTACATTGAAGATTCAATCAACACTCCTCAAGATTGTAGTGTTGTCTCTATCAGTCAATAAAACTCTACGATCAGGTCCATGAAGACATGCATCAAAATCTTAAAGTTCGAATAGCTGAAGTTTGAAGCATTGGCAACGGTTTAATCTGAAGGTTGATATTCGGACAAGAGCTTATTGAGAGCATCGATGCAAAAAGACAACCTCTGATTGAGAAATCAGAAGGAGAAAATAAAGTCTTCGACCTGCCCGAGGCATAAAAATGACATCTCTGATGGGGTAGGTGAAACAGTGGACTGCAGTGTCAGAAAGTCTGAAAAGGAGATGTCATGTTACATCTGCAGTTTGCACCAAATAACTCGAGATCTGTGAAGCAAATCTAAAAGATTTCAACGGCTACTTTCCAATGGAAAGATTGGAAAGAAGTATAAATTAACAGAGCTTCAAAGATCAAGGGTTGCTGATGATTGCTATGTTACAGAAAATGTTGAGTTGGTAGAATATTAACGTTGACTCTACGAGTTCCACCTAAGCATAAATAGAACAAGTCTCAGTGAAAGTGAGACTACGAAGGTGGAAGTGAAGCAACTTTGAAGAAGGACTTAAACATATCAAAGCTTCACTCAACAAAGATAAGAATCCCACTTGAATTGGCATCTAAGCAAAGAGCCGAGAATGATAAGAAAATAGCATTCAGAAGAGTGGCAAAGCAAAAGGCAGATCCTAAGAGCCACTCTACGATTCACCATGAACCCAAAGCTGAAGTAGAGCAAGTTCATAACCATGTCTGCCAACATATTAAGAAGGGTTCAGGAAATGGTGATGGTGCACATCTGACACTACATGAAGATGAGCAGAATAGAAGAAGATCAACTGCACCTGTAAGAACCCGAATTTTAAGAATTATTAAAATAAGAATTTAGTAAATAAAATTCTTAAGGAATGAGAAGGGTTCGAATAAGAATATATATGTGTTGTGAGGTATGTGGAATGGTGTTGCATGAGGTAATATAAACTATGTAATAAGTGATTTTTGTGTTTAATAAATATATTATTATTATATATTTATTGTTTATTGAAGATGCGAGTTATTTGAAGTAAATAAGATGGATAGAAATCTATATATCGATATTAAATAATTTATGTAAAATTATGTTATCATAGTAAGTTAGTGACATTAAATATCTTTGATAATCACCAATTTCTTGAGTATTGGTGCGAGTAAGTATCAAGTCTAAGGCAGTGCAACCTTACTCTATAATTGTGGATGTATAGGAGCTGGGCTAAACGATTCCTTCAAAGAGCTGTGAAAACAGTGTAGACGAGACGACAACTAATTTGTTGGTTGTTTGTGGGAAACCACTCAGCGTACTATATTGAATACTATTAAAGACTCGGCGCGTGCTAGGTTTAGACTTGTATATATGTACGTTGTTGACGAGAGAAGAAAATTGATATACCTTTAAAGTGGTTAGAGAATTATTGAGTAATTTGATACACGACGAGAAGTGAAGATTAAAGGAATGTATATATGTGTTATATATATACCTTAAATTATGTGATTTGCTGGAAGAGAAATAATTATAATATATTTCTACTAAAGGATATTAAAATAAATTCTAGCATTTGAATATTTTAATAAAAGGGGGAATATTATTTTGATATTACCTTATATAACTTTGTACGAGGAAATGTGTGGGATTAAGTAATGTGGTAAATATATTGAAACATATTTGCTATATAAGTTGATGGAAACAATTTATCATAATAGGAAATAAATTTATTTTCTATATATAGTGTGTACATGTGTCGTGCATGTAAATATTTTAATAATACAAAGATATTATATTAAGAATAATATCTTGCGAAAATGAGTAAATCATGTTATTATGATTAGATCTTATATTTAGAGAAAACATGATAAAAATATCTTATGTTATGTTATGGCGAAGTACATAATTATGATTATAGTAATGTGGTGGGAAATGAATAAGTAATGCGAATAAATAATAAGCTTAATGTAAGCTTGTGAGATATGCCTAGTGTGGCAAAGTAAAGGAATAAGCATTCATCAAATAATTTAATGAATGAATAATTGAATGAATTAATTTGTATGTGCAATGATTTTATATTATATAGTAGCTACATCTATATGATATGAATTGAAGAGTGACACTTCAATGGTAACTATATAATATAGGAAGTATTTGAATATATATGTATAAAGGCTTGTATGTTAGCACTTTGTACAAGTGAGATAATAAAATATAACATGGTGCAATAGATCACTTCCATGACCATGTTATAAGATATAATGTTGAGAATAATGTTATTTAATTTGTGAGATTATATTATTATAAGCTTGTGAACTATTAATTACTAAGTTCACATAATTATGTCTTGTGTGGCATAACTAGGGAAGTTAAATCGAAGAGAGATTAATGGGAAGTATTAAAAGAAAATAAATGGTGAGTTAACAAATAATTGATATTAATTATCATATTTGAGATGATAAATTTTATGGAAAACGATAGATTGAGAATATCCAACTATTTTATAATTAGACCAATTAAAATATTAATAAACCAATGTACATGGATTATATAATTCTATGTGAGTGGGTATATATGTATACACATTTGGGGAAAAAATATCAAATAAACCTAAGTATGCTACTAGTAGTTTTGCAATGTTGAGTTATAAGCTTTTGTCCCAAATTGAGAGTCATTCTTCATTCACGTGAAATGCAAAAAGGCTAGAAGCTAGCTTGCTTCTTCTTCTCAAACTCATAGCTTCTAAATGATGAAGGGAGTGATTGAGTAAGAGGAAGTTGGTGACCAACTCCTCTATACCCAATAACTTTTTCCTTCTTCCTTTGGTTTCATTCATGGAGCAAAACCCAAACTTGGTCCATGGTTCTTCTATAAATAGAGACCCTCTTCTTCATTCTTCCCATTTGAAATTCTGAGAATTCTAGTGAGTGAGTGGTTGAGAAGTTGGGAGAAGTCGGAAGTTATGTTTCAAGGTTGTCAACTTAGCTTCAAGAAGTATAATTCTTAAACTATGTTCTTAAGTTCAAGTTTTACAAGTTCTTAGAAAAAGTAGCTTTTGAGTCATAAAATTGATGGGTAAGGATGGTTATAATCCATGAATTGATGCTAGACATCGTTAATATGGTTGAATACGAAATCAACGGAAGTTAAACGAACCAATTTAGTTTAGAATCAAATTCGTAGTGAATGATTTCGCTAAATTGTCCAAAACATGAACATTTTCATGAACATGAGTTATAGATTCATATTTGGGTTAGTTAATGTTTATGTTAGTTGATGGGTATTATAGTATGTTATAGTTCTATGAATTATGAATCCATAGAATCGAAAACGGACTAATTTGGACATGTATAACTCAAATTATGAAGGTTAGAAAGTAGTTTGGCTTGTTATTTTGTAGCAGAACATGAAACCGTGCATTTACAGTAGCTAGGCACACCCCAACGAGCTATTTATAGGGCAAAACCCCCGCCCCAGTGGGGGTGGTCTGACTTACAACTGTTGAGAAAATCGGACAGAACATGTTTGTACTAAAATGGGCATAACTCTTTCATACGAACTCCGATTGAGGAGATTCAAGATGATACGGAACGAGAACGAATAGACCGACAACTTTTGTGCTTTACGTGTTTCAATTTGAGGTCACTAGGAAGGGTCAAAATAGTCATCTTTGTGACTGTTACGTAATCAAAGGCCATCGGAGGGCGTCGAGCGTGCACATGCTCAAGTATAGTGCTCCCGATGATGGAATATGTTATCCTAAGTGATTTAACATGAAAATGCATGATAATATACATGACATATAAATTTTCCTTACTCATTATAGAATGCCTTAGCATGGCTTAGTATGTGTTTTGAAAAGAAACTTGGAGTTTTGAGAAACGAATATTGACGAACCTTGAATCTTTGAAGTTATGATTTTTTAACACATACATCTTGTTGAGTTATGAGTATACTTAAGAATGAGAAGTGATTTAAAGTTACTTTACTTATTATCAACATACAATAGCTTAGTTGAAAATGATTTCTAAAGAAAACTTGAAACTTTAAGAACAAACTTAAAGTAACTTGTGTACTTAAAGTTCTAAACATGATAACATATATTCATAGATTAGTTAGCTATGAAATGAGACTAAAATTTTCACCTAGGTTCTTGACCTTAGCCTAGAATGACTTTTAAAAGTGAACTTGAATGCCTTATGCCTCTAGACATGACGGATATGTTCATCATCTATAAGCATGAATTGGTCCTTTCAAGTGTGGTTTAAAATAAATTTTCAAATAATGAACTATGCTATGTCTATGTGAAGCATACTTGTGACACCCCCAAATTCTGGTACTTCATCTCCTCAAGATTTGGTGTTCATTTAATCAAAACATTCATTACTAACTACCCAATCATAATAAAATTGAATAATAAGAACTTGCCCATACAGGATTACATTTAATAAAAATCTCCCAGGTTATCTAACCTTTAATTACAATCATTCAAATGCAGAATTTAAAATTTATTACATCACATCACATTTAAAAGTCTATTATCATAACGATAAAAATAAAATTACAAGTCTTCATCACTTGTATATTTTTCTCTTTCGTTTGCTAGTGGTAAGTTCATTGACCATCTCAACCTTAGCTGCAATAAGTGTATAAATAAGCAAGAGTGAGCAAACGAAAGCTCACTTTAAGAAGAATGAATAACCTTACAACATTACAACAATTGCCAGAAACAGGCTCAATAGAACTGAATGATATGTCCTATTAATATTTTGAAACATACTACTGAGGGTCTAATGACCACGAATCATGTCCACAGTTATAAGTAATCTTTCAACTTTAACTTTAATAGTCATAAGACTATAAGGACTCCACGTACTTAGGGGGATCAACCTTTCGTACAATGTATTGTGCACAACTATTTCAACGCTAAGCGTAAACCTCTAATAAAAGAGTTGTTATCTCAGTATTTAGAATACAAGTCCACACCAAAGTAGGTTTGGTTTGGATACATTACAAGGAAAATTTAGAGTTCAACGGTCATCAACTAAGGATTAGTTGAATACAAAAGAACTAACTGTATGCAATGGAATAATCATAACTGAATCGATATTTGTAAATTAACATTATGCTTTATAAATAATCTAATAACATAAACATTGAATAATCATAACATAATTTTCTTGAACAATATTAAGTCAAGGTTATTGAAAATTGGATACTAAGCATGCATAGTGAATAGTAATTTGAACTATAAAGTTGTTCAATACTAGAATATTAAAATATAGCGACTCGCGTGTTAAATAACAAGTTACATATTAAAGAAACTTGCTCAATATTAAAATATAAGATTTGGGATACTTACATCATTATGAGTAACTAGATACAATAACTTACTCAATAATAGGCAACCTAACTCTACGAAAGTGTAGAGGTAGCAACTTGAAAAATTGTAATTGAATTTGAAAGCAATAACGTACTTCAACGAAATTAAACTTGCACAACGAAGTTTTAGGGTTAGAGAACTTGCCTTGAGCACAAGCTAAACCTTACAACTTGAATCTCAATACCCTATATATATGTCATCATGACATAATTAGTCACTACCAACATTTTGTATATATAAACAAGTATACACATCATGTAGGTCTAATTATCAAATCACATAATCGAATTACGTTAACACTAATACTAGTTAACCCTTGATAACATGCTCATTCTTAGTTTAGTAATACTGAAATCATATTTTAGCAGTCCACATAACATTTATTTTCAAACTTTATATAATTAAATAAAATTATCCGACCATTCTGCTAACTCACGCTGCGGCGCCACAGTTTACATTGTGGTTTGGCGCTGCGGCGCTGAGCTGGCGCTGCGACACGATACTCAGGTTAGCAGTTGGCGCTGCGGCGTGATACCGGCGCTGCGGCGCAAGAATAATACTGATGGGTCGCTCTGCGGCGCCAAAATCCAGACTTCGGTGCCCAGCCTCGGCAACAACGTGAACAAAAAGCCAAATTGGCCTACAAGCTCCAATCTAACAAACTAATTAACATGTAATACATACAGAGACTTCATGTAAACATATTGTAAAGACTCTTAACATGATTCTACCCATAAAATAACATAAACATCAAATTTACAACACCCAATTTTACTATTTTTGATAAAACTCTATTTTTGACATTTTTAATAAAAATCGTCACAGTAACTTTGTTTTTCAATCAAACAGTCAATTCAACATATCATGTTTATGTTTATTCATCCTCTTACAAATTCAATAGTCAAATTATAATTTAAACAACCAATAAATCCTTAATTTTACTTTAAACTAAGCCATATTCATATATATATATATATATATATATATAAATATGAACTCAATGTAATATATTTTCTTTCACAAAATACATACACACATGAATTAATTTATCTATACTCATATATAAACCTTATGAAAACAATTCTTATAACAACGACTATCATATAAAGTTATATCAACAATTCATTTTTTATAAATATTTTACAGAGAACTTTTTGGAAGAAGAAGAAGACAACAAAAATTTTAAGGAAAAAGGTTTGGATGATACCTTGTATGCTAGATGATGAAGATTTTCCTTCCTTTGATCAACAATACCTCTTCCCTCAAATTCCTTTATCAAAACCTTCTAGGATTCTCTCAATTTTCTCTCAATTTTTCTTCTTATCTTCCTTTTTCTTCTTCTGAGTTTTTTCATCTCCTAACTCTATCTTACGTAGTAAAATATAACGTATATAATAATAATATATATGAATTATATAATATTAATATAGAGATAACTGCTATCAGTTATCTAAGTTTTAAAATTCAAAAGCCATAAGGCTTGTTTGGCTAGGCTAATAAAATAACCCTTTAAACCTTACACCTTGTTTGGTAAGCCTAATTAAAACAAATGGATTAATTCTTATACCTTATTTGATAAAATACTATTAGATTAAAGACTTTATATGCATTAAGGCTTGTTTGGCCAAAACTAAATTAAATTCCTTTAATTTATTTTAATAACTCCTTTATAGCAAGGTTCTTTGTCACACTTCTATTTAATTAAATATTGATAATCAAGTTAATATATTCTAATACTAATCTCTTAAATTACTTTAACACATAAATCAATATCACATAATTATAATTTCCTTTATAATTAAAATTTTATTTAATCAACTAACACCTTATTTTAATTACAAATTCCAATTAAAATATTATAATTCATTTACTCATTATAAGCTCTCTAGCTTAACTATTAAATTAAATTGGTATATAATCTCATAACAATTAATTTTCTTAACTCCTTAGTTATTTACTTAACAAATAATTAACTAGATCAAAGCAAATCAAATTGAACAATTATTTATTCAACAATAAATATATCCATTAAATACTTATATAATTCAATAAATATTTAATATTACAATTTAAAATTCTGGAATGTTACAATACTAGTAGAGGCTTATTAGTACCAATATATGGTTTAAAAGCTTATATCATCGAATCTTGTTAAAGAAAGTTATTAAGCTTTATTGATTGAAATAAATCATTATGGAACTAAGTAGTTTGAATATGAACTACGTAGATCACGTATCTATAAACTTTAAAAATGTGCCAAACACATAGCGAGTCAAGTGTATGATAAATATATATATGAATGTTGATGTCAAGTACGGATGTTTAAGATATACCTATACATACCTAGTTATTATAAGAGTATGATGATAAAGTGAAATGAAGATTTTTCAAACCTAGTTAACAAACGATGTAATATTTATTGTTATATTAAGAACGTATGAAATGTATGACTAATGGATATGAATCCATGATTATATAACTGTGTAGGAATACACGCAGTGTAGATAAGCTTTAAGTAGTTAAGTCGTAGTTGATAAACTACGAATCAGGCAAGTCTTTCAGTTCCTATTTGATATATGAATTCTATAACTGTTAGTTGAGCTATATTATGCTATTAGAATATTGATGTATATATATGAAATGTATATGAGCTATGTATGAAATTTGAAAGTTGATCTTTGATGATATGCTTGTGAAGTAAATTTCTATGCATGTTATGTGTGAAGTAACATGCGTAGTTAATATTAATTGATTATGAATGCATGAACTAAATATTCTATTATATGCTATGTGCATTATGAAAACTGTTAGAATTACTGGGCTGTCGAGCTCACCCTTGCAAATATCCACTTTTGCAGGTTAAGGACTAATGGTAAAGATTTCGTGCTTCTTGGTTGACAAAGTAGATAGTTTCGAAATGAAAGATACTATTTAGATTATTACTTGAACCGTGTTTAGGTTCTAGGAGTGTACTTGATATATTCTTACGATGTTTCATACTTTTTGTATTGTAATGATGTATTAGTTAATACATAGAGGATATCGAATCAAGATGTAAAATCTTATACAGTAATTCCAATAGACTGAACCATATTATATAGTTGATTCATGAATTGTAATTGGTTCAAAGTTATGAAATCAATAAAAGATTTTATTCAAGAGATTGAAAAAGTTTAAATTATTCCGCGTTTTTATAATATCGAATGTGATGTAATACAGGAATAGTAAATAACCAGGATTAGAAACTTATAAAAGTTTGGGGTCATTGTGCAGATCCTGGAAATGGAATGAATTTATATTCTAAATTGTACTGAGTAAAGTTTTATTCATTAAGTTATGAATGAAAAATATAAATAGTTTGACGATGGTAGTATCGTGGCGGACCAGATTCGAGGTTCGAAGGGAACGTGGATTTGGGGGCGTCATAGGTTTGTATCAAAGCTGTAGGTTATAAACCTTAGGTAAGAGTACCTTAGGCTATAACCTGAGAGAGAGAAAGATAAAGATTAAAATTTATAAGTGATGATTCAAAGAAGAATCTTGAAGTATCTAAGAGAATGAGAACTCAGGAGTTTCCCAACTCTGGTAATAAAGATAATAAGATGATGTCTATAACATAAATATGACAAAGATAATAAGAATGAACTCGGATGGAGTTTTGTTGATAATAGGGAAAGAACCCTAAGATAATTGATGATCACGACGTGATCGGGATAAGCTATGAAGTGATAAATAGTCTGTAACGACTAAGTGTGTATAGCTTGATGCTATAAGAGATTGTACTATGAAATGGTATGATATGAACTCATAAGGAGTTGTATGTGGTGAGATACGAAGAATTCGTATCGAGCAAAGAGCAAGTTAAGAGTGAGATAGAGTTAAGTTAGATTTCAGTTGAGGACTCATGTGAGAGCTGAGTTGTACAAACCTTTGTGTGGGCGGAGGTTTTGTGCCCACGCTCGGTTTCTCACAATGATAATCAATGGAATGTCGGTGTCGCGCTATCGATATGCTTATGGTGAGAAGGTGATTATTTTCTCATATCATATTTGATAGATAGAGACTATTAAGATTAAGATAGAAAATATTAAGATTAGGTGCGAGTTCTTAAAACTCATGCACATGGTACGTTCGTGACTCATAATTATATGTAATGTTTTTGAACCACTCAGCAAATGGACGCCTATGGTCTGACTAGGATAAGTTCTTAAACTCATATGATTATTGAAAGATCCTGGATTTCCAAAGTGTGGTAAGTTGATGAACTATATCAGGTATAAATATGTAATGAAGTTAGAAATTTTGGTATAGTGAGCATTGATGGTGTTGAAGATTGGTAGAATGAAGCAATGTAGTCAAGATTGAAGTTGATGGAGAAACATGGATTTTCTAAATCATCTAGCTCTACTAGATTTTCAAAATTTA
This sequence comes from Panax japonicus, assembly GCA_020205505.1. NCBI lineage: Eukaryota > Viridiplantae > Streptophyta > Magnoliopsida > Apiales > Araliaceae > Panax > Panax japonicus. The sequence goes on from CM035096.1 coordinate 56,650,016, forward strand.
TTGACTTCATGCTGATATTTACACTTCTGCTTTCCTGAAAAACATTGGATCATGTGGTTGAACCAATGATGTTTTAAAAATAATACCGTTATCCATATGTCTATGCTAATTGTTTCGGATAAGACAAAAATGATTTGAAAATTTTCAAAAAGATATTTCTAACCATGTGCATCATTTGATATGGTGTAAAAATGGTAAACAATGGAGTCATCAATGCAGTTGAACCTAGTGTTGGTTGTGTTCGAAAGATCGTCAGCCCACTATGGTATGATGTAATATGACAAAGTCACCTAATGGTGGAATCCTCAATGTACTACTAAATTGGTACGGTATCATAACGTCATAAAAGAATTTTGGTTTTCTTTTAAATTATGAAGATGGTCAATTAAGTTGGCTAAAGTATTTCGATTGATGTTCGAGTTGTTGATAAAAGTCTAAGCTATTTGATTCGGCTAGACGACTGTTGAAAAATATTTGTGAAATTCAAGCATTCTTGAGTATTTGTGTCGAACCAGATTGCTCTGGTGCGGATTCAGATGTGAAAAAGCTGAGGTGAATAACCCTATAAGGGGACATGTTTTCGGGGACAATGGTTCCGAGTGTAACGCATATAGTCATTATAAAATACTATGTTGCGGCCCAACGTAGTGGTACAATAGGCTGGCCACCTAGTGTACGCGTGGAGGGTGTTTTCTGTCTTTGTGATTGATAAACACTTTGGTTTGCAGTGTTAAGGATTTTGTTGAAGCATTTGTAAACCTAGAGAAGAGTTCACGGTCTTGTGACCCCTCAGCATAATTTGGAATCTAAAATTATTCATACTACTTCCCGATTATTGAAAAATCCTGGAAGATTCTTATTCTTTTGAAGGATGAATGTAGTAAGTAGCATGTTCCTTAGAAAGGAAAAGTGGTAGAATGCAAGTGAGCAAGTTATAATAAAACTTTCGAAAAGAGAATGGATAAAATTATTCAAAAGAATATGTAATATTCTGAATAGCACCGAGTAGAGGAGGTTTTGGTGACTCTGGCGACGGAATCCTTATAAGGGGGAGATGATGTAAGAACCCGAATTTTCATAAATTATTAAAATAAAAATTTAGTAAATAAAATTCTTAAGGCATGAGAAGGGTTTGAATAAGAATATATATGTGTTGTGAGGTATGTGGAATGGTGTTGCACGAGGTAATATAAACTATGCAATAAGTGATTTCTGTGTTTAATAAATATATTATTATTATATATTTGTAGTTTATTGAAGAGGCGAGTTATTTGAAGTAAAGAAGATGGATAGAAATCTATATATCAATATTAAATAATTTATGTTAAATTATTTTATCATAGTAAGTTGGTGACATTAAATATCTTTGATAATCACCAATTTCTTGAGTATTGGTACGAGTAAGTATCAAGTCTAAGGCAATGCAACCTTACTCTTTAATGGTGGATGTATAGGAGCTGGGCTAAACAATTCCTTCAAAGAGCGGAGGTATATACGAATTAGTGACTGATCTAACTCACTGTGAAAATAGTGTAGACGAGACGGAAACTAATTTGTTGGTTGTTTATGGGAAACCACTCAGCGTACTATATTGAATACTATTAAAGACTCGGCGCGTGCTAGGTTTAGACTTGTATATATGTACGTTGTTGACGAGAGAAGAAAATTGATATACCTTTAAAGTGGTTAGAGAATTATTGAGTAATTTGATACACGGCGAGAAGTGAAGATTAAAGGAATGTATATATTTGTTATATATATACCTTGAATTATGTGATTTGGTGGAAGAGAAATAATTATAGTATATTTCTACTAAAGGATATTAAAATAAATTCTAGCATTTGAATATTTTAATAAAAGGGGGAATATTATCTTGATATTACCTTATATAGCTTTGTACGAGGAAATGTGTGGGATTAAGTAATGTGGTAAATATATTGAAATATATTTGCTGTATAAGTTGATGGAAATAATTTATCATAATAGGAAATAAACTTATTTTCTATATATAGTGTGTACGTGAGTCATGCAGGTAAATATTTTAATAATACAAAGATATTATATTAAGAATAATATCTTGCGAAAATGAGTAAATTGTGTTATTATGATTAGTTCTTATATTTAGAGAAAACATGATAAAAATATCTTATGTTATGTTATGGCGAAGTACATAATTATGATTATAGTCATGTGGTGGAAAATGAATAAGTAATGCGAATAAGTAATAAGCTTAATGTAAGCTTGTGAGATATGCCTAGTGTGGCAAAGTGAAGGAATAAGCATTCATCAAATAATTTAATGAATGAATAATTGAATGAATTAATTTGTATGTTCAATGATTTTATATTATATAGTAGCTACATCTATATGATATGAATTGAAGTGTGACACTTCAATGGTAACTATATAATATAGAAAGTATTTGAATATATATGTATAAATGCTTGTATGTTAGCACTATGTACAAGTGAGATAATAAAATATAACATGGTGCAATAGATCACTTCCATGACCATGTTATAAGATGCAATGTTGAGAATAATGTTATTTAATTTGTGAGATTATATTATTATAAGCTTGTGAGCTATTAATTACTAAGTTCACATAATTATGTCTTATGTGACATAACTAGGGAAGTTAAATCAAAGGGAGATTAATGGGAAATATTAAAAGAAAATAAATGGTGAGTTAATAAATAATTGATATTAATTATCATTATGATAATTGGGTATATTTGAGATGATAAATTTTATGGAAAATGATGGATTGAGAATATCCAACTATTTTATAATTAGCCCAATTAAAATATTAATAAACCAATGTACATGGATTATATAATTCTATGTGAGTGGGTATATATGTATACACATTTGGGGAAAAATATCAAATAAACGTAAGCATGCTAGTAGTAGTTTTGCAATGTTGAGTTATAAGATTTTGTCCCAAATTGAGAGTCATTCTTCATTCTTGTTAAATGCAAAAAGGCTAGAAGCTAGCTTGCTTCTTCTTCTCAAACTCATAGCTTCTAAATGATGAAGGGAGTGATGGAGGAAGAGGAAGTTGGTGACCAACTCCTCTATACCCAATAGCTTCTTCCTTCTTCCTTTGGTTTCATTCATGGAGCAAAACCCAAACTTGGTCCATAGTTCTATATATAGAGACCTTCTTCTTCATTCATCACATTAGAAATTCTGAGAATTCTAGTGAGTGAGTGGTTGAGAAGTTGGGAGAAGTCGTAAGTTAAGTTTCATGGTTGTCAACTTAGCTTCAAGAGGTATAATTCTTAAACTATGTTCTTAAGTTCAAGTTTTACAAAGTTCTTAGAAAAAGTAGATTTTGAGTCATAAAATTGATGGCTAAGGATGGTTATAATCCATGAATTGATTCTAGACATCGTTAATATGGTTGAATAGGAAATCAACGGAAGTTAAACGAACCAATTTGGTTTAGAATCGAATTCGTAGTGAATAATTTCGCTAAATTGTTCAAAATATGAACATTTGCATGAACATGAGTTATAGATTCATATTTGGGTTAGTTAAGTTTATGTTAGTTAATGGGTATTATAGTATGTTGTATTTCTATGAATTACGAATCCATAGAATCAAAAACAGACTAATTTGGACACGTATAACTCAAATTATGAAGGTTAGAAAGTAGTTTGGCTTGTTATTCTGTAGCAGAACATGAAACCGTGCATTTACAGTAGCTAGGCCCGCCCCGGCGGGCTATTTATAGGGCGTGACCCCCGCCCCGGTGGGGGTGGTTTGACTTACAACTGTTGAGAAAATCTGACAGAACATGTTTTACTAAAATGGGCATAACTCTTTCATACGAACTCCGATTGAGGAGAATCAAGATGATCCGAAATGAGAACGAATAGATCGACACCTTTTGTGCTTTAAGTGTTTCAATTTGAGGTCACTAGGAAGGGTCAAAATAGTTATCTTTCTTACTGTTACGTAATCGAAGGCCATCGGAGGGCGTCGAGCGAGCACATGCTCAAGTATAGTGCTCCCGATGATGGAATATGTTATTCCAAGTGATTTAACATGAAAATGCATGATAGTATATATGACATATACATTTTCCTTACTCATTATAGAATGCCTTAGCATGGCTTAGTATGTGTTTTGAAATGAAACTTGGAGTTTTGAGAAACGAATATTGACGAACCTTGAGTCTTTGAAGTTATGATATTTTAACACATACATCTTGTTGAGTGTATACTTAAGAATGAGAAGTGATTTAAAGTTACTTTACTTATTAACAACTTACAATAGCTTAGTTGAAAATGATTTCTAAAGAAAACTTGAAACTTTAAGAACGAACTTAAAGTAACTTGTGTACTTAAAGTTCTAAACATGATAACATATATCCATGGATTAGTTAGCTACGAAATGAGAATAAAATTTTCACCCAGTTGCTTGATCTTAGCCTAAAATGACTTTTAAAAGTGCACTTGAATGCCTTATGCCTCTAGACATGACAGATATGTTCATCATCTAGCTAAGCATGAATTGGACCTTTCAAGTGTGGTTTAAAATACATTTTCAAATAATGAACTATGATATGTCTATGTGAAGCATACTTGTGACACCCCCAAATCCTGGTACTTCATTTCCTCAAGATTTGGTGTTCACTTAATCAAAACATTCATTACTAACTACCCAATCATAATAAAATTGAATAACAAGAACTTGCCCATACATGATTACATTTAATAAAAATCTCCCAGGTTATCTAACCTTTAATTACAATCATTCAAATGCAGAATTTAAAATTTATTACATCACATCATATTTAAAAGTCTATTATCATAACGATAAAAATAAAATTACAAGTCTTCATCACTTGTACATTTTTTCCTTTCCTTTGCTAGTGGTAAGTTCATTGACCTTCTCAACCTTAGCTGCAATAAGTGTATAAATATGCAAGAGTGAGCAAACAAAGCTCACTTTAAGAAGAATGAATAACCTTACAACATTACAACAATTGCCAGAAATAGGCTCAATATAACTGAATGATATGTCCTATTAATATTCTGAAACATACTACTGAGGGTCTAATGACCACAAATCCTGTCCACAATTATAAGTAATCTTTAAACTTTAACTTTAACAGTCATAAGACTATAAGGACTCCACGTACTTAGGGGGATCAACCCTTCGTATAATGTATTGTGCACAACTATTTCAACGCTAAGCGTAAACCTCTAATAAAAGAGTTGTTCATCTCAGTATTTAGAATACAAGTCCGCACCAAAGTAGGTTTGGTTTGGATACATTACAAGGAAAATTTAGAGTTCAACGTTCATCAACTAAGGATTAGTTGAATACAAAAGAACTAACTGTATGCTATGGAATAATCACAACTGAATCGATATTTGTAAATTAATATTATGTTTTAGGAATAATCTAATAACATAAATATTGAATAATCTTAACATAATTTGCTTGAATAATATTAAGTCAAGGTTATTAAAAATTCGATACTAAGCATGCATAGAGAATAGTAATTTGAACTATAAAGTTGTTCAATACTAGAATATTAAAATATAGCGACTCGCGTGCTAAATAACAAGTTACATATTAAAGAAACTTGCTCAATATTAAAATATAAGATTTGGGATACTTACATCATTATGAGTAACTAGATACAATAACTTACTCAATAATAGGCAACCTAACTCTACGAAAGTGTAGAGGTAGCAACTTGAAAAATTGTAATTGAATTTGAAAGCAATAACGTACTTCAACGAAATTAAATTTACACAACGAAGTTTTAGGGTAAGAGAACTTGCCTTGAGCACAAGCTAAACCTTACAACTTGAATCTCAATACCTTATATATATGTCATCATGACATAATTAGTCACTACCAACATTTTTGTATAATTAAACAAGTATACACATCATGTAGGTTTAATTATCAAATCACATAATCGAATTACGTTAACACTAATACTAGTTAACCCTTGATAACATGCTCATTCTTAGTTTAGTAATACTGAAATCATATTTTAGCAGTCCACATAACATTTATTTTTAGACTTTATATAATTAAATAAAATTATCCGACCATTCTGCTAACTCACGCTGTGGCGCCACAGTTTACACTGTGGTTTGGCGCTGCGGCGCTGAGCTAGCGTTGCGACACGATACTCAGGTTAGCAGTTGGTGCTGCGGCGTGATACCGGCGCTGCGGCATGATACCGGCGCTGCGGCGCAAGAATAATACTGATGGGTCGCCCTGCGGCGCCAAACTCCAGACTTCAGTGCCCAGCCTCGGCAACAGCATGAACAAAAAGCCAAATTGGCCTACAAGCTCCAATCTAACAAACTAATTAACATGTAATACATAGAGAGACTTCATGTAAACATATTGTAAAGACTTTTAACTTGATTCTACCCATAAAATAACATAAACATCAAATTTACAACACCCAATTTTACAATTATTGATAAAACTCTATTTTTGACATTTTTAATAAAAATCATCACTGTAACTTTGTTTTTCAATCAAACAGTCAATTCAACATATCATGTTTATGTTTATTCATCCTCTTACAAATTCAATAGTCAAATTATAATTTAAACAACCAATAAATCCTTAATTTAATTTAAACTAAGCCATATTCATATATATATATATATATATATATATATATATATATATATATATATATATATATTTATATGAATTCACTGTAATATATTTTCTTTCACAAAATACATACACACATGAATTAATTTATCTATACTTATATATAAACCTTATGAAAACAATTCTTATAATAACGACTATCATATAAAGCTATATCAACAATTCATTTTTTATAAATATTTTATAGAGAACTTTTTGGAAGAAGAAGAAGACAACAAAAATTTTAAGGAAAAAGGTTTGGATGATACCTTGTTTGCTAGATGATGAAGATTTTTCTTCCTTTGATCAACAATATCTCTTCCCTCAAATTCCTTTATCAAAACCTTCTAAGGTTCTCTCAATTTTCTCTCAATTTTTCTTCTTATCTTCCTTTTTCTTCTTCTGAGTTTTTTCTTCTCCTAACTCTATCTTACGTAGTAAAATATAACGTACATAGTAATAATATATATTAATTATATAATATTAATATAGAGATAACTGATATCAGTTATCTAAGTTTTAAAATTCAAAAGCCATAAGGCTTGTTTGGCTAGGCTAATAAAATAACCCTTTAAAACTTACACCTTGTTTGGTAAACCTAATTAAAACAAATGAATTAATTCTTATACCTTATTTGATAAAATACTATCAGATTAAAGACTTAATATGCATTAAGGCTTGTTTGGCCAAAACTAAATTAAACTCCTTTAATTTATTTTAATAACTCCTTTATAACAAGGTTTTTTGTCACACTTCTATTTAATTAAATATTGATAATCAAGTTAATATATTCTAATACTAATCTATTAATTTACTTTAACACATAAATAAATATCACATAATTATAATTTCCTTTATAATTATAATTTTATTTAACCAACTAACACCTTATTTTAATTACAAATTCCAATTAAAATATTATAATTCATTTAATCATTATAAGCTATCTAGCTTAACTATTAAATTAAATTGGTATATAATCTCATAACAATTAATTTTCTTAACTCCTTAATTATTTACTTAACAAATAATTAACTAGATCAAATCAAATCAAATTGAACAATTATTTATTCAATAATAAACATATCCATTAAATACTTATATAATTCAATAAATATTTAATATTACAATTTAAAATTCTGGAATGTTACAATACTAGTAGAGGCTTATTAGTACCAATATATGGTTTAAAAGCTTATATCATCGAATCTTGTTAAAGAAAGTTATTAAGCTTTATTGATTGAAATAAATCATTATGGAACTAAGTAGTTTGAATATGAACGACGTAGATCACGTATCTATAAACTTTAAAAATGTGCCGAACACATAGCGAGTCAAGTGTGTTGATAAATATATATATGAATGTTGATGTCAAGTACGGATGGTTAAGATATACCTATACATACCTAGTTATTCTAAGAGTATGATGATAAAGTGAAATGAAGGTTTTTCAAACCTAGTTAAGAAACGATGTAATATTTATTATTATATTAAGAACGTATGAAATGTATGACTAATGAATATGAATCCATGATTATATAACTGTGTAGGAATACACGCAGTACAGAAAAGCTTTAAGTAGTTAAGTCATTGTTGATAAACTACGAATCAGGCAAGTCTTTCAGTTCCTATTTGATATATGAATTCTATAACTATTAGTTGAGCTATATTATGCTATTACAATATTGATGTATATATATGAAATGTATATGAGCTATGTATGAAATTTGAAAGTTGATCTTTGATGATATGCTTGTGAAGTAAATTTCTATGCATGTTATGTGTGAAGTAACATGCGTAGTTAATATTAATTGATTATGAATGCATGAACTAAATATGCTATTATATGCTATGTGCTGTATGAAAACTATTAGAATTGTTGGGCTGTCGAGCTCATCCTTGCAAATAGCCACTTTTGCAGGTTAAGGACTAATGGTAAAAATTTCGTGCTTCTTGGTTGACAAAGTAGATAGTTTCGCAATGAAAGATACTATTTAGATTATTACATGAACCGTGTTTAGGTTCTAGGAGTGCACTTGATATATACTTACGATGTTTAATACTTTTTGTATTGTAAGGATGTATTAGTTAATACATAGAGGATATCGAATCAAGATGTAAAATCTTATACAGTAATTCCAATAGACTGAACCATATTATATAGTTGATTCAAGACTTGTAATTGGTTCACAGTTATAAGTAATCTTTCAACTTTAACTTTAACAGTCATAAGACTATAAGGACTCCACGTACTTAGGGGGATCAACCCTTCGTACAATGTATTATGCACAACTATTTCAACGCTAAGCGTAAACCTCTAATAAAAGAGTTGTTCATCTCAGTATTTAGAATACAAGTCCGCACTAAAGTAGGTTTGGTTTGGATACATTACAAAGAAAATTTAGAGTTCAACGGTCATCAACTAAGGATTAGTTGAATACAAAAGAACTAACTGTATGCTATGGAATAATCATAACTGAATCGATATTTGTAAATTAACATTATGCTTTAGGAATAATCTAATAGCATAAACATTGAATAATCATAACATAATTTGCTTGAATAATATTAAGTCCAGGTTATTGAAAATTCGATACTAAGCATGCATAGTGAATAGTAATTTGAACTATAAAGTTATTCAATACTAGAATATTAAAATATAGCGACTCGCGTGCTAAATAACAAGTTACATATTAAAGAAACTTGCTCAAAATTAAAATATAAGATTTGGGATACTTACATCATTATGAGTAACTAGATAAAATAACTTACTCAATAATAGGAAACCTAACTCTACGAAAGAGTAGAGGTAGCAACTTGAAAAATTGTAATTGAATTTGAAAGCAATAACGTACTTCAACGAAATTAAACTTGCACAACGAAGTTTTAGGGTTAGAGAACTTGCCTTGAGCACAAGCTAAACCTTACAACTTGAATCTCAAAACCTTATATATATGTCATCATGACATAATTAGTCATTACCAACATTTTGTATATATAAACAAGTATACACATCATGTAGGTTTAATTATCAAATCACATAATCGAATTACGTTAACACTAATACTAGTGAGCCCTTGATAACATGCTCATTCTTAGTTTAGTAATACTGAAATCATATTTTAGCAGTCCTCATAACATTTATTTTCAGACTTTATATAATTAAATAAAATTATCCGACCATTCTGCTAAGTCGCGCTGCGGCGCCACAGTTTACACTGTGGTTTGGCGCTGCGGCGCTGAGCTGGCACTGCGACACGATACTCAGGTTAGCAGTTGGAGCTGCGACGTGATACCGGCACTGCGGCGTGACACCGGTGCTGCGGCGCAAGAATAATACTGATGGGTCGCTCTGCGGCGTCAAACTCCAGACTTCGGTGCCCAGCCTCGGCAACAGCATGAACAAAAAGCCAAATTGGCCTACAAGCTCCAATCTAACAAACTAATTAACATGTAATACATACAGAGACTTCACGTAAACATATTGTAAAGACTCTGAACATGATTCTACCCATAAAATAACATAAACATCAAATTTACAACACCCAATTTTACAATTATTGATAAAACTCTATTTTTGATATTTTTAATAAAAATCATCACTGTAACTTTGTTTTTCAATCAAACAGTCAATTCAACATATCATGTTTATGTTTATTCATCCTCTTACAAATTCAATAGTCAAATTATAATTTAAACAACCAATAAATCCTTAATTTAATTTAAACTAAGCCATATTCATATATATATATATATATATATATATATATATATATATATATATATATATATATATATATTTATATGAATTCACTGTAATATATTTTCTTTCACAAAATACATACACACATGAATTAATATATCTATACTCATATATAATCCTTATGAAAACAATTCTTATAACAACGACTATCATATAAAGCTATATCAACAATTCATTTTTTATAAATATTTTACAGAGAACTTTTTGGAAGAAGAAGAAGACAACAAAAATTTTAAGGAAAAAGGTTTGGATGATACCTTGTATGCTAGATGATGAAGATTTTCCTTCCTTTGATCAACAATACCTCTTCCCTCAAATTCCTTTATCAAAACCTTCTAGGGTTCTCTCAATTTTCTCTCAATTTTTCTTCTTATCTTCCTTTTTCTTCTTCTAACTCTATCTTACGCAGTAAAATATAACGTACATAGTAATAATATATATTAATTATATAATATTAATATAGAGATAACTGATATCAGTTATCTAAGTTTTAAAATTCAAAAGCCATAAGGCTTGTTTGGCTAGGCTAATAAAATAACCCTTTAAACCTTACACCTTGTTTGGTAAACCTAATTAAAACAAATGAATTAATTCATATACCTTGTTTAATAAAATACTATTAGATTAAAGACTTAATATGCATTAAGGCTTGTTTGGCCAAAACTAAATTAAACTCCTTTAATTTATTTTAATAACTCCTTTATAGCAAGGTTCTTTGTCACACTTCTATTTAATTAAATATTGATAATCAAGTTAATATATTCTAATACTAATCTATTAAATTACTTTAACACATAAGTCAATATCACATAATTATAATTTCCTTTATAATTATAATTTTATTTAACCAACTAACACCTTATTTTAATTATAAATTCCAATTAAAATATTATAATTCATTTAATCATTATAAGCTATCTAGCTTAACTATTAAATTAAATTGGTATATAATCTCATAACAATTAATTTTCTTAACTCCTTAATTATTTACTTAACAAATAATCAACTAGATCAAATCAAATCAAATTGAACAATTATTTATTCAACAATAAACATATCCATTAAATACTTATATAATTCAATAAATATTTAACATTATAATTTAAAATTCTGGAATGTTACAATACTAGTAGAGGCTTATTAGTACCAATATATGGTTTAAAAGCTTATATCATCGAATCTTGTTAAAGAAAGTTGTTAAGCTTTATTGATTGAGATAAATCATTATGGAACTAAATAGTTTGAATATGAACGACATAGATCACGTATCTATAAACTTTAAAAATGTGCCGAACACATAGCGAGTCAAGTGTGTGATAAATATATATATGAATGTTGATGTCAAGTACAGATGGTTAAGATATACCTATACATACCTAGTTATTCTAAGAGTATGATGATAAAGTGAAATGAAGGTTTTTCAAACATAGTTAAGAAACGATGTAATATTTATTGTTATATTAAGAACGTATGAAATGTATGACTAATGGATATGAATCCATGATTATATAACTGTGTAGGAATACACGCAGTGCAGATATGCTTTAAGTAGTTAAGTCGTAGTTGATAAACTACGAATCAGGCAAGTCTTTCTGTTCCTATTTGATATATGAATTCTATAACTGTTAGTTGAGATATTATGTTATTAGAATATTGATGTATATATATGAAATGTATATGAGCTATGTATGAAATTTGAAAGTTGATCTTTGATGATATGCTTGTGAAGTAAATTTCTATGCATGTTATGTGTGAAGTAACATGCGTAGTTAATATTAATTGATTATGAATGCATGAACTAAATATGCTATTATATGCTATGTGCTGTATGAAAACTGTTAGAATTGCTGGGCTGTCGAGCTCACCCTTGCAAGTAGCCACTTTTGCAGGTTAAGGACTAATGGTAAAAATTTAGTGTTTCTTGGTTGACAAAGTAGATAGTTTCGCAATGAAAGATACTATTTAGATTATTACTTGAACCATGTTTAGGTTCTAGGAGTGTACTTGATATATACTTACGATGTTTAATACGTTTTGTATTGTAAGGATGTATGAGTTAATACATAGAGGATATCGAATCAAGATGTAAAATCTTATACAGTAATTCCAATAGACTGAACCATATTATATAGTTGATTCAAGACTTGTAATTGGTTCACAGTTATAAGTAATCTTTCAACTTTAACTTTAACAGTCATAAGACTATAAGGACTCCACGTACTTAGGGGGATCAACCCTTCGTACAATGTATTGTGCACAACTATTTCAACGCTAAGCGTAAACCTCTAATAAAAGAGTTGTTCATCTCAGTATTTAGAATACAAGTCTTCACCAAAGCAGGTTTAGTTTGGATACATTACAAGGAAAATTTAGAGTTCAACGGTCATCAACTATGGATTAGTTGAATACAAAAGAACTAACTGTATGCTATGGAATAATCATAACTGAATCGATATTTATAAATTAACATTATGCTTTAGGAATAATCTAATAGCATAAACATTGAATAATCATAACATAATTTGCTTGAATAATATTAAGTCAAGGTTATTGAAAATTCGATACTAAGCATGCATAGTGAATAGTAATTTGAACTATAAAGTTGTTCAATACTAGAATATTAAAATATAGCGACTCGCGTGCTAAATAACAAGTTACATATTAAAGAAACTTGCTCAATATTAAAATATAAAATTTGGGATACTTACATCATTATGAGTAACTAGATACAATAACTTACTCAAAATAGGCAACCTAACTCTACGAAAGTGTAGAGGTAGCAACTTGAAAAATTGTAATTGAATTTGAAAGCAATAACGTACTTCAACGAAATTAAACTTGCACAACGAAGTTTTAGGGTTAGAGAACTTGCCTTGAGCACAAGCCAAACATTACAACTTGAATCTCAATACCTTATATATATGTCATCATGACATAATTAGTCACTACCAACATTTTGTATATATAAACAAGTATACACATCATGTAGGTTTAATTATCAAATCACATAATCGAATTACGTTAACACTAATATTAGTTAACCCTTGATAACATGCTCATTCTTAGTTTAGTAATACTGAAATCATATTTTAGCAGTCCACATAACATTTATTTTCAGACTTTATATAATTAAATAAAATTATCCGACCATTCTGCTAAGTCACGCTGCGGCGCCACAGTTTACACTATGGTTTGGCGATGCGGCGCTGAGCTGGCGCTGCGACAAGATACTCAGGTTAGCAGTTGGCGCTGCGGCGTGATACCGGCACTGCGACGTGATACCGGCGCTGCGGCGCAAGAATAATACTGATGGGTCGCTCTGCGGCGCCAAACTCCAGACTTCGGTGCCCAGCCTTGGCAACAGCATGAACAAAAAGCCAAATTGGCCTACAAGCTCAAATCTAACAAACTAATTAACATGTAATACATACAGAGACTTCATGTAACATATTGTAAAGACTCTTAACATGATTCTACCCATAAAATAACATAAACATCAAATTTACAACACTTAATTTTACAATTATTGATAAAACTCTATTTTTGACATTTTTAATAAAAAATCATCACTGTAACTTTGTTTTTCAATCAAACAGTCAATTCAACATATCATGTTTATCTTTATTCATCCTCTTACAAATTCAATAGTCAAATTATAATTTAAACAACCAATAAATCCTTAATTTTACTTTAAACTAAGCCATATATATATATATATATATATTTATATATATATATATATATATATATATATATTTATATGAACTCACTGTAATATATTTTCTTTCACAAAATACATACACACATGAATTAATTTATCTATACTCATATATAAACCTTATGAAAACAATTCTTATACAACGACTATCATATAAAGCTATATCAACAATTTATTTTTTATAAATATTTTACAGAGAACTTTTTGGAAGAAGAAGAAGACAACACAAATTTTAAGGAAAAAGGTTAGGAATACCTTGTATGCTAGATGATGAAGATTTTCCTTCCTTTGATCAACAATACCTCTTCCCTCAAATTCCTTTATCAAAACCTTCTAGGGTTCTCTCAATTTTCTCTCAATTTTTCTTCTTATCTTCCTTTTTCTTCTTCTGAGTTTTTTCTTCTCCTAACTCTATCTTACGTAGTAAAATATAACGTACATAGTAATAATATATATTAATTATATAATATTAATATAGAGATAACTGATATCAGTTATCTAAGTTTTAAAATTCAAAAGCCATAAGGCTTGTTTGGCTAGGCTAATAAAATAACCCTTTAAACCTTACACCTTGTTTGGTAAACCTAATTAAAACAAATGAATTAATTCTTATACCTTATTTGATAAAATACTATTAGATTAAAGACTTAATATGCATTAAGGCTTGTTTGGCCAAAACTAAATTAAACTCCTTTAATTTATTTTAATAACTCCTTTATAGCAAGGTTCTTTGTCACACTTCTATATAATTAAATATTGATAATCAAGTTAATATATTCTAATACTAATCTATTAAATTACTTTAACACATAAATCAATATCACATAATTATAATTTCCATTATAATTATAATTTTATTTAACCAACTAACACCTTATTTTAATTATAAATTCCAATTAAAATATTATAATTCATTTAATCATTATAAGCTCTCTAGTTTAACTATTAAATTAAATTGGTATATAATCTCATAACAATTAATTTTCTTAACTCCTTAATTATTTACTTAACAAATAATTAACTAGATCAAATCAAATCAAATTGAACAATTATTTATTCAACAATAAACATATCCATTAAATACTTATATAATTCAATAAATATTTAATATTACAATTTAAAATTCTGGAATGTTACAATACTAGTAGAGGCTTATTAGTACCAATATATGGTTTAAAAGCTTATATCATCGAATCTTGTTAAAGAAAGTTATTAAGCTTTATTGATTTAAATAAATCATTATGGAACTAAGTAGTTTGAATATGAACGACGTAGATCACGTATCTATAAACTTTAAAAATGTGCCGAACACATAGCGAGTCAAGTGTGTGATAAACATATATATGAATGTTGATGTCAAGTACGGATGGTTAAGATATACCTATACATACCTAGTTATTCTAAGAGTATGATGATAAAGTGAAATGAAGGTTTTTCAAACCTAGTTAAGTATCTATAAACTTTAAAAATGTGCCGAACACATAGCGAGTCAAGTGTGTGATAAACATATATATGAATGTTGATGTCAAGTACGGATGGTTAAGATATACCTATACATACCTAGTTATTCTAAGAGTATGATGATAAAGTGAAATGAAGGTTTTTCAAACCTAGTTAAGAAACGATGTAATATTTATTATTATATTAAAAACGTATGAAATGTATGACTAATGGATATGAATCCATGATTATATAACTGTGTAGGAATACAGGCAGTGCAGAAAAGCTTTAAGTAGTTAAGTCGTAGTTGATAAACTACGAATCAGACAAGTCTTTCTGTTCCTATTTGATATATGAATTCTATAACTGTTAGTTGAGCTATATTATGCTATTACAATATTGATGTATATATATGAAATGTATATGAGCTATGTATGAAATTTGAAAGTAGGTCTTTGATGACGTGCTTGTGAAGTAAATTTATATGCATGTTATGTGTGAAGTAACATGCGTAGTTAATATTAATTGATTATGAATGCATGAACTAAATATGCTATTATATGCTATGTGCTATATGAAAACTGTTAGAATTGCTGGGCTGTCGAGCTCACCCTTGCAAATAGCCACTTTTGCAGGTTAAGGACTAATGGTAAAAATTTTGTGCTTCTTGGTTGACAAAGTAGATAGTTTCGCAATGAAAGATACTATTTAGATTATTACTTGAACCGTGTTTAGTTCTAGGAGTGTACTTGATATATATTACGATGTTTAATACTTTTTGTATTGTAAGGATGTATTAGTTAATACATAGAGGATATCGAATCAAGATGTAAAATCTTATACAGTAATTCCAATAGACTGAACCATATTATATAGTTAATTCAAGACTTGTAATTGTTTCACAGTTATAAGTAATCTTTCAACTTTAACTTTAATAGTCATAAGACTATAAGGACTCCTCGTACTTAGGGGGATCAACCCTTCGTACAATGTATTGTGCACAACTATTTCAACGCTAAGCGTAAACCTCTAATAAAAGAGTTGTTCATCTCAGTATTTAGAAAACAAGTCCGCACCAAAGTAGGTTTAGTTTGGATACATTACAAGGAAAATTTAGAGTTCAACGGTCATCAACTAAGGATTAGTTGAATACAAAATAACTAACCATATGCTATGGAATAATAATAACTGAATCGATTTTTGTAAATTAACATTATGCTTTAGGAATAATCTAATAGCATAAACATTGAATAATCATAACATAGTTTGCTTGAATAATATTAAGTCAAGTTTATTGAAAATTCGATACTAAGCATGCATAATGAATAGTAATTTGAACTATAAAGTTGTTCAATACTAGAATATTAAAATATAGCGACTCGCGTGCTAAATAACAAGTTACATATTAAAGAAACTTGCTCAATATTAAAATATAAGGTTTGGGATACTTACATCATTATGAGTAACTAGATACAATAACTTACTCAATAATAGGCAACCTAACTCTACGAAAGTGTAGAGGTACCAACATGAAAAATTGTAATTGAATTTGAAAGCAATAACGTACTTCAACGAAATTAAACTTACACAACGAAGTTTTAGGGTTAGAGAACTTGCCTTGAGCACAAGCTAAACCTTTCAACTTGAATCTCAATACCCTATATATATGTCATCATGACATAATTAGTCACTACCAACATTTTGTATATATAAACAAGTATACACATCATGTAGGTTTAATTATCAAATCACATAATCGAATTACGTTAACACTAATACTAGTTAACCCTTGATAACATGCTCATTCTTAGTTTAGTACTACTAAAATCATAATTTAGCAGTCCACATAACATTTATTTTTAGACTTTATATAATTAAATAAAATTATCCGACCATTCTGCTAACTCGCGCTGCGCCGCCAAAGTTTACACTGTGGTTTGGCGCTGCGGCGCTGAGCTGGTGCTACGACACGATACTCAGGTTAGCAGTTGGCGCTGCGGAGTGATACCGGCGCTGCGGCACAAGAATAGTACTGATGGGTCGCTCTGCGGCGCCAAATACCAGACTTCGGCGCCCAGCCTCGGCAACATCATGAACAAAAAGCCAAATTGTCCTACAAGCTCCAATCTAACAAACTAATTAACATGTAATACATACAGAGACTTCATGTAAACATATTGTAAGGACTCTTAACATGATTTTACCCATAAAATAACATAAACATCAAATTTACAACACTCAATTTCACTATTTTTGATAAAACTCTATTTTTGACATTTTTAATCAAAATCATCACTGTAACTTTGTTTTTCAATCAAACAGTTAATTCAACATATCATGTTTATGTTTATTCATCCTCTTACAAATTCAATAGTCAAATTATAATTTAAACAACCAATAAATCCTTAATTTTACTTTAAACTAAGCCATATTCATATATATATATATATATATATATATATATATATATATTCATATGAACTCACTGTAATATATTTTCTTTCACAAAATACATACACACATGAATTAATTTATCTATACTCATATATAAACCTTATGAAAACAATTCTTATAACAACGACTATCATATAAAGCTATATCAACAATTCATTTTTTATAAATATTTTACAGAGAACTTTTTGGAAGAAGAAGAAGGCAACAAAAATTTTAAGGAAAAAGGTTTGGATGATACCTTGTACGCTAGATGATGAAGATTTTCCTTCCTTTGATCAACAATACCTCTTCCCTCAAATTCCTTTATCAAAACCTTCTAGGATTCTCTCAATTTTCTCTCAATTTTTCTTCTTATCTTTCTTTTTCTTCTTCTGAGTTTTTTCTTCTCCGAACTCTATCTTACGTAGTAAAATATAACGTATATAGTAATAATATATATTAATTATATAATATTAATATAGAGATAACTGATATCAATTATCTAAGTTTTAAAATTCAAAAGTCATAAGGCTTGTTTGGCTAGGCTAATAAAATAACCCTTTAAACCTTACACCTTGTTTGGTAAACCTAATTAAAACAAATGAATTAATTCTTCTACCTTGTTTAATAAAATACTATTAGATTAAAGACTTAATATGCATTAAGGCTTGTTTGGCCAACACTAAATTAAGCTCCTTTAATTTATTTTAATAACTCCTTTATAGCAAGGTTCTTTGTCACACTTCTATTTAATTAAATATTGATAATCAAGTTAATATATTCTAATACTAATCTATTAAATTACTTTAACACATAAATCAATATCACATAATTATAATTTCCTTTTTAATTATAATTTTATTTAACCAACTAACACCTTATTTTAATTACAAATTCCAAATAAAATATTATAATTCATTTAATCATTATAAGCTCTCTAGCGTAACTATTAAATTAAATTGGTATATAATCTCATAACAATTAATTTTCTTAACTCCTTAGTTATTTACTTAACAAATAATTAACTAGATCAAAGCAAATCAAATTGAACAATTATTTATTCAACAATAAACATATCCATTAAATACTTATATAATTCATAAATATTTAATATTACAATTTAAAATTCTGGAATGTTACAATACTAGTAGAGGCTTATTAGTACCAAAATATGGTTTAAAAGCTTATATCATCGAATCTTGTTAAAGAAAGTTGTTAAGCTTTATTGATTGAAATAAATCATTCTGGAACTAAGTAGTTTGAATATGAACGACGTAGATCACATATCTATAAACTTTAAAAATGTGCCGAACACATAGCGAGTCAAGTGTGTTGATAAATATATATATATGAATGTTGATGTCAAGTACGGATGGTTAAGATATACCTATACATACCTAGTTATTCTAAGAATATGATGATAAAGTGAAATGAAGGTTTTTCAAACCTAGTTAAGAAACGATGTAATATTTATTGTTATATTAAGAACGTATGAAATGTATGACTAATGGATATGAATCCATGATTATATAACTGTGTAGGAATACACGCAGTGCAGAAAAGCTTTAAGTAGTTAAGTCGTAGTTGATAAACTACGAATCAGGCAAGTCTTTCAGTTCCTATTTGATATATGAATTCTATAACTGTTAGTTGAGCTATATTATGCTATTAGAATATTGATGTATATTTATGAAATGTATATGTGCTATGTATGAAATTTGAAAGTTGATCTTTGATAATATGCTTGTGAAGTAAATTTCTATGCATGTTATGTGTGAAGTAACACGCGTAGTTAATATTAATTGATTATGAATGCATGAACTAAATATGCTTTATATGCTATGTGCTGTATAAAACTTTTAGAATTGCTGGGTTGTCGAGCTCACCCTTGCAAATAGCCACTTATGCAGGTTAAGGACTAATGGTAAAGATTTCGTGCTTCTTGGTTGACAAAGTAGATAGTTTTGTAATGAAAGATACTATTTAGATTATTACTTGAACCGTGTTTAGGTTCTAGGAGTGTACTTGATATATACTTGCGATGTTTAATACTTTTTGTATTGTAAGGATGTATTAGTTAATACATAAAGGATATCGAATCAAGATGTAAAATCTTATACAGTAATTCCAATAGACTGAACCATATTATATAGTTGATTCAAGACTTGTAATTGGTTCAAAATTATGAAATCAATAAAAGATTTTATTCAAGAGATTGAAAAAGTTTAAATTATTCTGCGTTTTTATAATATCGAATGTGATGTAATACAGGAATAGTAAATAACCAGGATTAGAAACTTATAAAAGTTTGGAGTCATTGTGCAGATTCTAGAAATGGAATGAATTTATATTCTAAATTGTACTAAGTAAAGTTTTATTCATTAAGTTATGAATGAAAAATATAAATAGTTTGACGATAGTAGTATCGTGGCGGATCGGATCTGAGAAGGGAACGTGGATTTGGGGGCGTCACAACACCAAAGATGATGTGGTCCAGTCTCGAAGCAGAATGCAAAGAGGACCACACCAAGCTGCTAAGTACAAAAGATGATCAAGCTTAAAGACATCTTAGCAGCTGAGCACCACCACCACCAATAACAACCAGAAGCCAGGGCTTGAGGGGTCCTTGTCCGAAGGGACTAAATGAAGTTACAAGCCTGCTGGGCTTGAAGAGTTCTTAGGGAACTAGAGAAGTTCCAAGGCTGTTGGCCTTGAAGAGTTCTTAGTGAACAGAAGTCCCAAGGTTGCTCGCCTTGAAGGAATCTTAGTGATTCAGGGTGTTGCCCTTCCTTATTGGAAATCCTGCTAGTTGAAAGCAGAAGAGTAGATTATGAGCTTGAGTCTCTGAACCACTTCAAATCCCTTGTGTCTTTTACTTTATGGCATTTACATTATGTACATTAACTGCTATAACTGCTATGTATGTTTTAACTGCTTACAACCGAACTAACTCTAAGAACAATATATGTATGATTATGAATATATCAATGAAGGGGATCTTTTACATATTCCGATGTGCTTGAAAAGATTCTTATGTTTGTCATATGCTATATCATTAGCTATACAAAATAACATAGAAAAATATTTGAAACGAAAAAGGATCTATTCAATCCCCCTTCTAGATCTATATTATGCCTACTGGGAACTAACAGAGTATTATAGGCTTATCACCTAGTAGTGCTCGTAAGCTATGCCGGACTTACGGACTTAGTGTCGGGTTGTCTTTTTCAAAGAACTTATGAAATGCTCTAGGTCTTAGACCGGAATTGATGTTTTACTGAATATTGTCATTGTAAAACTTTTTGAAAGAAAAGAAGTGATATTTTGAATTATCGATAGTACTTCATAACTATTGTTCAGTTATTGAAGATATATGATTCCTATGTTTCAAGCATGTTGTTTTATTAGAATTGTTGTACTTGATGAGGTTGTTAGGCTCACTCTTGCTTGAACCATATGAATGTAGCTAAGATCGAATGGACCAACGGATCCGGCAAGGATAAAGGGAAGGCTAAGGCGAACCCGTAAATTACCTATGTAATAGTATAGATTTGGCAAAACTATGTTTTTCACCACTATACTTGGCAAGTTTTACTTATTACACCACTGAACTTTTAATTTTTTGTATTACCCCATTAAACTAATTAAAATATTAAAATAGAGTCATTCCGTCCAAAATAGTTGACAGACGTTAAAGTGGCGTTGATGTGGCAAAAAAATTAAAAAAATATTGCTTATGTGACAAAAAAAAAATCAAAAACAAATTTAAATTTTTTTTAACATTTTAAAGTTTTAAAAAGTAACAAAAACATAATAAAATAAAAAAAAAGATTTTTTTAAAAAAACATAATTTTTTAAGAAAAAGATTTTTTTTTAAAAAAAGATCTTTTTAAAAAATAGAATTCTATTGAAATAATAATTTAAAAACATATTTTTTCTAAAAAATAGAATTCTATAAAAAATGAATTTTTTTAAAAAACATATTTTTTTTATAAAAAATAGATTTTTTTAAAAAATGGATTTTTTTAAAACATAATTTTTTAAATAATATAATTCTAAAAAAAATATACTTTTTTTAAAAAAAAAATTTTTAAAAAAAAAATAGAATTTTTTTAAAAACCAGATTTTTTTAAAAAAGAGAATTTTTAAAAAATAGATTTTTTAAAAAATGGAACTTTTTTAAAAAATAGATTTTTCAAAAAAGTAGAACTTTTTTAAAAAAAATTTGATTTTTTTTTCAAAATAAATTTTTTTTTAAAAATAGATTTTTTTAAAAAAATCTCCTTTTTTTAAAAAATAGTTTTTTTAAAAAAACATAATTTTTTTTAAAATCTATTTTTAAAAGAAAATCTATTTTTGTAAAAAAAAAAATCTGTTTTTAAAAATTTTCTATTTTAAAAAAAAATCTATTTTTAAAAAAAAATTCTATTTTTTAAAAAAAATCTGTTTTTAAAAAAAAAAAAATCTATTTTTAAAAAAAAATCTATTTTTAAAAAAAATCTATTTTAAAAAAAAATCTATTTTAAAAAAAAATCTATTTTTTAAATAAATCTGTTTTTAAAAAAAATATTTTTTTTGTTTTATTTTATTATGTTTTTGTTATTTTTACAACTTTAAAATGTAATTTTTTTTTAAAATCTGTTTTTGATTTTTTTTGCCACATAAGTAATATTTGTTAATTTTTTTGCCACGTCAGCGCCGTGTCAGTACTACTTTAACGTCTGTCAACTATTTTGGACGGAATGACCCAATTTTAATATTTTAATTAGTTTAATGGGGTAATATAAAAAATTAAAAGTTCAGTGGTGTAATAAGTAAAACTTGCCAAGTATAGTGGTGAAAAACATAGTTTTGCCGTATAGATTTGTAATGATAATATTTGATATTATGACAAGAACAAGTGTAATGGTTATAAAGAACCTGGTGAATGTTTATATTAATTTGAATATATATAAGACATATTCATTCTTTTGACGCATTTCAATTGAATGTTTGTGTGAACTGTAGCACCATATAGCACCATCTGTCGGGTTGGAAGATACCCAGATTTGGGGGCGTCACAGTCGACGAATTGACTTTTAGAGTCGCCAGTTGGTAATTTTAAATGGTTGCACCAACTCAACCGATAAAAGGTTTGCACAAAGACCCAATGATTGGTGATAAGTGGGTATTATACCAACTTATCTGGTATCTGTTACTTAAATTAGTTGCTTAATCTCATGTTTCTTAGTTACTTTTCATGCATTTTGTGTTCGTTTTGTAGATTATATGCTTGGGAGCTAAAATCGCAAAGAATGTGTATGAAATCGCAAAAAAAAAGCAATTCAGACTTCATTTGGGCTTTGATGTTCATTTCATGTTCTTGGCTTGGAACTTGGATTACATTATAGAGCTTCTTCTTAGCTTTCCGTAACATCTTGAATCATTCCAATCGAAGTTCGGATGCAAGAGTTATGACATTTGTACCAACGGACGTCAAACGCCACTGTTTTGGGTGGCCATTTTCATAGCAGTAACTTCCAGCCCAATTTCAACCTTCATCTGTTCGTTATTTCTCAAATTTCAAAGAATAAAAGTTGTAGAGCTCGTCGATATCCTCTATTTGATAGGTGGCAGGTCTCGTAACGCGTCCCGGATCAAAGGTTATAGTTGTTTTCCCAAAGGATGTTAGAGTAGAAAATTTCAGAAAACCTTCTAGCACGGGGGCGCCAATTTCTAGGCCATTTCTAGCGCCGGCGCGCTAGGGGGAAGAATCCCTGCACTATGAGCAGCGTTGGGACGCTGGGGACGGGTGTGGTCAAGCTTGGACGCGTTTTGGGGCGAATTTTGACACTTTTTTAACTCCAAATAGAATTGGGTTTGTTCCTAAGCTAAAAATTAGACTTATAGCCTATAGATACATGATGTAAGGCATAAAATAGAGGGGGATTGGAGAGGGAGAGAGCATTCCATTAGATTAGATTAGAGTAAATTAGATCGAAACCCTAGTTCTAATGAGTTTTGGATATTGAAGCAACTTGGAGACCATTGAAGATTCAAAGTAGGAGCAAGGAGGGAGCGTCAAATCTACAGACAATAGATTCTATCTTCTTATCTTCTTCTATCTTTGTCTTTTAATGATTATTCAATTATGGATTCTTAGTTTTAATTCAATAATCATGAACTAATTCTTTGTTTGAGATTACAATGGATCTTATTGTGTTGTTTATTTTAATATGCTTCACTATCAATTATTATGTTCCATTGTGAGGATTGTCTATTGTGATTTGGACTTAATTATTTAATTGATTGGCCATTAATTACCGTGATAATCTATATGAACTCGAGAGATGAAGTATGGATTTAGATCTTATCATGATAGCATGTGTTTGTGATTTCTGTATAGATGGAATTCATGATTCGTGTTTAGGATAGAGATATGTCTTTACGCCATATGTAATCTTATAGAGAACTTGTGCGTTAAATCCTATTTAATTGTAATTCACATAGAGATAAAGTGGATTAGTTAATTTGGGTGTCTTGCTCTAGTCTATCATTTGTGGATTTAAGTGAGTATGGGTATTATGCATCGAGAGATGGTTTTATCTGCTTTAGTGTTCTTGAATAACAATTCAGGATAGAAAATAATTGATGAGAAGTGTGGTAACTTAAATAAAGCAATAAGTGAAGTTGTGATCTTAAATTTCCGTAATCTCAATTTAACTAGTGGTAATTAGAAATAGTTTACTTATAAATTGAAATTCATTCGTTTAAATAAGATTGAGTTGGTTACGGGTTAGTACTTGGTGATTTTTATTAAACAATTCTTCATGAGAACGATACTCTACTTTCACTTTATTACTTGTTGACCACGTATACTTGCGTGTTGTGCGTAATTAGATTTTACCCAACAATTGGACACTGTTTAACTGGTCTTGAAAATGGAGATTCGTTAGGGCTCGAGGGCTTGATTAAGAGGAGGGAAGGTATTAGGCACCCCACGACTTCTGTAAAAACACGGTTATTGCTACTTTTCATTTAACTTTTATCTGCATATGTGTGTGTGTGTGAGAGAGAGAGAGTTGAGCCTATGTACAATTATCTGGAAGTAGTGCTATGCATCGTTTACACCTATATAAAAAGGGTTTGACTTTTGTATAAAAGTTCAATTTTAACAAGATATAACAATGAAGTTTTAGAAAATAGATTTTTCAAACCCTTATACTCAATAGTAATTGAGGCCTTTGATATTTCCATTTTATTGTGTGTTCGGCTTGATTATTTTTATTTTCGAGATGTGAGGCATCTTCGAGAAAATAAGATACATAGCAGTGTCGAACTCCTTGTGGGCATGAAAGCCATCTAAGCATATCCAGACAACATAGATAATTTACAAGTTGGCTGCAGCTGAGAAATGTCCATCTCGGGAACCGAATCTAGATTCAGAGACTGAATCTGTGATCACATGATTCCTAGGCTCATATGAAAGATAAATATGTACAAAATCTAGAAAATGAACTAGATTTGAGTAAATCTAAACCATTCTAGCTTTAACGGTTCCAATTTAGTCACTTTTAAACCGGTCAAAGTTAGAAGTAACCAGATTTAAGCAAATCTAGCCCGCGGGCTAGAAGATTAAATATCTACATTATGAAAGCAGTTAAAGTAGATATTTATATAAAAGCAGTAAATATATATATATATATATATATATATATATATATATATATATATATATATATATATATAAGCAATAAAAAGCCACAGATCGACGATCCGGACATATCCACTCGAAAAGACTCTCAACGTTAGTATATATATAGATATAAAAAGTAGTAGAAAGCTTAAAAATTAGAAATATCATACAGTGCGTTGCCAAGAAGACTTCAGATAGCTTTTGACGCCTGAAAACTCGGTTTCCACCGGTTAAACTTCGTTATGTTACAAAACATAAGCTTACAAGTTTTTAGAAAGAAGAATCACTCAGTTTAGAGCACTCTAGCAGGGGTTACAGGCTGAAATGGACAAAGTTTTCTCTTCTTTCTTCTTCTTTTTTTTTTCAAATGAGTTGCCAAGAGCCCAAATTTTAAGACCAGATGGTGGAGGGTCTACCTGTGGCTACCTCGGCTACTCCGGGCGATGCGGGTCCCATCGTTTCGAAGTACGTGCACTTGGGCTACACCCTGTCCGTTTGAACCTTCATAACTTTCAATCCGGGCATCCAATAAATGAGTGATATACCTTTTCAGAATGTTGTTATCGAGAACTACATAATGACATGGGATTAGAGGTTGTACGAAGCCGGGGAAGATGGGTCCATGACCAGATCTCCAAGTCTTCACAGTCTATCCGTTGTGCTATCTTGTGTAGTTGTCACTCGGGATTTGAGTTATGGTTCTTGTGGGACACCTTGATACGCAGTTTGAATTGAATTGTGTGAGACGACGTTGGTGTGATGTTGAGGTGGAAAAATGATAATTTTTCCCCCACAGGGGTTATCTCCGGCTTTGGCGCAGATGTAGCAGTCGTTTCTGATAGTTAACTCCTAGTTTGGGTTGCTGTGGATGTTGAATGTCCTCAGGGTTATCTCTGAGGTTGGCTTGACCTCCCGGGGTTGAACTGAGTATCCCGGGGTTGTCTCCGGGTTTGAAACTAAATTTTCTGGGGTTATCTCCCGAACTTGGACTGAATCTCTTGGGGTTATCTCCGATATTAGAACTGGACTCTCGGGGTTGTCTCCGGGGTTGAAAACTGATATGACTTCTAGGGTTATCTCTGGAAGATGATTCTGCCCTACTGTAGAGTTAGTAACAGGAATGTAAAATTTTGAGTGTCTACACCAATGTTATAAGGTTTAGACCAAAGTTTAAAAAGTCAGATTGCACTGGCATGTGGCGCAGCCGCACTGCATTATGACTTGGGAGTGGCGCAGCCGCGCTGCTCCTTGTCAAAACCAGAACTAAATTTGAGTTTACTTGATTACATACTACTTTCTAGCATACATGGACACTGATTCATATCATACACACATGTTGAGAGGTCTTGAAATAGTTTTGATGTCTCTTATGTTCAATTTAAGATTACTTTCACACATTATGGTGTTACTTGGAAATTTTCTATTTAAGAAGGCTAGATAAGTTTATTTCACAAAGGATAACCATGATAATCATTACACCACATAATGAGGGTAATAAATCTTTAACACACATGCTCAAAGTTATTCAAATCATGTATTCCAAGTTAACATAGTTTTACCCTTGAAAACTCATTTTTAAACCATACTTGAATAGCTTATGTCATGCCTAACTCAATATGTAAACATATCAGTCACGTGTAGAGGTATAAAGTGTCCTAACATGAAATCTTATAAGTTCATAATCTCACTAACATAAGGCTTGTGCATTTTAGTTTTCAAAACTTCAAGTTTTCTCTTAAAATCCATATTACACCAAACTAAAGCAACCTAACATATGCAGAGCAACTTTGAATCATATTCCACACCTATTAATATGAATAACTAAGCCATATATACATGTTAAAAAGATTAGAAGTCAAACTACCCAAGGTTCATTAAGGTTAATTTTCAAAACTCTAGGTTTTCTTTAGAAAATGTATACTAAAGAAACTAAAGCAACTAAAGAAACTCATGTTATTAAAAGGAGTTTTAAACTACATGTTAGACCTATTTTCATGCATAACTATGCTAAACTAACATGCTCATCATAACATAAATCACTTTCAAAGACTGGCAGCCGGCGCGTCCGCGCTGGATTTGGCCTAGGAAGTGGCGTGGCCGTGCCACTTCGGCACAGACCCAGACATAACTCTACTTCTATAGAACTCAGACAGTACAACATATATAATTTCAACCTAGCATGCTCAGACTACCCATATTGATTCCATAACATACATAAAACTCAGATAACATTATGGCATCAATTTCCAATTCGATTAACAAGTAATTTATGAAATCTCTAAGAATTCATCAAACTCTCAAAATTATACATTCCTACATTATAATCACATAATCATCATACTTTCACCATTATATACTGATTTAATACTTCTAGAAACATAAAGATTGAAAGTTAAATACCTTTAATGATTTTCCTTAATTAATAGAATGCTCCTTCTTCTTGTTGTAATACTAGTTTGCAAGAGTTATCCTAATACTTCTTTATCTTTCAACCTCACTGCATTTCTCTCTATATCAGAATTAATTCTCAGTAACTTAGCAACCTTGAATTGTAAAGGGAAGCTCCCATTTATAGAGAATCTATTACCAAATGAATGGATTTTGCACAATGAATTAAACCAAGAGAAAAGAGATGGAGCCATTCGGTAACAAGAAGTTGGTGAAAAGATCTCAACCACCCCCTCAAACCCACACCCTTATCCATCATCACCATGAAGTCTAGCCTTTTTGGTTTATCAGCAACAAGGAATATGCCAATGGCCTATTAACGGGTGATGAAAGAAATGAGATAATGATTTTGGGACAAGGTTTGTTTACTGCCTTATTTTTAATTTCCTTTTAGGCTTACAAGGCAAATTAAATGACTTATTGCTATTACCTAAGTTTAGTTAGGGCACATACTCAAATACTTATAATCCATATAAACTGGGTTAGTCCAAATAATATTTGAATTGGGCTAGAATATAATTTAGTTAGGTACTAACAACCCATTATTTTTCATAAAACTTATTATTCTAATTACACCCAAATAACATAATAATAATTAATATTAAGTATTTATTTCCTTAAAATTTATTTTCTTCCATAAATCAAAAATACACATTTTATTTATTCTCCATGAACCATTATCCCACACAAGGCTCATATTCTCTAACTTAGTAATTCACACAACTCAAGCTTATTATAATGTGGTCTTATAAGATAATTATTCTCATTATAACATTATCCTTAATATCACATTTTATATTTCATATATCGTGCAATTTTATTTATTGGTACAACCCATATAATTTGCACATAACAATTAAATATTTAAATAATAATACTAATAGTCCATCGCATTATTTAGTCATTAATTTAGATTAAACAATTATTTATTCTATCTTTACGACAAACTAGACATATTACACAAGCTTAATTAAGTTCATTATTATTTCCACCACATATCTTAATTATCACATACATAATTCAATTTAATTGAATTATCACATTTCATGCCACAAAAATATATTTATATTTAAATAAATATTTAAACCTTTTTATTTCTACTATTAATATTATTTATAAAATTTGTAGCTATTATAGTATCCCTCAGCATACATTCATATTTTTTCGGTCGAGAGCTCCTCAGATTTTTGGTAGTCTTGTCGGATCTGGTTTCATAGTTTTTTAGTCAGGGGAGGGCCCAGTGCCTTGTATTATATGAAATTTTTATTTAGGGTGATGCACTGTTGATGGGTTTTTTCCTCCCTTTTCATTAGATCTTTATTTTGGCGTCGAAGGATTTGGATATCGTGTTTCAATTCTTCGTTTTCTTTTTGAACTGCTTCATGGTTGACGAAGACAACTTTTTGGCGAGCTTCTGATTCTATAGCTTCTTGCTTCAGTTTGGCAATATCGATTTCAAAGTTTTTGCAGTAGAAGGCAGTGTTGTCGTGGAGACCTCTTTCTTTTTCCAGAGCGGCCTTTAGTTGCTCGTTATCCCTTTTAATTTGGTTTTCTTCGGCTTCGAGTTCTTTACATTGTTGTAGGACGCGACCCCAGGCGACATCGACCTAAAATAAATAATATAAAATTAGAAGTAAAATTGGATGAAGGTTGCAGGAAAAGGATGGGTGCGAATGAGCTCACTCGCCCTTGATGCATGATTTCAGCGATAATGAGATCAGTAGTGGAGATGTCTGTGAATCTGGACTCGTCAGCTGGAAAGACAAATTGGTCGAATAGTTCAAGTGGATATTCATCGGGATCTTCTGGCCAAAGGGTTGATGAAGATGCATTCTTTTGGGTTTGGATAGGAGAAGGCTATTTGGGTGGTAATAAAACACGTTGAGGAGAATGTGCGGGAGAAGTTGTTGTGTTGGTTTTCTTGTGGGGAAGTTCAGCGCTAGGAGTGGTCTTCGGGTTCTTTTCGCTTTAGATTTTGGTTGGGGGTTAGTTTAGACGTATTGGTTTGAATGGTTTTGGTAGTGGGAAGGATATCGGTTTGGGTGTTAGGAGCTTCGGATGAAGGGACTTTAAGGGCATCGAGAGTAAGGGGAATGATTTTGGTACTTCTTTTCTTAATCCGAAGATATTTTTTTGTTCAGATTGGGGCATATCTAAGAGGCATTCTTTGAAGTGGAAGTGGGGATTGTTTTTTGGCTTTGGTACCTTTTTACTGTGTTTTGACTTGGTTTGGGAGAAAGTTGCCTCTTCGGTTAAAACCTCTAGTGGTGTGGTTTTGGTGATTGTGTGAGAGCCCCAGATCCGGGTCCCGAATCACCGTAGATCTGGTACAATCAATTCTATAACTATTGCAGAAGATATAAACATAAATTTTTTATACAATAAACTTTACACACTATTTCCCAAGGTCGAGTAACCTTAACTTATACATAATTCATAACTTATCTAACATATAATGTTATTATCATACATAACTGTTACATTTCTAGCTGCACATATTATCCCAAGCTGGACTTGGCTTTATCCTTTCCCGTGTCCGACGTATTCGCCTTATCTGCAATGTTTATCATGATATAGCAAGGGTGAGCAACAAGTTTGCCCAGCAAGTATAAGTTTAATTGAGGATATCTCATGATTGAAAGAATTAGAATAATAGTTAGCTAACATTCGATAATATAATTGTGAACTAGCATGAACAAACTTTCATAGCTGAACAAACATTGAGCATAAACAAATATATCTGAACCAGAAGGTAATGAAGGTGATCAGCCTTTCATACCTGAGGAATACATGCAATATGCACAGAGTGCGATTAAACAATTCATAGACATGGCTATCAACAGTGATTAACCACAATCATATTTGAATGAAACAACTCGAGGTCGAGTTAAGGAAAACTTGCATGTTCCGATGTTTACCGTTACGCATTCTATTTAGCTTTGCCTGAAGACCTATTATAAATAATATTGATCTACAAATTAGAATAATATCATCACAATATTTAAAATAACCTAAACACATAACACATAACCCCATCAGTCTATACAACACATAAGATGTAAGACTCCAAATTTTATGAATAAAGATTTAATTTTCTCGAAATATTTTTTTGAATATTATGGCGTGGATTTGAGATAGTGTTATAGTTGTGGGTAGTATTTATAAATTTTATAAAGTATGCAAGTTGTTATATATTATTCGATTCGTCGGAGAATATTCGTTTTAACGGGGAATATTCATACGAAGGCACAATTATTGGTGGACCCCACAACGGAAGTATTTTCGTAGTTAGAAACTGACAGAATTATATTTTTATAAAAATAACGGCGAAAGTTTTACCGTTAAAACTGTTGAACTACCCGGTAGTAAAAATACAGTAATACGTGTGGTTACATAGTAGCACACAATATTGATTATTGATGCTTACATAATAAGTCACTCAGTTATACTCAATTATTGCTACAATAATTGCTACATCATATCTCTCATATTATTGATTCAATTATTGTCACAGTATTATCTGTATAATATGTTATATTATTAAATCAATAATTGAGACGACAAAGTTATTCATATTATTATTTGCAATATTGACAATGTCTAGAAGTTCTGTCAATGAGAGGTTTGGTCACCTAATTGCGCGCCAATAAGGAGAAATCCTTATCGGAAAGCCCCCTCTTTCCTGGGAACGACCTGGTTGTTAAATATTGTGAATTATAATATTAATGATGAATAAGTTCGTGTTGATTAAAGATGAAATTGATAGTTCCATTGTGTTGGAATTATTAGTGTTAGTGGAAATCGACATTTATTTCGATAATAATTAATGTCTGGAGGTTATATTGACCAAACAGGTAATTCACCGGATAAATGAGCAATTAATTGCTATTAATTCACATGCTTATAACTATGTGTTCACATGTGTGTACTATTGATTCACATGATTTACTATTAGGGGAGTTGGTGCAAGATTGATAATACTTGCATGACTAAGTTAAAAATGGAGGTATAGATGGAGGTACTATACTGTAATTAGTTTTTTCACATGATTATACTATTGAGCCACACGATTTTACTATTGATTCACATGATTTACTATTAGGGGAGGTGGTGCAAGTTTGATAATACTTGCAGGACTAAATTAAAAATGAAGAAAAAGAGGAAGATATTATACTGTAATATTTCAAGCCCCAAAACATGCAATTATCAAAACTATATTTTCCTATAAATAGAAGCGTAATCCTTCATTTCTCACCAATTCAATAAAGCTATAGAGCAATTATTATAGAGAGAAATTATAGTGAGAAAGAAGAAGAGAAGTTTGCTAGCTCACCATTCCAGTATCTAGTCTTCTTTTGAGGTAAGGGGTATTATTTCTTTCATATTTATGAAGAGAGCTTCTGTTATTCCATTCTTTATTATTATGTTGGAATAACCTGTGTATGCGAAGTACCGCATACATGGTGAAATTCTTTTGTTATTACATTCTTTATTATTATGTTGGAATAACCTGTCTATGAGAAGTACCGCATACATGGTCAAATTCTTCTGTTATTCCATTCTTTATTATTCTGTTGGAATACCCTGTGCGGATTACGTTTGACTTGGTTCCATTCTTTATTATTCTGTTAGAATATCATGTCTATGCATATTACGCATGACTTGGTTCCATTATTTATTATTCTGTTGGAATAACATGTATGTGCGGTCTATCGCATGCCTAGTGAATTCTTCTGTTATTCCATTCTTTATTATTCTATTAGAATAACCTATTTATGTGGACTACCGCATGTATGGTGAATGACCTTTCGTATTCATTCTTTATTAAATTGTGGAAATGATATGTCTACGTGGATTACCCCATGGCGGATGAAAATCCATTTGCAGTTTCGTATATTCTATTATACTTGTATGAGATATCATTTCTTTTGTACTCATCATGAAATATCATTTTATTTGGTATTTTATTTACGAGTTACTATTCACGGGTTACTATTCACCCGATTACTATTCACTCTAGTATTATTCACTCGGGTATTCGGGACACTTTTCATGTCAGAGTACTATTCATGAGTTACTATTCACCCAAATTACTATTCACTCGAATATTATTTAATCGGGTATTTGGGATACTTTTCATGTCGAGGTACTATTCACGAGGTACTATTCCCTAAGTACTATTCACGGGGTACTATTTACCCGAAAAATATATTTCTTTTCTGTTAAAATTATTTTTGGTACATGAATATTATTCTTGAATTTTACTCTACAAAGTAGTATCATGTTGACAATTTGGACGTTATTGATTTTTGGAAAAAATAGATTATAAATCTTTATAGTTTATCCTTGAACTTGTTTTATTGAATTATTATGTCATTGTCATCATCCTAATGTTTATATTGTGATGAAAGTCATCTTTGGCTTACGTGCATAGATGGACTTGGTATGATTATGATCAGGGATTATTCGGTATAATCATGACCGTAATGTGACGAATGATGTGGTGAAAGTCCTCATTGGCCTGTAGTTCATTGATGGACAGTTGTTGGTATGATTATGACCAGGGATTATTCGGTATAATCATGGCCATTGATGATTACATGAATATCCTTGGTCATGATGCAGGGATGATTCGATTTAATTTATTAAAGCTGAGTCTCAACGATAAAGTTGATGAAAAACTTTTTAAATCATAGAAGATAGTAGATTTTATGCTCTACTTGACTCTTCTAATGGATTTCTTATTTCTGCTGCAGTTGTTGATCTAAAACTTTTTGTCTATTGTATCCTATCAGTTGTTATACTGTTGAAGGCTAAGGATAATTTATTCTGCATTATCTTAGTCATAATATTTCTTACTGGGCTAGTTGAGCTCACCCTTTCTTTCACTATTCTCTTCAGGAAATAAGAATATAGCTGGGACGAGTTGGGAAATAGAGTGATGGTCCAGGATAAGTGGCTTTAGTAGTCCTCACTATTCTGTGAAATAGTGTGATAATAATTGTAATGAGGACTTCATTGAGAGTGGATATTATCTAGAAGGTAATATTCTTGTTTAAACTCTCAGCTATGTTTTGTCGTATTTTGCACGACAGTTGTATTAAAGAAGTTTGTTTTTGATTTATGTACTATGTATTTGGCGACTCAAGATAGGTGATGTATACCTGTTTTGGGGGCGTCACATAAGACCTAGTATCAAGTCAGACTATTATAGTTTGAGTAGAATCCGACACAATTCTGACATCTCGATGGCCTAGTCGGACAATTCTCAAGCCCAATATTTTACTAAGACTAGGTCTAAACGCTACACAAAATATCTTAAATAATTTACTATCAGTCAAAATAATTTTCCAAGTCTCATAATAATTTTTAAGTAATTATTATCCTTTATCATGATTTTTCAATCATTAATATTATATTTATATAAATTAAATAACACTTAATTCCATTATCATTAATATTTATTTAATATTAAATATTAATAAAAATTATAACATAATATTATAATATATTTATAATATATCAAAGTATTTTTAATACCTTAAATTATATTTATATGATTTTTAAACCTTTAAATCTATTATCTGATAATTGCCGTTAATATTAAATATTAATGTTTTTCATGACAAAATATCAAAGTTATATTTTATAACTTCACATATTTTTATAACCTTTAAATTATTTTTATATAATTTTTAAATCATTAATTCTATTTTTTCACAATTTATTTAATATAGTTATTAAATAATTAATTAATGAAATTCATCACAGAATATTAAAAGTCATTAAAAATAACTTAAAATATTTTCTTATACCATAATATAATTTTTCATGATTTTTCAAGTATTAAAATCATTTTAAGTAATTTATTTAATATTATAAGTAAATAAATTAAATACCCTTAATATTTCAAAAATATTAAATATTAAAGAAAATAATTAAAAACCTATTTTTGGACTTTAAAATAATTTTTAGGAATTTATTATGTATTTTTAATAATTAAAAACTAGTTTTCTCTATTTATTTATTAAAAATAATTAATTTTATAAATATGTGACGACACCAAAATAGGTTCAATCCATCCAACCTATTCTAAGTCGTCAAATACATGGTAAAGAAAATAACTACAACTTTATTACTACAATTATCATGTAAAATACAACAACACATATGTTGTGAGTTTTGATACAAATATATACCAATTGTGACTCATGTCTCAATCTTGGATAGTACGTCACAATGACACCTTACATAAAGGTACAATCAATAACTATTTTAGAAATTAAAATCTTTGGGAAGTGCTCAAGGAAACCTTCGTACATGGGAGGCCATGCGTCTAGGTTATGATAGATATCATATGTCCACAGAATTATCCTTGGTTGACCCAATAGACCCCAAAGAAAAATGAGAAGATTACTATCATGTTCTTTCCAATGGTGAGTCTTCTCTTGACATATAACTATCTCCACTGTCTATAATTGAAAATTATATTTCAATCAAACTCCAAGATTATATAGGTAGTGCTCGTAGCTATACTCAGCAAGTGGATGTGCACAACCCTTTCTTATGATGACACGAGGTTGTATGTCATTAGACATCTTGTATGACAGTGACAAAACACCCTTCCAAAGTTGGGTTCGCCTCACCCTATTTGATTCACCAAATATAATTACTAAATGATGTATAAAATACAACACACCTTTCTATACTGTTTAGGGAGAACCTTCACAGCTAGAGACCACTGTTCTATTCCTCTGTTATCCCCGCTCGACCCAGCTACACTCTTATTACCTGAAAGGAATTGTGAAGCAAAAGGGTGAGCACAACTAGCCCAGTAAAGAATATCATGACTAAAGATAATTAAATTATTCATAGCCTTCTCCAGTAATGAATCAGAGATTTAGAACATATGGTAGATGATAAAACTTTTCAACCATAGTTGCAGCGGAACGAGCAATCCATTAGAAGAGTCAAGTAGAACATAATGTCTACTATCTCCTCTAGATTAAAAGTTCATCGTTAATATTTCATTCCTGTAATACTCATCAACAGTTCTTTGCTATACACCAGACAAAGATAACTCTCATCACCTGTCTTCACCTGAATCACCACAGATTATAACTAACTCACAGTTCATATTTATAATCAAATAAATCAACAGTCCAACTTTGCTCTACAGGCCAAAGATATACAACTGAAAAATCAATAATCAACAGTCCATCTTTGCACTAAATGCCAAAGATATACAACTGTAAAACCAATAATCAACAGTTCATCTTTGCACTACAGGCCAAAGATGTAAGACCCCAACTTTTATGAATAAAGAATAATTTTCTCGAATTATATTTGTGAATATAATGGTGCTGATTTGATATAAGGTTATAGTTATGGGTAATATTTATAAATTTTGCAAAGTAAGCAAGTGGTTATATAATATTCGATTGGTCAGGGAATATTCATTTTTACAGGGAATATTCGTACGACGGCACAATCATTGGTGGACCCCACAACAGAAGTATTATCGTAGTTAGAAAACGACAAAATTATCTTTCTATAAAAATAACGGCGGAGGTGTTACCGTTAAAACTGTTGAACTACCCGGTAGTAAAAGTACAGTAATACGCGTGGTTGCATAGTAGCACACGGTATTGATTATTGATGCTTACGTGAGAAGTCACTCAGTTATACTCAATTATTGCTACAGTAGTTGCTGCATCATATCTCTCATATTATTGATTAAATTATTGTTACAGTATCATCTGCATAATATGATATATTATTAAATCAATAATTGAGATGTCAAAGTTATTCATATTATTATTTGTAATATTGACAATGTCTAGAAGTTCTGTCAAGGAGAGGTTTGGTCACCTAATTGCGCGCCAATAAGGAAAAATCCTTATCGGAAAGCCCCCTCTTTCCTGGGAACGACCTGGTTGTTAAATATTGTGAATTATAATATTAATGATGAATAAGTTCGTGTTGATTAAAGATGAATTTTATAGTTCCATTGTGTTGGACTTATTTGTGTTAGTATAATTGATGTCTGGAGGATATATTGTTCAATCGGGTATTCGGGACACTTTTCGTGTCGGATTACTATTCACGAGTTACTAATCATGAGTTACTATTCACGAGTTACTATTCATGAGTTATTATTTATGGGTTACTATTCACCTGTAAGATATATTTCTTTTCGGTCCAAATCATTTTTGGGTACAATATTATTCCATGAGGAGATGTGCTAATTTTTCAGACCGTTGGTTGAAGATAGTAAATCAATATGGACCACTGGTGGAAAGTTATAATAGTAAATCAATATGGATCGCTGGTTTAAAGTTTTAATAGTAAATCAGTATGGACCGTCCGTTTAAAAGTAAATCAATCTGGACCGTTCATGAATTAGTTACTATTCAGTCCATTCTCCTATAAATAGAAGCTCATTCCTTCATTATTTCTTACAAATTCACTGAAACTCTAGAGATAGAAACTATAAAGAGAAAGAAGAAAAGTATTTTGTTACTTCACTTTTCCAATATCCACTTTCTTCTAAGGTAGGGAATATTATTTGTTGTACCCGTAAGGGGTATTATTTCTTTTGTATTCATGAAGAGAACTTCTGTTATTCAATTATTTATTTTATGTTGGAATAACATGTATACGCGGACTCCCCAATACTTGGTGAAATCCTTCTGTTATTCCATTCTTTATTATTCTGTTGGAATATCCTGTCTGTGTGTTTTACGTCGGACCTGGTTCCGTCTTTATTATTCTGTTGGAATAACCTGTATATGCGGACTCCCCTATACTTGGTAAAATCCTTCTGTTATTCCATTCTTTATTATTCTGTTGGAATATCCTATCTGTGCGTTTTACGCCGGACCTGGTTCTGTCTTTATTATTCTGTTGGAATATCCTGTCTGTGCGTTTTACGCCGGACCTGGTTCTGTATTTATTATTCTTTTGGAATAACCTGCATGTGCTATCTATCACATGCCTGGTGATTTCTTTTGTTATTCCATTTTTATTATACTCAGTTGATTTAAGTTTTGACTTTTATACTTTATGAAATTAGTGGAATATCCTTGATATTTGTGCTTCATCCAGTATCTTTTCATGGAAATATTCTTCTGAGCATTCTTGAATTTTACTCTATAAAGCAGTATCATGTTGACAATTTGGACGTTATCAGTTCCTAGATAAATTAATTCTTGAACTTGTTTTTATTGAATTCTTATATCATTGTCATCATCCTCATGTTTATATTTTGTTGAAAGTCATATGTGGCCTGTAGTGCATAGATGGACTTGGTATGATTATGACCAGAGATTATTCGGTGTAATCATGACCGTAATGTTACAAATGATGTGGTAAAAGTCCTCATTGGCCCGTAGTGCATTGATGGACAGTTGTTGATATGATCATGACCATTAATGAATACGCGAATGTCCTTGGCCCGTAGTGCATGGATAATTTGTGGTCGTGATACTAAAGAATATCCTTAGCCGTAGTGCATGGGTGATTCGATGATGTGGATTATTTATTAAGCTGAGTCCCAGCGATAAAAGTGATGAAAAACCTTTTAAATCATAGAAGATAGTAGATTTTATTCTCTACTTGACTCTTCTAATGGATTACTTATTCCGCTGCAGTTAAACTTGATATTTATTATATTTTATCAGTTTAACATTGTTGAAGGCTAACGATAAATTATTATATATTATCTTAGTCTTAATATTTCTTACTGGGCTAGTTGAGCTCACCCTTTCTTTCACTATTCTCTTCAGGAAATGAGAACGTAGCTGGGACTAGTCGGGGAACAGAGTGATGGTCCTAGATGGTGCATTAGTAGTCCTCACTATTCTGTGAAATAGCGTGATAATAATTGTAATGAGGACTCCTTTTGAGTTTTTATACTCTCTAGTAGACAATATTTGTATTCAAACTCACAGGTTATGTTTTGTCGTATTGTACACGACAATTGTTTTATTAAGTTATATTTGTATTCAGTACCTTGTATCTTGCGACTCAAGATGGATGATGTATACCTGTTTTGGGGGCGTCATAAAAGATATACAACTGTAAAACCAATAATGCTGAGACTCAACTTAATAGTATCACGACCACGAATTATCCATGCACTACGGGCCAAGGATATCCGTGTTTTCAATTACGGTTATGATTATACCGAATAATCCCTGGTTATAATCATACCAAGTCCATTTATGCACTACGGGCCAAAGATGACTTTTACCACATCATTTGTAACAACGGTCATGATTATATGGAATAATCCCTGGTCATAATCATACCAAGTCCATCTATGCACTACTGGCCATAGATGACTTTCAACACAATATAAGCATGAGAATGATGACAATGATATAAAAAATCAATCACATACGATAAAGGATAAATATTAAACATTTATAATACAATTTATCCAGAGTTCAAGAATATCCAAATTGTCAACATGATACTGCTTTATGGAGTAAAATTCAAGAATAATATTATATCAAAAATGATTTGAACAAAAAATAATATTTCAACGAATATTTAACGAAGATAATAACATTATTCATTATATTATAAACTCCATTTAATATTTTTCATTATATAATAACATTAAATTCATTTACTAATATTATTAATATTACCACAATATTTTAATCATTTCTTAAACTTATAAATAATTTATTTTAATTATTTACACTTTACTAATTAATGCATTTAATCATCCTAAAATGCCAAACTCCTAAGATTTCATCACCAATAACCAAAACCCTCATCAAAAATCTGCATATACCTTATATAGGATTCTCAAGCCATAAAATCCTATTTTCCAATTTTCTTACTTCACATAACATATTTAATTCATTTACTCATAACTAGTCTATTTTCATGAAAAATACCAAATCAGTCCCAGAAAATTTTCTTTTCTGAGATTTAACAGAATATAGTCTCATATTGAACATATATATTTCTCGGAATTTTTAAAAGTCATTTACTATTTTTCATATGGCTAAAAATGCCGAATATTTAGACATTTATCATAAACTATACTTTTATCCAAAAATTCTGACATTTACAGAGTATACTACTATTATATACATGTACTCCCAATAAATATTTCACCAATTTTGGAGTTAACCACAAGGAGTTATAAGGGTTTACTTTTAAAAAAGTCGTTTCCCATAAAATTCATAACTCCTAATCTATACATCCAAAAATCGCCATTTTTGGACACAATCTAGAAAACTCATCAAATTATCATTTCAATTTTTTCCAAAATTTTTGAGGGTCGGAAAAATTACGAAACTAAAAAACATAATAACCATTACAATTCCTTACCTCAAAAGAGCAGTATTTCTGACTTGAATATCGGATGTAAAGTCGAAGGAAACTTGCACTGAATAGCAACTCTCAAAGAATCTAAATACTCACAAAAATACGCTCGATAATATAGAGAGAAAAACTTATGTTTATGGTGTAATTTTTAATTCTAACTTAAGTGCCTATTTATAGGAAAATGCTAGAACACCAAAGGAGACTAAATTAATAAAATATTAATTTTCTATTACAATTTGTCAAGCACGCCATACTTGAAATCAAACTTTGAAATCCTGCAAATTCAAGAGACAAAAGGACAAATGAGTTCCACCTTCTAGAAATTTGCACCAAAATCATTTATAAATTCAGAAACTTGAACAATTTCTGAATCAGCCACCTCTTAAAATTCATTACAAATCATACGTTCATTTTTAACGGTTCAAAATTTATGGACATATACTCAACTTATATATGTATAACATATCCAAAAATCACAGTGATCCAACGGTCGGATTAAAATTTATAACTCACGCAATATATCTCAAGAACATTGATTTTTCGGATTATGAGTCCTTCAGACCAGTTTCACTCAAACAATCACCACGCAGAATCCACAAAGAATTTTTGGGTGATTCAAATTTCAACGATTAGCTTACTTCCAGGGCTTTCTTTTGATATATGGCTAATCTCCAAACTAATTATACACAAAGAGTTATGGATTTTATAAAATCAAGTCATAATAAACTGATTTTTCTGAAAATCTCATATTTGGTTCTCCATTTGATTTCTAGATTTCTCTTATTTGATTCATGCACCGTGAATTTAGTGTGAAAATATCACCATTATTATATTATTATGTAACCACATTATACATTTATAATGTAAGATAAAATATTATTTTTCAACAATTGACACTTTTCTAAGAATTCCTCCATTCCGATAAAATACTGATAAAACACCTCAGCATTAATTCCATCATTTATATCCACACAAAATAAATATTTCCCTATCCATCATATATATCCACATAAAATAAATATTTTCTTATCATATAAATCAATAATTAATTATTCACAAATAATATTACAAAATCACAATTATGACAACCAGGTCGTTCCCAAAAAAGAGGTGGCTTTTCGATAAGGATTTCTCCTTATTGGCGCGCAATTAGGTGACCAAACCCCCATTTCCTAGACAGAACTTCCTTAGAAATTTCCAATAATGCTATCTAACAATATTATTCAAATAATATGAATTATTGATCTGATAATGGAGATACTGTGCAGTGACAATTATTGAACAATAATAATATAAAATATCAACGTAGCAATTATTGAATCAATAAAATAAAATATTGAACAGTAATTACTGTAACAATTATTGAGTAGTGCCTTCTTACGTAAGAATCAATAATTCAAAAATACTGTGCAATACCGTGTGCTACTGTGCAACCACACGTATTACTGTATTTTAACCACCGGGTATTCCGACAGTGTTAACGGTAACAACTGCACCGTAATTTATAAAAACTCATACTTGTCATTTTCTTCATCCGACAGTTATTCTATTATGGGGCCCACAAATGGCTACGCCGTCGTATGAATATTCCCCGACAACAAAAATATTCCACGACCAAACAAATATTCCCCAACAACAATGAATATTTTATAACTACTTGTTTATTTTGCAAAATTTGCACATTTCACCTATAATTTTAAACTTTTATCAATTTAACTATTTACTGAATAGTAATTATAAGGAAAATTGAATACTTTTATTTCATAAAATTCGGGGTCTTACAAAATAACTGTCGCTAAATGTGCAATAGGCATAAAAAGCGTCGCTGAATGTGTTATTGAGTGTTCTTGAGGAAACCCAGAAACACATAGCATGTTAACGAGTTAGCTAGTTTGACTACCATTAAATCTTTGGTTGTTATGATTTCTGAGCAACTAGGGTGTTAATCATGTAGTATAAGTGTAATACTACAACTAAAATCAAGTTTCATGGTCATTCTAAAATAGATCAGAGAGATTCAAGCTATCCAAAAACCTGACAAAGTTGTTCTTCATTTCTGGATTTTCCAGAAAATGAAGAACAGTTCATGGTGCTATATTTAGATCCTTATATCTTGCAGTCTAGGTCTACTTTGTGAAATCTAATGGTTCATACTTGTAGTAGAGATGTCAGGGTACAATTCCATAACATCAAATCAACATAACAACATCCAAATCACAATATTCAAGCTAGTCAAACCTTGTGAGAAAAATCGCTCTTGAAGATTTATGGGTTTTCCAGAAATCTTCATAAGCAATCGGTCAACTCCACTTTGACCAGCAATAACTTTGATTCTATGTACGATCTAAGTGTTATAGAGGCTTGAATGTGTAGCCTACATGTCAGTCTACAAATCCATTACAACAAAATAACCAAACTATCAAACAACAACAAGATCAGAAACCACGAAAATGTTGTCAGACCCTTTCTGGGTTTCTGGGCTGCCTAGAAACCAGTTGGACGTGGTCGGTCAACGACCTTTGACCACTAATAACTTGAAATCTATTCATGATCTGACCCTGATTTCAGTTTCAGATTATAGTCCTTACAACATACTACAAGTCAATAACTTAAAATACAA
The DNA here is from genome assembly GCA_020205505.1 of Panax japonicus. Classification (NCBI taxonomy): domain Eukaryota; kingdom Viridiplantae; phylum Streptophyta; class Magnoliopsida; order Apiales; family Araliaceae; genus Panax; species Panax japonicus. Next base: position 56,693,105 of record CM035096.1, read on the forward strand.
CAAACAACTAACAGGTAAAGATCTATGGGCCCTGACATATGGCTGTCAGGCCATATTTTAAGGTTCATGATCAGTTTAAAAATTTTGATTTTCGTGCATCTAGATGTTATGGATCTATGTTATTACAACCCAGATCACTCAATAACATCCTATTACATAACTTTAAACAACAAATTACAACATATAACATAAAATCACATGATTTAGAAATTTTAGGGTTTATACCTCTAAAACCTTGTCCTTTGATTCTGATCTTAGGAGTCTGATCTTGTTAAGCTATGGTTTGATATTGACTTATCTCATCACTCTTTATCACTCTTAATCCCAAATTTTAGAGAGAGAAAAGAGGTTGACTAGTTTGCAAAGTAAAGTAAGTAACTTTACTTATTTTTTTAAGTTTTGATAAATTATTCAATGAATTTGGCTGAGATAGTTGCTGATATGAGAGATATATGGCACATGGAAGTCTTAGAGTTGGTCACCAACTCAAGTCTTGGCTAGATCTATATTCCAACTAATAAAAAATGCTAAAAAGGGTACTTTGGACACTTTGCACATAATTTTAAGGGCATACTTGTAACTTGTGCAAATCTTTAAGGTTTAACCCTTAGGGTTAAAACCTAAGGTTCTTAAAAATCAATTTTCTAGGATTTCCAATTTTGGTTTTTAAAATAGAAAATTAATATTTCTAAATTATAATTAGGATCCTCTAATTATACTGAGATTTCCTACTCATAAAGCAAGCTTGTTAATTAAAATTAATATTTCATAATTAAAATTGCTAATTTAGCAATTAGGTCCATAATTCTATATTTGGATTTCTAACAGAATAATTAGGGTTTCAAACTTTAAAATTAGGGTTTTCTAACTAATTTGTTAGGCTTTACCCTAATTAATCTTATAATCAATACACTTAAGTCTCTGAGATCCCAAGTTAGGGTTTTCATAATCCGAATTAGGGTTTCGGATTCCCAAAACTGAAATTAGGGCTTCTTATCAATCGCTAGGGTTTTATAACTGAACGTCGATGTTCTTCATATAATATTAGGTTTTGGACACTGATATAATTTATCTGGTCAACCCTTGACCCTTAACCACATTCTGTATACATATATGACCATACACACAGAACATATACACTTATATACTTAATCCTAAATAATTCACCACAAAATTTTTAAATCCATAAAAATCCTTCAAAAATGTCAAATACATACACTTATTTTATGTCTAGGTTTATTATTTAACCTTAATTCAATATTTTAAGATTTTAATAAATATTCAAATTCTCGGGTTGTCACAGATTGAGGGGATGATGGTTGGCTATGGGTTCTCTTTGGCAAGAAATTCTTCAAAGTCTTTCCTCTCGGCTATAGTCGGCCTAATCAGAGACATGTACTCCAAGGATATGTTAAATTTTTTGGCATTTGATAATTTTACAATGAAAAGAAGGATTTTAGAGCTTACATTTATGATCGAAAAGTCAGGCATCTTTAGTGAGAAGGTTGAAGTGCCATTCTTTCAACGATAATTTCTCGATCAATTTCACTAACTCGAGAATTCACTAGGGAGGGGTTTCACTGATGTTGATGTTAGGGTAGGCCATTGAAACCTAGTCTAAATTGTGTGGGTGTTTGGCCCTTTGACAAAGAACCAATCCTTGTGCTATCCTTTATTGCTGGTAGGGGTATTCAGGATGGAACGCTTCTCAATTTTTTGGGTGGGTTTTGGTGGTTGTCTGCCTAGAGTTTTGAAACCAAATTCTCAGGATTTGTTCAGTTGGAATAAAGTAAAAAAGAAATTGATGGTTGGAGGGACGTCGGCCTCATAGCATAAGGCGATGAAGGCGACTATGTTTATATAAGAGTTTGGCACCAGTTGGGCAAAACAGATGCCAATGAACCCTAACAGGGTTATGATAAAGGCGTGGAGGAGCAGTCGAACCCCTTTTTCTAGCAGGGTAAGTGGCATCGTTGTCCATCAGGGTGGGGATACATGCGGTAGGTAGCCGAGAGGCTTTGAGTTGATGGGTGGCTGGGATGCGATAGTGTTCTTGGATGGCAGCAAGGTCGCTCTCGGTGATATGGGATGGGGTATTAGCGTTGGGAAACTTGGCTTCATTAGAATATACTCGGATCATTTTTTGAAAGTCAGACTCTTATGTGGGTGTGTTGGTGGTATGGGGTGCAGATTGGGTGGTAGTAGTGGTGACGATGGTGGATTCGGTGGCACTGGCAGTAGCAGTGGTCAGGGGATTAAAGGTAGAGAATGTAGAGACAGTTGTCGGCAGGGTCGAAATAGATGAAAGTAAGATAACGTGTATTGGTTCGGAGGTGCTGGGGCTAGAGCCGATTGGAGTGCTAGAGGATGCTATATATGGGAAGCTTAGAGAAACAATTGCTAGAGAATAGAACTTGTAGGGAGGAGGAAAGAGTTTTGAGGATTCTCAATTAAGAGAGTAGATCTATTCGATTTGGGAGAGGAGGGTTTATAAGTGAAATAACTTTTTAGCTTTGTGCATTTTTCTAGAAACGACTAATTAATGGGCTGTCATGATTACAGATGTGGGAGGTATATGGTAGGCCCCCACTTTATATTCTGGGCGATTTTTCAAGGAGGTTGGGTTCAAATATTTATTGTCAATTATTGGGCTTTGATTGAAATACTCTTTCATTAAATGTTCCATTTAATCGAAGACTGGGGGGCAATGTTGGGGTGTGATTATTTGGGCCCGAATTATATGGTGGGCCAAAGTCCACGTGGAGTTATTTTAATCCATGTATGAACCTTTTTGGTAGTTGAGTAATTTAAGGAATTAGAGATTCCTAATTATATTTGGTTTCGAATCTCTACGAAAAGTGTCAGGTTATAAACCGACTTCTTTTCCTTAAGGGAAATATATTTGATCCCATTAAGGAATTATACCTAATGAAGATTTCCAATTCTATATGGGGAAGGACTCTATGGAGGTGATGAGATCATTATAAATACAAGGTTTTACCCTGACTCTAAGTTACACACATACTCAATTTTTTTTACAGCACTAGAGCATTAAACCTCCATTGTTAAACCTTATTTATCCTGTACTTATTCTCACACCGGAGTTATCCCCTGGTGGCCCAAGCCGTCAAGCTTTTGGTGTGACTTTGTTTTTGTGTAGGATTGGACGCGCTTTGATGATTGGAGTGCGTGGACAAATCTTGACGTTAACACAGGGTACATAGGGTTGATCACCCAACGTACTCGTGAGTTAAGACGGTTTACAGGGGAATAACAGTTCAAACCTTTTCGAAATGAAAATGAAAGTTTGAGGACTTATGACCGCTCAGCTAAAGTCACTAAGTTGTTTCAAAAATATGTTTTGAAAACAAAGGAAGTAATTTCTTATCGTTTGAGATCTCTTCATAACTTTTGTTTAGTTGTTCAAGCTTTAGAAGTATGAAATCATGATTCTTGATTTTGTTTTTTTATATACAACTGTTATACTTGTTGGACATGTAAATGCTCATTTTTGCTTAAAATTACATGTTTTCAGCATAATTCAAATACAAACTTTATTATACAACTGTCGTGTAAAATATGACAAAACATAGATAAGAGTTTTAACACGAATATTGTCTTCTAGAAAATATCAAAACTCAAATGGAGTTCTCATTATAATTATTATCACACTATTTTATATATAGTGAGGACTACTACAGCCACCATCTTGGACCGTCACTCCATTCCCCGACTAGTCCCGACTACGTTCTCATTTCCTGAAGAGAACAATGAAAGCAAAAGGGTGAGCTCAACTAGCCTAGTAAGAAATATTATTACTAAGATAATGCAGAATAAATTATCGTTATCCTTCAACAATGTTAAACTGATAGAATACAATAAACAACAATTTTAACTGTAGCGGAACAAGCAATCCATTAAAAGAGTCAAGTAGAGCATGATATCTATTATCTTCTATGATTTAAAAAGTTTATCATCAATATTTTATCGCTGAGACTCATCTCAATAAATAATCCACATCACTGAATTATCCATGCACTACGGTCAAGGATATTCATTAGTATCACATCCATAAATTATCCATGCACTATGGGCCAAGGATATTCGTGTTATCACCAATGGTCATGATCATGCCAACAACTGTCCATCAATGCTCTATGGATCAATGAGGACTTTTACCACATCATTCGTAACATTATAGGTCATAATTATACCGAATAATCACTAGTCATAATCATACCAATTAATAGTCCATCTATGCACTACGGGCCAAAGATGACTTTCATCATAATATAAGCATGAGGATGATAACAATGATATAAAAATTTAATTAAATGAAAGCAAAGGATAAATTTTAAAGATTTATAATTTAATTTATCCAAAATTCAATAATGTCCAAATTGTCAACATGATACTGCTTTATGGAGTAAAATTCAAGAATAATAATGTATCAAAAATGATTTGGACGGAAAAGAAATCAATTTTTGTCATGAATTGTACCCCGGGTGAATAGTACCCCATGAATAGTGCTTCGTGAATAGTACTCCGGCATAAAAAATTTACAAATTATCAAGAATGTTCAGAATAATATTCTCGTGAAAATATACTAGATGAAGTGCAAATTTCAAGGATATTCTACTAATTTTACGGAGTATAGAAGAAATACTTTAACAAAATGAGTGTAGAATTCGAAATACGAAACGAAATAATATTACTTACATACTGCAAAGTATGGAATAAATTATTATTTCATACAAATATTGAACAAAAATAATATCTCTTACCTTATAAAGAGAGTACTTCTGACTGGTAGGTCGGGGATATTCTTGAAGAAAACTTGAACTATTTTATACACTCAAAGCTTCCGTAAACTCTAAAGAAATACGCTCAATATTATAGAAGAAGAATTCTCTAATTGTGGTGTGATTTTTAATTCTAAACTAAGCATCCTATTTATAGGAGAATGGAAGGATACTATTTGAAAATAAAAATCACTGATGTACAATAATGAATTCATGGGCGCTGCAATCTGAAGAATTTTTTTTTGTTTTTACTATGCAGACACTATACAAACACTATGCATAATAAAATATAATATATTCTATTTTTCATAAAAAATAAAACTAATAAAATATATGTATATATATATAATAACCTTATACATATATAACTTATATATATAACATATATATATATATATATGTATCTTATATAATATATATACTAGATGTGTCCCGTGCCTCCGACACTATATAGACTGTGGGATTTATCCTAAACTTTGGACGGCCCAGATGATTTATTAAGTGAGCAGAAAATTCAAAATCATTTCTATTTTATTAGATATATATATATATATATATATATATATATATATATATATATATATATATAAACAAAACGGAGATAACTTTTACCGACAGTTTTAAAAAATGGGTAAGTGTGGGTCCATATAATAAGCAAAATTTACAACAAATACTTCATAAAAATCCCCTCTATTTATCTCAATTCACTTGACTTCACAAAAAATATTTTTAATAACATACATCATTAATATTATAACTCACAATATTAACAACCAGATCATTCCCAAGAAAGAGGGGGCATTTTGATAAGGATTTCTCCATATTGGCGCGCTATTAGGTGACCAAACCCCTTTCCTCGGCAGAACTTTCTAGACATTGTCAATAATCCAAATAATAATATGAATAACTTTGTCGTCTCAATTATTGATTTAATAATATAAAATATTATGACAATAATTGAATCAATACCGTGAGATAATATGCAGCAATTACTATGGCAATAATTGAAATAAACTGAGTGACTTCTCACATAAGCATCAATAATCAATACCGTGTGCTATTATGCAACCACGCGTATTACTGTACTTTTATCACCGGGTATTTCAATAGTTAACGGTAAAACTTTAGCCGTTATTTTTATAAAAACAATATTTCTGTCATTTTCTAACTCCGACAATAATTCCGTTGTGGAGTCCACCAATGAATGTGCCGTCGTACGAATATTTCCTGTTAAAACGAATATTCCCAATTAAAACGAATATTCCCCGACCAATCGAATATTTTATAACAACTACCTTAATTTGCAAAATTTATAAATATTACCCACAATTATAACATTATATCAAATCCACACCTTATTATTCAAAAATATATTTGAAGAAATTTAAATCTTTATTCATAAAAGTTAGGGTTTTACACTTGGATTTGGGGGCGTCACTGTGACACCCCCAAATCTAGGTACTTCATTTTCACAAGATTTGGTGTTCACCTTCCAAACATCCATAACTAACCACCCAAGTATGATAAAATTTAAACCATAAATCCTCCCATTAAAGGGTTACATCATTAAATCAAAAAGTCTCCCAGGTTATCTAACCTTTAACATAAATCAAGTGCGGAAATAAAAATATTTACATCACATCAATTAAATAAAGTCTATTAACATAAAAGCCAATAAATTGCAAGTCTTCGTCACTTGTACATTTTTTCTTTTCCTTTGTTTGTAGTAGGTTCGTCGACCTTCTCAACCTTAGCTACAATAATTATATTTATGCAAGAGTGAGCAAAAAAAATGCTCACTAGATATAGCAATGAACAACAAGAGAAAAAAAATTGCCAGTGAATATGCTCATTCAGAACTGAATAATACTCTATCAATGATAACCAAAATCTGGAATCAAAATATGAAATATATATCTGAGAGTCATAAGACCACGAACTATGTCCACGGTTACAAGTAATCTTTCAACTTTAACCTAAACAATTATACTATAGGAACTTCACGTACTTAGGGGGATCAACCCTTCGTACCATGTATTGTGTACAAATATCTAAACGCATCGCGTACCCCTAAAATATGGTTGTTCTTCTCAGTTTTAGATTACAAGTCCGCATCAAAGAAAGTTTGGTTTAGGTAAGCTTCAAAGGTATTTAAGAGTTTCACGAACATCAACTAAAAGATTAGTTGAATCAACAAAGTTTGATAACAATACGGTTGATCAATAACAATATAATATAGAACAATTGAGAATATCCTGACTGGATCTGGGATCGTTCCTCTCTAGCGTGACTGGATTCTCCTACATTAGATATCCTGACAACAAAATTTTATTTTTAATTACTAATCATTATTACTCAACACTCACGAGCACATAGGTTACAATCACATAAGCACATAAGTGTTTTATTACTTTCTTTCTTAAAACTCAACAAGAGTTCATCACCATTATCTTTCAATCTTCTATAAGGTTATTTCCTAAGGCTTTTTTCAACCTAAGGTTCATAAACCTAAAGCTTTGATACGAACCTGTGATACCCCCAAATCTAGGTACTTCATTTCCACAAGATTTGGTGTTCACCTTACAAATATTTATAACTAACCACCCAAGTATGATAAAATTTAAACCATAAATCCTCCCATTAAAGGGTTACATCATTAAATCAAAAAGTCTCCCAGGTTATCTAACCTTTAACATAAATCAAGTGCGGAAATAAAAATAGTTACATCACATCATTTAAATAAAGTCTATTAACATAAAAGCCAATAAATTGCAAGTCTTCGTCACTTTTACATTTTTCCTTTTCCTTTGTTTGTAGTAGGTTCATCGACCTTCTAAACCTTAGCTGCAATAATTATATTTATGCAAGAGTGGGCAAAACAAATGCTCACTAGATATAGTAATGAACAACAAGAGAATAATAACTGCCAATGAATATGCTCATCAAAACTGAATAATATTCTATCAATGATAAGACCACGAACTATGTTCGCGGTTACAAGTAATCTTTCAACTTTAACCTAAACAGTTATACTGTAGGGACTTCACGTACTTAGGGGGATCAACCCTTCGTATCATATATTGTGCACAAACATCTAAACGCATCACGTACCCCTAAAATAGGGTTATTCTTCTCAGTTTTAGAGTACAAATCTGCACCAAAGAAAGTTTAGTTTGGATAAGCTTCAAAGGTAATTTAGAGTTTCACGAACATCAACTAAATGATTAGTTGAATCAACAAAGTTTGATAACACTACGGTTGATCAATAACAATATAATATAGAACAATTGAGAATCATCGGTGAACCAACTATATATTAGACTCATGCTTGGAAATAACTAGAAAGCATAAGCATTGAATAAAATGATAAACTTTGTTTGAACAATAATAAGCTAGGGCTATGTTCTTGTCAAATTAGAAATTGAATTGCTGAACATGCATTTAACTGATAACAAGCTGGAAACAAAGCTTGCTCATCATAATAATAACTTGTGCAAATTAAATGAAATATGAAAGCTCAATATTGGAGATTAGAGTTAAAGGAATTGCATTCAATTTAAGAGATTGATACTAAAGAAACTTGTTTAACTATAAACAAGTTAGAATAACTCAACAATGATTAGAATTCAAAACTTGCTCGAATAAAATTAAAGTTAGAAAGCTTGCTTGACAACAAAAGGTAAACATAGTTAAGAAACTTTCATTCATTATAAAGAGAATGAAGTTAGGTAACTTGCCTCGAGTGTAAGCTACACAATTATTATAAATGTTCGCCAAACACCCTACATATATGATTAATACCACAATACCAATTAGTTATACTTAAAGTAACTTCATGGGTTTAGTTCTTATTCTGGTCAAGTCTATAATCTCTAGCTCAAGACTTGATTATCCTACTTATTCACATACCATGGATCTAAACTCTTAATTATATAACAGTGCTAGACATGGTGATTGGATAACAACACTAATTCTCATGACATCACATACGAACTTTCACAACATACTAATTCATAATCTTTTAGTTCCAATATTATGATTATTATATGTTATTACGTCTTATAGCATGCATTAAGCCATTTTATAATCACTAAAATATGTTAAGTTAACATTCTCCAGACTATGTTGTTAACAGTTCTTAACTGGGTCTGACTGATCACTGGTGCGGCCGTGCCAAGGTTAACTTAGAGTCTGGCGCACCCGCGCGACAACACGTCCGCGCCCAGAGGCCGTGCGCCTGCGCTCGACACCAGTACCAGTTTTGCAGAACACGAGTTTAGACTCTGTTCTAAGCAAACTATCACGAATTTCATTCACAAAACGGTAATTTAAACATACCCAATTGATATAGAACTCATATATACATGGTTCCTCACATATATGCTAACTTGGAACAATTAAACAACAACTACAACTAATTTAAATCTTTAAATTCCATGTTTTATATAAAAACACCATTTTTGACATCCTTAATAAAAATTCACACTGTGATCACAATTCTATACCAAATTCATTCATTCAAACTACTTTATATTCGTTTCTTACCAAATTAACATATTCAAGACTCAATTTACAGATTAGTATACAAATTAACCACCAAATTTGGCACTTTCACAAGCCATATATATAAACATGCACTGTAAACATTTTTCTTTCTTTTGAACACAATTAACACACTAATTCTTGTCTAAATACTAGGTCTAACATCACAATTACTCTCAAATGTAATAAATCAGTTTATACAGCAACTCAATAGAAATTGAATTCATAGAGAATAGAAATACATGACGTAAAACATACATATGTATATAATATCAAGGATATGGAAAATACATTTTCTTTCTTTGAATAATCCTTGCTAAGCACCAAGAGTTTCTTTGTAATTCACAGAACTCTCAAACTCTCTCAAATCTCTCTCTCAAATTCTCTGTTCTTTTCTCTTCTTAGTATCAGTATAGGCCAACTCACGTAAAGCCAACTAACCATTAAGTCGTAAAGATAATAAACTGATAGTGCCATAATACGTATATTAAAAATAACGGTTACAACCTTAAACGTATATCAGTTATAATATATATTATTTATTATTTGATTTATTTGATTTATTTTATTTATTATAATTCAAAATCAAAATTGAAAAGCCATAAGGCTTTGTTTGGCAAAAACTTTTTAAAATAAAGACTTAATATTTTAAACCTTGTTTAAGTAAATCTATTTAAAACTACTTCAATTTATTTTAATAAACAATTTAGTTTATAATTTATAATCACATATTATTTATTTAGATTTCCATAACAAATCTTAGTTACATAAACTAAGTACAACACACTAAATAAATTTCCCCTTTAATCCAAATATCATAAAATTATAATCTCATTATAATTTTATTTAATAAATTAACATATCACTTTTATTATTAAATTAAAACAACAATATAACCATCCATGTAATCTTTAAAAACTCTCTAACTATTAAATTAAATTAGAGTATTATCTAATAAATTTAATTCACAAATATCTACAAGTAACAACTATATCAATAAAATATTTATTAAAACATTCGAACAATTTAATAAATATTTTAAATTACAAATAAAATCTTGGATGGTTACATCATTCCCTCCTTACAAGGATTCTGTCCCCGGAATCACAATTCAAACAACTCATTCGTCACATTCTTCCTTTGTTACAAAGATTATGTCCCCAGAATCGAAGACACATATTAAACAAATAACCCAGGGTAGTTTTCATCTTCGAGTTCCCACGTAGCCTTTTCGACATTGTGGTTTCTCCATATCACCTTCACAGAAGGTATCACCTTATTCTTGAGCATTTGTTCTTTCCTGTCGACTATCTGGATAGGAACCTCTTCATAGGACAAATCTTTACTGAACTGTAATGGTAATACTTGATCACATGTTTGTAATCAAGTTTGTACGGTCGCAACGCTGACACATGAAAAATGTTGTGAACATGTTCTAATTCTGGAGGTAAAGCTACCTCGTAAGCCACTTCTCCCACTCTTCACAGTATCTCAAAATGTCCAATAAACCTTGAGCTTAGCTTTCCTTTCCTGCCAAAATGAATTTTCCCCTTCCAAGGAGAAAAATTCAGGAAAACAAAATTTCCTGCGTCAAATTTATGATATTTTCTGTGTTGATCAGCGTACTTCTTCTGTCTATCTTGAGCAGCTACCAGTCTTGGTTTGACGAGCTTGATAACTTCAGCGATCTATTGTACAAGTTCTGGTCCTAACAGTTGACATTCACCTACTTCATTCTAGCATAGTGAAGTTCTGCATTTCCTGTCGTATAATGCCTCGTATGGCGGCATGCCAATGTTTGTGTGGTAACTGTTGTTGTATGCAAATTCCACCAACGGTAGATAATCATCCCAGTTTTCTTTGAAATCCATGATGCACGCTCTAAGCATATCTTCTAACGTCTGGATTGTTCGTTCGCTTTGACCATCAGTTTGTGGATGGTATGTCGTACTCATCTTTAGTTGTGTTCCCATGCATTCTTGTAGTCTCTTCCAGAAGTTTGATGTGAATCTCGGATCTCTGTCTGATACAATTAACTTTGGAACTCTATGTCTCGACACGATCTCCTTGACGTACAGTTTTGCCAGCTGATCAAGATTAAATCTAATCTTTATTGGCAAAAAGTGTGCTGATTTCGTTAGTCTATCCACTATGACCCATATTGCATCATATCCTTTCTGAGTTGTTGGAAGACCTAACACAAAATCTATTATGATATGCTCTCACTTCCATTCTGGTATGTCTAACAGTTGGAGTAATCCACTTGGTCTCTGATGTTAGGCCTTCACTCTCTGACATGTCAAACATTTTGCAACACATTCTGCAACATCTCTTTTCATATTCGGCCACCAAAATTGTCGCCTCAAATCTTGATACATTTTCGTACTTCCCGGATGAATCGAATATTTTGAGTTATGAGCTTCTGTCAAGATTTCTTCTTTAATATCCGGTACTGCTGGTGTAGTATCCCCGAATCCAGGCCCCAAATCACCTCGGATCCGGTATACTATTTCTATAACTAATTACGGAAGATATAAACATAAATTGTTTATACATTACATTACACACTATTTTCCCTAAAATCGAGTAACCTTAACGTATACACAATTTATAAAATATCTATCACACAACAATATTTATCAAAGTATACTATTACAAACTAGCCGCACATTTTATCCCAAGCCGGACTTGGCATTAACCTTTTCCTGTATCCGAACACATTCGCCTTATCTGCAATTTTTTATCATGATATAGCAAGGGTGAGCATGAAAGTTGCCCAACAAGTTTATATACAATAATATAACGATATATCATGATTGAAGAGTATGAATAACGAGCTTGCTATAATTCATCAATATAATTGAGAACTAGCACGAACAAACTTTTGACTGAACAAGTTTTAAACATGAACAAACATTTCTTAACCAACTGGTAATGAAGGTGATCAGCCTTTCATACCTGACTTATACATGCAAGATGTACAGAGTACAATTATCGTGGCAATCAGCAATGATTAACCATAAGCTTGAATAAAATACTCTTATTAGAGATAAGTACAAAGAAACTTGCCTGAACCATTGATTACCGCAACATAATTTTTAACGCTTTACCCGGAGACCTAATATTAGTAATATAGATCTCCAATATTAGAATAATATCATCACAGTATAATACTGTTATATATATATACACAAAATAACCTAAACATATAGCACATAATCCTATCAGTCTATAACACACATAAAACTAGGTATCAAGTCAAACTAGTGCAGTCTGAGTTGAAACCGACACAATTCTATCATCCCGACGGTCTAGAAGGACAATACTCGAGTTTAAGTTCAATTAAACTCTGCTTAAATGCTTAACAATTATCCCAGATAATTTCTAATCAGACAAAACATTTTTCCTAGGCTCGTAATAATTTTCGAATAATTATTACCATTTATCAACATTTTTCAATCCTTAAATACCACATAATTCCTTAATCATTAATATTTATTTAATATAAAATATTAATGAAAATCATTACATAATATTATAATATAATTATAACATCATAAAGTATTTTTTATACTTTAAAATCATATTTATATGATTTTTAAACACTTAAATCCATTATTCGATAATTAATATTAATATTAAAATATTAATATTTTCATGCCAAAATATCAAAAGTTATATTTTATAACTTAAAATATTTTTATATCACTTAAATCATTTTTATATAATTTATAAAGCATTAATTTCATTTTTCCTTAATTTATTTAATATAATTATTAAATAAACTAATTATCATTAATATTGATTAAAAAATGAATTTCATCACAAAAAGTCATCAAAAATAACTTAAAATATTTTCTAACACCATAATATAATTTCTCATGATTTTTCATGAATTAAAAACTATTTTTAAATAATTTATTTAATATTGTAATTAAATAAATAAATACCATTTATATTCCAAAAATATTAAATATTTTCGAAATATACACAAAATAGTTAAAAACTATTTTTCAAACTTTAAAATAATTTTTTAGAATTTATTATGTATTTTTAATAATTAAAAACCATTTTTTCTAATTTTTTTATTAATTTCTGAAAAATAATAATAAAACTGTCGCTGTAGACCTTTAGCGACACTTGTCTGTCGCCTTAGGTGTTCTTGACTCAAGAACACTGACAAAGTCAGTGTGCGAGGGGCTGGTTTGACCGGCTTTAATTACTTGTTCTGTGTGTTTCTGGACTGGCTATTGTTCTAATCATGTAGTATAAGTGTAATACTACAACGACAATCAAATTTTATGGCCATAACACTTTACAACTGAGAGATCTAAGCTCTCAAACTACCTGTCAGACGTGTTCTTCGTTTTTCTGGGTTTACCAGAATCGAAGGTACCCACTTTGGGTCCTTATAACTTGCAATCTAGGTTTTATTTCTGTGATCTAAAGGTTCAGTCTTGTAGGGGAGATGTAAGGCTACAATTATATATCAAAAAGTATATCTAACAACAACATATACACAAGATTAAAGCTGGTCAAAGTTTTGACAAAAAATCGGCTGATGAAGATCTGGGTTTTCCAGAAAACCTTCATCAGGCAGTTCGGTCAATGATGTTTGACCATATATTTCTACGATCCTGGTACATATCTGGGTGATCTAATAGCATTACTTTGTAGTTCACATACCCTTCTACAACCTTCAATCAACAACATATCCAAAACACTAGCATACGGCAAGATCAGAGGCCAAAGAAAACTTGTCAGAAATTCTGGTAACATTCTGGGTTGCCCAGAACTGGCTTTCCGTGAACGGTCAACGCAGTTTGACCGAGTATAAACAACTATCTAGACTTGATCCGACCCTGATTCCAGTTTCAGATCCTAGTCCTCATGACATAGAACACATTCAAAACATAAAACACACAAAACATATAACACATAAAGATCTAGAGGCCTTGACATTAGGCTGTCAGGTCTCATTTTTCCACTTTTCCAGATTTTCTAAAACTTCATTTTCGAGCACTTTGATGTTATGGGTTTGTGTTTTGAAAACCCAGATCATCATTTGACACCTTATAGCACATTTTTAAACAACAAACAACAACATTAAACATAAGAATCATAGATTTCGAAATTTAGGGTTTATACCTCTTTTGAGCTTTGATTTTCGATTTCTGACTTTTTGATTCTGTTCTAAGCTTGCTATGAACTGATTATGCTTCATCTTTTCTTTCTCTCTCACTCTAAATCTCGAAAATGAAGAGAGAGAATGGCTAGGGAGTAAATGAAAATGAAAGTGTGTGGTTTTCTCTTTCTAAATCTATATAAATTATTATTGCAATGAAATGACTGATTTATGTGGAGTTAAGGCACATGGCTAGCTAGACTAGGGTTTGGTCACCAACTTCTCTAGGCCAATTCTTGCAAGTTAAGTCACCATAATGCACTAAGGGCATTTTAGTCTTTTCCATGCAAATTTAATTCTAAAATGGTATTTTTGATACAAACCCTTAGGGTTTAGGGTTTAGGGTTTAGATTTTAGGGTTTAGAATTTAGCATTTTAGGGTTTAAGTTTTAACCCTTAACTTTGCAAATTTAATTACTAACATTTCCAAATTTCGGTTATAAAAATAGAAAATTAATATTTCTAACTTATAATTAGAATTTTCTAATTATATAAAAATTTCTTAATCATAAATTCATTCTTGCTAATTAGGATTAGCATTTCATAATTACAATCACTAATTAAGCAATTAGGGTCAAATTTGTACATTAGGTTTCAAAACCACATTTTAGGGTTTTAAATAGAAAAATAATATTTCAATTTTAGAAATTAGATTTCCTAATTAAATTAGGGTTTCTAATAACTTGACAATTAGGATTTATATTTTCTAATTAACATTGCTAATTAAGCAATTAAATCCATCACTGCACAATTAGGGTTCAAAATGGTCATTAGGGTTTTCAACCCACAAATTAGGGTTTTCTAATAGAAAATAATTTTCTAAAGTAGAAATTAAATATTCGTAATTAGATTAGAGTTTTCTAATTACTCATAAATTGAAATAATTAGGATTAGGGTTTCCTAATTAGCATTGCCAATTTTAGTAATTAAATCCACAATTGAGCATTAGGGTTTCTGACGGAACAATTTGGATTACAAAATTTGGAAATTAGGGTTTGCTAACTAATTAAGCTTTACCCTAATTAGACTTATAATTTAAATCACCTGAGCATTATAATTCTCCGTTATATTCCCATATTAGGGTTTCATTTTATCAGAATCTAAAATTAGGGTTTTTAGATCTGGTATTAGGGTTTTCATATTAGACGTTAGGGTTTTCTAACTGAACGTTATCGTTCTTAATATAAACTTAGGGTTTGTCATAGATATAATTTACCTGATCAACTCACGACCCTTAACCACATTCTGAACACATCATTAACCATATACACAGAACATAGTCACATAAATCCTTAATCCTGAATAATTCACCTAAAAACCTTCACGGAATTTTGAAATCCTCAAAATTCAATCCCAATAAAATCAAACGCATACACTCATTTTCTGTCTAGGTCTATTATTTAACCTTAAATCAATCATTTAAGATTTTCATAAATTGTCTAATTTCTCGGGTTGTCACAGCTGGAACCCAAATTCGTCCCTCAAATCTCAACACTCCTTCGGTATAAACTTTGTACTTCATCTCACTACCATCGACCATACTTTCCTTTATTTTTCTGCATTCTCCATCTTGTAGTTGAGCACTCTTTACCCTGTCCACCAAAGTTGAACTAGCTTCCATCTGAAATAATCTTTCATTAGATTCTTTTGGAAATTTGATCTCCAACTCTAGCCTTGTCATTGCTAAAATGAACTCCTCCTGGTTGGTTAACAACATCAACTTTTATCGACCTTTCTTACTCAAGGCATCTGCAACCACATTTGCTTTTCCTGGATGATAAAAGATCTCACAATCATAATCTTTTATTAATTCCATCCATCTCCTTTGACGCATGTTCAGGTCTTTCTGTGTGAAAATATACTTCAGACTCTTATGGTCTGTGTAGATCTCACACTTCTCTCCCTAGAGATAATGTCTCCATATCTTCAGAGAAAATACTAATGCCGCAAACTCTAAATCATGAGTCGGATACCCTTTCTCGTAGTCTTTTAATTGCCTTGATGCATACGCAATGACTTTACCATTCTGCATAAGGACACAACCTAATCCTTTATGTGAGTCATCACTATATATCACAAAGTTTCCTGTATTATCTGGTAATGATAACACATGTGCCACACTGAGCTGCTTCTTCAATTCCGTACAACTCTCTTAACACTTTTCCGTCCTAACAAATTTCCCAACTTTTCTCGTTATATTTGTCAACGGAGTGGCAATATTGGAAAAATCTTGAATAAACCGTCTATAATAACCTGCCAATCCCAAGAAACTTCTCACTTCTGATGGAGTTCTTAGTTGTTCCTAATTTATCATAGCTTCAACTTTTGATGGATCCACTGAAACCCCATCTTTGTCAATTACATGGCCGAGAAATTGTACACGTTCCATCCAAAATTCACATTTAGAGAATTTTGCGTACAATTTTTCTTTTCTCGGTGTCTCTAACGTCAAACATAAATGTTCCACATGTTCTTGTTGAGATTTGGAGTACACCAAAATATCATCGATAAATACCACCACAAACTTGTCTAAAAATGGTTTAAACACCATGTTCATCAAATCCATGAATGCAGCAGGGGCGTTAGTCAAACCAAAAAACATCACCAAAAATTCGTAATGTCCATACCGAGTTCTGAATGCCGTCTTTGGTACATCGTCCTTCCTTAATTTCAATTGATGATACCCACTTCTCAAATCTATTTTTGAGAAGTATCTAGCACCCTTCAATTGATCAAATAAGTAATCTATTCTTGGCAACGGATATTTATTCTTAATAGTGACTTTGTTTAATTCCATGTAATCAATGCAAAGACGCATTGACCCATCCTTCCTTTTCACGAATAACACCGGCGCTCCCCACGGTGATACGCTCGGCTGAATATGCTTCTTATCTAACAGCTCTTGTAGTTGTACCATCAGTTCCTTCATCTCTACCGGAGTCATTCTGTATGGGGTCTTCAATATTGGAGCATTTCCTGGCGCTAAGTCGACCACGAACTCGATCTCTTTGTCGGGCAGAAGTTCTAGACAATCTTTTAGAAACACGTCCACAAAGTCCCCAACCACTAGTATCTCTTCCAATTTCACACCCTTCTTCTTTTGAGTATCGACTATGTAAGCTAGGTACCCTACACAGCCCTGACTCAATAACTTCTTGGCCTACATAATCGTCAGACACCTCGTTTGTCTAGGCGATTTGCTACCATAGAAAACTACCTTTGACGAAGTCATAAGGTTTACACATTTCTTTTGGCAATCAATTATCGCTTCATAATTGAATAGTCAATTCATTCCCAATATAACATCAAACTCTCCAAGTTTTATCGAGATTAAATCTACTATCGTAATATTTCCCTTAATATTCACCCTACAATTCCTGAATACGAATTTAACAGGAATTACCTCCCTATTCGTAATTTCTATGTGTAAAGGGAAATTCAACTTTTAAATACGTAATTCTAACCTCGTAGCAAATTCATCAGATATAAATGAGCAAATAGCACCCGAATCAAATAATATATATGCATTTATATCATTGATTGGGATAATACCTGACACAACATCTTTCGATTGCACCGCATCCTGCACCGTCATGTTAAAAGTTCTGGTTGTGGGTCTGTTTTATGACGTTGGTCCAGCAATAGTCAATGTACCTCTACTGCTACCTCCCTTGCTTCCCATTATCTCTACAGCTTTCTTCTTAGGGCACTCGCGAGCAAACGGATCCTTTGACCCGCAGGTGTAGCAAACATTCTTTTTAGGTTGATTGCAATTTGGGGCAATGTGGCCCTCCTGGCCACCGTTAAAGCATACATGCTTCCACCTTAAGCACATACCCGTGTGAAACCTCCCGCATGTAGCACATGCCTCGAACTTCTTCTTTTGCTGGTTACCCTGTTGATTTCTAACTCCCACATTTGCATTCCACTTCCTCTTTAAGTTATTGTTACCATTTCCACCACTACCACCACTATTCTTAGCCTCGCCCTCACGCTTCTTCTTTCTCTGCTCTTGATTGTACTTTGTTACAGCCTCACCTCCACCCTCAGCGAGAATTGCCTTCTCCAACACTGCTGTAAATGTCTTCAGTTGAAACATGGAGACCCTACTGTATAACCAGGGTTTCAGTCCCTGCTCAAACCTTTTAGCCTTGCGCTCATCTCTGTTGACTTGATATGGCGCAAACCTCGCCAATTCATTAAATTTTGCGGCATACTCTGATACCGTCATTGATCCCTACATCAGTTCTAAAAACTGCACTTGCATCTGATTCTTCGAACTCTCTGGGAAATAAGTCTCAAAAAATATCTCCTTAAACCTATCCTAAGTCATTACCCCTTGACCTCCTCAAGTTTTATTGGCTTGCCACCAATAACTAGCCTCTTCTTTCAACATAAATGTTTCAAAAGCAGTCATCTGATTCTCACTTACTCTAGCAACATCGAAACTTTCTCTATCTCCATGATCCAGGTCTGTGCCTCAACTAGATTCATGGACCCAAGGAATTCTGGTGGTCCAATTGCCTTAAAGTCCTTAAATGTCACAGCTTGATTCTGTGGCTGATTCTGCAATGCTCCCGTCAGTAACGTCACCAACTGCTAAACTATGTTAGCCTCAACATTGTTGTTATTGGTAGATCCCATAGGGGTTCTTTGTCGTGGTTGACGTCTTGGAGGCATTTTCTGTTAAAATACACTCATTAGATTATTATTCAATCCTGTAAGTATTATATATCCAATTTGCACATCACACAAATTTCCAAATAGCACATAATATCTTGAATAAATAGTAACTTTTATTTATTCATCCCTTTTTAAAAACATAGTAATGATAGCATCCCTGCTATCTACATTACTTTCCTGAACTACAAAAGTTTCAAGAAAACATCAACATCATCATATCCCATTTGTTATATAATACCCGGGATTAACATCTTATTTAGTCGTTAATCACACAATAATTACATTTCTTATGAAGACCTACTAAAATGTTGCATAGCCTTACGACGCTCCTCTTCCATAATATGGAACATTGTTCGACGATCTAACATGTACGATGGCAGCGTCTCGAACTGAATCGGATAACACATGACCTGATCTTGAGCTCGATTGATCACGGTGTTGAAAACACTATTCATCTCATCCATTTTGATCTTCTTTACTTGTACATCTCTCTCTGCTACCCTGGCTCGTTTAGAAGCTTCCTCGTACGCGTCTTCGGCTCTTGCCCTTTTAGTAGACTTTTCTTTCAACTTGTTATTCAGTTCCGCGATCTCCACAGTCATTTGTTCATTCGCTCCTTCAGTGTGTATCAGCTTCCCTTCGACATTACTCTGATGTTCATCTAAATCCTGGATCTCGTTGTCCTTCTGCGCCATTGAGGTCTGCTATTCAGCTACTATCTCTTCCAACTCCTCGACACTATCCTGAAGTTCCACATTGCGGTCGTATACTTCATCGTACGTACGGGAATCTCTTCCTCCTCGTCCTCCTCATCCTCATTCGACTGTGGCAGTTCAACGTGGTCCTCCTTGTATGTCTTTATCTCATCATCCTCATCAGGTAAACCCTTCTGCTCAACCACTATGACTAACGGAGATGTTTCTCGTGGCAGTAGTTATTCCCAAACCACCTGAATATCTCGAGGCTCCTCCTCTCTAGGCATCTGGGATCGTTCCTCTCTAGCGTGACTGGATTCTCCTACATTAGATATCCTGACAACAAAATTTTATGTTTTAATTACTAATCATTATTACTCAACACTCACGAGCACATAGGTTACAATCACATAAGCACATAAGTGTTTTATTACTTTCTTTCTTAAAACTCAACAAGAGTTCATCACCATTATCTTTTAATCTTCTATAAGGTTATTTCCTAAGGCTTTTTTCAACCTAAGGTTCATAAACCTAAAGCTTTGATACGAACCTGTGATACCCCCAAATCTAGGTACTTCATTTCCACAAGATTTGGTGTTCACCTTACAAACATTTATAACTAACCACCCAAGTATGATAAAATTTAAACCATAAATCCTCTCATTAAAGGGTTACATCATTAAATCAAAAAGTCTCCCAGGTTATCTAACCTTTAACATAAATCAAGTGCGGAAATAAAAATAGTTACATCACATCATTTAAATAAAGTCTATTAACATAAAAGCCAATAAATTGCAAGTCTTCATCACTTGTACATTTTTCCTTTTCCTTTGTTTGTAGTAGGTTCATCGACCTTCTAAACCTTAGCTGCAATAATTATATTTATGCAAGAGTGGGCAAAACAAATGCTCACTAGATATAGTAATGAACAACAAGAGAATAATAACTGCCAATGAATATGCTCATCAAAACTGAATAATATTCTATCAATGATAAGACCACGAACTATGTTCGCGGTTACAAGTAATCTTTCAACTTTAACCTAAACAGTTATACTGTAGGGACTTCACGTACTTAGGGGGATCAGCCCTTCGTATCATATATTGTGCACAAACATCTAAACGCATCATGTACCCCTAAAATAGGGTTGTTCTTCTCAGTTTTAGAGTACAAGTCTGCACCAAACAAAGTTTAGTTTGGATAAGCTTCAAAGGTAATTTAGAGTTTCACGAACATCAACTAAATGATTAGTTGAATCAACAAAGTTTGATAACACTACGGTTGATCAATAACAATATAATATAGAACAATTGAGAATCATCGGTGAACCAACTATATATTAGACTCATGCTTGGAAATAACTAGAAAGCATAAGCATTGAATAAAATGATAAACCTTTGTTTGAACAATAATAAGCTAGGGCTATGATCTTGTCAAATTAGAAATTGAATTGTTGAGCATGCATTTCTATAAAGAGATAACTTGTGCAAATTAAATGAAATATGAAAGCTCAATATTGGAGATTAGAGTTAAAGGAATTGCATTCAATATAAGAGATTGAAACTAAAGAAACTTGCTTAACTATAAACAAGTTAGAATAACTCAACAATGATTAGAATTAAAAACTTACTCGAATAAAATTAAAGTTAGAAAGCTTGCTTGACAACAAAAGGTAAACATAGTTATGAAACTTGCATTCATTATAAAGAGAATGAAGTTAGGTAACTTGCCTCGAGTGTAAGCTACACAATTATTACAAACGTTCGCCAAATACCCTATATATACCATTAAAATCACAATACAAATTAGTTATACTTAAAGTAACTTCATGGGTTTACTTCTTATTCTGGTCAAGTCTATAATCTCTAGCTTAAGACTTGATTATCCTACTTAGTCACATACCATGGATCTAAACTCCTAATTATATAACAGTTGTGACGCCCCCAAAATAGGTATACATCACCTATCTTCGGTCGCCAGATACATGGTACAGAATACAAATACTAACTTAAATATACAACATGATATGTGAGTTTTAATACAAATATTGTCTTCTAAACAGTATTCAAACTCAAAATAAATCTTTAATACATTTATTATCACACTATTTCATAGAATAGTGAGGACTACTAATGCAAGCATCTAGAACGTCACTTCATTCCTCGACTAGTCTCAGCTATATTCTCATATCCTGAAAAGAACAATGAAAGCAAAGGGTGAGCTCAACTAGTCCAGTAAGAAATATTATGACTAATATAATACAGAATAAATTATCCTTAGACTTCAACAATATAACAACTGATATAATATAATAGACAACAAGTTTTAGATCAAAAACTGCAGTGGAATAAGCAATCCATTAGAAGAGCCAACTAGAGCATAAAATCTACTATCTTCTATGAATTAAAAGATTTATCATCAATTTTATCGCTGAGACTCAGTTTAATAAATAATCAACATCATCGAATCATCCCTGCACTACGGGCCAATGATATTCTTTAGTATCACGACCATGAATTATCCATGCACTACGGGCCAAGGATAATTGTGTTTTAATCAACGGTCATGATCATGCCATAAAATAATTCATCTTTGCACCCTTGGCCGAAGAGAACCCATGGCCATGATCATACCAAAAACTGTCCATCAATGCACAACGGGCCAATGAGGACTTTTACCACATCATTTGTAACATTACGGTCATGATTATACCGAATAATCCCTGGTCATAATCATACCAAGTCCATCTATGCACTACGGCCAAAGATGACTTTCATAACAATATAAGCATGAGGATGATGACAATGACATAATAATTCAATAAAACAAGTTCAAGGATAAAGTTTAAAGATTTATAATTTAATTTATCCAGAATGCAATAACGTTCAAATTGTCAACATGATACTGCTTTGTGGAGTAAAATTTAAGAATAATATTGTACCAAAAATGTTTTGGACCGAAAACGAATCAATTTTTATCATGAATAGTACCTAAGCTGAATAGTACTTGGGTGAATAGTACCTCATGAATAGTACTTTGTGAATAGTACCCCGTGAATAGTACTCTGACATAAAAAAGTTAAAATTTATCAAAAATTCTCAGAATAATATTTCAATGAAAAGGTATTGGATGAAGCCCAAATATCAAGGATATTCTACTAATTTCATGGATTATAGAAGCCAAAACTTTAACAAAATGAGTATAGAATTCGGAATCTGAAACGAAATAATATTACTTACATATTATAGTGTATGGAAGAAAATATTGTTTCTTACGAATACTGAACAAAATAATATCCCTTATGTAACACTCCAACTTTTTAAATAAATATTAAATTTTCTCGAAATATATTATTGAATATTATGGTGTGGATTTGATATAATGTTATATTTGTGGGTATTATTTACAAGTTTTGTAAAGTACGCAAGTTGTTATATAATATTCGATTGGTCGGAGAATATTCATTTTAGCAGGGAATATTCGTACAACGGCACAATCATTGGTGGACCCCACAACAGAATTATTATCGGATTGAGAAAATGACAAAAATACTTTATGAAAATAACGGCCGAAGTTTTACCGTTGACTGTTGAAACACTTGGTGTTAAAAGTACAGTTATACGCGTGGTTGCATAGTAACACACGGTATTGATTATTGATGCTTATGTGAGAAGTCACTCAGTTATACTCAATTATTGCTACAGTAATTGCTGCATCATATCTCTCATATTATTGATTCAATTATTGTTACAGTATCATTTGCATAATATTTTATATTATTAAATCAATAATTGAGACGACAAAGTTATTCATATTATTATTTGTAATATTGACAATGTCTAGTGTTCTGTCAAGGAGAGGTTTTGTCACCTAATTGCGCACCAATAAGGAGAAATCCTTATCGGAAAGCCCCCACTTTTCTGGGAACGACCTGGTTGTTAAATATTGTGAGTTATAATATTAATGATGAATAAGTTCGTGTTGATTAAAGATGATATTGATAGTTCCATTGTGTTTGGGATTATTAGTGTTAGTGGAAATCGACATCTATTCCGATGATAATTGATGTCTGGGGGTTATATTGATAAATCGGGTAATTTATCGGATAAATGAGCAATTAATTGCTACTAATTCACATGCTTATATAACTATTTGTTCACATGTGTGTACTATTGAATCACATTCTTGTACTATTAGGAGAGTTGGTGCAAAATTGATAATACTTGCATGACTAAGTTAAAACTGGAGGTATAGATGGAGGTACTATACTGTAATTCGTATTTTTCACATGATTATACTATTGATTCACATGATTGAACTATTGATTCACATTATTTACTATTAGGGGAGGTGGTGCAAGTTTGATAATACTTGCAGGACTAAATTAAAAATGAAAGAAAAGTTAGAGGTATTGTACTGTAATTTTTTGAGCCCCAAAACATGCAATTATCTAAACTATATTTTCCTATAAATAGAAGCTCATTCTTCCTTCATTTCTCACCAATTCAAAAAAGCTTTAGAGCGATTATTACAGAGAGAAATTATAGAAAGAAGAAGAGTAGTCTACTACCTCACTATTCCAGTATCCAGTTTTTCAAAGGTAGAGAGTATTATTTCTTTCTTATCCATGAAGAGAACTTCTGTTATTCCATTCTTTATTATTCTGTTGCAATAACCTGCATACGCGGGCTACCCTATACTTGATGAAATTCTTCTGTTATTCCATTCTTTATCATTCTGTTGGAACATCCTGTCTGTGCGTTTACGTCGGACCTGGTTCCATTATTTATCATTCTGTTGGAATATCCTGTCTGTACGTTTTACGCCGGACCTGATTCCGTCTTTATTATTCTGTTGGAATATCCTGTCTGGGAGTTTTACGCCGGACCTGATTCCGTTATTTATTATTTTGTTGGAATAACCTGCCTGTGCGGTCTATCGCATGCCTAGTGATTTCTTTTGTTATTCCATTCCTTATTATACTCAGTTGCTTAAAGTTTTTGACTTCTATAATCCATGAAATTTGTGGAATACCCTTAATATTTGCGCTTCATCCAGTATCTTTTCATGGAAATATTCTTCTGAGCATTCTTGAATTTTACTCTACAAAGCAGTATCATGTTTACAATTTGGACGTTATTAGTTCCTGGATAAATTAATTCTTGAACTTGTTTTATTGAATTCTTATATCATTGTCATCATCCTCATGTTTATATTTTGTTGAAAGTCATATGTGGCCTATAGTGCATAGATGGACTTGGTATGATGATGACTAGGGATTATTCGGTGTAATCATGACCGTAATTTTATAAATGATGTGGAAAAAGTCCTCATTGGCCCGTAGTGCATTGATGGACATTTGTTGGCATGATCATGACCATTAATGAATACACAAATATTCTTGGCCCGTAGTGCATGGATAATTGTGGTCGTGATACTAAAGAATATCCTTGGCCATAGTGCAGGGGTGATTCGATGATGTGGATTATTTATTAAGCTAAGTCCCAGCGATAAAAGTGATGAAAAACCTTCTAAATCATAAAAGATAGTAGATTTTATTCTCTACTTGACTCTTTTAATGGATTGCTTGTTCCGCTGCAGTTAAACTTGATGTTTGATATATTGTATCAGTTTAACACTGTTGAAGGCTAACGATAATATATTTTGCATAATCTTAGTCATAATATTTCCTACTGAGCTAGTTGAGCTCACCCTTTTACTTTTATTGTTCTCTTCAGGAAATGAGAACGTAGCAGGGACTAGTCGAGGAACGGAGTGACGAACCAGATGATAGCATTAGTAGTCTTCACTATTCAGTGAAATAGTGGAAAATAAATGTAATTATATTGAATTTGAGTTTGTATATTGTCTAGACGATAATATTTGTATTAAAACTCACAGCTTATGTTTTGTCGTACTTTACACGACAGTTGTATAATTAAGTTGTATTTGTATTCTGTACCATGTATTTGACGAATCAAAATAGGTGATGTATACTTATTTTGGGGGCGTCACAGTTGGTATCAAAGCTTAGGGATATGATCCCTGGCTAAGATGTGAGACTAGAACTAGGAGGGGAGAGACGGAGAATTTCTTTGCTAGTATGACCTACCTAGTATAATATTGAACGAATATAATATTCCTTATGAATATTAAATGAAAATAATATTTCTTGCGAATATTGAACGAAATAATATTCATACGAATACGAAAAATAATATCTCTTCAGAATATGAAATAAATAATACCCCTTACCTCAAAAGAAGAGTAATTTTGACTGGTATAGCGGATATATTCTTGAAGAAAACTTTCACTATTTTCTACACTCAAAGCTTCCTTAAACTCGAAAGAAATACGCTCAATATTATAGAAAAAGAATTCTCTGATTCTGGTGTGATTTTCAATTCTAAATAAGCATCCTATTTATAGGAGAATGGAAAGGATACTATTTGAGCACACAGTGAAGGAAAAGTCACGGGCGAATTATTCGACTGATTTCGTTGAAAATTTTGATTTTACTATGCAACACTATGAAATAAAATATTCTAATAAAACAAAAACTTTTAAATATATATATATATATATATATATATATATATGTTAACGCCAAGATCTTTCCACGTGCTCCAATCACGAAAAACACGTCCAAATCCTGCACAGTAAACACGACAACACCAAAAGCTTGACGGCTTTGACCGTCGGGAGATAGCTCTGGTGTGTGAGTCAGTACAGGCGATCACAAGGTTAACAATGGAGAAAAATAATATCTAGTGCTTGAGAGAGATTATGAATCAATTCGTTCAGTTACCTTCCATCTTGTGTTACCTCTTGGTTTTGTATGCCACTGACCTCTCCTGGCCCACCACCTGCAACCGACTAAGCCTTGTCCAATCCTCATTAATAAAATACAGAGATGACAATCAAAGTTTTATCCCCATCATCATTACCGGTCAAAGCCCAAGTGGAACCATACTCACCCAATGATTCAGCCCACTATCTCGGCCCAATGCTCCATAAGCCCCAAATAAAGATACTATCCACCCAATGGGACGACCCAATGAACCGGCCCAATACTTTCAAGACCCACCCCAACATGTCTAAAGTATTATGGCCCCAACATTGCCCCCAGTCTTTTATTAAACATGATGTTTAATGAAAGAGTATAAATGACACTTGTCTAGGATAAAAGGAATCATGATAAGATTAATCAGAGGCCCAAAATGAAACTCACCGAGGCCCAACTGGTAAATCTCAAATAGAAACATAAAAAAAATAGAAGCCCAATCAAGAAGCTCAATCCGGTTAACAATTAAGACCAAAACCGTACGCTACCACATCAAATTCTCATCATTGCTGGCATTAAATGAGCCGCCCTTGAACCTCGTGAAAAGTTAAAGAGGCCTTCAGTATAAAAAGTGATTTCTCCCAAATTTGACAGTTTTACCTGCCAATTTGAATTTCAGATTTATCCCGCCTTCTTCCTCCTCCATACCTCTTTCTTCCTGCAAATAAACATCCATGGCTTCTCAAACTTCCGGCGAAGAGGTTCCCCTCTCTGTGACTCCCATCGCCTCTATTCCTCCAAGCCCTATCAAAGAAGCTTTGGATCTAAACCCCAAATCTGCTGTTACCCCCAGCAAGAATCCACCACCAAATCCTTCAGAGTTCTTTAAGAGTGAAGAATACTTCCCTCATACCAACACTCCTTCTACTATTACAGAAATCAAGTTGTGTGACATCCAAACTCGATATCATATTTTGGACACCCACCTGGTAAGGGCTTCAGCCCCCCATGAACGAATGTACCATCTACCCGAAGGCTGGACTGCTATGCCTGTGAAACCCCAGATTTTATGAATAAAGAATTAATTTTCTCGAAATAATTTTTTATATTATGGTGTGAATTTGAGATAATATTATAGTTGTGGGTAGTATTTATAAATTTTGCAAAGTATGCAAGTTGTTATATTATATTCGATTGGTCAGGGAATATTCTTTGTGTCGAAAAATATTTGTACGACAGTACAATTATTGGTGGACCCCACAACGGAATTATTGTCGGATTGATAAAACGACAAAAATATTTTATTGAAAATAACGGCGGAAGTTTTACCGCTGATACTGTTGAACTACTGGGTAGTAAAAGTACAGTAATACGCGTTGTTGCATAGTAGCACACGGTATTGATTATTGATATTTATGTGAGAAGCCGTTCAGTTTGATTCAATTATTGTCGATTAATAATATGAATTATTATAGCGATGATGACGTTTTGTTTTATTCGTATTATTAACGTAATAAAACAGAAACATCTTTTTATATAAAACAGAATACTTTATTAAAGTTATTCTATAAATAGAATATATTATATTTTATTATGCATAGTGTTGCATAGTGTTTTGCATAGGGTTTTGCATAGTGTTTGCATAGTAAAAATCTTTTTATATAAATAGAATATATTATATTTTATTTAAAAGATTTTTCTTTAAATATGGACCGTAAGATTAAAGTAAATCAATCAGGACCGTTCATGGATTAGTTACTATGCATTCCATTTTCCTATAAATAGAAGCTCATTCCTTCATTATTTTCTTACGAATTCACTGAACTCTAGAGAGAGAAACTATAGAGAGATAGAAGAAAAGCTTTTGCTACTTAACTTTTCTTCTCCTATATCCAGTTTCTGTTACGGTAAGGTGTGTTATTCTTTCTTATTCATGAAGAGAACTGTTGTTATTCCATTTCTTATTATTCTGTTGGAATAACCTGTATACGCGGTCTACCCTATACTTGGTGACTTTCTTCTATTATTCTATTGGAACATCCTGTCTATGTGTTTTACACCGGACCTGGTTCCGTCTTTATTATTATTCCGTTGGAACATCCTGTCTGTATGTTTTACACCGGACCTGGTTCCGTCTTTATTATTATTCCGATGGAACATCATATCTGTGTGTTTTACACCGGACCTGGTTCCGTCTTTATTATTCTGTTGGAACATCCTGTCGGTGCAAATTTTGCCTGACCTGGTTCCGTTATTATTATTCTGTTGGAATAACCTGTCGATGCGAAGTACCGCATGCATGGTGATTTCTTTTGTTATTCCATTCTTTATTATACTCAGTTGGTTAAAGTTTTGACTTTTATACTCCATGAAATTAGTAGAATATCCTTGATATTTGCGCTTCATCCAGTATCTTTTCATGGAAATATTCTTCTGATCATTCTTGAATTTAACTCTACAAAGCAGTATCATGTTGACAATTTGAACGTTATCAGTTCCTGGATAAATTAATTCTTGAACTTGTTTTATTGAATTCTTATATCATTGTCATCATCCTCATGTTTATATTTTGTTCAAAGTCATCTGTGGCCTGTAGTGCATAGATGGACTTGGTATGGATTCTCTTCGGCCAAGGGAGCAAAGATGAATTGTTTTATGGCATGATCAGGACCGTTGATGAAAACACGATTATCTTTGGCCTGTAGTGTATGGATAATTCGTGGTCGTGATACTAAATAATATCCTTGGCCTGTAGTGCAGGGATGATTTAATGATGCGGATTATTTATTGAGCTATGTCTCAGCGATAAAAGTGATGAAAAACTTTTTGAATCATAAAAGATAGTAGAATCAATTCTCTACTAGACTCTTTTAATGGATTGCTTATTCCGCTGCAGTTAAACTTGATGTCTATTATATTTTATAAGTTTAACATTGTTGGAGGCTAATGATAATTTATTCTGCATTATCTTAGTCATAATATTTCTTATTGGGCTAGTTGAGCTCACCCTTTCTTTCACTATTCTCTTCAGGAAATGAGAACATAGCAGGGAGTAGTCGGGGAACGGAGTGACGGTCCAGAGGATAGCCTTAGTAGTCCTCACTATTCTGTGAAATAGTGTATTAATAATTGTAATGAGGACTCTTTTTGAGTTTGTATAATCTCTAGTAGACAATATTTGTATTCAAACTCACAGTTATGTTTTGTCGTATTGTACACGACAGTCGTATTAGTAAGTTGTATTTGAATTATGTACCATGTATCTGACGACCCAAGATGGGTGATGTATACTTAATTTTGGGTGCGTTACAGTTGGTATCAGAGCTTAGGGATATGATCCCTGGCTAAATTTGAGAATAGTACTAGGAGGGGAGAGATGGGGAATTCCTTCGCTAGTATGACCTACCTAAGTTTATGTGCTATTTAATTGGTCGGTCAAAGTATAGGGATAATATGTGATATGTTAATTAACCCTTATTTTGTGTCAGTGTTTGAAAATGGCATCCGAGAATGTTGAGATTATCAATGGAGCTCAGGAGACCGTTGAGTCCCCACAGATCAATAATCAGGACAATGTGCAACAGGATGGCGATAATCCTCCTGTAAACAACAACACTGATCAATTGACGAACGACGGTACG
Source organism: Panax japonicus (assembly GCA_020205505.1). Lineage (NCBI taxonomy): Eukaryota > Viridiplantae > Streptophyta > Magnoliopsida > Apiales > Araliaceae > Panax > Panax japonicus. Next base: position 56,723,437 of record CM035096.1, read on the forward strand.
TTTAGGAGCTTTTTAGAATTCATGCAACATCAGGCGAAGGCGACTCCTGTTCATAATGCAGGTAAAGACAATGGCAACCCACGGTTGGTCACCGCTAAGCAGTTCAAGAGCTGGGACCACTAAAGTTTTTGGGAAAGCCAGAACCACTTAAGGCGGAGACGTGGTTAAAGCAGATCACCAAGATATTTGATGTCTTGGGATGCTCCGAGGAGCAAAAGGTTCCTTTTGCCACCTTTATGTTGCGTGAAGAAGCAGATCATTGGTGGGAATCTGTAAAACGTACCCAGACTGACGCACTCAAGATGTCTTGGGAGAAGTTCCAAGAGCTGTTCAACGAAAAGTACTTTCCCAAAAGTATTCGTCACATGAAGGAGGTAGAGTTTATCAAGCTGGAGCAAAATAATATGACCGTGTTGCAGTACGAGGCTAAGTTTGCGGAGTTGTCCCGATTTGCATCCCATTTGGTCGATAATGAGGAGCGAATGGTGCAAATGTTTCTGCGAGGTTTGAAACCCGATATACGTCAATACCTCATTTATCATAAACTTTGTTTATATTCAGATATTGTGAATAGGGCTCAGTTAGTGGAGCGCGATAATGAGTTATCACAACCAAAAGGTAATGACCAGTAGCACGATAATAATCATACCGGTGGCAACGGCCATCGGAACAATGATAACCATCGCGGGGGAAATTATCATACCAAGAATGGTAACCACTTCGGTGGTAATCGTGGCCAAGATAATAGAAATGGACATTTCAAGAAGAGAAGGTTCAATAATGATGGAAAGACAACAACGCCAGCACCTGTTTCAAAGGAAGAAGAACGCCCATCGGTCGTATGTTTCAAATGCGGACAGGAGGGACACATCCATCCAAACTGTACGCAGCAGTTCAAAGCATGTTTTAATTGTGGAAGAGAAGGTCACCTAGCTCGATTTTGTCGTATAATGAAGTCAATTCCAGCTGGGATAATGATGCCAAAGGATGTCCCAGACAAGCCAAAGCCGATAGTTTAAGAGAGAGCATTTTTTTTCTCTCGTGACGAGGAACCTGAATAAAATTATCACGGGTAAGTTAATCATAAGCTCTTACGAAGTCTATACCGTGTTAGATACCGGTTCTACTCACTCTTTTATTTCACCTAGTTGTGTTCAATGTTTGTACTTAACTCGGGAGAAGTTAAACTTTGATTTATCTATTGAAACTCCATTGGGAGAAACCTTCGTTACCTCCACTGTTTATAAATCTTATTTGATTCAAATCGACACTTTCACGTTACGTGTTGATCTAGTCTCTTTGAAAATACTTGCCTTTGATGCGATTTTAGGAAACGATTGGTTAACTACTCATCATATTTTTCGTAAGGTTGTTAGCTTTCATATTCCTAACCAACCTATTGTGCGAATTCAAGCAACCAAACCACTAAATTCAATCATTGTCATATCAAGCCATAAGTAAAGAGCCCCGATCCTTTTGTTGATGACTTCCTTGTGTGGATTGTACTGAAGCCAGACTTTTTGAAGGCGACGTCGTGAATGACGATAACAAGTTGATAGGTATCATTGTGAGGTGCTATCTAGGTTAAGGGATAGAAGTCACAGTTGGTATTAATGTGACGTACTATCCAAGTCTTGGATGTGAGTAACAGTTTTGAATGATATTTTTATCATTAATAAATCTCTTGACGTATTCCTGAAGACTTCTTAGCCTACCCCAGAGCGTGAAATCGAATTTTGTATTGACACCAATACAAAACCCATTTCTTAAACCCTCAAAATAATTTTTTCAACTAAAACGAAAGTAACATGCACCAAAGACGTTGACTCGAGCTGTTGAAGATTACGATCGTACTATTCAATATCATCGTGGAAGAGCGAACGTGGTAGCTAACGTGTTGAGTAGAAGATCGTATGCGTTTACAAGTGTGATGTTGTTAACACAAAGACTCATTTCGTATAACTTGCAAATGATGAAGATAGAGTTAAAGACTCTAGGGACCCACGTGAAGATAACGAATATACGGGTAAAATTGACTTTAATCGATAAAGTTAAAGACGCTCAAGCTACATACCCGAATCTTATGAATGTGAAGAAGAAGGTTCAAGAGGGTGTTATTTTAGAAGCAAGAGTTGTTGAAGAGAGGAAATCTCAACCCTCTATTTAATTGGCCCATTTGAAATCCTCGATTGAGTAGGAATTGTGGCTTATAGACTCGTTTTACAGCCAAATATATTGCGTGTTCATAACGTTTTTTTTCGTATCGATGTTACGTAAATATGTGGACGACCCGAACCACATTATTAATTTAGAACCGGACGAGATAGCGGATGATTTAACGTTTGAAGAGATATGTGTTACAATCTTGGAATAAGAAGAATCGTATTCAACACTCAAAGGTTATATCTCAAGAGTTAGAATTTGAAGTGAAGTCAAGGTATCCTCACCTGTTCGGCATACCAGGTACGTACGTAAATTTCGAGGGCGAAATTCCATAAGGAGGGGAGATTGTGAAACCCCAGATTTTATGAATAAAGAATTAATTTTCTCGAATAATTTTTATATTATGGTGTGAATTTGAGATAATATTATAGTTGTGGGTAGTATTTATAAATTTTGCAACAGTATGCAAGTTGTTATATTATATCGATTGGTCAGGGAATATTCTTTGTGTCGAAAATATTCGTACGACGGTACAATTATTGGTGTACCCCACAACGAATTATTGTCGAATTGAGAAAACGACAAAAATATTTTATTGAAAATAACGGCGGAAGTTGTCCTGTTGAATACTGTTGAACTACTGGGTAGTAAAAGTACAGTAATACGCGTTGTTGCATAGTAGCACACGGTATTGATTATTGATATTTATGTGAGAAGTCGCTCAGTTTGATTCAATTATTGTCGATTAATAATGAATTATTATAGCGATGATGACGTTTTGTTTTATTCGTATTATTAACGTAATAAAAAGAAACATCTTTTTATAAAACAGAATACTTTATTAAAGTTATTCTATAAATAGAATATATTATATTTTATTATGCATAGTGTTGCATAGTGTTTGCATAGTAAAAATCTTTTTATAAATAGAATATATTATATTTATTTAAAAGATTTTCTTTAAATATGGACCGTAAGATTATAAATCAATCTGGACCGTTCATGGATTAGTTACTATGCATTCCATTTTCCTATAAATAGAAGCTCATTCCTTCATTATTTTCTTACGAATTCACTGAACTCTAGAGAGAGAAACTATAGAGAGATAGAAGAAAAGCTTTTGCTACTTAACTTTTCTTCCTATATCCAGTTTCTGTTACGTAAGGGGTGTTATTCTTTCTTATTCATGAAGAGAACTGTTGTTATTCCATTTCTTATTATTCTGTTGGAATAACCTGTATACGCGGTCTACCCTATACTTGGTGACATTCTTCTATTATTCTGTTGGAACATCCTGTCTGTGTGTTTTACACCGGACCTGGTTCCGTCTTTATTATTATTCCGTTGGAACATCCTGTCTGTATGTTTTACACCGGACCTGGTTCCGTCTTTATTATTATTCCGATGGAACATCATATCTGTGTGTTTTACACCGGACCTGGTTCCGTCTTTATTATTCTGTTGGAACATCCTGTCGGTGCAAATTTTGCCTGACCTGGTTCCGTTATTATTCTGTTGGAATAACCTGTCGATGCGAAGTACCGCATGCATGGTGATTTCTTTTGTTATTCCATTCTTTATTATACTCAGTTGGTTAAAGTTTTGACTTCTATACTCCATGAAATTAGTAGAATATCCTTGATATTTGCGCTTCATCCAGTATCTTTTCATGGAAATATTCTTCTGATCATTCTTGAATTTTACTCTACAAAGCAGTATCATGTGACAATTTGAACGTTATAGTTCCTGGATAAATTAATTCTTGAACTTGTTTTATTGAATTCTTATATCATTGTCATCATCCTCATGTTTATATTTGTTCAAAGTCATCTGTGGCCTGTAGTGCATAGATGGACTTGGTATGATTATGACCAGGGATTATTCGGTATAATCATTACCGTAATGTTACAAATGATGTGAAAATTAAAGTCCTCATTGGCCCGTAGTGCATTGATGGACAGTTTTTGGTATGATTATGGCTATGGATTCTCTTCGGCCAAGGGACCAAAGATGAATTGTTTTATGGCATGATCAGGACCGTTGATGAAAACATGATTATCTTTGGCCGTAGTGCATGGATAATTTGTGGTCGTGATACTAAATAATCCTTGGCCTGTAGTGCAGGGATGATTTAATGATGCGGATTATTTATTGAGCTGAGTCTCAGCGATAAAAGTGATGAAAAACTTTTTAAATCATAAAAGATAGTAGATCATTCTCTACTTGACTCTTTTAATGGATTTCTTGTTCCGCTGCAGTTAAACTTGATGTCTATTATATTTTATCAGTTTAACATTGTTGGAGGCTAATGATAATTATTTGCATTATCTTAGTCATAATATTTTCTTACTGGGCTAGTTGAGCTCAACCCTTTCTTTTCACTATCTCTTTAGGAAATGAGAACCTAGCAGGGGACTAGTGGGGAAACGGAGTGACGGATCCAGAGATAGCCTTAGTAGTCCTCAATATTCTGTGAAATAGTGTATAAATAATTGTAAGAGGACTCTTTTTGAGTTTGTATAATCTCTAGTAGACCAATTTTGTATTCAAACTCACAGTATGTTTTTGTCGTATTGTACACGACAGTTCGTATTAGTAAGTTGTAATTGAATTATGTACCATGTATTTTTGACGACCAAATGGGTGTGTATACCTAATTTTGGGGGCGTACAAATGCTGGTGGATCCCTCGAAAAAGGGCGTTCGTCTACCCTCATGCTTCGGGTCACTCTACCTAGGGTTCGTAGGAGTGGGCCTTTCCCAGCTTGTCTCGAACTCCTACATCAACATCCTGGCATTTATAGCCTCTGCCACGAATAAGGGATTCCCACCCGCTTGTCGACTTCTTCTTCACCCTTTAATAGTCAGTAATCTCAGGAATGAGGTTTCAAGAGTTGAACAAAACAATCCCCCAAACCTAATCCAGGTTCGAGAAAAAAGGACCTCTGATGGACACTCCTTCGAGTAACCAGGGATTCATAAGGAGTGGTTCTTTGTCAAGTCCCGAAGTCACTTCCATACCGAATGGAAGATTTGGACCGTTTATCTCTGTAAACTTGGAAATATTTCAAAGAAAGTGTAAGAGAAAATGGCGAGCCTTATAGAGAAGATCACATAAAGATGGAGCTTCAGACTTCTTAGCAAAAAAGCATGGTTGTACGACCATAAATGTAAGTCACGAACCCAATTTAATGTATAACTTTACCAATTTCCATCAGTAATTATTCTAAATAATTGTTCTTCATCTGTCGCAGTGTCTCTGATCAAACCGACGTTGATTGACCGAAGGGATCTAGACAGATTCCTTTCAGGTGCATCTTCGTCGACCATACAAAGTACCAACTGAGAGCCTTAACTACCGAAGCTCAAAAGCAACCGAATCCATTCCCACTGAAGGGAAAAGCCAACCTCGTCGAAGAAAGCAAGCTGGCCAAAAAATCCAAAACACACCCCACACAAACTCACCCGGTGCCTCTAGATATGCCCCTTAATGAACGGACCCGAGTCCTTCGTGCCAAAAAGAGGAAATTCATGAAATCCTCCAGTCGCCGAAGAACCACAAGTACCTAGAAGTGATCATCGCCAAATTCATTTATTGATATTATCATTTCTAACGAACGAGCCAGAAGATAAGTAGATCACAAACCCAAAAACCTGCCGAAAAAGAAAACAGCCTCTTCAAAATATAAGGGACCGACGACATGGGATCCTCCACTCTATGGCCCGAATCCAATTGAGGGAATTTCCTTTTCAGCTGACGACTCATTCTTTCGTGATACCGATGACCCAAATTCGGGAACAACTTTCATATGGATTGATCGACGAACGGGAATAAAGTACCAAGCTAAGGTAGATGCTAATTAACTATCCAAACATCTCAGCCATCAATTTGAATTAATTATTAACATTGATCATCTGCAGGAAAGGAAAACGCTATCTTCGGATGCCTCGGCGTAAATACAAGAAGCGAAAGCTGAAGAGGAGTCGCTCGAAGAGAGAGAGAATGTCAACTTAAGTTGCCTTGGTGAAAGAGGGAGAAGCAACTTGAAATTGATTCCTCACAATGTGTTGCCTTCGGAAAGATCTTACTCAAACCAAAGAAGATTGAAGACGTCCAAGGCCACTCATCAAGTTATCAGATATAATGTCGATAGCTTCAGAAAAATGAAATTTTGACGAAGAAGACTGAAGATCTGGCCAAATTCAACTCAAGCCTGATGAAGCAAAAATAACGATATCCAAGCTAAAGAAGCAAGGCATCTGGCCTATCGTCAAAAGCTTGAAGAGGAGTTCGGAACTCTGGGCTCTCAAGGATTTAGGCCCACCACTAAATGACCATCTTCGCAAGGAGATGAAGAAAAGTACAAGAAAATTTGCCAAGATGAACAATGAAATTGTACACATTTAACTATGAAGGGTACGAGGTCTGCCGAAATAAATACAAAGCCAACTTGTAGTGGGCCAAGGTAAATCCCGGTCTCCTCGACTCTTCAGAAAGCGGAAGATAAAATAAGGAAGTTAGCGAGTCCACCCAAACCTCCTTACACCGATTGAAGTTTGCATACGAAGGGCTGACAATTCATAAGGACCACCTGCCGATAAGGCTCAAATCAATGGTTAGTGAGGCCACCCGAACCTCTCACGCCGATGAAGTTTGCCTACCACGAAGGGCCTGACCAAATTCATAAGGAACACCTGCCGATAGGCTACCATCGAATGGTCAGCGAGGCCACCGAACCTACTCACAGGATGAGTTTGCCTACCACGAAGGGCTTGACAAATTCATAGAATCACTGCTGTTAAGGCTACCATCGCATGGTCAGAGGTCCACCTGAACCTCATACACGATGAAGTTTGCCTTCCACGAAGGGCCCTGACAAATCGTAAGGAGCACATGCCGTTAAGGCTACCATAAAATGGTCAGGAGTCACCCGAACTCCTTACACTGATGAAGTGGGCCTACCCACGAAGGGCCTGACAAATTTCATAAGGACCATCTTCCAATAAGGTACCATCGAATGTGTCAGCGAGGTCACCCGAATCCTTACACGATGAATTTGCCTACCACGAATGGGCTGCCAAATTCATAAGGACAACCTGCCATTAAGGCTACCATCAAGTGGTCAGCGATCCACCCGAACCTCTTTACACTATAGGAATTGTGTGTTGATCCCAGACATCAAGAAGCTTCAAATTCGATCCAAAAAACTGGCGTCTGTTATCTCTTAGGCAATGGACCCAGTATATCTACCCCCTAGACAGCAAAAGCTATAGGAGTAAAATTGAATATAGCTCTCTGGTGGCTACGTGGAATCAAACTATTTCAGCTAGCACAAATACTATATTCTTGTACTTCAATTTTTTAGCCAGCATCCGACTCGAAGAGAAACGCCATCGATCCAGTAAAGGTATTCACTCAGTAATAACCAGTTTGACCAGGCATTGGTGGGAGTCATCATGTGATCGCCCCCTCGTGTTTGTTGCTCTGAATCTGTAGCCTGTGCCACTGTATCTAAAATAGAATATCTGTCTGTACATAGAGTCCATGAACTCTGCTTATGCAGAAAGTACGGCAATGGCTTTGTCGGACTCTTCAACTTCTCCGAACCATCATCAGCTTATTTTCATCATCCTAAGGACATGGCTTACATAGTAAAACCAGGTGCTACTTACCCCAACTTTCACGCACCCAAAACTGCTCCTACTGCCACAAACTAGATGTCAATACAAGTGCAATGCTTCAACAGGAGCGAAATTCACCAACAAAGGCGCCAAGAAAGTAGGCCTTTTATTCCTTGAAAAACATCTTCACATTCCAAAGTACACTGGAACGTCTTAGCATTCTTGGCCATTTCATGTAACAAAGATCGGCATCTTTCTGCCAAATTTGACATAAACCTCCTCAAAGCTTCTTATGAACAGTAGTCTTTTCTATTCAAGCTAGCTTTAGACGGATTCTACGAGGACGAGTCTCCACAGGGTGGTATGCCTCTGTGGATTCTTGAGAGTACGACTTCTGGATCAACTTTGGTCTACTTCGACCATAATCCGAGAATCGATAGGGTAGAATGCCTTCTTCGGCATCCAGAGTATGGCTTCCTATCTGTTTCAAACCATAATCCAAGAAACGATAGGGTAGAATGCATCTTCGGCCTCTGAAGAATATGGCTTTGATATGCTTCGGGCAGAGCCTTTTGCT